>JASDFA010000007.1:69292500-71692500 GCA_035772735.1 Datura wrightii | reverse complement strand
GGAAGGTTTTTCATCTATTGCCGCACCATTTACTAAGTTGAATCAGAAGAAGGTGAAGTTCCAATGGTCTGAGGCTTGTGAGAAAAGCTTCCAAGAGTTGAAAACCAAACTCACTTCAGCACCAGTGTTGACTTTACCCGAGGGTACAAATGGCTTTTTAGTGTATTGTGATGCTTCGCGAGTTGGTATGTTGATGCAACATGGGAAAGTGATAGCATATGCCTCGAGACAGTTGAAATTTTATGAAAAGAACTACCCTACCCATGATCTTGAATTGGCTGCGATGGTGTTTGCATTTAAGATATGGCAGCATTAATTGTATGGGGTCCACGTGGATATATTCACGGATCATAAGAGCTTGCAATATGTGTTCACGCAGAAAGATCTCAATCTTGACAAAGGAGGTGGTTGGAGTTACTAAAGGACTATGACATGAGTGTCCTTTACCACCTAGGTAAGGATAATGTGGTAGAGGGACACACTTAGTAGACTCTCTATGGAGAGTGTATCCCACGTGGATGAGGGAAAGAAAGTGTTGGTGAAGGATGTCAATCGACTTGCGAGGTTGGGCGTTAGATTGGTCGACTCAACTGATGGAAGCGTCATTGTGCAAAATGAATCAGAATCGTCCTTGGTGATGGATGTGAAGGCCAGGAAAGATGAGGACCCAATTCTAGTAAAGCTGAAGGAAGCCATTGGAAGTCAGAAGGTGGAGATTTTCTCCCAAGGGGGATATGGGGTGCTGCGGTACCAAGGTCGCCTATATGTTCCAGATGTTGACAATTTGAGGGATCGAATATTGCATGAGGCACATGGGTCCAGGTATTCCATCCATCCAGGTGTCACCAAGATGTATCATGATTTACGGGAAATATATTGGTGGAATGACATGAAGAAGGATATTGCAGAATTTGTGGCCAAGTGCCCGAACTGTCAACAAGTGAAAGTTGAGCATCAAAGGCCGGGAGGCGTATTGCAGGATATTAACATTCCTACTTGGAAGTGGGAAGAGATTAATATGGATTCCATTCTAGGCCTACATCATACTCGCCAACACTACGATTCCATTTGGGTGGTGGTCGACAGGTTGACCAAGGCTGCACACTTTCTACCGGTCAAAACCACAGATTCAGTGAATGATTATGCCAAGTTGTATATTTGGGTGTTGGTTCGACTTCATGGAGTGTCCTTGTCTATTATCTTAGACCGAGGTACTCAGTTTACCTCCCAATTCTGACGTTCTTTCCAAAAGGGACTTGGGACTCAAGTTAAGCTCAGTACAACCTTTCATCCGCAAACAGACGGCCAGGCAGAACGAATAATTCAGACCCTTGAGGATATGTTGAGGGCATGTGTGATGGATTTTAAAGGTGGTTGGGATGATCACCTGCCCTTGATCGAGTTTGCTTACAATAACAGCTATCACTCTAGTATCCAAATGGCACCGTTCGAGGCTCTTTAAGGGCGGAGGTGCACGTCTCCCATTGGATGGTTTGAGGTTGGTGAGGCAGCTATGATAGGGCCACACTCGGTTCAGTTGATAAGGGATAGGTTGAAAACTGCTCAGAGTTGTCAAAAGTCAAATGGGGATGTGAGAAGAAAAGATTTGGAGTTTGAGGCTGATGATTGGGTATTTCTAAAGGTATCTCCCATGAAGGGAGTCGTGCGGTTCAGAAAGAAAGGAAAACTCAGTCCCTGCTATATTGGTCCCTATCAGATCATGAGAAGAGTGGGTAAGGTGGCGTATGAGATGGACTTTCCATCGAAGTTATCTTCAGTTCACCCCGTGTTTCATGTGTCGCTCTTGAAAAAGTGCTTGGGTGATCCCATCTTTAGTTGTCCCGATGAAAAGCGTTGGTGTGGGAGATAGCCTCAGTTATGAGGAAATTCCAGTTGCAATCTTGGATTGTCAGGTTCAGAGGCTGAGGAACAAAGAAGTAGCTTTGATAAAGGTGTTGTGGAGAAACCAACATATTGAGGGAGCTACGTGGAAAGTCGAAGTGACTATGATAGCTAAATGCCCTCACTTGTTCCCTACCGGCTCAGTTTCAGTTTGAGGTATCAACTTTTGCCCTAATTCTCTTATTAGTTTCCATTTCAGTTCATGTGCGCAAGTTTCTTTTATGAATATGGGTGTGTATGTGATTTGTGAATTTAGTTCAACTGTATATTTTGAATCGGAGGTAGTCATTCCATTAGTGTTCGGTTTAAAAGATATGCATTTGAATATGATAATCATGTTTATGCTTTCTTCTTGTTACTATATTCGAGGATGAATGTCCCCATGGGGGAGATATTTTAATACCCCAGAAGTGCCTAAGATTATGTCACGCCCTGCCTTGGGAGGCATGACTGGCACCTGGTGCCCTACTAAGACCTGGACTGCTGGACTACTGAGCCTAAGCACTTCTGGTGCCAGACTGGCTCTAACTCTGGATTCATGGAACCAACAAGCTATATAACGGCTGTAAATACAAACTCCGTCCGACTAGGCCTATAGCCACCTGTAAGAAAACAACAACTAACCAGAACAACAGGATCATGGAGGAACCTATGCGGGCCGACAAGGCCGCCATGCTGACTAGTTAACACTGAAAAGTAGACTCAAGTGCTAAACTACTCTATGACCGGCAAGGTCACCAACTATTAACTGAATGAGGCCCCACACGACCATCACAAGCAAACTGAAACATAGACACGGCCTCACACAACTGGTACAACTAACCACAGGGAATATACAATCTGCAAGCCTCTAAGAATACTGATAAGATGGTCGGGACAGGGCCCCGACCTACCCGTACTGTACAAAAAAAGAATAGGAATAAACCTCTAGCTGTCAAGCTCCGGATGACAAGAGCTGATGACTCTGTGTGCTGGCTGGAATTACAAGGGATCGGCTCCTCGTCTATGAGTACCTGCAGGCAAGTAATGCAGTGCCCCCAAACGGGCATCAGTACCACTGGTACCGAGTATGCAAAGCAATAACTAAACATAACTGAAAATAGACAGTAATACTAATAGTTACTGAATAACAAAAGATGGCTAAGACTGTCTGGGATGGCAGAATCTAAACTAAGCTTAACTGTACTGGAGAGAAAGTGAGAATCATACCTGTCAATGCGGCGTCCTGCTATCTATCAATTTAATAAATAACACATATAGCATACAAGAACCTATACCATCCCCCATACGACAGAAGGTACCAATCAACATGCAATCTATATACCCCTACCCGGGTCGCCATCTAAAAATAACAATTCACTCCACTCATCTAGTAACTATGAGCATCCCGCCGACCCCCTGGGTATGCAACTTGGGCTCCTTGGGCCCCTGACTATAGCTGTATCTGAGTCCGGAGGACTCCTATATACTATAATCTGAGATCTGTGATCTGTAATATATAATCTGTGCCCTGGGCGCAAACGCTCGACAGGGGTATGCGATAATGCTGATCAGCCTGCTATGGGGAATGTTGCATCCCATCTTCGTCCTTTAGCGGATGACATGCCACTCCTTGGAGTGACGTATCCTCACCCTCTGGCGGGCGAGTCGACACAGCTATTAACCTTGGGGCGGCAAGGAAGCTCTAAGGGTGCCCACATAAAACAATCAGGTCTCTACAAGCAACAATAATCACATATAACATGTATAATAAATCTGATAATACTGTCCATGATCTGATATTCTATTCTGAATCTCTTGCTGAATTAAACTGAATCTGATACTGAGTTATACTGAGTCTGGAATAATATTTCGCTGATTGAAACTAATTTACTGACTTTTATTCTGAATATGGCATAATAATAATTCCATCATGCTTACTGAATTCACACTGGGTCATAATACTCGGTTTCTGGAACGTTCTTCTGGAATTTACTCTATTTTACTATGCTAGAATTACTAACTTACCGAAGAAACTAGCTTTACATACCTCAGCTACTGACTTCTTGGCTAACTGGTGTAGCTCGGCCATTATCCAGCTATTTCTTCCAACTGCGTTCATATTCATAGCAAATAGAACTGAACCCATCAATATTTCGAAAGAAAACACTACATTGAATATATATACTGCCCAAACTTTGACTTTTCAGAGAACGGACGAAAACACGCTATTTATTGGATGTCCAGAAGAGAGAAATACTTACTTTAATGCTAGTAGTGTATTACCACTAGTTTGGAGTAATTCCACTTACTTTGACTTGGCGGGTCACCGCTTCACCGGACGATTCTTGCGAAACTAACTCCGCAGGAATGTTCTCTGCAGCTTTATACTTCGGTATCCAAAGTTAATTTGAGTTTGGACCGCGTTTGACAGCGTAAACGGAAGGAATTTTAATTGAAACCCTTATTCCTCTCTGTTTTCTATTCGTTTTTGGAAATTAAATGAAGAAAAATGAAATTAAAACGAAGTGGGGGCTTTATATACTTGGGGCTGGACCACACCTCCATGACACGCCGGCCAACGCGGAGGTGAGCCCTCCGTGACATGTTGGCCATCGCGGAGGGGGTCTGCCCAGCCTCCTCTTGTGATGGTTCAACGTAGCGCTTGTCCGGCCTTTCCCCGGGCCTTTTTATAACATGTATGACATTCTAAAACTCTTAACCAACATGCGAATAGGCCATCTAAATGTCAAGAATTTACGGGGTGTAACAGATTAGACCCGGGAGTTTAAAAATTTAAACGGCTGAAACTGGGAAAATTTGTTGCAAAACGAGAGGTTCCATTGATCGTGGGATCAACCAATGACCCGTGGGAGTGAGTCATGAAAGGTGTTTGGTTATGGGTCAGTGGAGACAACGATCGATCCAATGACTCGTTATAGGGTACAATGAGTCGTCACATGGAACCATGGTGAGAGCTGGACTTGAGGTTCAGGGATGCCACAACCTCCCAAAGACCCGTTGTGAGGTACCACAGATCGTGGTGAGCAGTCATTTTTAGCTTAGTGAGGTGGTCAGTGTATGTGACGAAATAAGACCATGACTCGTGGGTTCCAGTAACGAGTCATCGTAAGGCTTGTCGTTTGAGAAAGTTCAAGGTTGATGAAGGAAACAACTGGTGATTGGACAACCCATTGTGGGATTGAACGACCCATTGTTTAGGTCGTTGGGTGAGTTGAGGCCTAGCCTGGATAGTGCAAAGCACGAGTAGACACCACAGGTCGTGGTATCCTCCAACAACCCGTAGGGTCATCTGTTGTTTGGAGCAGTGAGCAGTTTTTCTACGATTTCAGTAAGGGTATATCTGTCATTCCTAAGTTCTAGGGGCCTATACTACGTCATTTACGGCTCATTTGACTGTGTTTAAGGAGGGGAAAACCTATTCTAAGTATTTCTTTCCATGCATGCAAACTTGAAAGGTTGAAGAGGAGATTCAAGGCAAAATCTCAAGGTTTCCGTTGGAATCTTAGCTTGGGCAACTAGAGGGTGTTAGAATTCACCATTCCCAGGTATATAAGGCTATGAGTGGGTGTCTTCTTCCACACCCATGCCCAATTCCTATCAAAATATGATAAATATTTATGATCAAGTATGGGGGTTTTACCCAATTGCATGATTCTTCTATTTCTACACATGGGTATGATTAAATTATATTTATATTGATGAGTTGTGAAGCTTGGGCAGATTTTAAATTTGTTTTCAATCAAAATTTTGATTTCTAAATATGAAATTGAATTCCCATGGATGAGAAGTTCATGAAAGAAGAGAATGATATTGAATGTATGATAATAATGAGATTTAATGATGAAAAGCATGTTTTTAAAACTACCCATGATTATGTTGTGGTTTTCAAAATGAATTGCCTAGATCCAAGTATGATAAAGCTTTTGGCGATGCCCACATGTTGATTTAAAGTGATGACTTTCCCAACATAAGCTTACCACATTGTTTGAAGTGAAATTTCGCAAATTTTATTTTAAATACTAGCTTGTGGTTTGTTTCAAAATAAAGCTTCTCATATGCATGAATTCACTATTGAGATGTAAGTTATTATTGAGCTTTGTCAAAGGACAATGTTGAGCTTCATTTTCACATGATGTCTAGTCTATGCATGATTTCGTTATTGAGCTTTGTCAATAGACAATGTTGAGCTTCGTCTCATACGATGTTGAGTTATGCATGATTTCATATTGAGCTTCGTCATTGGACGATGTTGAGCTTCCTCAATAGACGATGTTGAGCTTCATTATATACGATGTAGAGCATTGCATGTTTTTGGGAGAAGAGTCTAGCACTATTATTGGGACCTCCCTCGTGAACTATCCTCGGCCCAATTGGCCCTTCAGCTTGATATCGATATCATGGTATTGTCCATCGCCGTGACAAGGTTATGGACGACTCTACCCACTTGAGTGTGATAGTTGGGACCACGTAAGCTCTATCGTGGTATGTCGGTTAAGTGACGAGTCTCGCGCTGTCTATATCATTCAAATTTTTATATTTATTACTCATGATGATTACTTATGCATGCATGTTCAAAAAGCAAGATTTGACTCATTGTTTAGCTTTTGATATAAATGTTACGTTTCAGCTTTAAGTCATTAGAGTCAGTCATAATGTTATTGAATGAGGTAGTTGAATGCTTATGCCATGGGTCGACTTGGGGTCTCTCGGGGTCCTGTCACGACCCGAGAGTACACTTGAATCATAGACATGGGAAAAGGAGCCCCGAGGGTCCCCAAGTCAACCCATGGCATGAGAATATAACTAAACCATTCACATAAGGCGGAAAAATTAGCTTAATAGTCATGAACTAAATAAAACCGTGACATGAAATATAAGAAAACAATAGTACATGATCCATGTGTAAATAGCTGAGTACTACAAATAGGTCTGAAAGCCTCTAATCATAATAGACTAGTTGAAGGGACAAGACCCCAACTAACCCCAACATTCTGAAAACTAAAAGACAGACAAAAACCCGAACATGAAGCCTCCGAATAATGAGGACTCACCATTGAGGGCTGAGAGCAGAACTGGGAGCAAGCTAAGAGCGATGCTGAACCTGCGAACCTGATCCTGTATCATGAAATAATACAACATAGAAAATATGCGGGTCAGTACTTGGAATGTACTGAGTATGAGAGTGTATGCAAAACAATACTTAAAAACATGAAAGCTATAGGAGTGGGGACATCATTATCATAAGACTGAAATCATAAGTATATCGTAAGGCTCAAGATTTTCAAAATATTCGTAAACTTGCCATAGTCATAACATGAGGGAAAAACATTTCATAAAACATGACTTGATCCAAAAGAACATAATCATACATGCATTAAAACAATGAGGAACAGTGGGAGATTTCTATAACCGACATACCCCATATGAGCACTCATGGAGCCCAACCTGTAAGCCTATTTAGGATGTCGTTCATACCTTGCCAAGGGTATGAACCATGAAAGGCGTGATATCACTCGTGCAGGCCTCGTAGGGAAAAGGGACAGTCAATGAGGATGTCCCAAGCATAACCTACGGTGGCACGTAGTTCTGAGATTTGGGGCGTAACCTAGGCCCCGAACCTACTCGGTGTTAAGTACTACTTCCAAAACATGCAACGTGCTCATAGAAATTCATACAAGACATGCATGGCTAGTTAAATCGTGATAATCATAACACACTTGAGAATTCGTGATACTAGCCATGGAATTGGGCCCGTGAGTCGGCCAAAATCATAGTTCATGAGTCATAAGCAACATGTGGGCATATCCCATATTTCCAATCATACTTGAAAGGCTTAAATTTATGGGAAACATGATCATAATAACAGAGACAATGAGTCTTGGGTCATTTCGTCCAGTCTATTGGAATTTTTCACCTGGGCTCCTAACGAAGGACATGACGACTCGTTACCAGCTTCCGTCAAGTACACTGCCTCACCCTTAACTAAATCCTCAACCTTAACCCCACGATGGACCTGAAGACTCGTGGTGTCTGACCACGAGTCGTTCCCATGCCCATGGGGACCTCAACTCCTCAGCTTTGTCCAACCTTCCAATGAGCCACCTGACGACTCGTGGTGTCTCATCACGAGTCGTCTAATGACTCGTCCTGCACTGCTGAAACATTTTCCATATTTTTCCCCTTTTGACTCCTAGGTCTGATCCTTGGGTTCCCGGGATATAACAGGTCCCTTGTGTCCCATGTCTATGATTTGGGCCTCTATTCTAGTCGTGACACTCTCAGATGCACTTGAGTGCTACTGGCAATCTTATTCGCTCTTCTAATTTACTATTGTGAGGGTCTAAGTAGCTTTATAAACACTAGGGGTCTCAACCACTTTTTAATCCTTCCCGGAGGCAAGAACACAAACCCTCTTTTATTAATCATTCTAGACAATATGGCATTGATACTAGCACTTTCTGTTGTACTCGCACGACCCTTCGTGTATTTCAGGTAATCCAATGTTAAATGTTGTCCCACCTAATTCTTAATGTATACTAAGGGGGCCAACTCATATATATACTATACTTCTTGACCTCCCACTCTGAGGCTGCAGAAAAGAACTGGGAACGGTGCTGGCATATCTATCACCTTATGAGGTTCCTGGTATCCTAGGAGGGTGATGGAGGAAATTTAAAAGACATCTACTTCCGCCCTTAGGCTGATGTCCCCCAACTGTGGCACCTCACTGGTACTTCCTCCTACTACTGTAGTTATCTTGCGGCTGGCTAGAGTCTGTCTGATATCATATATTACTCTAGACAGACATAATAATGAAAACTTAGGGACTCAACCCTGTACGACTCCGCTCTATAGCACAATTTGAGAAGAAGAAAGGGTAACCATACTATCATGTCTCGTAGCCTCTTGCCTATAAAATGTGGTGCACAACACTTTTATAAGCAAGACTCTACTAGACATGGCTTGCAAACTTCCTATGATACAACCTGCTCTAATACCAAGTTTGTCACGCCCCACCTTGGGAGCCATGACCGGCACCTAATGCCATACTGAAATCTGGGCTGACCAGGCTGGGCCCAGGCACCTCTAGTGCCTACCACTGGTTCAAGAAAACTATTCAAGAAAACAAACTGCTATATCTCGGTTGTAAACATAGTCTCGGGCCGACAAGGCCACACAACACCTGTAAAAGAAAACAGCTAACCCAACCAACATACATCAATAGGGATCCTATGCGGGCTGACAAGACCACCATTTTGTTTAGTTATAACGAAAAGGGAAATAAGCAGCTACACTAGGCCCCAAACGGCCAACACATAAAATAGGACATACATGGGCCCCACACAGCCAACAATAGCTAACTAACTGAACACTGTAGCCTGCAAGCCTCTAAAAATACAAATAGTGGTCGGGATAGGGCCTCGGCCTACCCAAATACTGCACAATGAAATACTGGTTATCTTCTACAACCTGGAAACTCTGAATGAAAGGAGCTAGCTAATGTACTGACTTTGAATAACTCTCAAGAGATCTCAGAACCTGTCTGTCTAAACTTGCAGGCAAGTAATGCAGCACCCCATAGTTGGGCGTCAATACAACACGTACCAAATATGTAAGGTAATAAATAAGCTGAATAAAAGTTGTTAAAGAGTGAAAGTAAGTAGAAATAAGGGGTAGAAATTAACCTGGATATTTGCTTATTCATAACCTGCATCTAGTAAAGCACTACACGCATATGAGCTAAGACTGCCTAATTACATATCCATAAGCTACAACTAACAAGCAAGAATACAAACAAGAACCTAACCTGGCCCCCAAAAGCCTGTAAGGTACAAAAAACACAGAAATAATCTACCAGAGCCCCCATAAGTCCTAGTAAGTACAATGCAATCTATATACCCCTATCTAGGTCTATGATTCTACTGGTGCTATAGCCAACCTACCTGGCCTCTGGGTCCGCATCTGCGCTCGCTGGACTCCTGTAACTGTGTCTGAGCCTGGTGGGATCCTGTAACTGCACCCTGGGAACCAGGCTCGATGAGGGTCAGTGATGCCGATACAACATAAAATAATAGTCCAGCCATGGAATGTACTGTAAATAAGGCCTTGGCCTGGTTTTCCCTTGGTAAATCACATAGCTCCTTGGAGCAACATCATATAACCCCTCTAGGCAACATCATATATCCTCGTAGGTGATGACATAGTTAGTAACCCTAATGTCGTGGATGGAAAGTCGTCCTAGGTGAGGCAATCCCAATCGATGTGCTGTACTAAAGAATCAATCTAGCCACTCAAAAGGCGTATCTAGCCTTCTGGCCTAACGAGACCGATGCTCACTCCTAGAATAGTATGTGTAGCTGCTAGTAGGCACACCCCGTGTACCTGTATCTAATCAGAGGATCCTGATAGTGATCATAATCTCTAATGGTCTAGACCGGATAGGGGGAGCTTTGGAGTATCCTAAAAATACTCTAAATGTCCTGCTCGGGAAACTATAACTCATAAGCAATGGTAGGGTCACAGACGACCAATTACTTAGTCCTTTTCTTAGAACGACTGTAGGGCTGCTACTAACCGAACATGCTTCTGAGCGATCGGCCCCTAATCCTCCACATAAAGCTTATTGAAATTCTTAGCCTGAGGGTAATATTGTACTAGCATGGTTCTAGCCTTTTAGACCTCAACTTGGTCTGTTCAGATCTTATATTACTTTTCTGGGCGATTCCTAACCTTGTAGGTAGTTTATATGGACTTAGCCACTCACAAAAACCTGTACCTGAGTATCTTATAGGACCAAGCTGGGGCGTTGGCCCCACCTCCAACTGCTAATAAGGTACCCTCCTTAGGGTACCTACGGGTCTATCTGATCTGAACGACTGGGATGGCTTCCTAAGCAACCTTTATGACGGATACTAAGTCAACTAGAACTGCCACTCATTGGTAGTAGCTAACTAGATGGAAGGTTGTCACTCAGTTCACTAGACAACTCTTGTGGCGCTGACTCTAAAGTATGGCCATCCTATCTAATTTTGTTCTGCAGGCGAGTCTCAACTTGTAAATGGCGGTTCAACCCAACTGCAATCCTTATGCTGAGAAAATTGGACTAATTTCAATACTAAAATCAGCAAATAGCGATAACTTTTGATAGTCATAACAACTATAATTCAACTTCGTATAACTCAACCGAAAACCTATAATTTGTTGAGGGTTCAGAAGGGAGAAATGCTTACCTAATGCCTGTGGGCGTTTAGGATCCAATTTGGAGCAATTCTGACAACCTTTACTCGGTGGGGTTTCGGTATACCGAGCGAATTTTCAAGATATAACTTCATATAAATGCTTCTCGTAGGCCTAGAAATCATTACCGAAGTTAATTTGCGTTTGGATGGCATTTGGTAGCGCAATCGAACAAAAAATTAACAAAAGTTGTAGTTTCCTTTGTTCTTGGCCGAGAGTTATATTGTTTACTTAATTTGAAATGAACTAGAAACTGTATATATATCCTTGGGCGGTGGCAGGGGGTGCCCCGAGCTGCCCAAAGAACTAGCCTCCCTGCTGTGCTGCGCCTCCCAAAGTGCCAGTGGGCCTGGCACTCCGCGCTGTCCAGTGCATTGCCGGCTGACGCGTCGCACTTGCCCCCTGCAGCCTAACCTTGCAAGACCCTTCTTCTGAGGCTCTTTCCACACACGTCGAGCTCTCCTTACTCCTCATAACTCCACGCGTACACCCACTAACCGGTAATATTTTACGGGGTGTAACAAAAATTCCATTTCAAAAATTTTCTAGTGGTGCCCCTCAAAACAGCGTCATAAAAAAACTCAAAAGTGAGACTCGAAAACAACATGTCATTTTTTATTAAGAGAGTCGCCACACAGTTTATAATCGGGAAGTGCCAACCTGGTTCAATAACAATAAGGGAAAGGAAAACGAAGACATTCTCCTCGGAAAAGAACCATGGTATGAAGAAAACCCTTGGAGTTTATTTACTCTCCTACTGTTTACAAAGGCGAACTAAAACAAGAAAAACTGGGGTCATGCTCTCAAAATTTATCAATTCTAAGCAAGGACCCTTTTGGCACTAACACATCATCATTCAAGAGCTAAATCATGTCATTCATTTCACTACCATAACAAGCCCGACAAGGGTAATCATCAACATCCAAAATAAATAAAAGCTTGACAAAAGCTGCATCGAATCAAATAAAAAGAAAACAAACATCAACTATTCCATCAATGACCCCCTACCAAACAAACAATCATCCCTCCCCCACATAAGAGAATACATTGTCCCCAATGTATGCATGCAAGAGGGAAAGGGACAAAAAACTCCCTGAGTGGGTCATTCCTCTTAATCATCATTAGCGGCATCACTTGCACCATTACCACCAGCTTCACTTAGCCCAGGAAAATCATCCCCCAAGCCCTCAAATAGATCATCAATAGGGCCCCTAACTGTGGAGGGAGCATCCATTGCAGCATCAAGGGCACTCATGTCAGGCACCTCTATTGAAGTTTGGCTCTTTCATTCCTGCACCTTAGTTCGGAGAGAGGTGATAACCCCCTCAACCGCATCCACCCTCCTACACATTGTAGTGACATTCTCATATAAAGATTTGAGCTCCTTCTTAATTGTTTGAGGAATGAGTGCGGGGAGACTCTTGGCTAATTTTTGGAGTTAGCTCTTGTGAGAGTTAGTCATTTCCACAAGTCTATGGAGACCACTTGGTTGGGAGGATTGAGGAGGGTGAGATGCTCCTCGATGAGGCATGTCGCCCGACGCTTGGCCTGACACTTCATGCTGGGGCACGTTCAAATCCGGGGCATGTTGTGAGTGGTCTGACCCATGGGAAAGGGATCCCTCAGCCACCCCAAAGGCTTGCAGTCTTTTCTCTTCATTATGGATGCCTTGGAATCTCTCTTTTGGTCAATGGAAATCACTCCTAAAGCAGCGATAGGGGTTTCATCGGGCAACAAGGGCACTCCAGCTTGTGAGCACAGCTGGGAAATGAGGACAGCGTATGGCATAGAAGTGCTGGCCTGGTGTGCCCTCTTTTTTATTTGTTGGTCCATAATCTCCCCAAAGTTAATGGGGACTCCGAAAATGATGTAGGCGATGAGAATTGCTGTTTCCAAGCTGACCCTTTGCTCATTCTTGGAGGGAATTATACGGCCACGTATAAAGTCCAGCCATAACTTGGCCTCAAACTTCAAGTCGTGGCGTGAGATTTTGCCACCCATGGATTCCCACAACGGTGTATCAGCAGAATGTTTGGAGATATCTAGGAGAATTGGTCCTTCATGTCTGCTACCTGGGCCATATACTCCGTACTTAAGTCGATCTTATTCTCCCAAAATAAGTGATTGATGGCAGTTGGAGTAATGTCGACTTCCACTCCCCTTATCATGACCGATGGCAGGCACGGGAAGTCATCAACTTTGCCTCTGTGTTGCATACTATCCTACCTGGTTTGGTATGAAGCATAGAACTCTAGTACTAGGATGGGGTAGTAAGGCAGGAGAGGATTGGGAAAAGCATGCCATTGTCGGTCCGTGAATTTGACGGTGATGTTAGGGATATCACCCCGTAAGCCTACTAGGTCAAATCGCTTCTCCATAGTTATGGACCGACCCTGACATATGAAATAATGCTCCTTCATGTTTGGGGCACAAAGTATGATGGCCTCTTTAGAGTTCGCAGACGGTGCTGAGGCCTTGGCTTTGCTCTTGCACTTGCTGGTGGCTGATGTGGGGGCCTTGCCCCTTTTTGTATTTTTGGATGAAGACATGATATTTCTGCAAACTAAGTGTTAGTAGCAATCGCAATGTACGTGAATTGAAATAACTATGCTATTTAAACAGTGAAATGAGAATCAAGAAGGGTAAAATAACTGGTAGCATTGGCGGAACATCAGCGAGTCGCATGATGACTTGCAAACCGCCGATGCCTCGCCGATGTGAAACAGAACTCTGGGCCAACCTAGGGTGTACATGGAACAAGCTGGCGAGTCGTCAGTGCCGATCCGCAAACCGCCGATGCAACACGAGAGCTAGACATTGGCCTGAAGCCAATGATGCCTTGGACCAGCGATGACCGGACCCCACCGGCGAATCGCGAAATGTCATCGTCCCAAAATTAATCCAAACATTTCAATGGCACCCATTTAAACACACTCACACACATTTTGGTGCAACATCAACTCCACACATGAAATAGGACTCAAATGACATTTTTCCCTTAAGAATGGCGTCATCCAATCTATCATCGGGCAAAGCATGGCATTTCAATCCTAGTGGGTTACTCAGACTTCACCCCATTCAAATTTACATAAACACCGCATCAATCCCCCACCCATTTCAACAAATAGAGCATAAATCATGAATCTAATGGGAAAGAAGAGTAATAAAAGTGTAAGGACAGGTACGGTAGGCCACATGAAAATTACAGCTAATGTGCCATTAATGAGAACATAATAGAGACAAGGATACATTACCACACTGTCGGAAGGAATTTCGCAACTCTAGCTTGTGAGAGCTTAGCAACTTTCAACAATGGGCGCTGCAGAGGGTTGTGTAGCAGAGAAGGATTATGTGAGTGAGTATGAGTGGAGTGAGAATGTTGGTGAAGGAAGGGAGAGGTTTTATAGGGAGAAGAGGAGGATAGTGATAGGTTGAGGAGAAGGTGGGGTAGTAATGCTGAGTTAATGTGTTGGTGGGAAGTGGAAAGATGGGAAGGTGGAAAGGTTGGGTATTGGGAAGACTAAAAGGGTGTGGAAAAATGGTAAAAAGGGATATTTAAGGGAATATTGTGCAGAATAGGGTGACTCAAGCGAGTATTTGGGGTTAGGTGGGTCCACACTTGATTTAAATTATAAAACAAACTCGTACCTTGACAGGTGATGCATCGGCGGTTCACCGAATTGAACCGGCATTCTGCCGCTTTACCTTTTTCACTAGAAATCATGCTCAGTTCACTGTATCTTTGACGGCTATTGACCGGCGGTTCACGAACCAGATCGGCTATCCTCCCATGGGCTGCCGCTTAGGCTCCAATGCTTCAAGTGATTTGTGTTGTATTGGCGACCTACTGGTAGTATACGGTATTGCATTGGCGGTTCGCCAGAGTGTGTCCACCGGTCAAATGCTCAAAGACCCACCCTTCTTCCTTTTTGTGAACTCAAGGTGGCGGTTCGTGCATCTATATCAGTGACCCGCCGGTCTAGCGCGTTTTCTGGTTGTTGTGGTTCTTTCCCTTGTTGCTCCTCACTTCATTGATTCTACAAAAAATGAAAACAACAAAGACATAACATAAATCAAATAAAACACTTGTCTTGCCTCCCAATAAGTGCCTTAGTTAACATCATGGCACGACGTAGCTCTCATTTAACAATTTTCCTTTGATGGATCATCCTCTGACTCCATCTCCTCCATTTCAATTCCACTATCCTCATCCTCTTTCTGTAGCACCCCTATCACCTTGCATTTGGCGGGAGTTTCTACTGACGAGCAAACCTTGAAGGTGATTTATTCACATCTAACTCTAAACTTGAGCTCCCCTAGCTCCACATCAACCACAACTCTCCCCGTAGCTAGCAATGGTCTCATGGGTACCTCCACATCCATTTCACAATCAAGGACTATGAAATTAGTAGGTAGGATGAATTTATCCACCCTTACCAGCACATCTTCTTGCACCCCCACAAGTTTTTTTATGGAATGATCCGCCATGAGCAACCTCATAGACGTCGGCTTTGTGCTTCCAAGTCCCAACTTCTTGAAAATGATTAAGGGCGTTAAATTTATGCTGGCACCAAGATTGCATAGAGCTTTCTTAAACATACATATCCCAATTGTATAAGGCATTATGAAAGCTCTAGGGTCTTCCCGCTTGGGGGCAAGATTGCTCATCATCATTGCACTACAATGGTGCGTCGTCTCCCCACTACCTGCATCAACCATCTTCTTCTTTTTCAACAATTCTTTCATGAATTTAGCATATCCTGGCACTTGGAGAGGAGCATCCACCAATGGTATATTAATGGACAACTTGATGAACATGTCAACACATTTGCTGAACTGGTCGTCCTTCTTTTTCTTGGCCAACCATTGTGATAAGGGGGTGTAACTCTTGCTTCAACCTTGTCATCATTTGGGGCCTTCATGCCTACCTCATCTTCATTAACATGTGAAGGTATTTCATCATCCTTCCCCTCACCTTTCTCTTCACTCTTTTCCTCTCTCCTTGGTGTCTTTTCCATCTCATTGAGTCCATTTTTCTCATTTGAATTGGGGTCATTAACCTCTTCGGGCTTCACTAGTGCATCTCCGATTACTTTACCTCTCCTAGTGACAATAGCCATGCATTGACTATCTTTCTTTGGGTTCGACATTGTGTCACTTGGGAGCGTTCCCTTCATTCGGGGGTTTATTTGAGCGGACAAGTGATTCATTTGGGCTTTCAAATGCTTGATAGAGGCTGAATGTGAGCTTACTATTTGGGAAAGGTTATACACCTCCCTCTCAGTTGACTCCACTTTCTTTAGGACTCTTGCTAGCATTTCCTCAATTTTGAACTACCTGCGTCACTCACACCTAACTGACTTTGAGAGTTTCCAACTTCTGGAGGGGGAACATATGGGTTTGAACTCCGATGATAGAGGTCACCCTCTTGATTCTACTCTCTATTTCTCCATCTTTCATTTATTTCGGGCCATCCCTGTGCATCATGATTTCTCCAGCGTTGATTTTCATCCCATGGGCACCAAGGGCCTTGATTGGTCCCTTGAAACAAGGTCGAGGACCTCCCATTTGATTCCCCATGTATTGGCATTCTTCCTCGTACCTTGGTGGTGACGATTCTCCTTTATATTGCAAAGGACCTTACATACCTACAATATTTACCACCTTAGGCCCTGCTGCTATTACATGTTTTGTCATTAATTCCAGCTGTGTCATCATCTTAAAAAGATTTTCATCCCACTCTTCATCTCTTTTTTGCAAATTAGCCGCTAATGCACTAGAGATGATCTCATGTGTAGATACATATGTCTCTCGCGAGTGCCAAGCCCTATTGGTTTTCGTCATTCTGTCCAAAAGGGCTTTAGCTGACCCATCTGCTTGATCCATAATGGACCTTCTGGCAAAATTATTGGCAATGGATTTGTTGATGGAGTCAAGGGCTTGGTAAAATCTTTGGAGAAGCACTCCATCAAGAAGGCCATGATTGGGACAAAGAGCAACCTTCTTTTTGAACTGTAACCATGCCTCATGCAAAGGATCTTTCACGACCCAAACGTACACCTGGATCGTAGAAAAGGGACAAGGGACCCCGAGAGACCCCAAGTCGACCCATGACAGATGCATACATTTATCTCATTTAATAAAGCAGAATACTTAGCATAAAAAGGCGGAAACGTAAACATAGCATAACACCAGAAAATACTAAGCGTACACATGACCTGAATACTACACATTGGCTAAAAGCCTCTATTGCATATGATGGGTTGATGGGACAACATCCCCAACTAATCCGAATAATACTGGAACATAAAATAACATAAAAGTCTGTTAAATAGCCCTCAGAACACGAGGACTCACCAATAAGCTGGGAATTTAAGCTGAGATGAACTAAGGATGAGGATGAACCTGAGATCCGGACTCTATATCATGAAATGATACAACATAGAAAGTTGCAGTCAGTACATGGAATGTACCGAGTATGCAAGGTAAGTAAAACGGATGTTAAAATTAAAATAAACTCATAATTAATCATGGGAGAAGGACATCATGCTTGTATCATAAACTTCATAAAAAACATAAGGCTCAAGACTTTCAAATTGTTCATAAAGTGTTCATAATCATAATAATAAGTAACTTTATTAAAACATAACTTTATCCAATAACATAAATATAACAATGCATAAAACATGCAGAACAATGGGAGGACTCGTCTTAACCGAAAACATCATGGTAGAGCCTTTCATGATGCCCCAACTATCTCACTTAAGTGGGCAGAGCCGACCCTGGCTTTCCAGGCGAGGGTCGTGCATTAGGCGTGATATCACATTTGAGGGGATCATTATCAATACAATATATAATTATAAACCCACAGTGTCACGTGGTTATGAGACACCGACGTAGTCCTTTGAACGCCGAGCTGCTCGGTACTAGACACGGCTCCCAAAAACATGCATATAGGCTCATACATAAATCAATAACATCATGCATTAAGATTCATTGGCTAAAATATGACATTTATCATCATTGATCCCCTTTAAAACATGCTTAGACAAGAATCATAGTCCCTTTACATCGCCCAACATCATAAATCGATAAATCATGTAATTAGCTTCATAAATCATAAATCATTCTTCAACATGTTGGCATTGCCCAATACTTCATCATATTCATTTCTTTAAAAATATGCACATAAACATGGGTAACTTGAATTCATCATAAATCATAAATTTCATGAACTTTCATCAATGGACAATGTAGATTTAAAAGCTTAAAACATGATTTTTAAGAAAAATAATATAAACTTACCCATCATTTATAATTCAATAATTAAAACTCAATTAAATGATACCCGTAAATAGAAATCACTTTTCATGCATTTTGGTAAAACCCCATAGAACTTGGATAGAAGGATTCATGATTTAAATCGAAATTTGGGCATGGGTGAGGAAGAATTTCACCCATTCTAAAACCCTACATACCTGGGGATGGGCTGATTTCAAAGCTCCTTGAATACCCACAAAGAAATTGATGGGAACTTAGAGAAGAAGGCCTTGAATCTCCCTAAAACATCTCTAAAGCCCTTGCATGAGAATGGGCATGCATAAAGGACTTAAGTCATCTTATCACACTAAGAAAATATCCAAAACGACATAGTTTTAGGGTCTTAAAATATGGAAAAGTTGAAAATGCCGTTAAAATTATTTCCCTAAAAACTGCTTCGGATGGACCAATGACCCACCCAACGGGTCATTGCAACATACCACGACTCGTGGTTTCTAGTCGTTAGGTCCACTACATCATATCATATCTCAGATCCTTCAGACGACTCATCAGGATGAGTCATTACTTCAAATGATGAGTCGTTGGATCGACCGTCGTCAACTGCTTGACCAAATCTGACTTTCCTTTCCATGAGCCTCACCACGACTCAGGGTCTCCATTTGTTGTATGCACTGGAATTCTCAACCCTCAAACAACGACTAGAAACAACGGGTCGTTGCTTCTTACCATGAATTGTGGGATGCCCCATTTTTTCCCCCTTATCCTAGGCTCAGTCCTTCCAACGACTAGTAACAACAACTCGTAATTCCTGACAACGAGTCGTTTCACCATCCATTGTCACCATTGCTTGCCTGAACCCCCCATTCCACGATTGCTTTCGACGACCAGTGGTATCCACCCACGAGTGGTTGGGTCACCCGTCCTATGATATTTTTGCCAGTTTTCTGCACTTTCCAAATTCAACTCCCGGGTCTATTCTTAGGCTTTTCCGGGGTAGTTTCTTCCCTCCATCAAACATGTTGCAGCTGAGGGATGACATCACAAATTTTAGGCTTTTCCGGGGTATTATAGGCTCTCCCAGCTCTTGCCTAAAATTTGTGATGTCATCCCTCAGCTGCAACATCTTTGATGGAGGGAAGAAACGATCCAAAAAGACTTCAGATAATTCTTTCCATGTAATACAACTAGGGGGAAACTCTTCCAACCACATATGTGCCTCTCCCGTTAGAGAAAATGGGAAAAGCCTTAGCCAAATAGACTTTTGACTTAAGTTTGTGATGTTGAAAGATTGGCATATGTCCAAGAAATTTCTCAAATACCAATTCGCTTACTCACTTGGTTTACCCCTAAAGAGTCCCTTCATTTGCAATAAATGCAACATGGTGGTCGTGACATGAAATACAAAATTACCAACCGTAGGTGGTAGGCGAATGGCTCCCGCAATCTCCTGCATCACCAGGTTATCATCATCATGCTCCATGTTACCTTCCATTGAGCTATCCCCTGCTTGAGAATAATGACTCATATGGTTGTGATATCCTAACAAGCATAGCAAAAATCACATCAAGTACCTAAGATGCAAAACTAATTCAAATCCACAATCAACACAAGAATATCAAGCGCTATTCCACGGCAACAACGCCTTTTTTGATAACGTCCAAAATATACTCCTCATATGAAGGGTATACACGATCGCTGTATCAAAACAAGTAACCCAACGGATGTCGGGGTCGAATCCCACAAGGACTAGTGATTGATAATTACAAGTGTCGATTGAAAAATTGAAGTTGGCTTGCACCACTTAGAAATAACATAAAAATAAACAAATTGGGGGAATTTAGAATTTGGAATAGAATATGATTGCTAACTTGGTTACCTACAATAGCAAAATTACCAAGGTTGTTGACAAGAATGTGAAAAACTAGAGATGTAGTGTAGATGATATACTAACTAGATAAGGACATGCTAGGTCATATCACAAGTTCAATTAGTGTAAATAACCTCGGAAAAATGGGCATTTACTGCTTTTTGGCTTTATAAATACCTCTTACTAGAGTTTTATCAAACCTCTAGCCACCATTAGATCAACCCAATTAGATTTGGATTAGTAGTTGCATTAATTTCTAGATATTAGCTACTAGTTAGGAGTGAGAATGTAATTTTGGCTATTTCTAGGCCAATTTCACAATCTCTCATCCATATCCACCATTAAATTCTCTTTCAATACTTAATTATTCTTTTGCAAGCAACAATCAAGTAAGAACAATTAGACCCACATCATAATCAATGGATCTTCCACTATAGATTTAAGAGAATCTAACAAATTTACACTTATTTAAATAATATTGAGATGACTCCAGAAGTACCCACTCTAATTAAGCATTCATCATCACACACCTCTAGTTAATGATTTAGCTACTCATGATTAAGAAATTCAAAATCACATTTAATAATAAACTCATTGAATTCAATAACAAGAGTAGTAAAATCAAGTTCACAAGTAGTCTTCAACAATGGCAGTACCTTGCTATTAAGAAGAAGAAGAAAAGAATAGTACTTTTCAAATTCTACCAACAAGAGAATGTTCTAAAGCTAGCAAAGAAAAAGATGATATGATATGATCTGCTATGATATCCTTAGTACACAGTACTTTCTCTAGAATTTATATCCAAGAAAATAGGGCATCTTCTCTCTCTTTTTCTGTGCTGGAAAATTTTTCCCCTGAGCAGCATTATGGAATCAGCGGGAGTACCAGCGGTTTTCTAGTTGCAATTCATGGACCGCCGGCTACATTATCTACTGCTTCAATGCATTCCAGTAGTCAGCGATGGTTTCGACGATGTTTCACCGATCTCCATCCATGCACCGCCAATCTTTTGCCCTTCAATCCAGCAAGTCAGGTTCCATTTGGTGGTTGAACCGGTGAGTCACCGTTGGAAACCTGCATTTCGCTAGTGGCTTGATTCCCGGAGGATGTGGTGATCGGCTTTCAACCGGCATTTCGCCGGTCTTTTGTGGTGGAACACCGAATTTCAGCCCACTTCCTTCTTTTTGCTCCATTTCTTGCTATTTTCTTCACATTAGGAATCTGCACACAACAAAAGCAAAAGGGCATAAAATCCACATAAACAATTGAAAAACTAAGCAAAAGGCTTAAGTGCCCGATGAGTTGGTGAATTTACCAACTCATCAGGCACATATGTTAAGACTAGTACTCTCTAAAAAACACGAGTTCTTAAAGAATAAAATGTGTAAATCTTCTGTTTGTGAGATTCAGGAAATCCCCAATTAATTTCTCAATTCATGCATTATGTAGCTTCTAAGTTGTCATAAACCGTAGGTTTGGTTCAAAAAATGTAGAAGTAGAGCTCCGAGCTTGAGAATTTTGAGGTAAGGCTTCATGTCTTTGATTCTTCTCAAATTCTATAAGTACTTGAGTTAATTTTGTTAATTTTGACTCATGGATGGTGCTAGAAAGCCCTGAGTCTAGGTAGAAGGATTATGTGATTAAGTTAAGGTATGTTTTTGACCCTTGTTGTTTTGAAGAGTGATACATAGCTCATAACAAGCATACTTTTCATTTTTGAAGAGCAATGTAGAGTACACCATCAAGATTTAACATTGGGAGCTCGTTTATCCTTGATAGCTTGTGTAGTTGTGTTGTTGGCTACAAACGATTGTTGTTAAATTAGAAATTAACCCACTCATGATCTCGAATTGGCTGCGGTAGTATTTGCCTTGAAGATTTTGAGACATTATCTGTACGGGGTCCATGTGGATGTGTTTACGGACCACAAAAGGCTATAGTACATGTTCACCCAGAAGTCTAAATCTATGTTAGAGGAGGTGGTTTGAGCTTCTTAAAAATTATGATATGAGTGTCCTTTATCATTCGGGCAAGATTAATGTGGCGGCGGACGCTCTTAGCAGGATTTCCATGGAGAGTGTGTCCCATATAGATGAGGAAAGGAAGTAGTTTGTGAAGGATGTACATCGTCTTGCACGGCTAGGAGTCTGTCTTGTTAATTCAACAGATGGTGGTGTCATTGTTCAAAATGGGTCAGAATCATCCTTAGTGACCGAAGTTAAAGCTAGACAAGATGAGGATCCAATTTTGGTAAAGTGGAAGGAAGCCGTTCAGAATAAGAAGGTAGAAGTCTTCTCCAAAGGGGGAGATAGGGTGCTTCGATATCAAGGTCCCTTGTGTGTTCCGGGTGTTGATAATTTAAGGGGGATCAAATATTACACGAGGCTCATGGTTCCAGATACTCTATACATCCAGGTGCCACCAAGATGTACCGTGACCTACGGGAAGTCTATTGGTGGAGTGGAATGAAGAAGGACGTAGCAGAATTTATGGCTAAGTATTTGAATTGTCAATAGGCGAAAGTGGAACATCAAAAACCTGGAGGTGTGCTCCAAGACATTAGTATCCGTACTTGGAAGCGGGAGGAGATCAATATGGACTTCATTACAGAGTTTCTTCGCACTTGCTGATAGTACGACTCTATTTGGGTGGTTGTGGACAGGTTGATTAAGGCAGCTCATTTTCTACCGATTCAGCGGAGGATTATGCTAAGTTATATCATATCATATAGAGGTACTCAGTTTACCTCCCAGTTTTGGAGATCGTTTCACAAGGGACTTGGTACTCAGGTCAAGCTTAGCGCAACATTTCACCCGCAAATGGATGACCAGGCGGAGCGGACCATTCAAACTCTTGAGGATATGTTGAGAGCGTATGTGATTGATTTCAAGGGTAGTTGGGATGATAATTTGCCTCTCACTGAGTTTGCATATAACAACAACTACCATTCTAGCATCTAGATAGATACGTTTGAGACTCTCTATGGACGAAGATGTGTATCGCCTATTGGGTGGTTTGAATTCGGTGAAGCTGTGATGATAGGACCGGATTCAGTCCATGAGGCTTTGGAGAAAGTTCAGCTTATAAGCGGTAGGTTGAAAACAACTTAGAGTCGCCAAAAGTCTTATGCGGATGTGAGGAGGAGAGATCTTGAGTTTGAAGTTGATGATTAGGTGTTTCTGAAGGTATCTCCCATGAAGGGAGTGATGAGGTTCGGAAAGAAAGGGAAACTCAGTCCCCATTATGTTGGTCCATACCAGATTGTGAAACAGGTTAGCAAGGTAGCATATGAGTTGGAGTTGCCCTCAGAATTAGCTTTAGTTCATCCAGTTTTCCATGTATTGCTCCTAAAAAAGTTTTTGGGTGATCTAGCTCTAGTTGTTCTGGTGAACAGTGTCAATGTGAAAGATAGCCTTAGTTTTGAGGAGGTTCCGATAGAAATACTTGATCGGCAGGTTCGGAAGCTAAGAAACAAAGAAGTATCTTCAATGAAGGTGTTGTGGAGGACCAACACATTGAGGGAGCTACTTGGGAAGCCGAAGCAGATATGATGGCTAGATACCCGCATCTATTCCCTTCTGTCTTAATTACAACTTAAGGTATTAGTTTCCTCCTTAGTATCCTAATCAGTTTCATGTTCAATTCATGTTTCCCCAGTTCCTTCATGTCATGTATGTATGTGTGATTTATGAATTTAGGTCAGTCATGTATTCTAGTCCGGAGTTGGTTACTTTGTCAGTTTTCAGCTTAAATGTTCAGTACTTGGCATGGTGGTTGCATTTCTCAGCTTTTCAGTATGTTTGCCCACATTCAAGGACTAATGTTCCCAAGAGGGATATATTGTAATACCCCAAAAGTACCTAAGCCTAGACTCGAGATTTTAAATGAAAAACATCAAAAAATTTGAGATTTATTCTTTGAACGACTCGTGGTACGGGTCGTGGTAGGTCTAACGACCCATTGGTTGTGCCCGTGGTGAGAAGCTATAGAATTGGACTTGGGAGTAACGGGTCTAGGAATGACCCATCATTTGATGTAACGAGTCATTGTGAGTGGGTCGTTGTGAAAGTGGTCTTGGGAAAAGAAGGCTGGCACGAGTCATGGAACGACTCGTTGTTGGGAGCAACAAGTTGTTGTAAGTGTCCGTTGGGAGGAGTTCCAGGATAGGAGCAGTGGTGACGATGGCTAGCAACAATGAGTCATTGGAGCTTGTAATGACTCATCCTGACCGGTCGTGGTAGAAGACCTGAGACAGGAAATAGGGGTGAGGCAACGAGCGAAGTAACGGGTAATGGGAGCAAGGGACAACCTGCCGTGTTAGTCGTTTCTTCGAACAGTGATTTATTTCCTACGAGTTTAGTAACGGCAAATCTGTAACTTCTAAGCCCCTAAGTCCTATACTACATCATTGTAAGCTCAGAAAAGAGTGTTTTAATAGGATTAAACTTATTCAAAACTCATTCTCTTCCATGCATACAACCTAGAGGTTTTCTAAGGGTGATCATGCTTAGGAATCATCAAGTTCTTCCCCAAAATCCATTGGTCTTTCTAGAGGGTTGGTGAAATCAAATTCTTTCAGGTATATATGGCTATGAATGGGTGTATCCATCTGCACCCATGCCCAATCCCTCTTCAATTCATGAAATTCTAGTTGATGAATCTATGGGTTTTTAATCCAACATGTGAATTTCCTAAGTATCAATCATGGGTATGATCTAAGCATGTTTCTAATGTTGAATTATGACTAATAGGCATATTTTATGATGTTTTCAATAATATATTGTGTTTTCAAGTTTTATAAATTATGATGCCCATCCATGAAAGTTCATGAAAGTTGAGATCTATGAAATATGTATTCAAGCATGATGAGATGTATGTAAAGAAAGTATGATTTCGAATTACCCGTGTCTATGTTCATGTTTTCAAATGATCAACTCTATGTCAAGCATGTTTATGTATTGGGCAAGCCCATATGATTAAATATGTTTCACGAATTTATCTAAACTTTATGTATTAGCTTACCACATGGATTTTAGAGTCTAAACTCCCACTATTTTTAGCTTGTGGTATGGTTTGAGCCCAAGGATTCTTATGTCATGATTCTAGATTTATGCATGTATGTTATGAGTCAGCTTCATCACTAGACGTGGTTCAACTTCATTGAAAAATAATGCAGAGCATATGCATGTTTTTGGGAGTAGTGTCTAGCACTAAGTAGGCTAAGGGTCAGTCAACCCTATGCCTCAGAACTACGCACCAACGTAGGTATGTTCAGATTATTTAGGACCTCTCTTGTGAGCTTCCCTTGCCCCCAAGGGGCCTTCAGCTTGATATCGATATCATGGTAGTCTCCTTAGCCCTAGCGAGGCTTTGGATGGCTCTGCCCACTTGAGTGTGATAGTCGAGACCACGTAATCTCTATCGTGGTAATGTCGGTTATATGACGAGTCACCCATTATTCCTCATGATTTTAGTTATGCATGTTCATCAGTCATGTTATCATGTTTTTAGCAGGTTTGACTTAATGTTCAACTTTACTTATGATTACCAGTTTTTAGCTTTGGGTCATTCGATACAGTTATGATGTTCACTTATGTTCAGATCATGATTTCAAAAAATAGAATGCAAGCCTTACTCTCAGAATCTTATCTTAATTATGTTGTATAATATGCATGATTTATGATTTTGCTTACGAAGCAGTTTTACTTACCTTACATACTCGGTACATTCCACGTACTATCTGCATACTCTATGTTGTATCGTTTCATGATACAGGGTCGGATATTCAGGCTCATCCCCACCATTAGCCAGACTTTCATCATCAGTATCCCCAGTCTCTGTTGGTGAGTCCTCATAATTTAGAGGTCCCTTCTTTTCAGTCGTATTTGTATTTTCAGTTTCAGACTATAGGAAGTCAGTTTGGGTCTTGTCCCATCAACTCTTTAGTAGTAGAGGCTTTTCAAACATAGAATGTAATTATCTTTGGACTTGAGTTATGTATTCTGATGTTATGACATATTAGACTTCCACTATATTAATTATGTTGATCTTCCACTTTATTATGATTGAGTTAGATGCATGTTCATGTCATGGGTCGACTTGGAGCCTCTCGGGGTTCTTTGTTCCGTATCTCTATCTGGGCCTATGTTCGGGTCGTGACACCTCCCAAGAAGCGTCTTAGTTAATGTCATGACACGATGGATACCTTCTCGATTTTCAATATTCCGGAGGATCATCCCCCACTTAACTCTCATCATCCTAAGACTCATAATGCTCTTCTTCCCCATCAAGCACTGCCATTACCTTGCGCTCATCTAGAGGCTTGATAGGCTGGCATATTTTGACGGTGACCTTATCACCTCTTATCCAAAACTTTAACTCCCTAAGCTCCATATCTATTAAAGCCCTTCCTGTTGCTAGTAGAGGTCACCCCAAGATGATTGAAACCTCGATGTCCATTTCATAATCCAATACAACGAAATCAACTGGGAGTATGAATTTATCCACCTTCACAAGAACATTGATTCGCACTCCAATGGGTCGCTTGATTGACCTATCCACTATTAACATCCTCATAGAGGTAGGTTTGCGACTCCCTAACCTGAGTTTCTTGAATATCATGAGTGGCATGAGATTGATACTAGCACTGAGATCACACAAAGCCTTATTGAACATGCACAAGCCAATTGTGCAAGGAATGGTGAATGTCCTAGGATCTTAACATTTTGGAGCAAGGTTGCTAGTCAAGATAGTATTGCAATAATGGGTCACCTCATTGGTTCCCGTATCCACTACCTTATTTTTCTCCGAAAGTTTCTTCATGAATTTTGCATATCCTAGATTTGAATCAAAGAATCTGCCAACGGTATGTTGATAGATAATTTACTAAACATTTCAATAAACTTTCGAAACTCAAATTCCTCCTTCTTTTTGTCCAACCGCTGTGGATATGACGGGGGAAGTCTCACTTCATGATCCTTGTCACTTGGGGCTTTCATGCCTGTCTTCACATGAACATTGTCCGAGGGAGTTACATCAACATCTCCTCATCTTGTCCTACCTCATTATCACCAACATTTGGTGCTTCTGGCACCTCATTCAACACGTCATCATAAATTGCCTTTGGGGCATCAACATCCTTGGGTTTCACCCCCACATCTTTCAATATCTTAACACTCCTAGTCATAATTGCTATTCAATGGCCATCCTTCTTTGGGTTCGAGATAGTGTCACTAGGAAGTGCACCCTTCATGTGGGGGTTCATTTGTGTAGATAAATGGTTCATTTGTACTTCAAGGTATTTGATTGAAGATGAATGGAAGCTCACGGTTTAGGCGAGGTTAGACACCTCCCCTTTCAACTCTCAAACCCCGCTGTCAGTGGATTCTACTTTCTTCAACACTCGGGACAACATATCCTCAATCTTTGAGCTTCCTACATCACTTACCCCTAGCTATCCTTGAGGTGCTTCTGCTTTTGGAGGGGGTAAGTAGGGGTTAGAACTTCGGTGGTATCACTCTTCTTCGCGATTTTGATCTCTATTCCCCCTTCGATCATTTCTTTCCCCCCAACTAGGATTATCACGGTTTCTCCAACCTTGATTCTTTTCCCTTGGGCACCAAGGGCCTTGGTTGGCACCTTGATACCCAGGGCGAGAACCCCCCAATTGGTTTAACATGTATTGACACTCCTCCTCATATCTCGGAGGTAAAGTATCATCATCAAACTGAGCGTGGGGTTGAATAGCCACGAGATTCACATTCTTTGTACCAACTCCCATCACATGCTTTGTCATCAACTCTAGATGGGTCATCATTTTGGCAAGAGTTTCATCTTTATCCTCATCTCTCTTCCTCAATTCTACACTCACAAGATTTGAAGCAACGCTACTAGAAGATACCTCTGTTTCTCTAGTGTTCCATGCTTGGTTGGTTTTCATCATTTTATCAAGTAATGCCTTGGATACTCCATAGGGTTGATCTGTTACACCCCATAAGTTTTTAATGTTTAGTCAGCCTATTCGTATGTTGGTTGAGAGTTTTAGAGTGTCATACGTACGAGGAAAGGGCCCAGGGAAAGGCCGAACGAGTGCCAAGTTGGGATTTCGCGAGAGGAGGCCGAACCAAGCTGCCCAGAGGGGCGAAGTGGCACGGAGTTGCTCCTTCGTGTTAGCAAACATGGCACGGAGCAGAATCAGCGCGTTGGGCAATGTGCCACATTGCCTTTTCTGCTGCTTCAAGTATATAAGGGTCTCACACTTAGAAGTTAGTTCATTATTTATAAATCACGGCTAGAACAGAGGGAGAATGAAGGAAAACATTGGGAAATCATTCGATTACACCGCTAAACGCCATCAAAATCTAAATTAACTCCGGGTAGTGAAGTATAAGGCTGTAGAGAGCATCGCTGCAGAGTTATTTTCATAAAATACGCCCGACAAATCATTGTCCCGCCGAGCCAGAATTGGTGGAATTGCTTCAAACTAGTGTCAATATGATCACAGGCTTAAAGTAAGTATTTCTCCCTTTTATATTCCCGAGAAATTTTGAGTTTTTGATCATTTTTTGATAAGTTGAAGTATAGTCAATATATATATATATATATATATATATATATATAAAAGTTATTGTTTTCTTCGAATTCAGTAACGAAGTTGGCCCTATTCTTCTATTAATATGATTACAATTGAGAAGGGCAGTTGAATACGAGCTGATACTCATCAATTAGTCAGAAAACGGCGAATGAGGTATGTAAGGCTTAACTCTCGGCAAGTATCCTTGTCGTACTGTGTTACGACTTATGTTCTCAAATAGAAATAACGATCTCAGACGGTTGCCACCATTAGATTGTAATTTGATATGTTGTAATTAGCTGTTATTGATATACATATATAAATATCATATATGTTGCGACTAGCTGCTAATAGGGGTTACAGTTACATAAATTCTGGTTAGCTGCTAGAAAATGTGTATATATCGTACTGTAGGACCCCTCGCTAAAAGGAAGCAGGTTAAATGTTACTCGCGTTATGAATGCTATAGAAACTCTTTTAGTGCGCAGTTTATTGTAATGGTAGACTTATATGTTTGTTGCCAGGCCTAGACTTCAGAAGCTTGTAAGAGTTATTGTCCTGAATCAGTTGGTTAAATAGTATGGGTGCAGTTAGGCAGTCTAATGACTAGTTGGCGCATGTATTGGCAGGAAAGCATCCCTAGAAGTCGTTGACATTATCGCACGTTCTGGAACCAGAAATAGAGATGGAATAGGTATATTCTAGAGTTAGCGACACCAGGGTTGTCCAGTGTATTGAGTGATTGTTTGCCATCCCTTTAGCCTTATCAGTGATTGTCAGTCTTAGTCAACCTAAAAGTTATCATGTATGACGCCAGCAAGCTAGCCCAGTTGTTTGAGTCAGATAAACCTGTGGGTACCCCAAGGAGGGGTCCACATCAGTAGTCAGTGACGGGCCAGCACCCTAGCGGGTTCTTGTAAGGTATTCAGGTACAGAGTGCCAGGAGAGGGCCAGTCTATATAGAATTGCCTATAAGATTGAGAATTGCCCAGAACAGTAATATAGATCCGAGTAGATTCAGACAAGGTTTAAGGAGTCAGTAGTACTCTGCTAGTACAGGGTTAACCATAAGTTAAGGAGATCGGTAAGCTCCCTATGAAGGACCAAGGTGTCGATCGCGTAGAAGCAAGTTCGACCAAGCTCAGCCCTATAGTTGTTTATTTAGAAGAGTAAAGTAGTTAGCTATCCGCAACCCCACAGTTATTCATGAGTTATAGATGTCTGAGCAGGACATTCAGAGTATTGTTAGGCCACTTCAAACCTCACTCTATTCATCCCAGACTATTAGATATCATGATCACTATCAGGATCCTCTGATCAAGTACGGGCACATCGCGTGCCTGCAGACATCCATATAGATTATCTCAAAAGCGAGTAGCATTAGCGTTAGGCCCAGAAGGCTAGACACACTCTCTTTATACAAATAGATTGATGTGTCAGTATAGCACCTGGGTTGGGGTTGCCCTCAGTTAGAAGCCTTCCATGACCGCCCCAAGGTTAATAGTTGTGTCGACTCACCCTCCAGGGGCGAGGATATGTCACTCTACGGAGTGGCATGCCATCCACAAGGGACGAAGATGGGGATCCAGATCCTCATATTGTCATGGTTGGCCTTATACACACCCCCGCCAAGCGTTTACGCCGGGGTGTAGAGATCAAGAGTCCTCCGGACTCAGACACAGCTACAATTCAGGGGCCAAACGGGCCCATTTGTAGACCCAGGGGACCGGTAGGTTGGCTACAGTACCAGTAGAGTTGTAGACACCTGAGTAGGGGTGTATAGATTGAGATGTGCTCGCCAGGACTTATGGGGGCCTGAACGAGTTATTTTGTGCTGATTGTACCTCCCGGCTTATGGGGGCCAGGTGGGGTTCTTGTATGAATTCTTGTCTGCTAGCTGTAGTGTATAAATGTGTAAGTATAAAGTCTTAGCTTATGTACACGTAGTGTCAGTTAGATGCAGATTATGAATCAACAGGCGTACAAGTTAATCTTTCGGCTCTTCTTCTTTTTATTTACTTCTAGTCCTATTCAGCTTATCTATTGCCTTACATACTCGATACATATTGTACTGATGCCCTTCCCGGGGTGCTGCATTACTTTCCTACAGGTGCAGATAGACGAGGAGCAGGTCCCTCGTAGTTCTAGTAAGCCGTACAGAGCCATCAGCTCCTTTCTTCTGGAGCTTGTGTGATAGAGGTTTATTTCTTTTGTTTGTACAGTATGGGTAGGTCGGGGCCCTGTCCCGACCATATTATTACTCCTAGAGGCTTGCAGATTGTATTACTTCCCTGTGGTTGGACGATATCGACCGTATGGGTCCATATGTTCTTTAGATGGTGTGTGTTAGCCGTGTGGGGCCCTATTAGCTATTGATTGGCGATCTTGTCGGCCCGCATAGAACTCCCTATGATTGCTTGTCTCTTGTTAGATATTTACTTTCACAGGTGGCTATAGGCCTTATTGGCCGGGGGTTGTATTTACAGCCGCTATATAGCCCGTTGTTTTCTTTAATCCAGAGTTAGAGTCAGCCCTGCACTAGAGGTGCTTAGGCTCAGTCAGCTCAGCAGTTCAGATCCTAGTAGGGCACCAAGTGCTAGTCATGCCTCCCAAGGTGGGGCGTGACATGATCCATGATTGATGCCCCAGCCAAATTATTTTCCACCGACTTATTGATAGAATCCAATGATCGTTAGAAGCTTTGAAGTAAAACCCCATTAGGTAAACCATGGTTCGGACAAATGGCCACCTTTTTTCTTAAACCTCAACCAAGCTTCATGGTGTTGTTCCCCACAAGTTGTTGCAAATTAGTAGTGTCATCCCTCAGCTGCAACATCCTTGAGGGAGGAAAGAACCTATCCAAAAATGCCTCTGTTAGTTTATTCCAAGTGGTAATAGACCCGGGAGATAGCTCCTCCAGCCACGCAGTTGCTTCTCCGGCGAGTGAGAATGGAAAGAGTTTCAATCTGATCGACTCTTTAGTGATGTTTGTAATGTTGAATGGTGGAAAAATCTCCAAGAAATTGCGGAGATGCCTATTTTCATCCTCATTGGGCATTTCTCCAAAAAGTCCCTTCATTTGAAGTAAGTGTAGCATTGTACTCGTCACATGGAAAATGATATTCCCTACCATAGGAGGTAGGAAAATTGCACCTGCCACATCAGGCATCATGGGGTCATCATCCTCATGATCCATATGCCCATCCACTGAGCCTTATCCTTCTAGTGAATGCTGGTTCATATCAACTTTAATGTAGAAAACACCAACTAAGATTGTAACTTCAAACTAATTAAGATGCAAAATTAATTCAAAATAACAACCACTAAAGGCTATCAAACTACATTCCCCGACAATGAGGCCATTTTTGATAACGTCCAAACTACACCCTTCTTTAAGAAAGAGCGTAAACAGTCATTATATAAAAATAAATAACCTGACAGATGTCGAGGTCGAATCCCATAAGGAATGTAAAATGATCATGCAATAGTTTTATATTAACTTGAATTAATTTGCATCAATGTACAAGACAAGTAAATGAAAATTTTAGGGGAGTAAATTGAATCTAAACTCAGCTAAACAAGAGTGCAAGATAACCAAAATCGAGAAACAATAATGAGAAAAGGCCAGAGGTGTGATGTAGATGGAATGCCAATCGAATCGGGATTTACTAGACAATCAAGTTATTACAAATATGTGTAAATAATCTTGGAAAAGATTGTGCCGGATGTTTTTCAACAACTTGGACACTTTTTTCTCAAGTTCTTTCAAACCTTAAGATGCAATTCAACAATTCCTATATGGTTTGGGGTAGGGTTTGAACAATTTCTAGCCATCAACCTTTAATGGTATTATGACCATGGGCTTTGGCTATTTCTAATCCAACCCCACATAATGAAATCCCAGCCCACTATTAAGTTCTCCCCCATTACTTAATTCCTCTATTTCAAGCCAAAATTAAGTAAGAAAATAATACCCATATATGCAACTATGAGCAATCAACTATAATTTGAGGTGAAATCAATAGATTTATACTAATCAAGTTATAACAAGATAAATCAGCAATACCCGATTAAATCAAACACCTATCATCACACACCTCTAGCTATAGATTTAGCTACTCATAATTTAGAAACACAAGAGCTTCTTTATCAATAGACCTAACAATTTCATAATTAAGAGTAAACACAATCAAGCTCAAAATGTCTCTACAATGGTGGATATAACTTGCTGAAGAAGATGAAGATGAAAAATAAAATATTCAAAACTATATTTTCTCTGCCAATCTCTCTTATAAAAGTGATAGAGAATAATAATGTGCTTGTTCAGAGTACTTTTCTAGAATATGTCAAAAGTAGGTCATAACATTCTACTCTTTTTTCTGGTTGGACATTTTTTCCCTTTTTAGGCATCCTTCACTTGCGAGTAAACGACGGTTCACCGGTGTCCATCCGCAGGTCGCCAGTTGATCTCCTCTAGTGTCCAGTGAATTCCAGAGCAAACCAATGATGGCACCGATGGTTCGCTGCCTGCTGTTCTGTGAGCCACCGATTGCAATTATTCCTCATTCCAGTGGATGCCTGCGGTCAGCCGACGTTTCGTAGGTGTCCTCTAGTGGAGGGCCAATTTCCACCTGAATCTCATCCTTTTTACTCAACTTTATTCTCCTTCTCTTCAAGATAGGTTCCTGTAACATCCAAAGGAAAAAGGGCATAAAATCCAACTAAAAGACTTAAAAACTAAGCTAAAGTTCATGCTTAAAATCCTAATGAGTTGGTAAATTACCGACTCATCAAAGGGTCATGTCACGACTCATGGGGAGTAACCACTAATCGTGAGTTGCCATGTAGAGAGCAGCAGATGTTTCAGGTTTATTTTAGATACCACAAGCCAAGGGATGATGTTACACCTCATAAGTTTCTATCATCTAACGGATGTGTGCGTTCGTATGTCGAGAGTTTCGAAGTACAACACATGCGAGGAAGGGCTCGCAGGAAGAATATACGAGCATGGCATCAAGCTAGCAGGAGGCCGGGGCCAAAGGCCAGGCGGATTGGGCGTCGCGCCATGCCAGCCAACTCGGCTCGTTGCACCTCTCAACCAGCATTATGGCTGGTGAGTCGTGCCCCTTGGCCGCTGCTATGGGCTTCATGTCGTGCCCCCTAGGCCACTGACCCCCCACCTATATATATGAGATTAAGTAATTGAAGGTTCATTTCAAAATATCCCCTCGGCAGAGAAGTGAAAGGAACCAAGGTTTTCTTCTTTTTTTTTATCAAATTACGCAGCTAAATGCCGTCCAAACGCAAATTAACTTCGTGTAACAAGTTCTAGGCCTACGAAAAACATCTCTATGGAGTTATTTCTTGAAAATTTGCCTGGTACACTGGAACTCCGCTGAGTGAAGGTTGTCAGAATTGCTCCAAATTGAATTCTAAATGGCCACAGGTAATAGGTAAGCATTTCTCCCTTTTAAACTCTCGAGAAATTGTAAGTTTTTGGATAAATAAAATGGAGTTGAAGTTATAGTTAATCTTATTGACAGATATTGTTATTCACTGATTCCTACTATCGAAATAGCTTAATTCTCTCAGCGTAAAGGCGAAAAGTGAGTGAAATTACTGGCTCCATATTGGAAACTGGTTGGGTGAATAAGAATAGACATTCGAGGTATGTTAAGGCTTATCCCTTCAGCAAGTTATTCTCGTCATATAATGATACGACTTATGCCCCTGAATGAGATAATGATTTCATATGTTGTAACTAGATGCTGCCAGTAGATTATGATTATATGTATGGTGGTATTAGCTGCTGTCAGTAGATTATGAGTATATAAGTTGTGGATAGATGCTAAAAGACGTATTGATAATATACTGCAGTATCCCTTGTTGGGAAAGGGTATGTTAAGTGTGAATAATGCCAGGAGCGTCGTAGAGATTTCACCAATTTATTTATTTACTATTTAAAAGCATCCAGAAGTTTTTCTGTCATGCCAAAGCCTTAGAGGTCTAGGTTTAGCTATTGGGTCTGGCTCGGTGAGTTGGACAGTTTAAGGTGCAGCAAGGCATTGTAACTCTTAGATTGATGCTTGTTTAAACAGTAAAGCTCACCCAGAGGCCGTTGGTGTACCTTGATGAATCTAGGACCAGAATTTGGATAGTATGGTCAAACTTTAGAGTCAGCGACACTAGGGTTGTTTAGGGAATTGAGTGATAGCCTACCATCTAGTTAGATACTACTAGTGACTATTAGTTTCAATTGACTTAGTGCTTTCCATACAGGTCTCTCAGGAAGCCATCCTAGTTGTGCAAGTCAGATGGACCCACGGGTACCCTAAGGAGGGAACCTTAATAGTAGTTGAATATGGGGCCAACGCCCCAGCCTACTCTTATAAGATACTCAGGTACAAGTTGTCGTAAGTGGCCAAGTCCAAATAGACTTACCTGCGAGGTTAGGAATCATCCAACAAAGACATAAGGACTCTGAATAGACCAGGTTAAGGTCTAAGGGACTAGAACCCTGTTAGTACATTGTTACCTTGAGGCTAAGAATTGTAGTAAGCTGTCTGTGGAATGTTAGGAGTTGACTGCTCAGGAGCATGGCCGATCAGTAGAAGCCTACAATTATCCTAAGCAAAGAAACTAAGTAGTGTGTCATCTGCGACCTTACCAGTGGCTTATGAGCTATCATTGTCCTAGCATGACATCCAGAGTATTGTTTAGGCCACTTTAGATCTCGCCCTGTCCGGTATAGACCATTCGAGATTATGATCACTATTAGGATCCTCTTATCAGATATAGGCATACGGGGTGTGCCTGTTGGCAGCTATACAGGCTATCCTAGGGGCGAGTAGTGGTCGCATTAGGCCTTAAGAGCCAGATACGCCTTTTGAGTTGCTAGATTGAGACTTAGATGTAGTATATCAGTTGGGATTGACCCTGCCTAGGATAGGCTTCTATTGACCAACTTCAGGGTTGCTAACTCTACCATCGCCTACAGGGCTATTGATCGCTCAGAGGAGCTATATGATAATGTCATTGCCTACGGGGCTATTGATCGCTCCAAGGATCTATTAGACATCCGATAGGACCATACTCAGGCCTAGGCCATATTTACGTCCATCCGCGTATGGACCTCTTTTTATGTTGCACTGACATCACTCACCTTCCGTCGAGCCTTGTGTGCCCAAGGTGCAGTTATAGGAGCCCACCGGGCTCAGACACAATTAGAGAAGTCCAGCGGGTTCAGATGCAGACCCAAAAGCCAGGTAGGTTGGCTATAGAAATAATAGAATCGTAAGAACCTGGGTAGGAGTATATAGATTAAATTGTACTCACCAGTGCTTATTGGGGCCCAGTAGGTTGTTTCTGTATTGTGTGTTGATCACGGGCAAAATAGCATGCCCGAGATACGCTTTATACCTTAATGTAGTCTTGTTTATCTAAGTTATTTTACATACTTTCATGTGATTTTATATAAATGTGAAGATATGTGCTAACCAACATGATTAGTCCTTGTTTTGTAGGTTAATAATGCATTTGAGGAACTAATTCACAAGTTGGTGAATAGCAAGGAATGGAGTGGAAGCAAGTGGCGAAAGTCGGCAAGGAGCATGCCTTGGCAAGGGTGGCCGCGCCAGGCAGCGTGCCACGCTGTGCGTGTGCCGCGTCCAGCGCCGTGCCACGCCCTTGCCAAGCGCACGAGGAAAGGCAGCAGCAGGTAGCAGTAGGCAGTAAACTAGCATGCCAGCGTCGTGCCACGCTAGGCCAGCTACGCGACAGCAGCATGCCAACGCGCTGCATGAGCAGCGTGCCACGTTGGCCAGCGCGGTGACCCTCGGCAGCTTGGGTTCCTGAGGCACTTTCCAGAGAGCTTTCGCGTTGCCTCCGTGTCATGGAGGCAGTGCTCCGTGATACACTCCGTGACACGGAGCCATTCCATTATAGGCTAAATCATGCACGTTTTCCATTTACTATAAATAGGACCCTTAGCTCCTAAAATCATTTGGTCACGATTTTATTCTGAAAAACCACCTAGGAGTGAAGGGAGAAGTGGGAGAACTCATCTAGGGTTTATCAAATTCCCTTCTCATCTACCAAATTCATGTAAGTATGTTAGTTTAGTATTAGTTAATTGTAGTTTTACGAACATGAATGGCAAGAACCCTTCCTCTAGGGTTGAAGCCATGAATTATGATTGTGCTTTTATGAATTTGTTTTGGAATTAAGTTATTGATTGTTGTTTTCGTCTTGCATTCTGGATTGTTGGTTGTTTTTATGATTGATCACCATGAAAGCATATTTGTTAGCTTGAGTAATAGCTTGAGAAAGCATTACCTAGGTCAGGACATGAGAATGTAAGGAGCATGTTTGTATCTCGGGAGATATATTGTGTCGGGATAGAAATATACTTCACACCTTGCTTGGTTGACACACGGGGGTTATGAAAGACCAACTTGGGATGTCACATCACCACTCGAAGAAGTAGTTGTGAGGCTAAGTTGAGTTAAATGGTTAGACGTACGAAAGTCCCTAATCGTTTCCCTGTAAACCACAACATAATTGATTGCCCGCGACTAGAAAATTAAACTCCTCGCTCATAATGATGCAGTGAGGCTAGATTGCCGTGTTTAGAGGCTCGAAAGACCATAAACATGCAATTCTAATTATGTGAAGTAACAATTGATAGTTCCATGCTTAACCCATTGCAAATCGTAGGATCGCATGATTAATTGGTTTTAACTCTATGTTGCTCTTAGAGTGATTTCAGAATATTTCGTTGACCCAAACTAGACTTAATTAATCTCAATCGAAAATGTCTATAACCAACACTTGAGGTATTTAAGATCACACTAGAAATGGTTAGTTAGAGGAATGGGTCCAGTCCCTGTGGGTTCGACAATCCGGTTCTTAAAAAGAGCCACTATATTACTTGCACGACCCGTACACTTGCGGACGCGCGAATCGGGCACGTCATGTGTGCCTTCCAGGCTTATAGGGGCCAGGTTACATTCTTGTTTGTATACCTTCTTGCTAGCTATAGCCTATGAATGTATAGTCGTACAATTTCAACTTATATACATTTAGTGTTTTACTAGATGCAGACTATGGATAGAAAGCTTACAGGTTAACTTCTATCCCTTCTTGCTATTCACTTTCAGTTCTTTATCAGTTTCTATTCAGTCTTATTTACTGCCTTACATATTCGGTACATATTGTACTGACGCCCAACTATGGGGCGCTGCATACTTGCCTGCAAGTTTAGACAGACAGATTGTGAGACCTCATAGTAGCTATTCAAACTCAGCAATTTGGCCAGGTCCTTTCATTCAAAGATGTCAGGTTGTAGAGAGTTATTTATCTTTTATTTGTACAGCATTTGGGTAGTACGGGGCCCTGAATCGACCAATATTTTCACTCCTAGAGGCTTGCAGACAACAGTATTCAGTTAGTTGGTTGTTGTTGGCTGTATGGGGCCCATGTATGTCTTGTTTTATGCGTTGGCCGTGTGGGGCCTAGTATGGCTGCTTGTTTTCATTTCCGTTATAACTAGATAACATGGTGGTCTTGTCGACTTGCATAGGATCCCTATTATTGTTATGTTGGCTGGGTTAGCTGTTTTCTTTTACAAGTGCTGTGTGGCCTTGTCAGCTCGAGCATATGTTTACAGCCAAGATATAGCAGTTTTTTTCTTGATCTTGAGTCGCTGGTAGGCACTAGAGGTGCCTATGCCCAGCCAGGTCAGCCTAGATCCCAATGTGGCATTAGGTTCCAGTCATGCCTCCCAAGGTGGGGCGTGATAGATGACTCATGGTAGGGCGGTACAATTCATAGTATGGAATTGTGAGATGAGGTTTAGAGTAGTGTTCAGGATTTTTGAGAGACCATGAGTCTCAATACGACTCATATTGAGGTGGATGAGCCATAGTATTCATCCATGGTATTTCGATCTGAGAATAATCAACTTGGCTTCAAGAGGCATGAGCACATGTCACGAATCATAGGATCATGGTATGGTTCATACCATCTGTTAAGATATTGTAACGCCTCAAACTTTCTAGCTATGTTTAAAACTGTCCTTGGAATGTGGGTAAATCCAAATCCAATGAACTTTATGGAAACTAAGTGTTAAGATCAATTCTTAAATGTGACAAGTAGATTGGATACAAATTAAGTTCACAAAGAACCTCTAGCATAAAGTTGAGTCGAGAGCTTTCCTTCTAATTAAGTTCTCATATAAGTTCTTATAAGGGTCAACTTTAAATGACCATAACTCCCAGTTTAAAAAGTGTTTTTGGGTCATATGAAGTTGAAGCTCTTTAAGGATTCTTTCCAGCACATCTAACCTTTCTTTAATTGGAGTTCAGAGTAAAATATTATGAGCAGTTTAGTGAAGCACTATCAGGTTTGATAGACAGACAAGTCCAGACACCACGAGTCATGGTACAATTTGTACCAAGGGTCTATGGTAAGAGATTTTGTGAGCTTTTAAGTCACCCAGAAGTCATGAATTGCATACCACGACTCATGGTATGTCACCACGAGTCATGATACAACCTATGAAGGTTGGTAGGGCAGTTTTTCAGCTCGTTTTCATAAGGGCACATAGTAAGTTTCTATGCTTCTATCTCCTAAACTACGTCATTTTGGGGTGAATTGGCAGGGTATTAAGAGGAGTTAGTCGATTCTTCACCCTCATTTCTCACTTAGCCTCTTAAGAACAGTACGTAAAAGCCCAGGAACCCTCACATGCAAGAACTAAGGTTCTTCCTACAACTTTAGAAATTCAAGCTTCGTCTCAGGGGTTTTCTTCTACAGGTGTGCAGGACTTCAACAAGGGTGTCCTTTCTCCCTTGAGTCCCAAGATTTTAAGTAAACCCTAGTTTTTGAAGTTTTCTAGAAATCACGACCTAGGGTTTTCATCTAATTATTGAATTTCATTATCTTCTCAATATTTTAAAGTTTCCATGACTATTATTATCTGAAATTCATATCTTAGTTTCAATTCTACAGTATGATTTCCTAGCCCTAATCTTTAGCGTGATTTTTGGATAAAATTTGCATGATTTAGAATCCGATTAGAAATGTTGTATTATCATGATTCGATCACTTGAATATGAATTTTAGCATAAATTCTTTAAATAAAAGTCAATATTTTCAGATTATAATTATGCTCAGTATCTTCAGAAATATCATGTTACACCACAAAAATTTTTTGTGATTATTTAATATTTTTATGCTATGTTAACGGAAGTATGAATTGTATATTGGTCGTAGATTACAAGGAAAATGTGTACGAATGAAAAAGCAAACAGTGTGTAAAGTTAATAATTACGGGTCAACTTTACATAATCATATCTCCCAATATATATGAACTAGGAGCCCAACGACCTATCAAATTAAAGACTTTGATTCTAGTTTTCAGAACATTAAATATCTCATTAATCGGAGTTTAAAGTAAGAAGTTATGGTCATTTTACCGAAGCACCCTGAGCGGTGACGTGGCCATGACGCCCTAGCACCTCCATCGCCCTATTTACTTATAATCAGATTTATCACTTGTAGAAAGCATTTCCGTCCTAATGTAAAACTACCAGCTTGCTAATCATTCCATTTCTCTATAAATTATAGAAGCTAGAACAAAGAAAATGAAGAAGGAAACATCAAGCAAATTTCAAGCAAATCACAAGACAAGTTGAGAATTCTTTGCCAGGTGTGCTAGGGTCTATTTTGGAAATGATTTGAAGGTAGTTTTCTATGTTTCAAACTCTATTTGGATTGCCTATATATCCATATTTGAATAGGGATTGAAATAAAGAGGAAAGGTTGTTCGGTGTTTTTCACAACTACACGCAAGTGCACGTGATCGAACAAGTAGTAAAATGGCTAAAGTAAGCCAAGTATCGATCCCACAGGGACGGGACCAAGGTAATAATCGAATTAAGCGTTAATAAACTCTAACTCTAATAATGCAAATAACAGTTTCAAGAAGATTTTGGGAGTTTGTTTCGTAATTTATACTAATCTAAAACAAATATACAATTTGAGTCTGAACTATAGTAATGAGCATGCTGAGGCTAAAACAAACATGCAGGGAAGGAATTTATTGATACAAATTGGTTAATCTTTCCTTCGGTTGCTAGTCAAGAATTATTGCCTACGGATTAAAACTCTCGTATTTAACCCAACTTAAGAATCATGAACCTTCCACCTACATTTCTATGATAAGAAGAAATTCATGTTCTAGCCATACGAAACCGATTCCTTAATTGACTAATACGACTTTCAGATATATTTCTATTCTGAAGGTAAATCAATTCTCAATTTTCCCAAACCAAGAAGAGATCATATCCTATTAATTCACAACTTTCCAATTTCTTTCTCTTTCGAGCGCAAACCGGATTTTTTAGATATACATTAATATTGGCCACACATTAATGCAGTAAGAACAAGAATTAATAGAACAACCATGGAAGAAAAGATGAAAAACCAAGATGATCAATAATTACATTCCACTACAAATGTTCTTAACCTCCGCAAGAAGTGAATTTAGCCACTCATTTGTGGATTAAACATCGTTAAATGAGTGTAAATCATACAAATAATTGAAATAAGGAAGAAAGAGATAGAGAAGAACCTTAAGAATTTCGTGCCCTCAACTGCCTGTAACCCACGTTCTTGCTCAACCAAGTCAGAATAATTAAAAATAAACCTAAGTGTGCTATTTATACTAGTGAGAATTTTTCCCGGAATAACAAGCAACGTGTCACGAGTGCATCGCGGAGCACTGCCTCTGTGACACGCCACAAACGCGGACCCTCACTGGAATCCGGTCCTCTAGGTAATTATGCCCAACGTGCCACGGCGTGCAACGTGGGGCTTGGCCAACGTGCCATGGCCCCAACTCGGACCTTCACTGGAACTTCGCCTATTTTTATCATCCGAGGCAGAATGCAGCTGCTATGGCAGCGTGACACGGCTTCATCGCGGAGCCCCTTAATTTGCTGCATAACCTGGGCCTTTTCTACTGCTCGTTTCCAAGTCTATTCCGGATTTCTCCCAACATGCATCTTAGCTTCCTAAAATTACATTTTTCCTGCAAAACAACACTAATCATGTTGGTTAGTATAAATTCACATTTTAACTACAAATCACATGAGAATGTACAATTATCAATGGATAAACAAGACGAAATGAAGCATTTGAGTATCACTTGGGCATATAATTCTGCCTAAGATCACTTACCCCACACTTAAAACTTTGTTCGTGCTCGAACAATAATCTCACATCTCATGCAATTGACACCCAATCATAGGTACTTTGACTCGACAATTCATGCTACGGTTATACCAGTTATTTACATAGCAAATCATCATGAAAACATGCATAGTCTCATCAATACAATGACATTTAGCACATTAAGACCTCCTAGACTCACGAGTCGACTCTCGATCTCGGCAAACTCATGCAAATCAGCTGATCAAGACATCCGACACGAAATTAAATCTCTCGTCAAGCATGTTCCCTCACAACACAAGAGAATTTCCCCCTTTACAATCATATGATCTCAAAAGCATTATATGCAGGGGCATATGAACACAATTTCGCTCTCTCTCCCAAAGAATTCACATGCATCATGTCATGACCCATAAGCTTGCCTCTAGTGTATTGTTTGGGCTATTTCGCAACTACACGCAAGTGCACGTGGTCGAACAAGTAGTAAAATGGCTTATGTAAGACAAGTATCGATCCCACAGGGACTGGACCAAGGTAATAATCAAATCAAGCATTAATAAACTCTAACTCTAATAATGCAGACAACAGTTTCAAGAAGATTTTGGGAGTTTGTTTCCTAATTTATACTAATCCAAAACAAATGTACAAATTGAGTCTGAACTATAGTAATGAGCATGCTGGGGCTAAAACGAACATGCATGGAAGCAATTTATTGATACAAGTCGGTTAATCTTTCCTTCGGTTGCTAGTCAAGAATTATTGCCTATGGATTAAAACTCTCGTATTCAACCCAACTTAAGAATCATGAACCTTCCACCTACATTTCTGTGATAAAAAGAAATTCATGTTCTAGCCTTACGAAACCGATTCCTTAATTGACTAATACGACTTTCAGATATATTTCTATTCTGAAGGTAAATCAATTCTCAATTTTCCCAAACCAAGAAGAGATCATATCCTACCAATTCACAACTTTTCAATTTCCTCATATCCTACCAATTCACAACTTTCCAATTTCTTTCTCTTTCGAGCGAAAACCGAATTTTTTAGATGTACATTAACATTGGCCAAACATTAATGCAGTAAGAACAAGAATTGATAGAACAACCATGGAAGAAAAGATGAAAAACCAAGATGTCAATAATTACATTCCACTACAAATGTTCTTAACCACAGCAAGAAGTGAATTTAGCCACTCATTTGTAGATTAAACATCATTAAATGAGTGTAAATCATACAAATAATTGAAATAAAGGAGAAAGAGATAGAGAAGAACCCTAAGAATTTCGTCCCCTCAACTCCCTGTAACCCACGTTCTTGCTCAACCAAGTCAGAATTTCTAAAATAAACCTAAGTGTGCTATTTATACTAGTGGAAATTTTTCCCGGAATAACAAGCAACGTGTCACGGAGTGTATCGCGGAGCACTGCCTCCGTGACACGTTGTTGTTCCACCACAGGCCAAATTTTGTATTTTTTCTTGTTGACTTTCACGTTTTGCTCTTGATTCCATTCCTACACTTCACCAAATCATGAATTAGTTCCTCAAATGCATTATTAACCTTCAAAAACAAGGACTAATCATGTTGGTTAGTATATATTCACATTTACATAAAATCACATCAGAATGTATATAAATAATTAGATAAACAAGACTAAATTGAGTTATAAAGTAGCACCTAGGCATGCAATTATGCCCAAGATCACAACCCCACACTTAAAGTCTTGTTCGTCCTCGAACAAACCTTTTACATCTCATGCACATGAAGACTTACCCATAGCTAATTTTAGCAAGACAATTCAAGCTACGGCTACAATGACTGTTTAAGATAGCAAGCTAAAAATAGAGCATGCACGATTTAATCATTGAAATGAAATACAATTATGTTAAGACTTCCTAACCTCAAGAATTGACTCTCTATCTTAGCAAACTCATGCAAATCAACTGATCAAGAAATCCAACATGAATTATATCCTTCATTAAACATGTGCCCTCACAACAAGAGAGTTACCCATTTTCACACGCAAATTTTTAAATCACCACATGTATGGGTAAATGAATAGAATTACGCTCACTCTCACAAAGAATTCACATGCATCATGTAATGACCCATAAGCTTGCCCTTAGTGTTTTACTCCACTAATTTAAGGATGTTTGAACGTAAGATCAAGTAGGACTTAATGGGTTGTAATGTAAGCTAAGGGACGGGTAGGTACTATTCTGGCCAGTAATAGTGACTATCTCCCCCAAGCGCTTTTAATACATCAACATTCATTAAGGACATCTCTTTTCTTACTTCCTCCTCATTCTTTTCAATCCTGAATTTTCTCTTCTTGTTCCCATTTCTTTAAGCATACTCAGCTTAGTAGTAAGGAGTACTTAAGCAAATTTTTTTTTCATTCATTTATTTTCTTACTCCCTACTAATAATCAACCATTTTTACAAAAGTGCACCTTTGTCCTTTTCTCAACTTTCACAACTCCTACTTTTCCTTCTTTTTCATGCTTCTCACTGCTTCACTCTTTCGGATTTTTCACTTAAGCGCTTCAGAGTTTTGGATCAAATTCAAGGCTAATGAAAGAAAAAGGATTAAGCTTATGTTGTAGCTATCAAAGAATAGGCTCAAGGCTCAATGGGGCTAACTAGGATTAAATATTCAAGGTAGGTAAAGTGAGGGATAACATTTTGGTTCATTCAAAGAAATGCCTAAATCATCTCCTACAATTCACATCCTTCATTTCATTTTATATACACACCAGGCAAGTTCTAGACATTCCACAATAGCACGGAATATTCGAAAAACTTACACTCACAGCACATGCTCAATTCAAGACACATTCCGCAGACTCTTAACTCAGCTAATCACAAGAATTCAAAATTAAGCTTCAATCATATCAAGTCAAATTCAAGAGCCTAGGTGTCTCAAACATAGGTATACCACTTGCATGCTTCAACACTAAACATACTTGCATCTTACAATCATTTATAGCACATAACAAGAATATCAAGCCATCAATTAGCTACGGGTTCAAAAACCAAAACCTATTAACTAATATTCCTCAAGACGGTCGTCATCCATCCATCGTCGGAAACAGTCTCTAACTATGACTAAAAACATTATATACAGACAAACAAAAATTTTTATTCTTTGGTTCAAAGACCCCACGTCGGAAAAGAACCGAAAAGAAAAACCAACGGGTGATGAAGTCATGCTTGACTCACAAAAAAAAAATCCAAATTTTCTCACAAGCATTACATTCACCAAAAATCGTTAAGCACAAAAATTTTAAAATTTTCCTCACCCCACACTTGAATCATGCTATGTCCTCATAACATCAAATTAACATTTAAAGAGGGTGAGAATTACTCCCTGAGGCCTTTGGGCCTAGCTAACAGCATGCCTTTCTTCAACTTTGCACAAGTGGGTGTTCGACCCCACACTTTTTCTCTTCCATGCTTGTTAGCTTCCTCCTCCACGGGTACTCGAACTTCCCCTCCGTCTGTGCTTAACTTTCCACCAAAACAACACAAGATGAAAAATAAATAAAATCAACTTAAATGAAAGAAATTAAAATGGTACCCATGGGTTGCCTCCCAAGCAGCGCCTAATTTTTTACGTTGCGACACGATGTATCAAGTTTCACCGCTTTTTCCTCCACCTTGAGAATATGAATCTCACCCCTAATTTCTTCTCTAATTTCCTCTCATGCTCTAGGGGTGGTGGTGAAAAATTGTAAGGACCAAGCAGTAGATGTTGCCTTTTGAACTTATTGGCCCTTAAGTAAGCAAAGTCATTTTGTCTCTCCGAGTTAGCAAATTTCAAAATATACGGGGCTTGGTCCTCCTCTAGACATTTGTCTATAAGCTTGGAAGACTCTATTTCTCGGTTGTCAACCAAACTTACTGTTGAAAAATGCTTCGAGTGTGGTCCAATACACCTCAACTCTGAAACTGCATTGTGCTTGACCTCCTTACTTGTATACACCTTCTCAGCATCGACATCTATCTCTCCATTAATGTCAACTGGGGGATACTCTATCTCTTCTTCCATGAATGGATTTTCCATAAGTGTGAGTCCATCACGGGGACACTCAAGAAATTCTAATTGTTGGGCTTCATCCAAAAAATCACCCTTGTCTTCCTCTTGTAGTTCCTCTTGAATATCGGCTAAAACTGTTACCTGCAATTTATCACAAGCTTCAGCCTCAACAATCATCTCCGTGACTTTGACACTCATCTTTTCTAGAGCCTCTGCATTCTCTTCTTGCTGAATTCTCAATACTGTCTTCGCCTCCTTCATTGCTTCTGATTGCTCCAGCAGTTGTTTCAGCATGTCTTCTATTTGAGCTTGGCGTCCCAAGTCCTCATTTTCAGCATGCCTATATTCAGCAAAAACAATATAAGGATCATAGTAGGGGCTTGGGGGAGGGGAATATGCATTCGGACAGCCATCCCAATGGCCATCGTGACCACCACATATATTGCACGTGTTACAGTGTTGCCACGAGTGGTGTCATCCGCAATTCAAACATGATTCGCCAAAATATGAGTATCCACCATTTAAACCATTTGTGTTCCACGATGTCATGTCAATAAGGGTATCCGAAAAAGAAGAAAAAAAATAATAAAAAAAGAATTAAAACAAACACTAAGACCAAGTTGTCAGCACTTATATAGAATTTGTAAACTAACACTAAGAAAACAATTTTACCAATTGCCAGTCCCCGGCAATGGCACCAAAAACTTGTTCGGGCTATTTCGCAACTACACGCAAGTGCACGTGGTCGAACAAGTAGTAAAATGGCTTAAGTAAGCCAAGTATCTATCCCACAGGGACTAGACCAAGGTAATAATCGAATCAAGCGTTAATAAACTCTAACTCTAATAATGCAGACAAAAGTTTCAAGAAGATTTTGGGAGTTTGTTTCCTAATTTATACTAATCTAAAACAAATGTACAAATTGAGTCTGAACTATAGTAATGAGCATGTTGAGGCTAAAACGAACATGCAGGGAAGCAATTTATTGATACAAGTCGGTTAATCTTTCCTTCGGTTGCTAGTCAAGATTTATTGCCTATGGATTAAAACTCTCTTATTTAACCCAACTTAAGAATCATGAACCTTCCACCTACATTTCTGTGATAAAAAGAAATTCATGTTCTAGCCATACAAAACCGATTCCTTAGTTGACTAATACGACTTTCAAATATATTTCTATTCTGAAGGTAAATCAATTCTCAATTTTCCCAAACCAAGAAGAGATCATATCCTACCAATTCACAACTTTCCAATTTCTTTCTCTTCCGAGCGAAAACCAAATTTTTTAGATGTACATTAACATTGGCCAAACATTAATGCAGTAAGAACAAGAATTGATAGAACAACCATGGAAGCAAAGATGAAAAACCAAGATAATCAATAATTACATTCCACTACAAATGTTCTTAACCTCAGCAAGAAGTGAATTTAGCCACTCATTTGTGGATTAAACATCAGTAAATGAGTGTAAATCATACAAACAATTGAAATAAAGGAGAAAGAGATAGAGAAGAACCCTAAGAATTTCATCCCCTCAACTGCCTATAACCCACGTTCTTGCTCAACCAAGTCAGAATTTCTAAAATATAACCTAAGTGTGCTATTTATACTAGTGGGAATTTTTCCCAGAATAACAAGCAACGTGTCACGGAGTGTATCGCGGAGCACTGCCTCCGTGACACGTTGCTGTTCCACCACAGGCCAAATTTTGCATATTTTCTTGTTGACTTTCATGATTTGCTCTTCATTCCATTCTTCCACTTCACCAAATCATGAATTAGTTCCTCAAATGCATTATTAACCTTCAAAAACAAGGACTAATCATGTTGGTTAGTATATTTCACATTTACATAAAATCACATGAGAATGTATATAAATAATTAGATAAACAAGACTAAATTGAGTTATAAAGTTGCACCTGGGCATGCGATTATGCCCAAGATCATGTATTATTCCACTAATATAAGGACGAGTGATGTAAGATCACGTAGGACTTAACGGGTTGTAATGTAAGCTAAGGAACTAGTACATACTGGGCTAACCAATAATAGCAACTAGCACCCTCAAGCGCTTTTCCATACATCCCACCACATTATGGGCATTGTTTCTTCCTTCATCCTCCCCTTTCTTGAAGCCTTTCTTTATTTTTGTTCCCATTTCTTTAAGCACACTTGACTTAATAAAAAAGATTCACTATACATCTTCATTTTATTAAATTCGGCAAGTGCACCTTTGACCTTTTCTTTACTTTCACCGCTTCCGCTTTTCCTTTCTTTTCCCAATTACCACTCCTTGACACTGTGGGAAAATTTCTTTTCTTGAGCGCTTAAGAGTTTTGGATTAAATTCAACGATAATGAAAAGAAGGGGTTAAGCTCGGTTTGCACCTTTTTTACAAAAGAAAAAATAGGCTAAAGGCTCAATGGGCTAACTAGGATGTACATTCAAGGTAGGTACGATAATGAAAAAAACTTTCAGTTAAAGCAAAGAAATGCCTACATCCTTTCCTACCATACTCATCCTTCATTTCGTTTCGTATACACACCAGGCAAGTTCTAGACACTTCACAATAGCATGGAGGACTCGAAACCTCACCACACTCTCATTGCACATGCTCAACTCAAGACATATTCATAGACTCTTCAATCAACTAATTACAAGAATTCAAACATTAAGCCTCAATCACACCGAATCGAACTCTATGGTCTAGGTATCTCAACATGTTCACAAAGTTGCATGCTTTCATACGAATCACCTTTGCATTCTAAATGTCATGTACAACACGCAACCTGAATTCCGAACCATAAAGTAACGACACGTTTGGGATACAAACAAACAAAGAAAAAAAAGAAAAAAACAACAAAAAAAAACAAACGAAATCTACTCCTATCGACTACATTTCCCTTAAGACGGTCGTCATCCATCCATCATAGGGAATGGTCACTATTTATGACTTCGGTTCAATGGGACTATTCTCGGTAAAAGCACCAAAAACAAACGCCGAGAAACCCAATCAAAAAAAAGATTTCACGAAAATTTTTAAAGATATCGATAATTTCGATAAAACAAAAATATTTACACAACCAACTAACAACAACTCCATACAACACACAACAACTTCTCATTAATTACAATACAAAACATAAACATCAAAATCACAGGGTCACAATTTTTCACAGGCACAACAACAAAACAGAAACATAAACAACAACAAAACAACCAACACCTAACTACTCCCACCCCACACTTAAATCGAACACTGTCCCCAGTGTTCACAAAATTCAGCATAGCACAAGAGTAGGTGGTGAAACTCCCTGATCAATCGAAGTATTCCACTTTTTCGTCAGGTGCGGTTGCCTCATCTCCCATATCCGAATCACCCCCGCTATCCTCATCTGACTCAACATCTGAGTCATCGCGGCATGTCTCCTCGTCTGTGGGGACATCATCATCAATGGGCTCTACAAAAGCTGGCCCCACTCGGCATAGATCCCTGGCATTTTTGCCGAAGGGGTAGTCCAACTCTAGTTGCCATAGCTCATCTTCTGTTGCTGGCCTCCCGCCTATGCACAATTGTAGCATCTGTATCCCGAACATGCGGGCTATATACTGATCATCCCGAGTATGTCGCTCGGCTAATGTGAGAACTGTCCCGTGAGTGGTGTCGGGTGCCTTAGTTTTGGTGACGTCCAAGGCACGCCTCTCCATCTGCGGGATGTAGTCAAGGGCCTCTTCCTCAACATCTGGCCCCTCAGGAAAGTGGTCAGCAAGCCACCAAACCCGTACCTGTGCCCTTGATGCAAACGGGCTCTCTTCATGGCAGAGATAATCACCACCCCAACATTAATCTCCATCCCTTTCATCAGGGCATATACCAAGCACACACGATCCCGGGTGACATCTGTCATGTGCACCCCCGGGATCAGGCAGGAACAAATGATCTTAAGCTAAATTCTAGCTTCCCTGTTGATTTAAGAGTAGGGCAGCATCTGATGGTAGCCATACGAAACCAATTCCTTAATTGACTAATACGACTTTCAGATATATTTCTATTCTGAAGGTAAATCAATTCTCAATTTTCCCAAACCAAGAAGAGATCATATCCTATTAATTCACAACTTTCTAATTTCTTTCTCTTTCGAGCGCAAACCAGATTTTTTAGATATACATTAATATTAGCCACACATTAATGCAGTAAGAACAAGAATTAATAGAACAACCACAGAAGAAAAGATGAAAAACCAAGATGATCAATAATTACATTCCACTACAAATGTTCTTAACCTCAGCAAGAAGTGAATTTAGCCACTCATTTGTGGATTAAACATCGTTAAATAAGTGTAAATCATACAAATAATTGAAATAAGGAAGAAAGAGATAGAGAAGAACCCTAAGAATTTCGTCCCCTCAACTGCCTGTAACCCACGTTCTTGCTCAACCAAGTCAGAATAATTAAAAATAAACCTAAGTGTGCTATTTATACTAGTGGGAATTTTTTCTGGAATAACAAGCAACGTGTCATGGAGTGCATCGCGGAGCACTGCCTCCGTGACAAGCCACAAACGCGGACCCTCACTGGAATCCGGTCCTCTAGGTAATTATGCTCAACGTGCCACGATGTGCAACGTGGGGCTTGGCCAACGTGCCACGGCCCCAACGCGGACCTTCACTGGAACTTGGCCTATTTTTATCATTCGGGGCAGAATGCATCCGCGATGGCAGCGTGACACGGCTCCATCATGGAGCCCCTTAATTTGCTGCATAACCTGGGCCTTTTCCACTGCTCGCTTCCGAGTTTATTCTCGATTTCTCCCAACATGCATCTTAGCTTCCTAAAATTACATTTTTCCTGCAAAACAACACTAATCATGTTCGTTAGTATAAATTCACATTTTAACTACAAATCACATGAGAATATACAATTATCAATGGATAAACAAGACGAAATGAAGCATTTGAGTATCACTTGGACATATAATTCTTCCCAAGATCAAAGGTAAGGATTTTGCCCCCTTTAAACCTCTCAAATTGCAAAGCTAAAAGCTGAAAATTGGCAGCTAAGTGAGCTGCCGATGGACTATTTTTGAGCTGAGTTTTGCTCGTTTTCCTTAGGCTTTTTAGCTGTTTATTTTGATGGAATTATACTTCATATTTAGGGGAAGAATTACAGCTGAATAAAGGTAAAATTTCCTCTTGTTTCTCCCTCAAAAGTTAGTGAAAACTACTAGAAAAAATGACTAAATGTTGTTGATGTCGTCGTGTGTTGTGTTGCTATTGTGACTGCCTTTAGTGAGTTATTTTGGGCTGAATTTTATGTTACAAATTAGGCTTAATAATTTCCTATGAATTCAAAATATTGGAAAGGTTAAGGGTTGATCATTGAAGTAAGAAAAGTTCATCAGAAAGAAAGGTATGTAAGGCGCCCCGTTCGTCGTTCTTTTAAGCATGATTCGTGCGTTGTGAATTGAATGAGTCAACAATCTCTTTACAAGTATTATATTAAGATTCATTTAAGCATTTAAAGTTTTATGTTTGATTGAGGTTAAACTTTGAGATTATGCCTAGCCCAAATGAGGCATTTAAAGTGGGATATCGTGTTGATTGTTGTCATAGTTGTACATCGAGTTGGAGACCCCTCATCCTGGGAATTGTTAGTTGGTCCTTATTGTATTTTATATATATGTGTGTGATGTTAAATGTGTTTAAGGGTCTTGTTGCTAACTGAAATTGGTGAAAGAGCCAAGATGATAACGTGTAAACGATTTTAAGCTAAGTAAAGAAGTCGCAAGCTATTAAGGGTAAATGAGCTTATTGAATTAGGATTGCCTTGTTATGATTTTCCTTTATCTTATTTGTATGTTATGAAATATGCCAGGTCAAGGGAAGATTTCATATACCCTTTCCCTTAAGCCGAACGACAAGCTAGCGAGTCTCTAAGCTCTAATGTCCTTTTGAACACGATTTATAAATCTTGTTGAAACTCTTAGGTCATCCGCAATTCCTTATGATATATACAAGTTTTGAATACATGCATTTAACTACTATTCTCTAGCTTTACATGTTATATGTGCTCACTTTTAGTTATGCGTTATGAAGGAGGACTATGCAGGACGCAGATTTAGTATTCGTCATTTCTATGCAATAAATGTTAAATTGACCCAGTATAAGCTATATTGACTCTATTTATGATTATGATTAAGATTTATTTATTTTATCCCTATGTGGTACACCGGCTGGATAAATTTTACCCCGGTGTGGTACATCGGCTAGAGGCATTTTTATTTTTACCCCTATGTGGTACACTGGATGGATGAACTTTATATGGATTTTATGATCGACTGGCCACCGACATTTTAGTTATAGTTTTTATTATGCATTAGATGGTTGTATTTACACTTCAATATTGCATTATTGTAAGGTTTCAATTTTTAGGATTCTGGATTGTTACTATTCCTTATTTTTGGCTCAGTTACCATTGATATCTTATATGTTTACAATTTTTAGCCTTACATACCAGTACATTTTATTTGTGTTGATGTCCCTTCATCTGGGGATCCCTCCAATCGTGTTGCAGGTACAGGCTGGGCTCAGATCATCAGACGCAATATGAGCCAGATTTCAGGGGAATAGTTGTATGCTCCTCTCCTCCAGGAGCCATGTCCAAGTTTTGACTATTTTGAGTTTTTTGTACAGCATGAGCAGGCCGGGGCCCTATCTCATGCATTTCAGTTTGTTTACTCTGTAGAGGTTGATGTGGACTAGTTTTTATGGTACTTTTGGTTCTGTAGTCGTGTTGGTTTTTCATTGCTCTTTTTAGCTTTATTACAGCCTTGTTGGCTTTCCAAGTTGCTTATTCGTCATTATTGAGATCTTATAGGTCTAGTATTTATCTTAGTTGGTTGTGACAGGTGGCTTGTTTGGCCTTAATATTACAATTTCAGATGCTATATAACCGGCTTCTCGATGAATCATGAATCGAGGGTCGGTTGCGCCCTATCCCAGTTTTGGGGCATGACATACTTGGTATTAGAGTGAAGTGATGTCCTAGGGAGTCCAAAAAGTTGTGTATAATGGAGTCTTGCTTATGGGTATGTTGTGCACCATACTTATAATCAGGAAGCTACAAGACATCTAGGAATTGTTTCACTTCTTTTACTAATAGTTCGTGCTATAGAGCAAAGTCATAAGTACTGCGATATATAAATCATGTTATTGTTTCAGAGTATGCCTGTGACAAGGAAGATGACGACGAGGTTGATTGGCAAAACAGTAGGAGAGGGTACTAGTCGCCCTCCAGTGTATCAGGGAGACAGGTCAAAGGCTCACAATGAGTCTCTTGCCCCATGTATTATAATTCCTCTAGTACCTATTAGAGCAATGGCAGATAGACCTCCAGCTCCTCCCACACCAACAGTACCTGAGGGTAGTAGAGTAGAAGACCTTCCCATGCCTGTGGTACCTCTGGTTGTTTCGGAAGGACAGGGTCTTGAGGGAGCTGCGCAGTTGATGGATCGTATAGCCACAGGTCAGGAGCGGTGATTGGATGCGATAGAGAGACATAGAGGCCAAGAAATTGAGAGTTGTAGGGCCTGTGAGTTCTTGAGTTTAAGCCCTCCCATATTCACTTGATCAGACCCGAGCGAGGATCCTTAGGACTTTATTGATTAGACATATAGGGTGTTGCAGGTGATGTGAGCTACAGTGACTGAGGAAGTAGAATTAATAGCCTTCAGACTACGTGATGTGGCTATATTATGGTGTGAGGCTTGGGATCGATCTAGAGGAGCCGATGCACCACCAGCTGAGTGAAAAGAGTTCTCCGAGGCCATTATGCACTACTATCTACACCGGGAGCTTCAATAGGCTCGAGCTGAACAATTTGTGTATCTAGAGTAGGGTAATATGAGTGTGCATGAGTATTGTCTACGGTTTAATTCTCTTGCCAGGTATGCTCCGCACATGGTTCAGACAATGGAGGATAGAGTTCATCGGGTCGTGTTAGGGCTGGGGCTTTATATAGCTCAAGATTGTTTGGGGGTATCTACTCAAGAGCACATGGAAATTGAACGAATTCAGGATTTCGCTTAGAGGGCAGAGAATTTGGTTCATAAATTACGGGATACTCGGAGACAGTAGGAGCATAGAAAGAGAGCTAAGATTATGGATCCTTATAGAGGGTCGTAGGGTGACCCAGGGGCTCAGTCATCCAGGCAGTAAGTTAGAGCCGTAGTGAGTGCCCCACCTTAGTTTCAAGCACCGAGAAGAGACCAGGGCCCAACTCCATCTAGCTCTTGAGTATAGGAGTGGGTGGGGCAGAGGAGACCACCATTATTGCCTTGTCCTCAGTGTGGGAGATCTCATTCAGGTCAGTGCTGTCAGGGACAAAATGTATACTATCATTATGGATAGCCATGGCACTTTATGAGGGATTGTTCAGATAGGGTCTAGGCAGATCAGGCACTACCAGAGCGATCAGCAGTTGCTTCATCATCCTCCATTCGACCTCCCAGACTCGATCCTTAGTTGGAAGCAGGTTGTGGCATAGGAAAAAGGAGAGAGTCTTTTGGTTCTGGTGCAACCCAGAATTGATTTTATGCTTTGGGCGGTCGGCAAGACTAGGAGGCCTCACATGATGTTGTTATAGGTACTTTGATTATTTATTCTCGTACAGTATATGTCTTGATTAATCCTAGTTCTACACTCTCTTATGTTACACCAATGGTTGCAATTCAGTTTGAGACAGTCCCTGAGTTATTATCTATACCATTTGTTATTTCTATGCCAATTGGCGAATCTACAAGTTTATCGGAACTGTGTCATATTGGTGTGTGAGAGATCAACCTTAGCTAATCTAGTCCAGCTTGAAATGATTGATTTTTATGTTATTATGGGTATATATTGGTTGGAGGCATGTTATGCTAATGTTGATTACAGAGCCAAGGTTGTTAGGTATTTTCCCGAGCCAGTCTGGGAATGGCAAGGTAATGCTGCTACAGCTAAAGGTAAGTTTATTTCATGCCTTAAGGCTCAGAAGTTGATATCCAAAGGCTATATTTCTCACTTGGTTCAGGTAAAACCTTGGAATATGAGTCTGCTACTCTCTAGTCAATTTCTATTTTAAATGAGTTCTACTTCCCAATACTCAGCCTATACCGATCCCTCCTTATAGAATAGCTCCAGTAGAGCTAAGGGAATTGAAGGAGCGGTTGGGAGATATGCTTGAGAAGGAATTCAGTCGACCTAGTGTATCGCTTTGGGGTGCACCAGTGCTCTTTGTGCGAAAGCAAGATAGGTCGCTAAAAATGTGTATTGACTATAGGCAGCTGAATAAGGTTATGATTAAGAACAAATACCCACTTCCCAGGATTGATGACTTGTTTGATCAGTTACAGAGTGCCAATGCTTCTCAAAGATTTATTTGAGATTAGGATATCATCAATTACGGATTAAGGAAGTTGATATCTCTAAGACTACCTTTAGAACCAGATATAGACATTACGAGTTCTTAGTGATGTCATTTGGTCTTACTAATGCCCCAGCAACTTTTATGGATTTGATGAATAGGGTGTTTAGGCCCTTCCTTGATGTATTCATGATTGTCTTTATCGATGACATCCTAATTCATTCACGATCATAGGATGAGCATGCAAATCACCTGATAGCTATGTTACAGACTCTCTAGGAGCATAAGTTGTTCACTAAATTCTCTAAGTGTGAATTTTGGATAACATTCGTTGCTTTCCTTGATCATGTAATTACAGCTGAAGGTATAAAAGTGATAGTCATAAAATAGAGAAAGTAAACAGTTTGCCCAGACCCTCGAATTCTACAGAGGTTCGTAATTTTCTCAGTTTGGCAGGTTACTACAACAAATTTGTAGAAGGTTTTTCTACTATATCTGTGCCATTGACAAAGTTGACTCATAAAGCAGCTAAGTTTCAGTGGTCAGAGGTGTGTGAGCGCAGTTTTTAGGAGTTGAAAGATAGGCTTACCTCAGCACCTGTCTTGACTCTTCCAGAAGGTACGAAGGGTTATGTGGTTTATTATGATGCCTCCAGGATCAGCTTAGGTTGTGTTTTGATGCAACATAGAAAATTCATTGCCTATGCTTCAAGGTAGCTGAGGAAGCATGAGCAAAATTACCCTACCCATGATCTAGAATTGGCAGAGGTGGTGTTCATGCTGAAGATCTAGCGTCACTACCTATATAGGGTACATTGTTGATATTTTTACAAATCATAAGAGCCTTCAGTACCTATTCCAACAGAAGGAGTTGAATTTATGCTAGAGAAGGTTAGAATTGCTGAAAGATTATGATATTAGCATACTGTATCATCCGGGAAAGGAAAATATTGTAGATAATGCGCTGAGTTGCAAGTCTATGGGTAGCTTGAGTCATATTCAGGTTGACAAGATTGAAATGACAAAGACTCTACCGCAGTTGGCTGACTTACAAATTCAGTTACTGGATGCCAAAGATGGGAGTGTTATTGTCCAAAACATAGCAGAATCGTCCTTGGTATTGGAAGTTAAGCAACAGTAATATGACTATGCAGAGTTAGTCTTACTGGGAGACAGTATACCTAAGCAAAAGCAGAGCCTATTTGATTGTGGACCCGATGGAGTTCTTAGATACTAGGGCCGTCTATGTGTACCTAATGTGGGTGAGCTACGGGAATAGATTGTGAATGAAGCTCATTACTCTCGATATTCAGTACACTCCAGCTGCCACGAAGATGTATCGTGACCTGAGGTAGCTATATTGGTGGAATGCAATGAAAAAGGACATCACAGGTCTTGTGACTTAGTGTCCCAATTGCCAACAGGTGAAGGTTGCAAGCAGGTGAAGGTCGAGCACCAGAGGCCTAGAGGTCTAGTGAAGGATATAGAAATTCCATCCTGGAAATGGGAGGTGATTAATATGTATTTCATTATAAGATTTCCTTGAACAAGCAGGAAGCATGATTATATCTAGGTAATAGTAGACAGATTAGCTAAATCAGCTTAATTTTTATCGGTCAGGAAGACTTATGCTGCAGAGGATTATGCCAAGCTGTATATACAGGAGATAGTTCGACTACATGGAGTCCCCTTATCCATTATTTCTGGCAGAGGTGCTCAGTTCACAACAAACTTTTGGAAGTCTTTCCAGAAATGCCTGAGCACTCAGGTAAGCCTCAGTACCACATTTCATCCTCAGACAAATGGACAAGCTGAATGCACCATGCTTGTGTTTTAGATTTTGGAGAAAGCTGGGATGGTCATGTTTCCTTTATTGCGTTCACCTATAATAAAAACTACTAGGCGTGTATTTAGATGGCTACATATGAAGCTTTATATGGGCGAAAGTGCAGGTTGCTAGTGGGCTAGTTTAAACTCAATGGGGCAGAGTTATTGGGGCCATACCTAGTGCAGTATGCTATTGACAAGGTGAAACTTATTAGAGATCGACTTCAGACGGCCCAGAGCAAGCAAAAGTCTTATGCGGATGTATGCTGCCGAGCTCTAGAGTTTTCTGTTAATGATCAGGTCTTCCTGAAGATGTCGCTTATAAAAGGTGTCATGTGATTTAGCCAAAAATGCAAGCTGAGCCCTAGATATGTTGGGCCTAACAGAGTTATTTGCAATATAGGCAAAGTAGTCTATGATTTGGGGTTGCCTCCAAAGCTAGTGGAAGTCCGCCTAGTATTTCATGTATCGATGTTGTGGAACTGTATAGGAGACCCAACTCGTGTTGTGCCTGTCGATAATTTCTGGATTTTTAAGGAGATGACCTACACCGAGGTCCCAGTTGCTATTCTTGACCGGCAAGTCAGGAAACATCAGACTAAAGAAGTCACCTTGGTTAAAGTATTGTGGTTAACTAATAACACCAAAGAAGTAACTTGGGAAGCTGAGGAGGAAATTAATAATAAATACCCTCACCTATTCACGATGTCGGTGTGATATTGAGTTATGTGTTTGATACCTAAGTTACCGAGTATCTATTTTGAAACATATTACGCGAAATTAATTTCCATTTGGGGATGATTGCTCCTAAGGTAGGAAGAATGTTACACCCCGAAAAATGTTTGGTGATTATTTGATGTTTGTATGCTATATTAAGGGAAGTATGGGTTGTATATTGGTCATATATGACAAGGGAAATGTGTACGAATGGAAAAGCAAAGAGTATGTGAAGTTCATAAGTAAGGGTAAACTTGTAATGAACATATCTCCCAATATATAATGAATTAGGAGCCCCATAACATATCAAATTAAATATTTTTGAGTCTAATTCAGAACATCAAACCTCTCATCAATCAGTGTTTAGAGTAAGAAGTTATGGGCATTTTACCAAAAGCACCCCGAGCGGTGATGCAGGCATGATGCCTAGTGCATCCACCGCCCTATTTACTTAAAATCATATTTTTCACTTTAGAAAGCATTTTCATCCTAATCTAAAATTACCATTTTTCTAATGATTCCATTTCTCTCTCAATTCTAGCAGCTAGAACAAAGAAAATCAAGGAGTAAACATCAAGCAAAGTTCAAGCAAATCACAAGACAAATTGAGAATTCTTTGCCAAGTGTGCTAGGGGCTGTTTTGGAGCTAGTTTTGGCAAGGTTTTGAAGGTTTTTTTCTTCATTTCAAATTATATTTGGACTGCCTATATATCCATCTTTGAATAGGTATTGAAAACAAGAGTAAAGGTAAGAATTTCGTTCCCTATAAACCTCTCAAATTGCAAAGTGAAAAGCTGAAAATTGACAACTAAGTGAGCTTCAGATGGACTGTTTTTGAGATAAGTTTTGCTCGTTTTCCTTAGGCTTTTTGGTTGATTATTTTGCTGAAATTATACTTCATATTGAGGGGAAGAATTACAGTAGAAGTAAGGTAAATATTCCTCTTTTTTCTCTCTCAAAAGTTAGTGAAAACTAGTAGAGAAAATGACTAAATGTTGTTGATGTTGCCGTATGTTGTTGTTGCTATTGTGACTACCTTTGGTGAATTATTTTGTGATGCATTTTGTTTTACATATTAGGCTTAATACTTGCCTATTAATTCAAGAGATTGTAAAGGTTAAGAGCTGATCATTAATATAAGAAAAGTTCATTGGAAAGAAAGGTATGTAAGGAACCCCATCCATCGTTCTTTTAAGCACAATTCATGCAGTGTGAATTGAATGAGCCAGCAATCTCTTTACAAGTATTATGTGAAGCTTCATTTATGCATTTAAAGTTTTATGTCTGATTGAGGTTAAATGTTGAGATTATGTCTAGCCTAAGTGAGGCATTTAAAGTAGGATATCGTGTTGATTGTTGTCGTAGTTGTACATCTAGTATTTATCTTAGTTTGTTGTAACAGGTGGCTTGTTCGGCCTTAGTATTAAAATTTTAGATTCTATATAGACGGCTTCTCGATGAATCATGAATCGAGCGTAATTGTGCCTTACCCCAGTTTTGGGGCGTGTCATATCACTTATGAGTTATCAGTATTTCATCTTATCAGTATTTCAGCTATCAGTTTATCAGGTCCTTTAGACTCTCAAGACACTTCCATATAAGTAGGTCTGACATAGTCTTAGGACACCAGTCTAGAGCTAATCAGTATAGTGTGTGTGTGTGTGTGTATGTATGTATATGTGCATATATATATATATATATATATATATATATATATATATATATATGATTATTATGTCTTTAGTTGGGAGTAGTACTTAGCACCAAGCGGGCTGGGGTTCTAGCGCACCTAGGATTTCAGAACTACGTGGCCACCATAAGTTTTAACCCAAATGGGTTTTTCAGTTAGTGATCATACTGTCTAGTCACTATACTTTGGTAAGCTACAATGGCCCTTATCAATAGGAAGTAAACATGAAACTCCACGTTTAACTCACGTAGTTACATGTGGATTAACAGACTCTCCCACAATATAATTACAGTCTTTAGTATATGTGCATGACCCATAAAATAGTTTTACTAGCATTTGAATTATTGTAAGACTTTCATACTACCTTCGGTATTTGTGCATTCAGATAGGGTCATTGCATCTCAATTCAGTCATATTATCAGATTTTATTAGTATGCATATTATTTCAATTGCTTATCTCACATGCTCAGTATGCTCAAAGTACTAACCGCATATTCTCTATATTCCATATCGTTTTATGATATAGGCTCAGGTACCCAAACTCAGTAATGCGGTTAGCCGCCTTCCAGCGATCTATAGCAGACCGAGGGTGGTGAATCCTCATCTTTTGAGGACCGAAGTTTCTTTATTCAAATTATTGTCATTTTCAATTGTTAGACTTTAGAGTTAGGTAGGGGCTTGTCACAGTAGCTCATCAGTTTTTTTAGAAGGCTTTTAGACAGAGAGTATTAGTTTCTGCTTGAATTATCTATTTTGTTTGAAATTTCAGTATCTTATCAAATTTCGTCTTTACTTACAAAAGAATGTTTTTATTTTCAAATAGATTCTGCTTAAACTTTCTTATAAATTGCAGTATGTTAGAAATGTGCTATGCCATGACTTAGCTTAGATCCACTTGTGGCTCTAGGCACCGTATCGCGTCCATGGTGTAGAATCGAGTCGTGACAAAAACTAATTAGGTGAAATGGAAGAAAAGGAATAAATGGTGTTAGATTTTGAGGAAGGATCTAAATCATTGATCTCATTTGATCAATGGTCCTTATAAAAAGGAGAATAAAAGAAAAATGAATATATATATATATATATATATATAAAATTAATTTTTAAAAAATTATGAGCGACTAGATCAACTAAATGGATAGCCTAGATCAACCCAAAAGAAGCATATTCCGAGTGATGTCTACATTGCACCGTGGATTGTCTATCAAAACCTTAAAGAAATTCTGAAAATATAGTAAGTGTTGGGCTAGTTATTTTGCGAAAAAATGATCAGAATTTTCATTTCAATTGCCGCCCATTCATTTAAAATATAGCCAAAAGATTTCAATTGTAATCAAATAATCAAATTAAATCCAAGAACTTAAAGACAATCTAAAATCTACTCAATTTTGGGATAAACTTTACACAAATTAATTCATCAATCAATTACTCAAGATTTTTAATTTAAAAAATAAAATAATTATTTGTAATCATAGACTAATTAAAACTTGGTTAATAGAGATAAAAACTTAATAATCTTTTCTTTTATGTAGATTGATTTTCCAATTGAGAAATATATACAGAGAAATATAGACTCAGTATTCATAAATACGAAACAACATTTAAAATTATATAAAAATATATAACATATATGTGTAATATTTTTGGGGCTATTTTTCCATATGAAATCGCAAAATATTATCAAAATAACTTTTAAAAATATTTATTTAAAAGAGAACAATTATTTATTTTATTTTATTAATAATTCAAGAAGCTTGAGTAATTAACTAAAAATGTGGGAGGCTAAAATTCAGTATCAACACTTCTCACAACTTAGTGAAAGAACTTGTTTCTTTAAATCTTCAACTTCCAGGTTCTCTTGATCTTCTCCTTGATCTTTAATATCTGAATCAATGAAGGTATATGCATTTTATTCTTTCTCATGTGGAGTATAATGATCTTCATCGGCTTTTTTTGTCTCAATGAAATGTGTTTCACAATCATTATATTTGGACTCTTTGGACATTAATGTCATTATGTCTTTTGGGTTTGATTCCTTATTGGCTACCAGGGATAGATTCCTTGTTTCTTCTTTATTATCCTTATCATAATTGGAGGAATTTCTCATGGCATCCAATGCCTTTTTCACTATTTGGTATACTTTTCCTATAGTAATCCTGCTTCTAGGAACCTGTTCCCTTCTTTTTTAAAAAAAATTACTCTTTCTCCAGTCATCCTCCTCTAGGAAATCTTGAATGAAGTTTTTTGAGCTCCCACATCTGTAACAACCTTATGAATAACATCTATTAGGTTTAATACTTGAGGAGCCTCCTCTCTTGATTATTCTTTAGAACTTTTTACTAAGTAATGTCATATCATCATCACCTAGTTATTGGTCCTAAGTAACTGTAAGGATATAGGTCACATCTTTTCTTAGGGAGTATTTTTCTGCGTTAGAGCTTTCTCGTGTCATAGATTTTTGGATTTCTCGTGAGCCCTTCCGTAGTCATTGTCTTCGGATCTCTTACTTCCATGATGGCATTGACTCTGCTTTTACAGGAGTAGGTGATATGTCGACTAGTATCTCAATTCTTTGTGCTTGAGGAATAAATACTCCTACAGAACCAAGTTCATTTGTAATATTTGTGAACCTGTTGAACATCTCTCAAAGAAATTCTCCCTTATTCATCTTGAAGAGCTCATACTACCTATTTAGGATGACAATTTAGACTTTTTTTAACCTAATTTTTTTCTTTATTTGAGGTTTGTAGAGTATTCCACACTTCTTTGGCAATGGAACATGAAGAGTATAATGACCCGTCTGTTGTTACGAAGGAAAATAAGTCTGGAACACCTTCTCTGGCCTAAGTTGTTAGTGTGAAGGTGTTGGGTGAGTGTTAGTTAGAACTTGGGGTTGAGGAATAGTTGTGTGCAGGGAATGTGAGCTACTGTTTACGGGGGAGTGATATAACCACTGCAACGAGACTGTTACCATGGTCAGAGGCGGCCGCTATAACAGATCAGGATTATAAGCATTGGATTTGCTGTGGCAGCGTATTGAGTGCTATAGCAGATACGCTGCAGCGGGCGATGGGAATCACTAAGTGGGTTTTAAGTAGGATATCAGGGGGTTTACCCCATTAATCCAAAAGACGGCCCGTGAGAACTCAGAATGATTTTCCAAGAGCAGGGCAGTTTCCCTTCCCTAAGGCAAGATTTTCAATCAATTCCCTCTATTTTTTACTCCCTAACCCTGCAGAATCAGAAGGGAGACCTCTAATGGTGGAATTTCTAAGTTGAAGAACCCTAGAACTGAAAATTAGGGCAAGTGGATGGTTATTATTAGGTGTTCATTTCTAGTCCTAGAAGTGGATAATTAGCACTTCCTATGGAGAATGTGAGTGCATTATTTCATCTCCAAGATAATTTGAGATTTAGAGTCATAGATCTTGGACCCTTAGCATTAAAGACTACTTGAAAAAGGTTAAAGGAGTAGAAATCCATGAATTAGATTGGAATGGTAGTTGGGAGGTTAGGGCATGATAATCTAACTCTTTAGTAAGTAATGGAACCGTGATAATAGGTTGAATTGGGGGAGTTTTAAATCCCAAGAAACTTATTCAAAGAGTAAATAATAGGTTACTCTAAATTTGTTATTGTAGATTTCGAACGTTCAGAAGCACTGAGGAAAGGCAAGGCTCCAGTAGAGCAATTGTTATACAGATTCTTCAGTCGAGGTAGATTAGGGTTTAGAATGAGTTAGACTTTGAATAATAGCATGTAATAGTGTGGAATGATTATGTGTGAATTATCTTCGGACATTGCTTGATTCCCTCGTTGAATGATTCTACTAAAATGTTGTAACTTATGTAATATGGAATTGGATGTTGAGAGGTTTTTCATATTATTTGTATTATTTGAAAGTGAACCATGAATTTTGTGAATATTCAAGTTAAGGGAGGTAAGATGAGGCCTCCCAAGAGTCAAATAAATTGACTTAGGGGTAAAATATTGAGATATTGAATAAAGGTGGATAACATGAATTATCCTGAGATGAGTGGCTCATGCCTGAGGAGAACATCTGGGTAAGCAATTATGGATGAGTGGATCGTGTCTGCGGGGGAGTATCCCGACGAGCAGATAAGTAGGAGCGGATACCATCCTGGTACAGTATATAAATTTCTAGAGTCCCCTGTAGGTCATGGCTTGAAGAAAAAAATAAGACCCTCTGACATGTGTATACATCGATGATTAGTGTTGGAGTGTTTATGGTGATGTAACGGAGGCATGTGCCCGGCATATCACCATTTGTTATGTTATTTGATTGGGTGTAAATGGATAGACCGATTTGGGAATGTGATAACATTAATGAACTAAAATCCTGGCTATGTATTAGCAATTGTTGATGTGTTTATGATGATTTGACGGTAATTGTAAAGTTAAGTAAGAACTCGTGATGAGTTATGAAATCTGTTGTGAGTAGTTCATTGTATATTACATATGGTTATGGTATATTGATTGTTGTACTGACAACTATGAGTAGCTTTGATGGTTATGATGAGTAGATTGTTGAAAAAGAGATAGCAAAAACTGTAGGGGTGCATTTATGTTGAGCTACTACCAAGGCAGTACAACTACAATGGAACCTATTTCGCCGCGGCGAGCATGTGGCAATGGTCAAGTGGTCCCTGCAGTGAGGCCCAATCCAGTGAGCAGGCTATCCAACACCCTACACAATTTTAATTCTTGAATGAGTATTATTTATTGAATTTGCGTTCTCAGATAATTTCATACTGTTGTTTCACTTTATATGTGTTATTATTTAAGTTCAACGAATGATGCCTACCAATACTTTGTTTATACTGATGTTACTCCTGCACTTCTTTTTTGACTACAGACCTCGACCCAGGAAGTTCATCCCGACCCCATCTTTTGAGCAAGCAGCAAAGTTAATTGAAGGTGAGTGAATCAGGATGGGTTGCTTCAAATCTACCGCAGCAGATGTTTTTTATCCAGACATTAACTTTTCTTTGATTTTCTTAATTTACTCCTTTTAGACAGTGTTAGGTAGACATCCTCATGTACAAAGATATTCAAGTTATTTGGATGTACTAGACAGTTTGATGACTATGTTTCTTTTAGCTTTATTAATGTTTCCAATATTTATTTTATGATATGATTTACTCGTATTTGTTGTCAGATTTGGGTTATTAGTGGGGATTCATTGGTTCGCCCACTAAGGGGTATAGTGTCTGTGTCAATCATGGCCACTTCAATTGTGATAAAGTTGGTACCAGGGATCTAGGTTCATTAATCTCATTGTACGAGGACGAGTCTAGTAGAGTCTCGCAGATCGGTGCGAAGACGTCCTTTACTTATCTTTGAGAGGCTACAGGACTTTAGAAAAACTCCCTTCTTCTTTCCTTTTCATGTTATTACCTAATTCTAGTTGGTATCTAACAATTGTTCTGTCTTTCTCTTAAAAATGGTGAGAACACATGGAGGGAGAGGCTTCAGCCACTCCAACATCCTCTGAGGTCATGATTCAGCTCCTAAATCTTCTGAGCGACCTTGTAGGTAAAAGGGAAGCACCAGTGACTCCAGCAGGGTAGCAGTCAAGGATACAATATGCAGCTATTCTGGCTCCCCGTATAGATAACATTTCGGAGGTTGTGATGTTCCCGAGGCTATTAGCTTAACAGGTAATGACTGGGGAGGAGCATGACTTATTTTGGATATTCACGAAGATGAAGCCTCCCATCTTCTACGGTACTAAGGTTGAGGACGCCTATGAGTTCATCATCGACTACCACGAAAGGCACCATAAAATGGGGGCAGTGGAGAAGTATGGGGTGGAATTCATCACCTTCCAGATGATGGGATATGCTAAGCTCTAGTGGAGAGCATTCATGGAGTGCAAACTGGTAATGTCACCACCACTGACCTGGACCCAGTTCTACTCCACCTTCCTGGAGATGTATGTGCCTTGCACCTTACAAGAAAGGAGCAAGATGATTTCACCACCATCGATCAGGAGACCTCTTCATTTGCTGCCTATGAGGCTCGGTTTCACTCACTATCTAGGTATGCTCTGCCCTTATTTCCCACTAAGGAGGAGAGGATCAGATGGTTCATTAAGGGCCTGAACATGGGTTGTCAGCTGTAAGCCCTCCAGATGGTCTCTGCAGGTATTACCTTCTAGGAGGTAGTAGAGTGTGAAGAATGTGGAAGGGCTAAAGCAGGATGGGTATCCAAAGAACACCGAGAAGAAGGTTCGGAAGGTGGGTGCTTTTAGTGGTTCCTTTGTTAGGACTCCAATTCCCCAGGAGCACTTGGGGCACCCTGTTCATTCGCTATGCAGGTTTCAATGGGTGGCCTGCCAGGGACCACTCAGCGACCTTCACGTACAGTTGGGAGCGCCCAGATAGTTCGCTCAGATTTTGGGGCTTATCCTATTTCCTCCATTTCATCTCAGAAGATGGTGATTGATAAGGTGTTCCATGAGTGTGGGGAGTATGTTCTAATCCGCAAGTGGTGTCCCAAGTTTGGTCAGGGGGCAGATTATTCCGCACTCAGCTCCTCAAGCTCTGGCCCCTGCGGGGAGAGGAGGTAGCGCATTCATAGGGATCGCCCATAGCTTGGGTAGAGCAGTCAGCCTGCAGTAAAAGAGGGCACCAAGCCTGGTAAAGGAGGTGTTCAGATGGGTAGGGGTGGTAATCAGTCTGGCAGAGGGGTCGCATAGCCCAACAAGGGCGGGTCTCTAGCATGTAATCAGGCCCACTTCTATGCATTTCCCGATTGACCCAAGACAGAGGCTATAGATATAGTTATAACATGTATGATTTATGTATGTGATAAAATGGCTATTTTATATGTGATAAAATGGCTACAACTTTGTTTGATCCTGGTTCTATTTTTTCCTATGTGTCTGCTTATTTTGATGTGGGGTTGGATCTTGGTTGGTATGTACTTGATATTCCTATCCATGTGTCTACTCCAATTGGGGATTCTGTGGTAGTGGATAGGGTCTGTCGTGCTTGTTAAGTGGACTTCATGGGTTGTGACGCGCGGGTAGACTTGGTGATCTTAGACATGGTATATTTCGATGTGATTATTTGAATGAGCTGGTTGTCTCCTTACCATACCATTATGGGACTACCATGCTAAGACAGTCACCATAGCGATGCCAGGATCATCTAGGTTGGAGTGGAAAAGGAATTGTAGCCCTACTCCTAAAAAGCATATCTCTTATATTTGTGCCTGAAAGTTGATAGGGCGAGGGTGTTCTATGTATCTAACACATATTTGGGATACCAGTTTAGAGGGTCCTTCCATAGAGTCAGTCCCGGTAGTCTGTGAGTTTCTAGAGGTGTTCCCCATAGATTTGTCTGGCATATCGACCGTGATATTGACTTCTACGTAGATCTAGAGCCAAGGACCCGACCCATTTCCGTACCACTTTATGGGATGGCACCAACTGAGTTGACAGAACTTAAGGAGCTGTTGTAAGAATTACTTAGTATAGGATTTATCAGGTCGAGTGTCTCTCAATGGGGTGCCCTGGTGTTGTTTGTCAAAGATAAGGTCGGTATCATGTGGATGTGTATTGATTACCGTTAGCAAAATAAGGTAACCATTCCAAATAAATACCCTCTTCCCCAAATAGATGACCTGTTTGATCAGTTTAGGGGGCAGTAGTGTTCTCAAAGATTGATTAAGATCGGGTTATCATCAATTGAAGATTCATGCAGAAGATATTTCCAAGACAGCTTTCCAGATTAGGTATGGATAATATGGACATTAAGGTGGATCTACAGAAAGTGGAAGTGGTCCGAAACTAGGCTGGGCTTACCACAGTGACAGAGGTATAGAGTTTTGTGGGGCTGGCCAACCGTTACTGCTGATTTGTGAAGGGATTTGTAGCCATTGCGTCGGTGTTGACAAGGCTATCCGAAAAGGATGTGCCTTTCCAATGGTATAAAGAATGTGAAGAGAGTTTTCAAAAGCTTAAGACCTTGCTAACCGTGTCTTCTATTTTGGCAATATCGATTCAAGGTAATGAATTTGTAGTCTATTGTGATGCCTCACAGTCCGGGTTGGGTTCTGTGTTAATGCAGAAAAGACAGGTCATTGCTTATGCTTCGAGATAGCTGAAGGTGCATGAGAAGAACTATTCGACACATGAACTGGAGTTGGTAGAGGTGGTGTTCGCCATAAAAATCTAGAGGCATTACTTGTATGTGGCCTGTTGTGAGATGTTCACAAACCATCACAGCCTGCAGTATGTGTTCTCCCAGAAAGATCTGAATTTGAGGCAGTGGAGATGGATGGAACTACTTAAGTACTATGATGTTACAATCTTGTATCACCGGGGAAGGAAAATATGGTGGCAAATGCCTTGAGCCGAAAAGCAGTGAGCATGGGCAGTCTGTCTTGTTTGGAAGCTAATCGATGGCCGATTGCCCAGACACTGGCAAATAGTATGGTGAGACTTACATTGGCCTAGATGGGTGGAATATTAGCCAGTGTGGAGGCCAAATCTTCCCTGCTAGAGGAGGTGAAATCCAGGAAGGATTCAAGGTTGAGTAAGATTCACGACCAGGTTTTATCTGGGGAAGCAAAGAAGGAAACAATAGATGACAAAGGGACTCTAAGGATAAGGGGGTGTGTATGTGTTCCCCGAGTTGGTGAGTTGATCAAAACTATCCTATCAGAAGCTCACAACTCGAGGTACTATATCCATCCTTGGCTACAAAAATATATCATGGCTAGAAGCGGCATTATTGGTGGGGCAGAATAAAGACGGACATTATTGAGCATGTCACCCAGTGCTTAAACTGTTAGCAGGTGAAGTATGAACATCAGAAGCCTAGGGGAATACTCCAGAGGATGCCGTTCCTAGAGTGGAAGTGGGAGCGGATAGGGATGGACTACGTGGTTGGCTTATCGAAGACGTTGGGGAAGTTTGACTCCATTTGGGTCATCATTGACAGACTGACTAAATCTTCCCACTTCTTACCTATTCAAGTGACTTACAATGATGGAGACTGGCCAAGCTATATATAAAAGAGGTGATTTGGTTGCATGGGTGCTAGTTTCGATTGTCTCAGACAGGGGTAGACAATTCACCTCCCACTTCTAGAGGACCTTGCAAGCTGGACTAGGTACAAGGTTGGACTTGAGCGTAGCCTTCCATCTGTAGATAGATGGGTAGTCGAAAAGGAAAATTCAGGTGTTAGAAGACATGCTTTGGGCCTATGTGATTGATTTTGGTCGCGATTGGGATAATTTTTTACCTCTGGCAGAATTTGCTTACAATGATAGCTATCACTCGAGCATTGGCATGGAGCCATTCAAAGAACTATATGGGAGGAAATACAGGTTTCCCATTGATTAGTTTAATGCATTCAAGGTGAGACCTTGGGGTACGGACTTGCTTAAAGAGTCCTTGGAAAAGGTTAGAGTGATTCAGGAGTGACTAATAATTGCTCAAAGCAGGCAGAAATAATATGCAGACAAAAAGGTTAGAGATATGGAGTTCATGGTGGGAGAGAAAGTATTGCTCAAGGTCTCCCCCATGAAAATAGTGATGAGGTTTTAGAAGCGAGACAAGCTTAGCCAGAGATACATTGGGTCGGTCAAGATTCTTCTGTGTGTGGAAGAGGTAGCCTATGAGTTAGCTTTGCCACCAGGGCTGTCAGGAGTGCATCACATATTTCATGTCTCCATGTTGAAGAAATACCATGGGGTTGCATCTTACATAATCTAGTAGGATTCAGTTTTTCTTGATGAGAACCTCACCCATAATCCAGAGGGATTCAGTTTTGCTTGATGAGAACCTATCTGATGAGGAGGAGCTGGTGCCTATATTAGATAGGGAATCTACAAGCTGAGGTCGAAGGAGATAGCAATGGTGAAAGTCCAGTGGAGGAATTGTCCCATAGAAGAAGCCACTTGGGAGACCGAGGCCAACATGCGGCATAGATACCCTTAGCTATTTCTAGAATCGGGTATGTATCTTTCCTCATTTTTTAGGCTATTCGAGGATGAATAACATTTTAATTGGTATCTTATTTAATGACCCGCTCGTCAATATGGGGAGGAAAAAAAGTCTGGAACACCCTCTGTAGCCTAAGTTGTAGGTGGGAAAGTGTTGGAGAGTGTTAATTAGAACTTGAGGTTGAGGAATGGTTATATGCAGAGAATGGGATCTACTGGTTGTGGGGGACCAATGCAGAGGAGGGATAACTGTTGGAGTGAGACCGCTACCACAGTCGGAGGCCACTGTTATGGATCAGAAATAAGCGTTGGATCTACTGTGGCAGTGTAATGAGTGCTATAGCGGGTCCACTATAGTGGAAATGTGACCACGGCAGTGGGTGACGGGAATCAGTAAGTGGGTTTTAAGTGGGATTTCAGGGAGTTTTCACCATTATCCAAATGATGATCTGTTGAGAACTAAGAATGATTTTTCAAGAGCAGAGCAGTTTCCCTTCCCTAAGGTAAGATTTTCGATCAATTCCTTCTATATTTTGACTCCCTAACCCATAGAATTGAAAGAGAGACATCTAATGGTGGAAATTCTAAGTTGAAGAATCCTAGAACTGAAAACCAGGACAAGTGGAATGGTTATTGGTGGGTATTGATTCCTACACCTAGGAGTGGGTAATTAGCACTTCCAAGGGAGAATGTGAATGCATTATTTCATCTCTAAGACAATTTGAGACTTAGAGTCATAAAGCTTGGAGCCTTAGCATTAAAGATTGATTGACAAAGATTGAATGAGTAGAAATCAATGAATTTGGTTGGAATGGTCGTTGGGAGGTTAGGTCGTGATAATCTAACTCTTGAGTAAGGAAGTGAACTGTGGAAATGGGTAGAATTGGGGCAGTTTCAAATCCCCATGACCCTTATTCGAAGAGTAAATAATAGGTTACTCTAAATTTGTTGTTGTAGATTTCGAACGTTCAGAAGCTCTAAGGAAAGGCAAGGCTCCGGCAGAGTGATTGTTATTCAAATCCTTCAGTCGAGGTAGGTTATGGTTTAGAAGGAGTTAGAATTTGGATAACAACATGTATTTGTGTGGAATGATTATGTGTGAATTGGTCTCCGGACATTACTTGTAATATTCCAAGGTTGAGTTTCCCTTGTTGAATGATTCTACTAAGATGTTGTTACTTATCTAATGTGGAATTGAGTGTTGAGAGGTTGTTCATATTCTTTTGTGTTGTCTGAAAGTGAACCATGAATTGTGTGAATATTCAAGTTGAGAGAGGTAACATGAGGCCTCCCAAGGGTCAAATAAATTAACTTAGGGGTAACATACCGATATATGTGAATAAAGGTGGATAACATGTTTTGTCCTGAGATGACTGGCTCGTGCACGAGGGGAGCATTTGGGCGAGCAATTCTAGATGATTGGATCATGTTCGGGGGAGCATCCAAACGAGCAGATGAGTGGGAGCGGGTACCACGCCGGTGAAGTACATAGATTTCTAGAGTCCCCTACAGGTCATTACTTGAAGGGAAAAAATAAGACCCTCTGGCATATGTGTACATTGATGATCAATGTTGGAGTGTTTATGGTGATGTGACGGAGGCATGTGACTAGCATATCACCATTGTTACATTAGTTGATTGGGTATAAAGAGATAAGAATGGTTTGGGAATGTGAAAACTTGAATGAACTAAATTTCTGGCTATGTATTCTATGTATTAGCAATTGTTGATGTGTTTATGATGATTTGACATTAATTGTAATGTTAAGTAAGAACTCATGACGAGTTGTGAAATCTACTTTGTAGCTCATTGTATATTCTATGTGGTTATGGTATATTGATTATCGTACTGATAACTATGAGTAGATTGGATGGATGATGAGTATAATGTTGAAAAAGAGTTAATAGAAACGGTAGAGGTGCATTTAAGTTGAGTTATTTCCAAGGTAGTACCATTGCAATGGTACCTATTCCACCACAGCGAGGCCTAATCCCGTGAGTAGGCCTGCCAACACCCTACACTCTTTGAATTCCTTAATGAGTATTAATTATAGTATTTGTGTTCTGGGATAATTGCATATTGTCAGTAGATGCCCTGTCAAGAGCTTTTAATTCTTTGTCTGATGATCCTCTGTATGTTGGATATGGGATGCCAAAGTGGAGTGCCAATATCAATCACTTAGCATACGCAGATGATATTATTATTTTTGCTTTGACCAATGATTATTCTTTGGATAAGATCATGACGGTTATACAGGAGTATGAGAAGCAATTAGCTCAGAGGGTCATCAGAATGTAGCTGCAAGAATCTCATCACAAATGGAACAAAGTACAGGTATGAAGAAGCTTTCCTTTCCAATGAAGTATTTAGGTTTTCCTATTACTCATGCTAGGAAAAAGAAGGTAGACTATACTGAATTGATTGAAAGGGTTAAAGGCAAACTTCAAGCATGGAAAGGAAAGATGCTATCACATGGAGGTAAAGAGGCACTACTAAATAATGTTCTTCAAAGTACTCCTATCTATGTATTATCTGCTTTTATGCCTCTCAAGTTGTCACGACCCGAACATAGGCCAGAATCGAGACACAGAACCTAGAACCATAAATGGCCCCAAGTCTACCCATGGCATGAATATGGCAACTAAAGATCATCATAACAAAGTTGTTAACTGATTATGAAATAGCAGAAATCTGAATAACAATGTCTATCCAACAAAAACATCACAACACTGGATCTAAAGATGAAGCTACAAGTCTATATCTGAAAAGCCTCTAACATACAGATGAGCTGATGGGGCAACTCCCCAACTAGCTCACTAGAAGTCTGAAAATGAAAAGATAACACAACTTAAAAAACTGAAGGTCCTCAAAGGATGACGACTCACCAATAGAAGAACTAGATTACGCTCTGGAGTCTGGCTAACAACGGGACTTAGTCTGAATGTTTGAACTTGTACCATGAAATAATACATCATAGAGTATGCAGTAAATACATGGAATATAATGAGTTTACAAGGTAGTAAAACAAGATGAATAAGTGTAACTGAAATTATACTTATCATAAATCATAAAATCATAAGATTTTGAGAGTAAGAATTGCATGATGATATCTGAAAATCTGAATAAACATAAACTAGATCTCATGACTGAATCGAATGCCCCAAAGTTGCAACTGAGATTCATAAGTAAAAACTGATAACCTGATCATGGGTTCAAACCCGCTGAAACATAATATCATGACTAATAAACATACATAACTAAGATCATAAATAATAAAGGGAGACTCGTCATATAACCAACACTATTACGGTAGAGCTTACGTGATCCCAACTATTACGCTCAAGTGGGCAGAGTCTTCCAAAGCCTTGCCAGGCTAAGGGCGCTACCAAGATATCAATATCAAGCTGAAGGCCCATTTAGAGTGGGGAAGCTCAGAAAGGAGGTCCCAAAGTAACTGGATAATCCTATGTTGGCATTGTTACACCCATCTTGGGGGGGCATCACTGGCACCTAGTGCCATACTGGGACCTGGGCTAACCTGACTGGGCATAGGAACCTCTGGTGCTTGCCAGTAACTTAATATCAAGAAAAAAATGGGCTATATCTCGGCTGTAAACACAGCCTCAGGCCGACAAGGCCACGCAGCTCCTGTAAAGAAAAATAGTTAACCCAACAACAAGGCGATAAAAGGGATTGTTACACCCCGTAAATTTTAAATGAATAAATAGCCTAATGGCATGTTTGTTAAGGGATTTAGAAGGCAAGCAAAAAAAAAAGGGAAAATTCGGTTTTTTTCATATATATCAATAATTTCCAGAAAACAGAGGAATATAGATAGGGAAAAGGAAACCCATGACTATTTACATATATCTCTTGCCAATTACGCTACGAAACGCGGTCTAAACTCTGTTTCGGCTTAGATACCGAGGTATAAAGCTGCAGAGAGCAATCCTACAGAGTTGGTTTCGTGAAATTTGGCCCGCAAAATGTCATGCTATCGAGGTAAAGTAAATAGAATTGCTTTAAATTAGTACCAATGTGTTCTTAGCCTTACAGTGAGCATTTATCCCTTCTGGACTATCGAGAAAAAACGAGTTTTTGACCGTTTCTCGATAAGTCGAAGTTTGGGATAAATATATATCAAAAGTGATAATTTCTCTCGGATATTAATGTATTTAGTTCTAATTGACATATATGTAAATGCATTTGGGAGAAATAGCTAGAGTACTGACCGAGCTTCATCCGTTAGTCGGATAAACCGAGGTTAAGGTATGTAAAGCCAGTTTCTTCGGCAAGTTAGTAGTTTTAGCCTTGTATAGGACAGTAAACTCTATAGTAGAATTCCCGGAGTTGAATGTTGAGTATTGTGCAAGTTCAGTAAATCTGGTTTGCGTTGTTATATCATACTCAGTCCGAAAGCTAGTAAAGCATGCGCCAAAATGGCAAGTTAGCATTCCAGACTCAGTATAGCCCAGTATGTGATTAGCAAGCATGTTTTTAGAATAATATGACAGATATTCAGAATAAGAGTTAGTAAAGTAAAATCAGATAGTCAGATAGTATCTTGGCTACAGATTAGCCATGCAGTTAGATAAAGATCACATATTCAGTATAAAGCAGTATGAGAATCAGTATAATACAGAAAGAGATCAGAATAAGAAATCAGAATTCAAATAGTATTTTTCAGTTTAAACATGCTTGCTATATATATATATATATATGTGCTTATTGTTTGTTGAGACTTGGTTGTGTCGTGAGGACACCCTTTTGAGCGTACTCGTCGCCCCTGGGTTGGTAACTGTGTCACCCACTGAGTGGGTGGGTTTACGTCACTCCAAGGAGTGGCATGCCTTCCTTAGTTTGGACGAAGATGGGATGAAGCTTTCCCCATATCAGGCTGATCAGCATTACAGTACAGATAGCCTTGTTGTGCACAAACGCCCAGGGAACAAATTCAAATACAGTTACAGATACAGTATAGGAGTCCTCCGGACTCAGACACAGTTATTTATATCAGAGGCCATAGCCCGAGCTGGAGACACAAGGGGCCGGCAGAGGTGCTCGTAGTTAGCAGATGAATGGAGTGACTTATTTTTGGCTGGTTTTGACCCTGGTGGGGGTATATAGATTGTTTGCTTACTTGGCACCATCTGACTTATGGGAGTTGGTATTGGCTCTTGTTTGCTATATATATATATATATATGTATTTATGTGCTATATATTAGTTAATAGACAATAGGCCTCCGCGTCTACAGGTACGCTCCTGCCCTATCACAGCACAGAAAGTCTGATTCAGTTCATATCAGTTCTTACAGATTCAGTTATCTCCTGCTATTCAGAATTACTAGTTATGTTATATGTATTCAGTTGTATCCAGTTTCTTTGTATACTCAGTACCCGTGGTACTGATGCCCGTGGGGGCACTTCATTGCTTGCCTGCAGGTACACATAGACGAGGAGTCAATCCCTCATGATCCAGTCAGCAGAGTTATCAGCTCCTATCCTCCAGAGCTAGACAGTCGGAGGTTGTTCCTATTTCCTTTTTTATTACAGTTTGGATAGGTCGGGGCCCTGTCCCGACCATTCTATTATTATTTCCTAGAGGCTTGCAGACTGATGTTTCCCTGTGGTGGTGGAGCTAGTCCTGTGGGGCCGTGCATGTATATATGTGTTTAGTTGTTGATGTTGGCCGCATGGGGCCTTCTTTTGGTTATAGTTAGTGACCTTGTCGGCCACAAATGTGAATAACAGTTGTTTCAGATTATAGTGTCATCGTTCTGGTTAGCTATTGTGCATTGCAGGTGGCTATAGGCCTAATCGGCCGGGGGCTATATTTATAGCCGCTATATAGCCGGTTCATTTCTTGAAATAGAGCCAAAGTCTAGTAGGCACCAGGTGCCCGTCATACCCCCCAAGGTGGGGTGTGACAAACTTGGTATCAGAGCAGTTCGTGTCCCAGGGAGTCTGCAAGCTTTGCTAAGTAGAGTCTTGTCTATGGATGTGTTGTTCACCACATACTATAGGCAGGAGGCTGCAAGGCATAATAGGATGGTTACCCTTCTTTCATACTCAGTCATGCCATAGCACAGTACAGTATAGGGTTGGTTCTTTTGAAACTTACCACCCTCTTTGTCTACAGATACTATGGCAGATCAGTGGCACCCTGCTACAGGCAGGAGATTAGATACAGCAGCAGGCGAGGGCACCAGCAGGATGCCTCACTTACAGCCAAACTCAGCCCGGTCTGAGGGCGATGTAGAGGTGTCATCTCGACCCTCCCAGCAGTCTCCACCTCGTCAGGCACCATTTGAGGCAGCACCGCCTCCCATAGCTCCTGCACCCACTTTATCTGATCAGGAGCTACGTAGTGCGGTGGTTATGTTAACCTAGATGCTAGCTACTCTGCGTCAGCCAGTACCACCTGCAGCAGCAGAATCTCTAGGTGGGCCAGGTAGTTCCAGGGTTAGAGAATTCTTTGCATTGGGACCCCGGCAGTTCACTGGGTCAGATCAAGAAGAGGACCCCCAGGATTTCCTAGATCAGATGTAGAGAATTTTCCGGGTTATGCATGTGACCCCTAAAGAATCAATTGAGCTGGCATTGTTTCGGTTGCGGGACATAGCTGTATTATGGTACGAGAGTTGGGAAAGGTCTCGAGGGAGAGATGTTGCCCCTCCGACCTGGACCAGCTTCTCGGAGGCCTTCCTGGACCGTTACTTGCCACGAGAGACCCGGCAAGCCCGGATGGATCAGTTTTTCCATTTGGAACAGGGGGCGAGGAGCGTACGAGAATATGCTTTACAGTTTGACTCCTTAGCCCGCTATGCTCCAGCCTTTGTGGACACTATGTCATCCAGAGTCCACCGGTTCATTATGGGTCTGAACCCGGATTATATTAAAGCTTGCATGACGGCTACGTTACGAGAAGATATGGATATTTCCCGAGTACAGGCCTTTGCCAGACCATTGAGGGCCTTCGACAGTGGCAACAGGGCAGTAGATAGACAAATCAGGAATAGCGCCACAGAGACAGATCAGATGATATGCAGAGGGAGGTTCAGAGAGGACCCAGGCCCCGATTGTCAGACAGACCCCCTAGACCCCCACCTCCACCACAGCAGCAGCAGCAAGGTAGATTTGCTCATCGAGGGCAGTCAGAGTCTGGTGGCAGTTCTCGAACAGTAGATTCCCCATAGCAGAGAAGGGGAGAGCAGAGCAGATTTACACCCCCACCCTACCCTAATTAAGGCCGACCTCATATCGAAGCTTGTAGATATGGCTCCTCGGGGTGTTATATTTGCGGGAAGGAGGGACACCGCATGAGAGATTGTCCGGCCAGGGGACAAGAGAGCAGAGATAGTTAGGACAAGGGATCCGTAGGGCCATGAGCTCCAGCAGCCTCAGCAGGGCGTAGGCCCTCAGGTTCAGCAGGTAGAGGCCTCAGTAGATTAGGAGCCTCTAGTTTAGGTGCGGGCTCAAGCCGTATCTATGCATTACCAGGGAGACAAGACTCAGAGGCGTCTCCAGACGTAGTGACAGGTATGATGACTATCTGTTCATGCCCTGCTTATGTACTGATTGATCCAGGGTCCACTCTGTCATATATTAACCCATTTGTGGCTCAAAAGTTTAATGTCGCACCAACGTTATTACAGCAGCCCTTTTCAGTATCCACACCCGTCGGTGACTCTATTATAGCTAGCAAAATTTACCGAGGGTGTACAGTAGAGGTTGCTGATCGTCAGACTACCGTAGATCTGGTAGAGCTAGAAATGATTGATTTCGATGCCATTATGGGTATGGATTGGTTAGTGCCGTGCTATGCCAATGTAGAATGTTGGACCAAGATGGTCCAATTCCACTTTCCAGGAGAGGCAGTGCGAGAGTGGAAAGGCAGCACAGCTACTCCAAAAGGTAGGTTTATTTCCTACCTTCAGGCAAGGAAATTGATAACTAAGGGATGTATCTACCACCTAGTCAGGGTTCAAGATGTTCGGGTAGAATCTCCGACACTTCAGTCTGTTCCGGTGGTGAATGAATCCCCTGATGTATTTCCAGACAAGTTACCTGGTATTCCCCCAGAAAGGGAGATAGATTTTGCAATTGACTTGCTACCAAGCACTCAGCCTATATCAATTCCTCCGTATCGCATGGCTCCTGCTGAACTCAGAGAATTAAAGGAGCATCTGAAGGACCTGCTAGATAAGGGTTTTATCAGGCCGAGTACTTCACCATGGGGTGCGTCGGTTCTATTTGTGAGAAAGAAGGATGGCTCGCTCCGCATGTGTATAGATTACCGGCAGCTGAATAAAGTTACAATAAAGAATAAGTATCCGCTTCCCAGAATAGATGATTTGTTTGATCAGTTACAGGGGGCCAGATATTTCTCCAAGATTGACTTGCGGTTCGGATATCATCAGGTTCGAGTTCGTGAAAGAGACATTCCCAAAACGTCTTTCAGGACCCGATATAGACACTTTGAATTCCTAGTTATGTCCTTTGGGTTGACGAATGCCCCAGCAATATTCATGGACCTTATGAATAGCATTTTCAGACCATACCTGGACCTGTTCGTGATAGTGTTTATTGATGATATTCTGGTGTATTCTAGCTCTGAAGCAGATCACCAGGCTCATTTACGGACAGTGCTCCAGATTCTCAGGGATCGTCAATTATATGGTAAGTTCTCCAGGTGTGAATTTTGGCTGAACTCAGTAGCCTTCTTGGGGCATATTGTGTCGGATGCTAGTATACAAGTGGACACACAAAAAATAGAGACGGTCAAGACATGGCCCAGACCTACCACTCCGATCGAGGTCCGCAGTTTTCTGGGTTTAGCAGGGTATTACCGGAGATTTGTTAAAGGATTCTCCATTATAACAGCGCCTCTGACAAAGCTGACACAGAAAGCAGCGAAATTTCAGTGAACGGAGGCATGTGAGTAGAGTTTTCAAGAGTTGAAAGACAGATTGACCTCCGCCCCAGTACTAGCATTGCCAGAGGGAACAGATGGGTATGCGGTGTATTGCGACGCTTCAGGAATTGGACTGGGTTGTGTGCTAATGCAGCATGGAAAGGTAATTGCTTATGCTTCTAGACAGCTGAGGAAGCACGAAAAGAACTATCCGACCCATGACCTGGAACTGGCCGCAGTGATCCACGCTCTAAAAATCTGGAGGCATTATCTGTATGGCGTTCATGTAGACATTTTTACAGATCATAAAAGCCTGCAGTACATTTTCACATAGAGGGAGTTAAATCTGCGGCAGCGTCGCTGGTTAGAATTGCTGAAAGCTTATGATGTAAATATTCTCTACCACCCAGGGAGAGCTAATGTAGTAGCAGATGCCCTCAACCGTAAGTCAATGGGGAGTTTAGTGTATTTGCGGCCCGAGAAGCGGGAGTTAGCCAAGGAAATTCATCAGCTAGCTGGTTTAGCCGTTTGAGTAGTAGAAACAGAAAATAACAGAGCGGTGATTCAGAACTCTGCTATGTCATCATTAGTTACAGAGGTAAAAGAACGGCAGTACGAGGACCCTGACTTAGTCCAGCTTAGAGATAGAGTTCAGAAAGGTAAGGAGCCAGATTTCCAAGTGACTGAGGATGAAGTGTTGCGTTGTAAGGGCCGCCTATGTGTCCCGAATGTTTCAGGGCTTCGCCAGTAGATCATGCATGAGGTACATTACGCTCGCTATTCCCTCCATCCAGGAGCAACGAAAATGTACCACGACATCAGAGACATCTACTGGTGGCTAGGCATGAAAGCTGAAATAGTTGAATTTGTATATAGATGTCCTAACTGCCAGCAGGTGAAAGTAGAACATCAGAAACCGGGTGGTCTGACGCAGGATATAGCCGTGCCTTTGTGGAAATGGGAAGCAATAAATATGGATTTTGTAACAGGGTTACCTCGTACCAGACGTAGAAATGATTCTATTTGGGTAATCGTTGACAGATTAACAAAATCAGCCATTTCCTGCCAGTACGAACTACATTCTGTGCTGCGGATTATGCTGAACTGTATATCAAAGAGATAGTCAGATTGCACGGTGTTCCGATGTCTATTATCTCAGATAGAGGAGCACAATTTACAGCGAGATTCTGGCAGTCGTTCTAGAGAGGCTTGGGGACACAGATTAACTTAAGTACCGCCTTTCATCCTCAGACAGACGGGCAAGCAGAACGAACTATTCGAGCTCTCAAAGATATGCTACGAGTGTGTGTACTAGATTTTGGGGGTAGCTGGGATGAGAATCTGCCGTTGATTGAATTTGCCTATAATAACAGTTATCATTCAGCTATCCAGATGGCGCCCTATGCAGCATTATACGAGCGGAGATGTAGGTCACCCGTTGGCTGGTTTGAAGCGGGGGAGACAGCACTGATTGGGCCGGATATTATTCATCAGTCAAAAGAGGCGGTGAAGCTTATCAGAGAACGCCTACTGACTGCTTAGAGCCGCTAGAAGTCTTATGTAGATATGCGGCGTAGAAATTTAGAATTTGTAGTGGATGACTGGGTATATTTGAAAGTGTCTCCGATGAAAGGGGTGATGAGACTTGGCAAGAAAGGCAAGCTTAGCCCGAGGTTCATTGGGCCATATCAAATTCGGCGAAGAATAGGCCGAGTAGCATACGAATTGAACTTGCCCCCAGAATTAGAGTTTGTTCACCCAGTACTCCATGTATCTATGTTAAGGAAGTTCGTAGGAGACCCTTCCACAGTTGTTCCAGTTCAGGATGTCCAGGTCACAGAAGAGTTAGCATATGAAGAGGTTCCAGTAGCTATCTTAGACAGACAGATTCGTAGATTGAGAACTAAATATATCGCGTCTGTCAAGGTATTGTGGCGTAATAGGAACCGAGAAGAGATGACCTAGGAAGCCTAGGAGGACATGAAAGCCAGATATCCCCACTTATTCCAGGCATAGGCAAACAGGAGGTATGTTAGAACTATTTTTCCTTATGAATGCTTATATTTCATATATGAAAGAAGGCAAATGATTTTAGACAGTTATATATGAATATTATTATATCGTGTGGAGTACCTGTATTGGGCTTTTCTGCTTTTCAAGAATTTTGAGATAGTCCATAATACAGGGGAAACTCTGCCGAAATTTTTTTTTCCAAGGATAAGTCAGCTAGTTAAGATTTCTATAAGTCAGAATGTCATTCGAGAACGAATGTTCTTAAGGAGGGGAGGATGTTACACCCCATAAATTTTAAATGAATAAATAGCCTAATGGCATGTTGGTTAAGGGATTTAGAAGGCAAGCAAATAAAAAAAAAAGGGAAAAGTCGATTTTTTTCATATATATCAATAATTTCCAGAAAACAGGGGAATATAGATAGGGAAAAGGAAACCCACGACTATTTACATATATTTCTTGCCGATTACGCTACGAAACGCGGTCTAAACTCCGTTTCGGCTTAGATACCGAGGTGTAAAGCTGCAGAGAGCAATCCTACGAAGTTGGTTTCATGAAATTTGGCCAGCGAAACATCGTGCTACCGAGATAAAGTAAATAGAATTGCTTTAAATTAGTACCAATGTGTTCCTTGCCTTGCAGTGAGCATTTATCCCTTCTAGACTATCGAGAAATAACCACTTTTCGACCGTTTTCCGATAAGTTGAAGTTTGGGATAAATATATATCAAAAGTGATAATTTCTCTTGGATATTAATGTATTTAGTTCTAATTGACATATATGTAAATGCAGTTGGGAGAAATAGCTAGAGTACTGACCGAGCTTCGAACGTTAGTCGGATAAACCGAGGTTAAGGTATGTAAAGCCAGTTTCTTCGGCAAGTTAGTAGTTTTAGCCTTCTATAGCACAGTAAACTCCGTAGTAGAATTCCCGGAGTTGAATGTTGAGTATTGTGCAAGTTCAGTAAATCTGGTTTGCGTTGTTTTATCGTACTCAGTCCGAAAGTTAGTAAAGCATGCGCCAAAATGGCAAGTTAGCATTCCAGACTTAGTATAGCCCAGTATGTGATTAGCAAGCATGTTTCTAGAATAATATGACAGATATTCAAAATAAGAGTTAGTAATGTAAAATCAGATAGTCAGATAGTATCTTGTCTACAGATTAGCCATGCAGTTAGATAAAGATCACAGATTCAGTATAAAGCAATATGAGAATCAGTATAATATAGAAAGAGATCAGAATTCAGATAGTATTTTTCAGTTTAAAAATGCTTGCTATATATATATATATATGTGTGTGCTTATTGTTTGTTGAGACTTGGTTGTGTCGTGAGGACACCCTTTTGAGCGTCCTCGCCGCCCCTGGGTTGGTAACTGTGTCGCCCACTGAAAGGGTGGGTTTACGTCACTCCAAGGAATGGCATGCCGTCCCCAGTTTGGACGAAGATGGAATGAAGCTTTCCCCATATCAGGCTGATCAGCATTACAGTACAGATAGCCCTGTTGTGCGCAAGCGCCCAGGGAACAGATTCAGATACAGTTACAGTTATAGATACAGTATAGGAGTCCTCCGAACTCAGACATAGTTATTTATATCAGAGGCCATAGTCCGAGCTGGAGACCCAGGGGGCCGGCAGAGGTGCTCGTAGTTAGCAGATGAGTGGAGTGACTTATTTTTGGCTGGTTTTGACCCGGGTAGGGATATATAGATTGTTTGCTTGCTTGGCGCCATCCGGCTTATGGGGGTTGGTATTGGCTCTTGATTGCTATATATATATATATGTGTGTATTTATGTGTTATATATTAGTTAATAGACTATAGGCCACCGCGTCTACAGGTACGCTCCTTCCCTATCACAGCACAGAAAGTCTGATTCAGTTCATATCAGTTCTTACAGATTCAGTTATCTCCTGCAATTCAGAATTGCTAGTTATTTAATTTGTATTCAGTTGTATCCAGTTGCTTTGCATACTCAGTACCCGTGGTACTGACGCCCATGGGGGCGCTGCATTGCTTGCCTGCAGGTACACATAGACGAGGAGTCGATCCCTCGTGATCCAGTCAGCAGAGTTATCAGCTCCTATCCTCCGGAGCTAGACAGTCGGAGATTGTTCCTATTTCCTTTTTTATTACAGTTTGGGTAGGTCGGGGCCCTGTCCCAACCATTCTATTATTACTTCCTAGAGGCTTGCAGAATGATGTTTCCCTGCGGTGGTGGAGTCGTTCGTGTGGGTCCGTGCATGTATATATGTGTTTAGTTGTTGATGTTGGCCGCGTGGGGCTTCTTCTGGTTATAGTTAGTGACCTTGTTGGTCACAAATGTGAATAGCAGTTGCTTTAGATTATAGTGTCATCGTTCTGGTTAGCTGTTGTGCATTGCAGGTGGCTATAGGCCTAATCGGCCGGGGGCTGTATTTACAGCCGCTATATAGCCGGTTCGTTTCTTGAAATAGAGCCAGAGTTTAGTAGGCACCAGGTGCCTGTCATACCCCCCCAAGGTGGGGTATGACAGGGATCCTATGCGGGAAGACAAGAACACCACGCTGCCTAGTTATAGCAGAATGAAAAACAGGTAATCATACTCATACTATGGCCGACAAAGCCGCTAACTAACCAGCTACACTAGGCTCCACACGGCCACCATTCAAAATATAATATATATAGGCCCCACCTAGCCAACAATAACTAACAACTAAGAAATGGTAGCCTGCAAGGCTATAGGAGTGGAATAATTATCGGGATTGGGCCCCAACCTACCCAAAAGTTATACAGCAAAAGAATAGACCTTATCCAACTATCAACTCTGGAGAAAAGGAGCTGACTGGATTGCTGACTCTGGCTGGCAGCTAGGAAGGTCCTGGACCACATCTATCTACACGTGCAGGCAAGTAATGTAGCGCCCTAAAGATGGGCATCAGTACGATATGTACCGAATATGTAAGACAGTAATGAAATCTGAATAAAGCCAATAGAAGAACTAAAAGTAAGCAATGAGGATAGGAATTTAACTTGAACAGCTTTACAATCGGGAATATAACTAGCAAGTACATATACAAATAAGAACCTAACCGGACCCTCATAAGCCTGTAAGGTACAACCAACACAGAATAACCTACCTGGTCCCCCATAAGCCCTGGTAAGTACAGGCAATGCACATTCCTCCTATCCGAACTATTATAGGCTAGTAGGCATGCTCTGACTAAGGTATACTCGATCGTTGAAGCTATATTTGAGCCTGGTAGGCTCCTGCAACTGGGTCTGAGCCATCTGGGCTCCTACAGCTATATCTGAGCTGTCTGGGCTCCTGTAGCTGTATTTGAGTTGTTTGGGCTCTTGTAGCTGTATTTGAACCTTTTGGGATCCTGTAACTATATCTGAGTTGTCTGGGCTGCTGTAACTGTATCTGAGCCGTCTGGGCTCCTATAATTGTATCTGAGCCGTCTAAGCTCTTGTAACTGTGTCTGAGCCATATGGGCTCTTGCAGCTGTACCGGCGTAGAACTATATATGGTGTCGCCCAACTATGTCCTAGCTGCTTAGTTTAGCAAGATACACTAACAGCCACCCTCAACCCTCTGTGTCCTCGAGGTGGTAACAAGGCACCTACTAATCCTTCTAATCGATAACAACTGAACAAGGAATTCCTACGTTGCCTCTGACGATCATTAGAACTTGGTATAAGCCTCCTAACGAGGACTACTAAACTATAATCTCAAATTGTCTGGCAGCAGCTGACCACAATACTATAGCACTAGCTACTACAAGGTATTGATCTTATCAGCTAAACAACAGGAGTCACTTGCCGAAAGAAATTAGCCTTAACATACCTTAATTGATGATTTTTATGCACTCGAGCAATTCCAACCTGAAGTCAGTAACTCCACCAATTTGCAGCCCTTATGTTGAGAAAATCAGACTATTTCAATACTAACAATCGGCAAAGAGCAATATCTTTCCATAGGATTGACTATAACTCTAATTTCGATTAATTTAGCCAAAAACTTGCCAATTCTCGAGAATTTAGAAGGTAGAAGTTCTTACCTATTGCCTGTAGCCGCTTAGGACTCAATTTAAAGTAATTTCGGAAACCTTTACTCGGCGAGGTTCCGATACACCAAGCGAATTTTCAAGAAATAATGTTTGGTGCTATTTCGATTGGTATTATATATTATAAACCGACACGCAAGTGCACGTGGTCAAACAAGTAATAAAGTGGCTAAATAAGCCAAGTATCGATCCAAGGAGGCTCAGGGTATGTAAAATTTGCCTAAGTATACTATATTCTTATCTTACTTCTAACTATGCTAACAACAACGTAACCAACAGTTAATTGAGTTTTTGTTTATAAAATATATACTAAAACTATTAACAATTATTTACCGTGAATTTAAACTATGGATATGAGCATGCCAAGGTTAAGAACAAGTAATGAATTCGATTGTAATAATAATCCGGTTAATCTCTTCCTCATGTTGCTAGCCAAGAACAGTAGCCTAGAAATTAAAACTCTCGTATTCACAATGGCATGGAATACCAAAACCTCACTTCACACTTCATGCACATGCTCGAATCAAGATGCATTCACGGACTCTCTAATTAGCCAATCACATGAATTCAAGATTAAGCCTCAATCATACTGAATCAAATTCTACAGCCTAGGTAACTCAACATATTTACAAAATTGCATGCTTTCAAACGAATCATTTTCACATTTTGAACATCATTTACAACACGCAACGAAATTTTTGTAACCATAAAGCAACTACAGTTCATTGATGCAATCCACCAAAGAAAAATTAAAAACAAATTAAAATCCTACTCCTACCGACTACATTTCCCTTAAGACGGTCGTCATCCATCCATCATAGGGAACGGTCACTAACTATGACATCGGTTCAATGGGACTATTCTCGGTAAAAGAACCGAAAACAAACTCCAAGAAACCCAAAAAAATAAAAACCAAAAATTTTTGCAACACATCGATCATTTCGATAGAAAGAAAATATTTACAAGTGCAAAATATTCTCGAAAAAATTTTAAAAAATACCGATCATCTCGATAGAAAAAAATCTTTACAAAATATTTACACTGGCAACCATAACTTTTCATACCACACATCATTAACCACACAAATAAATATATACACATACACCACAAATCAGTTCATAACAGGGAAAGCACAAACATACATACAAACCAAGGAAAAACATACAGCAAATTAGAGCCCAAGTCCCAGCACCTAGATACTCCCCACCCCACACTTAAATCGAACACTGTCCCCAGTGTTCACAAAAATTACAAAACACAATTTCGGGTGGTGGAACTCCCTGTTCAGTCGAAATATTCGACTTCTTCATCTGGTGCTGCTGCCTCGTCGCCCATATCTGAGTCAGCTCCATCGTCGTCATCAGACTCCACATCGGAGTCCTCACGACGTGTCTCCTCATCAGTAGGAACATCATCATCAGTTGGCTCCACGAAGGCTGGTCCCACTCGGCATAAGGCTCTGGCATTCTCACCAAATGGGTAATCCATCTCCAGCTGCCATAATTCTTCCTCGGTGGCTGGTCTCCCACCAATCCGTAGTTGAAGCATCTGTGCCGAACATACGTGCCATGTACTGATTGTCACGAGCATGTCGCTCGGCCAAAGTCAGCACTGGCCCGTGTGTGGTGTCGGGGGCCTTAGTTTTTGTCACATCGAGGGCCCTCCGCTCCAACTGCGGAATATAGTCCAAAGCCTCTTCCTCGATGTTGAGGCCTCGGAGGAAGGTGGTGATGAGTCCGCCAAACCCGTATCTATGGCCCTGGTGCAGTCTGGCTCTCTTCATGGCGGATATAATTACCGCCCCAACATTAATCTCAAGCCCTTTCATAAGGGCATACACCAAGAAGACACGGTCCCGGGTCACATCCGTCATATGAACTCCCGGGATCAAGCACGAACATACAATCTTCAGCCATATTCTGGCCTCCCTGTTCATCTGCAAATAAGGCAGAGTCTGGTGGTAACCCCTCTCCTTATGTCTACTCCATTAGGCTGTGGATCGAGCCCCACACAACGTACGTCTGATGTCGGCGTACGGTGGGGTGATGTTTAGCTGGCGGAGAACGTGAGCGTCTGTGTCCCGCGCTCCAACGATGGCATTAAATTGGTGGGGTTCTAGAGTGACAATCTGCCCTCTGATTTTTATTGTGTGGCTTCTGATGGCCGGGTTCCAATTTGCGTAGAACTCTCGGACCAAATGAAGGTTGCACTCCTTGGGCTCCTGAAAGATAAAGCTGAGCCCAGCTGCCTCAATTCTCTGCACAATACGTGGGAACTCCTGTGCAAGTGGTTCCCGTGCAATATGTTCCTCGGGAAAGTACTTGTTTTCTTTGTGTTTCGCGTACCAATTCTTCCCTTCATCGGTTACCCATCTTGTTCCATATTGGCGGCGTTGGCCGCGCGGAACAGCTGGTGCAGCTGGGACTGCGGTGCCCAACCTCAATCTTTTCCGTCCGGTGCCTGAGGTAGAAGCACCCTTGCCCTTGTCCTGTCGACTTGCCATTGTACCTGTCAATATACATAAACAGCACAACGTTAAGCTAAATACAAGTTAACTTAGGCTAAGGTCGGGTTAAACTAAGTTTACCCCACACTTAGTCCTTAACTATATTTGTAATACTTCGGCAAGGATTACTCTATTTACACCAAAGACAACGACTATACAATTTATGCTTAGTGCGTTCACGAAAATTTCGATAGCATAATGCTTAGCGTACTATTCAGACTTCATACAGCTAATCCCAATCCTACTATCGCTAACAATTCAACCATCGCACAAGCAATAAAAACAAAAACTAAAAACAACGATAAAAACATTCTATATACAACCGAATCTAATTAATCAAACCAATTTACACAATTTTCGCATTTTCCCCAACAATTCGAGAATTCGTCTTCCAACAACATTCACACAATATTTACCTCGACTTATCCCAATTTACAGCCACACCCCGGCATCGAATTCATCAAATTATCAAGTTGCCCAAGTCAAATTCAACAACCCAAGCCCTAGAATACTATTCTACAATCAAATTTGAATTATTCACATAATTGACAAGTTCAAACGCTAATTACAACAATCCGAACATAATCAATCACAAAATAATTCAACATCATGTTTAATTGCTACTTGGTGTGATATATTTCACCTCACATGCTCAAATTCGACTAAAATCGCCAAAAACTTGAGAGAAACGATGAAAACATACCTTTTAGTTGAAGAACCGAAGAAATTTGATGTTTTCCTTGCCTATTAGCGTGGCACGTTGGTTGGGGAGGGGGAATTGGGTGTTTTGGTCCGTGGAGGAGGAGAGAAATGGGGAAAAATTGGGCAAAATCGGGGTTAATTTAAAGAAAAACACGCGGGTCACCCGGCAACCCGGTGTGACCCGGCACTGAATAAAGGGCAACGTGACACGGAGGGTAACGCGGAGCCCCTCCTCCGTGACACGGAGCCAACGCGTTGGCTCTCTGGAAATTTTTAAAAATCTGATTTTGCCTTCAATGTGTCACGGAGGGTAACGCGGAGCCACTCCTCCATGACACGGAGCCAACGCCCCAGTGCACTGTTTCTTCAATAAAAATTATTTTCATACCTTGCCTTATTTTTACCGCTTCCATGCATATTTTTCTCCGGTTGACCTGAAAATCACTTCACTAAACGAAATTGGTAAGATTAATAGATTTTCCTAACTACCATGAAAAAATACTAACTAAAACGAAAAATTTGTACGAAATCAAGAAAAAGAAAAATAAAATAAAAATACAAATTAATTACACTCTACTAAAAGAAGAAAAAAATAGAATATTTTTCTTTTCACGGGTTGCCTCCCGTGCAGCGCCTGATTTACCGTCGCGGCTCGACGTCCATTATGCTCAATTATCTACTAGGGTGAGGGACGATTTTTCACGATCCTTGTCCTCCCCCCAGTAGTGCTCAACCTCATCTGGTGGCCTTCCTGTTAACTCTCGGGAATCATTCATTATATTAGCATTCCTCTGATCAATCACATTGATCACCGAGAGTTCCTTATTTACAATCGGGAGTTTGTGTGCTTTGTACACGTCAAACACTTCTATCTTGTCATGTGCCCGCATTGTAAGTTGACCCGCAGCTACATCAATTAATGTTTTTCCGGTTGCCAAAAAGGGGTCGTCCCAAAATACATGGGACTTCAGCATCTGGTTCAAAGTCCAGAACAATAAAATCGACCGGAAAAATGAGGGAACCCACTTGCACTAACACATCCTCAACAATACCATCCGGTTTAGCTAAGGACCTGTCCGCTAGCTGCAAGATTACCGTTGTAGGTCTAGGACTCCCTAGACCTAACTTTCGGAATACCGAAGATGGCATCAGATTTATACTTGCCCCCAAGTCGCATAATCCACGAGCTCGGATACTTTGCCCAATAGTCAGTTGGATAGTAAAACTTCTAGGGTCTTTTAGTTTCGTGGGCAGTCTATTCTGAATCCGGGAAGTGCATTCCTCCGTTAAAGCCACCGTGGCATACTCAGTCAAACGACTTTTGTTAGCCACGATGTCTTTAATATATTTTGCATACTTTGGCACTCCCTGCAAGACATCAACAAGAGGTAAGTTAACATGTACCTGTTTAAGCACCTCCATAAATTTCTTGAAACACGCCTCCTCCTTGTGTTTCTTAAGTCGTTGAGGGAACGGGGGTGGAGGCCTTTCTGATTCTGCTTCTTTAGTCTTCCCCCTATCAGAACTTTGTTCCTCCTCAACATATGCTGCTCCTGACTTTTGAGGCGGTCTTTCCGGTTCCACCTCCTTCAACTGTAAGCCACTCCTCGTGGTCACCGCATTTACCTGCTTCAGATTAGGATCCGTGTCGCTAGGTAGTCCTCCTCTGGGTCTTGTATTTTGGGCACTAGCAAATTTCCCAAACTGATATTCAAGAGCCTTGGTCGCCAATTGATTGTTCTTCACTTCGGCTGCCAATTTAACATAGTCAGCCTGCAATTGTGCCTGATTAGCGATCATGGTTTTGAACATCTCCTCAATGGTCGGTGATGGTGGTGGAGGAGGGGCATTGTGATTTCTGAATTGAGCTTGATAGTTTTGTTGCCCTCCTTGATTTCTCTGCATACCCTGACCAGAACTTTGGCCTTGTTGGTTGTTGCTACCCCACGAAAAATTCGGATGGTTCCTCCAATTTGAGTTGTAGCCACTACCAAACTGCTGCTGATTTCTCTGTGCATTGCCCACAATGTTAACAGAATCAGGATTTGCACCACAGCATTCAGCTGAATGCTCACTACTACCACACACTTCACACCACATCTGCTGGACTGCATTGACCGAAGCTGAAGGCTGGTTCAAGTTCATATTGCTGAAGTGATTATTTAACTGATTTTGCAAGGCAGCTATCTGTGCAGCGATAGCTGTAAATCCATCCACTTCAAGCACTCCCGCTGCTTTCCTTGCTCCACCTCGAGATGAATCTGTACTCCATTCTGGATTGCCTTGTGAAATTCGGTTGAGCAAAGTGTACAGCTCCTCGTAAGTCTTTTCCAGCGCTTGCCCTCCAGCTGCTGAATCTAACAGAATTTTAGTGTGGGGTTCCAAACCCTCAATAAATGTGTGTACCAACACCTCATTGGACTGATGATGATGAGGACAGTCCCGCAACATGGATTTAAATCTTTCCCAGGCTTGATATAGATTTTCTCCCTCCCTCTGTTTAAAACTTAGAATTTGACTTCTAAGTCTGGCTGTTTTACCAGAAGGGAAAAATCTAATCAAAAACTTCCGTGCAAGATCATCCCACGTTGATATAGAATTGGGTGGTTCAGCTTTTAACCACCTCTTGGCTTCACCAAGTAAGGAAAACGGAAATAAGGTGAGTCGAACATAATCAGGTGACACTCTAGCGGGTATATAAGTGTCACTTATCTCTAAAAAGTTTTGGAGATGTTGTTGTGGATCTTCATGAGGGAGACCGGTAAATTGCCCGCTTGTGTGCAAAAGTTGCACCATATTCTGCTTTAATTCAAATCTCCCTCCAGGCTCTGGTTTGCGGATGCTAGAATGTACATTGTTAGCGTGTGGGATTTCCACCTCGCGAACCGGCCTTGCTGCTGCTTCATCGGGCACTAACACTGCCCTCACAACTGGTGGATTTTGTTGCTCCATAATAGATTGTCGGAACAACTGCAGCTTCTTTTGTAGAGCTTCTCTACGTTGACTATGAAATTCACGTTCAGGCTCTAAGTAAGATTCCACCAGCTCCTTGTCCCTTGCCAGTGTTCACAGAAACAAAATCTGCAAAATACAGGCTAAGACCAAGTTGTTAACACTTAAGAAAATAAAAATAAAAATACAGTAAATTTACGCTAAACACAATTTCACAAATTTGCCTAGCCTCCCCGGCAACGGCGCCAAAAACTTGTTCGGTGCTATTTCGATTGGTATTATATATTATAAACCGACACGCAAGTGCACGTGGTCAAACAAGTAATAAAGTGGCTAAGTAAGCCAAGTATCGATCCAAGGAGGCTCAGGGTATGTAAAATTTGCCTAAGTATACTATATTCTTATCTTACTTCTAACTATGCTAACAACAACGTAACCAACAGTTAATTGAGTTTTTGTTTATAAAATATATACTAAAACTATTAACAATTATTTACCGTGAATTTAAACTATGGATATGAGCATGCCAAGGTTAAGAACAAGTAATGAATTCGATTGTAATAATAATCCGGTTAATCTCTTCCTCATGTTGCTAGCCAAGAACAGTAGCCTAGAAATTAAAACTCTCGTATTTAATTTCACTTAAGAATCATAAACCATTCGTCTACATTTCTGTGATCAAATGCAATTTATGATCTAGCAATACAATTCCGGTTCCTAAATTGACTAATACGGCTTTCAAGTATATTTCTATCAGGAAAGCACATCAAAACCCAATTTTCCCAAATAAAATTAAGAACAATACCCTATTAATTCACAACTTTCCAATTTCTTGCTCTCTCGAGTGAAATTAGACTTTTTAGATGTACATTAATGTTGGCCAAGCACTAATGCAGTAAGAACAAGAATTAATAGAACAACATGAAAGAAGAAGAAGAAGAAAACCATATCATTTACAATCAAAATTCACTACACATGTTCAAAACCTTAGCAAGGAAGAGAATTAGCCACTCATTTGTGGATTGATCATCCTAAAACAAGTGTAAATCATACGTACAATTGATAGAAAGAAGAAAAGAAGAGAAGAAATCCCTTAGCTTTTTCGTTCCTCAACTGCTCCTAACCCACGTCCTTGCTCCACCAAATCTGAACTAAAACTGAACTAATTAAAATAAACCTAAGTGTGCTATTTATACTAGTGGGAAATTTTTCCCGGAATAACAAGCAACGTGTCACGGAGGCCAACGCGGAGCCTTGCCTCCGTGACACGGCGTGGACGCGGACCCTCACTGGAAATCCAGGGTCCGGTAAATTAGCCTCAACGTGGCACGGAGGCCAACGCGGAGGCCTATCTCCGTGCCACGGAGCTGTCGCGAGGCTTCACTGGAATTTGTCCGTTAATTCCCTCTCCAGGCAGTGTGCCTCCGCGATGGTAGCGTGGCACGACGCCATCGCGGAGCCCTTATATTCTACACATTCCAATGTCGTCTCCATGCTCGCATCCAAGTCCAACTCCGATATAGTTCCAACATGCATTTTAGCTCCTAAAAATCATATTTTCCTGCAAAACAAATGCTAATCATGTTGGTTAGTATAAATTCACATTTTATTACCAATTACATGAGAATATATACATATTGCACACAAACAAGGCGAAAATAATACGTTTAAGTATCACTTGGGCATATAAATCTGCCCAAGATCAAATAACTCCACAGAGATGCTTCTCGTAGGCTTAGAACTCGTTATCCAAGATGCGTTTGCGTTTGGACGGAGTTTTGCAGAGTAATTTAATGAGAAACGGAGAAAACCTACGCTACTTACTCTTCTCTATCGAGGGGGGAAATGTTTGAATGAATATCACACACTTGATCATCACATATATATAAGTGGGGGTCAGTGGCAGGGGGCGCGGTGCGCCACCCATAGCACGGGCCATAGCGTCGGGCTGGGTGGCAAGGCGCGGCGTCCAACACGCCTGGCCTCCGGTCCGTCCTCCTACTCGCTCGATGCCATGTTCTTATATTCATTCACCAAGACTTTCCTCGAGTGCGTCGCACTCCAAAACTCTCAACATACATATGCACGCGTCCTTTAATGATAAAAACATATGGGGTATAACATCATCCCCCCTTAGGAACATTCATCCTCAAATGTAATCTTTAGGCTTAAAAGACTCAACTCCTTTAAGTATTGCTAGAAGAATTTTGGCAGAGTCTCCTCTGTAATATGGACTATCCGAAAATCTGAAACGCAGAAAAGTCCAACATAGGCATGTCACAGGACGCTACAACCAACTATCCCACAACATAGAAGTGAACAACTGAATGTACTAATAATATAAGAAATGAGGTAACATCTGAAAAAAAATCTCACCTCAATTGTATAATCTGGGTTAGGTCTGGAATAAGTGGGGGTATGTTGACCTCATGTCTTTCTCGGCTTCCCAAGTCATCTCCTCTACATTTTTGTTTCTCCACAACACTTTAATGGAGGCTACATCTTTAGTTCTCAATCTACGAATCTACCGATCTAATATAGCAACTGCAGTCTCTTCATAGGACAATTATTCAGTAACTTGAACGTCCTAAACTGGAAAAACTCGAGACAGGTCTCCTACACAATTCCGTAGCATTTATACATGGAAAACTGGATGAAAGATTCTAGCCCTAAAGGTAGTTCTAACTCATATGCCGCTCGGCCTATCCTTTGAAGGATTCAATATGGGCTAATGAACCTAGGGCTAAGCTTGCCCTTCTTGCCAAATCTCATCATGCCCTTCATAGGCGAAACCTTAAGAAACACCCAATCATCTACATTAAATTTGAAGTCTCTACGCCGGATATTAGAATAGGTCTTTTTTTGACTCTGGCCTATCAGCAAATGTTCTCTGATTAGTCTCACCTTTTCTTCTGACTGGTGGATCATATCAGGTCCGATTAATCCGGAATCCCCTACTTCTATCCATCCTATAGGGAACCTACATTTCCGCCCATATAAGGCCCCTCATAAGGTGCTATCTGAATAGCAAAATGATAATTGTTATTGTATGCAAACTCGATAAGGGGTAGATGCTCATTCCAACTCCCTCTAAACTCTAGCACACACGCCCAGAGATATCCTTTAGCGTTTGAATGGTGCGCTCTACTTGACCGTCTGTCTGGGGATGGAAAGCTGCACTCAAATTAACCTGCGTCCCCAAACCTTTCTGAAATGACTGCCAAAGTCTAGCTGTGAATTGTGCCTCTCTATCAGAAATGATGGATGCTGGAACACCATGTAGTTGGACTACCTCCTTGCTATACAACTCAACATAGTCTTTGACTAAAAATATAGTCCGGATTGGAAAGAAGTGGGCTGATTTTTTCAACCTATCAACAATTACCCAAATAGAGTCAAATCTGCATCTGGTGTGGGGTAATCCTATCACAAAGTCCATATTAACTGCCTCCCATTTCCACATAGGTACAGCTATATCCTGAGTCAGTCTGCTAGGTTTCTGATGTTCAACTTTTACTATTGAGAATTAGGATACTGTGTGATATTGGGCATAATTATGGGCACAACTACTATTTTATATCTTAATTTTGTCATGTTTGTCAATTTAAATTGATTATATTCTCATGTTATTTTTGTATATTCATAAGCATAAACTAACGAATGTGATTAGCCTTAGGTTGTAGGTGAAAAAATGCAAAGGATGAGCTTAATATGATGATGCATGAAGATAAAGGAAGCTCGGAATTGAGTGCAAAGAAAGAGACTTGAAATAAACATGGATGTTCCATGATCACACCTTGTAGCATGCCATGGCAAGATATTCCCGTGATGGGTGCCATGTCACGAAGGCAGGAGCCCGCACGAGATTTCTTGCGTTGCAGTGTGCCTGCACGTTGGCTCCGTGCCACGCCAGGCCCTCCTGCACGCTAGTGCCCGTGCCATGCCTTGCCCTTGCCGCGATGAGGGCCATGTCACGCCCGACGCCCTCTCCCATGCCTTGCCTAATGCCACATTCCAGTGAGCTGCCACGACAGGCCCGTGCCCTGCTGCTTGAGTTGCGCGATGGGAAGTGTGTCACGGAGCCATTTTGCGCACGGCCAAATTTTGCATTTTTTCACTTAATATAAATAGGACCCTTAGCTTCTAAAATCAGGGATTGCGATAATATTTTGGGAAAGCGGAGAAAAGCAAAGGGAGAAGCGAATAACTTTACCTAGGGTTAATTATTTTTCATTCTCTTTTAATTACTCTTGTAAGTACATTACTTTAATTATGTTTTTGAGTAATTGTACGAACATGAGTGGCTAAAACCCTTCCTCTAGGGTTGAGGCTACATGATATGAATGTAAATGCATGAATTCATCTTTGGTTTGAGATTTTAGTTGTTGTTTTGTCTTTCATTCTTAATTATTGTTGTTTTTATGCTTTATCACCATGAAAAAAAACTCGTTAAACTTAGGTAAAAGCTCGAAAGAGAAACCCTAGGTTAGAACAGAAGAATGTATGGAGCAAGTTCTTGTCTTTACGATAAGATTCGCGGTTAGGATAGAAAATATACCTAATTTTCCCTTCTTGGTTAACAAAACGGGATGATATCTAGACACTGACATAGAATTGTCACATCACCGCTCTTAGAAGTAGTTGTGAAGCTAAGTCAGGTTAAATGATTAGAGGTGCGAAAGTCCATAATCAAGGGCATAAACCCCGTAAACCACATCCACGTAGTTAAATTGATCACGAATTAGTACATCACATCCCCGCTCAATGATGTAGGTGTGAGACTAGTTTGTTGTGTTTAGAGGCTCGAAAGACCATGAACACTGCATTTTAACTATGTGAGACAACAACTGAAATTTTCATAGTTGAGACATTGTAAAATGTAGCATTGCATGATTATTAGGCCTTAACTTTAGTTGCTTCTTGTATTGTTTCTCGATTATTTTGTGATCACCCCTAGATTTAATTACAATTATCCAAAAATCTCGTAAATCAACAATTGTGTAGGTTAACTTGAGACTTGAACTTGAATATTCGCTGAATTAGCCCAGTCCCTCTGGGTTCGACATCCGGCTCTTAAAAGGGCCACTGTATTACTTTTACGATCGCGTGCGCTTGCACGTGCTGGGGCGGAACAAGTTTTTGACGTCGTTGCCGGGGACTGGCAGTATTTAGTGATTTTTTAGTTTTTATGTGATTTTATTTTCTTAAGTGTTAAAAAACTTGGTCTTAGTCTTTTCTATTGTAGGTAACAGGTTGTCCTTGTAGAACAGGCAAGGAATAGAGAGTTGGTGGAACCTTTGTTGGAGCCGCAACGCCGATTACATTTTCTCCGAAGAGAAGCTCCAGAGTGGAAGCTAAAAAGGTTAGAGGAACAGTTATAACAACATCCACTAGAAGAGCAAGAAGAGTTGTTGCCTGAACCAATGGCAGTCTGACCAATTCACGAAGAGGCAATCTCACTAGCGACAAATGTGACCTCCAATATCCGCAAATTGGAGCCAGGAGGAAACTTTGAGCTTAAGAAGAATATGGTGCAGTTGTTACATTCTAGTGGCCAGTTCACTGGAATGACACATGAGGACCCACAATAGCACTAGTCTAGTGAACGACGACCTTTACTATACAACCCAAGTAGATCCTTTTAGCTATAATAGAATCATCGACGGGCGTAGACACCGAAAAGGGTCGCTGAAGCAATTCTAGCATTATACCAAACTTCCGGACACTAATAGAGTAACATAGGACAAAGTGTAACCTGGGTCTATCAAAACATAAACTGAGTGAGAGCAAATGTCCAGCATACTTTTCATAACATCCGGCGAGGACTTTCACTCTTGTCGCCCCGGTAAAGCATAAGTGCGATCTGAACCACTGCTTGAACTAGATGCCCCTGACCTGCCTCGGCCTCTACCAGCTGGAACTGAGGGCCTACGCCCTGCTAAAGGTGTTGGGGCATGTGACCCTGTTGAAGATCTATCCTGTCGGTCCCGATCACCCTGACCTCTAGCTGGACAATCCCTCATTATGTGACCCTCTTGTCCATAGGTGTAACAAGCGGTAGAACCGTATCTGCATGCCCCAAAATTATGCCGACTGCAAATAACACAACATGGCACCATGAACCTGCTCTGATCTGACCCCCTCTTCTGCTGAGAGCCTAATGCCCATGAGCTCTCACCGGGTCCTCATTGCCCCCGGCGGTCTGATCTACCACCCTGCTGCTGCTGTGGAGGTAAGGGTCTGGGACGTCCCAAAATAAATGGGACTTTCGCGTCTGGCTCAAAATCCAGCACGACGAAATCTACCGGGAAGATAAGGGAGCCCACTTGCACCAGCACATCCTCCACAATGCCATCAAGGTCTGACTAAGGGTCGATCCACTAGTTGCAAGATCACTGTTGTTGGTCTAGGACTCCCTAGACCCAGCTTCTTGAATACCGATGACGACATCAAATTAATGCTCACTCCCAAATCACATAATCCGCGAGCTCGGATACTCTGCCCAATAGTAATTTGTATAGTAAAGCTCCCAGGATCTTTGAGCTTTGTGGGCAACCGGTTTTGTATCCGGGAAGTGCACTCCTCCATGAGAGCCACCGTAGCATACTCAGTCAACCGACTTTTGTTTGCCACGATGTCCGTTATGTACTTTGCATACTTCGGCACTCCCTACAAAACATCAACAAGAGGTAAGTTAATATGTACCTGTTTCAGCACCTCCATGAATTTCTTGAAACACACCTCCTCCTTGTGTTTGTTTAATCTTTGAGGGAACGGGGGTGGTGGTCTTTCTGATTCAGCTTCCTTTTTCTTCCCCCTCTCATCACTTTGCTCCCTCTCAACTTCTGCTGCTCCCGATTGTCGAGGTGGTCTTTCTGGTTCCACCTCTGTAAGCTGCAAACCACTCCTTGTGGTCACCGCATTCACCTGCTTGGGGTTGGGATCTGTGTCGCTCGGAAGTCCTCCTCTAGGCCTGGTGTTTTGGGCTCCAGTAAATTGCCCAAATTGATATTCAAGTGCCTTAGTAGCTAAGTGGTTGTTCTTCACCTCGGCTGCCAATTTCACATAGTCAGCCTGCAATTGAGCTTGGTTAGCTATCATCGTCTTGAACATCTCCTCAATGCTGGGTGATGGTGGTGGAGGAGGTGCATTGTTGTTTCTATATTGTGTCTGATAGTTCTGCTGCCCTCCTTGATTTCTCTCTGGATGAATCAGCATTCCACTCCGGATTTCCCTGCGAAATATGATTTAACAAGGTATACAGCTCCTCATAAGTTTTCTCCAGTGCTTGTCCCCCACTGCTGAGTCTAGCAAGATATTTGTGTGGGGTTCCAAACCCTCTATAAAAGTGTGCACCAGCACATCATTGGATTGATGATGATGTGGACAATCCCGCAACATGGACTTGAATCTCTCCCAAGCCTGATATAGATTCTCCCCCTCTCTCTGTTTGAAACTTAGAATTTGACTTCTAAGTCTTGTTGTTTTACCGGATGGAAAAAATCGTATCAAGAATTTCCTTGCAAGATCATCCCACGTAGTAATAGAATTAGGTGGCTCAGCTTTCAACCACCTCTTGGCTTCTCCCAATAGTGAGAATGGGAACAATGTAAGCTTGACATAATCTGATGACACTCCAGCGGGGATGTAAGTGTCACTTATCTCCAAAAAATTTTGGAGATGCTGTTGTGGATCGTCATAAGGGAGACCTGTGAACTGCCCGCTGGTGTGCAGCAATTGCACCATGTTTTGTTTGAGCTCGAACCTCCCTCCTGGCTCAGGTTTGCGGATGCTAGATGTGACATTGTTAGCATGTGGGATTGCCACCTCGCGAATCGGCCGAGCTGCTACTTCCTCGGGCACTAACATTGTCCGTACTACTGGTGGATTCTGTTGTTGCTCCATGATTGTTTGTCTGAGCAACTGCAGCTTTCTCCCTAGAGCTTCTCTCCGCTGACGATGAAATAATCTTTCAGGCTCTAAGTATGAGTCCACCAGCTCCTTGTCTCTTGCCAGTGTTCAATAGAGATTATATCTGCAAAATACAGGCTAAGACCAAGTTGTCAACACTAAGAAAATAAAAATATAGTAAAGTAACACTTAAGAAAAATTCACCAATTGCCAGTCCCCGGCAACGGCGGCCAAAAACTTGTTCACTGGTCTGCTTTGGGTATAAAGTTACACGCAAGTGCACGTGGTCGAACAAGTAGTAAAGTGGCTTAAGTAAGCCAAGTATCGATCCCACAGGGACTGGGATAAGGTAACAATCTACTCAAGTGTACTATATTTTAACTCTAACAATGAAGACAACAGTGCAAAGAAGAGTTTGATATTTTGATGTCTAATTTTTATGCTAAGTCTAAAACGAATATCTAATGTGAGTCTGAACTATGAATGTGAGCATACTGAGGTTAAATGAACATGTAAAGAAATAAATTATCGATATAATTTGGTTAATCTTTCCTCTGGTTGCTAGTCAAGAATTATTGCCAATGGATTAAAACTCTCGTATTTAACCCAACTTAAGAATCATGAACTGTCCACCTACATTTCTGTGATTAAACGAAATTCATGTTCTAGCCATACAAAACCGATTCCTTAATTGACTAATATGACCTTCAGGTATATTTCTATCAAGGTAAATCAATTCTCAATTTTCCCAAACTAAGAAAAGATCATATCCTATTGATTCACAACTTTCCAATTTCTTGCTCTCTCGAGTGAAACCGGACTTTTTAGATATACATTAACATTGGTCACACATTAATGCAGTAAGAACAAGAATCAATAGAACAACCATGGAAGAAAAGATGAAAAACCAACTTAATCAACAATCACATTTCAATACAATTGTTCATAACCTCATCAAGAAGAGGAATTAGCCACTCATTCGTGGATTAAACATCGTTAAATAAGTATTAAACATACGAGCAATTGAATTCAAGAAGAAGGAGATAGATAAAAACCCTGAAATTTTCGTCCCCTCAACTGCCTGTAACCCACGTTCTTGCTCCACCAAGTCAGAATAATTAAAAATGAACCTAAGTGTTCTATTTATACTAGTGGGAATTTTTCCCGGAATAACAAGCAACGTGTCACGGAGTGCATCGCGGAGCACTGCCTCCGTGACACGCCACTGACGCGGACCCTTACTGGAAATTGAGTGTCCAGGTAATAAGGCCCAACGTGGCATGGCGTGCAACGCGGGGCTAGGCCAACGTGCCACGGCCCAACGCGCACCTTCACTGGAATTTGGCCAAAAATTCCCTATCCAGGTAGAAGGCCTCCGCGATGGCAGCGTGACACGGCTCCATCGCGGAGCCCCTATAATTTGTGTCTTCCAATGTTTTGTCCTTTGCTAACCTCCGAGTCCAACCCCGATCTCTCCCAACACGCATTTTAGCTTCCCAAAATTATATTTCACCTGCAAAACAACGCTAATCATGTTGGTTAGTATAAATTCACATTTTATTACCAATCACATGAGAATGTATAAACATTGATAGATAAACAAGGCTAAAATGACACATTTGAGTATCACTTGGGCATATAAATTTGCCCAAGATCAGCATATCTATCCAAGGAATCAAATTTCATAGCATATTCTCGGACACTCATCGAGCCCTGCTCCAGGTGCAAAAAGATCTACCCAGGCCTGTCGAATTTATCGTGGTAAGTAGTGATCCAGAAAGGCCTCTGAGAAACTGGACCAAGTCGGAGGGGGAGCGTCCCTACCTCGGGACCTCTCCCAACTCTTGTACCAAAACACTACTATATCCCGTAATCGAAACACCGTTAACTCAACTGACTCCACAGGAGTAGCATGCATCACCCTGAAAATCCACTATAACTAGTCCAGGAAGTCGTGAGGGTCCATTTCCCAATCCTCCCTTGTTAACTGCGAGGGACTCAGGGAAAGGAACTCTCAGACCCTCAAACTTTTGGGTCCTCTCGAAGATTCAGCAACCACTGGTACCACGGGCTGGCGCTGAGCAGCCATCATCTGAGCTAACAAATAGACAGAGCTCCTAATCTCCTAATCTGATAGCATAGGTATAGGAACTGCTGGAGGTGGTGCCAATACGTCTTCTGCACTAGAGGATTCCTGGCGTGGCAGAGACTACTATGGAGACCGAGATGAAGTCTCTCTATTGCCCTCAGATCGGGCTGGCTCTAACTGGGGCACCCTGCTAGTGCCCTCTCCTATCACAGCATCTAACTTCCGATCGGTCGTAGTCTGTCGTGTGTCTGGCATTTCTCTATAGATAAGCAGAATAAGGTAAGCTTAAGGACTCAACCCTATAAGACATATCTCTACAGCACAACTAAAGAAGTGTCACGACTCGAACAGGGGCCCGGATCATAACATGGGACAAGGAGCCCCGAGAGACCCCAAGTCGACCCATGGCATAAGCATACATCTAATCTCAATCAAGAAACTGAATAATCGATAAAATACTCATAGTGGAAGTCTAACTTGAACATAACATCAGAATATGAAATTCGAAGTTGAATACATACATATGTCTAAAAAGCCTCTAAACATGATGAGTTGATGGGACAAGACCCCAACTAACTCAACAAAACTAAAACTGAAATACATAAAGAAAAGCTGAATAGTCTAGTCCTCGGGAAATGAGGACTCACCCACAATAAGAGTGGTAACTCTAATAAGCTAACTACGAGCGGTGCTGAATCTGAGCGTTGGGTCCTGTATCATGAAATGATACAGCATAGAGTATGCGGTCAGTACGTGGAATGTACCGAGTATGCAGGGTAAGAAAAACTGCTAAAGTAAAGAAAATCATTTAAAGACAAAGCATAATCTAAACGTAAACATAAAAATCTGAGAGTAGGGCTTGCATGCATTCTTTCTAAAATCATGATCTCTTCATAAGATAACATAACATAACTTCATGACATCGTAACTAAATCAATTGTCTCGAAGCTGAATTCTGACATTTACAAGTAAAGCTGAACATTGAGTCAAACATTCTTTAGAACATGCATTTACATAAATCTCATGAATAATGAAACATGCATATCTGAAATCATGAGGAACAATGGGAGACTTGTCTTTTAACCGACATACCACGATAGCTTACGTGGGTCCCAACTATCACACTCAAGTGGGTAGAGTCATCCAAATCCTTTCCAGGGCTAGGGTTGATACCATGATATCAATATCAAGATGAAGGCCTACTTGGGTAGAGGAAGCTCACGAGGGAGGTCACAAAGTCAATATGTATCAACCTACATTGGCGCGTAGTTTTGAGGCATAGGGTGATCGAACCTTAGCCTACTCGGTGCTAGACATTACTCTCAAAACATGCATATGCTCTACATTTTATAACAAATTTCAACATTATCTATTGACGAAGCTCAATGATCAAATACATCTCAAATATGAAATCATGCATATGAGAAGCTTTAACTCAAGACATACCACAATATGAAAACATAATTGGGAGCCTTCTCTCCAAACCATGTGGTAAGCTATACATAGAAAACTTTAACTCAAACATACCCCAAGCTGAAAATATAATTGGGAGTCTTCGCTCCAAAACAATGTGGTAAGCTTAATTCGGGAAAATCGTCATTCATATTGGGCATAGCCCAAAGATTTCTTATACATAGAAATACTCAATTCTCATCGAAATCATAATTGTAAACATGGGTAGCTTCAAATCATGCTTTTCATCATAATATCTCATCATCATCACAAATCTCATCTTTCATGAACATCTCACCCATGGGCTTTTAATTCAAAAAGCTACAATCATGATTTTAAATTGAAAATATTATAAAAATTTTCCCATGCTTCATAATCCAATAGTAGAATCATAATCAAATCATAACCATGTATAGAAATAAAAGATTCATGCATTTGGGTTAAAACCCCATAGATTAGACATAGAATTTCATACTTTAGAGAGGGATTGGGCATGGGTGTGAAATAAATCACCCATTCATAATCTTACATACCTGTTGGTAGATGATTCTGACACTTCTTTGAATGCCCAACAGAAAATTGAAGGAAATGGAGGGACAATAGCTTAATCACCCTCTCAAACTTGTCTACCTTGCATGCATGAATGAATGAGGCCTAAAATGAACTTAACCCCTTTAAAGTCACTATTCATAACCCAAAACGTTGTAGTTTAGGCCCTAGAAACTTAGGAACTATATAAAATCCCTTACTAAATTCGCAGAAAATAATTGCCAGGTGGCCCTAACGAGTGACCTGACGACTCATCGCTCGGGGCATGACTCGTGGAGCCAGTCATGAGGTACATTGCCTTGCCTCATCAAATTTTACTCTAGGCTTGCTAATGACTCACACCACGAATCATGGGGATTGACCACGACTCGTGGGGACCTACCATCAAGTCTACTGCCCTTATTCTTTCCTTTTCCTAATTCCCTACCCCCACGGCTGACCCAACGACTCGTGGGGCCTAACCACGAGTCGTGGTCTTGCTCGTGGGGTCTCATTTCTTCTAGCCTTCTCATTAAATATCTGGGCCTTCCCCACGAGTCACATCATGACTCATGGGTAGTCCTCACGAGTCTCCTCATGACTCATTCTGAGTCTGTTGCAAAATTTCAACTTTTTCTCCATTTCAACTCCCGGGTCTGATCTTTGGGCTTCCGGGGTATAACAAGAAGAAGGAAGGGTAACCACGCTATTATGCCCCATAGCCTCCTGCCTATGGAATGTGGTGCAAAACACACCCATAGACAAGACTCTACTAGACACGGCTTGTAGACTCCCTAGGATACGGCTTGCTTTGATACTAAGTTTGTCATGCCCCACCTTGGGATGCATGACTGGCACCAGGTGCCATAATGGGATCCGAACTGACCTGACTGGGCTTATGCACTTCTGGTGCATACCTGCTCTTCAAATCAAGAAAACAATAGGCTATATCTTGGCTGTAAACACAATCTCCGGCCAACAAGGCCACATAGCCACCTGTAAAAAGAAAACAGCTAACCAACAACACGCAGCAAAGAGATCCTATGCAGGCCAACGATACCACCATGCTGTCTAGTTATAGCATAATGAAAACAGGTAGTCATAACTATACTATAGCCGATAAGGCTGCTAACTAAAAGCTAAACTGGGCCCCATATGGCCATTGCGCAAAATAAACATACATAGGCCCCACATAACCAACAACTGGGGATCTGTAGCCTGCAAGCCTCTAAGAGTGGAATAATGGTCGGGACAGGGCTCCGACCTACCCATGAACTATACAGTAAAAGAACAAATCTTCTAACTAACAACCCCGGAGTAAAGGAGCTGATCAGACTACTGACTCGGCTGATGACTAGGGAGGTCCTGAATTGCATCTAACCATACCTGCAGGTAAGTACTACAGCGCCCCAGAGATGGGTGTCAGTACAATATGTACCGAATATGTAAGGTAGTAATGAAAATGACTAAATAATATTGATAATCAAACTGAAAATGATTCAATAGGAAGGATAAAATATACCACCTTCACGCGCCACAACCTGTTGTATAACTAACAATAAATAACACAAAAAAGAACCTTACCTGGCCCCAATAAGCCCGGAAGGTACAACCAGCACAAAATAACCCCCCACGCCCTTCCATAAGCCCTGACAAGCACACTTCAATCTATATACCCCTAACAAGGTCAAAATAAGCCAACAGGTAACTACAGCCAACCTTCATATCCCCTAGGTCCGCAACTGATTCCGCTCGGCTCCTGTAGCTGTGTTTGAGTCCGACGGACTCCTGTAACTACACCCTGGGTACCAGGCTCGACGAGGGTCAGTGATGCCGATACGACATAAATATAAAAGTCCAGCCATGGAATAGAATGTAATATGGCCCTTGGGAATCAGCATAGCCCCTTGGGACAACATATAGCTCTTTGGAGTGATCCATATCGCCCCGTAGGCAACGACACAGCTAGTAACCCTGAGGTTGGACAACGGAAGGATATATAGGGCATGGTTAATCCCAATCTAAATAGAAAACACTAATCTCAAACTAATAGTAGCAGCTAACTACAATATCATGCTTCTGTCTTTCTTACAAGGATTTAGGTCATATTACAATACAACAAGAATAACTTGTTGAAGGAATTCACCTTAACATACCTCGAATGCCAACTTTCGTTTCACTGGCGAGTTTCAACTTGTAAACGGTGGTTCCACCCAACTGCAACCCCTACGCTGAGAGAATAGGGCTAATTTCAATACTAAATTCGGTAAATAACAATAACTTTTGATAATAATAGCAACTATAATTCAACTCCGAATAACTCGGCTGAAAACCTATAATTTCTCGAGAGTTCAGAAGGGAGAAACACTTACCTAATGCCTGTGGCCATTTAGGATTTAATTTGGAGTAATTCTGACAACTTTTACTTGGCGGAATTCTAGTATGTCGAGCAAATTTTCGAGAAATAAATCTGTAGAAATGCTTCCCGTAGGGCTAGAACTCGTTATCCGAATTTAATTTGCATTTGGACGGTGTTTGATAGCGTAATTTAATGAAATCCTATTGAAATTTGCGTGCTCTCTTTAATTTTGGTCTAGGAATTTATTTGAAGAATGAAGGAAACAAACAAGGGACTTATATATATACATGGGCAGTGGCACGGGGTGGTGCCCCGCACTGCCCATTGCTCCTGCCTTCCTACCGCACCACGCGCCTCAGTGTGTTGTTCTGCCTGGCATGTCGCGCTGCCCAGCGCGTAGGTAGGCTAGCGTGTCACAATGGCCCCTCGCGGCCTGGCCTCGCTCGAACGTGCTCTGAGGCTCTTCTTACATGCGTCAAGCTCTCATTACTCATCAAAAATCCATGCTTACGCCTACTAACCGATAACATTATACGGGGTGTAACACATAGTAAGGAAAATCAGAGAAATGCTCAGGAAATCTTCAGTAACCACGATCCATGGTACGGTCTGTGGTAAGGTGGTACAAGTCGTTGTTGGCATTCATAGGAAGGAGGTTCAAATAATTTTTTGGGAAGGATCAGTAGCTATAAAGACTCAGTACAAGTTTTAATATGAGGGTATGACTTGTCGTTCCAATCGTGAGTTGAGATGTTGAACGCCTCAGACTTTCGGGCTAAGTTTGGCACGTTCTAGGTGTGGATAGACCTTAACTTGATGAATTCTATAGAAACAAGGTGTCAACATCAATTATTAAGTGTGATAAGTACATTGAATGAAAATTAAGGTCATAAGGAACTTCTAGCATAAAGTTGACTTGAGAGCCTTCCTACCGATGGAGTTTTTCATGTAAGTTCTTATAAAGGTCAATTTTGAACTATCATAACTCTCATTTTCAAAAGTGTTTTTTAATTATCCAACATATCAGATTGAATCCCTTTGAGTCTTCTTTCAAATTCATCCAACCTTGCATCAATCAAATATCGGAATAAAAAGTTATGGCCAGTTTAGTGAAGCACTGTCAGGTTTAACGGACAGGACCAACCTGACACTACGAGTCTTGGTATGACTCGTACCAGGCACTCATACCAAGAGGTTTAGCAAGCTTTTTAAGACTTCCAAAAGCCACAAATGGCATACCATGACCCGTGGTGTGTGACTATGAGTCATGGTATGACCCATAACACTAGATGGACAGATTTTTGAGAACTTCTTCTCAAGGGTATTTTTGTAATTTCATATGCTTTTAACTCCTAAACTAAATCATTTTAGGCTTCATTTGGAGTTAATTAAAGAGATTATCCTAGACCAATCCCTCATTCTCCTCAAAACCCTCCATAACTCATCTTCTCCCTTCTTCTTTCAAGGCTCAAGAGCTAGGGTTTCCATTCCAAGAGGTAGCAAGCTTCAAGATCTTTAGGGGGATCCTTCAACCAGGTATGTGGGACTTAAAAAAGGATCTTATTTCATCCTTGTGTCCCAATTTATGTTGAAAACCCTAGTTACTTTGATTCCCTAGAAAAGCATGTCTTAGGGTTTCCATTCTATGAATGATTTCTCTTATATCTTCCATGATTTTCAAGGTCCTCATGATAAATAGCACATGAAATTCATGATTTCACTCTCAATTTCATGATGAACTCCCATGATTAGATATTAGCATGTTTTCCCCCAAAATTCAGCCCATGAATTAGCATGTTTTTGAAAATATGGTTTGTTTGAGATATACGATTTTTCCATGAATTCAGTACATATGATTTACACCATGATTTGGACTTATGATTTTCATGAAGTTAGTATGATTAGAATTTTTATGATTTTCTAGACTCTCAGGCCTCTTCCTAGTAGAAAGTAGCCCTAACCAAACTCTCATGAATTCAATATGATCAGCATGTATATGGTTCTTTACACTCTCGGGCCTCTTTTTAGTAGAAAGTAGCTCTGACTAGTCTTAGAACATCTATTATGAGCCCTCAGTATCAGTATGTCTTGGTCCTTTAGGCTCTCGGGACTCTTGCTAGATAAAGTGGTTTTGACTAGTCTTAGGACATCAGCTTCAAATTTATCAATTACATGTATCTTTATGTTCAGTTGGGAGTAGTACTTAGCACTGAGTTGGATAGGGTTCCAGTGTACCAAGGTCTCAAAACTACATCCTCTATAGGATAAGGGATTCTCAATAGTAGAGAATGTTTCCCTTAGCCCGAGGAATACGGGATCCTCGTTATTTGAGAGTGTCTCCCTCGGTTAAATGGACACATGCAGGGGTCATCATACAAGAGATTGTCTCCCTGAGTTCACAAATGATATCATGCCAATCGGAGTTCTTATCCTTGGCAAGGTATGAACACCCTTCCAACTGGGGTTACAGGTTGCTCCATGAGGCTTACATTGGAGTTTGTCGGTTAATATTCTCTCCCATAGTACAGTTCAATTTTAGTTATAGTTCAGTTATTTCAGTTACAATTTTCAATTTATGATTTCAGAGTCTGTCTTCAGTACATGTACATGACCCAAAAATTAGATTTACTTATATTTCATTAAATATTTTCAAACAAGCATATCATATCAGTAATTGTGCATCTCAGATAGGGTAATTGTACTTCACCTCAGTTATGTATTCGGTTCAGTCTTTCTCAATTTACTAGCATGTTCCTAGCTTTATTTACATTTCCCATATACTCAGTACATTCTAAATATTGACGCATACGTTATGTGCTATATTATTTTATGATATAGATCCAGGTGTTCAAACTCAGCCCCATGGTTAGACAAGCTCTAGACTCTATTACCTGTCAGTGGTGAGTCCTCATCTTCCAATATTTTCTTTATTTAAGTTTATTTCTAGTTCTTAGATTTTGGAGTTAGCTGGGGACTTGTCCCAACAACTCATCAGATTATTAGAGGCTTTCAGACAGTGTAGTGTTGGTTTCAGCTTTTGATTCAGTGTTGTTATCAAATCATTATTAGTTCCTTTGATTAGTTATATTGCAGTTATGTTTCCACTCAAATATGCTCTAGTAGTTGTTATTATGTTAGAATTATGCTATGTCATGGGTTAGCTTAGGGTCATTCGTGGTTTTAAGTCCTGTGTCTCGTTCTGTGATTTAAGGTCGGGTCATAACAGTATGTGGTCAATACCTTGGATGTACTGAGTATGTAACATAAGTAAAACATGCTTACTTAAACAATAATTGATATCATGAATATAAATCAAGAACTTTCACGAGAGTAAGGACTACATGTTAAAGGCTATATATTTGAGTTATACATAATCATAAGCTATTCATCATAAACTGAACATAATGACCCAATATTTAAAAATAGAAATTGTATGACTTGTCTTGCTTAAAATCGTAAGTGAAAGCTCATAAATTGATCATTGGGTCAAATATACTACAAAACATAATATCATAAGTCATGAACATGAGTAACTGAAATTATGAGGAAATGGGAGGCTCATCATAACCAACAACCACCATGTATGAGCATATGATGATCCCATGGCTTGCCCACGTGGAGGAGAGTCACCCTAAGCCTTGCCAAGGCAAAGGATGAATAAGGTGTGATATCACGTGTGTGCCCTCGGGTGGGATAAACACTCTCTTGAGAGGTCCCAATAAGAATATATCCTACATTGGCTCGTAGTTCAGAGACCAGGGTCCTTGAAATCCCTAGCCTACTCGGTGCTAGGCACTACTCCCAAAGCATGCATATTGCTCATATAATCATATTCTCGAAACATAGCTTAAATCTGAGTATTGGGAGTCTTGACTCCAAAAAATTTCATATCTAATCTTGTAGCCTTGGCAAAAATAATAATAAGCATAGTTAACTTTGCATGGGCTTGCCCAAGTCATGAGATCATACATACTTGAAATAGTATTCATAAGTCAAAATCATGGAATCATAAGTTGAGAGTTTATAAATATTCATGCATATTCTAACTCATCATTCTTGAAATCATGGGATCACAGACTTGAATTTCATAAAACATGCATAATAGGTAATAATTTCAAATAACTTGAAAACATGAAATTATAATCAAATTGAGTGTAAAATATACACATTAGTCTTAAATAATTAATTAGAACATGAGGGGATTGGACCCATAGACATAGCATAGATAATTCCATAGAATTGGATTAAAATCCTAGAAATCAATACACTTGATTAGAGACTTGAATGATGAATTAGAGAAGAAATTTGGGAATGAGGGTGGAAGAAATCCCTCATTCATGTCCCTACATACCTGGGCTTGAAGAATTCTTGCTAGGGTTTGATTCCCAAGAGAGATTGGAGAGGATGAATACGGGCAAACCTTGCTTCACTTGAGGCTTTGATCTTCTAATGAAAGGGTTAGGAGTAGAATGAGGCTTAGAATGAGTAAAACCCCTGCCAGTCCCAACGAGGGACTGGACGATTCTCTGCGGGACTAGACGGATCGTCCCCTAACCTGTCACCATTGGCAGCCACAACTCTATCTATGATCCTTCTAAACTGAACAAGTAACTTAATGAGTCTTCAGGTACTTGACAACTCGTTCCCTCAATCCGTGATGTACACTGGATTTAAACATCTTCTCCACCACTGCACATTTAACGGGTCATGCAATGACCCGTGGGCAATCTTAACAACTCGTTACACAATTCATTACAACTTCTGGGAAGTAACATCTTCTTCAACTTTGGCACCACTTAATGGGTCACTCAACGATCCGTCAAGTGACTTAATGAGTCATCTGACGAGTCGTTCTATGACCTAATGCAGATTTTTCTGTTTTTTCTAATTCAACCCTTGGGTCTAATCTTAGGAACTTTTAGGGTGTTACATTATCTCTCCCTTGGTAACATTCATCCTCAAATATAGATTAAGCATACTGAAAGGCTAGGGAAAGAACTGAAATCCCAAAACTGAACAACTAAAACTAAAAACTGATGAAGTGACTGACTCCAAACTGATATACATGACTGAACTGAATTCATGAAATATACATACACGCTATGACATGAAAGAAACTTAGAGACAAGAACTTCACATGAAACATAATAGAGTTTTAAGGAGGAAACTGATACCTGATGTTGGAACTGAGTCAGATGGGGAAAGATACGGGTATCTAGCCGTCATATCTGCTTCAGCTTCCCATGTAGCTCCCTCAACAAGCTGATTCTTCCACAACACCTTCACAAAATCTTATTCCTTGTTCCTTGATAACTCTTAGATCACACTCCTGTAAAAGTATAATGCGGATATTGTCAATAAAGAACCCAACTAGGTTGGGGTCAATCCCACAGAGAATAAGATCAAGATATAGAACAATTCTAGTATTTAAACTATTAAGTCCATTATTTCCTAAAAAGGGGGTTTTATAAAAGAAAATACGTAGCAATGTTGAGATTTGATTGTTGTTTATCAAGTCAATGCAAATAACTAGGGAAGTGTCCCCATGGGTTCATAATTACTTCGGGTTTTACACTCGTGATCTTTCTTAATAGTACTTGTAAAAATGATAACTATGGTTTATCCAAAAATGATCTGTTCGTCCTTACTGGATAATTATACTCAATCACCGGGTTAGGTCTCATGAGTGATTTCACTTCAATTATTATTATTTTTTTTCAAATTAACTATCTTGCGGCCACAACTCAAGTCATACAATGATCCATCAAGATCAAAGCTTTGTTGTAATTCTCTTTTCCTAATCTCTACTTCTCTAGATTCAAGAAAGTGGGGAATTCAAGCAAGTCCTAACGTTGTGCTTCATTAAGAAATATTAAAGATAAAGAGAATACAATACAAGCATTAGCATTGGTGTAGAATCACTTTTTGCAAACCCTAGTTTGTTAATTCATCATCGTTCCCACAATTCTAGTTGTGGAGATTTTAGCCTCTCATGATTATAGAGAATTATATGCATTCATAGACAAACACATAATTTAGAACTTACAGAGATGATAGGAAGAAAATCCACTTGGTTATTGCAAGAATTAATAAAGATCAATTCAAGAACAATGAGAAAATCAAAGCAAGAAATCTCCCAAAAGTTGTTCTCAATATTCCCAAAAGTCAAATACTCTCTCAAGAATCGAAATCAGTTTCCTCTCTTAACAAAAATAACCTAGAAAAGTATTTATATAAATAATTAGAAACTTTTTCTAAATAAGCTGGAAAATTGCTAAAACTGTCGCCGACTTCACTTACAACCCATACCTTGATTGTCCGAGTCGTACCTTCACTCATACATTGGTTGGCTCTTCTGATTTTGTCTAAATGTTGGAAGATGGTATGACTCGTACGTAGATCCTATGAGTCGTACAATCCGGTCGTGGTCTGAACCTGAGAGTTCTGGTATCCTCTAATATTTCCATGAGTGGCTTGGTACGACTCGTACCTTCATCCTACGACTCATGGTTGCCATTCATACCTTGAGTTCTGCCTTTCATCAGTTCTCTTAATATTTTCCATGACTGATGTATTGACTCTTTGATTCAGCACATCTTTTAGACTTTTACACGATTCTCAGTACGGCTCATACTAAGATCCGTACTTTGCCCTTTTCTGCATTTTTTCACTTCCTTTGCACATTCCAACTCCAATACCCAATTCTCCTAAAAACAAAGTAAAGGTCCATCATATCCGTGTAAAAACACCTAAGTCCATGCTTATTTCCTCAATTTTAAGCGTCGAAAGTACTGGAAACCCACAACACATCAACACCCTCAATTTAAGACTTTTTCATGTCCTCAATTTTTTCTTTCTTTTCCACCTCCTCTCAGTCTACGTACCCCTACTCTAGACACCCTCAACTTAGGCATTTTGCCTGAGTTGAGGTTCACAATGTCCAAGGAGGGACCAGGGCCAAATAGGTTCATTATAAACAATTGGAAAGGTGAATGAGTAATCAAAGTCGGGATCAAGGGATTCATTTTTATTTGGCTAGGTAATTTAATCTAAAGTGGCTAAAATCAAAAACAGTCTATGATACCTTCTTAACCAACTATCCTACAACCTATGTAAAGACAAATCGGGCAAGTTCTAGATCCTCAACACAGTATTGAACTAAGTATAAATCCTCACTCACTCACTGTACGGTTTGCATTAATTCTACCTATCCAGTTCATGAACAGCGCTATAAGTACATATTCTAATAAACTAGATGCCATAAAAAGATCTACAAAAATAATGCATTGCAATCAACATACATAGCTAGACAACCAAAAATTTTCAAACAGGGTCATTTTCTAAACATTTCAAAACATGTGCATTATTGGTCGTAAAGTACTCCTAACTACTTCTATTTAAACAAAGCACAAAACAAAATCCTAAACATTCTGATTTTACTAGTTAGCGTGTATGAGGAAAAAGAAACACGATAAAAAATCCTTGGATGAAAGTCAAAAACCCAAAAAATCACAAGTATAACTCCCTTTTTAAAAAGCATGCTTCGTCCCTAAAGCATAAACTGTAAGAACAAGGAAAGGGACATACCAGTGGCGCTCTAAGAGCTCCTATCATCCTACGAAAGTGGTACCTCCACTGCAATAGTGGCACTAGCGGTGGCCGGTGTACTCAATGATGGGACACTGAGGGAAATGGTCACCCCCTCAATTGGATCGGTAGCTTCAGCGACCTCATCAATAACTCATGCTAAATGTGGGTCCTTGATTACGCTCAAACTCACACCTCCTGCTGAAGTATAAAGGGGATGTTGTCAATAAACAACCCAACTAAAAGGTTGGGGTCGAGCCCACAGGAAATATGAAAGATCTAGACTAATACCAGTAAGTAAACTTGTTGGGAAGTTATCTCCAAATTGGGGGGTTTTGAAGAAAGCAATAGTACAACAAGATTATAACTATTAATTAACTCAAGATATGCAAATAACCATGGTATGTGTTCCCCATGAGTTCATAACTACTTTGAGTATACACATGCGATCAATCCCAATGCTTACTTGTAGAACCGATAACTAGGGTTCATCCAAACGGTTGGTTCGTCCCTATTGGATGACTATATTCAATTACCGGGTTAGGTCCCAAGAGTGATTTCAAACTAAACGTTATCAATATGTTCCAAATTTAACTATCTTTACGACCACAGCTCAAGTTAATACAATGATCATCAAGATGAAGGCTGTGTTGTAATTCTCTTTTTCTAATCTCTACCTCTCTAGGCTTAAGCAAGTGAAGAATTGGGGCAAGTCCTAACGTTGTACACTGTTAAGAAACGTTTAAGCATAAAGAGAATACAATACAATCTTTTCGCATTGGTTTTGAATCACTTTTGTGCAACCCATAATTAAATACTTACAGCAATAGTTAAGAGAAAAACTTCTTTGAATATGCAAGAATAATCTCAAGAACAATTGATAAAGAAATCAAGAATTGCTCCTAAGAAGTGTTAATCACACGTAAATTACTCAATTCTCTATTCTCTCTTGATTCTCTGTTGACTCCTAATGAAAATAAAACATAAAAGGTATTTATACATATATAGAAACCTTCTTCTAAGCTAACAGGGAGATTTTCCATAACTGGCACCGCCTGTGTCATGACTTGTCATACAACCCATAGCAGGCTTGTACGGGTCATAACTTCTTCTCGTACTTCCTTAGCTTACTAAAATTTTGGGTAAGTGTTGGGAGCTGGTACGACTCATACCTTCTTCCTACGAGTCGTAAATTCATCCGTGGCTTGGTCCTAAGGACTCTGACATCTTCTGAAATGTTTCATAAGTGTTGTGGTACAACTCGTACGTTTTTTCCATGACTTATATTGTCTGTAATGTTTGAAATTCCACCAAGTATTGAATAGGCACTGAAGCTCATCATGGCTCATGGTACAGGTCGTATGTTAGTGCTACAACTCGTGGGTTCCACCCATACCAAGAGGTTGCCTTGTGTGAATTCTCTGAGTTTTTCAAGAATCCAGTTACGGCTCGTACCATCCTGGTAAGGCTCGTACTGAGAGTCATATGTTGTCTTTTTCTCTATTCAGCCTTCTGAACTTTATCACGGTTCTTAATACGGCTCGTACAATCAAGGTAAGGCTCATACTAAGACTGGTACTTTGGCTGATCTTCTGCATTTTCAGGCTTCGTTTGCACATCTTTGCTCCAACACTTATTTTCCCTGAAATCAAAGTAAAAGTGCCTTACATCCATATAAACACACGTACATCCATTCTATTTTCTCAGTTTTTTAAGTGTCGAAAATGCTATAAAATCACAGCACATCACTCCCCCAAAGGGTCCTTGCCACCCGCAAGCTCTCCAAGGGTAGTGTCATAGCTCCCCCCCTCCTTTGGCTCTCTCCTGCAACTCTGACGTGTGCTCGTCAATAGTGTGCAGGCTATCCACTGTTGCCCGCTTGTGCTCCTTCTTCTCCTTTGTTTTTCTCTTCTTCCTTGAGGATCGTCTTCAACCTCCTTTGAGACCCTCTTCTTCCCTTTTCCTCCACCAGTTGCAGTCAGCACCCAATATGCCTCAAGGTCTAGCTCATCAGTAAGCTCAACATCTAAGTATAGAAGAGTGGGAGGCGCTAGTATCATCGGATTTCTAGACGACAACTCGACCACTTGACTCCGTAGAGCCCCCAACTCCTCTCTAAGGCTACCCGTATCAGGATGCTCAGCTAGGCGCTCATTGAGGCAGTGCTCAAAGCTATACAACAAGCCATGCTACAATCTCACTGCCCCATCAATCTCGGCCTTCACCCAAGGCTTGACATTTTCAATCAATATGCTCACCCTCTGCTAACTGTGGTGGTGGGACTGCTGTGGGTACTCTAACCTGGCTGACGGGGTTTATGTCATCTCTGATCAAGTCGATATCAGCAGTCTTGTGGCCTCCAATCTCCACATCTATCTCCCTCAGCATCCTCACCCTGACATCATTGAACATCCAGTGAATGAGGCTCAGAAATGGCATAGTGGTGCTCAAGACTAGAGCACGATCCCGTATCTCATTAGCTATCACCCTAGGGATATTGATATTGTATCAAGACATGATACAAGCCACCAAAGTTTCTCTATCTGCATTGAGGATGTTGTCATTCACTATCAGCATCAACTTGTGGGGAACTAGTGTCCAACAGGCCTTCACTATGAAGTTCAGAGAGGCTTTGGTGACCTACCAACCACTAGTCACCCACTCTACATCCTCCTAGTCCTCAGTTATCACTTCAGCTAGCCATTTCACTTGGGTCTATCTTTTATCAAATCCCAGCTGTTTAACCCTTTGGCTTCTATTCAATAGTTGAACTCAACTGTGGAAGATGGAGCTCTAAACTGTGGCCCATAGAGTATCCGGGTAATGGTCTTCTTTGAGATCTTAACTTCTTGCCCCCGAACAACCACCCTATCAAGCTTGGGCTGCTCCTTCAGTCTCTACCCGGTTTGTGTTTTCTGCACCGTTGTCACATAATAGTCGGTATAGAACTCCCTGACTAACTCCGAACTGTAGCGGTCAGGGGTACTAGCCATCAAGTCGAATCCATAGAAGCTGAAGACTTGCTTTATTTCTTCAACTTCATTCAAGGCATTGGTGAGGATTCGTGGTTCCTCCTGAATACTCCGCCTGGGGTGCTGCTTAGAGGTAAGGGACAAGCCCTACTCATAGATTGTTTGTGCAACGGGCACATGCCACCTCATAGTACGCCTCTCTTGGGGCGAAGTCTTCTCATCTATTTCCTCAGAAGCTTCTTCCTCAGACCCCTCCCCAGCTTCGCCTTCTTTAGACTAGGCCTCCTCAGACCCCCCGTCAGCATTGGAGCCCTTGTCAGACCCCTAAGACTGCTCCTTAGCTCCCTCCCTAGACTAGGGAGCTTCAGCAGATATGGCTGTAGCAGCTTTAACTTGGGCCTTAGCCTGTTCCCTAGTGGTCCGTGGCTCATCAATATTATCTGTATCCATTTGGTACTCCTCCATTGAACCACTAGGGAAGCCCTTTTCCTGCTCAGATTCGGAGGCCTCATCCCTTAGGCCCCTCCGAGCAGCTATCTCAGCTGTAGTCTCCTTGTCCTGGGCATTTTTGGTTGCTCTTCTCTTCATTGTCATAGTACCTATGGAGAAAAAAGGTTAGTATGCAAGATCTTAGAGAAAGAAAGAAAGAAAGAAAATCATCCTCAGCAATTTTTCACGAGTCATACCTAGATGGTACGATCCATACTAAGACTCGTAACATGTTACAACACTGTCACAACTCCTTGGTACGACTCATACCATATTGATATGGTTCATACTAAGGGTCGTATGAGGAATTCCCGAAACTATGATTCACAATATTTTTTTACGATCCGCATTATGAATCTTAATTGGGTTCCATGAGTCGTACAAAGGTTTGTACTATTGCTTCTGAACATGACCCTTTGAGATTTTTTTGTACGACCATCAAGTACGCCTCGTAGTAGGATACCATGGGGTCGTACTAGTTCCATACCATGTCTTCTAGTTTAAAATGTCTTGGGACAGTCCCAACGAGCCACTCGTAGTACTAGACTACAAGTCTTATGATGGTTCGTGAAGCCTGTCCTTAACTTATTTTTGTTCAATTGTTCAGGTAAACATGTTCTTAGATGGGTACTCAGAATTCCCCATCCTATGTATGCAATTTTGATTATTTTTTTCTACCCAGTCAACCCCCAACATGCTTCACACCCCATAACTCATTATCATCAATCAAATTTTATTGTTTAAGCACTTTGAATTCCTACCCATTCAATATATTTGCACAACAAGCCACTGATCACCTTCATCTTCCCCATTTTCATGAGTTTGAGGAATCACAGTGTTTTTTTCAGTTCACACATAGCAAGATATTTAAATTTAGCACATTTACTTACTTGATTTCGTCAAGTTCTTGGTCGACTTTGGCTTTGGCTTGCTTCTGTTTTGGGGTACGAATTCAAAGTGCTTATGCAGATTCACTTGCACAAATTTGAGCTTGAACGGATTTAAGCTTGAGTAACGGGTGTAAGGATCGTGGGTGACAATCATGGATTGAAGTTATGTTTGCATGGGAGTTGAAGTCCGAAATATTTTGATTTAAATAGGTTTAGGGGCAAATTGAAAACTTCGGGTCGAGTTGGGCCGATTTCATTAATTCATCCCGTCACGACTTATACCATGAGTCGTACGTTTGACCTACGGCTCGTCCCTTGGACTCATAGCAAGAGACTAAGAGAACTTACCTAGAGACCTACGAGTGTGTGGTATGATCCATACCGAGGTGGCACGATCTGTACCATTACTTATAGGTCGGAATTTTTGCACCTCCATACTTAGAATAGTTCACCATTATAGTTGGTCCTACGACTCATACAACGAAGGTACGATTCGTTACGACCAATCGTAACATGAACTCATGCATCAGACCCAGTCTCTGATTTTAACCACACACAGTGCTACGAGTCATATCATTGCCTTACGACTTGTATTGAGACTCGTAGTACAGTCCTGTGTTGCAATGTTCACCCACCTGTTTTTTGTTTCACCTACACACTGAACACACATAAGTTAAGATACTTAGATTGCCTCTCAAGAAGTATTTGATTTAACATCGCGGCATGATGTAGGTGGTTTGGTTACTCAGACTTCACCAAACCACCTCATGGGTTGCCTCCCAAGAAGCATCTGATTTAATGTCGCGGCACGACGCAAGTCTCTTGACTACTTAGAATTCGTCAAGAGACTCAAAAACCTCCTCAATTGTTGATACAAACCTGAACTCTTTAGGTTGCTTCATTGAACGGTAGACATTAAAGGTGACCTCCTCCTTATTCAGCCTGAACTTCAGCAAGCCAGCCTCAACATCTACCAGATCTCTCCCAGTGGCAAGGAATGGTCTCCCTAAAATAATGGGTACCTCAAAATCAACTTCACAATCTAAGATCACGAAGTCCGCTAGGAAGATGAAGTGATCCACCTTAACTAGCACATCAATAAGGATCCCCACTGGCTTTTTAACTGTGAGGTCACCCATGAATAGCTGCATTGTCATCGGTGTGGGGGATCCCAAGCCCAACTGCTTGAACACAGCTAACAACATCAAGTTGATGCTAGCTCCTAAGTCACATAGTGCCTTTGAAAACTCAAAGTCACCAATTTTACAAAGAATGGTTAAGGCACCTGGATCCTCCTTCTTTTGGGCAAGGACCAGTGAGGCTATGGCACTGCAATATTGCAAATTACCAACTGGCTCATAGCTCATGGACCTCGTCCTAGTCACAAGGTCCTTCATAAATTTAGCATATCAGGGCATCTTCTCTAATACTTTGACCAATGGTATGTTCACAGACAATTGTTTCAGCATAGAAAGAAATTTTTGAAACTCACCATCTTCCATCTTCTTCTTCATCCTCTACGGGAATGATGGCAGTTGCCGAGGGATAGCCCTATACACCTGTGTGTCCCTTTGTTCCTTCCCTTTATTAGCTCTAGACTCCTTTGCTGTGAGTCTTAGTCAACTCAACCTTACCTACAAGCTCCAAGTCAGCAACCTCATCATCCTTATTAAGCTCGATCTCCTTTTGTCTTTCCATTTCAACTACAACTGGCAGGGGAGGGTCAAAAGTAGTCTTTCCAGTCTTTGTCATCACCGTCATACAAAGACTGTCATTCTTTGGATGGATGGTGTTGCAAGGAAGTGTACCCTTTTGCCTTTGGTTTAGGGATGTGGACATTTGACCAAACTGCTGCTCAATCTGCTTTATTGCTATAGCGTGGGATTCGACCTTTTGGCCCATGCTAGATATGTCACCCCTAATATCCTTCAACTGCTTCAGTAGATTTGGCCTTTTTTAGCAGCTCAACCATCATACTCTCTAACTTTGAGGGTCCACCAGCACCCTCACCGGCCCTGGAAGGAACATAAACACCAGCTTGGTTGTTGCGGTAGCCATCATTCTTTCTCCACTCACCTTCCCACTCATGACCTCTGCTCCTATCCCTATACCCGTTCCTATTGTAGTTTTCTCTATATTGGGTCCGATCTTGATTTTTGGAGCCTTGGCGCAAGTACCCTGTCCGGACCCTTAGGCATTGGTCCTAAAACCCGCCATGTGGCTGTCCATAAAGTTTACCTTCTCCTCGGAATCTATTTGCTCAAACCCCTGCTCCTGACCATGAGCTCCAACTGCATTCACCTTCTGAGCTCCAGAGCTCATAATGTGCTTCATGAGCAGGTCCAAGGATGTACTCATGTGCGCTAGCTCCTGATCATGCTCCTCCTCCTTTCTGCACTGCTCCGCTGTCATACCAATAGCATACGCACTCACAGTTATTTGTGCCTCCGTGGTGTGTTAGGCCCTGTTCGTCTTGGTCACTCGGTCAAGTATGATAGTTTCCTACTCCCACAAGTGACTCATCAACGCTCCTCCTGCCACCATATCTGCTACAGCCTTGGTGTTATTGTTCAAAGACCTATAAAAAACTTCTAACAAACTATTATCGGGAATTTTATGATTCGAACACTTATTCAACTTCTTCTTAAATCTCAACCAAGTCTCATACAGTGCCTCAATCTTCAAATATCAAAAATTATAGATCTCATCTTTTAGCTGTAGCATCCTGGAGGTTGGGAAGAACCTTTATATGAAGGCTTATTTAAGCTCCCTCCTGTTGGTAATGGAGTCATTGGGCAACTCCAATAACCATAATGTGGCCTCTCCAGAGAGAGAGAATGGGAAGTGTCTCAACCTTATAGCATCCTGGCTTACACCGGGTAACCTGTACGCCTTGCATATCCCGACAAAATTCATCAAGTGTAGGTTAGCATTGTCAGCTGCGTGACCACTAAACACCCTTTTCATATTAAGAAACTGGATCATGGTGCTAGTGATATCAAACTTTGCCCCAGCAGACAAATGTGGAGGTACTATGGCTCCAGTTGACCAGCCTCATCAACATCCGGATCATCATCATCATAGAACTGAGGAGCATATCTTTGACCTCTATTGCTCCTTCCATGGTGGCCCACATTCACTACCTCATCACGAGCATCCTCAGCTTCCTGAAGTGAAGCTTGGTGAGCTTCTTCTACCAAATGGGCCTCTCTCTGCTCAGCATTTTCCATCCTGTGCAGTGTTCTCTCTAACTCAAGATCTAATGGAATTAGGGGGTTTCCGTTTCGACGAATACTTGGCATCCACCAATTGAAAACTTGTGGGTGTCAAAAAAAAAAGAAAACATAAATGAGGAAAATAACAATTAAAAGTCAATCACAAGCAATTGCTTTAATCCTAAGTCGTATTCCCAGGCAACAACGCTACTTTTAAAAATGCTCAAATCACACTCCTGTAAAAGTATGATGGGGATATTGTCAATAAAGAACCCAAATAGGTTGGGGTCGATCCCATAGGAAATAAGGTCAAGATATATAATAATGCTAGTATTTAAACTTTTAAATACGTTATTTCCTAAAAACAGGGGTTTTATAAATGCAAATATGTAACAATGTTGAGATTTGATTGTTGTTTATCAAGTTAATGAAAATAACTAGGGAAGTGTTCCCATGGGTTCATAACTACTTTGGGTTTTACAATCATGATCTTTTCCAATACTTACTTGTAGAACTGATACTAGGGTTTATCTAACTAACTGGTTTGTCCCTATTGGATTACTATATTCAATTACCGAGTTAGGTCTCATGAGCAATTTCACTTCAACAGTTATCAATTTATTCCAAATTAATTATCCGGCGACCGCATCTCAAGTTAGACAACGACCCATCAAGATCAAGGCTTTATTGCAATTCTCTTTTCCTAATCTCTACTTCTCTAGATTCAAGCAAGTAGGAAATTCGGGCAAGTCTTAACGTTGGCTCCGTTAAGAAACACATAATTTAGAATTTATAGAGATGATTGGAAGAAAACCCACTTGGTTATTGCAAGAATTAATGAAGCGTAATTCAAGAAAAATGAGAAAATCAAAACAAGAAATCTTCCAAAAGTTGTTCTCAATATTTCCAAAATCAAATACTCTCTCAAGAATCGAAATCTGTTCCTCTCTCTTAAAAATATAGCCTAGAAAATAATTTATACAAATAATTAGAAACTTTTCCGAAATTAATTAGGAAACTGCTAAAACTGCTGCAAACTTCACTTACGACCCGTACCATGATTGTACGGGTCGTAGCTTCACTCATACATTGGCTGGCTCTTCTAGTTTTGGCTAAATGTTGGAAGTTGGTACTACTCATCCATAGATCCTACGAGTCGTACAATCTGGTTGTGGTCTGAACCTAAGAGTTCTGGCATCCTCTGATTATTTCCACAAGTGGCTTGGTACGACTTGTACTTTCATCCTACTACTCGTGGTTGCCTTCCGTACCTTGAGTTCTTCCTTTCATCAGTTCTTTTGATATTTTCCATGACTACATTGGTATGGCTCATACCAAGAGTCGTACTTTGACTCTTTGATTCAGCACATCTTTTGTACTTTTACATGATTCTAAGTACAGCTCCTAGCAGGATGGTACGGCTCGTACTGAGATCTGTACGTTTCCTTTTTTTGCATTTTTTCACTTCCTTTGCACATTCCAACTCCAACACCTAATTTTTTTGAAAACAAAGAAAAAGTACATCATATCCGTATAAACACACCTAACTCCATGCTTATTTCCTCAGTTTTAAGCGTCGAAAGTGTTGTAAACCCACAGCACATTATTCCTCAACTTTCGAACCTGAAGATCAAGGATCTCAACCGGCACCTCCTCATAGGTAAGGCTATCCTTCACACCTATGCTCTCCACCAGAAAAACTAAGGCCAGGTCACCAATGCACTTTTTCAATAGAGATATATGGAAAACTTGATGCATCGAAGCTAACTCTATTGGTAGCTCCAACTTATATGCCACCTTGCCAACTCGCCTCAAAATCCTATAAGAACCAACATATCGGGGACTAAGATTCCCTTTCTTTTTTAACCACATCATTCCAATCATGGGAGACACCTTAAGAAACACCCAATCATCAACCTCAAACTCAAGCTCTCTCTGCCTAACATCCGTATAAGATTTTTGATGACTCTGAGTTATTTTGAGCCTTTCTCTAATAAGATGAACATTCTCCATGGCCACATGAACTAAATCTGGCCCTATCAACGTAGCCTCACCTACCTCAAACCATCTAATAGCTGATTTACACCTCTACCCATGTAGAGCCTCAAACAGAGCCATCTGAATGCTGGAACAATAATTGTTATTGTAGGCAAACTCGATGAGAGGTAAGTGATCATCCCAACTACTCTTGAAATCAATCACATACGCTCTCAACATATCCTCAAGAGTCTGAATAGTCTGCTCAGCCTGACCATCTATCTACAGGTGAAAAGCTGTGTTGAGCTTCACTTGTGTACCAAGGCCCCTCTGAAATGACCTCCAAAACTGAGAGGTAAACTGAGTACCCCTATCTGAGATGATGGAAAAAGGAACTCCATGCAACCAAACTAACTGCTGAATGTACAATCTAGCATAATCTTTAGCCGAATCTCTAGTCTTGACCAGTAGAAAATGGGTTGATTTGGTCAACCGATCCACAATCACCCATATAGAGTCATATTGTCGGCGTGTACGAGGTAGCCTATAATGAAGTCCATATTGATTTCCTCCCACTTCCAAGTAGGAATTCTAATGTCCTAAATAAAACCTCCAGGTCTCTGATGCTCAACCTTTACCAGTTGGCAATTTGGACACTTAGCCACAAACTCTGTTATACCCTTCTTCATGCCATTCCATCAATAGACTTCCCGTAGATCATGGTACATCTTGGTGGCACCTGGATGGATAGAGTACCGAGAGCCATGAGTCTCCCTCAACATCCGCTCTCTCAAGTCATCTACAGCTGGCACACACAATCGGCCCTAATATCAGAGTACACCATCTCCCCCTTGGAAGAAAACCTCCACTTTTTGATTCTGAACAGCTTCCTTCAGCTTCACTAGGATAGGATCCTCATTTTTCCTAGCTTTGACTTCCATCACCAAAGAAAATTATGACTCATTCTGAATGATAAAATCACCATCCATAGAATTTGTAAGGCGAACCCCCAAACGAGCCAGCCTATGGATATGCTTCACCAACTCTTTCCTCCCATCCTCGACATAAAATACACTCTCCATAGACAGCCTACTAAGAGCATCCACCACTACATTTGCCTTGCCCGGGTGATAAAGGACACTTATGTCATAGTCCTTGAGAAGCTCTAGCTATCTCCTTTGCTGCAAATTCAGGTCCTTCTGAGTGAACACGTACTGAACGCTCTCTTGGTCCGTGAACACATCCACATGCACTCCATACATATAGTTCCTCCAAATCTTCAAAGCAAACACCACCACTTCCAACTCTAGGTCATGTGTTGGATAATTCTTCTCATGAGTCTTAAGCTCTTTAGAGGCGTACGCAATGACCTTACCATGTTGAATCAACATACAATCAAGACCAACCCTAGAGGCATCACAATACACAACAAAACCATATGTGCCCTTCGGTAGGGTCAACACTGGGTTGAAGTGAGTCGAGTCTTTAACTCCTGAAAACTCTTCTCACAAGCATCTGGCCACTGAAATTTGACCTTCTTCTAGGCCAACTTAGTCAATGGTGCTGCAATGGATAAATATCCCTCTACGAATCTTCTATAATAGCTAGCTAAATCCAAGAAGCTCTTAATATCGGTAGGACTGCCAGGTCTAGGCCAATTCTTCACCGTTTCTATCTTCTGAGAGTCCACCTGCACACCCTCACTAGACACTACATGGCCCAAAAATGCTACTGAGTTCAACCAAAACTCACACTTGCTGAATTTAGCAAACAGTTGGCGATCCTTGAGAGTCTGCAATACAATCCTCAAATGAGCAGCATGCTCCTCCTCGCTCCGAGAGTATATGAGAATATCATCTATGAAGACAATCATGAACATATCAAAATACTGCTTGAACACCCTATTCATCAAGTCAATAAAAGTTGTAGGAGCATTCGTTAGTCCAAAAGACATAAATATAAACTCATAGTAACCATACAGAGTCTTGAAGGTTGTCTTCGAAATGTCACTCTCCCTAAATCTGAGACTATGACAACTGGATTTGAGGTCTATCTTTGAAAATCACTTAGCACCCTGAAGCTGGTCAAATAAGTCATAAATTCTAGGAGGGCATACTTATTCTTGATTATGACCTTGTTCAACTATTGATAATCAATGCACATTCTGAGGGAACCATCCTTCTTCCGCACAAAGAGAAATGGAGCATCCTATGGGGACTTACTAGGCCTAATGAAACCCTTATCTAGGAGATCTTTCGACTGCTCTTTCAACTCCTTTAACTCGTCTGGAGCTATTCTGTAAGGAGGAATGGATATGGGTTGCATATTAGGGAGAACATCAATACTAAAGTCAATCTCTTGCTCGGGAGGGACTCCTGGTAGATGATTTGGAAACACCTCCGAATACTCACATACAACAAGAACTAATTGAAGAGTCGGAGTCTTGAAAGTAGAATCTTTTACCAGAACTAGATGATACACATAGCCCTTAGAGATCATCTTCCTTGCCTTGAGATAGGAAACAAAGCAACCTACAGGCATAGCTGAACTACCCTTTCACTCTAGGAATGGTTCACCCGGAAACTGAAACTCTATCGTACAGGATCTACAATTAACTGAGGTATAACATACATGAAGCCAATCCATACCGAATATAACATCGGTCATATCTAACTCCACTAGGTCGGTTGAGGTGACTTTTTGGAGAATCATGATAGAAAAATTTCTATACACCTGTCGAGCTAAAACTGACTCATCAATAGGAGTAGAGACTGAGAAGGATTCTGACAGGATTTTGGGACTGACTCCGAAACTAACAACAACATAAGGAGTCAGGAAAGATAAAGTAGCCCCTGGATCTAACAATGCATACACATCAAGATCAAATACTCACAACATACCCGTGACTACATTAGGAGAGACCTCCTGCTCTTGATGAGAAGATAGTGCATTGTTATACCCCGGAAGCCTAAAGATCAAACTCGGGAGTTGAAGTGGGAAAAAAGTTAAAACTGGCATCAAGCACAAAATAGGCTGTGAGGTGACTCGTGAGAGCAGCCAGAAGTCCTAATGTGACTCGTGTGAGGCTCGGGAGATGAGTTTGGATTTTGGGAATTTGACTCCCCACGGATATGACCACGAGTCGTGGTCAGACCCCACGACTCATTAGGTTACTCGTGAGGAGTGGTAAGTGAGAAAAGAGAAATAAGAAGGCAGTGTACTGTTCGGGCCGCGTTTTCTATAGGGTTAAAAACCGACACGCAAGTGCACGTGGTCAAACAAGTAATAAAGTGGCTAAGTAAGCCAAGTATCGAACCAAGGAGACTCTAGATAAGTAAAATTGCTCAAGTATACTATATTCTATCTTACTTCTATATATGCTGATAACAACGTAACCAAAGGTTAAATAATTTTGTTTATAAATTATATACTAAAACTATTAACAAATATCTACTTTGAATTTAAACTATGGATATGAGCATGCCAAGGTTAAGAACAAGTAATGAACTTGATTATCATCATAATTTGGTTATTCTTCTCTTCTAGTTGCTAGCCAAGAACATTAGCCTAGAGATTAAAACTCTCGTATTTAATCTCACTTAAGAATCATAAACCATCCGTCTACATTTCTGTGATCAAATGCAATTTATGACCTCACAATACAATTCCGGTTCCTACATTGACTAACACGACTTTCAAGTATATTTCTATCAGGAAAGCACATCAAAACCCAATTTTCCCAAATCAAGTTAAGAACAATACCCTATTAATTCACAACTTTCCAATTTCTTGCTCTCTCGAGTGAAATCGGACTTTTTAGATGAACATTAATGTCGGCCACACACTAATGCAGTAGAAACAAGAATTAATAGAACAACATAGAAGAAGAAGATGAAAAACCATACAATTCAATAATCAAAATTCATCACCATTGTTCATAACCTCAGCAAGGAAGAGAATTAGCCACTCATTTGTGGATTAATCATCCTAAAACAAGTGTTAATCATACAAACAATTGATTGAAAGAAGAAAGAAAGAGACAAAAACCCTTAGCTTTTTCGTCCCTCAACTGCCTGTAACCCACGTCCTTGCTCCACCAAGTCTCCATTATGAAAAATAAACCTAAGTGTGCTATTTATAGTAGTAGGACTCTTTCCCGGAATAACAAGCAACGTGTCACGGAGTGCATCGCGGAGCACGGCCTCCGTGACACGCTACGGATGCGGAGGCCCTCTGGAAATCACCCGAAATTGGCCCGGGCAGCACCCTGCCGCGTTGGCAGCGTGTCACGCTGCTTGGGCAGCGCGTTGGCAGCCCTTGGTCGCGGAGGCCACCTGCTGTGGCATGTTGCCAATGCACAGGTGGGCTGTTGTGAGCGGCCTGCCTGCCGTGGCACCTTGTCGACGCGCCGGTGGGCTGTTTTGTGCCTCCTCTTTGCCGACGTTCGCGTGTTGATTCCGTTTCCAAGCCTCTACTTCACCAACTCATGGATTAGTTGCTCAAAAGTCATCAAAACCTACAAAACAAAGGCTAATCATGTTGGTTAGCACATATCTTTACTTTATCTAAAATTACATGAAAATGTATACAATAATCTTAGATAAACAAGATTAATTTAAGTCGTAAAGCATATCTCGGGCATATATTTTTGCCCGTGATCACAACCCCACACTTAAAGCCTTGTTCGTCCTCGAACAACCTTTTACATATCATGCATATGGAGACTCCAACATAACTAATTTAGCAAGAGAATTCAAGTTACGGCTATAATGATTACGTAAGATGCAAGCTAAAAATAGAGCATGCCTGATTTGATCACTGAAATGAAGTACAACTATGTTAAGACTTCTTAACCTCAAGAATCGACTCTCAATCTTAGCAAACTCATGCAAATCAACTGATTAAGAAATCCCACATGAATTATATCCTTCATTCAACATGTGCCCCTCACGGAAAGAGAGTTACCCAATTTCACACGCAAAAATAATTTTTATATCACAACATGTGTGGGTACATGCATAGAATTACACTCACTCTCACAAAGAATTCTCATGCATCATGTAACGACCCATAAGCTTGCCCTTAGTATTTTATTCCACTAATTTAAGGATGTATGAATGTAAGATCAAGTAGGACTTTTTAGGGTGTAATGTAACTCAGGTACGGGTAGGTACTATTATGATCAGTAATAGTGACTATCTTTCCTAAGCGCTTATAATACATCACGCCTTCATTACAAACTTCCCTTCCCTCACTTCACGTTTTCCTCTTTTTAGTTTTCTTTTTCCTCTTTTATTCCCCCATTTCTTTCGGCACTTTTAGCTTATTAGTAAGGAGTACTTAAGCAATATGTTTCATTCATTTCTTTTCTTACTCCCTACTAATAATCAACCATTTTCACACAAATACACCTTTTTCCTTTTCTCAACTATTTACAACTTGCTATTTTTCCTTCTTTCTCCCAATTCTCACTCCTTCACTCTTTCAGATTTTTCCTTTAAGCGCTTAGGAGTTTTGGTTCAACTTCAAGGCTAATGAGAGAAAAAGGATTAAGCTTATGTTGCAGCTGTCAAAGAATAGGCTCAAGGCTCAATGGGGTTAACTAGGATTAATTTTTCAAGGTAGGTATAATGAGAGATATAAGTTTGGTTCATTCAAAGAAATGCCTAAATCATCTCCTACAATTCACATCCTTCATTTCGTTTTATATACACACCAGGCAAGTTCTAGACATTCCACAATAGCATAGAATACTCAAAAACCTTACACTCATGGCACATGCTCAATTCAAGACACATTCGGCAGACTCTTACTCAGCTAATCACAAGAATTCAGAATTAAGCTTCCATCATATTGAGTCAAATTCAAGAACCTAAGTGTCTCAAACAGAGTTATACACTTGCATGCTTCACACTGAACATACTTTCATCTTACAACCATGTATAGCACATAAAAAGAACATCCAGCACCAATTAGCTACGGGTTCACAAACCCACAACTATCGACTAATTTTTCCTCAAGACGGTCGTCATCCATTCATCGTCGGAAACAGTCCCTAACTATGACCAAAAACACTATATACAGACAAAGGAAAGAAAGAAAAAGAAAATTTTTATTGTTCGGTTCAAAGACCCCCCGTCGGAAAAGAACCGACAAGAAAAACCAACGGGTGATGAAGTCATGCTTGATTCACAAAAATTTTTCAAATTTTTCAAATTTCTCACAAGCATTACATTCACCAAAAATCGTTAAGCACGGCAAAAATTTTTGAAATTTCCCTTGAAATTTCCCTCACCCCACACTTAAATCATGCTATGTCCTCATAGCATCAAATTAAAATTTAAAAAGGGTGAGAAATACTCCCTGGGGCCTTTAGGCCTAGCTAATAGCATGCCTTCCTTCAACTTTGCACAAGTGGGTGTTCGACCCCACACTATTTCTCTTCCATGCTTGTTAGCTTCCTCTTCCACGGGTACTCAGACTTCCCCTCCATCTGCGCTTAACTTTCCACCAAAACACCACAAGATGAAAATAAACAAAAATTAACTCAATTGCAAGAAATTAAAATGGTACCTATGGTACCCTTGGGTTGCCTCCCAAGCAGCGCCTAATTTTACGTCGCGGCACGACGTACCACGTTTCACCACTTTTTCCTCCATCTTGAGGATATGAATCTCACCCCTAATTTCTTTTCTAATTTCCTCTTATGCTCCAGGGGTGGTGGTGAAACATTGTAAGGACCAAATAGTAGGTGTTGCCTTTTTAACTTATTGGCCCTCAAGTAAGCGAAGTCATTTTGTCTCTCCGCATTGGCAAATTTCAAAATATATGGTGCTTGGTCCTCCTCTAGACATTTCTCTATAAGCTTGGAAGACTCTCTTTCTATGTTGTCAACCAAATTTAACATCGAAAAATGCGTAGAGTGTGGTCCAATACACCTCAACTCTGAAACTGCATTTTGCTTGACCTCCTTACTTGTATACTCCTTCTCAGCATCGACATCTATCTCTTCATTAATGTCTAATGGGGGGTACTCTATCTCTTCTTCCATGAATGGATTTTCTATAAGTGTGAGCCCGTCACGGGGATACTCAAGAGATTCTAATTGTTGGGCTTCATCCAAAAATTCACCCTTGTCTTCCTCTTGTAGTTCCTCTTGAATATCGGCTAAAGTTGTTACCTGCAATTTATCACAAGCTTTAGCTTCAGCGATCATCTCCGTGAATTTGATGCTCATCCTTTCTAGAGCCTCTGCATTCTCTTCTTGCTGAATTCTCAATACTGCCATTGCCTCCTTCATCGCTTCTGATTGCTCCAAGAGTTGTTTCAGCATGTATTCTATTCGAGCTTGGCGACCCAAGTCCTCATTTTCAGCATGCCCATATTCAGGAAAAACAACAGAAGGATCATAGTAGGGGCTTGGGGGATGGGCATATGCATTCGGACAGCCATCCCAATGGCCATCTTGACCACCACATATATTACACGTGTTACATTGTTGCCACAAGTGGTGTCCTCCACAATTCAGACAAGTTTCACTAAAATATGAGTATCCACCATTGAAACCATTTATATTCCACGATGTCATGTCAATAAGGGTATCCGAAAAAGAGAAAAATAAAATGAAAAAGAATTGAAACAAACACTAAAACCAAGTTGTCAGCACTTAAGAAAAAAAATAAAAAAATACAGTAAATTTACACTTAATACAATTTCACCAATTGCCTAGTCTCCCCGGCAACGGCGCCAAAAACTTGTTCGGGCTGCGTTTGCTATAGGGTTAAAAACCGACACGCAAGTGCACGTGGTCAAACAAGTAATAAAGTGGCTAACTAAGCCAAGTATCGAACCAAGGAGACTCTAGATAAGTAAAATTGCTCAAGTATACTATATTCTATCTTACTTCTATATATGCTGACAACAACGTAACCAAAGGTTAAATAATTTTGTTTATAAATTATATACTAAAACTATTAACAAATATCTACTTTGAATTTAAAATATGGATATGAGCATGCCAAGGTTAAGAACAAGTAATGAACTTGATTATCATCATAATTTGGTTATTCTTCTCTTCTAGTTGCTAGCCAAGAACATTAGCCTAGAGATTAAAACTCTCGTATTTAATCTCACTTAAGAATCATAAACCATCCATCTACATTTCTGTGATCAAATGCAATTTATGACCTCGCAATACAATTCCGATTCCTACATTGACTAATACGGCTTTCAAGTATATTTCTATCAGGAAAGCACATCAAAACCCAATTTTCCCAAATCAAGTTAAGAACAATACCATATTAATTCACAACTTTCCAATTTCTTGCTCTCTCGAGTGAAATCGGACTTTTTAGATGAACATTAATGTCGGCCACACACTAATGCAGTAGAAACAAGAATTAATAGAACAACATAGAAGAAGAAGATGAAAAACCATACAATTCAATAATCAAAATTCATCACCATTGTTCATAACCTCAGCAAGGAAGAGAATTAGCCACTCATTTGTGGATTAATCATCCTAAAACAAGTGTTAATCATACAAACAATTGATTGAAAGAAGAAAGAAAGAGAGAAAAACCCTTAGCTTTTTCGTCCCTCAACTGCCTGTAACCCACGTCCTTGCTCCACCAAGTCTCCATTATGAAAATAAACCTAAGTGTGCTATTTATAGTAGTAGGACTCTTTCCTGGAATAACAAGCAACGTGTCACGGAGTGCATCGCGGAGCACGGCCTCCGTGACACGCTACGGACGCGGAGGCCCTCTGGAAATCACCCGAAATTGGCCCGGGCAGCACCCTGCCGCGTTGGCAGCGTGTCACGCTGCTTGGGCAGCACGTTGGCAGCCCTTGGTCGCGGAGGCCACCTGCCGTGGCACATTGCCAACGCGCAGGTGGGCTGTTGTGAGCGGCCTGCCTGCCGTGGCACCTTGTCGACGCGCCGGTGGGCTGTTTTGTGCCTCCTCTTTGCCGACGTTCGCGTGTTGATTCCGTTTCCAAGCCTCTACTTCACCAACTCATGGATTAGTTGCTCAAAAGTCATCAAAACCTACAAAACAAAGGCTAATCATGTTGGTTAGCACATATCTTTACTTTATCTAAAATTACATGAAAATGTATACAATAATCTTAGATAAACAAGATTAATTTAAGTCGTAAAGCATATCTCGGGCATATATTTTTGCCCGTGATCATGTACCTAAAGGAAGGAACCCACAAGTCATGGTCAGTCACCACAAATCGTGGGATGAGTCGTGACCAGCAGGGGAAAGTTTAATCGAGATTGAGGCAGTGTACATGACAAGTGGTAACCACGAGTCGTGGTCACCAGTAACGAGATGTGAACTCACCTGTGATGAGCCCAAACGACTTGATAAGCGTGTACTCAACGGATTATGCCACGAGTCATGGCCGGAGAAGACGAGTCGTCATGTCCCTCGTGGGGACTGACTGGAAGTTATTTTCTGCGAATTTAGTAAGGGTTTTTTCCGTAATTCCTAATATCCTAAGGCCTAAACTACGTCTTTTTGAGTTATGAATGATGATCTTTAAGAGGGTTAAGTTCATTTTAGGCCATTTTCATTCATGCATGCAAGAGTGATAGTCTTGAGAGGTGATCAAGGCAAATCCTTCAAGGTTCTCTTTTATTTCTTCTTGGGCATTCAAAAAAGTGTAAGAACTATAGTCAGGTATGTAAGGTTATGAATGGGTGAATCCTTTCACACCCATGTACAATCCCTCTCTAAATCATGAATTTTATATGTCTAATCTATGGGGTTTTAACCCAATGCATGAATTTTCTAATTCTCTACATGGGTATGATTTAAATATGTTTCTACTATTGAATTATGATTCATGGGCAAGTTTTATATTATTTTCAATTAAAACTCATGTTTCAAGTTTTATGAATTAAAAAGCCCATTGATGAGAAGTTCATGAAAGATGAGATTTGTGATGAAGGTATGATTATGATGAGATATTATGATGAAAAGCATGTTTTCAAGCTACCCATTTTTATAATCATATTTTTTATGTGAATTGTGTATTTTCAAGCATGTGAAAGTATTGGTCAATGCCCATATATTCAAGTATGATTTATGATTTCCCCAAATTAAGCTTGCCACATGATTTTGGAGCGAAGACTCCCAATTATCTTTCATCTTGTGGTATATTTCGAACTAAAGCTTCTCATATGCATGATTTCAGATTTGAGATGTATTTGATTATTGAGCTTCGTCAATAGACGATGTTGAGCTTCTTTGAAAAATGATGGAGAGCATATGCATGTTTTTGGGAGTAGTGTCTAGCTCTGAGTAGGCTAAGGGTCGATCACCCTATGCCTCAGAACTATGCGCCAACATAGGTTTATACTTATATATATATATATATTATATATATATATATATGTATATTTTTATATATATTACTTCGGAACCTCCCTTGTGAGCTATCCCCTGCTCTATTGGGCCACGAGCTTGATATCGATATCATGGTATTGTCCCTAGCCCTAGAAAGGCTTTGGACGGCTCTACCCACTTGAGTGTGATAGTTGGCACCACGTAAGCTCTATCGTGGTATGTTGGTTAAAAGACGAGTCTCCCATTGTTCCTCATGATTTCAGTTATGCATGTTAATCATTCATGAGATTTATACATTTATATGTTTTAAAGAAGGTTTGAATCAATGTTCAGTTTTATTCATGACTATCAGATTTCAACTTTGAGTCAAACGATTCAGTTATGATGTTATGTTATGTTATGATGAAATCATAATTTCAGAAAGAATGCATGCAAGTTTTACTCTCAGATTCTTATTGTTTATGTTTTACATTATGCATGTCTTTAAATGATTTTACTTATTTGAGCGATTTTACTTACCCTGCATACTTGGTACATTCCAAGTACTAATTGCATACTCTATGCAGTATCGTTTAATGATATAGGGCCTAACACTCAGGCTCATCCCCGTTCATAGCCAGTTGATAGAGTTAGCATCTTACGCTTATTGGTGAGTCCTCATCTCCCGAGGACCATTCTTATTCAGATTTCTCCATGTATTTTCAGTTTCCAGCTTTATCGAGTTAGTTGGGGTCTTGTCCCATCAACTCATCATGTTTAGAGGCTTTTCAGACAAAAGGATGTATTCAGCTTCAAATTGTCTATTCTGATGTTATGTTTATTTTAGACTTCCGTTATGATTATCATGTTGATTCTTTAGTCTTTTTAGTTGAGTTAGATGTATTTTCATGCCATGGGCCGACTTGGAGTCTCTTGGGGCTCTTTGTCATGTGTTGAGATCCGGGCCTCCTTTCGGGTTGTGACATGCATAGAACCTTTTATGCCGCTGACTTCCACCTACCCTAGAAGAGGCGCCCTACTGAGATGGGGGAGCTGCTGGAGTTGCTGAAGTAGTAGCTGGGGCACGACCTTTACTGTCACCCTATCTAGCTGAAGGACTGTCTCTGAGCAAATGTCCGGGCTTCCTACACCCGAAACATCCATCAATACCAACCAAGCACTAGCTAAGGTGCTTCCTTCCACACTTCGTACAAGCCATAAAAGTGTGCTCCTCTAACATGCTCCTCTGTCCCTTAGAGCCTGACGCTCTACCTCTCTAATCTCCTTAAGGTCTGGATGGAATGCTTGCTAAAGAGGGAGATGGGGCTTATGACCTCTAGTGGAACTGAGGTCGAGGTCGACCACTAGATCTCTGCTGCAAGTGCCCATGACTCCTTGTCTTGGCCCTCTTGGCCTTTCTTTCCTTCTCCTTCATCTGCTCTGCCTCTATCTGGTGGGCATATATGACCAGTCGAGAGAAATCTATGTCATTGATTAACATGGTGGTCCTGCACTCTTTGACTAGTGAATCTACCACTCCATTCACAAACTTGCTCATACGAGCCCTCGGATCAGCAACTATCTCCGGTGCATACTTGGAAAACCGGGTAAACTCCAAGGCATACTCCTGAACAGTCCTGTGGTTCTTCTTTAGGTTGTCGAACTCTGCCGACTTTGCCTCTCTGAACACCCTACGAAAGAGAAAGAGGTCACAAACTCATCCCAACCCACGGGAACCGCTCCAACTCTCGTGATGTCCTTCCATTGACAAAATCATATGTAAGCAACCCCCTTCGGCTAATAGGAGGCTAAGTCTGCACTTTCCTCTCCGGTCACCCCCCAATCTGGATGAAGTTCTGCACCTCCTCAATGAACACATGTGGGGTCCTCATCCACTTTTGGCCCAAGAAACTCGGGTGGGTTCATCCTGAGAAAGTCTCGCACTCTCGCCGTTGCTTGTTCCCATTCTAGGGAACATGGGTCATTGCCTGTTGGTTGACCTGAGCGGTCATGGCCTGTGCCAACATCTAAAATACCATCCTGAACTCAGCATGAGTGACCTGCTCGGGCAAGGGATCCGCTGGAGCTGTTGGGGCTGGCTGATTCCCATCTCCATTTCCATTTCCATGGCTATTTCTATTACCATTTCTCCTTCCATTTACTCGTCGTGAAGGCATATTTATGCAAACGCGTATAGCAAAAGTTAGAGGAATAGAGAGGTACTTCATCGCACGACATAGATCATTAAAGAAGGAAAATTTTCTAAAACGTCTCATAGACTCTTCCCTATAAGTGTGGCATGCTTCACACCCATGGAAAATACTCTACTTAACGCGGCTTTCAGACACCCTAGGACACACCTAAACCTTTGCTTTGATATCAAGTTTGTCATGACCTGAGCTAAGACCCCGAATTGATACACGAGACCTAAAACCACGAATGGCTCCAAGCTAACCCATGATATATACATAGCATGACTTAAGAGCATAATCAAGAGGAAATTAACATAAGCATGGATAAGTAAAGTCTAAATATCATAAAGCGTATATCAAGCGATAATATCACAACGCTGAATCACAAAGCTGAACATGCTAAGTCTATCTCTCTAAGCCTCAACTATCTGATGAGATGCTAGGATATGCCCCCAGCTAACTCCAAGTCTGAAACTGAAATAACATAACAACGTAACAAACTGAATGTCCTCGTAAGATGAGGAATCACCAAATAGGGACTGAACTGGACTGATATGGGAGCAGGACAAACTGCGCGGCTGAGTATGATCGCCCAAACCTATATCATGAAATGATATAGCATAGAGTATGCGGTCAATACTTTGAATGTACTGAGTATGTAAGGTAAGTAAAACATGCTTAGTAAAATGTTAATTGAAATCATGAATATAAATCAAGAACTTTCATGAGAGTAAGGACTACATGCTAAAGGACATATATCTTAGTTATACACAATCATAAGCTATTCATCATAAACTGAACATAATGACCCAAGATTTAAAAATAGAAATCATATGAGTTGTCATGCTTGAAATCATAAGTGAAAGCTCATAACTAATCATTGGGTCAAATATGCTATAAAACATAATATCATAAGTCATGAATATGAGGAACAATGGGAGACTCGTCATAACCGATAACCACCATGTATGAGCGCATGATGATCCAACGTCTTGCCCACGTGGAGGAGAGCCATCCTAAGCCTTGCTAGGGCAAAGGACGAAAACGGTATGATATCACGTGTGTGCCCTTGGGCGGGGAAACACTCTCTTGAGAGGTCCCAATAAGAATATATCCTACGTTGGCACGTAGTTCAGAGATCCAGGTCCTCGGAATCCCTGGCCTACTTGGTGCTAGAGACTACTCCCAAAAAATGCATATTGCTCATATAATCATATTCTCAAAACATAGCTTAAATCTGAGTATTGGGAGTCTTGCTCCAAAACATTTTATATCTAATCTTGTAAGCCTTGGCTAAAATCATAATAAGCATACTTAACTTTTCATGGGCTTGCTCAAGTCATGAGATTATACATACTTGAAATAGACTTCATAAGTCAAAATTATGGAATCATAAGTTGAGATTTTATAAATATTCATGCATACTAGATAACTTATCATGCTTGAAATCATGGGATCATAGACTTAAATTCCATAAAACATGCATAATAGGGCATAATTTCAGATAATTTGAAAACATAAATTTATAATCAAATTGAGTGTAAAATATGCACATTAGTCTTAAATTATTAATTAGAACATGAGGGGATTGGACCCATAGACATAGCATAGATAATTTCATAAAATTGGGTTAAAACCCTAGAAATCAATACACTTGATTAGAGACTTGAATTCATGAATTAGAGGAGAAATTCGGGCATGAGGGTGGAAGAAATCCCCCATTCATGTCCCTATATGCCTAGGCTTGAAGAATTCTTGCTAGAGTTTGATTCCCAAGAGCTATTAGAGAGGATGAAGATCGGAAAACCTTACTTCACTTGAGGCTTTGATCTTCTATTGAAAGGGTTAGGAGTATAAGGAGGCTTAGAATGAATAAAACCCTTTTGCTTAAGCACAAAACAACTTAGTTTTGGAGTTAGAAATTTAAAAAATTACAAAAATACCCTTAATGAACCAACTAGAAAAATGACCCTGCCAGTCCCCAACGAGGGACTAGATGATTTGTTGGGGACTAGACGGGTCATCCCCTACCCGTCGCTACTGGCAGCCACAACTTTATCTCTGATCCTTCCAAACTTAACGAGTAACTTAACGAGTCGTCAGGGACTTGACAACTTATTCTCGCAATCCATGAAGTACACTAGATTTCAACACCTTCTCTACCACCGCATATTTAACAGGTCATAGAATGACTCGAGGGGAGTCTTAAAGACTCATTACCCAATCCGTTACAACTTTTAGGAAGTAACATCTTCTTCAATTTTGTCACCACTTAACGGGTCACTAAACGATCCTTCAAGTGACATAATGAGTCACCTGACGAGTCGTTTTGTAACCTAGTACAGATTTTCCTGCTTTCTCTGATTCAACCCTCAAGTCTGATCTTAAGTACTTTTGGGGTGTTACAAGAGAGATATTCTCGTTTTCACGAGACTGCACAAGTAGGCATGTCACAAGCGGTCTAAGGCGGTGGAGGACTATTTAAGTCCCTTTGATCGGTTATTGGTCATCCAAATTCATTTCCCAGCAACTCCCTTCATAAGAAAACTCTCTCCAGCTCTTTCTTTAAGTGTTCTAAGTGTTATTAAGGTAATAAGCTATGGTTCAACATGATTTTGATGTTGGAAAGTTGGGAATCATGTTTAGCTTGCGTTTTGGTGTCTTTTCTAGGCTTCTGGTGGTTGTTTTATGGTAAAGCCATTGGTAAGCCTTCTTTCTTTGGTTTTTCTTAGTTTTTGAGGTTGGTTATAGGTGTATTAACCTCGGTAGGTTGTTGTCTCAGAGTTTTTACTATCAAATTCCTATGAATATTGTCGGTTAAGCTCCATTTGCCTTATTTCTTTGTTGAGTTTGTTGGTTGTGTTCATGGAAGTAACTTGGGCTGTTTTTAGGCAGTATCTTGATTCTTATAAGGGTGGAGGTTCGTCTTAGTTCGGGTTATCCAAAAATCCAAGGTATGTTAGGCTCCCTCCCTTTTTCGGCATGAACTCCATAGTCGTTATCAACGGTATTGACATGTGTGTTGGCTATTTTGTGAAGATTTGTATTATATTATTATTTGAATATTGTGCTACTATTTATATGATGATAAATTGGTGTATGAGGTGCTGGTTTGGTTGGTGGCTCGGGCTTGAGTATGGAGAATTGTAGTCATGGCAAATTATTAGGCTCGTGTCAAGAGGCTGTTTGTGAAGTGTGTGGTTTTTGTAGCATGTTATGGGATGTTTGTTTATATAAGATTAGATAATGATATTGAAAAGTGAATGAGAGTTTAGAAAAGGTCTGGTTGTCACGATCATTTGTTATATTAGAGCCAGCGGTCGTGTCGATGGCACGTTGACGATTGTGTTGATGCTTGTGTTGGCTTGACCGTATCCCTTGTTGTTAGTGGTAAGTAGAGAGGCTTGTGGGATGCTTGTAAAGTTTGGGTATAGACTAGCTAGGATGATGATCCTTAGCTCAGTTAGTGGCTCGTCAGTGGATGCATAGACGTGCGAGAATAGTACTATGTTGTGATAGTCAGTTGTTGACACCCAATTTTGACCTACCTACGCCTTAATATGCTGCTTACATATGTATATATTTATTTATTTTATTCTACGCAAATATTCGACTTACTTTTATATTTATAAAATAATTTATTAATCATACTATTATGAAAATTATTTCAAGTTACATATATATGACTCATATTAATTTTAATTTTTTGATATTAAATAATTACGTCGTATATAATATATTTCGTATTAATATACGTCCTTATTTTGAAATATATTCTTTTCTTAATAAACTATTTACATAATTTTACTAAATTTTATAAATTTATTTGACTAATATTATTACTCGAATTTATAAATTATTTATGTTAATAACATTTTTTTTAATATTTGATAACCTAATTTTATTTTCTAGTCATTAAATTATTTATAAATATAATAATTTAATTATATGATATTTACATAAGTATACTAACATTTATGATCTTATTTATTAATAATTATATTTAAATGATTTTCTATAATTTAAACTATTTTTATTATTTATTATTTATTTATCTACAAATTTAGTATATTTATTAATTTAATAGCAGCTAAATCCAATTTCATTCAATTTATTTAAATTATAGTCATTTTCTATTCAATTTTATCCAATTTATTTCAAATCTGGCCACTTTCTATTGAATTTATGTCAATTTTAGCCACTTTTTGATCAATTGTGGCTACTATTTAAATTCAATTTCAGCCTAAATTAAATCCTAACCAATAACCCATCTGGATAACCCAATTAACCCGTGACCCGACCCATCTATCCTAGAATCTAATCCTAACCGTTCATCTATTTTGATCTAAGGGCTGATATTAAACCCTACTTAATTTCCTTTAATTCCCCTCACACCCCCTAAACCTAATCTCACTTTTCATTCTTCCCCTTCCCACCTAAAACTAGCCGCCGGATCCCTTCCTCCCTCTCCCTCACACCAGTCGCCCGACCATCTCCCTCTTCTCCTCTCCCCTTTCGCCGGAACTCCCTCCAAATCCCAGCAGCCGCTGCCTTCTCTCTTCTCCTTCCCCCTACTCCGGCGCCACCAAACTTCTCTCATGTTTCTCGCAGACCCACCTCTCCCAAAACCGCCGCACAACACCTATCCTCCCTTTCCTTCCACCATCGTTTCCGGCGACTGATGGTCGGAAAACACCCACCAGCGCCACACCGTGAAACTACCACCATAAACACCACCATCAAAACACTGTCCAAATAAACGGCAGCCCTTCTCCACTCGCCTCTCCTCCTCCTTTTCTTCCCTCCGGCGATGACCCAGCGTCACGCATCCTCACCACTAGATCTCCCTCACTGCCGCAACCTCCATTAATTCCGGTAAGAACACCTTAGCTTCCCACCTACCCTAGCAGCCTCCTTTCCCCTCTTCTTCACCGAACCCATCGCCGGAAAATCAACTGGCCGCCTCTCATCTTCTTCGTCAAAAATCCGACGAAACTGGCCTCCCCTCCTCCATTTTCACGCACCCAGATCCGCCGTCTACCTCACCTCTGCCGGGACTCGCTCCTCTCTCCTCCCACCATTAACACCATACCCTCCATTAACTCCGGCGAACAACCAAAACTAGCTGACACCACCAACCCCACCTCACGTCATCATCTTCCTCTTCCCCCTTCATTTTTCGGTCATACCACAAACAGAAATCTTTTTTTTTATCTTCGTCCCTATCTAACTTCTTCTCCGGCGAACTAATGTTGGGTTTTTGTTAATATTGTGCATCTGTTTTCATTTGATTTGCTTAAAAAATCATTTCGTTTGTTGATGATTCTGCCTAAATTACATATATATTGTTAAGATTATTGTTGTCACGAAAACGATCACTTATACTGTTCATCTTAATCGTTTATATGTTTGACCTTTGCTACTGGTTTAAAACACGCTCTTAGTATATTATGATTCGCCCTTTACGAATTCGGATTTTGTTTCATTTTATTCCTTAGTTCCTTTTTTAGATCCAGGATTTTATCTTACTTGTTTATAATTTTGTAAACGCATGTTTTACTGCTCTTTTGATTCTTATTTGTCTAGTATGTGTGAGTATTTTCTAGTCATTCATGATTTTCACATTCTAGGTTCCCTAACTTTTTGCTTATTATCTTGTCGTGATCTATTTATTTATTGTAATAAAAGGTCAAATAGCAGTGGATTGATATTTCTAGGCTAACCACGTATTGAGTATTGTAATCTTCACTATTGTGTGCACAAAAATGACATTATATAATTAATGTAATATGAAGCTTCTACTCTTTTGTGTTTCTTTAAATATCTCTGGTAGTTGTTTATTCATGATAAGCCGGATTGTGAGAACAATTATATCATATATCTGTTATTTCATCTCATATAAATTGATAAGAATATGAGTTGCTTGATGTCTTCCTCGTATGATAACTTTAGATCTTATGTAGTCTTATAATATTAGCACTAAACATATATGGTAGTTTAATAGATAGGAATAATTTAGCATTCATAGTAAGTTGTTTGTTTTTATAGTTAACTGATTGATTCACTATCTTTAAGGGAAGTTTTAGAGTAATTAGTATGCATGATTGTGTATTGGTTTGAAATATGACAACTAGTTTAGAGGTTTGCTATTCTTAGTGGGTTGATTTATATTTAAAATTGATTCTTATGGTGATTCTAAATTCTCAACGTTTATTTGACTTTCCTTAATTGATTAAGTTTGTTTGTGTACTCAATTAGCTGATTAGAATATTATCGGGATTTCCGTATTGACCAGTTTTCTTCCTTGATTTAATGTGTGATATTTAAGGAATTTGTAATAATTTTATTTTGATTTGGCAATTATGTTTCCACTTAAGGAAAAGATCTCTTTTGGCTGATTTTCCTTTTATTTTCTTTCCTTCTACGCCGCTACTTGATTATGGGAATTAATTAACCTTTCTCATTTTAGTCCCTAAGGTTAATTATAAAAGCAACCCTCTTTATTTTCATTATTAGGGGAAATCGACTGATGGCAACCCCCCCCCCCCCCCCAAAAGAAAAACAAAAATTTTTAATTCCTACTTCTTGCTTCTTCACTCCCTCTCCCTCTCCCTCCTCAACACGAGCACTGCTCGGAATCCACGAGATTCTTGTGATCTTGACGTGTTGAGGTTTGGATTTTATTTGTTGAAAAAATCTTTTGAAATTATTGATATTTGCGGAGATTATTATTAAGCGGTTAGTTTATTCTAAGGCTGTGTTTAAATTCTCTAATATGTATTTTTGATATTTGATATTCTGTTTATTTCTTTACCCAGTAATATGTTTGAAATTTATTCAATGGGGCCATGCTTGCATAAGTATTTGAAGATTCCAAAACTCTGATTTTTGAGTTCATAATGTGTATACTTGTACATATATTTTTTTTTGCTGTATCTATTTTGTTTAACAGATTCTTTGTGAAATGGAACAAAGGATTGCCGGGATGAGAAAGTGCATTCTGAATTAGTTTATTTTTTTATTTATTTTTTGTATTTATTTATTCTCTTATTTCTATTGATTTGTAATAAGTGTAATAAACGCTCCTAATAGTGGAAAATGATTTATGGGGGTGGTTTTTTTTGTGTTTTTACTGTTTTCTGCTTCTTGATACATAAATATAATATCATGCCTATAGGATTAACACGAATATAAATAGAAATCATGCTCTTAGGAACTTAATTGATGCAACAATATATATAGAGCGTTATATATCATGTCTATAGGGAATAAAATAAGTTAATTTGATGCACTTAGAAAACATGTCTATAAGATTTATATTTAATTTCACTTAAAATTGTGCTCATGAATAAATGCATAATAACCGTCTTAACACCACAAAATCAACATATATGTGCCGTGAGATTCCAGATTATGTCTCTATAACAATTCTATCCATTCATTTTCATACAGTCATCATGCTAATGACATATGATATCATCTCAAATCAGTCTGTGTTTAGTGTATGGCAGGAGTCAATTCGTGTGAAGCATGAGTTATTAGCCTTAAATATTCTATCAGAACCATGCTCTAAATGATCATTAGATATCATGTTTATAAAATCTATCAATAAATATCATCCCTATAGGATCAAATATGGATTCATATCATATGCAAGTTATTTAACCGTGACATTTTTATCTCACTAGACATTATGTTTATAGGATCCGTAGTATTAAATGTTATGCCTATAGGGGTCACCATCACGTATCTAATAAAGAGGCCTATTTGAAACCTCCTCGGTGTTAATTGTTTATTTGAATTTTTCCTACTTGCTTGACGTTAATCACCTTTAATAAAGCCTTAGGAATTTTAGACCCAAAATCCAAAAATAGTAGTCCAATTGTCTCTTGGACCTTAAGGTTGGGACGGGTAGGCATTTGTTAGGGCGTTAGTCTTCCCCACTTAGATCGCTTAGGCTTAACATTAATTAAATTAATTAGGCGGGTAGACGGGAGATGATGAAACAGACAGGCTATAGCTTACTTCTTGTATGAAGCACATATCTGCTTTGTAAATACAAAGCAACTTATTACTCCCATCTTTTCTAATTTCATGTCATTTTTTTAAGAAGCTTTCAAAGACTTTAAAATTTCTCTTATTATGTTGAAATATTGACATACTTTCATTAAAAAAATATTTTGTTAAAAATACATATATATATATATATATATATATTATTCTTTTCATACTATCTTGAGACATTGAAGAGGGCTGATCATTCTAAAAAAAAAAAGAATAGATGAGAGTAATATTGCATTGGGCCCATTTTCAGCCTTGTCAAAACCTGATCCCACTCTTAATTTTAGCTTTATAAATTGTTAATTTAGTATTTGTGTTAGTATTCTATTTAGGCCTAATAATTCGTCAATTTTATTTGTTCACTTTAGATAATTCCCCCATTTAATGAATCCGGCCGGAAACCACATTGTGGACCTCGAAAGGTGTCTAACACCTTCCTTTCGAGGTAATTTAAGCCCTTGCCCGACTCTGATAATCTAGGTAACGAATTTAGCTTAGAACGGTGCCCTAACGCACCTTAATTCGTTAGGTGGCGACTCTTCTATTTTCAACCCTTAAGAGTTGTCAAATGTTGGGGTTCCGGTTTTTTGCGAGGAAAAATGGGGCGCGACAGGTAGTGTTTGAGAGCCGATTATGGGCTGTTTGAACATGTATTGTCATTGTTGTTGATTGTGAATGTTGTGATTTTTTTGTGTGTGTGTTGAGGCCCTTGGGATTTGTGGATACCTAACATTGAGAGCAAGTTCAGTCGCGGGGTTGAGTCCAAAGAGTAGAACAATTGGTCTATGTTTGAGTTGAGTTTGCCTCCCATAGGGATGTTCTGAGACATGCAAGACGTATGGAGAGGTACATGACTCCATAGTGCCATATATGTCTGTTTTGAGCCTTCCTGGGATTGCAATTGGCTCTCCCGAATAAATGCAGCTCTACTAACTATGTGCAATCGAGAGAGGGTCCGATAGTGATTGTTTGATGATGTTGATTGACTGGTGTTTACTTTTGATTTTCTTGGAATTATATTATGATTATTGCTTGTGTTATCTATTGTCTAAAAGCAGTGGATGCTAGATATTGGATAGTGTTAGCTGAGGCTGTTGAGAAGTCTCGATGAGGACAAGTGAGTTATTTCGACTAGGTGCAGCATGTAATTATGTACTTTTTGGACTTGCCAAGCTTATGGGGGCCAGGTAGGTTCTGTTTGTGTATTTGCTTGTACTTTCCAGGCTTATGGGGGCTAGGTAGGTTCTATGTGTTTACTTAAGGAGAGTTCTCCTTCTATGATATCCAATATATCTGTGGATCTCTAATTTGAATCTTTTAGTTGTTTCTGTCTTTCATACTCGATACATTATATACTGACTCCCGTTGGGGCACTGCATTCTTACCTGCAGGTGATGGAGGGCTAGTAGATTGAGTTATTAGTTGCTGAATGGAGTTCCAGCTCAGTGTGCTCCAGGTCTTTCGAAGTTTCTAGAGATTGAGTTATGGGTAGTTCAGGGCCCTGTCCGGATAGTTGATTTCTATTGTATTCTTAGAGGCTTCTAGATGTCTGTTGTGGGTGTAGTGTCATTGTTGTAGGCCAGGTCGGCCTTGTTGTATAGATTGTTTTCCATTTTGTGGCTTTAACGGCCTATTGTATTTATTTTTAGTTAGTCAGGTGAGCCAGCTTCCGCTATAGTCTATCGTCTTATTCTGATTTTATAGTTGTTGTGTTGTCGAACCTCATCAATTCTGGCCTTTATTTTATTTTAGAAACTGTGTATGCTCATACTAGAGGAGGCACTAGGTGCCAGTCATGCCTCCTCGGGTTTGGGGTATGACAGAGCTAATGAAGGAGTACCAACATTTAGGCCTTCATTTTGATCTCCTTCATGTCATGCTTGGTTGTGCTTAGCAATCTGTTCATGTATGGTGGCAATACGGTTATAGATTTTATATATAAAACTGCTCTCTACCGTATTGTCGGCCACCATTGAGTTAATGAATCTAGACTAGTGTAGAATTTGTCAAGAAAAATATTATCGGGGAATCCATGGTTAGGTGCCCATAGTACATATTACTTGAAGCTCTCCCATACCTTAAACAAGTGTTCTCCCGGAAGCTGTCTAAAATAGAAGATCTTATCTCGCTGCTCAGTCTTTTTGCTCATCGTATTTACAAGCTCTGTCTATGTGTGAATAGAATTGGGGGGTAGTCAGTGCAACCAGTTACGGGCCTTCCGTCAAGGAATATTTGAATACCCTGAAGCGGATTGCATCCTCGGATACATTATTTTACTTGTGCTGATTGCACATCTCCAGAAAGTTTTTGAGATATTGATGTGGGTCTTGGTTAGTTAAATTGTGAAATTGACCCTCCCCTTTTAATATTGTGTAGATGCTCCCATCGATTTTGAATGAGGTAGCATTTACTCTCAGAGGTACGATCGCGCTTGCATAATCTATATCATTGTTGACTTCCACGAAGACATTTTCTCTTCATCTGGTGGTAGATCCATATCCAACACTTGTTTGACCAATCAAAGAGAAAGCAGATAGAGTATATCAAAGCAACTAATTTAGAAAACTAAAACATTCAATAGGACCAATTTCCTAATTCCCAGCAATGACACCATAAAATTGATCACCCCCAATTGCACCTCACATAAGAGAGTGAAAGTGATCGGTTACAATTGAAATATCTAATAAGGAGTCGGGATCATATCCATGAAGAATTACTATCAGTCCAAGTTATTAAGTAAGTCAGAACTGATTAAAAGTTTTGAATACTACTCAAGTCAATGAAGAAAGATAATTAATCTAAATATCTAAAATCTAAGGTGCAATAGGTTGAATTCAACATAGAGAAATACTAGGGATGTATCCCCATATAGGATTGATCCCCCTAATTCACTCAATTGGGACTATTAAGAATGGACTCTTCAAGAATATGCAAACAATGATCTAAGCAATCATTAGATGTCTCTCAACAACATAACGATGTCAATCTAAAACAATTTTCTCAATTGAATAGAATTCAAAATAAAACATATTGCAATTTGCCAAATTAGATTCATCAAATTCCTAAGTGAATCTATTAAATAAGGTAAAAAGCCTTGAATTATTGATGATTGATGTTACTCAACCTTAATTGGCTCTGTCAAGCACAATAGAGACAATTTGATATCATTGAAACTTTCACCACCAATCTCACTTTACAAAAGATAGATCAATCAAATATTCAAAAGTCCATAATCAATTCACCCCAATTGTGATAATTAAGGTTCACAACCCTAGAGCTATATTTAGCAATTCCTGCAGAAGAAAGAAGAAGAAAGCATAATTTGAAACATGATCACTTACAATACAATAAAATGAAGAAGAAACTTGGATTGAAATTCAATTGATCTTCAAATTACAATAAATGCCTTCTCAAAGATGCTATTCTACTGTAGAATTATCAAACCTAATCATACTCAATGGAAAACTCTCAAAAACTCTGGAAAAAAGACTATTTATACTAAGTCTAATGCCCCAAGTCTAATTTAAATTTAGAAGACCCAGGTCACAAGAACGTACCGCATATTGAAGATACGATCGCATCTTGAACCATCAATCAAATCTGTAACTTGATCTGTTGCTTTCTGTCTTCCAACTTACGAACCATCTATTGAAATGACGGTCAGTACTTTCTTATGTCAATTACTTCACCAGGTTGATATCTTTGGAATATGTGGTTCACTTTACCGTTCGCATTCTGAATATGCGGTCCGCATCTTGAGTCATCCCTTGTCGACTAGTTGTTGACATTCTCTGGTTTAGAATACGGTTGGAAGTGCGGACCGCATCTTGAATGTGCGGTCCATTTGTATCCTATTTCTGGAAAACTGTAGTGGAGTTGTGCCTCCTTTCATCAATCCATGAAATTCTTGAAACTTAGCAAAATAGTGTCAGTATTAACTTAAATTAGCACTTAAAGGCATGCAAAACTCTATGAAAAGAAGTAGAATATGTTGTAAAATCTCAACACATCACACACGTGAATAACCTCAATCTTCTTCAAACTTGAAAATCTCCTTCTCTACTTAGAGGAATAGATTTTCTAAATAAGTTCCTCCGATAGTGTTGCTTGTGGATTCACTTCTTCTTGGAGATCTCTAAGAATTTGGTGCTTGATATTTCTTTCTTCAATCTTCAACATATGGATGGAAACTTCTACATAGTTTGCCAATCATCAAAACTTCACGTGATCTTGAATATAGATTCAGAGATCATTGTGCTTTAACCGTCTGCTACCAGGTTGGAACCCATAACAAACAAAAAAAGCACTTCTGCCGGTCAACGAATGCGTGCTCCAGTTGTAGTAGTGTTGAATGAATGACTGATTTGGAACCAGACCGAACAAATTGAATTTTCTAAATTATGAAACATATGAAAGGTGATATACATTGAGCCCACTGAACTATCATGTGGACTATTTACTATTATATAATTTTAATAGATGCATCTATAGTATGGTCACATGTTCTCTATTGTCAACTTGCAATTTGACTTTTACTAGGTTGCTTGCTCAATTTATTATAGCACAATTCTAAATTATAAAATTATAATGATTTATTTTGATAATGCTAGTTTAAATTTAAATTGGTTTAGCAAAAATTATATGCCTCCAATTATCTCCAAACCACTTATTATAAGGACAAAACTTCCAAATAAAATTTAGTATAGATATATGTTATTTAACATGTAGAAGCACTTGTGTGTATCAAGCTAACAAGGTTTTTGTATCATGATTGGTTTACGGTCATGGACCAAATAATTTCCATCAAAAAATTTAGATGGGCGTTATATGAGTCAATTGCTTCATCCTAATATGCAAAGATAATTTCCCAAATAAAGCTGAAAGTATATGTTAGATTTTCTAATATTAGGGGGTGAAATGATAAGCAACTGAAGTACATATTATATGTAATGAATTATCACTGGTATAATTGTCATTCAAAATATAGTTCAAGTTAATTGTCAAATGCATTTGTTGACTCAAAAGTAAATGTCATAATTTAGCTGCAAATGTTTCAATTAGAAATAAAGTCCTTGATGGACATAATTTATGACACGTCTGAAGCATGATAGAACAATCGATTCAAAAAGATAAAACTCCTTGAAGAAGGAGAGAAGAAAATAATCAAGATAGTCATAATTAGGAGGCAAGTGCTATAGAAGAGCAGCACTACATAACACTTTATAAAATTTTAGAAAAGGTTCAGGTATATGAAAATGATGAAAAATGAAAAGATATTAATAAGTAATGTCACATTGGGACCAATATCAAATGACCGTCAACACTAACTTTGATATAATGTAGCATATAATGAGGATCATAAAATCAGATATGTCAACAAATATGGATATATAAATGATAGGCGAAATGAAAATACACAATTCAAGTATGCTTGATTTCACTTGAAAAACATGAAGTTTTTCGACCTGCAGTCCAAACACCTGAATGTATAAAGTCAATGGGGGTACAAATAAATTCTTTCATGGAAAGTGAAATGAAAAATAAAATTATAAGATATAAAGTATTGTCAGTGGCATATAAATTTTTCACTATAAACCTGACATTATTCCCCTATGGTAGATACAACGCTTTCAGGCTTTAGTTTGAAATAGTAAATCTTTGTCATTATTAATATGCCTAGCTAGACAATGAAAGATAGTCCCTGAGGGATTTAAATTATTCTGAAACATGCAAAGGTTTACAGAAAATAAAACTTCAGCAAATCTTTATATGGATTAAAGTGATTCCATTGAGTACCCCAATGGCTATGATATTGCTAGACATAATAAGGATCATTTAGACCTCATAAAAATAAAAGAAATTAAAACATAATCGATCATTGCAAAATAAACTATTGATATGAGTTTTATAGTTTTTTATGCTAATGAACATTGTTAAAATTTTATTGATTATGAAATGCAAGGACATTTTTATACTATATATACAGTTTGATCTCAGACAAATTATATGCGTGCAAATACAGGTGTTGTCATATTATTCAATTTATAAGACGGTCAATTACTGCTAATTTATTAAAAATGCAAAAAAATTTAATTGAAGAACGAAATTTCACTACATTACATGAAGATAATAGTGTATAGCCATAATTCAATCAAAATGATGACACATTTTGCTGAAGATTATTTTCACACATTATCTTCAAAAAATGGTGAAAAGATATTCACGTGATAATTTAACAAATTTGTTAACTAAGAATTTATCAACCTCTACATTTGACAGGCCGATATACTAGATTGAAATGTGTTGTCTTCGAGAAATAAAGTGATATTTTCATTGGAGTAAAATACGTATTGTACTATTTTTTTGTTAGTCAATATTTTATCTCATTGGATTTTTCCGATAAAATTTTTAACGAGGCAATAAATAATGTGTATTACAAGATATGTGTACTCTGTTTTTTTTATTAGTATTTTTTCCTACTAATTTTTCTAGTAAAGTTTTAACAAGACACATCATCTATGGATATCGTCCAAGGAGGAGTGTTCCACTATACAAATTAACTTTCATTAGCATTATCCATGAAGTTGATCCCTCACTATTCATCACCATAATATGATTGTAACTCCACCTTTATAATTTTCTTCCATGATCTTCACCCATAATTCAAATGGTTAATGTCATGTTTTAAGACAACCACTTGAAAACCCTCTATGTATTAGTATAAATAAAGGTGCAAAATATAATTAGGAAAACACTTAGAAGAAACCACAATACAACAACTTGAGCACACTAATGACACACGTAACAAAAGCCTATTTATCGATTCTAGGTTTTAACGGTCGTGAAGTTCCAAACAAAGAAATTAAGGGTGTATGCTAAGCTTATTACAAAATTGGGTTACTTTGATGAAGAGGAAGATCAAATACAACATATCAACATACATCAAAGAAATAGCAACAACAAAAGAGTGAGCTTTCAGTCAAGGAGACGACGACACCTCGCTAGCACTTCAATCGTGACGATAATACCCATACTATCAAAGATTCAGCTCAACTTAAAGATGGAGAGTGAATTAGCTCTCATTTCTTATGCAAATTGAAGATCTGAAGTCCCTTCAAAAATGCCACTTTACTTTTTTGTTCTTGGATCCTTCGGAAATTGGTCCTAGATCCTCTTCTCTTCTTCCTTTATTATTTTTCTTTATTTTGTCTTTTATTTTATTGCTTGACAGTTTTTGTTTTATTTGAAATTTTCTTATATATATATAAAAAATATCTCACTAACAGTCCGTTTCAACAAATGTTCTTAAAAACCAAAAAAAAAACAAAACAAAATACTAATAATATCATTTAAATATTTATTAAATAAAAAATATTTTATTGTTTTTAAAACTAATTAAAAAGAAAAATAAGTCCACTATCTACTTAGTACAACCCCCAACCAACTTCGCTAGCCCACCCACAACCTCACTCATTTTCCGTGATTTTCCTTTTCTTTCATTTTCAGTGATTGCTCGGAAGAAAATCTACAAACGAAAATTTCGCATCAAGAATGTCCCGGAAAATACACACACACAACAACTATATCTGCTAGGCCATACATACTTTCTTTTGGGGCAGATATTTCTTACTTATCAAGAATCTCTGGAAATATACACACACAACAACTATCTGCTAGGCTATAAATACTTTTTAATATATATAAAAACTTTTTCTTAGGGGGGGGCAGATATTTCCTTCCATGGGTTTGTTCATGTAGCAGATCTTGCGGCTTCAATAAAGGAATCTTCCATATCTCTACAAGAAATCGATTTCGCTATCTAATTTTCCACATTTGGTTTAGTTCCAGAAAAGGAAGCTTTCAAGTGTCTTCATTGGCTTAGAAGGACTGATTCTTTGATTGTGTCCCCTAGATTTTAGTGTTAGCATTGAATTTTGGATTCAATTTTTTTATTTTTTTGTTTAAATTGGTAAAATGGACGATAGAGGAGAATCATTCGTGGCAGTGAGGAGGATATCGCAAGGATTTGAAAGAGGGAATAGTACTTGCCATTCAACTTCTGGTATATTCCTTTTTTAAAATCTTTTTTTTTCTTCTTTAAATTAATTTAATAACGCAAAAATATGCTCTTTTTTGATACCTGTCTTTCTCTCTCTACTGCTATTCCTTACTGCTTTCTTTATCTGAGTTTCTATCTGTGGATTGAAATTAGGTTTACTCATGCCTAGTTGCGTTGAATTTTGTGGTGAGTTTGCATCCAATGCGTACCTTTTCCGCAATTTTTCTTTTGTGCCCTAGCTTTTTGATGAGTGTTTTCTTTTATATTAATTGAGCAAGAAAGATGCATGTACAAATTTGTAGCGGATAATGTCACACACACACACCGAAACAGCTTAGTATATGTTTGGAAATGGATTAATCTATTTATGTAATTGAGTTATTTGTTCAGTAAAATTGCGGAATGGCTTTTGATTCAAAGGATTATTAGTTAAGCTACTAGAAAGAATGGCAGTAGATAAATATCTAGAGCATCAATATGCCCATAGAGCCGCCTAATTGATTGTCCTCGAAGGATGACAAAAAACTTTAACTAACATTATGTGGAAATTGTAATGCATGATCAGACTACTATTTTCATAGTTTTGGTTCGTAGGTTAAAATGAATGCCAGCTGTTGACCATTCATATAGGGAAATGTGTGAAGAGTAGCTTTACTGACCACAACTATCACGGATAGTTTTAGAGTGGACAGAACACTAGAAGGAGTGGTTGAGAATGTAATACATCCTCCATTTCATATTACTTGGCCCCTATTGATCTAGCACATCCTTTAAAAAAGCTTTAATTAGAGTTGTATTTTACTTAATTAACCTGATTAATTGTGTATTGGCAATTTAAATTTGACTACTGCTATTGGAAGAACATGATAAATTTCTCTTGATTTTCTAAAATGGGCAAGAAAAAAGAAAAATCTACTTTTAGTATAAGGGTCAAGTAAAATGAAACAGAGGGAGTAGGTCATTTATGTTAACTTTTGGGAGTGGTATGGGCTGCATATGGGTACGGGTTACCTATTAAATACTGTGATTAGTTAACCAGTCTGTCCATTTGAGGATTGCACTTTATCAGAAAGCAGGATTGTGTATTGAGCTGTCCTATTATAGTTCATGACCAGTTAATTTAAATGAAAATATGCAGTTCACTTTTTAAAATAATCCTCTTTCCTTTGACAAATTTACATTACATAATTGCTTCTGATTTTAGCTTTCAAATGGGAATTGACACAATTGTAAAAGGCAATTGGCTGGTAAAGTTGTGTGAAGGTGGTTCTTGTTTTGTACTCCATGTTGGGAGGTGATTTTTTTTTCTTGTGCGTACAGAAGGTTAGTTCATGCATATTAAGACACTTGAGTGGTAATACTTATGTTCAACATTCCCTGCTATTCTTGTACATCCATAACAGAACTCTCTTGGTGCTTATTTCTCATCATCAACATAATCTAAACAATGAAAAAGAAAAAAGTATACAGACGTTTCCACTTCTCAATGACCAATTTTGGCAGGTAGGATTTCTACTATCTAGCGGAGTAGTGTAGCACATGATATTTGTTCTGTAATTTGCGAGCTTTTGTTTTGGTATCCATGTGTTACCATGTTTCTGATTTAATTATGATATTATCTCCTGATTACACAATTGAACCTTGTCATAGTCTCTGAATTGATGCATTCTTGACACTTCTTCGTTAGTTATGAAACTCTGCTCATATGATGTAGAGTTGTCTTCTCTGTGTGTCAAGAAAGATATACTTCAACACCTTTTCCCTAAAAAGGAAAATAAAACATAAAGTATCAACTTCTCTTCATAACAATAAAAAAAGGATCCACTTCTCTTCTTGCGTCTAAATCTTCTTTTGTTCTCTCTCTATACATAATGAAGCATGTTGTTACTGACAACTTGACCTCCCATTTTCTTTAGATTATCGTTTCCTTCTGTTATTGCAGAGGTCATGGCAGGATCAACAGCATGGCTTGGCAGAGGCCTTTCATGCGTTTGTGCCCAGGGAAGTGATATTGATGCTCGTCCATCATTTGATCTGACACCCGCCCAGGTAATATTCTAGTGCAGGTTATATGAAGTGTAAGCTTCCTACTGTCATAAAACACGATGCAGTATTACATTCTGGATAGCATTTCTTTATGGTACTGCTAATATGCTTGGTATACAAATTTGTTTTCTGATTTTTTCTCCAAGATTTTACACTTTAAAGTTGCAATGAATAGGGAATATGCTGAGCGTTGCGAGTGGTAGTGAGTTTTATTTGGTTTCTTAGTCATTTGCTAATTGAGCTCATGTTGAGGTTCACATATTCTATAAATCTCTTTTAAACTGTGCCAATTCTCAGGCATGAATGTCTTATATTTAACTTTTCACGCTCTGCCCTTTTCTTACCTGATACCTGTTGCTAGTATCCCGTGGAATTAGTGAGGTGTTATCAAAATAAATAAAATTTGTTATTCAGAATGTTAAGCTTCACTGCGCTGTGAGGTAGTATGGAATGTCTTTGGCACATCAACGCTCATAGTGTTCTCTTCCACTTTGTTAATGTCAGGAGGAATGCTTGCAAAGACTACAAAAACGTATAGATGTTGCATATGATAGTTCAATCCCTGAACATCAGGTATCCCCTATTTGAAGATGTCTTAGCCATTTCCCTATGAACTTAAGAGATAACATCTTTGAGGATTTTAAACATTTCATTAAGGTTAAATTTACATTCTTACTGCTCATCTTCGTCTCTCTCTCTCTCCCTCTCTTTTATCAAAAGGAAGCTTTACGAGCATTATGGAAAGCTGCCTTCCCTGTGGAAGAACTCCATGGTTTAATATCTGAGCAATGGAAGGAAATGGGTTGGCAAGGGAAGGATCCATCTACTGACTTTAGGTACATCAGCATCTTCTCTCTCTCTCTCCGCCTCCCCCCCAAGGCATGCAAAACCAACAAAGCACTGATGGTTGAACTTATCTAATCTCGATTTCTGAGTTCACCGCCCTTTCTGGTCCTTTCACTCTTGGTTCACCACTGACATGTTTGATTGGTTTTGATAGGGGTGCCGGATTCATATCACTGGAGAACTTGTTATATTTTGCGAGAAATTTTCCGGTACATCCTCTTTCTGACTTCTCTTTATGGAGAAGTGAAATAGTGACATGTAAACCTTTTATGCCTATAATGAGACTTTAGTATCAACAAGTGCTAATCATTTGGAGAACTAATATCTATGTTTCTTCTTAAACTGGTCTTTATGACTCTGTTTCCCGAGATTGTAGTTATTATTCAGATTGTTGTGTTACATCTGTATTTTCTCACAGTTTCTTATGTACCTCTTCTTTTATGCAATTGTCAAAGTATGATTCTATTTGATTCCTCAGCCCTTAAAAACATAATAGTAGTTGTGAGAGGCTGTTGGTTGATGAGCATCTTAAAGGATGATTTAATTGCTCTCTGCTATTCCTTGCTACTGTCAAATAGAAAAGCTTTGCAGGCACCCTTCTGTTTTCTTTGTGATACTGTAGCATCTAATTTTTTTTAAAAAAAATGGGTAAGTGTTTCTGTCAAGTAATTTTATCTAAAGGTAATAGGGGCGAATTGAGAATCACCAGGGGATAAATCAGGTAGATCTTTTTTTTCCTTTCCAACCTTCTCGATAAATAGGTATATTGGTATAGAAGGGATCTTGGAGCAACGGTAAAGTTGTCCTGTGTGACCTATAGGTCGTGCCGTGGAATCAACTACTGATGCTTGAATCATGATGGGCTGCCTACATCACACTCCAAGGGGGTGAGGCCCTTCCCCAGATCTTGTGAGATGCATAGATTTTTGTAGATCTCGGTTAACCACGAAGACAGAGAAAATGTTCTACCATTCACATCCCTATTTCAGCTGACTTGTAAATCAAACAAATTTTTTGGATAGACTGTAGAGTATGAAGCTGCTAATTGACATGCAGATCTATTTTGTTGAGCATTTTGGACCTATTTATGCTACAAAATCAACAGAACTGTAAAAGTCTATGTGGAGCAAGTTCCAGTTTGTGTATCCTATTCAGTACCATCTTGGTACTGATTATTAATGAAAGACGTCATTCCATTATAAAGAAAAAGTCACTGTGGTGCAAGCTATGTGCCATGTAGTGTTTTTGAGAGTGAGAAGCGCAAAAAAGTGATAAGGGTCTACTCTGCTTAAAGCAAGAAGCAAGGCGCTCACTTGCAATTCTTTAAAAACTACCAAAATAAACCTTGCACAGATAAATAAAATGACTAAATAAGAAACTCAACAAAAATAATATATATAAGCAAATCAATTTATAAAAAACAGAGAAGGAAACAAAAAGCTGAAGAAGATTACCAAATTGAATAAATTAACAAACTAAAAATAAAAGAAACCCGAAGCAAACAATTTATAAAGAAACATGGAAGGAAGAAAAGTTGAAGAAGATTACATTAGCAACGAAAAAAATAGAAGTAGAAAAGAAAACGGAAAAAAGAAAGAAAGTGGCAGCGATAAGAAGATACAGCGAAACGAAGAAGAAAATTGCCTGAATTTTCAAGAAGCAACAGTAGCAAATTTTGATGAACCCTCGTCGCAGAGAGAGAGACCTAGCAACTCTAAATTTCTTTTCTAAAACAAGTTCCCACCTTCCTGTTTCCTCTAAAAAGTCACTTTTATATAAAAGGTGGAGAAACTGCTTCCTTGCTACCTCAGGCTTCAAGGACAGAAGTGATTGCTTCAGTCAAAACCGCTTTGCCTCATCCACAATATACCCTGACCCTTTGGCTCGCTTCGCTTCATTGCTTAAAGAGGTGAAGCGGGCCCATTTCAAAACACTAGTGCCATCCCAAACTTTTACCATTTGACACAAGTATATTTCATTAAACTCACTCATATATTTAAGGCCCTGGATTTAGCATAAATAAAGGCCCAAAAAGATAACAATAGACTCCTAAGATTGGCCTAGTGGTCAATGAAGTGAGTTGATAACCATAAGCTCTCATGTTCGAATTCCAATGGAGATAAAAACATTAGGTGGTTTCTTCTCATGTGTCCAAATCTTGGTTAACAGAGTTACTCGGTCCCTATGCTGGTGGGAGGTAGTAGATACTTCATGGAATCAATCTAAGTGCATGCAACCTGGCCCGAACACTATAATTATTTAAAAAAAAAAACACTTAAGGTTGACAGATTTTAAGTGTAATTGGATCTAGTGACACATGTAATACATGTAATATACTTCAACCAGGAAAAACAATAAATCCCAGAGAAGGTACATATAGTTTCCTTTTTTAATAAAATTGAGATTTGATCAATTAATATGCTTTATGGTAAATTACTTATCAATTAAAAAGAAACATGCTATGTGGTGAACAAAAAGAGATTCAGGATAGAAACTGCATTTGATTGCACGACCAGAACTCAATCCCACCCTTTTATGCAACATGCTAAGTCATTTAGGGCCATTTTTTGGTGCGTAGACAGTTTTTAGCGTAACTTGCTCCAACCAACGGACGATCAGAATGCATGAATTAGGCCCCTTCCAAAATATTACATACTCATCTTAAGTTCTGGAAGGAATGTGCCGTGATTGCATTAAATCCCTGGTATAAGATGTTATATAAATCTTTCAAAATAATAACCTCCAAATCTGCAAATGTGTTCTATTAGAATGATTACCTGTTGTTTACATACATATTTTTTATCAGACATTTACGTTTTTATACTAAATCAGAAAGCATTTCTTTTACTCTAGCACATGAATGAAATATAAGAAAATCTTGTCTGTAATCTCCCTCTCTGCTAAACTCAAAATGAAAGACATTATCCACTTTGTTTACCTGATATTAGAAAGTCTGTCTTGTCATTATTGTTTTCCTCTACCTCAAACAGTTGCCTTGATTTTGCTCAAAGTTAGATAAAAACTTTGACATCATAGTATTTTTCGTTAAAATGTCTCTTACTAGTTGCTGACAAGCGTATGTTATAAAATTACTTAGCTCATTAAAGAATGTAATTCATGATATTTTTCACATATTTCTTACTCTAACCAAAATACTTGGCCTACTTTTTTCTTTTTCTTTTTTTTTCAAAAAAGAAAAAATTCCCTTCCTTGGGATGATTTTCCTATTACAAAATGTTTTTATGCGTAAACTGATACGATTTTTTTCTTATAAGTTATACTAATATTTAAACTAACCATTTTATCACATATTTTTTACTCTGACCAAAATACTTGGCCTACATTTTTCCTTTTGGCCATTGCAAAATACTTGTTCTCATTCCCGTCCTTTGGATAATTTACCTATTACAAAATCTTTTGATGCGTAAACTGATTCTCTTTTTTTCTTCTGATAAGGAATGCTAATATTAATACTTTCTTAATAGCCATGTGATGTCTTTTCAAATAACCATTTAATCTCACATGTTGAACACTTCTCTATGTAATTCTAACTTAATAATTTATTCAAAAAATTCACTTTACTAATCAAATAAGTTATCTACCTTTGAGGCAGAAGTGTAAACTTTTTCTATTAAACATCAAAGTTACTCTTCTTTTAGTGGATGGCTATTGACTTCGTTGATGTTTATTGAGTTACACAATGGTATGATACAAAGGAAACCTACTTTGTAGGTTAAGAAATGAATTTCACCATTTCAATTGTTGAAATTTATGTTGCTCGGACTCTTCAAAAATGTCAAATGAGTGCATATTGGATCCTCCAAAAGTATTGCATATTTGGAGGATCCGACATGGGTCTGACATCATTTTTGGAGAGTCCGACTAACATAGGTTGGAATAATTCACACTTGGGTGACATTGGGTATGTAGGAGATTCAACATTTTATGCTAAATGTATTGATGTTCTGAGCTTTTACCATAAGGCAAAAAGGAGGCTTTCTTGTTTTAAAAAAAGGAATACAAAGCAGAAAAGTAGCTATCCGGTTGTCTATTTTGACGTAATTCAAAGCCCTAATATTGAGCTTGCACATAGCAAGTCATTCTAGTGAAGAGTTGTATCTGGAGCATGTAATGTTTAGAGATGAATCAAACAATTTCCTTGCTCATTTTGTTTAAAAAGTAAGAAATAAATCTGCAACACCATATACTCTAGTGTACACATAATTATGAACAGTTCTATGCTGTAGCCAAATTCAAGCACTGATGCGCTAGGTCCATAATTCATACTTTCTTCTTCCTATTTTATTTTGATAAGCTTCTTCTCCCTAATTTTATTTGCAGAGATCTTTCCAGGATCTTCTTCAAAAGCAGGAAGGTGATAGGGCATTATGGGAATACCCATTTGCTGTTGCTGGTGTCAACATCACATTTATGCTTATCCAGATGCTTGATATAGAAGCTAGTATGTGTTCCTTCTATGCACTTCCTTACAGTGAAATGTGAAATGGAAAATCTAAGTCTAGGAGATCTTGTGTTGATTCATTTAGCTAAATATGTATCTACTCTGCAGTAAAACCAAGAAATCTGGTGGGAGCAACTTTTTTGAAGTTTCTTGCAGGTAAATTGCTTGACCGTAGTCTGAAGATCTGCTCCAGTTCCTTTTGCTACCCCCTTAACTATTGTCCATTTAGTGCTTCTGCATTTTGGCATTTTTCCTTCTAAGCATGTCTTTCGCCTTTGTACAGAAAACGAATCAGCATTTGATCTGCTATATTGTATCACGTTTAAGCTGATGGATCATCAGTGGCTCGCCATGCACGCATCATATATGGACTTCAATGTATGTGCATTAAGTATTTGTGAAGTATGTGATTAAATTGGTGAGGTTTAGTTGAGGATATGGAAGTTCATTTGTTCCTAATTCAATTCTTCTCATGTCAAATCCAGTTCCATATGCCTTCTTCAAGTTGTTCCCGTGCTTCTTCCACTTTATATGCTTCTTAAAAGTTTCACTTTTTGCAACAGCAGTGTAACGAGAAGGAAATTTCTTGTAGTTTCCTTGGCCGCATGGTGTAGGAACTAGTTCTGCTCAGTGCTAATAGCTTGAAGCTATGGGTTAAGAATTGCTCGTGGAGTTATTTATAGTTTTATATGTCTCTTATAGGTAACATAAAAAGTATTATTGATTTAAGTCGGCAAAAAGAAAATGCTTGACAGCAGTACATCCAAAAGATCAGGATAATTCAATCATGGCTTCAGCCTCTAACAAGTTGGCTTTAGCCATGTTGCACCAAGAACTAAGCAACGCTATCAGTTGTGTAAGATGTGTCTTTTTCTTGTTCACAAAAACTCTAGCATTCTTTCTTCGCATAGAATCCACCAAACAGTTGCTGGAATTGAGTTATAATTCAGGCATGCCTTTTCTTTGCATGGCTAGCAAAATACCAAAGTAGTTCTTGGCTTGAACCACGTTTGTTGTATCTGTATTCAAATACATTCTCAGTATCTTACTATTTTCAGTCACAAAGTTTGGTATTAGCATAATGTTCTCTTGAGAAGTTCTTCATGTGCTATGGATGATTGCCATGATACAGACTGATGTTATATTGAAAAATACCTTTTCAGAAATTATTTCTTCATGTGAACCAAGTACCCTACATTGCTGATGTTAGATTTGTTACTTTTCATGCAGACAGTTATGAAGTCCACTCGGCGACAAATTGAAAGGGAGCTTTTGCAAGAAAACATAAAAAGGTTGGAGGATTTGCCTTCATACAGACTTCTTAACTGATAGTTATTGTAGATGTGGCATTTTATAGTTCTTTTTTCTTTTTAGTCATGACATCTCAGCAAAAAGGGAAATGATTTTCTTGCCTTTTCTGTGATATTTGTCGGTTTCTTACGTCGTGGTTTTTTATGGTGGTACTTCTAGTTTTGTTAGAACTAGATGCTTTTTGATGCTAGGTTGTTGGTCTCTTCCTCTTTCACACTGCGGTGATTCTTACCCAGTGCTTGGATGGTGGTTACCCATGGTATAGTATCGTACTGTTATTAAGAATACCACGTTTGTTTTGATTGTTACTTAAAATATATGGTATGGTATGGTTTGATTCCATGGTAAAGTAGTCACGAGAAGTCTCACTTTAGAAACTACTGATTTGGTGTAATTCTATTGTTATTTAATTTTTATTTTCAATTATGTTTTTATTTAATATTGCATAATCCTATTTTACTATTTACCCTATATTATTTAACTCCAATCAAATATTCTACCCATAGTCTTCTGCGTTCAGTTTTCTTCTTGTTCATGTCACGTCTCAAAATACCCCCTAGATGTGACTGGCACCCGCTAACATCACTCACAAGGGCGAATCAATTTATCCATTTCACATGCTCATTAATATAAGCACTGAGAGCAAATATGTGCAAGTCTAAACACATTAATCATTCTTAAACAGAAATAGGGAATTCAACAGAATTTAAAATCAATCTATCAATTATCAATCACTTAAATACTAAGTGTCTAGCCTAAATTCCACAAAAGATCATAGGGCATCTAATAGAGTTACATGAATCTAACTGTCGGGCAGGCAAACCTCAATAAAGAAAATATAGGCTATAAAATTGATAGAGCTGAAATGACAGCCTCCACGAATCAATGTGAAGACTCACCTCAATAACAGAATCTACGTGAACGGATTCGTCAGCCACTAATCTCACGCTCCACAATGGTATCTGCATAGGCATGCAAGTAAGCAGTGTATTTTATATATATATATATATATATATATATATATATATATACATACATATACATAACTCGCCACAAGCACATGAATTATATCATAATATAGCCTTCGACAAGATTCACACAGTTAACTATCAAGAATACTATATATTTCAACACAATTTATACTGAGGGCTTGCCATGAATGACATCTACGCAAATTACTCCACAATAGCATATACAATGCTTAGTATTGTCAAGAAGCATACACAATACCCAAAACTGTCAAGAAGCATACACAATGCCCAATGATATCTAGGAACATACCCAATGCCCCAACCTCATGGCTCACAGCCGTATCACTCCATGAATTAATTGTAATAAAGAGAGTTTTGGTGTGCTTAAATATAAGACATACACGGCTGGCCTCGAAGACCACCGATTCTGCCAGGCACACGCTTGTCCCAACACGTGGACCAGACAGACAAAACACATTTGTAAAACATATTTGAAAAGCAAGCATTCAAAGCTTAAAATCTCACTTACCTCAAATTCACAACTCAAGCATACTTTTCAATAACTCAGAACCATACTCTCGAGTCTCTGGATCACCTCAAACTACACAAAAATGGGTTTAGAATGGTCAAAAATACTTCGGTAGATATTTCCTTAATTTTTAACGAAAATCAAATTCACGGTCAAAGGTTTGACCAAAAAAGTCAACTCTGGTCAACCAGACAAAATCTTCGAACTATGACCACCAACAGATTCTCCTCGGAGAGAGGATTCCAGAACATTAATCAAAATTAAATTTTGATAACATTTTCCCTTTTAAATTGATGATTTGGGTTGAAGAACCCTAGGGATAAACTTTCTCAATTATTCAACATTTTCCTATGTTTCTACCCTGAAAACTTTCTTATAATTGCGTAATAAACTCAAAAAAAAGATTAGGATCATTACCTTGATGATTTGAGATGAAAATCCTTATTTTTCTCTTCTCTTTTCCTCTCTTTTTCTCCCTTTCTTCTCTTTTCTTCTGCTGACTTTTATTTTCTTCTCTTTTTTTTATTTTCCACGTTCTGTTTCTTGTTTCCAACCAGACCAACCCTTTTATTTCATTTTCTTTTCCACTTATTCCCTGCTTCTTCTTCTTTTTTTTGACCCTTAGTCCCTTTATTTATTTTTAGGCTTAAATTACAAAATTACCCTTAATGAAAATTTAGGTTATTACATTCTCCCCTTCATAAAATAACGTTCGTACTCGAATGGTTCTAGAATCATACCTGCAGTGTCAAATAGATGAGGATATCTATCTCACATGTTTGCCTCAGACTCCCAAGTAGCCTCCTCGGTTGGATGATTTCGCCACAACAGTCTAACTGAAGCAACCTTCTTCGACCTCAATTATCTCACTTGTCTATCAAGAATAGATATCGGACCCTCATCATAAGTCAAATTCTCATCAAGCTCCACATCTTCTAGCTGGATCTTATGACTGTCATTATGAGCATATCGTCTAAGCATGAACACATGAAACACTGGATGAACAACGGACAATCTCGGAGGTAAAGCAAGTCTATATGCCACCAATCCGATCCGATCCAAAATCTCATAATGGCCAATGTATCTAGGACTTAACTTACCTTTCTGGCTAAATCTCATAACTCCTTTAATAGGGAAAACTTTTAGAAAGACTTTCTCACCTTTCATGAACTCCATATCACGGACTTTTTTATCTGCATAAGACTTTTGTCTACTTTGTGTTGTCTTAAGTCGTTCCCGTATCAATGCAACTTTCTCCAAAGCTTGTGGAACTAAATCTGGACCTAATAATTGTGCTTCCCCAGGTTTAAACCATCCAACTGGTGAACGACACTTGCGACCGTATAGAGCCTCAAACGACGCCATATGTATACTCGATGGGTAGCTATTATTATAAGTAAACTTCGCCAAAGGCAAATGATCGTCCCAATGGACATCAAAATCAATCGCACAAGCTCTAAGCATGTCCTCCAAGATCTGAATAACCTGTTTAGACTGTCCGTCAGTTTATGGATGAAAAGTTGTACTCAACTCGACTTGCATACCCAATGACTTCTAAAAAGACTTCCAAAACTCAGTAGTGAATTATGCACCTCAATAAGATATTATTGAAATAGGCACACCATGTAGTCGAACTATCTCACGAAGGTAAATATCTGCTAACTTCTTTGCGGTATGGGTAACCCGAACTGGTATGAAATGTGCGGACTTTGTGAGTCTGTCCACAATCACCCAAACTGAGTTGTGTTTCTTGAAAGTACTTGGCAACCCAACAACAAAATTCATAGTAATCCTCTCTAACTTCCACTCTGGGATAATCAAGTTTTGTGTTACTCCCCCAGTTTTTTGATGTTCATACTTGACTTGTTGACAATTTAAGCAACTAGTCACATGCTTCAAAATATCAACCTTCATACCCTTCCACCAGTACAATCCACGCAAGTCTTGATACATTTTTGTAGCACCTGGGTGAATAGAGTATCACGAGCTATGAGCCTTTTAAAGAATCAGCTGCGTTACATCACCCACAACGGGAATGCACAGTCTACCATGTTGATGAAGCATGCCCTCACCATCAATAGAGAATGATTTAACACCCCATTTTGTACTCGATCTCGTAGTCTGGCGAGGTAGGGATCTTCATATTGGTGAGTCTTGACTTGTCCAACTAAGGACGATTGCACCACCATACCTGCTAGTATCTTGCTCGACATTGTGTGATCAATTCAAACTCCTTGATTGGTCAATTCCTGAATATCCATAACCATAAATTGTTTTTCAATAGTGAACCGGGCCAAACTATCCATAGACTTTCTACTCAAGGCATCTGCCACCAAATTTGTCTTCCCAGGGTGATACAAAATGATAAGATCATAATCTTTAAGTAACTCTAACCACCATCGTTGTCTCAGATTTAGATCTTTTTTCTTGAATATGTCTTGTAGACTCTTGATTGACTTGAGATCAAGTTACCTTGTAGCTGATCGAATAAATCATCAACACGAGGCAACGGATATTTATTCTTGATTGTAGCCGTATTCAGTTGTCTGTAGTCAATGCACATCCTCATTGTGTTATCTTTCTTTTTCACAAATAACACAGGTGCACCCCAAGGTGATACACTAGGCCTGATGAACCCTTATTAAGTAGCTCTTGGAGTTGAACCTTCAATTCTCTCAACTCAGCTGGAGCCATACTATATGGAGGTATAGAAATAGGATGAGTCCCTGGGACTAAATCAATGCTGAACTCAATTTCTCTTATTGGGGGTAGTACGGGTAATTCTTCTGGAAACACTTCAACAAATTCTCGAATAATATAAACACTGTCAATAGTAACATCCTCCGCTCGAGTGTCATGAACGGTAGCAATAAAACTCAAACACCCATGATTAATCACTCGATGTGCCTTTACATAAGATATTATCTTTCATTGGGTCACAGGAGTCATGCCTTTCCACACTAAAGGTGGCCCTCTAGGAAAATTAAAATGTATAAGCTTAGCATAGAAATCAACCAAAGCATAACATGATGATAACCAATCCATACCCATAATCACATCAAAGTCAGACATCGGTAACTCTAGTACATCAACTATGGTGTCCCTGTCTTGAACATCTATTACATAGTCTCTGTAAACTTTGTCCACTGCCAAAGTCTCCCCCATTGGGGTCATAACCATATATGGCATAATAAGAGGCTGAACTCTTCGTTTTAAGAATATAGAAAAAGATGAAGATACATACGAATACGTAGAACCAGGATCAATAAGAGCATATGCCCCATGAGAGTTGACAATAATAATACATTTGACTACTGCATTGGATGCCTCGATATCTTGTCTGGCCATAACAAAGAATCTCGGCGGTCCACCCACTCCCTGTGCAACCTGTGCACCTTGTCGATCCTGTCCACGAGCATCCTGCTGAGCAGCCCTAGCTGGCTGAGCCTGAGTATGTGTACCCGTAGCAGTTCCCTGCAACTGTGTCGTAGCCTAACCAGTACCAGAATTCCCATTAGGATAATATTTAGCAATGTGTCCCTATTCACCACAAGTAAAACAAGCTCTGTCTAGTCTAAAGCAACGACCATTATGAAATCTACCATAATTAGAACATCTCGGATGTTGTCTGGACTGAAAGGAACTGTTGCCCTTCTTCTGCATCTACTACTGACCCTGTGTAGCTAGATAACTACTCTTGGAGGACTGCACCACTAACTCTAACTGAGTAGGTCTGGATTGCCCCCGATGGAAACCGCTCTCGCCCCCAGATAGAGCATAACTGAACCCTCCAGTGTTACGCACCTTTTTGCTTTCCCGCTCAGCTCTTTCCATTTCTACATATGACTTAAAATAGAGAGAAGTATCAACCATGTCTGAATAGGTACCACCTCGCATATCTCGTATCACAGGGCCACGATAACGATGTTCAAGTCCATCTACGAAATGTCTCACCTTCTCCCTCAGGTCTTCAACTAAAAATGGAACATACCTGGATAAATCAGTGATCTTAGCCTCATACTCTGTAACTGTCATGGAGCCCTGACGCAGGTTATTGAACTAACATCTCATGTCGTCTTATTTGCTCAATGGAATGAACCCGTCCTTAAATATTATAGAGAACTCTGACCAAGTGATAGGTGGTAACCCTTCTTGTTTACCTCTCTGAATTGAAGTCCACCATGCCTCTGCCAATCTTGAGAATAGGAAAGTAGTAAATTCCATACCACGAGTCTCTTTCAATCCCAATGTAGTCAGTATCTTTTCACAGGCGGTCAATGAACTTTTGAGGCTCCATAGAAATTGGTGTTCCATCGAACTCTGGTGGCTTAAGATCCATGAAACTCTTAAGATCTTTCGATTGCCCAGTAGTGGTAATCGACTGAACAACCGTCTAAGGGGTCTACTGAGGTGTCTGTGTAGCTGCCACATTCAACTGGACTTGTGTTTGAGTTTGTGAAGTAGTCTGAGGAACTGGAAGTCCACCGTTATTAGCCACCAATGTCTCCAACACATTCAACAGTCTGATCACTACGTCTGCAGGCAAAGCAACAGTTGGCACTGTCAATGGAGTGTCCTGAACAACCTGTTCCTGCACTCTCTCTCGAGCAACAACTTGGGGCTGACCCCCATTCACAACTTTAGGCTGAGGATCTGCCTGTGCCCTAGTCTGATGGGCCCCAGCTTGACTACCACCGTAGGTGGTACCACGCCCCGCACTGCGTCCAACAAGTGTCTTTGATCGCCTAGCAGATAAGACGCACGTTTCTTAGCCATCTGTGAAATAAATATTTCAAGATTAGACATGAATCAATTCAACGCACGAACAAAGAATGAAATAAGGGAAAACATCCTAAATGTTTCGTAGCCTCGAGGTCATAAGTATGAGCGCCTACATATACATGAAAAAGACTCTATTAAACACTACTCCATGACCTGGGACTTAAAGCCTAAGCTCTGATACCAACTTTGTCACGTCTCAAAATACCCTCTAGACGTGACTGACACCTTCTAACATCACCCACAAGGGCGAACCAATTTATCCATTTCACATGCTCATTTATATATGTACTGATAGCAAATATGTGTAAGTCTAAACACATTAATCATTCTTAAATAGAAATAGGGAATTCAACAGAATCCAAAATCAATATATCAATTCATCAATCACTCAAATACTAAGTGTCTAGCCCAAATCCCACAAAAGACCATGGAACCAGAGGCGGATCCATGATTTAGAGTTTCCGGGTGCCAAGACAATGCATCGTTAAATTTCTTTGGGAGATATTATGAAGTGAACCAAATATATAATTTTCAATAATATTACTAATATAATAAATAATTTTCATCATTCATTTATAATTGTCCTTGACGAATTTTCATATTCTGAAAACTGTCAATGATGGTATCGTTACTTACATTTGTAATTTACAACACGCTCTATGTAACAAACTAAACAATCATTTAAATATTGATCATCAATGCTATTCTTCACTTCATTCTTTATCTTCTTCATGGATGAAAATGTCTTCTCCACAGTTAGGATAATCACCCTTTCTTATCAAAATAAATTCAATTCAACTCACTGTCTAAATTCAATAGGATAATCACCCTTTCTTATCAAAGTAAATACTTTCTTAGTTTTTTTTGCATTCACGATTATGTACTTTCTTTGCATTCTCAATATTTTCTTATTTATTAAGTACTATACTATTATTTACCTATTCTTGGTACATATCTATATACGAAAACATTCATGTCTTTCAACAAGAAATAAAACATACTATACAAAACAAGCTCCACATAATAACATAAATGTTAACCCTAAAAATCTAGTATCCACAAAACAAAAGCAATATAAAATTACCAAAGTACAAAATTGATTATGTCATATTGTCATTGATAAATAAGCTATTGAATAAATTATTTATTTGAGTAGCTAATTTATTTTTCTAAAAAAATAACCAAAAGAAAGACTTACAATGGGTGTGGGCAGTGGGTTGACGAAAGAAGTAGCGGTGCGACAGGCGTCGTTAATGACAAAGTAATCCGGAGATGAAGTGAAGATGTTCTTTTCAAAGTAATTTAGAGATGAATTTTAGAGAGAGGAAGAAGATGGGTAGCGGAGGAGAGTTTTCACGCTTAAAGAGGAAGAGGAAAAGATCGAGGGTTTTTTATTTGAAGGGTGAAAAGAAAACTTATATTTTAAACTATTAATTAATAAGAAATAAGAAAAGGCAAAGATTGATAAATTAGATTAGTCAATCATGATTAAAACTAAATAAACAGAAATAGAAAAAATAAAATAAAAAAGAGTTAGCTGAAAAATTGGAGATGTTGCCTGCTAGTTTATAATGCAGCAGGCCAACAACTGACCTCTTTTTTTTTTTTCTTCAAAATGTTGGTAGTGAGGTTAATCTTGGCCACTAAGGAGGAAACTGGTGCCTTTTACCATTGGCACTTAGATACCTTTTGATATTTAGGGTGCCACTTTATTATTTATATAATATTTATACCTATATACCTATATATATAGAGTTTCGGCCGAAGCTTGCGGGTGATGTGGCACCCTCACGGGACTGAATAGATCCACCCCTGCATGGAGCATATAATAGAGTTACATGAATCTAACTGTCGGGCATGCAAACCCCAATAAAAAAATATAGGCTACAAAATAGATAGAGATGAAATGACAGCCTCCACGAATCAATGTGAAGGCTCACCTCAGCAACAGAATCTACGGAAACGGACTCATCATCCACTAATCTCACGCTCCACAATGGTATCTGCATAGACATGCAAGTAAGGAGTGAGCTATATATAAATATAACTCAGTAAGATCCCTGACATGCCACTTTAAATACCCTTGGAACAAGTGATAAATATATATATACACACACAAAAAAAAAAACTCGCCACAAGCACATGAATTATATCTTAATATAACCTTCAACAAGATTCACACAGTTAACTATCAAGAATACTGTATATTTCAACACAATTTACACTGAGGGCTTGCCATGAATGGCATCTACGCAAATTACTCCACACCACGATTCCACAACAACATACACAATGCTCAGTATTGTCAAGAGGCATACACAATGCCCAATACTGTCAAGAAACATACACAATGCCAAGTGACATCTAGGAACATACCCAATGTCCCAACCTCATGGCTCACAGCCGTATCACTCCACAAATTAATTATAATAAAGAGAGTTTTGGTATGCTTAAATATAAGATATATACGGCTGGCCTCGAAGACCACCGATTCTGCCAAGCACACGCTTGTCCCAACAAGTGGACCAGGCAGACAAAATACATTTGTAAAACAGATTTGAAAAGCAAGCATTCAAAGCTTAAAGTCTCACTTACCTCAAATTCACAACTCAAGCACACTTTTCAATAACTCAGAACTATGTTCTCGATCTCCGAATCACCTCAAACTATATAAAAATGGGTTTAGACTGGTCAAAAATACTTCGGTAGATATTTTCTTAATTTTTAACGAAAGTCAAATTCACGGTCAAAGGTTTGACCGAAAAAGTCAACTCTGGTCAATGGGGAAGAATTCCAGAACTATGACCACCAATAGATTCTCCTCGAAGAGAGTATTCCAGAACATTAATCAAAATCAAATTTTGATAACGTTTGCCCTTTCAAATTGATGATTTGGGTTGAAGAACCCTAGGACTGAACTTTCTCAATTATTTAAAATTTTCCCATGTTTCTACCCTGAAAAATTTCTTATAACTGCGTAATAAACTCAAGTAAAAGATTAGGATCATTACCTTGATGATTTGGGATGAAAATTCCTATTTTTCTCTTCTCTTTTCTTCTCTTTTTCTCCCTTTCTTCTCTTTTCTTCTAGTGCGTTTTATTTTCTTCTCTTCTTTTATTTTTCACGTTCTATTTCTAGTTTCCAACCAAACCAAACCTCTTATTTTATTTTTTTCGCTTACTCCCTTCTTCTTCTTCTTTTTTTTTTTTGACCCTTAGTCCCTTTATTTATTTTTAGACTTAAATTACAAAATTACCCTTAATAAAAATTTAAGTTATTATAGTTCAATCTTCTCTTTTGATAATATTAATTATACAGTCAAACTTCGCTATAGTGGCAACGTTTGTCTGAAAATTTCATGGCTGCTATAGTGAGATGTTGTTATATATGTGTGTTGACATTTGACATTTATATCTCATTTAGTTATTATAAATAAAAGTACACAAAACTAGTTCAATAATTTTGTGTACTAAGAAGAATGAACGTATTTATTAACCAATTTAACAAAAAAAAAATAGAAAAAGTATGAATGTGAAAAAGGTAAACAGTCGTAGCTTTTTCTCGTGAAGTTAAGAGCATAACTGGTGGACGCTATTTTAATATGATTTTTTCCTTTTATATATTCATAATTGAAATTTAGTATATGCGTGGCATTAATGATGATTATCATAAATATTTTAATATTTATTTTTATACATAATAGATTTCTTACAAAATATAGTACAATATTTGAGTATAGCATAATATCTGAGTATGATTGCTATAGAGGACTAATTTTACAAAGAGTGTGTTGCTATATTGAACGTCACTGCTCTTAGGTAGAATGTTGTTATAGAGAAGTAAAATATAACATGAAAAATCGGTTCTGGAGAAAATGAGGCTGTCATAGTGAAATATTGTTATTACGAATGACTATTATAACGAGGTCTGACTGTAATTAATAACATCTTATCCTTTTGGTGCACCCAATTATATAGGATGTTTGATGTAATTTATAGAAAATCATGTTATTTTTGCAATGTTTTTTACTATTTGGTATAACTTTTATATGCGAGCATAATAGAATTTATTACTATCAAAAAAATAAATTCGAGTATATTTATTTTGATTTGTTTTTTTATTAATTTTGTTAGAATTTGCATGAATTTAACAACTTAATATATTTAAAAGGCATAATTTGTGATAAATTAGCAGAAAAAAAATTATCTTAAATTATCTTATTAGTAATTATTGATAAATTTAACATATACAATAATTTAGAGAATTTTAAAAAACTTATCATAGTTACGATACAATCAAATGAAATAATAAAAAAGTTATTAAACAACAACAAACAATACAATTTATTCAAACATTATATATATAATACAATATATAATTCAGTATGGTACATTGTGAAACCATGGGTAATCACAATCAAACAAAGTGTTAAGAGGCGGAGAAAGGAAATAACAGGTTTTCTCCAAGTGCATGATATAATTTGTTCGAGTCCGGCACCGAAACGAATAAAATTCCTTTAAAAAGTTTCAAAACGGACAGTTGCTTTTCTACGTAATCGAAACGGACACCTTGTTGGCTGTCCAACGATGTTCAACGAATTTTTTTAAAAAAATAATTACTAGAACCTCCTTGCCTCAACAACGAAATCTCCGTTTTGGTTACGTAGAAAAGCAACTGTCCGTTCTGAAATTTTTTAAAGAAATTTTATCCGTTTCGACGTCAGACTCTAATTTGTTCCCAAGCTGCTAGCTATCTTCATTTCCCAGCACCTTCGTATGACGTATCCCCTAACTCTATGAATTTGCCCAATTCATTCTTCTCTTTCGCAACTCCACAGAGACTCCTCAATAAGGTGGGCAAAATTCGAAAACCCATCATTTTCCTCCGATCTATTTGCTAAAATAGAAATCAAACAAAACAAAGACATTCGATGAGGTATGTTGTGGAGGGTAGGATTCTCCATTACACTAATCTGTTTTCTCCTTCCTGAGATAGGTGTCTTCCACTTCCTTAAAAGAACAAGAAGTAAACATTACATCGCATATATAAGCAAATAATCGTAGCCACATTAACTCTTCAACATTCATATCACTAAATGAGAAATTATGAATTTCAAATGTTGAGGCATTTTTAAAAGCATTTTTGGGGCTCGGTATACTAAAAATATTTTGGGGTGCAAATAAAGGACGTATATTCATGTATATTCTAAAATTTGGGGCGTAAGCTTCAAAATGTAATTTCGGGCGTAAAAGTATATGCTTTGAGCATTAAATTTGATTTTTATTATTTTAAAAGTATTTTTGTTATAATTATATTTTTTGTTATTTTTGGTAATAATATTTATATTTTATGCTATCATATGTTCATGCCGTAGTAACTTTTTAAAAAATATATAAATAAATAAATAAATTAGCAACTCTTATAAAAACTGACATTGTCATAAATAGTTTTTTAAATGATTATGTTGAAATTGATAGAATAGTGATTTCATAGCACCATACTTCTGAGGTAACTTAACTATATTTTGTCATTCTTTTTACATTTTTTATCTTTCTTCTTCTTTGAAATATATAAACAATATAAGTATAAATATTAATTGAGGGTGGAATGAACCACTAGATGTAGAGATCGATGATTATTTCATTTCTAGTATTATCTCGGCTATCATTAATTTTTGTGTTGGTACCTTTTTCAAATAATAATTAAATATTTTTATATATATATTGTTGTTGGTTTACTTGATTTATTTGCAGAATTATTGAAAATATTAGTTTTGCTTATTTTTTTAGTAATAAAATTATAAAATTGAATATACATGAGATATATACCTCGTAGATCCATGAGACTTGTGCTCCATATTTAAATGCTCATGCCTCACTTCATAGTACGTAAAATGTCTAGTTTCACACCCCCACTTTTTAAAACACCGAGTGAAAGTACAAAATCGGAGACACCTTAACTTGTTAAACTCAAAGCTTAACAAACCATCAATAGAGTTCTACTCATTATAAAACTTTTACCCATAGTTATATACATGAGATCGATGGATTATTCTCTGATATTAAATTGTCATGACCCAAAAACTAGGATCATGACTCATCGATAGATAAGTCAATCTCTCAATTCACCAATTAATTAAGTATACAACACGTAGATAAGTAATTTCAAATGGAAGTAAGCCTTTAAACCAAGTCCTTTATAAAATCAAGGAAAGCGAAAATCCAACATCAAACCCCAAAATTTGGTGACATGAGTATAAGCCTCTAAAAATCTCATAAATGCAGAAAATGAAGTAATACACTAACTGGAAATATATAAAGACAGAAATCAATAATAAGCTAAGACCTCTAGAAATACTGTGAAACAGTCGAGTATCTACCTCCAAGACTTCAAGCAGACTTTAAAAATCGCGAAGAGGAGACTTCTAAATCATTTCCCAACACCTACATTGGTACACATATCTTTAGGACATAAAAATTTAATTCCTATTAACTTATTGGTGCAATTTATCTTACATGTCTGTTTCTACTTCAGCTTATATATATATTTTTTCGACTTCAACCACATATTGTTCAAACGCCAAGAAAATCATTCCTAGGCTATGTTATAAGTTATAACTGCAGTTAAAAGAAAATGGAAGCAACTTTATAGAGAAGGTCACGCAGCTTCAAAGGCCTAATACTTGATGGGGCTGGTGCAGTTGATTTAGTCCAAGTAAACATATGGGCTAAGAAGGAGAAACTGATCGAATAGAATGATTTAATTTTTCCTTCATAGGCAGCTGCTGGAGAAGCAAAGCAGGTTAGGGAAATTTTAATAGCTCAATTAGTTGTCTATCTGAATTTTACCTTGTTGGTAAGGGTTCGATTCTCTACTTTATAATCTACTCCATTTTCCTTTTTTCTATGCTCAATTTAAAAGAAAAACAAACACCTTGTTGATAACGGTTCAATTCTCTGCTTTATAATCTACTTCATTTCCCTTTTTTCCCTATGCTCAATGTAAAAGAAAAGAGAGAGAGAGAAGCAAAGTGAATATTTCCAATTATAGTAACACTCATTGCGTTTCATTCAAATCTCTTCACTATTTGGTGCATATCATATATATTGACATTTTTGGTGTTAAGCTGTTTTCCAAGATGTTATCGAAAGATAATCAATCACGTGTCATGGATGGTATACGCAAAATTTTGTGCATATAGTATTCACTTGTTATAATTCAGCAATAAGTGAGTTTGGGTCTGTAATGAGGAGTAGGTACCAGCTGGTCCATTGCATTCTATATAACTCTACCCTCTAAATCATATATTATTATAAAAGTAGAAAAACCTTAATTGAAAAATTAAATTACAATATTTATATTTTTATCCTTCAAGCAAAACCTACTTCTTTAATATTTTGTACAAAAATGTAAAAATAAATTTTAATAAATGCTAAATATTAGATTGAATACAATGCAATGAATCACCCACAATTACGTTTCTCAAACATATCAATTATTAATTTGAAGATGTTATTACAAGTCATTTATGTAATTTCTTTACAGTTCTAGAATTCATTCTTCATATTTGATATTCCCATACATGTGTTAGAGTAATATGTTATTTTTTTTGGTATATAATCACATGATGCAACTTTAAATATTAGTTGCAAATTTGTATTTGATAATTTTTGGAAGTCAATTTTTTTAGAGTATAAAATGTATGTGTCCTTTCACGTATTTGTAACAGTTATGAACAAATCTAATAGATACTTTAATGGTCTTTCTTTAACATGACTTTTGAGTATCTATTGAATCTTTAGACACATTCCTTAGCTTATAAATATCACTGTGTGTTTCAGTAAGTTTTTCTCTATGGATTGTGCAATCTATATATCTCTCTCTATATAAAAGGAGGTTATAGGTATGATGATATGACATGCTTCTATAACCATCATTTTTATTTATTTTTTTTGTGATTTTTTTAAAAAGTTTTTTCTATTTTTTCTCATTTATGTATCATGTTAAAAATTTTAAAAATCACTGTTTTAACTCTCTTAACTATATTAAATATACTATATATATACTTTTATTCTATTTATTCATTTTTCGATTTTTTTCTACTTTTTTTTCATTCATGTGTCATGTTAAAAAACTCAAAAGTCACTCTTTTAACTCTCTTAACTATATTAAATATACTACATTAAAAGAAGTATATATATATATATTATAATAGTGGTATATAGGACGATGATGTGACATAGTTCTTTGGCCAAGGATTCCTCTTTTTTGCCTTTTTTCCCTCTTTTTCTACTTTCTTATTTTTTGATTGATTTTTTTCCATGTATTTCATGTTATATTATAAATTTCAAAAATCACTTCTTTAATCCTCTTAATCACTTATTGACAAATATTAATTACTGATAACCGGTATGGAGGAGCAAAACTCCCTATCAAACAAAAATCTAAATTACATGTTTGGTTACCTTTAGCCAAAGTAACAGAAAATTTAATAAATATAATAACTTATTATAGTGTATTTAACATGCCAATTATGTGCTGCTCCATTTTCAGTTTCTAATAACCTTTCATTCTCAATGCCTTTTCATCTTTCTGTACTAAATGAAGGAAATATATATATATATATATATATATATTCCTAAATCTGCAAAGGGTCTACTGCTTATGGATAAATGACAAGTTTCCTCTGTTAGAATTAGATATGAGAAAAATAACTTTTTGGTTAGCTAGGCTCTATATAAGAAAAAGAAATAAAAAGGGGAAATTTTGTTAATGAATCAAAATTTCCTTTGTTAATAATTTGATTTAAAAATATTTTTGTCATTAATTGGGTTCAAAAATACATATGGTGTTAATATTTTGGTCCAAAAATTAATTTGTACTATTACTTTTGGGTCAAAATTTTTTTTCTTAATAAACATATTATTATTTTTAAATATGTTATTTTCTAAATAAAAATATTATTACCCATCATTAATTTTCATATATATAAAATCACAATAATTCATCATTAATTTTTATTTAGATAATGATCAAATTCTTTTTCTAATAAAATAGAAAATATTTTTAGTTCTTAATCATTTCTGAATTCAAGAAAGATAAACATTTGCTAATATAATTCTTAATTTTAAAGTTAAGATATAACAATCATAATGTAAACAAACATGAAAATTTATTACATTGTTTCAAATAACAAAATATCTTTAAAATATCATCGATAGAATTATTATTGGTGTTTTTAAAAAAACTTATTTTAACTTTAGAATCAAGAATTATATTAGTAAATATTTATCCTATTTCAATCTGAAAAAGATTAAGAAATAAAAATATTTCTATTTTATTGGAAATTCCTTTTATTATTATTTAAATAAAAGTTAATGATGAAGTTACTATTGTTTTTATATATGACATATATTATCAGTTTAAAAAGTAACATGGTTATTTTATTATAATTGATAAAACAAGATTAAGAAGAAAAAGATTACTTCTCACTTTTTTTATTAGTTAATGAAATTTTAAAAGAAAATAAATTCAAAAAAATATTCTTTAAAAATAATATTTTATTAAAAAAATGTGTTTAAAAATGATAAGAAAAATATATTTATTAAGAAAAGGATATTTTTGATCCAAAAATAATAATATGGGCATTTTTTGACTAAATTATTAGCAATATAGGCATTTTAAAATCAAAATATTAATGATAGAAATATTTTTAAGCGAAATTATTTATGAAAAATATTTTTATTGCCCCCCCCCCCCCCACCCACCCACACACACAAAATTATTATCATATTTTCAACTATAGATTTTTTCTTTTAGAGGGTCTATTATCCCCTGAACTACTTTAAAATAAAATAAATACACCTTTATGTATTGAGTTGGTAAAAAGTGTGTGCTTACTCTCTTAAAGACATGAGAAATACCAAAAATAACTTAAGATTTGTTTAATATGGGCACATGTCATTTTTTAATTGGGCGATTTATAATTAATTAGTACATATAATTAATTAATATTAAAACTTAGAGTAATGTCTTTTAAATTGTTTTCCTTTCTTTCTTTGTGAAATATAATTAAATTTTATTATTTTTTATTTTTTTGCTTAATTGACGCTACTAAAAAGTAACAAAGATTAAATTAAATTTAGATTGCCTAAAAAATATTAGTTATTATAAAGAATTATGATCAGAGATATACTGATATTTTTATAATATTATTATCAACGTATAAACGTATTGATATTTATATAATAACTGATTTATTTAAAAAAAATTAATTTTTTTTATTAATATTATTATCATCACATGATCAAAATTATTTTAAGAAAAACTATAATTGGTGCTACTAAAGATAAAATTAATAGTAACGTAATGTTATTAGTTAAGAATTTTTTAAAAATCAAATATGTATAAATTTAAAAACATACTTATTTTTTAAAAAATCAAAATAATAATTTAAACACTAAAAACAAATTGAAACCCTAACATTTCTAAAAAGTAATTTTTTCAAAAAATAGCTTGTTAAAACTAATTCAACCGCTAAATTTGACCTCAAAATTTAAAAAACATAATTAAAAAAAGACAGTCAATATTAATGTTAATTATAAAGAAAAAAATTTGACTTTTGCACAAAGAAAAAAAGAAAAATAATTTAAAAAATATTTGCTTAAAATTTTTAATATGAATTAATTATAAGGTGTTCAATTAAAAAAATTATATGTATTTATATTAATCATATTTTAAGTTTTTCTTTTTTCTTTTTTGCTTTTCACATGCCTATAAGAGAGTGAACACATTCTCTTTGTCAATTCAACACCTAAGGGAGTATTTATTTCATTTTAAAGTAGTTCAAAAATAGTAATAGAACCATTTAAATAAAAAAGTGTATAGTTGAAAATATGACCATAATTAAGGAAGGTATTTATGCCTTTTTCCTAATTTAAAATTTTTTAGATCATTTTCTAAAATAATTATTAGAGCCCATTTGAATTGACTTATTTTAAATATTTTTAAATTAAAATAAACTTTTAAATAATTTTTATAGCATTTGAATAAATTAAAAAATACTTATTTTAAAATATTTATTTTAAAACAAAAAATAAAAAATAAATTAAAAATTAAAAATTAAAAATTTTAACTCATTAACTTTTAACTTATAAGCTATAAATAAAAAGTTATCCAAAGGGCTCTTGGCGTGTAGTTGAGGGAATGTTATGTCTCATCACCAGCTAGCAAAAGAACATGCTGCCCAGAACCATCTCCAATGAAAAGATCCAAAGAGAAGGGAACAAACGACAAAGGACAAGTGTTTAAAAAAAGCCTACCAAGTACTTCTCTTGGATAACTTCACTTATAGTCCTTATTAAAATAAATACACAAAATAGTTATTCTATCATTTTTAAAAATTAAAATATAATTAAGTATATTTATTTTATTATGATATTTAGTAATAATATTTTTTAAAAATAATAAATATTGACTAATTAGCATAAAAAATTTAAATGAAGAGCATATATATATACTTCAATATTGTGATTATTTAGATTAACTCTCTTTTTATATATTGAAGAGGGATTAAAGAGAAAATATTTATTGAAGAGAAATTAATATTTTAAATGAGGGCATGATATTTAAAATACACAATTTCATGAGGGGTGTGTAAATAAAAAGATGTGATTAGTAAAGTGGTCCCGAGGAATAGTACTCTCCCCTTCCACTTTTACTTGTGTACTATACAAAAAATAGATATTCATTTTTACTTATTTAATTTAGAAATAAAGGCATAATTTGTCACTTAATTCCTAATTATTCTTATTAATAATTATAGTGTAAAATTTTCAATGCATTTTTTAGATATTAAATTTATTATATAATAAAATTATTATTTACTTATTATTTTTTTAAAAATGTATCAAATTAATGTTAAACAAATAAAAATAAACGGGAGGGAGTATCTGATAATATGCCCACACTCGGTCATCAAGAATTTTAGAAGACTTTAACTCACTCATTGAATTGGTAATTATAGTTGCATGGAATTCTGCATATTACTGCCTGCCTCTTTGGTGATTACCCCTCGCTCTCTCACTATAATACTATATATATATATATAGAGAGAGAGAGATTTTCTTTTTCTCCTATTTAATTCTAGGGTCGATATTCTATTTTCTGGCCTTTAATTTGAATCACAAATTGTATAGGAGTCACGGAATGCAAAGACCGATGCAACTTGTTCTACTCCATTCAATTAAATTTAATATTTATGATATGGAGCCTAATATATGTTGAATTTTGATAAATAAGTAATAAATTTCAAACCTAATTTTAAAAGTGTGATGACTTTGATGATAAAAGCTTAAAGATTGAATTGGTCAAATTTAAGTTTTGAATTCTCTTATTATTTTTAATAGGAATTCTTTTTAAATTTTCAAGATTCAAATAATTTAAGAAATAAACTTATTGATTCAATGTTTTTAAAATCTCTTATTGCTCCAACTTGTAACATCTGTTTTCGAAAAAGACAACCAATTATTACTTTGAATCTTTACAAATGAAATCACGAGAATTGTCGGATCCATAGGTAATTAAGTTTATTTTCAATATGTCACAATTCCCAGACTGATGATTGGTCTTATTTTTCTGGTGTCTTCTATTTTACTACTATTCCTTGTTTTCTTGTTCATTTGGAGTATATTAAGTTGTCAAGTTACAGAATTGAATGGTAGTGTGACGATATTTTACTTTGAATGGTTTTTTTTTTCCTAAAAAACCTCTTCTATAATTGTTTTATGTGAGTTATGGCTTGCAGGTGACATAATTTTTAAAATTACGAAACACGAAAAAGACTATTAAATTTAATTTTGGAAATTTGAAAAACAAAAGTTTGACCAAAGTATTTGTTATTATAGTATTTTGCTTTGGTAATCTGCAGTATTACTTCAGCTCTTACCTTTGAGTACTTTTGCTTAATAATTTTCTTGTATTACTTGATTTAATACTAGTGATATGCCGATTCTTTCCTTTTAGTTTCATCTCTAGTTTTGTTTTAATATTTCTCGGGTATTTCTTGCTTACCTTTATTTGCTGTTTGTAACTCTTATCATATTACTTGGATTTAGCGTTAGATACTTTTCTGGTTCTTCCCGGTTACTTCCATTTGTTGTCACGTTTAATAATCTTCTGTCTTGTTTGCTTACCCCATTACTTTTATTATTTTGAATTAGTATTCTGATTGTATTACTAGATATTTGTGATTTAGTATTCATACTGTATTACTTCTTTAATTAGTCAGGACCCTTGTTTAGTTTTTCTTTGTTGTTGTTTTAGTAGCTTTGGTGAATAATGGCAGACTGGAGTCATATTTTTGGTCGGGGAAATAGCCTAGGTCAGGGGGTATATGGGTTAAGTGAGCTTCTAGGTTGCGAGTAGGATTTTGGAATATAGAGACTTTAACAGGAAAGTTCATAAAACTAGTGAAGATTCTCAAGAAAAGGAGGATTAATATAATTCACGTCCAGAAAATCAAATGGGTAGAAACTCAGGCGCGGAATATATATGAGTATAAGTTGTGGCACTAAAGACGCGCAAGGAATAGGAATGAGTAGCATATTAGTAGATAGAGAGCTAAGGGAGCAAGTGGCGGAGGTCTGGAGGGTCAGCGACAGGATGATGCCAATTACATTAGTCGTTGGATAGTTCACTTTGACCAATTAGAAGTGTACCCGTAGTGTACACTAGGGCGATCAATGACATGTATGATAGAATCAAGATCCGAGTAAGGATAATGGGAGGTCGCTCAGATTCCTTTCCAGTTACGATGGGGTTGCACCAGGGATCAATTCTTAGCCTATTTTTATTTTCTTTAATGATGGATATATTGACTCAACAAATCTATGGAGAGGTATCTTGGTGTATGTTATTTGCAGATGACATAGTTCTGATTGACGGGTCTCACAGTGGAGTTAATGTTAAGTTGGAGGTTTAGAGATATATCCTAGAGTCTAAAGGTTCAAGTTGAGTAGGATCAAGTAAAAGTACTCGGAATGCAACTTCAGTGACGTAATGAGGCTGGCATGAGAGTGAGACTCAATACACAGATCATCCAAAAGAGAGGTAGCTTCAAGTATCTTGGGTCTATTACCTAAGAAAATGAGAAGATTAATAATGATGTCACACACCATATTAGTGTAGGGTGGATAAAATAGAGGCTTGCATTGGAATCTTGTGTGATAAGAAGGTGTCGCTAAAATATAAAGTCAAGTTCTACAGGATGATGGTTAGAACAACTATGTTGTATTGGGTGAAGTATTGGTTAGTTAAGAACTCTCATGTTCAGAAGATGAAAGTTACAACAATGAGGATGCTGATACAGATAGATGTGTAGACATACTTAGAGAGAGGAGATTATAAATAAAGATAACTGGGGTAAGGTGGAAATTTCTTCTGTGGAGGACAAGATGTGGGAAGCAAGGCTGAGATGGTTGGGAAATGTGAAGTGGAGATACACAAATGCACTAGTGTAGAGGTTTGAGAGGTTGGCTATGGATGAGTTTAGGAGAGGTAGAGATAGGCCAAAAAGCATCGAGAAGAGGTGATTAAATAAAACATGATGCAGTTGTAGCTTACCGAGGATATGACCTCAGATAGGAGGTTGTGGAGGACACAAATTAGGATAGTAGGTTAGCGGATAGTAGAGTGTGGTCTCACTTATCTTTCTATATGAATAGTCTAGTATTACCCCTGTAGTTTCTTGTTCCTCTATTTCTATTATTATCTGTCGCTTCTAGTACTGTATTATTTTTGTTGTTGGTAGTTATTGTTCAAAATTCTTTCTCATGCTTTCTATAGTATTTTGTCATGGCTTCTTCATTTTTGTTAATTTCTTTTCCAAACTGCTTTGATCTATTTTTCATTGAGCCGAGGGTTTAACTAAAATAACCTCTCTACCTCCAAGATAGGGGTAAGGTATGCGCACACCTGACCTCCCAAGATCCTACTTTATGGTATTACACTAGATATATTGTTATTGATTGAAGTTTGACCAAAGTCAACATAATGGGTAAACTACTTCAGAATTATTTTTGACTTCTCCATTATGCCCAGAAGGTGAGTTTTACTTAATCGGATGGTTTGCGAGGGTTTCGAGGGACTTGAGAGTGATTCAGGCTATTGGGTTGATTTCTAGTTAAATTAAGGAATATGTTTGACCACAGTTAATATTTGATCAAGATGGCTTCAAATTTGTATTTTTAGTATTCCAATAAGTTTCTACCATATTTTATTACTGATTTGCATATTAGGTTCATGTCCTGATGGGTTCAGGTGAGTTCCCGGGGTTGATTCTATAGTTTGGGCTGCTTTGAGCATTACTGGAGCTTCAAGTACTAGTGTAGTCGCAATTTCCGTCTTTGATCCACACTTGCTAATCCGCACTTGCGAAAGGTGGGTCACAGGCATAAAGATGGACAAGATGACGAGGGACCGCACCTGCAAGGTTTCTTCACAGGTGCAAAGTTAAAGAAGTGAGGTTTGATCGCACCTGTGAGTCCGTCACTGTGAGAAAAGTCTCCACCTTTGATAAACGGTGAAATATCTAGATTCTATATCTGTAATGTTTCTTTCACAGATGAGATATTGCCAAATCGAAAAACATTTTTTTCCTATAAGAGTTACTGGCAGTTTGGGATTTTTAGTCCCTATTTTGATACAACATTTTATAATTCAATTTTATGAGTTTTGGACATTTGCTTAGGGATATTTTGAAGGGATCTTTCAGATTTTATCATGGGGTAAGAATCTAAACTTTCTATTGTCATTTAATCATGGGTTCCTATGATTTTTGGTTGATTAATGCATATATGGTGCGAGAAAAATTACGGTTTTGATCCCTAAGTTGAGATTATGAAATTTGATTATTTGAAGATTTATTCGTGGTTGGAATTGGCTAAGTTTCTGAATTTAGAGCCTTTAGACTATGGATAAATCAACTTCGCAATAAATTTCCAATTTTGACCTCGGGGCTCAGGGTTGATTTTTCATTAATTATAGATTTTGGTACCAATAGACTCATATATACATATAAAGTACGTCTTTGGTAGATTGGGAGCACTCGTAGAAAAGGAAAGGCTATTGTGGAGACACAGTCGTGCTTCAGATTGAGGTAAATGAAGGCTTTCTACAGTTTGATTGGTGTATATTTTCATAATAATGATATTAAAGGAATGTGGGATAAGGGGTTACTATATAGGTGAAATGACGAGCACCTATGCAAGAGACATGTAGCATGTAGGGGGTGATAATTTAATTCTTTAGTTGATTCTTTTCGTGATTATTTGGCCTTATATGATGATAACTGTAAAACTAAATACGTGAAAGTACTTGATTGATGGTGGCTAGATGATCCTTGATAGAATAGAATAGCCTATTGTCTATAATAGATTCTGCTGGTCCTGCACTTGAGTGAACAATGAGAATGTTGACTATAAATCCTATACTCTGTACTTGTTTTTATACATATTCATATCGTTCATATTGGTGCATGATATCTTTGGATAGATGGTCCAGTTAACTTAATGCATTGACATCCAATCTTTATTATCGTTAAAGTTATCTAAATCATGCATGCCAAAGGAACTGATACCGACATAGTGGTATATCGAGGAAAAATATTTCTGAAAGGGTATATAGATATCGCGAGTCCCTTAAGGGTCATGGCTTGCTAACACCCCCGTAGAGTATGTCTATGTACCAGTTGCATTACATTGGCCATTTACATTGCATTTTATCATCTCATATCCATGATTACTTGATAGTCTTAGAACTATCTTTCCTATCTTTGTGGTAGTGAGTAATTGTCCTTATCTATGGAGTTGAAGTATTCAACCTTGAGATTTGAAATGCTTATTATATATATATGTGTGTGTGTGTGTGTCACTAACCTTGTATTTTCAACAAATAGTCTTGTTATTACTTTGAGAAAGAGACGATCTATGACATTTACTAGGTACGCCTTGTTTATGTACTCATACTACACTTATTTCTCCCTTATGGGTGCAGGTTCGGATATGAGTGCTAGCGTAGTGCAAGTTGATCGTGGAGTCCCAGGTTATCCTTGAGAAGGCATAGTGGTAAGTTGCATGGCTAATCCGCAATGCGTATCTCCTTTCTCTTAGTTTATATTTTGTTTTATTTCATTTAGACAAGGTATTAAATGCTTTCTAGACTTGTATAAAAGTCTTAGAGGCTCTTGTACTCGCGACTAGGTTTTGGGGTATGTATTTTGTTACTTTTGTACTTATGTTATGAGATATCTTTGAGACTTTTTTTATGCTTTCTACTCTTCTTTACTTTTATGTTAAAATAGAATTAGACTATTTTAAGGTTCGCCTATTGAATTTAGGTATACGTGCCAATCATGACTCTTGATATTTTGGGTCATGAAAATTTGATAGCTCTAGGCTCGTTAGTCTTGTGGGTATAAGTTTCATGCCTAGTAGAATCTTGCTGATTTATATGGAGACATCTATACTTATCCTTGAGAGTCTATGAGACATTTAGGAAACGTTCCATTCTTTTATTTTTATTGTGCATAATTGGTTTAGATGAGATTCTAAACATTATTATTTCATTCTCTCACAAATGGTAAGGATTCATTCGACCATAGCTAGAGAGAAGGAGCTTGTGAATGCTGCTAGGATTGTTGTCCATGGTCGAGGCAGTGGACAAGGGTAAGGTAGATATAAAGCTCAAGTGGTAGCATACACCAGAGACTGTGCTAGAGTCATATCTCCTAAGTTGGAGGCTATTCATGATAATGACCATTTTAGGCGGTTGAGTTGGCCCAAACTCAAGCATCGCCAGGATTTGTTTCTACTCCTACACAATAGGAAACTCTAGTTTAGATATTAGGATTTCTAGACAGTATGAATCAGATAGGTTTATTATCGATCACACTTGATCGTTCACAGATAAGGGTCGGTGCTCAGACTCTCGATCGACATGTTGTACGGAGGTTCTAAACTATAGGGACGCAACCAGTTGTAGTTGTAGCTCACCAGCGTTTGGGTATACCATTTCAAGACATTGTTCCATGCCTTGCAATTGCACCTACTCTATTAGTGGATGAGCAGAAGAGTTTTAGTCAGTTCAGGACAATTAATCCTTTGCAATTTAATGGGGATCCTAGTGCAGATGATCGATCCAGCTAAATAGTGGTGGCGAGCTTATTTTGATAGTAGACCATCTGGGTCATCTCCTCTCACTTGGATCCAATTTTCTCAGGTATTCTTAGAGAGGTTCCATGTAGTGTTTGGGAGGACAAGAGGTGAGTTTTAGGGGCTTCAACAAGATAAGTATGTCTGTGATAGAGTATGAGATGTGATTTCATGCCTTAGTGGAGACTGAAAGAGTGAGGAGGTTTTATCAGGGACTCTTATATCCCATTCGTCTACCTACAACTCAAGTGGCTACTATAGGAGCTACTTTGTAAAAAGTGGTAGATGTTGCCAAGGATGTGGAGTTGATTAGGCGACAAAACTCGAAAGAGCATAGGGCAAGAAAAATTGTAGTTCAAGCAACTTTAGTGGTACCTCATCTAGGGGTAGAAGTTATTTTGACAGAAATCATCATCTCTAGTCTACTAAAACTGTCCATTCATCTTTGCAGAAATAAAAAGGTGGTTAGTCTAGGAGTGACGCATATTGTTCAAGGCTGGCTCCCCATGGTTCTTCTCATAGGCCCATAGGGCATGGTTATTTTGGTTCTTCTAAGTAGGCTATGGCTCCCATGGGTATTATGAGTGTAGAGATCTAGGACACTATCATAGGGATTTTCCAAAGCTCGGGCATGGTAGATGATGAGTTGGTAATTACCAACTCATTAGACTTTTAAGAATGAGTTTTTGCATTATTTTTACATTAATTAGGAAGGTTTTATGACTTTTCTCTTTGATTTTGTAGGTACTGAACTTAGACAAGGAAAATAGAGAAATTGAACAAAAAGTACTTTGCTGGAAGCAAGGAACATGCGTTCTGCAGAAGGGCACCTGCGAAACTGTAATGACCTTGGCCCAACACTGTGAAGTATTGTTCGCTCTTGGGCCGAAGCCTAGCACGGATATGTCCCCTTGGGTATGCTAAACCCAAAATGCGCCTCCCAATATTAAGTCCAGTCCATTACTAAATAGACAGGCACCCTCTCTCTCTTTTCCGATGTGGGATTTGCCTAAGTGAGTAGGAGACACTAACCTGTAATACCCCGAAAGTGCTTAGGAGTAGACTCGAGAGTTAAAAGTTGAAAACCGTTAAAATTTAGAAAATATCACAGAACGAGTGACGTAACGACTCGTGGTATCAAACCACGGGTCATTATATGCAGTCGTGGTGTTGGGAGGCTTGGGTGGCAGTGGAAACAACGATCGATGTGATGGCCCATTATAGGTTACAATGAGCCGTTGTTTGCAGTCGTGGTGGGAGATGGACCTTGGCATCTGAGAGACAACGGGTAACCCCATGACCCGTCATGAGTAACCATGACTCGTCGTTTGTAGTTGTTGATTGAGGAGTGAAATTTCTAGTGGCTTTGACGGAAGGACACAATGACTTGTTGGTTGGTGTAACGATTCGTGGTGAGGCCCGTTATAGGATTAGGTGTTAAAGTTCAGGAGGAAACAATAGTCGAAATGACGACCCGTTGGTCTAGAGGATGGATCATCCTGTCCATCCGTGGTTTAGTTCCGAAGGCATTTCTCAACAGTGCTCACGACAGGCAATACAACGGGTCGTCGTTCCTTCCAACGATTTGTTGGTACGACCCGTTGGACCGATCTGGACAGTTTTCAGGGAAGATTCATTAAGGGAATTTTTGACTTTTCCATGATATGAGACCCTAAACTATGTTGTTTTAGCCTAGGAAAGGTGGGTTATAGAGGGATAATTTATTCTAAGTCCTTATTCATGCATGCAAGAGTATATAGAGGTGATCATAGGGTGATTCAGGGCTCCTCTCTTCAAATTCTTCCAATTCCTTCTTGGGCATTCAAGGGAGATTAAGAATCAGTTGTTTTCAGGTATGTAAGGCTATCAATGGGTGTTTCCTTTCACACCCATGCCCATTTTCTATGATTTCATGAAAATCCTATAAAACAATTTATGGGGTTTTGAAGTAGATTTGTATAAAAATATAATGATTGTTAATGGTCTTTGTGATTTTTGAATCTTATCATATTTTAAGGGTTTTTTTTCAAATCGAGGTATTGTGTGAGTACCCAGAGGTCTTTCCCGATGATTTTTAGGCCATGTGGTATCGAGTGAGGGCATAAAGGTAGATTCTTAGAAAATTGAGGTGGTGAAAAATTAGCCTAGACCGGTGTATCCTTCGGACATTCAGAGTTTCTTGGGTTTAGCTGGCTACTATCGAAGGTTTGTTGAGGGTTTCTCCTCCATCACAGAACCTTTGACCAAGTTGACTTAGAAGAAGGTAAAGTTTCAATGGTTTTGTGGTGTATTGTGATGCTTCGAGAATCAGACTTGGGTGTGTGTTGATGCATCATGGGAAAGTGATAGCATATGCCTCAAGATAGTTGAAATTCCATGAGAACAATTACCCGACCCATGATCTTGAGTTGGCCACGGTGGTGTTCGCATTGAAGATATGGAGGCATTACTTGTATGTGGTCCACGTGGATGTATGTACGGACCACAAGATCTTGCAATATGTGTTCACGCATAAAGATCTCAATCTTCAGCAAAGGAGGTGGTTGGAGCTACTCAAAGACTACGATATGAGTGTTCTTCACCACACGGGTAAGGCTAATGTAGTAGCAGATGCACTTAGTAGGCTCTCTATGGAGAGTGTGTCCCATGTGGATAAGGGAAAGAAGGAGTTGGTGAAAGATGTCCATCGACTTTCAAGGTTCGGAGTTAGATTGGTCGACTCGACCGATGATGGCGTTGTTGTGCAAAACGGATCAGAATCATCCTTGGTGACTGATGTGAAATCTAGACAAGATGAGGATCCGATTTTGGTAAAGCTGAAGGAAGCCGTTCGGAGTCAGAAGGTGGAGGTATTCTCTCAAGGGGGAGATGGTGTGTTGCGGTACTAGGGTCGTCTATGTGCTCTAGATGTTGATAATTTGAGGGGCCAGATATTGCATGAGGCACATGGATCCAAGTACTCTATTCATTTGGGTTCCACGAAGATGTATCGGGATTTATGAGAAATCTATTGGTGGGATGGTATGAAAAAGGATATTGTGGAATTTGTAGCCAGGTGTCCGAACTGCTAGCAAGTTAAGGTTGAACATCAAAGGTCGGGAGGCCTACTTTAGGATATTAGCATTCCCACTTGGAAGTGGGAAGAGATTACTATGGATTTCATTATAGGCCTACCTCGTACTCGCCGACACTACGATTCTATTTGGGTGGTGGTTGATAGGTTGACCAAGGCTGCACACTTTCTACTGGTCAAAAACACAGAATCAATGGATGATTATGCCAAACTGTATATCCGGGAGTTGGTGCGATTACATGGAGTGCCCTTTTCTATTATCTCAGACTGAGGTACTCAGTTTACCTCCCAGTTCTGGCGATCTTTTCAGAAGGGGCTTGGGACTCAGGTTAAGCTCAGTATAGCCTTTCATATGCAAATGGATGGACAAGCTAAACGAACAATCCAGACTCTTGAGGACATGTTGAGAGCATGTATGATGGACTTCAAAGGTAGCTGGGATGATCATCTGCCCTTAATCGAATTTGCTTATAATAACAACTATCACTCTAGCATCCAGATGGCACCGTTCGAGGCTCTTTATGGGCAGAGGTGTAGATCGCCCATCGGATTGTTTGAGATTGGTGAGGCAACTATGATAGGGCCCGATTCGGTTCATGAGGCTACGGTGAAGGTTCAGTTGATAAGGGACAGGCTGAAAACCGCTCAGAGTCGTCAAAAGTCATATGCTAATGCGAGGAGGAGGGAGTTGGAGTTTAAGGTGGACGATTGGATATTTCTGAAGGTGTCTCCCATGAAGGGAGTCATGCGGTTCGGAAAGAAAGGAAAACTCAGTATGTTGGTCCCTACCGGGTTATGAGAAGAGTTGGTAAGGTAGCGTATGAGTTGGACTTGCCATCAGAGTTATCTTCAGTTCATCCCGTCTTTTATGTATCGCTCTTGAGGAAATGCTTGGGAGACCCAACCTTAGTGGTTCCGGTGGACAGCGTTGGTGTAAAGGATAGTCTTAGCTATGAGGACGTTCCGGTGAAAATACTAGATCGACAGGTTCGAAGGTTGCGGAACAAAGAAGTAGCTTCAGTTAAAGTATTATGGAGGAATCAGCATGTTGAAGGAGCTACGTGGGAAGCCGAAGCGGATATGATGGCTAAATACCCATATTTATTCTCTACCAGTTCAGTTCCGACTTGAGGTATCAGTTTCGCTCTATGACTCTATTTAATTTTATGTTCAATTCATGCACGCAAGTTTCTTTTATGTATATGGGTGTGTGTGTGATTTGTGAATTCAGTTTAGCTATATATTTTGAATCGGAGGTAATCGTTCCATCAGTTTTCGGGCTAAATAATCAATATTTTCATATGATAATTGCAAGTTTCTGTTTTCTACTTATTTTCTACATTCGAGGATGAATGTTCCCAAGGGGGAGATATTGTAATACCCCGAAAGTGCCTAGGAGTAGGCCCGGGAGTTAAAAGTTGAAAATTGCTGAAATTGGGAAAATATCACAGAATGGGAAACGTAACAACTCATGGTATCAAAACCATGGGTCATTGTATGAATTTGTGGTGTTGGGAGGCTTGGGTGGCAGTGGAAACAACGATCGATATGACGACTCGTTGTGGGTTACAACGAGCCGTCCTTTGCAGCCGTGGTAGGAGATGGACCTTGGCATCTAGGAGACAACGGGTAACTCCACGACCCATCATGAGTAACCACGACCCATCGTTTGTAGTCGTTGATTGAGGAGTGAAATTTCAAGTGGCTTTGATGGAAGGAAACAACTACTCATTAGTTGGTGTAACGAGTCATGGTGAGGCCCGTTAGAGGATGAGGTGTTAAAGTTTAGGAGGAAACAACGATCGAAATGATGACCCATTGGTCTAGAGGATGGATCGTCCTGTCCATTTGTGGTTCAGTTCCGAAGGCAGTTCTCAACAGTGCTCACGACGGGCAATACAATGGGTCGTCGTTCCTTCCAATGACTCGTTGTTACGACCCGCTGGACCGATCTGGACAGTTTTCAGGGAAGATTCATTAAGGGAATTTTCAACTTTTTCATGCTATGAGACCCTAAACTATGTCGTTTTGGCCTAGGAAATGTGGGTTTTAGAGGGATAATTTATTCTGAGTCCTCATTCATGCATGCAAGAGTATAGAGAGGTGATCATAGGGTGATTCAAGGCTCCTCTCTTCAAATCCTTCTAATTCCTTCTTGGGCATTCAAGGGAGATTAATAATTAGTTGTTTTCACGTATGTAAGGCTATCAATGGGTGTTTCCTTTCACACCCATGCCCACTCCCTATGATTTAATGAAAATCCTATAAAAAATTTATGGGGTTTTGAAGTAGATTTATATAAAAATCTAATGGTTGTTAATGGGCTTTGTGGTTTTTGAATCTTATCATATTCTAAGGATTTTTGATCAACTTTTATGATTTAAATTATTTATAATGTTATCGATTTCGATTTCTTTTGAATTTAGCCTAATTATGCATGACCCATGATGAATCGATTTATGATCGATTTTTTCATTAATGATATTTACGAGCTCAACATGAATTATGATTCAAAATGTTGATTTAATCAATTACCCATTATGATTTTATGAATTTCAAGCTATATGCATAATCTACAAGTATGTATGAACTTTATGATTCATGAATTATGTTTCGGCCGACTCACAGGCCCTATGTCATGACTGGTTCACGTATAGACAAGTATGTTTATGATTATCATGATTTAACTAGCCCATGAATCAATATATATATATATATATATATATATATATATATATATATATATATATATATATATATATATATATATATATATATATATATATATATATATATATATATAAAGGGGACTTAGAGGCATGCTGATGTGGCATGCCTCTAAGTCCTCCATTCTTATTTTTTTTCTTGTTTTTTGAATTTCTTTTCTATTGTAAAATTATTTTTTATTTTTTATTTAATTAATGTCATTTAATGTTATCTTTAAACAAGCTCCACTAAATAAAATAAATAACAATAAAAATAAATTAAATTAAAATATAATAAAAGTGAAAAATTTCTAACTTTAAAGTTAAATTACCATTTTAATCCTCCACTAAATAAAATAAAAATAAATATAAAAGTATACATAAGCATGCCTCTAAGGCCTCCATTCTTATTTCTTTTTTCTTATTTTTTCTTATTTTTTTCTATTTTAAAATTATTTTTATTTTATTTATTTAATTAATATCATTTAATGTTATATCATTAACAAACTCCACTAAATAAAATAAATAAATAATAATAAAAATAAATTAAATTAAAATATAATAAAAGTGAAAAATTTCTAACTTCTTTGCATTAATATTTTAACCCTCCACTAAATAAAATAAAAATAAATCTATATACATATATAAAGAAAGGATATTGATGTGCTTATGTGGCATACTTCTAAAGCCTTCGTTTGCATTTATTTTTTTATTTTTTTTTGAATATTTTTTTCTATTTTAAATAAAAAAAATTTCTACCCATTTAATGATGTGATAAATTACTCAAGTTATTGCCACTTTTTTCTCTTTTTTTATCTTTTCCTATTTTTTCCTATTTATGTGATAAGTTAAGAATCCCTACAGTTATCTTATTCTTTTGAAAGTTATGTATACAAAGTTGATGCAGTTTTAAAAAATATATACACCACGTGAGCTTAAAAAATAAATTATTACTGGTACCCATTGTGCTGGGTCTTCCTTTACATAAGGGATCTCATATATTTGTAATAACGACATATCTCAAGGTAATCACTGTTATGAAAGTAATATTATACTCAAATCTCTTTTTATTTTATTTTATTTTTTTATAATGGATTTTTGTAAGTTGATGCAGATTTAAAAAATATCACACCATGAGCCTAAATAAAAATTAAAATTATGAGAATATTATAAATTCAAATTTGAGTCCCAATAGTTGCTCAATTTTTAGCAGTTATCTCATTTATTCATAAATAGTTATACCTTAAATATCTTATGTAACCGACATATCATTAATCGTCCATACTCAAATACATTCTCTATTAACTCTACTGAGTTATGACCTTTCTCTCTTCTTCTCATAACACGGATCCTTTCCCCCTCCCCGTTCTTTTAGTTTTTGGTGTTTCTTTATTTTTTTTGTGTTTATAATAATTTCTCATATCTTATTAATTTTAGATTTATTATTTTTTGCAGGTTGATAGGCTTGTATATTTGCTGGATTTGAGTTATGACCTTTCCCTCTTCTTTCCATAACACGGATCCTTTCTCCCTCTTTGTTTTCTTAGTTTTTGGTGTTTCTTTATTTTTTTTGTGTTTATAATAATTTCTCATATCTTGTTGATTTTATATTTGTTGTTTTTGCAGGTTGATCGACCTGTGTATTTTTTGGATTTGAGTGTTTTTGAAAATATTATTAATTTTTATATACCAACATTTAATAGTAATAACACCGGATCAATTGTTTATGTGAAAGATTATTTGCTAGATAGATGGAGTCGCTCTTCAAATTTCGATTACCCACTCCTATGAAAGACTTTATTTTTTTGGCATATCAAAGTTCATACCATGGCCTCTTTATAAGCTCTCAAAATTTATGTAGAACTTGAATGATGGATACTATTTAAGAGGAGAAGGAGATGAAAGTCGGGAATTCTATCGTGAACAATCTTTTAATGGAAACGGAAGGATGAAAAATGAAATTAATTGAGTTTGATTTATATTTTAGTTGGAAAACAAATAGCTTTGATGGATTAAGGTGCTTTTTATCTTTATATCTTCATCTTTTTTTTTTCTTTTTGAAATAAATAAAAATAGTGACATCAAATCTTTTCGGCAGTAAAGAATGGTGTTTATGTAGTTATATTATTTTATTTTATATTTTTTCTTCTCATATTAATCAATTTCAAGAAGTTCACCTTTGGTTAGTATGTTATTTTTAAGAAGAGCACGATTGTTATTGGTTATTATGTGATACATATTTCTAGGACCAAAAAAATATTTAAAGTATGCTTTTTATATTATAGATGACCTAAACCAGTTTAACTTTTTAATTACTCAAATTCTCATGTTCTATATAAAAAATGTATCTTGCAAAACTAACCATTTTTAAAAGTTTAAATTAAATATACTTTTCATAATAATATCTTTTTTGTTGCTCTATAATCCCCTATTTTGGTAGGTTTATATTTTCATTATCCACTATCTCTTAGCTTTTTATAGGCTTATACTTTATCTACTTCTTTATTTATCATTTATATGAATTTTTTTAATCAATTTTAGCTGTAATTCAGTTGACTTACATAGTTGTCTTTATTTTACTAGGAATACACGGGCACACTTGCTTAGTATGATCCTTTTTGAGCCTTTATTTGCATGATCTTTTCTTTTTCTTAGTAGTCTTTGCCACTTTGTTTTTCTATTAAAATGTAAGAGTTAAAAGATTAGATATAACTTTGGTCTTCTTTATAAAAAATTAAAGTAACTTTACTATTTGTATTCTTTAATTATTATAAGAAAGTTTTACTTTTGGAATGAATATTTGTAATGCAATATGAAAATGATTACAAGAGTCATTATCAAGTAAAATAGATTAGACATAAATTCAAGTTCATATATATAACATCTTTAGAAGTTTTTGTTGTATATGCTATTTTAATATCATACTCTACAAATTATATTTTTTCGATTAGATTATTTAATTGATTACAGATAAATTTTTATCGTCAAGAAAAAAATATCATTACTTATCACTCTATGTACGTAATAGAAAATCTTATGAAAAATAAGAATTCTTCATTTTATAAAAAGTACTCCACTATTTAATAATAAATTTTTCTTTGTAATCACGCGAAGCGCGAATCATATTCACTAGTATTAATATAAAGGAGACATATAGTCCTGCTGATGTGACGTATCTCACAATTAAGAAATTCTATTTATCTTTTTTGTCTTTTTTTGATATTTTTTTCATTTTTTTATTTCTTTTATTCTAACCAATAGTCCCTTTTGGTGTTATAGGTTACAAAAACTCAACAGGCACCCTATTGCATTCTCTTGATTACACCTCAGGACATTTATGATTTGAAATGGATTATGGCGATTTGAAATGCCTATTATTGAGAATTAGAGCTCCGATAAGCTTAGGAATCTAGGGTTTCAAGTTGAAGGATATGGATGTCGATTCAATGATGTCATCGGAATCCGATCACCATCAGAATAACGGCGCATCATCGGAGCAGCTAAACAGCCAGTCATCACCCGGAGGATCTCCATCGGAGACTCCTAAGGATGAGTAGCAGCCGGCAACTTCTCAGCAGCACTAGGGCAGTACTCCGGTGTTGGGGCCGAGGTGTGCTCCAACGTACTCTGTGGTGCACACCGTTATGGAGAAGAAGGAGGACGGTCCAGGATCAAGGTGTGGTCATACCTTAACGGCTGTTCCGGTTGTTGGAAAGGAAGGTTACCCCAATAATATTGGTCCTAGGCTTATTCTCTTTGGCGGTGCAACTGCACTTGAGGGGAATTCTGCTGCTTCAGGGACTCGTTTTGCTGGAATTCGTATGTTTCCTCCAATTCTCCTAATTATTGATAACTTGACGCCTACTTGTCTTCCTCTTCTTTATATCTTTTCAGTTGGTGTTGCCTGCATTTTTGCCCCTTCTTCATCTTATTTTTTTCAGTTTCTTTGAATTTGTCTATGCCATTGATTTTTCTATCTGTTCACAAGATAATTATTTTTTTGGTGTTGACATTTTACTTATTTTTGAGGTTTGGTTGGTATTTCATGTATTTTTTTATTATGTATTCTACACTTTTGTAGGGTACAAAAGTGATTGAGGTAATAATATTAGTTTACTCTCAAAGAGAGAAACTGAACTTAGGATCGCAAGCCTTAAAAGTATGGAAACTCTACGTCTAATAAAGGTCCAGGCTATCTCCCAAATGAGTTACAACGGCTCAACTGGCACAAGTTTCCCTCGACCTCACTTCCAGAAGCATTTGAAGGAGAAAAGCTTATTGGACTTAAGCTAAGTCGTGACCAAATTTCGAAATTATGGTCAGAAGATAAGGTACCCTTTACCACCTAAATATTGTTTGTGCTGAACTTTTTCTTTTGTTACAGTAGTAACCATCACCAAATGCTGTATAGACTAAACTCTCATACCCTATCTTAACTGTATTTCTTACAATTTTTGGCTTCCTAATTGACTATTTTACTGTACCAATTATTTGAGTAGCAATGCTCCTACGTAATTGCAGTGAGTTTTTGGCAAAAGAAATTACTATTCATATCTTGAAATAAAGAAATCTCAAAATAACTACATATCAAACAAGCTAACTAGGGTGTTGGCTCTAAAACTACCTCAAGTAGAGTTCAAAACAAGAAAAATTGTTTTGATTTTTTCTCACTCTTATTTATTTTTATTTAAGCAGTATATTGAAAATTTGAAGTATTTGAACCACAACTACTCCAATGGGCTAGCTACCACCCCAGACTTCAGTATAATGCCAAATCTTAAAAAATTGAATCTGAGCAACTGTAAGAATTTGTTAAGGGTTCATGAGTCACTTGGAACTCTTACAAAGCTTCGATACTTGAATTTGTGTCACTGCTCAAAGTTAAAGAGTCAGGACTTTACAAGAAGAGTTTTATCGGATGTAAAACAGAACTCTGAGTTTAATTCATTTTCAAACTCTAAGGATCGGACACTACAAGACAAGTCCACTATAACTTGAAAACTCTAAGTTCTGTTAAAATAATTTCTTTGAGACTACTTTACCATAAATCATCCTTATTTATGGTTCAACTTGAGATGATTACACCTTCCGCCTCTTTTCTATTCAATTTTTCTATTAATCTTTTATTCGACATAATTTTATAATCAAGTTCTATCACATAGAATCTACAACCTTGATTTAGTTGAAAGCCAGGTGAAAAGTATAATTAGCGTAGCTAATACTATACCAATCCTGAAAGATGCATAATAATTTGTCTTGGTTGATGAACATCATTTATTATATTCAATTATAAATTTGGCTCTCCACACTCCTGTTTAGTCATTGGAGTAACATGGATTAGTTTTTGTTGGTTTGCTATGCCCTTAGGGTAGGTAGTGTACTTTTCGTAGAAAGGGAGAATTGCTTTAGGTTAGAGTTGTCTCTTTTGGTGATTGACAAACACGTTGAGTTGCAATTATGTGAATACTTAATGTTGCTAGTATTGGTGCAAAATAATAATATGAAGAAGAAAAATGACATTGATTAGGAAGAAGAATAGGAGGAGGAGGATCTTGTTCCATTGTTGTTTTGGGAAATAAAAAGGATTGTTACTTATATCATTCATGGTCTTTAACTATTGCTTCTCTATTGATTGTTTTTTTGCAATTGATATTTTGATATATGAGTTCTTACCAATATCTTACAATGCAAATAAGGATGTCAGAGGGACATTTGTAGAAATACTAGCATGCTGAATGTGTATCATAAAACTTAATATATGCTCAATGTGGTTAACTTTTTGAATTTAAAAAGAAATGATTCTTGAGCCTTTTTGATTTATGATGTACTTATTTAACTATTAGTAATTTACATGTGCATTGATGAAACTCATTGATGTCCCCTTTCAGTTTGTCTATGTCGTTGTTGTTTCTATTTCACAAGGTAATTTTTTTTGGTGTTGGTATTTTACTTATTTTCTGATATTTGGTTGGTATTTCATGTATTTTTTATTCTGTATTCTATCAAAAATAACATCATATGCAGAATTCAAATTCAAAATTTTTAATTAAAAATAAATTAATACTTGTTATCCCACACTACTAAAAATAGAGATTTTTCTATTGCAAATCAATAAAAAATCTCTCTCTCTCTCTCTCTATATATATAAGAGGATCCTTAGCCCAGTGACGTGGCTCATCCTAAACACATTAATTACATTTATCTTTTACCAGATCTTTTTGGCAATTTTCTCAGAAAAAGAAATTCACCATAAATAAAACACCGCTTCAATAACCCAATAATTTAACAACTCTCTCTATTCCTGCCTTTCCCCTCTCTCTGTCCCATTTTTAGTTTGCCTTCTCAAACACTCCCTCCCCCTCCCTCTCTTCTTCCTTCACTGCACTAAATTATACAACTCAGGACATGAATTTATGAATTTTATTCTTCTGAAATTTTATTTCCCGTATTTCCACAACAATTCTTTTATAAATTTACAAGCCTACTATCTGATCCTTTTAATATAAAAAAGAAAAGATCTGCCATTATGATCAATGTAAGCTAATTATTCATCCATATAGATAAGGTTTGAATGGTTGACAATAAAGGCAATCTTGGCTACTCAATAATAATTCAGTGATGACTATGATTGATTTAAAGTTTGGAACAGGGGAGAGGAAAATCGAACCCATTAAGTAATGGTTTATATTTTGCCTTCATCCTTTTTCAGAGTTTTAGAATTTATATCCTGCATTTCACAAGCAAAAAATAAAATTCCTGACATACCAAAATAACACCCTTACAAAACCCAACTGTAATTCTATTATTTACGTCTTCCGCTTCTCTCTGTATTTCTCTTCTCTGCCTCCAAAATCTTGAATTTATGTTGACTCCTCAAGTTGTTGTCCAGGGACGAACCCAATATGTTGTAATGAACAAAATGCTCTTGCTTCAATTCCACTCCCAGATTTCTTCTGGCATCCTTCCATGTCTGTTTTTGCTATGTTCTTGGTTGAAAAGAATTTCTTTATATCATAATGCACTATTTTGATAAATTGATGGATACAAAAATCTTTCTGTTCAATAATTAAATTGGATCCTAATTAAAGTCACAATGAATGGTTGCGTTATTCTTTTCTTATAAGATGAACTTCCAGCTTTACACATCATTCATTCAAGATTCAAATTTTCAATCTCTTTATTTCCTCTTTTAGATTTCACTTTTAAAAAAAAATTATGTGATAGTTTGAACATTGGTACATAAAATTTACTTTATCGACTGATTTCTTTAATTTTGCAACAAAAATATTGATCTCTCATGACATTGACGAGTTTGATTCTACTTCTCTTGTGGCTTTCTTGCACATTTTTTCCTTGTATCTTCAGGTGGAAGTGGCTTCAACAACTTAGTTGTTCACAAAAGGAAACTTATCAATTAGTAGTCCTTGGAGGTGTATGCGAGGTTTGATGCTTCACAGTGCCACTTTTTCGTAATATATATTTTTGCAGAGAATGTCCTCTCTCTTTATCCATTTCCTATTTGCTCTTTTTGAGTTGTTTCATTGTAGCCTTCTTGTGTTGTATGCACCAATCAGTAAAAAGATGATTTTCTATTCACTTTATTCTCGCAATGAATGGTTGAGAATTAACGGTTATCATGAAGACTTTGATGAATGAAATGGTGCATTTTCATCTTCACAGATCTTTAGCTTTCTTCATGAGCTTATTATCCTCAAATGCAACTAATATTTAATGTAAAACTGATTCATAAGTGCTGTCAAGTTTATTTTGAGAAAAAAATCAAAATACAGGACATGCTTATTAAGACGCCTATGAAGTTTTTGAATAAAATTTCTTAAGACACATTGCCATAGCTTTAGGAAATGGCTTCAAAATCTACTCTACTGATGCAAGTCGAGCAATTCTTTTAGACCTTTTAAGTTCAATTATTGAATGCCTTTCTCAATATATATTTTCAAAAAGGTTCAACACCCTCATCTACTTTCAACTGAATGTTTTTGTTCAATATATATTTTTCATAATGGTTGAACACCTTAATCCAATTGTATAACTATGGATGAATTTAAATCACTAGAATTGAATACAATTGAACATCAGAAAAGGCATTGCGCAACATGATGTGCGTCTAAACTAACAACTAGCTGGTAAGTATAAAGAAGACATGACTCAACAATGTACCACCAAAATCTTGATTCTGATGTTATTGTTGAGACTGTAGCTACATTGGCTGCTACCTTTGTTGTGTTCAAAGATTTGACCCTTCTTATTCCTCTAAATTATTGTATACTGCACATGAGGTACTTACACAAATTTGTCTATGCACGAGTTATACGTGCCCTGTACATTTTAATTTAGTGCTTCTTATTCATAGAATTTTAAGCACATTAGAAATATTATCGGTGTTTGCTTTTTCGGACAAGTATAGAGGTTCCTATAATAACAGTTTCCATTCAGTGGTTTGTCCATTTTACTCCTTTCATTTTGGATACTGTATAGGATGAAAGATTAGTAATATTATATAGTGAATACACACTTATATCATTCTCTTATTGAGGTTAATTTTGATTATAACTATATCATAAAATATTCCGGATGAACTTCTATAAGGAGCATCATAGATTCATAAAGCTTCACAAGACTCTTCTTATCTTGCATACATCCAACAAAATGGTCAAACAATAGGTACTACTAAAGATGTCTACTCCTTCAGTTGGGATGACAAGAGACCTAAAACCCAAATTATCTTCTCAAAGGTTGTGTTAAATGTAATTCATCAATTAAACAGTCTGATAAATAAGAAGAAGTCCAGCGGTTACTTCCTTGTAGTAGAGTGATACCTAATTAGCAATAGAGTGTTTTACCTTCTTTTTAGACATATTAAATACATTTTAGAGATTGTAACATAAAATGCTTATAGATGCAACTTATGTTGCTTTGATTCTTTTCAGGACCAAGTTATGATAAAGACCCGGTCATGGAGAAGATTGAAGGAAAGGCAGACAGTGAAATTGTTGTTGTCTCTGTCAAAGATAATTACTTGCTTTCTTCAAAGAAGATAAAGCTGAAGTTGCTACTTGAGAGAAATATTTTTATCAAAAATGTTATATATTATATATCTTAAGTATTTAAATTTATAGTTTTTAGTGTGAAGCAAAAGTAGAAGAAGTTTAGGAGTTTCTAAATGTTATTTTTCAAAGAGGACTTCAATTTGAATCTTTTTATTATTGCTCTATGGTGCAATATTATTACTTTAGCAGAAGGACTGATAACGTTATTCCTTTACACATTAAACTACAAAGATTTGATTGTGCTCACCTCTGTATTCTACTTTTTTTTTGAAAAAAATACTTTTTAAGTGTTTCTTCATTAGATAAAAAACTAACATAAAAATTTCAATTATAAACTAAATAGTATAAATTATTGAAAACATTGTGCTCAGCAATTCGCATTATCAATGACTTTTTTTTTGGTTGTGTTTTTTACTATTAGAATGCTTACTTAAATTAATCATTGATCCTAATAGTGTTGATTTTAGAAAACTTTCACATTATGGAGTTCTTGAAAAAACATAGTCCATGCCGTGAATTGAATGTTGTATACTTTTTTGTGTATACAGAAATAGAAACCAATACTTGATTATTCATAAAAGATCATTCAGTATTGAAAAGTCAATTATATTGAGGAACAAATGTTATAGTAGGATAAAAATATCAAATTTTCTAAATTTATATCTAAATTTTCTTAATATTATAAGTTTTAATAATGATCAAAGGAAAAAATTATTCATAAGTTTAATAAGTTCATTCATGACCGCGCGAAGCGCGAATGAAATTACCTAGTTCATTTATGTTATACTATGAGCACTATATGTGTTTTGGGAGTAGTATCGAACACCAAGTAGGTTCGGGGCCCAGGTTATGCCCTGGATCTCATAAACTATGTACCACCGTTGGTATATTGGAACCTCCTTTGTGACTGTCCCCGACCCAATTGGCTCCTTTTCATGATGATATCACTCCCTTCATGGTTCTATCCTTAGAAAGGTACGAAGTCCTCATGATTTATGCATGTTTATGATTATGTATTTTGGCTCAAGTCATGTTAAGTAAGGCTTTTCTCCTATAATTATGATTACGTTTGTATTACAAATGTTTTGAAAATCTTGAGCCTTATGTTATGTTATGATGTTTATGATACGAGCATGATGTCCTACTCTTATGATCATTTATGAGTTTTATATATTTTAAATGTCTGTTTTACTTACCTTGCATACTCGGTACATTCCACGTACTGACCGCACACTTTCTATGCTGTATTGTTTCATGATACAGAACCCAACTCTCAGGCTCACCCACATCCCTAGATCGTCTCAGAGTTTGCTTTTAGCGTATTGGTGAGTCCTCATGTTCCGAGGTTACTTGATAGACATGTTGCTACTTTATGTTTCGGTACATGTTCGGGTTAGTTGGGGGTGTTGTCCCATCCAACCATCATTGTAGTAGAGGCTTTCAGGGAAAGTATAGAATTCTGCTTATATATGTCTAAGTGATTCTGCCGGTTTGTTATGTCATGATTCGATATGTTCCCGATATGCCTTATGTTAAGTGTTCTGCTTATGTGAATGAATTAGATGTATGCTCATGCCATGGGTCTACTTGGGATATCTTGGGGATCCTAGTCCCATGTTACGATCTGGGTCTCACCTAAGTGAGTAGGAGACGTTAACCCTTACACTCACCCCCCGTAGGGACTTAGCATTCTCGCTGAGGTTTGCCCCACTACCGTACTAGCCGAGAGTCGGATCTGATACCACCTATAATGACCCTGGCCCAACACGGTGAAGTATTTTTTGCTCTTGGGCTGAATCCTATCATAGATTTGTCCCCTTGGGTATGCTAAACCCAAAAGGCGCCTCATAATATTAAGTCCAGTTCACTACTAAATAGCCCAGCACTCTCCCTCTCTTTTCCGATGTGGAATTCCTAAGTGAGTAGGAGATGCTAACCCTTACAGAAACACAAGAGCAAACGCAGTCAGCACTGATGATGAGCAGAAAAAACCTGCGAAGCGCAGGTTGGCACTTGCGAAATGCATGTGTAACCACAGAAGGATGTCAGGCATTACTGTTGGGACCTGCGAAGAACTTGTTTTTCGCAGATGGGCACCTGTGAAACGCGGGTGCCTCGCAAGTGACCAAAACATTGAAAAGGATAAAATTGTCCAGCTGAGGCGCAAGTACATCAGAGAAGCTTATAAGGGCAGATTTGGAAAGCTGAGCCCAAGGAAGTGTGCAGAATTTACCCAAAATTATACACACACATGTCATATCATTACATCTTAGCATTGAATTGTAGAGAGAAGTAGAGAGAGAAAGAGTAGAGTACATTGTTGTTTGTTCTTCTTCTTTACTGTTTTGAGCTAAGTACACCATTGTAGCAGATTGTTGGAAGCTTGAATTTCTATTCAATATGATAAATGTTAATGAATTACCCATGGGTATCTTCTCTTTAACTCCATCCATGAGTAGCTAATTTAGTTACTAGGGATGTGTGCATGATAGGGTTTAGAATGGATTGGGTATTGTTGATTTAGTCATAAATTCAATTCCAATGCATGAATCTAATTTTTTATCCACGTTTGAATGCTAAAATTAATGGTTCGAAACATTGATGTACTCTTCTTATATTACTTTTTCTTGAAAGAGAGAAGTAAGATCTGGGTGAGGAAGCATTAGTGAGGACTTGGATGGTGGATATGTGGGGTTGACTTAGAGATAGTCAAAACCCATTTTTACTATCCACTAAAGGACCGAGGCTAGATACAACTTATCTCTTCCTTAAGTTTTTGGTGGCTGATTGATAGTTGTGACCTTGGGGTTTGAGAAAAACCAAGGCAAATTCACCCAAGTGGTTGAGAAACATCGGATGTAGACTTAGTCATTACTATTCATGCTGTAATTAATATTTGAGACAAGTTAATTAACCCCAATCCAATCGATGCCCTGTCAAAAGCGCATTCCTAGTTCATTCTCATTGTTTGAAACAATCAAACTTGCCTTCTTTTGTTTTGAAATTAGAATTTTATAATTCACTCTTTTCCCCCCAATTTTCCCCTTTTATATTATAAACAATAATGCATGCTAAATTAATCTATTTTACAACTCTTGATTGATCTATCTTAATTCCTTATCGGATTCGACCCCGACACTCATTGAATATTTTTGTTTTTGAGAACGCCACTGCCACCTCTCTTAATCGGGAGAGATGTATTGAGCGTTATCAAAAAATGGCACCGTTGCAGGGAATTGAGTGTGATTGCCATTAGTTGTTTAGTAATTTAATTTATTTTTTGCATTTTTTGTTGTTTTTACATTATTGTTGGATTTTTGCTGTTTGTTTAGGTGTGTGAAAATGAGCCACGCTAGCAATGCAAGTGGCATGGATGGTTTGATGGAGGGAGAGGATGATCCCATGTTTAATCATGTAGCTGGTTCCATTCGCCTACCACCAATGGTAGGGAATGCGTTCTTTCACTTAATAAGCACCATGTTGCATTTATTGCGAATAAAGGGGTTATTCAGGGGGGGGGGGGGTAAGTTAGTGAGGATGTTAATGGGCACCTCTGAAATTTTATTAAAATATTCCAACCATTCGACATTATCAACATCAGTCAGGAATCCATCCTTTGGATATTATTCCTGTTCTCTTTGACGGGAGAGGCCACAATTTGGTTGGAGGGGTGTGTCGCCCCATTTTTCTCGCGGAAAGCGGGACATAATATGTGACAACTCTTAAGGGTTATTAAATTGAAAAAGAGTCGCCACCTAATGATTTGAGGTGTGTTAGGGCACCGTACTAACCTAAAGGTCTGTTATACTAGCCTAGGTCACCAGAGTCGGGTAAGGGTTCAAGTCACCTTGAAAGGAAGGTGTTAGACACCTTTCGAGGTCCACAATATGTGTCCCTTCCGGATTCATTATTATGTGAGAAATTACTAAGCGAGCAAATAAGGTTAATGAATTATTAAGCCTAAAAATAGCTAAGTGATTAAACATGAAAATTTATATTATTAAAAATAAATACACTTAATTCAAAAATATTTGTTCAAGCATTGAAGAAGAGAAGATGTACATGTTTGCTTCCAATAAAATATTTAACGTGACTTATTAATACAAATAAGTAAGAAAAACTAAAAGAATTAAAGGGTAATGGACAAAAGAATTATTTCCAAATAGAATTATAAAATAAATAATAAATTAGCAATTTATAAAGTTAAAGTTAAGAGAGTGGGGTCAGGATGTGACAAGACTAAAAATGGGTCTAATGCGATGTTACTCCCATCTATTCTATCTTTTGGTATGATCAACCCTTTTAAACGTCTTAAGATGAGACGAAAAAAATTCAAAAACATATATAAGAGTAATGAATAAAATATTTAAGTATTTAAAAAGTCGTGTATAGTTAAGGTACATATATATTTTAATTTTTAGATTGAATGAAAGTATATCGATGATGTAGCATAATATTTAAAGTTGTCAAGTCTTTGAGACTTTTAAAGAGGTGACATATAGAATTTAGAAAGGACGAGAGTAATGAGTTGCTTTATTTTTCTAAAGCAGTTATATGTGCTTCATACAAGAAGTCAGCTAGCCTGCCTATTTCATTATTTTCCAAAACGTACCTGACCCTTTTGGGGTGACGATTCCATTTGAGCTCTACTTCACTCATCGAGATAGAACTCCAAGCGATGTCATTTTATGGTGAGATACATATAAAAATATTCAAGAGGGAAGAGGAAGTTAGATACGCGATGAGTAATTTAAATAGTATTAGTTAACACACATACACTAGACACTTAATAATAATAAAAATAATACTTAAAAAAAAAAGACGAGAACAACGAGAGTTTGCCAACTGATTTGTCAAATGTCTATGAGATAATCAACTTGATAACCAAACATACACCATAAACACTGGGATTTTTCTACCTAGTTAAACTTGGTTATCAAACAATGAACTAATTAATTAGTCTTACTACAAATCCCACCCAAATGGGATGTGAATGACTTGCAAGAGATCATATTATCTTATAGTGCCGACTAAATTTTGATCCCACTAGCAAGAGAAAGTCAAGAAACATCTCAAATATTCAAAGCTCAAAAGTTGGCATGACATTTTCTCAAAGCCGCGATCTTTAACACCAACAGGAACAATAGCTTAAATAGTATATACCCTTTCATAAAATAAACAACTATTATAGAACTCCACAACACCAAGATCATTTAAAGACCACCAAAAACTCAACAAAAGATTACATCTAACAAAATAAAAATATGCTAATTAGTTTAGCCACATAACCAACCAAAATATTCATGGTAAAATACCAGAATTCGATTTCTCTAAATATTGAACCAATAATAATTTTAAGAAAATACTATTCAAGCCTGCAATGTATGCAACTCTTTTTTCTTTTAACCAATTATCAAAAACAAGTTGTAGATAGGTCCTATTTATTCATGAAATTTTAGACAGGAATATGTAGATCACCAAACAAATAAAAAAAATTTAACCATAAAAATTAGAGCATAATACTAAGAGCAAATGACCAATCATATCAAGGATTCAACAATATATAATAAAAATTAGAAGTAAGAACTGACCGTTTTCAAACTTAGTGTATGTCCGATTGTCTCGAAGAAGCTTTAAGTTTTTTTGATGGGCTTCCATAGGTAGCAGCCTTTTGAAGCACTTTTGCTTTTTGTGAGATATCGAATTTTAATCGGCAATCAAATAATTATGGTTGGAAATTGTATATGATTTTCTTGGTGATAGCCTCTTAGGGATTAGAAGATGGTGGAAAATCGATGGAGAAGTAGCTAGAGTAGTAAAATATGAGGATCCACTCTCTCCTCTAATTATCATTTTCTAAGCCTAGCTCTAATAGGAGGGTGAAAAACAATATTTTTGGATGGAGAAAAAGAAAATAGGGAAAAAATTTTTATGGGAGAATTTTAGGGAAAGAATAATATTCTTTCATGACGGGAAAAATATGGAGGAATATTTTCCTTTTTCAAATATAAGAAGATTTGACTAAATTTGAATATAATATTATGCTTAATATTTGGTCTAAATAATATTCTACCAAAATATTTAAAACTACAAACTACTAAATTACTAAGTAATTGAAAAACTATAAAATTAACAATCTTATTTTATTATTAAAAAAAATTAAATTATCAATATTTACAATAAAAGAATAATAACTTTAAAATATTTTCTCTAGTGTTTCTAATTTAAAAAAAAAGTGAAGAATGAGGTGCTGCTGCTGCTGCTGCTGATGATGATGATAATAATAATAATAATAATAATAATAATAATAATAATAATAATAATAATAATAATAACAACAACAACAACAACAATAGTAATAATAATAAAAAATAGTAATAATAATAATACATAAAGAAATATTTGTACATGTGAATGTAACAAAAATATTAATGTTATTTGCAATTAACTAGACATAATATTAAAGTGGTAACATGACTACGTAAAGTACTAATTAAAAAAAAATAATTTGTGACTATGTGAAAATGTTTTAAAAATTTACAAGTAAAATAGTAGGCTAAATAAGGTATGGGGAGGTCAAAATTGGGTGTCAACAGCTGCCCCTTCTTTGCTCAAAATGAAGGATGAATTGTCGAGCAAAGAACGTTGACTTAGTAGCCAATTTTGTCCAGCCAAAAGAAAAATTTCGGTGGGCCAGTAGAAAGAAAATGAAGTTATGATGATATCGCAGCCGAGACTTTAGTTTCAAGTCGCCTACATATCTCAGGTTTCACGAAAATCAGGCTGTGTGTAGTTCTAGATTTAGGGACGAACGAAAAATCCCTAAAAGAAATCGATAATGTAAGATTAGAATTAGGAACGAAAAGAGTAGGAAATGATGAGAATAAAGAGAAGAGAGAGATAGACAAAATTAGTACTTTCATATCAAAATACAGTGATATCTGAATGAGAGCTAATTTGAAAGGTAAAAGATTGAAACTAAACGAAAACGAAAAGTGCTTATAAGCGCGGTTAAAAGTAGTGGAGATTGAAAATAGCTAGATAGATAAATAAATGATGGATGAGAAGAGACTATTGAGAATAAATTTTGTGAAAATAAAGATGTAGCTTGGAGAACTTTTGAGAGGGTAATGCTTAACCCGAACAACGTCAAACACTAGGACCATGCTTAGTCCTTAAAATTTGAAGGGTGACGCTTAACCCACAGAAATCAAAAGAACGTAGCACAATAATAGTAGCTTAGAAGTAAAACAGCGGCTTTAAAAATGTGATAGGAGCTTGAAAGTAGCTTGAACACTTGAAAGTAGCTTAGTAGCAGCTTGAAAGTAGCTTGAAAGTTCGAAAGTAGCATAATAGTAGCTTGATTTAATGTTGTAAGAATAATGCAATAGTATCCTGCAAACTTTAAAATATTGGATAGAAAGATCAGTCGATAAGCATAAAATGCCATTTTGCAAAAGTAACGACCAGCTCGAATAAATTTAAGAGGGTCGTGTTTAACTCGATCAAAATTAGAATGCAATGTTTCACTTTAAACATTGAGGGTAGTGCTTAACCCATAGGACAACGCTTGACCCTTGCAAAATTGGAGGGTGGTGCTTAACCCATCCAGAAATCAAAGAATGAAAATAGTACAATAATAGTAGCTTAAAAGAAAAACAACGACTTTTAAAAAAAATGCGATAGGGGCTTGAAAGTGGAAAACTGAATAAATAAATTATGACAGGCAGAGGTAACTAACATAACGTATAAATTTCGAGAACAAATCGTAGCTCGGATAATTTTGGTAGGGTAGTGCTTTACCCAAATGATGTAAAAACGGTAGAACTATGCCTAGCCCTTAAAAGCTTGGAGGGTAAAGCTTGACCCATCTAAAATCACAAGAATGAGAGTAGCACGATGATAATAGATTAAAAGTAGCAGAGAGTAGCATAAGAATAACAAAGAACATGGGAGCTTGAAATTTGCATGATAGTAACTCGATTCAATATCGTGAGAATAACGCAATAGTAGCCTACAAGCTTATAAAAATACTGGATAAAATGATGAGATAATATTTCACAAAATTAAAGATTTTCTCGGATAAATTTGAAACGAAAGCGCTTAATTCGATCAAAATTTAGGAGGCCATGCTTAGCCTTTAAAAATCAGAGGATAGTGCTTAACCCATAGGACAATGCTTAGTCCTTAAAGAAATAGTTAGGGTAGTGCTTAACCCATAGGACAATGCTTAGTCTTTAAAGAAATATTTAGGGTACTGCTTAACCCGCAGGATAATGCTTAGCTCTTAAAGAAATATTTAGGGTAGTTCTTAACCCGCAGGACAATGCTTAGCCCTTAAAAGAAATATTTAGGGTAGTACTTAACCTGCAGGACAATGCTTAGCTCTTAAAGAAATATTTAGGGTAGTGCTTAACCCGCAGGACAATGCTTAGCCCTTAAAAGAAATATTTAGGGTAGTGCTTAACCCGCAGGACAATGCTTAGCCCGTAAAGAAATATTTAGGGTAGTTCTTAACCCGTAGGACAATGCTTAGCCCTTAAAGAAACAGTTAGAGTAGTGCTTAACCCATAGGACAATGCTTAGCTCTTAAAAGAAATATTTAGGGTAGTGCTTAACCCGTAGGACAATGCTTAGCCCTTAAAGAAATATTTAGGGTAGTGCTTAACCCGTAGGACAATTCTTAGCCCTTAAAAGAAATATTTAGGATAGTGCTTAACCCGTAGGACAATGCTTAGCCCTTAAAATAAATATTTAGGGTAGTGCTTAACCCTTTCAGAAATCAAAGTGTTAATACTTAGCTTCAAATAAACAACGTTCAACTTTGAGTAACTTACTAAGAGGGTAGCGCTTAACCCCATTCATGGACAAACTTCAAGTAATTTAGCTTTGTAGTTGATAATGAATACCTTTGTAAATCAAGATGATATATAGAATGATTGCAAATTTGGTACCTGTTGCTCCTGTGCTCAAAGAAAAAATCATAAGATTAAAAGGGGGGAAGGATGATTTGTGCCTTTATTTGTCCGTTGCTATCCCGATCTCATCAGCTTGTTGATTAGACTGGATGTCACGTCTTTCCATAGACGTCCTTTTTGGGAATCAATTTCTTGACTTGACTGAGTCTTGATAAATCTTGAGATCCTTCTCAAAATTTTTGCCCCAGTGTAGAACATAACGTAGACTCTTTTTGCAAACGACACAAAGTTGTGAATTTTTTGAGGTCTCCTCAAAAATTCTGCCCCGGTTACGTAGAAACGCTCGATCTATTGAATTTTTGAAATCCTCTCAAAAATTCTACCCCAGTTGGTAAAGGAAAAGGGAAAGAAAATTTTATTAAGATATAGACCGAGCCCCATAAGGGCGCCTACGTATCCCTCTTAAATGAGAATCAGGTCCAACGTAGTTCCGAATTGAGACTTGAAGAAATTCGGATGGTGATGAAGAATGATAAAGTTTGAGGGGAAGAATAAAAGTGTAGTGCTTGGATGGTGTTAAATAAGTTGTAGAGGTATATGAGAATAGAGAATTTTATATATTATGAAAAGGCAAGAATATCAAAAAATGATAGTATTCGCATGATATCTCTTAGGCAAGGTGCGAGAATAGTATAAGAATGGTAAACAAAATTATTTAAAAAAATTGTGTTCACACTAGAAAGTTCAGGAGGAAACTCAAATATAGTGAGTTTATGTAATTATGAAGTCAGTAGAAAGTCATTTAATTTTTAGAAAGAAATGAGAATTATGATTCAGAGAAAGGAAGATAATTTGATTAGATCTTAAGATTTTGATATTTTGGACCTAAAAGAGTAAAGGAAAGCAATAGTATGAAATTATTAGCAATAAGCACAAAGTAATTTTGAAGTCATCCAAAACTTAATAATCTAGGGAAAATGGGGTAGGCCATATAGAAAATAAATAATCAAGCAAATAAGATATATACGTAGCAATTAACACAACAAAAAAAAATTAGTTATATAAGTAAATAAATAAAGAATTTAATCATGGAAGTAAATTAATCCTTTAAAGAAACAAACAAAAGGAAAAAAATGGAGGGATTAACATGATAAATAAAATAATTTAAATGTGGCAACAATATAATGGATCACAGACTGGAAATAGCTATGTAAATAAAAAAAATAAGCATGAGAGGAAGAATAATTTAATTACGGTAATAAATAAAAGGAATAAGGAAAAAGATTAAACATGGAAGGAAAATAATTTAACAAGGAAACAAATAAAGGGAATAAGGAAGAGGATTTACATAGAAGGAAAATAATTCAAACACGAAGACAAATAAAGAGAATAAAGAAAAGGATATTCAGTAAGGACACCAATTAATTTAAAGAAGATAAAATTAAGCTTAGACATATTTAAAAATGCACATAGATTATGCATACGTCTTTTTTGGGATTAAAAATTCCTCGGGACTCAAAAGCAAGGTTTCACTATCAATCTTGACATGCCATGGGCGTCATGACTCCCTAGGTTTGAGATGATGCGTATTCCTTAGTAAAGGCATACACGATCAAGATCTAAGAATAAGAATGGGTTTAGACACGGTTCCCTCAAGCAGACAACTTGAGAGTGAGGAAGCTCATGACCGTCGACGCACCGCTGATCGACCAAATCATAAGGCAATCCTCAGGGGTATTTTAATAGTGAATGACCGTGAAACCACGCAACCGTTATCAAGTGTGTGACAGTGAGAGGTTCCCGAGTGGGGGAAGTATGAACGGGATAACAATTATAAGAAGGCAGTAACACATAACAAATTAAGAAAAACCATAGCAAAAATATACAGTTGATAAAGGAGTAATAAAATATAAAATATATTATAAAGGGATAGGTAAATAAGTAAACCAAATAACAAATTTGTTAGTCATAAAATATCAAAGAGATAATGTTCAATAACAATTAACAGATAAATAAATGTCAGGGATATTATGAAAAGTGCATCACATAAACAAGGAAATAAAGATATGTACACGGAAATAGAATAATTGAAATAAGACAACAAATAAAGAAAAATTAGAAAATACTCAACACAGAAGGAAGATTTACCAATTAAGAAACATATAAAAGGTAAAGGAATAGACTTAATCATGTAAAAAAATTAATCTAAAAAAGGCAACAAATAAAACAAAAGGGAAAGAGCTATAAATGGAAAGAAACACGAATTATATAAAGAAATTAATATTCAAATTAAGGCAAATAAATATTCATGAGAGAAGTGAATCTAAACTTAATAAATAAATCATAAAATACAAATAAATATGCAAACAAAACACAAAATCTCACATAAATATATATCCGTAATGGTAAGAACCTAAAAATATCCCCAGCAGAGTCGCCATGCTGTCGCGCCCCATTTTTCTCGCGAAAAGCGGAACTGGACACGTGACAACTCTTAAGGGTTCTTTAAAGAAAAAGAGAGTCGCCACCTAACGATTTGAGGTGCGTTAGGGCACCGTACTAACCTAAGGGTCTGTTATACTAGCCTAGGTCACCAGAGTCGAGTAAGGATTCAAGTCACCTCGAAAGGAAGGTGTTAGGCACCTTTCGAGGTCGACAATATGGGTCCCTTTCGGATTCATTATTATGTGGGGAATTACTAAGCGAGCAAATAAGGTTAATGAATTATTAAGTCTAAAACTAGCTAAGTGATTAAACATGCAAATTTATATTATTAAAAATAAATACACGTAATTCAAAAGTATTTGTTCAAGCATTGAAGAAGAGAAGACGTACCTGTTCACTTCCAATAAAATATTTAACGTGATTGATTAATACGAATAAGTAAGAAAAACTAAAAGAAATAAAGGGTAATGGACAAAAGAATTATTTCCAAATAGAATACTAAAATAAATAATAAATTAGCAATTTATAAAGTTAAAGTTAAGAGAGTGAGATCAGGATGTGACAAGGCTAAAAATGGGTCTAATGCGATGTTACTCCCATCTATTCTATCTTTTTGGTATGATCAACCCTTTTAAACGTCTTAAGACGAGATGAAAAAAAATTCTAAAAAATATATAAGACTAATGAATAAAATATTTAAGTATTTAAAAAGTCGTGTATAGTTAAGGTACATATATATTTTAATTTTTAGATTGCATGAAAGTATATCGATGATGTAGCATAATATTTAAAGTTGTTAAGTCTTTGAGACTTTTAAAGAGGTGACATATAAAATTTAGAAAGGACGGGAGTAACGAAATTGCTTTATTTTTCTAAAGCAGTTATGTGCGCTTCATACAAGAAGTCAACTAGCCTGCCTATTTCATCATTTCCCAAAACGTACCTGACCCTTTTGGGGTGACGATTCCATTTGAGCTCTACTTCACTCGTCGAGATAGAACTCCAAGCGATGTCATTTTATGGTGAGATACATATAAAAATATTCAAGAGGGAAGAGGAAGTTAGATATGCGACGAGTAATTTAAATAGTATTATTTAACACACATACACTAGACACTTAATAATAATAAAAATAATAATTAAAAAAAAGACGAGAACAACGAGAGTTTGCCAACTGATTTGTCAAATGTCTATGAGATAATCAACTTGATAAGCAAACATAGACCATAAACACTGGGATATTTCTTCCTAGTTAGACTTGGTTATCAAACAATGAACTAATTAATTAGTCTTACTACAAATCCCACCCAAATGGGATGTGAATGACTTGCAAGAGATCATATTATCTTATAGTGCCGACTAAATTTTGATCCCACTAGCAAGAGAAGGTTGAGAAACATCTCAAATATTCAAAGCTCAAAAGTTGGCATGACATTTTCTTAAAGCCACGATCTTTAACACCAATAGGAACAATAGCTTAAATAGTATATACCCTCTCATAAAATAAACAACTATTATAGAACTCCACAACACCAAGATCATTTAAAGACCACCAAAAACTCAACAAAAGATTACATCTAACAAAATAAAAATATGCTAATTAGTTTAGCCACATAACAAACCAAAATATTCATGGTAAAATACCAGAATTCAATTTCTCTAAATATTGAACCAATAATAATTTTAAGAAAACACTATTCAAGCCCGCAATGTATGCAACTCTTTTTTCTTTTAACCAATTATCAAAAACAAGTTGTAGATAAGTCCTATTTATTCATGAAATTTTAGACACGAATATGTAGATCACCAAACAAATAAAAAAAATTTAACCATAAAAATTAGAGCATAATACTAAGAGCAAATGACTAATCATATCAAGGATTCAACAATATATAATAAAAATTAGAAGTAAGAACTGACCGTTTCCAAACTTAGTGTATGTCCGATTGTCTCGAAAAAGCTTTAAGTTTTTTTGATGGGCTTCCATAGGTAGTAGCCTTTTGAAGCACTTTTGCTTTTTGTGAGATATCAAATTTTAATCGGCAATCAAATAATTATGGTAGAAAATTGTATATGATTGTTTTGGTGATAGCCTCTTAGGGATTAGAAGATGGTGGAAAATCGATGGAGAAGCAACTAGAGTAGTAAAATATGAGGATCCACTCTCTCCCTAATTATCATTTTCTAAGCCTAGCTCTAATAGGAGGGTGAAAAACAATATTTTTGGATGGAGAAAAAGAAAATAGGGAAAAATTTTTTATGGGAGAATTTTAGGGAAAGAATAATATTCTTCCATGACTGGAAAAATATGGAGGATTATTTTTCTTTTTCAAATATAAGAAGATTTGACTAAATTTGAATATAATATTATGCTTAATATTTGGTCTAAATAATATTCTACCAAAATATTTAAAACTACCAACTACTAAATTACTAAGTAATCGAAAAACTATAAAATTAACAATCTTATTTTATTATTAAAAAAACAAATTATCAATATTTACAATAAAAGAATAATAACTTTAAAATATTTTCTCTAGTGTTTATAATTTAAAAAAAATATGAAGAATGAGGTGCTGCTGCTGCTGCTGCTGCTGCTGCTGATGATGATGATGATGATGATGATGATGATAATAATAATAATAAATAGTAATAATAATAATACATAAAGAAATATTTGTACATGTGAATGTAACGAAAATATTAATGATATTTGCAATTAAGTAGACATAATATTAAAATGGTAACATGACTACGTAAAGTACTAATTTAAAAAAAATAATTTGTGACTGTGAAAATGTTTTAAAAATTTGCAAGTAAAATAGTAGGCTAAATAAGGTATGGGGAGGTCAAAATTGGGTGTCAATAAGGGGTTGCCTCCTGGGTCCATCACATCGTAGAATGGGTTAACTGAAGCATTCCTTGATAGATTCTTTCCACCTCCCTGGATGCTCCGATTAAGAGATGAGGTTACAAATGTTAGGAAACTTCCGAGAGAGCCGATTCATGAAGTATGACTCTGATTAAAAAAAAATGTTTGCCATTTGACCCAACCATGGTCTACCCGATGGGGTGTTGCACCAAAGTTTCTATAGGCCTCTAACTCTATCAACAAATCAGTGGCCAACAATCTTATAGGGGGTTAAATCATGGAACAAATATTTGTCATGGCTAAGGCACTCCTTGATAAGATGACCAAAATGAATAGAGCTTGGCACATGAGGGACACCGAGGTATCCGCAAGTGGTACATCTTCTATCCATCTAGCAGCCTAGTTGAGGAGGTGCGATGAAGAGAGAGATGAAACTTTAGCTAAGATGATGACCCAGGCGGAGTTGATGGAAAAACACATGTTGAGGTCCAGAACCAAAGGCGTCAACGCTATTGGGACCCAAGGCCACAATATATATGAGGAAGATGTCTCACAACCTAGATATGACGAGGAGTCAGAGTTTATGATAGTCCAGATGATGGGTTCTCGTCAAGGATATCAAGGTGCCACTCAAGGCCCTTTGCATCCTCGTGATGGGAATCAAGGTTGGAGATATCGAGACAACCAAGGATGCAGTTATAGAGATAACAAGTGGAGGAACCAAAAACCCGAACGAGAAGCAGATATATACCATAAAAGTGCAAACCCATATATTCCCCCTCCTAAAGCTAATATGGCACCAATGCAGCCAAGTGTGAGTGATGTTGGGAGTTCCAAAATTGAGGAGATGCTTGCTCGGGTATTAAGAAAAGTGGAGTCCACCGAAAATGCTATTATAGAATTAAAAGGGGAGGTGTCTAACCTTGCTCAAATGGTGGGCTCCTATTCAGCCTCAGTCAAGCATTTGGAAGCCCGAATGAATCACCTTTCTACCCAAATAAACCCGAGAACTAAAGTAACCCTTCTAAGTGACACGATGCTAAACCCAAAGAAAGATAATCATTGCATGGCTATTGTCATAAGGAGTGGTAAAGTTGTTACTAATGAGGGCGATATGCCCAAGATGGTTGTTGATTCCAAAACAAATGAAGATGAAGTGAATGAGGAGGTGCCAAAAGCACCCGTTGGTGTTGATAATGAAGTGATGTTAGAGAAGGAAGGAGTTGATGCTCCTCCTTAAACTGAGAATGTTGATGAGGAGGGTGAGGAGTCCCCCAATGCTAAAAGGCCAAATTCATAGAGTCCCACCTCCTTACCCTCAGCGGTTAGCAAAGACGAAAAACGACAATTAATTTAGAAAATTCATTGACATGTTCAGCAAGTTGTCTATTAACATCCCGCTAGTTGACGCCTTGCTCCAAATGCCCAAATATGCAAAGTTCATGAAGGATCTTTTGAAAAAAAAAGATTAGTTGATGTGGGAATAGTGGAGGTATCACATCATTGCAGTGCTGTGATGGCAAATAACCTTGCTCCAAAAAGGGAGGATGATGAGTTGGTAATTTACCAACTCACTAGGCTTTTAAATATGAGTTTTTGCCTAGTTTTCAAGTTAATTAGGTGAATTTTATGTCTTTTCTCCTTGATCTTTGCAGGTACCTAACTTAAATGAAAAAAAGCATGAAATTAAGCAAAAAACATAAAAATAGAGTTAAGGACGATGCTCCATCGGAAGGACACCAGCGAAACATCAGTAACTGCAGTTGTCTACTATGATGAGGAGTGATGGAGACTAGCGGATCGTAGATCGGCATCAGCAAACTGCCGGTGCTAATGCCAAAGTGATCAATAACTTTCTGGCCATCAGTTGTGACCGACTGAAGGTCTATGAATAAGCACCGGTAAACCACCAGTGCCAACGCTGAAGCACTCAAAATCTCACTATCTTTCAACTATGACTGATCGACAGCCCGCGGATAAGCATCAGTGAACTGCCGGTGAATCTCAAATGACACCCGTCAGCAAGGGCTAAAAACATCAAGCACGAAAAAGGAGGAGTAGATCGGTACCCTATTTTTATATATCTCAAAAAGGAACTGAATATTCCATTCTAGAGATTATTGATTATTTTATTGATTGGCTTATGCAAAAGTAGAGAGAAGTAGAGAGAGAAAGACTCATCTTCTTCATTGAGAAGGTAGAAAACTCCATTGGAGCTTAGACCTTGCTTGAATTTTTCTTACTTAGTTTGTGAGTGGATATTGAATTGTTGTTGAATGCAATGTCTTACTTTACTTACATGAGTAGCTAAATTCTTTGCTAGGGGTGTGTGAATGATTAGAGTTGATTTGGATTGGGTATTGTGTATTTGATCTTAGATTTACTCAATTGGTATAATTTTAATGTTTCCTTTGAGTTTTAAGTTGAATACTCATAGTTGCAAATGTGGATTGCATCTTTTTACCTTAATTTTGCTTGAAAAAGAAATTTAAATTATGGGTCAGGAAACACTAACAGGTAATTGGGTGGTAATTATGTGGGGGTTGGGCTAGACATAGCCAAAACCCATTATTACACATCCATTAAGAATATAAGCTAGAAATAGTATATTCATACCCAAGGTGATGTGGTTGTTGTGAAAAGTAACCTTGTGGTTTGAGAAAACTTGAGGTATAAGGCATCTAATTGGTTGAGAAATGTAAGATGCCACCTAATCTGCAACTAATTATACTATTGAATAAAGCTAGGAGCTATTAGAAAACCCAATCCAATGATGCCTCTATCAATATCACACCCCTAATAGTCTTTCCTTTGGTATTTCTATACTTTGCCCTTATTTTTAGTGTGCAAATCCATATTTTATTTTATAAATCATGGCTTCCCCAATTTTCTCTTATTTGACTTGCAACATTGATGCGAATTAGTTCAATTTAATAGACGACTATTGTGTGATTAGTTGACATTACTTGTGGAATTTGACCCCAACAATCGTCGGGTTTTATTGTTTTGAAAATGACCGCGTACATTCTTTCATAAAGAAGAGTGTATTTTGGACGTTATAAAAAATGGCACCATTGCCGGGGAATGTAGGTTGATAGCCTCTAGTTGTTATTATTTTGAATTAATCTTGCATCTAAATTTGTTTGACTTTACAATTGTGGTTGGTGCCTTCTAGGTTGAACTTGATATGAGTCAACACTCACTAGAAGGAGAAGGTTCAATTGAAGGGCATATGGATCATGAGGATGATGATCCTGTGATGCCCAATGTAGCTAGCGCAATTCTCCTACCTCCTACGGTAGGGAATGCTATTTTCCTTATGACGAGATTTGAAGGGGCTCTTCAGAGGAATGCCTAGTGAGGATGCAAACAGGTATCTCCATAACTTCTTGCAGATTTGCCAACTCTTCAACATTACAAATATCACTCGAGAGTCAATCAGATTGAGATTTTTCCCATTTTCACTCACAGGGGAAGCAACCGCTTGGCTGGAGGAGTTGCCTCTGGGGTATTTTACCTCTTGGAATGAACTCATAGAAGCATTTTTGGATAGGTTCTTTCCTCCCTTGAGGATGTTGCAGCTGAGGGATGACATTACTAACTTTCGACAACTTGCGAGGGAACAACTCCATAAAGCATGGTTGAGTTTTAAGAAAAAGGTAGCCATTTGTCCAAACCATGGATTACACGATAGGGTTCTACTTCAAAGCTTCTACTGTTCATTGAATTCTATCAATAAGTCTGCGGCAAATAATTTGGAAAGGGAATCCATCATGGATCAGCCCTATGGAGTAACCAAGGCATTACTTAATAGAATGACGAAGACCACTCGAGCATGAAATACTAGTGAAGCGGAGGTATCTTCTAGTGGTGTTACCTCAAATCTTGTGAGTTCAGGGTAGAGGAAGAGAGATTAGGCTAGAGATGAAACTCTTGTAGAAAGGATAACCCAACTAGAGTTGATGATGAAGCATATGATGGGAGCTGTTACAAAGAGTGTGCATGTCGTAGGTGCTCAAAGCCAAGCTCAATTTGATGATGACACTTCAACCCCGATATATGGAGGAAGAGTGTCAATACATGTTAGGACAATTAGAGGGTTCTTGCCCTGGGTATCAAGGTGCCAATCAAGGCCCTTGGAGCCCTAGGGAGGAGAATCAAGGTTGGAGAAATCGTGATAATCCAGGATGGGGGAGAGAAATGATCGATGCGGGAATAGAGAGAAAAATTGCGAAGGAGAGTGCTGTCACTGAAGTTCTAACCCATATGTACCTCCTCCAAAATCAGAAGCATCACAAGGACAGCTCGGAGTGAGTGATGTAGGCAGCTCGAAGATTGAGGACATATTGTCGCGAGTGTTGAATAAAGTTGAATCCACTGACAGTGGGGTTAGAGAGTTGAACGGGGAGGTGTCTAACCTCGCCCAAACTTTAAGCTCCCATTCGTCTTTAATCAAACACCTCGTAGCAAAATGAACCATTTGTCATCACAAATGAACCCCCGCATGAAGGGTGCACTTCCTAGTGATACTGTTCCAAACCTAAAGAAAGATGGCCATTGCATGGCAATCATGACTAGGAGTGGTAAGATATTGAAAGATGCTGGCGTGAAGCCCAAGGATGTAGATGCCCCAAAGGCAAAGGGTGACGATGTGTTGGAAGAGGTGCCAAAAGCACCAAGTGTGTGTGACGATGAAGAAGGGAAGGATGAGGGACATGTTTAGTTGACTCCCCTGGATAATGTCCATGTGAATGCGGGAAAGAAGGCCCCTAATTACAAAGAGCAAGAAGCAAGAGTTCTCCCACCATATCCACAACGGTTGGCCAAAAAGGAGGATAATCAATTTTGAAAGCTTATAGAAATGTTCAATAAATTATCCATTAATATACCGCTTGTGGATGCTTTGGTGCAAATGCCAGGATACATAAAATTTATGAAGGAACTCTCGAAGAAAAAGAAGGTGGTGGATACGGGCACTGATAAGGTGACCTATTATTATAGTGCTATGAGGACCAGGAACCTTGCTCCAAAACATGAAGATACTGGAGCATTCACCATTCCTTGCATAATTGGATTGTGCATGTTCAATAAATCTCTTTGTGACCTCGGTGCTAGTATCAATCTAAGGCCTCTAATGATCATCAAGAACTCGGGTTAGGGAGTCCTAAACCTACCTATATGAGGCTATTGATGGTAGATAGGTCAATTAAATGACCCGTTGGAGTGCTAGTTGATGTTCTTGTGAAGGTGGAAAAATTCATACTCCCAGCAGATTTCGTTGTGCTGGATTGTGAGGTGGACATCAAGGTGCCAATTATCTTGGGGCGACCTCTACTAGCAATGGGAAGGGCTTTAATTGATGTGGAGCTTGGGGAGCTTAAGTTTTGAGTAGGTATGGTAGGTTATGGTACTACTCAATGGTGAAGAAGAGCATTATGAATCTATTAATGTCGAGAATGAATCGGAGGATGACCCTCCGTAATGCTAGAAATTGGAAAGGGATCCGTCATGCCACGATGTTAACTAAGGCGCTTCTTGGAAGGCAACTCAAGCAGTTTTACCTTGAGTATTTTGATGATTTGTTGTTTTTGATTTTGTAGGTAGATTGGACGCACAAATAAGGAGAAGAAGAACAGGGCAGGCACGACGCTAGACCGGAGAAACTTCGATGCAAAAATGCGAGGTGCCCCCTATCGAAGGTGCAAAGCAGAAAAGTGGAGAATGAGAGAGGAAACTGATGACCGACCGATGGAACATCAGTGACAACCCGCGACCGCCAGTGTAGCACCTGTTCAAAACAATACAATTGGGAGTTATGGTAACATCAGTGACCCAGTTGGCAGAACGCTGGTGCAAACCTGTGAACCACCAACAATTGCCGGCCATGAAATAGTGAAATGAGCAAACAATTGGTCACCTGTAGTAAGGTGGCGAACCACCGATACCTACCGACGACCGCTGATCAAGCACGAGTATAGGTAAATGTCACGACCCGAATGTATACTCGGATAGCAGACACGGGACAAGGGACCCCGAGAGACCCCAAGTCGACCCACGGCACATGCATACATCTAATCTCATTTAAAAAAGTGGAATACTTAGCATAAAACAAATCAGAAATTGTAAATATATTGTAACAATCGGAAGTACTAGGCATACACATAAGCTGAGTTCTACATCCTGTCTAAAATCCTCTACTACATAAGATGGGTTGATGGGACAACATCCCCTACTAACCCGACCAATGCTGAAACATAAATAACATGAAAGTATGTGAAACGACCCTCGGTACATGAGGACTCACCAATAGCTGAGAGCGAGAACTGAGATGGACTAAGGATGAGGATGAGCCTGAGATCCGGACCCTGTATCATGAAATGATACAACATAGAAAGTATGCGGTCAGTACGTGGAATGTACCGAGTATGGAAGGTAAGTACAACAGATATTTAAAAATAAAATAAACTCATAAATAAACATAGGATAAGGACATGATGCTTGTATCATAAACTTCGTAAGAAACATAAGGCTCAAGACTTTCAAATCGTTCATAAATCATTCATTATCGTAATTGTATGTAAACTTTATCAAAACATAACTTAAGCCAATAACATAAATATAAAAATGCATAAAACATGTGGAACAATGGGAGGACTCATCATAATCGACACCATCATGGTAGAGCCTTTCATGATGCCCCAACTATCTCACTCAAGTGGGCAGAGCCGACCCTGGCTTGCCAGGCGAGGGTCGTGCATTAGGCGTGATATCATATTGAGGGGATCATTATCAATAAAATATATCATTAGAAACCCATGGTGGCACGTTGTTATGAGACACCGGCGTAGTCCTTTGAACGCCGGGCTGCTCGGTGCTAGATACAGCTCCCAAAAACATGCATATAGGCTCATACGTAAATCAATAACATCATGCATTAAGATTCATTGGATAAAGTATAACATTTATCATTATTGATCCCCTTTAAAACATGCTTAGCCAAGAATCATATGCCCTTTTCATCGGCCAACATCAGAAATCAATAAATCATGTAATTTGCTTCATAGATCATAAATCATTCTTCAACATGTGGGCATTTCCCAATACTTCATCATATTCAATTATTTCAAAATATGCTCATAAACATGGGTAACTTGAATTCATTCTTTTTTGTTATCAATAAATTCAAAATATTGCATATTCATCGTAAATCATAACTTTCGTGAACCTTCATCAAATGGGCATTTTCGATTTAAAAAGATTGAAACATGATTTTAAAGAAAATAATATAAAACCTTCCCATCATTCATAATTCAATAATTAAAACTCAATTAAATCAAGCCCATAAAGAGAATCACATTTTCATGCATTTCGGTAAAACCCCTGGAATTGAATAGGAGAATTCATGATTAAATTCGAAATTTTGGGCATGGGTGTGGAATAAATCACCCATTCTAAACCCTACATACCTGGGAATGGACTGAATTCAATGCTCCTTGAATACCCACAAAGAAATTGATGGAAACTTGGAGAAGAAGACCTTGAATCTCCATAAAACCTCTCTAAAGCTCTTGCCTGGGAATGGGTAGGGAATTAACCTATCTTAACACACTCAGAAAATACACAAAATGACGTAGTTTAGAGTATCAAAGCATGAAAAAGTCGAATATGCCCTTAATAAAATTTCCCTTGAAAACTGCTCCGGACGGACCAACGACCGATCCAACGGATCGTTGCAAGATAGCACGACTCGTGGTATCGAGTCGTTGGGTCCACTGCCTCACGACAAACCTCAAGTTCCTCCCACGACTTGCTAGGACAAGTCGTTGCTTCAATCAAGGGGTCATTGGATTGACTGTCATCAACCCCTTGACCATTTGAACTTCCCTTACCACGAGCCTCACCATGACTCGTGGTGCCTTCCAACAAGTTGTGGTCTCAATCCGTGGTAAGCATAGGACTTTCAACCCACAAACAATGACTAGAAACAATGGGCCGTCACTCCTCACCCCAGATCATGGGATGCCCTGTGGGTTCCCCATCAGCCTAAGTTCAGTCCTTCCAATGACTGGTAACAACGACTTGTTGTTCTTGACAACGAGTCGTTACACCGTCCGTTGTCACCACTACCTCCCTAAACTCCCATACCACGACAAATACCATGAGTCGTTGAGTCGCCTGTGTTGTGATGTTTTTCCAGTTTTTTGCACTTTTCAAATTCAACTCCGGGTCTATTCTTAGGCCTTCCCGGGGTATTACAATATCTCCCCCTCGGAAACATTCATCCTCGAATGTAGGAAACAAGCAACAACAGAAACATACAATTTATCTTAGCCCTATACTGATCATTTTAATCGAAATTTTCACGGAATGACTACCTCTAAATAAAACCATATAGCTGAACTGATCTCATACTTCACATACACATTCATACACATAAAAGAAACTTGTACACATGACTGAACATAAAAACTAGATAGAGTCATAGGGAAAAAACTGGTACCTCAAGTCGGAACTGAGCTGGTAGAGAACAAATGTGGGTATTTAGCCATCATATCTGCTTTGACTTCCTACGTAGCTCCCTTAACATGCTGATTTCTCCACAATACTTTAACTGAAGCTACTTCTTTGTTCCTTAGCTTACGGACTTGATGATCTAAGATTTTCACCGGAATTTCTTCATAGCTGAGGCTATCCTTTACACTAACGCTGTCCACCGGGACTACTAAGGCTGGATCACCAAGCACTTTTTCAAAAGTGACACATGAAACACAGGATGAATTGAAGATAACTCCGAGGGAAAGTCCAACTCATACGCCACCTTACCAACTCTCCTCACGACCCGATAAGGTCCAACATAGCGGGGACTGAGTTTCCCCTTCTTCCCAAACCGCGTGACTCTCTTCATTGGAGATACCTTTAGAAATACCCAATCGTCCACCTCAAACTCCAAATCTCTTCTCCTCACATTAGCATATGATTTCTGACGACTCTGAGTGATTTTCAACCGGTCGCTTATCAACTGAACCTTCACCATCACCTCGTGAACCGAATCTAGCCCTATCATAGCTGCATCACCAACCTCAAACCATCCGATGGGAGATCTACACCTTTTCCCGTAAAGAGCCTCGAACGGTGCCATATTAATACTAGAGTGATAACTGTTATTATAGGCAAACTCGATCAAGGGCAAATGATCATCCCAACTATCCTTGAAATCTATCACATATGCCTCAACATATCCTCGGGGGTCTGAATTTTTCGTTCTACCTGGATGTCTGTTTACGGATGGAATGCGGTGCTGAGCTTAACTTGAGTCCCAAGACCCTTTTGGAAAGACCGCCAAAACTGAGAGGTAAACTGAGTGCCTCGGTCTAAAATAATAGACAAGGGCACTCCATGAAGTCGAACCAACTCCTGAATATACAACTTGGCATAGTCATCCACTGAATCTGTGGTCTTGATCGGTAGAAAGTGTATAACCTTGGTTAACCTGTCGACCACCACCCAAATGGAGTCGTATTGCCGGCGAGTACGAGGTAGGCCTGTAATGAAGTCTATATTAATCTCTTCCCATTTTCAAGTGGGGATGCTAATATCCTGAAGTATGCCTCCTGGTCTTTGATGCTCGACCTTCACCTGCTGACAGGTTGGACATTTGGCGATGAACTCTGCAATATCCCTCTTCATACCATCCCATCAATAGATTTCCTACAAATCTCAATACATCTTCATAGATCCCAAATGGATGGAATATCTGGTACCATGTGCCTCGTGCAATATCTGAACCCTCAAATTATCAACATCTGGAACACATAGCCGACCCTGGTATCATAGAACACCGTCTCCCCCTTGGGAGAAAAACTCCACTTTCTGACTCTGCACTGCCTCCTTCAGCTTCCTCAAAATTGGATCCTCATCTTGCTTAGACTTAACATTGACCACTCAGGACGATTCTGACCCATTCTGCACAATAACGCCGCCATCAGTCGAGTCGATTAATCTAACCCCCAATCTTGCAAGTCGATGGACATCTCTCACCAACTCCTTCTTTCCCCCGTCCACGTGGGACACACTCTCCATAGAGAGCCTACTAAGCGCATTTGCAACCACATTACCCTTGCCTGGATGGTAGAGGACACTCATGTCGTAGCCTTTAGTAGCTCCAACCACCTCCATTGCCGAAGATTGAGATCCTTCTACGCGAACACATATTGCAAACTCTTGTGGTCTATGAATACATCTATATGAACCCCATACAACTAGTGTCTCCATATATTCAAAGCGAATACCACCGCGGCCAACTCGAGATCATGGGTCGGGTAGTTCTTCTCATGGATTTTCAGCTGTCTAAAGGCATATGCTATAACTTTCCCATGTTGCATCAACACACATCCCAGTCCGACACTCGAAGCATCACAATATACAACAAATCCATCAGTACCCTCGAGTAAAGTTAACACTGGTGCTGAAGTAAGTCGGGTCTTCAACTCTTGGAAGCTTTTCTCACAAGCATCCAACCATTAGAACTTCACCTTTATCTGAGTCAACCTGGTCAATGGGGCTGCAATTGATGAAAAGCCCTCAACGAATCTTCGATAGTTGCCTGCTAAGCCCAAGAAACTCTGAATTTTTGAAGGATTTACCAGTCTGGGCCAATTCTTCACCGCCTCAATCTTCTGGGAATCTACCCTTATGCCTTTGCTTGATACCACATGACCCAGAAATGCCACTGAGTCTAGCCAAAATTCACACTTCTGAACCTTGCATATAGCGACAATCCTTGAGCGTCTGAAGCACTACTCTCAGGTGAGCGGTATGCTCCTCCTCACTCCGTGAGTATATCAAGATGTCATCAATGAACACAATCACAAACATGTCCAAATATGCCTTGAACACCCTGTTCATTAGATCCATAAAAGCTTCAGGGGCATTGGTTAGTCCGAAAGACATAACAACAAATTCATAGTGACCATACCGAGTCATGAAAGCGGTCTTCGGGATGTCACTCTCCCAAACCCTGAGCTGGTGATACCCGGACCTGAGATCAATTTTGTAGAAGCACTTAGCACCTTAGCTTGTCAAACAAATCATCGATCCTGGGTAAGGGGTACCTGTTCTTGATGGTAATCTTGTTCAACTGCCGATAGTCAATACACATGCGAAGGGAACCGTCCTTCTTTCGAACAAATAGAATTGGTGCACCCCATGGAGATTGGCTCGGTCTAATGAAGCCCTTATCCAACAGATCCTTTAACTGATCCTTTAATTCCTTTAGCTCAGCTGGAGCCATCCTGTAGGGAGGAATAGAGATAGGCTGCGTATCGGGTAATAGATCAATAGTGAAATCAATTTCCCTCTCCGGAGGAACATCAGGCAAATCATCAGGAAACACCTCCTTATATTCGAACATCACCAGAACTGACTGAATAAACAGGGTCTCGGACTCCACATCCTTAACCCTAACTAGGTGGTACATGCAACCTTTAGAGATCATCTTCCTAGCCTTAAGATAGGAAATAAATCGACCTGCTCGTACCACCGAACTACCCTTCCACTCCAACACTGACTCACTCAAAAAAACAAATTCCACCGTACGGGTCCTACAATTAATTGAAGCATAACATGAAAACAACCAATCCATGCCAAGAATAACGTCAAAGTCAGTCATGGAAAACTCTACAAGGTCTGGGGAGGTAACCTTATGTAACACAGTGACCGGGCATTCTCTATATACTCGTCTAGCTATGACCGAATCACCAACAGGGGTCGAAATTGAAAATGGTTCCGACAAGGTCTCGGGACTAACTCCAAGACTGCTAGCAATGTAAGGAGTCATGAAAGACAAGGTAGCTTCCGAATCTAGCAAGGCATAAACATCAATATGAAAGACACGCAACATACCAGTGACCATGTCTGGCGAAGTCTCCTGCTCCTGGCATGAGGCAAGGGCATAGAATCGGTTTTGGCGCTGTCCGCCACCTCCACTAGTCGATGTTCCCTGCGGAGTGGAACGGGTTGGAGCTGCTGCTGTCCTGGTGGTCTGTGCACGACCCCTATCATTACCCTATCTAGCATATGGGCACGCTCGGCGCATGTGCCCAGATCTACAACATCCATAGAAAATATCTGAGCCAAGCAGGCACTCCCCGATATAACTCCTGCCGCACTTCCCGCAGGCTGGAGAGGTATACTCTAACTGGGTGCCTCTCTGATCCCTCAATCCTGAAGACCTGCTCCTCTGATTACCCCTGGGTCTGGATGGAACACTAGATGATGATTGTGCTGGGGCTAGTGATTTCTGCTGAAACTGTGGATGGTAGCTACCGCCAGACCTCTAATGTGAAAACCCATGGCTATCCGTCTGAGCCCTCTTTGCCTCCCTCTCCCTCGCATGAGCTGCCTCCATCTACTGGGCGTACAACACTATGCAAGGAAAGTCCATATCCTGGTGTAGAATAGCAGTCCTACAATCTTTGTCTAAATAACTAGCCACACCATGAACGAATCGGCTCACCCGCGCCCTCTGATCCATCACTAACTCTAGGTCGTACTTTGACAAATGAGTGAACTCAAGTGAATACTCCAACACTGTCATCTTTCCTTGCTTGAGGTTCACAAACTCCGCTGCTTTCAACTCCCTCATCTCCCGATGGAAGAAACTGTTTAGAAAAGCCATGTGGAACTCATCCCAGCTTATAGGGCCTACATCCACTGCCCTGCTGTCCTTCCATTGCTTGTACGAAATATGAGCGACCTCTTTTGGCTGATAAGAGGCCAAGTTAACACATTCCCCAATTGTCACCCCCATAACCTGAGTGACCTTCAAGATTCCTTCAATGAACTCGTGTGGATCCTCATCCACCTTTGATCCCGTAAACTCAGGAGGGTCCATCCTCAAGAAGTCCCTAATACGAGCTGTCGCTGCATTGCCATTTTGTGGGACCTGCACAATAGCTTGCTGGTTGACTGAGTGGTCAAGGCCTGTGCCAACATCTGAATAACCACCCGAAACTCAGCGTGCACAGCCGACTCTGGTGCTTGGGGCTCCTGAACAGGTGGGGCTTGCTGATGCCCATTATTATTGCCACCCCCGTGGCCTTCATCATTTCCGTTCCTCTTTCCGTTCATTCTCCTAGGAGTCATAATCCTACAATCGCGAATCGCACGAATTAGAAGGATGGAGAGACTTTTCATCGCACGGCATAGAACATAAAAGAAGGGAACATTTCCTAAATGTCTAGTAGCCTCTCTGTCATAGGTGTGGCGCGCTTCATACCCATGAAAAAGACTCTACTTAACGCAACTTTTAGACACCCTAGGACACTCCCACCTATGACTCTGATACCATGTTTGTCATGACCCGAACATACACCCAGATTGTAGACACGGGATAAGGAACCCCAAGATACCCCAAGTCGACCCATGACACTTGCATACATCTAATCTCATTTAATAAAGCAGAATACTTAGCATAAAAAAAGCAAAAACGTAAATATATTATAACAATCAGAAGTACTAGGCATACACATAAGTTGAGTTCTACATCCTTTCTGAAATCCTCTACTACATAAGATGGGTTGATGGGACAACATCCACAACTAACCCGACCAATGCTGAAACATAAATAACATGAAAGTATGTCAAACGGCCCTTAGTACATGAGGACTCACCAATAGCTGAGAGCGAGAACTGAGATAGACTAAGGATGAGGATGAGCCTGAGATCCAGACCTTGTATCATGAAACGATACAACATAGAAAGTATGCGGTCAGTACATGAAATGTACCGAGTATGCAAGGTAAGTACAACATACATTTAAAAGTAAAATAAACTCTTAAATAAACATAGGAGAAGGACATCATGCTTGTATCATAAACTTCATAAATCATTCATTATCGTAATCGTATGTAAACTTTATCAAAATATAACTTAAACCAATAACATAAATATAACAATGCATAAAACATGCAGAACAATGGGAGGACTCATCATAACCGACACCATCATGGTAGAGCCTTTCATAATGCCCCAACTATCTCACTCAAGTGGGCAGAGCTGACCCTGGCTTGCCAGGTGAGAGTCGTGCATTAGGCGTGATATCACATTGAGGGGATCATTATCAATACAATATATCATTAGAAACCCACGGTGGCACGTTCTTTATTCCAGAAAATTGAATGTCTTACGTCGACTGGACCGGCGAGTCGCCGTTGGAAAATAGTGGTTCACCGATGGTATTTTTCCTCAAAGGCAATGATAATTGTACTTTGCCAGTGTTTCACCGGTTTTCATCGATGGACTATCGATTTATTCTCATTTCCTTCTTTTTGCTCCATTTTAGTTCTATTCTACACATTTAGGCCTCTGCACACAACAAAAGAAAAAAGAGCATAAAATCCATTTAATCAACTCCAAAACTAAGCAAAAACTCAAGCTTAAGAGCCTAATGAGTTGGTAAATTACCAACTCATCAGTGACGCCCATCTATGGGGGGCTACATACTTGCCTGCAGGTGTGGATAGACGTGGTTCAGGACCTTCTTAGCTATCAACTAGAGTTAGCGGTGCAGTCAGCTCCTTTTCTCCGGAGTTGATAGTTAGAAAGGTTTGCTCTTTTGTTGTACAACTTTTGGGAAGGTCGGGAATCTGTCCTAACCATTATTCCACTCTTAGAGGCTTGCAGACTACAACTTTTCAGTGGTGGTTGTTATTGGCTGTATTGGGCCTATGTATGTTATATATTTTGCATGTTAGCCATGTGGAGCCTAGTTTAACCAGTTAGTAGCAACCTTGTTGTCTATAGTATAAATGTGACTCCTGTTTCCATTTTGTTATAGCTAGACAACATGGTGGTCTTGTCCACCTGCATAGGTTCCCTTTATTGTTACTTTGCTGGGTTAGCTGTCTTCTTTTATAGGTTTATTGAGTGGCCTTGTCGGCCCGAGGCTGCATTGATAGCCGAGATATAGTAGTTTGTTTTCTTGATTTGAGTTGCTGGTAGGCACCAAAGGTGCATAGGCCTAGTCAGGTCAGCCTAGGTCCTAGTATGGTATTAGGTGCCAGTCATGCCTTCCAAGGTGGGCCATGACAAATCCATTCCATTTCTTCTCTCCTACAAATCCCACACTTCATTCCCCTCATTTCATCACTACTCACTCATATTCTCAATACACTAAGGCAAGATTTTTTTTTGTGGAACTCCATTGTTCAAGCTTTGATCATTCTCCTCTCTTTGACCTCAAATCCATTTGGTATGTGACTCTTACTCTATTTTTGATTATTGTTCAAAGACATGGATTATTTTGAGCATATGAAAGTCAAAGTTTCCCTACTTATGTGTCCCCATTAACCCTATGACTATGCTTGTTAGTGGTTTTGTAATATTCATAATGTGGGTGTGTGGGGATGTGATATATTTTGAATGACAATGTGGGTCTTGTTGTGGCAAAATGCTTGCTTCATAGTGTGTTTGATTTTAGTTGGGGGTGAAGTCTGAGTAATCCAATATGTACTTAAAATGCACAATTTGCCTGATGATAGATGGAGTGACATCTTTTTTAAGGGTAAATTGTCACTTTTACTTGTTTGGCTATTGTTATGTTGAGTGAGTGAGTCTTGAATTTGAATGTTTTGAGATTTCACTAAGTTTGGGATAATTTTCGCTGATAGGCGTCCATCGGTGAGCCGTTGAATGAAAAGCGAGCCAGGGTTCAGGGCTTTAGGCCACTTGGCCCAGACATGCATTACACTGGTGTTTCGTAGTCAAGACCTAAGAAATGCCGGCCAATCCCTGTGTCCTCAGTAGTCTATTAAATGTCCAGTGGCTAGCCGACGGTTCGCGGATCTTCATCTGCGTTTTGCCAGTGTCCCGCCGGTACTGCTAATGCTTAAAATCTGAATTCTTCTTCTTTTTTTTGCCATCCAATTGTTATAATTCCTTGCCTTAGCTTAGGATAGATGTCAGTTTTTATTTTTATTATTTTTCTCTTGAACAAAAATACAAAAAGAAAGTATTGTTGTAAGGAACTAACATGGCTTTGCAGAGTATGTCTTCATCTAGGCAATCAAGCAACGACAAGGCCCCGACCACTTCTGTCATGACCCGAACGGAGGCCCGGATCGTAACATGGGACAAGGATCCCCGAGAGACCCCAAGTCGAGCCATGACATAAGCATACATCTAACTCAATCATGAAACTGAATAATCAATAACACAATTATATTGGAAGTCTAACTTGAATATAACATCAAAATATGAAATTCAAAGCTGAGTACATACATATGCCTGAATAGCCTCTAAACATGACGAGTTGATGGGACAAGACCCTCCAACTAACTCAACAAGCTAAATTGAAATACATAAAGAAAACCTGAATAGTCTAGTCCTCTAAAGATGAGGACTCACCAACAAAGCAATGCTAACTTTGATACGCTGACTAAGAGCGGGGTTGAAGCTGAGAGACGGGTCCTGTATAGTAAAATGATACAACATAGAAAGTATGCGGTCAGTACGTGGAATGTACCGAGTATGCAAGCTAAGTAAAACCGCTAAAGTACGTAAAAATCATTTAAGAGCAATGCATTAATTAAACATGAACATCAGTAAACTGAGAGTAGGGATTGCATGCATTATTTCTGAAATCATGATCACTTCATAACATGACATAACGTAACTTCATAGAAAACAAAACATTCGTTCCGTGACGTGAGGCTCCAGCTTCAAACTTTGCTCAATAGCTAAATACATGGCAATTGAATCATAAGCCGAGATCATAAATCTTGAAGCATGGGAGCTTCTTAAGATGTGCATGAACAACTGCAGGCACGACTTGTCGTCGAGACTCCTGCCCCAAATTAATAACTGAATTGATTGGCTCAAACTTGAATTCTGACATTTGTAAGTAAAAGTTGAACATTGAGTCAAACCTACTTTAGAACATGCATTTACATAAATCTCATAAGTAATGAATATGCATATCTGAAATCATGAGGAACAATGGAGACTCATCTTTTAACCGACATACCACGATAGAGCTTATGTGGTCCCAACTATCATACTCAAATGGGTAGATCCATCCAAAGCCTTGCCAGGACTAGGAACGATACCATGGTATCGATATCAAGATGAAGGTCCATTCGGGCAAGGGAAAGCTCACAAGGGAGGTCCCAAGTCATATATAATAGCATAAACCTACGTTGGCGCGTAGTTCTGAGGCGTAGGTTGATCGACCCATAGCCTACTCGGTGCTATACAATACTCCCAAAAAAATGCATATGATCTACATTGTTTTATGACAAAGCAACATCGTCAATTGACAAAGCTCAATAGTCCATACATCTCAAATATGAAATCATGCATATGAGAAGCTTTAATTCAAACATACCACAAGCTAATAAGTATAATTGGGGGCCTTCACTCCAAAACCATGTGGTAAACTATGCATAGTAAATCTTCACCTCAAACATATCACAAGCTAAAAATATAATTGGGAGATTTCACTCCAAAATAATGTGGTAAGCTTTATTCGGTAAAATCATCATTCATACTCAACATGTGGGCATTTCCCAAAGTTTTATCATATTAGACGATGCTAAATTCATATAAAAAATATCAATTATAACATGGGCAGCTATAAAACATGCTCTTCTTCACAATATCTCATCATCATCACTTACACATTAGAAATCTCACTTTTCATGAACACCTCATCAATGGGCTTTTAAATTATGAGACTAGAAACATGAATTTGAATTGGAAACATTATAAAAATTGCCCATGCTTCATAATTTGATAATAGAATAATAATCAATTCATACCCATGCGTAGAAATAGATAATTCATGCATTTGGGTAAAATCCCCATAGATATATCATAGAATTTTCATACTTCTAGAGAGGAATTGGGCATGGGTGTGGAAAAAACCACCCATTCATGATCCTACATACCTGATGGAGGCTGAATCTTACTCTTCCTTGAATGCCCAAAATAAGATTGAAGGTGAAAACCTTGAATCACCCTTGATCACCTCTCTATCACTCTTCTATTCTTTTGCATGCATGAATGAAAACTTTAGGATAGTTTCCCCCCGTTAGACCCACCTTTCATAGCTTAAAACAACGTAGTTTAGGACCCTAGAGCATAGGAATTATGAAAAGACCCTTACTTAAATCACAGGGTTTTGTTGACTGCCAGTCCCCACGAGGGATTGGATGACTCATCCCCTGATGCCACGACTCGTGGCCACAAACCATCAAGTCCACTGCCAAATTCCATTAGGCAACCCCACGAGGGACCCCACGAATCCTGGTGGTTGAGCATGACTCGTGATCTCCACTCATGATCCCCACTGCCTATAATTTCCTTGCCAAATCCCTAGTTTAGACCATAGGTGACTCCACGAGTCGTGTGGCCTGACCATGACTCGTGGTCATGCCCGTGGTGACCCTTTAAGACCACACTCCTCTTTTCTTAACCATGAGTCACCAAACCACTCGTGGTCCCTCCTCACGGGTCACCTAACGACCCGTTCTGTGATCTGGTGTAGAATTTCAGTTTTTCTCTATTTCAGCTCCTCAGTCTGATCTTTGGGATTCCAGGGTATAACAACTTCAAAAGGAAAGGAAAAGGGAAAGCAATGGCGACCCCAAACCCTAGCACCCGAGAGCCATTATATTCTGTGAGCCTGACATGGAGGGGCACTATGCCATTTGCAAAAGGCACTCAATCACTGTAGAAAAGCATTTCAATTTGGCGGGGCTGCGGGGTGATTTCCTCAACATCAACACAGTTCACAGATCGCCAATGTCATGTCTTTGACAATCCTTTGCCCAACTTCTACTACAGCTTGGTTCTTGAATTTTATGCCTCATAACAGGAGAGGCAAGAGAGGATGCAGCACAGAGGCAAGGTCGATGAATTCCATTGCCTTCCTTTTGTTATGGTGAGGAGTGTAGAAGTGGACATAACCCCAATGACCATCAATTCCTTATTCTGAGAGGATGAGATTGACACAGGTTTTGAGTATGCTACTACAATTGCTGACAAAGAGAACCAGTTCGGGTAGAAAGCCCCCATAATGCCGCAGACACTCCTTTTTGGGCCTCGGTGGGTAGCGAGATATCCCGGCATAATCTTAAGTTTGAAGCCAAGCTGTGGCTAGATTTCATTTGTGGCCAGATTATACCTTCAAAGAATGAGCAGAGGGTAAGCTTGGAAGCGACCATCCTTACATGTATCATGACAGGGGTCCCCATAAATGTTAGGGAAATAGTGTCCATTCATATGAAGAGGAAAGCAAGGGCAAGCTGGCACTTCAATGCCCTACACTGTGCTTATATCTCAGCTATGCCTTCAAGCCGAAGTGCCACACTTTTGATGGAGGACCTAGCTTCGCTACCAGTGTGATTACAGTGGATAGAAAAAAGGACGCAGATGCTCCCAAGAGTAAGTGAAAGTGGTTGCAGGCATTCAACATACCCGAGGAGTCTCTCTCTCATGAGCTTGAAATAGCCCCCGATCTCAACATGCCACATCCAGAGGCATCAGGTAGGCTTCAAAAATAGCACCGACTAGGGGAGCCTCACCTCCTCCCATATCTTCCCAACCAAGTTGCCTCCACGAACTGGCAGAGACGACACACTCCCATGAGAGCCAACTTTAGAAATTGGCTAAGAGTCTCCTTGCCTTGATTGTCAAGATGGTGAGAAAGGAGATGAAGTCAATATATAAAAACTTAACCAAGTTATGCTCATATGTTGATGTTGTGGAGGGGGCTGTCACCTCTCTCCGGGTTGAGGTAAGGGATTAGAAAGGTAGGACATTTATGGCAGTTCCCGATTGAGTGCACTTGACACAGATATGGCTACCCCTTTCTACACTCCCAGGCCCCATCAATGACTTATTCGAGGGCTTGGGAGATGTTGAAGAGGACCCGGGAGATGAAGGCTATGCTGGGGGAGCTGAAGCTGAAGATGATGAGGATGATGGCAGTGACCACTTCAGGGAGTTCTCACCCTCTTTGTTTTGTATGCATACATTAGGGACAATATATTGTTTGAGTTTGGGTGGGATGAGTGTTTCTTTTGTTGTGGTCATTTGTTTTTATTGTTGATTGATGTTGTCCTTGCCGGGCTTTATTTTTAATTGTTATGATTTGTGAGCCTTTATCGGGCTCGAAATGGATGAAATGAAAAAAATTACATTTAATTGTTAGTGCTAATGAGTGGGTCTTTATTTTATTGCCAGAAGATCTTGACCCAAGTTTGATTCTCGTCTTTATAAATAATAGATAAGGAATAAATTCCAAGGGTTTTCTTTAAACCACGGTTCTTTCTAAAGGAGCAATTTCTTTTTCTTTTCTTTTTATTGTCGAATCGGGTGATATTTCTCAATGATAGATTGTGCGGCGACTTACTTAAGAAAAAATGCCATGTTTTTTTGAGTCTTTTGTGAAACTGCTTTTGAGAGGAACCACCAATTTTTTTTTGTGTGGCATGAAAAGGAATTTGAAAGAAATGGACATTTGAAATGGGAAATGTAGCACTTTCTTGTCATACATTGCATGCTTCCTGTTTGGCTTGTGGATTCGCATGCTCTATTGTCTTGAATCAAAATCTTGTGATGACAATGAATTTTGTGAACTCTTTGGATGTGTTGCCTTGTGTAGTAAGATTGTTTGAATGAGTCTCACGCATTCCTTCTTGTCTAGAACTTTCCCTAAGTGTGATTCAAGGCAAAATTCTAGATGTAGCTGCACTTAGAACACAATTTTAGGCTTTCTATTGATTAGTCACTTTACCCAAAATGACCTCCGGAACATCTTCCTTTGCTAGCCAACGTTGAGCCTTTGGACTGTTTATTCTTGGAAACCACATTACAAGCCCAATGTCCCTTTGTAATCCACTTATTTGGCAACCATCCTCCCTAATTTCTTGGGGTGAATGAATGAAAATAATCGGGGCTTGAAGTCCAAGAAATAGGGAGAGATAAGGAAATCAATGGAAAAGAGGAAGAACCTAAGTTTGGGGGTTTACAAGAAGGGGAGAAATGTGTTGAGCTTAAATGTGAGGTAACACCAAATTGTGATCAAAATGAATGAAACAATGGGTTTAGAAAGCTTGAATCATTAAAAGAGAAAAAGAATAGTGAAATAGTGTTACCTCTTGCTTAGATGAGGCTTAGTGTGAGAGACAAAGGAGTTACAAGGAGATCTCTTGAGAATTAAAAGATGAAGGTAATGAAAAAGGAGAAATAAGACAAAGTGAGAGAAATAAGACAAAGTGATCTAAAGAGTTTGATGGGAGGTTAAAAATGTTCACAAAAAGGCATTAGGGAGGTTCTAGTCACTACAACTAAAAATTTGTCCTACCCTTACCCTAGCCTTCATCATGACCCACAAGTCCTATTTGATTTTGAGTGTAATTGCTCTACATTAGTGCCGAGTTACATGAAGGGCAAGCCTATGGGTCAAGTTGTGTGCATGGAGAATTCTTTTGTGTGAGTGAGTGTGATTGTCATATTCATAGTCCCTTGTGTGTGTATTGTTTGATGATAAAGAAAGGGTCAAGTTGTGTGCATGGAGACTTCTTTTTTGAGAGTGAGTGTGATTGTCTTATTCTATAATCCCTTGTCTGCGCATTGTTTACTGATAAAGAAAGGGGATTTTCTCTTGTAGTGAGTGACATCACTCCCTTTGAGGACATGCTTACATTAGTGTAAAGTTGTGATTGAGGCATGAACAATGTGAGCTTCAAGGCAAGATTCGAATGCGAAATGATTATGATTTGAGATACTATGTGTATTTGATTGGATAGACCATGCCCTTGTTTTGAAAAATAAAAGCAGTTGTGAAGCATGCCTATTAATTATGGTTACTTCTTGAAACTTTCTCACATTTTAGGGGGAGTCATTTCTCTTTATCTTTGAGTTGGAGAGAATTTTTGGGTTTTCTTAGGTTCATTGCCTTGATGCATAGAATCGTATTTGACATGCTGTTCATTTGCTCAAATGAAAAGAATACATTATTGAGGACAAACAATAGTTCAAATATGGGGGTTTGATGAGTTGGTAATTTACCAACTCACTAGGCTCATCTATATGAATTTTTGCCTAGTTTTCAAGTTAATTAGGTGGATTTTATGCCTTTTCTCCTTAATCTTTGTAGGTACTTAACTTGAATGGAGAAAAGCATGAAAATAGAGTTGTGGACTGGCACTTCACTAGTGAAACACTAGTCAACCGTAGTTGTCTACTGTGCTGAGGAAGGATGGAGACCGACGGACCGTAGGTCAGCACCAATGAGTCGCCGGTGCCAACGCCGAAGTGATCAAGAACTTTCTGACCATCAACTTTGACCGATCGGCAGTCCACAGATCAGAACCAGCGAACCATCGATGCCAATACCAAAGCACTCAAAATCTCACTATCTTTCAACTATGATTGACTGGCGGCCCGCAGACAAGCACCGGCGAACCGCCGGTGAATCGCAAGTGACGCTCGTTAGCAAGGGGTAAAAACGTTAAGCGTGGAAAAAGAGGAGCAGATCTGTATTATATTTTTGTACATCTTAAAAAGGAATGAAACATTCCATTCTAGAGTTTATTGATTATTCTATTGAATTGGCTTGTACAAAAGTAGAGAGAAGTAGAGAGCTTAGACCTTGCTTGAATTTTTCGTACTTAGTTTGTGAATGGATATTGAATTGTTGTTGAATGCAATGTCTTACTTTACTTACATGAGTAGCTAAATTCTTTTCTAGGGGTGTGTAAATGATTGGGGTTGATTGGAATTAGGTATTGTGCATTTGATCTTACATTTACTCAATTGGTATAATATTAGTGTTTGCTCTGAGTTTTAAGTTGAATACTCATAGTTGCAAATGTGAGTTGCATTTTTTTACTTTCATTTTGCTTGAAAAATGAATTTAAATTATGGGTGAGGAAATAGTAATGGGTAATTGGGTGGAAATTATGTGGGGATTGGGCTAGACATAGCTAAAACCCATTATTACACACCCATTAAGAACCGAAGCTAGAAATAGTAGATTTGTACCCAAGTTGATTTGGTTGTTGTGAAAAAGAACCTTGCGGTTTGAGAAAACCCAAGGAATAAGTATCTAGTTGGTTATGAAACGTAAGATGCCACCTAATTCGCAGCTAGTAAAGCTAGGAGCTATTAGCAAACCTAATCCAATGACGCCCCTATCGATATCACACCCCTTGTAGTCTCTCCTTTGGTCTTTTCTATACTTTGCCCTTGTTTTTAGTGTGCAAATCCATATTTTATTTTATAAATCATGAATTCCTCAATTTTCTCTTATTTTTCTTGCAACATTGATGCGAATTAGTTCAATTTGATGGATGACTATTGTGTGATCAGTTGACATTTCTTGCGGGATTCGAACCTGACAGCCGTCGGGTTTTATTTTTTTTGACAATGACCGTGTACATTCTTTCATAAAGAAGAGTGTATTTTGGACGTTATCAGAGGACCCTGGAGTATTCACTATTCCATGCACAATTGAGGTTTACATGTTCAACAAAGCTCTCTGCAATCTAGGAGCAAACATAAACTTGATTCCTCTCATGATCTTCAATAAGTTAGGTTTGGGAAGTCCCAAGCCTACAACAATGAGGTTGCTAATGGCGGATCATTCTATAAAACACCCAGTGGGAATTTTTGTAGCTGTGTTGGAAGGATGACAAAATTTATCCTTCCAGCCGACTTTGTCGTGTTGGATTGTGATGTTGATATTAAGGTGCCCATTATATTGGGGTGACCACTCTGGCCATAAGGTGAGCTTTAATTGATGTGGAACTAGGATAGTTGAAGTTTTGGATTGGTGGTGACTAAGTAATATTTAATGCATGTAAACCAATGAAACCACCTGATACATGCAAGGTGATAGGGATGATGAATGACAAAGATGAGCAAGGAGTTGATCTTGAGGAGGAGGACAAACCTCCGGATAAATGAAGTAATGAGGAAGAATCGTTGTGCCGCCGATATTAAATCAAGCGCTTCTTTGGAGGCAATCCAAGTGTCTTTTGATTTATTTTTACTTCATATTTTTGTTGTCTTTGGTGTGTAGGTTGATTAGATTAAAAACAAAGTGGAGAAAATAGGGAAAGAGAACCTATGCAAGACTAGCAAAGTGCAGATACCAATGCGCGAAGCACAGGTCAAGCTCAACCTTTACCCATAAAGCCTGCCAAATTGAAGGAGGTCTGTGCCTCACCTATGAAACGCAAGTTAAGATCTACAAAACGCAGGTCGGTCGCAGGTACTAACTAGTACACTTGGGAAAAATCATGAAAAAATGAACGAGACTTGTGCCTCACTTATGAAACGCAGGTGAAGATCCGAGAGATGTAGGAATGCCACAAATTTAAAAGAGTGAACTGGGCAAAATGAGGGCCACCTACGCATGAACTGCGATTCACAGTTTCAAACCTGTGGCCGTAGGTCTAGCGCAGGTGCAGGTATGACTGGTATTTTAGAATATTGACTGACCCGCTTGACCAACACGACCCAGGTCTGACCTATGCCTTTTAAACTTCTCCCCACTTCCCACTACCCCAATTTTCTGCACCACTTTCCCATTTTCATAACCCATCAACCACCACTTCAACTTCCCACACTCCACTGTTAAATCAACCTTTAATTCCACCAATCCCTACACCTCCCCCCTTTAATAAATATCGCCTTTCTTCACCACTTTCTGTCATCACTCACCATTTCACGCACAAACCAAAAGAAGCTAGAGCTTAGGTCGGCCACCTTTGAAGATAAGAAGTTCAAGTTTCAAATTTCATTCCTTTTCTTACCTTATTTGGTATGTTTTCTATTTTCATCTTTGTTCTTTGAAATTTATTGATCGCTGGAGCACAAAAAGCATGCTATTATTTCATTTTTCTTGACCCATGTTTCCCCCATTCCCCATTAAGTGTTCTTCATGCTCTTGGTAAAAGTTAATTTCGTGGGTATTGTGGGGGGATTCAAAATTGCAAACTTTGTGGGTAGAAAGTCTTGTTCTTAATGCTAGATCTATTGGATGTGCTTTGGAATATTAGTTGGGGGTGAAATCTGAGTAATCCATTTGCTTGAAATGCATGATTTTTCCCGATGATAGATAGGGTGACATCTTTCTTAAGAAAAAATCGTCATTTTTTCTCATATGCTTGATAATATAGATAAAAATGTGATAATGTGGGTGAGTAGGGTGGAATGTGAAATTGCTTTGATAAATGTGGGTTAGATTGTTTGCTTGACATTTCTCGATGATAGACGGGGTAATGTCCATCTTAAGGGAAATCATTGAGTAGTCCAAATGATAGAAATTATTGCTGGTATTGTTGATAGATGTTTTGAGGAAGTTTGAGTACCCGTTGGATGTTGATTTTGTTTATACTAGTGAGAAATGGTCAAATAGATGAGAATTAAGCACTGTAGAGTACTTGCGAGTTGTAGGATTGACCTGTGTAATGCAGGTTATAACGTAGGTGCTGGGCTAGGCTTCAGGTTCACTGCTCACCTCCTGCGTTACACCTGCGGACCACGGATTTCCATCCGCAAAATGCAGGTGAAATACAGGAGCTTGGTCAATTTTTCTGAGTTTTTGCCTCACACCTGCAACACACCTATGAACCGCGAGTCCCCACCTGCGAAACTAAGGTGTGGTGTAGGTGCTTCCAATTGTTTCAAATTGATTTTCCATTTTGTTGAAAATCTAATATTTTTCTTTTTTGTCCGTTAGGCTAGTGTAATTATTTTCTTCTGCTTTCCATAATGAAAAATACAAAAAGATTTTGATTTGGCTGTGGTACGCATATGATCTTGCAGGAACACGACTTCATCTAGGAAACAAGAAAAGGGGAGGGCCTCAACCTTCTCTAAAAGCGGTGGCAAAGGCAAGGAAAAGGAAATTTCGTCCTCTATCAATAGCTGAGATGCCATTGGGTTCTATGTCAAGGGAATGAAATACTACTACATCAAGTATGAGGAACGACTAATGACTCCTGAGAAGTGATTCAATCTTGAGGGGCTGGGGCAAGACTTCCGCAATATCAACAAGCAGTTCACTGAGTGCAATGGCACCCATTCTTGGATTCTCTACTGGGATACTACCCCAACTTAGTATCAAGTTCTATGCCTCATATCAATCAAGGAAGACTCAATGAAACACCATGGGAAGGTGGATGCGTTCCCAAATCTTCCATCAGTTCGGGTATACAGAGTAGAGGTAGATATCACTCCCGATGCAATCTACTCTATCTATTGGGGTGAAGAAATTGAGCCCGGGACTGAGTTTGCTGAGAAGATAACAACCAAAGATGATCACCGTCCATGGTTGCTCAGATTATTGCAGACTGACAATCTTTATAGGCTACCATGGGAAGAGATATTTTGAGACAAGACCTTCAATTGGAAGCCGAACTGTGGCTTGAGTTTGTGTGTAGTCATCTCATTCCCTCCAAGAATGATCAGCGGGTGAATATTAAGGCCACCATTCTAATAGCATGCATCATTACTAGAGTGCATGTCAACTTTGGTGAAATAGTCGCAACTCAATTCAAAAGGAAGGCTAGGCAGCAAGGTCTCTCCATGCCCTTCCTTGTCCTTACCAGCCAGTTATGGGCTAGAGTAGGGGTTCCCTATTTTCCTGATGAAAGGGCTAGCTCTGTTATGGGGGTGATTGATGTTGAGAAAAAGAGAGATGCGGATGCCCCCAAAAGCAAGCGGAAGCAACTGCAAACGTGGTATGCCCCAGAAGCCTCTGCAGTGCATGATGTTGATGAGGAGACCCCAGACCTTAATGATCCTACTCCTAAAATTTCGGGACATGCTTCGATGAAAAAGCCATGTTAGGGATCTTTACCACCACCTTCCTCTTCCAGACCGAGTGGGCTTTAAAAGCTGGCCGATATGATCCACTCTCATGAAAATCAGTTGAAAAAATTTGCCATGAGTCTTCTAGCTCTCATCCAAAAATCTATGAAGAATGCCATGAAGGATGTTTTTCACAACTTAAATAAGCTGTTCTCTCGAGTTGATGTAGTTGAGGGAGCAGTCTTCTCTCTTCGGGTTGATGTGAGAGAATTGAAAAATAGGGCACCCATAGAAGATCCTGATGTGATCTTCTTAGATCAAGCCATGGCTTCCCCACACATAGCTCGAGGGCCTATTAATGACTTGCTTACGAGCCTAGGGGAGGATGATGAGGGCGAGCATGGTGAAGATGATGGTGACGATAAGGCAGGCGATGATGATAGAGAGGAGTAGCTGATTTAGGGAGTTCTTACCCCTTCTGTTCTTCATTTGTAAGTTAGGGACAATGTAAAATTTTTAGTTGGGAGTGGGGAGTGCTCACTTTAGCTGTTGGTTATTTTTGATTGCCATTTGAGTGTTGACTCTTGTTTCCCTTGTCTGGCTATTTTGCTTTTGATGTTTTAAGTATTTAGTTTGGTTGCTTAGTTGAATAAATTCCCTTGTCTTATTTTGAATTAATGGAAATTGTTGGGCTGTTTTTCTTTCTTTGATAATATGAAGAGCCATTGGCAGATTGGTCTTACATTCTAATTAATTCTTGACCCATGCTTCGCAATCTCCTCTGTAGATAGTAGATAATAATAAACTTCAAGGATTTTCTGTAGACCACAATTCTTTCCCAAGGAGCAAAATTTTGTTTTTCTTTTCGTGTGTCGAATCGGGTGGCATTTTTCTCTGATAGATTGAGAGGTGAATTTCTTAAGAGAAAATGCCATGTCTTTGAGTTATTGTTGTACTTACTTTAATTGGTACCACCAAATTTTTTTAAGGCATAGAAATGACTTCTGAAGTTGAAAAGGGGCTTTAAATTGAAAAGAACACTCTCTTGTCATGACTTGTACATTCTTTGTTTGATTTTTTGATTTTCAAAGAGAGTATGCAAAATTTAAAAATAGCTTGTCTAAAGTCATAACTTTGAAGTGCTTGTGAAAAATAGCTAAATTCCTTGGAATGTGATGTCCTGTATGGTGTAATGTTAGTTTAATTCTTATGTGTGCATATTGTCTAGAACTTGCTCGAATGTAATTCAAGGTGAAACCCTAGATGTAGCTGCACTTGAAAGATGACCTTAGGCTTTTATTTTGGTTAGTCACTTGACCACTAAATGACCACCTTAAACATCAACCCTTGTTAACCACTATTTGAGCCTTGAGCCTTTTTCTTGGCAACCACATTACAAGCCTTATAACCTTTTTTATCCTCTTCTTTGGCACCCATTCCTCCCTGTTTTCTAGTGATGAAAGAAAAGAAAATGGGGCTTGCATCCCAAGAGTTGAGGGTGGAAAAGTGAAATCTGATGTAGGCAAAAGCATAAGTTTGGGGGTGTGCAAAAAAGGGAAAAAGAGGAATGAGCTTTAATGTGAGGTAGCACCAAATTGCTTGATGAAAATACTAAAATGGTTGGTTGAAAAAAAAACTTCTAAAAAGAAGAAAAAGTTGAATGGAGCTATCTCTTATTTAGCTGAGGCTTAATTACAATCCAAGGTGTTAAAAGGGTGGTTCTTGATGAAAAATGTGAATGGTGAATAAGGAAAGATAAGGAGGAGTAGACTCAATAGTGTAGCAGGATGTTTCAATGTTATCACAAAAGGTATTAGGGAGGTTCTAGTTACTAGAGCTAAAAGTTGTCTTACCTTTAACCCCTAGCCTTAATTATGACCCACATGTCCTAAGTGATTCCAAGTGTAGCAACTCTATATTAGTGGCGAGCTACATAAAGGGCAAGCCTATGGGTCGAATGTGTATGCACTTGAATTTCCTTGACAGAGTGAGCATCTTTGCATCATTTCATAATCCCTCGGTGGGAATTGCATCTATGTGAATGGGATTCTCTCTTGTGGTGAGTGGTATCATTTTCTCAGAACAAATGCTAAAACTTGTATTTTCCATTGAGAGGTATGAATGCAACAAGTTGTGCAGCAAACCTTAAGGAAAACCTTGAATGTTGATTGTCAATGACTTGAGATGCTTATTGATTTTGGTTTGTTGGAATATGCCCCTAATCTGAATTGGAAAGAATGAAAGTGAGATATGCCAAATGCTTGTGGTTACCAATTGAATTTGTGCAACATGTTTTGATTATTTTTGTTATTCTTGAGTCAGTGTGAGATTTTGGGGTTGTCTTAAGTTAGTAGTCCCTTATGCAGCTCTTATGATGTGGATGCTTAATTCAATTCTTAGTTGTGAAAGAATGCCTTGCTTGAGGACAAGCAATGGTTCAAGTTTGGGGTTTGATGAGTTAGTAATTTACCAACTCATTAGGCTTTAAATCATGAGCTTTAACATTATTTTCACATCAATTAGGAAGATTTTATGCCTTTTCTATTCGATTTTGTAAGTATTGAACTTAGCTAAGGAAAATAGAGGAATTGAGCAAAAAGCACTTTGGTGGAAGCAAGGAACATATGTTTCGCAGAAGGGCACCTGCGAAATGCAGATGAGCAGAAAGGAACCTGCGAAGCGCAAGTTGGCACCTGCAAAATGCAGGTGCAATTGCAGAAGGATGTCAGGCATTATTGGTTGGACCTGCGAAGAACTTGTGGTTCACGGATTCGTAGGTGCCTCACAAGTGACCAAAACGCTAAAAATGGTAAAATCATCCAGTTGAGGCACAAGTACATCAAAGAAGTTTACAATGGAAAATTTAAAAAGCTGAGCCCAAGGGAATGTGAAGAATTTACTGAAAATTGTACACACATATGTCATATCATCACATCTTAGAATTGAATTTGTAGAGAGAAGTAGAAAGATAAAAAGTAGAGTACATTGTTCTTCTTCTTTACTATTTTGAGCTAAGTACACCATTGTAGCAGATTGTTGAAAGTTTGAATTTCTATTCAAGATGATGAATGTTGATGAATTACCCATGGGTATCTTCTCTTTAACTCCATCCATGAGTATCTAATTTAGTTGCTAGGGATGTGTGCATAATAGGGGTTAAAATAGATTGGATGTTGTTAATTTAGTCTTAGATTCAATTATAGTGCATGAATCTAGTGGTTCCTCCAAGTTTGAATGCTAAAATTAATGGCTGCAAACATTGATGTACTCTTCTTATCTTACTTTTTCTTGAAAGAGAGAAGTAAGATTTGGGTGAGGAAGCATTAGTGAGGACTTGGATGGTGGATATGTGGGGTTAAGCTAGAGACAGTCAAAACCAATTTTCACAATCCATTAAAGGACTGAGGCTAGAGATAGCTCAGCTCTTCCTCAAGTTTTTGGTGGCTGATTGATAGTTGTGACCTCAGGGTTTTAGAAAACCCAAGACAAATTCACCCAAGTGGTTGAGAAACATCGGGTGTAGCCTTAGCCATTACTATTCCTGCTGTAATTGATGTTTGAGATTAGTTAATTAACCCCAATTCAATCGATGCCCCTTCAAAAGCACTTCCCTAGTTCAATCTCATTGTTTGAAACAATCAAACTTGCCTTCTTTTGTTTTGAAATTAGAATTTTATAATTCACTCCTTTTCCCCAATTTCTCCTTTTTAGATTATAAATAATGATGCATGCTAAATTAATCTATTTTACAACTCTTGATTGATCTATCTCAATTCCTTGTGGGATTCGACCCCGACACTCATCTGGTATTTTTGTTTTTCACAACGACTGCTGCCACCCCCCTTAATCGGGAGAGATGTATTGAGCATTATTAGTAGACCGCCTTAATGCTCTCACGTTTCAACACCTCGAGCAATAGCATAACCAGTTAAAGGGGGTGCTCAAACAGATAGAGGTGATTCTCAGACTGACTGAGGTAGTAGTCAGAGAGGTGTTCATATAAAGGGTGGTTAGAGTTAATGTTATGCTTTTTCTAGTATAGTAGAGGTAGAGGCTTTAAATACGGTCATTAAGGTATTGTCCTAATTTGTGATGGAGAAGCTATAATATTGTTTTTTTGGTTTAATAGGAGCTCAAGGATCATTTATTAAGTAAATCAAATCAGTACATAACCAGACTCAAATTGAGCCCAAAATTAAAATAACATTACACAGTGTATAAGCCTAACTAATTGGCCTAATAAAATTGTTGACTTGATCCATTTTCCATCCATATTTCTCCCAATCAAGAACCTGAAACTAGGGTTTCCTAAATATTTCATCTTCATCTTCCACTCCCATGGTGTCGTTCCTTAATCCGTACATTCTTCGCCTTTTCCTATGGGTCATTTACAAGCCTCCTCTTTCTCAGTGCATAGATGCTTCCTTCACAGCTTAAAGAGGTACTAGTCATCTAATTCTTGCATGTTCATCTTACTTTGTTGACCCTTCTCTCCTCTGTCCAGGTGAAATCGGTGAAAATGGAGTTTCTAGAGGTGCCAAGTCGCGTTTCTCAGTGCTATGTTTATCGGTGAATCAGGTGTGGAGAAAACTAGCTGCTCCGATACTCCTTCCTCGATGAACCTTCACTAGGTAGGAGTAAAATTCTTCATATGACTGCAGTACCCTTTTTTTTGTTGATAGTTCCTTTTTGTCAGCTGTCACAGCCTAGGCTAGATAGTTTCTCATAGTTTATTTACCTTGATGTAGTAATCTTGTAATGTAAATACCCTAACAGTGAGTCCTCTATTTTATATTTATGAAGAAACTCCTAATTGGTTTGCTGTTGTATTGATTTTCCTTTTTCTGATTCTTAGACTTGGTATATGTGCTTTATCCATGTTTAGAATCTTCCTGTATTTTGCTGGTAATTACTAAAAAGTGTTGTAAATGCAACTTTCATTTTTATTGAATGCATTGTTAGCAATACTATGTAAAAGTTGATTAGCTTCTCTATATGTATGTTGTATATCTATCTGTAGTTGTCTCATCATGTTCTGAATCTCATCCATTATGCCCACTAATTCCCAGTGAGTTGACCATTTGCTCAATAACATCTTTTGTAGACTTAAAGAGTCAGTATCCAAGATGATGTTATTTCTTTGAGAGTTAGTGCAGTCTTTTAAGGCATACCAAACCTCCTTAACTTTATCCTTCATATTTGTAGAAATGCCAATCTCCTTTGCTTCTGCATAGAGTAGATCTCCCTTCTCATCTCTTATACAAAACCATAGGTACTCTCCCCTAGATTACCTCTACATGCTCCGATTGTATTGCATTTAATCTAGTTGAGCTGTGGAAGTCTTCACCTTACTGCCTTTTAGTGAAGCCTAGTTTTATACTGATAGAGATAGTCCACTGCATTTACCAACTAGGTTGGAATGGAAAGCCTGGGATATTTAAGCTTTAAAAACTGATGCGCAGTTTGTTGAGCAATCTTACTTATATAGTAAAAATTCACTTCACTCCCATGCCTCCTAGCATTTTTCTATTCCCATTGATCCCACATAATAATAATAGGTATAACTTTGAAAGCACTCTGTGACTTGGTAGGGGCTGGTTGGTTCCATCATTTGGTGATTTGTTGTTGCAAATGCATTCCTTCCATATTGATACCTGCAAAAGAATCAAACTGCCTCTATAGCTTTTGAGCCATGGGGCTGTTAGAAATAAATGGCTCATGGTTTTCAGTTTGTATGTCTTACAACAGTAACATCTGGATACAATTTGTATCTGTATTCTTCTCAAGTTGTCATTTGTGGCTATTCTTCTCTTCCATACTCTCCATAAGAAAAAACATATATTGAATGGTAAGCCCTTCATCCAGATATTAGAACTCCAGTCAACTTCTCCCTTTTCCTCCTTAATAAGTTGTAAGCAAACTTCACTGTAAAATTTCCTTTAGCGCTTCCCATCCACTATGCCTTATTTATTTCTTCAATTCACATAGGGAAAGTATTCTCCACAATGTGTTCTGTCATCTCCTCTAAGATTTTACCTCTCAGCTTGTGTCTATCCCAATTTCCATCAGTAATGAACTCTTTAACCTCTACTTCCACTTTCGCTGATGTAGTTTCTTCAGTGATGAATAGTGCCCCTTGTTGGGTCCAATTGTCAAATCAGAAACTAGAATTTCCTACTTTGGTTTGCCACCATATATCCTGTTCCACTTCTTTTCTGATCATAATCATTTTCCTCCAAGTATGTGATGCTCCAATTCCTTTTGCCATTGCGGGATGTACTTTCTTACAGTATTTATTCCACATGTAAGTGTTTCATAAAGAGGATGTGGAGGTTCTACATTCCACCATAATTTAGCACACAGAGCCTTTGATACATCATGCAGTGATTTGAAGTCCAGTCTCCTTCATCTTTGGGATAACATATATCTTCCCAAGCTATCCAATGTTTCCCTTTAACTCACCTGTTTTACTCCAGAAATATTTTGCAAAAATATGGTGCACATGGTCAATAACTCATTTGGCAGGGTTCATTGATGATACAAAATATACATGGATAGATTGTAGTACATGAGGAATCAAAACATACATCCCCCATATGATAAAAACTTGTTCTGCGAAGCCATCAGTCTTCTTGTTATCTTCCTTATCAGTTTCTGAAATTATGCCTTCTCATTCCTTCCATAGAATACAGGACAACCCAGATAATTAAATGGAAAGGATCCCTGATTTATACCTCTCCACCTCCTCAATTTGTGTCCAACAACAACTAGAGTTTTCTCATGAAGATAGGAATAACTTTTGCTCTTATTGATCATTTTCCCTGATGTTTGTTCATACCTATATAAGATCCCTATCATTTTATTCACCGATTTCTTGTCTGCTGAGCAGAAGAGGATAGTGTCATCTACATAGGACAAATGGTTAATTTATGGAATCCATTTTGGCATTCCATACCCTTTGAAACCTATATCCTGATGCAAGTTGTTCAAGCCCCTTGCTAGTACTTCTGCTGCAATAATAAATAAAGTGGGTGATAGGGGGTTTCCCTGCTTCAATCCTTTGGAGGAATTGAAAAATCATAAGATTGTCCATTGACTAGTATAGAGTACTAGTTATTGGATATCACCCTCCATACCATATCTATAGTGACCTCTAGAAAACCACATTTTCTTAGAACTTTGGCGAGATAGATCCAAGAAACCCTGTCATAAGCTTTTGCCATGTCTAACTTCACCACCATATTCTGCCATTTCTTTCTTAAGTTGATATCTCCTATGGTCTCCGGAGCTAGTAGTACATTCTCTATAATGATTCTTCCCTTCACAAAGCTAGTTTGATTCCTATAGATAATGACTAGTAAGACACCTACCATTCATTCATACAAAATTCTGGATAACATCTTATTGATAAAGGTGCCATGACTAATGGATCTAAGATGTGTGAAGCTCACTATGTTTTTTTTGGAATTAACACCAGGTTTGTGTGAGTGATGAATCTAGAATTTCATACCAACAAAAAAAGGTCTAACCATTCTTATGATATCAGATCCTACTATCTCCCAACATTCTTGAAAAGACTTTCCTGAGAAACCATCTGGACCACTAGCACTATCTCCCTTGAGCTCAAAAACTACCTTCTTAACTTCCTCCAGACTTGGTAGCTTAACCATCTCCTCATTTTGATCCTTTGATATTGGTAAAGGAATATTGTTCTGCAATTCATCATCAGTGCTCATCCCTTACTCACCAAACTAATGTGTAAAGAATGACACAGTTGCATCTCCTATATTCTTATTGGTGCTCAGTGCGTCTCCTACTACAAATTGTATTTCCTTTATATGAAGCTTTCTCCTTCTTTCTTTTACATAAGAATGGAAGAATCTTGTGTTTCTAACTCCCTCTTGAAAACATTTCATACCAACCTTTTGCTTCCAATACTCCTCCATACGAAGGTATTTTTTCAAGTCTTCTTCTGCTTTACTCAACTCCATCCTATTCTCCTAGGAAGGTAGAACTTCTAACTGTATCTCTTTAACTTTGATCACATCATGTAGTGCAACCACTTGCTGAAAGATGTTACCAAATATTTTTTACTCCACATTATTAATGTACTTTTGACTTTCTTTATTTTGATTTGAAATTCCAAAAAAGGATTGCCCACAAAGTCAGCTACCCAGTTTTCCTTAAATAGATCCCTAAACTGATGATGCTTTGTCTAGAAGTTAAGGAATTTAAAGGGTTTAATTGTTGGCTCGTCTTCTGTATTACAAATAACATATAGTGGTGCATGGTATGACCCTTATCTCACAAGATGATGTATTTCTGTTGAAGGCAGTAGATCTAGGAATTCCTAATTTCCCATAACTCTATCCAGTCTTTTGAAAGTACAACCCTCTTCTATTCTACCTTTCCACCAAGTGTATTTGCTTCTAGTAGTTATTATCTTTATCAATGCACATAGTCATTGGCCTCCACCTGTGAGAAAGGTATTCCTCCCAATTTCTCTTCTTCATTGAGGATGATTTCGAAGTCTCCTCCCACTATCCAAGGGTCATGATTGTCAGTAGCCAATTCTTCCAAGTTCTCCCATAGTTCTAATCTCTCCATAGAATTACATCTTGCATATACTGCTGTCACCTTAAAGGATTTGTTGTAAGCACTAAAATTCATGGTGATCTCTAGAAAAGCCAAAATTTTGAAGAACTATTAGCTACAACATGTTGAAATCCTAATCTAGTTTCGTATTGATCCAGCTCCTCAGGGCTTTGAAAAGGTTCCATGAGAGCTATGAATGAATATTGATGCCTTCTATTAAATCTATTAACCTCTCAAATAAATTCTGAGATTTAATAGACCTTATATTCCAGAAGAGAAGTTTACTAATCATTGATCACTATTGGTACCTCATTCCTTGCTACTCCTTGTTTGGACCTATAAAGGAAGATTAGGATGCCCATTTTCGGGTATGGAAAGCCAAACATATGCTTAGAGATTGTCCTTCAGCTAGGTAGGGTGACGGTAGAGGTCGTGCCCCAACTACCACTTCAACAGATCCAGTAGCTCGCCCATCTCAACAGGGCGGCTCTCCTAGTGCAGGTGATGGACAACACTAGAACAGGTTCTACGCACTATCATTTTGTCACGATCAGGATATCTCTCTTGATGTCGTCACTGGTATGTTACGAGTATTCAAAATTGATGTTTATGCATTTCTAGATCTGGAGGCCATATTGTCTTTCATGCCGTTTACTCTTTTTGATCCTACTTTTCATGTCTGCTAGTTTCCTTGGTGATAAGTCCCTTGCATGTACTACGTTTAATATGTTGGCTTCCATATCCTCATCTTCTTTCTAATTTTGAATTTGTTGTTTATGTGCTACTGTTAGCTTATGAGGATCAGGAATTTCTTCTCTTCTTTTCCCTGGTCCAATTATGCTAAATCGTGTATCATTAATCTACCTTGTCTCTTTCTGCTCCATCTCTATATTTTCTAACATTTCTAGTTTCCAAAAAACTATAGTTGTATCTACTTTTGCCCCTTTCCCAGTTTGTTCCATTGCCTTACTCTCTTCCATCTGCTTTACAGTTGGATTGTTCATATTTTTATCCTGCCTTTCTGTCTCCTTTTCTGGCTCTGTTATTTGTTGTGTCTTTTATATCTCCACCTTTTCTCCCTCTTGGTTTTTCAATGCTTCATATTTTTTATTTATATTGATTGGATGTTCCTTATGAGAAAGTTTCTAGCTCCATACCTACCCTTTAATCCATTTTCCTTGCAATCTTCCCTTCCTTTGTTTTTCCTTATTTCCTTGAACATGAAATTCCTCCTTGTCTTTTGACACCTCCCCCACCTCATTGGAATTTTCCTTCTCTGTAATCCCATGGATTGATTATGCCTTTTCTGTATATGTCTTCTCAACTTCTGTTACTTCTTCTCCCTCCCTCTTTTTTGGATATAATTTCGTATGTATGTTATAACACTCCTGTTCATTCTGTCCCTGAATTCTATAGGTTTTGCAATACTTTGGAACATGATCATACTTTATTCTTATCCATTTCTCTACTATTTCTCTAGACTACTTCCTCACTCCAATGTTGATTCTTTTGGGGAAATCACTTAGTAAGTCCACTTCAATCTTGACTTGGGCACAACTAGGTCTCATTTGGTTTTTGGTTGCCATATCTACCTGTAAGGCTTCCTATTGCAGCAGCAAGAGAAAAAATTGCCTCTTTCACAAAGAAATTTTGTGGCAAGGAAGGGGTGATATCCATGCAATTATTGTTGTTTTCTCCAACCCTGGGTCAAATAATGGATCCCATTTCAATGTCCTCATGGGATAGGCCCACTGTCTATGAGTTAAATAGAAGGTTGATTTTGATAGCAGATTCACATAGTCTTCCATATCCGATGCTCTTATCAAAACATGCATGTTGCTTAATAGACCAATATTGCATTCACCTTTCATTTCACATTGTTTAGGAATTATTTTCCTCAAGTATTGAATATCCGGCCATTCGTATGAAAATTTTCCTATAATAGCAAATTGTAGATTCTCCTTATAAATCATTTGTGTAACTTCCTCTTTCTCCCAGATTAGTCTGGGTTCCCCATGTAGATAGGCAATAAGTTTCATAGGGATGAGTTTTGTGATAACTGGCAATGGGTGTAATTTGGATGTATAATCTATGTGTGGATTATTTTGGCCAGCCTTAGGAGGAGGTTGCCTTGATGACATGGTGTCCATTGCTAATAACGTCCAAAATATACTCCTCATAGGAAGCGTATACACGGCCGAAGTATCAAAACAAGTAACCTGACGGGTGTCGGGGTCGAATCCCACAATGACTAGTGAGTGATAATTACAAGTGTCAATTAAGAAATTGAAGTTAGCTTGCACCACTTAGAATTAATATAAAAATAAATAAGTTGGGGGAGGTTGAAATTTGTAGTAGATTATAATTGTTAATTTGGTTGCCTATAATCGTAAAATCACCAAGGTTGTCGACAAGAATGTGAAAGGCTAGAGGTGTGGTGTAGATGATATACTAACTAGATAGGGACATGCTAGGTCATCTTATAAGTTCAATTAGTGTAAATAATCTCGGGGAAATGGGTAATTACAACTTTTTAGCTTTTTAAATACCTCTTACTAGAGTTTTGTCAAACCTCTAGCCACTATTAGCTCAACCCGATCAAATTTGGATTAGTGGCTGCACTAATTTCTAGCTATTAGCTACTAATTAGGAGTGAGAATGTAATTTTGTCTATTTCTAGCCCAATTTCACAATATCTCATCCATACCTACTATTAAATTCTCCTCCAATACTTAATTATTCTTTTACAAGCAATAATCAAGTAAGAACAAATAGACCCACATCATAATCAATGGATCTTCCACTATAGATTGAAGAGAATCTAACAGATTTACACTTAATTAGACAATATAGAGATGACTATAGAAATACCCACTCTAATTAAATATTCATCATCACACACCTCTAGTTAATGATTTAGTTAATCATGATTAAGAAATTCAATAGCACATTCAACAATAAATTAATTAATTTAATAACAAGAGTAGTAAAATCAAGTTCACAAAATGTCTTTAACAATGATTGTACCTTACTATTAAGAAGAAGAAGAAGAGAATAGTACTTTGAAAATTCTACCGATCAAATTCTCCTTTTCTCAGCTAAATGAATGTTATAAAGCTAAAAAGATGATATGATATGCTCAGTACACTGTACTTTCTCTAGAATTTATATCCAAGAAAATAGGGCATCTTCTCTCTCTTATTTCGTGTGGAAAATTTTTCCCCTGAGCAGCATTCTGGAATTGACGGGATGACTGACGGTTTACTAGTTGCAATTCGTGGACCACCGGCTACGTTCTCTGCTACTTCACTACCTTCCAATAGTCAGCGGCGGTTCCATCGATGTTTCACTGATCTCCATCCATGCACCGCCATTCTTTTTCCCTTCAATCCAGCAAGTCAGGTGCCATTCGGTGGCTAAACCAGCGAGTTGCTGTTGGTAACCCCCGATTCGCCGGTAGGTTGTTTCCCAGAAGTAGTAGGAATCGGCGTTTTGCCGGTCTTCTTTGATGGAACGTCGAATTTCAACCCACTTCCTTCTTTTTTCTACATTTCTTTCTCTTTCCTTCACATTAGGCATCTTCACACAAAAAAAGCAAAAAGGACATAAAATCCACATAAACAAATCAAAAACAAAGCAAAACTCAGGCTTAAGAGCCCAATGAGTTGGTGAATTTACCAACTCATCAAACCCCTAAACTTGAACCATTGCTTGTCATCAAGTAATGAAATTCTTAGTTGTAGAAAAACATGCCATTCTTCACAAGTTTAAAAATCATTAACCACCTGTCTATGACAACCCAATAATGCTCACCAATCTCACGAAAAAAAGAAGCAAATTCCCCAAAAGACCAAACCAATGAAGATATTTCAAGAGGCTACCACTTTTCACAAACATGATTCATGAGAGGATTCATTTTGTAATACAAGGGCATTACTTATCCATGAAATACACATAGCTTCTCAAGTCATATTCAGTGCACATTCAAAACTTGCCTTAGAGTTTACACCTCTCATGCCCTATCCACATATTTACTTTAAATGCACTTATGTCCTCAAAAGGGATGATGCCACTCACAGAAAGGAAAATCCCTATTCTTTTTTCATGAAATCATTGAATATACACAAGGTATTTCTTGGAAGAGATAACCACACTCATTCTCCCAAGAGAATCTTCGTGCACACAACTTGACCCATAGGCTTGCCCTTGTGTAATTCGCCACTAATGTAGAGCAACTGAACTTAAAATCATTTAGGATTATGGGTTATGATGTAGGCTTGGATTAAGGGAAGGATGAAAATTTAGCTTTAGTGACTAGAACCTCCCTAATGCCTTTCGTGCACATACCTCCCATCAACTTCTTTTCACTCACTTCACTTTATTTCTCCTCTTTCATCGTTTCCGACTTTCATTTCTCAATGACCCTCCTTATAACCCCTCTTTCTCTTACAACTAGTGTTATCTTTTCAAGAGGAAGCACCAGTTCACAAAAATTCTTCTTCTATTTTCGACTTATCAATTTATGCATTTTGACACAATATGGTGCTACCTCAAATTGAAATTATCATGTTCCCCTTGCACACCCCCAAACTTGGGCTTTTGCCTCATTTCTCCTTTTTTTTATCACCCCCTTTTTCTTAGGCTTTAAACCTCATTTTATCATTATCTTAGCCCTAGAACTTAGGGAGCATTGGGTGCCAAAAAGAGGTATTAAAAATGGTATTAAGGCTAGTAATGTGGTTGCCAGAGAAAGGGTCTAAGGCTCAATGTTGGTTGACAAAGATCAATGCTTTAGGAGGATATATGGGTGAAGTGGCTAGACAAATAAAAACTAAAATCATGTTCTAAGTGAAACTACATCTAGGATTTCGCCTTGAGTTACACTTAAGAAAAATTCTGGACAAGAAGTCATGCATGAGACTCATAAAAAATTCCTCACCACATAAGGCATCACCCTTAAAGGGCTAGAAGAGTCATTTTAACCACAATATTTCAATTTATGACATCAAAGCAGGAAAACTCATAAGTCAAGCAAAGAATTTTACAATGTATGACAATGAGTGCTATGCTCTAGCTTCAAATATCTGCTCATTATCTTTATTTTCATGTCCTCATTTTAAAATTCTATTTCAAAATTTTTCTGGCGGTGCCTTTCAAAACTGCTTCATAAAAAGACTCAAAAGCAACATGACATTTTCCCTTAAGAGAGTCGCCACACTGTCTATCATGGGGAAGTGCCAACCCGGTTCGGCAACAAAAAGGGAAAAAAATGAAAAACATTATCCTCAAGAAACAACCATGGTATGAAGAAAACTCTTGGAGTTTATTTACTAAACTACTATTTACAACGGCGAACAATAAAACAAGAAAAACTTGGGTCATTCATGCAAAATTTCGCAATACAAAGTAAAGACCCCATTTTATCACTAACCACCACTTCATCAAGAACTAAACCAAATCATTCATTTTTTTCACCAAACAAGCCCTACAAAGGCAGTCATCAAACAACATAAACAACACCCTGATAAGGGCTCTATTCAATCAATTAAAACAAAAATGAAACATCAATGACCCCTCAACAACTACACTCATCCCTCCCCCACTTAAAAGAGTACATTGTCCTCATTGTATGCATGCAAAAGGGAAAGGAACAAGAAACTCCCTGAGCGGGTCATTCTTCCTCATCATTAGCAGATGGATCTCCTGCACCATGATCACCAGCCTCACCTAACCCATCAAACTCATCCCCCAAACCCTAAAAGAGATCATCAATGGGAACTCAAACTGTGGAGGGAGCAACTATTGTAGCATCCAGGGCGCTCATGTCGGGCACCTCTCTTGAAGCCCAACTCTTCCATTCTTGCACCTCAGTTAGGAGGGAGGTGACATCCCCCACAACCACATCCACCATATTGCACAGTGTAGTGACACTCTCATATAAAGATTTGAGCTCCTTTTTAATTGTTTGAGCAATGAGTGCGGGGAGACTCTTGGCCAATATTTGGAGTTGGCTCTCGTGAGAGTTGGTCATTTCCACAAGTCTGTGAAGACCACTTGTTTGGGAGGATTGAGGAGGGGGAGATGCTCTCCGATGAGGCATGTCGCCCGAAGCTTGGCCTGACATTTCGTGATGGGGCATGTTCAACTCCGGGGCTTGTGGTGAGTGGTCCGACCCATGGAAAAGGGATCCCTCAGTTACCCCAAAGGCTTACAGTCTTTTCCTCTTCATTGTGGGTGCCTCGACATCTCTCTTTCGGTCAATGGCAATCACTTCTAAAGTAGCGGAAGGGGTTTCATCTGGGAACAGAGGCACCCCAGCTTGTGAGCAAAGCTGGGAAATGAGGACAATGTAGGGCATGGAAGTGCTAGACTGTCATGCCTTACTCTTCATTTGTTGGGCTACAATCTCCCAAAACTTTATGGGGACTCCAGTCATGATGCAGGCGATAAGGATTGTAGTTTCCAAATTGACCCTTTGCTCATTCTTGGATGGGATGATGTGACCATAAATAAAGTCCAACCATAATTTTGCCTCAAACTTCAATTCATTGTGAGAGATTTCGCCACCCATGGAGGCCCACAGAGGTGTATCAACAACAATGATTGGGGCTATCCAAGAGAATTGGTCTTTCATGTTAGCGACCTGAGTCATGTACCCCATACCAGAGTCGATCTCATCTTCCCAAAACAGGGATTTAATGGAAGCTGGGATGGTGTCGACTTCCACTCCCCTTATCATAACCGATGGTAGGCATGGAAAGTCATCAACATTTCCCTGTGCTGCATGATATCCTGTCGAGCTTGGTAAGAGGCATAGAATTCTGACATCAGGCTGGGGTAGTAAGGCGGGAGAGGATTGGCTAAGGCATGCCATTGTCGGTCCGTGAATTGGGTGGTGATGTTAGGGAGATCACCCAGCAAGCCTGCCAGGTCAAGTCACTTCTCCATAGTTATGGACTTTATTCCATTGCATATGACATAATGTTTCTTCATGTTTGGGACACAGAGAATGATGGCCTCTTTGTAGTTTGGAAGTGGTGCGGAGGCCTTTGCTTTGCCCTTACTCTTACTAGAAGATGATGCAAGGGCCTTTCCCTTTCCTGTATTTAAGGATGAAGATATGGTAGTTCTGCAAACATGGTGTTAGTGACAGCCATTTTGTAATGACACTAAAATAACAAAAACTATGCTAAGGGTGAATTGAGAAACAAGGATTAAAAACTATCATGTGAAGAATTAAAAGCATCGATAACACACTGGCGAGTCATAGGAGGAGTCCGCGGACCGCTGCTGACTCATCGATGTAGATCAGAAGACTGAGCAAGCTAATAGTGTACCAGTGACAAGGAGTCAAGTTGTCGTTCTCGATCCGTGAATCGCCGATGTAACATGGGATGCAATCACTTGCCTGAAACCAACTTTAAAATTGGATAAGTGTTCCATTGGTATTTCGCCGGACCCGACTAGTGAATCGTCGAACGTCGTCGTCCCCAAATCGATTTCAAACATATCAATGGCTCCCATGAACAAACACCCACACACAATTTGATAAAAACAACACCACTACACCTGAAAAAGGATTCAAATAACGATTTACCCTTAAGAATGGCGTCATCTAGTCTATCATTGGGCAAAACATGGCATTTCACTCCAATTAGGTTACTCAGAATTCATCCATTTAATTCACACAAATAGAACACTTATTCCCCACCCATTTCAACAAACAGAGCATACTCATAAATACTATGTGAAAGGAAAGCATTAAAAGGGAAAGGATAGGTATGGTCAAGACACATGAAAATCACCATGAATGAGCCATTGAAAACATGAAAGAGGCAAGGAAACATTACCACACTTGTCATAGTAAACTTGCAGACTCTAGCTTGTGGGAACTGTAGAAACTTTCACAATGGAAACTTCAGAGCTTGTGCAATGGAGAAAGGAAATGTGAGTGTAGTGAGGGTGTTGGTGAAAGGAGGGAGGGGTTTTATAGGGAGAAGGGTGAATTGTGATAGGTGGAGAAGGTGGGGTAGTAATGGTGAGTTAATGTGTTGGTGGGAAGTGGAAAGGTGGGAAAGTGAAAAGGTGGGAAAGTTAAAAGGTTGGCTATGGGGAAGACAAAAAGGATGTGAAAAAAATGGTAAAAAGGGAGGTTTGAGAGAATATTGTGCAGAATAGGGCGGCTCAGCTAGTATTTGGGGTATGGTGGGTCCACACTTAATTTAAATTCTGAAACAAACTCGTACCTTGACTGGCGATGCATAGGCGGTTCTTCGAATTAAACCACCATTCCGCTGCTTTATCTTTTTTTTCACTAAGAATGATGCCTAGTGCACTGCATCTCAGTCGGCTATTGACCGACAGTTTGCAAACTGGATCGATGATTCGCCGGTGGGCTGCCACTTATGCTCCAATGCTTCAGTGATCTATGTTGCATTGGCGACCTACCGACGGTACATGGTTTTGCATCGACGATTCATTGGAGTGACCACCGATCGAATTCTCAAAGTCCCATCCTTTTGCCTTTTTGTTTCCTAAAGTGGCGGTTCGTGCTTTTGGACCGGCGAGTCGCCGGTCCAGCACGGTTCTTGCGTTGTAATGATCCTTTCCCTCTTTGATCCTTGATTCATTTATTATACAAATAAAAAACAACAAAGACATAACATAAATTGAATAAAACACTTGGGTTGCCCCCCAAGAAGCGCCTTAGTTAACGTTGTGGCACGACGTAACTCTCATTTAACAATTCTCCATTGAAGGATCATCCTCTGACTCTGTCTCCTCCATCTCAATTCGACTATCCTCATTCTCATTCTGTAACACCCCTATCACCTTGCATTCGGCAGGCGTTTCAGCTAACGGGAAAACCTTGAAGGTGATTTCTTCACATCCAACCCTAAATTTGAGCTCCCTTAGCTCCACATCAACCACCGCTCTCCCTATAGCTAGAAATGGTCTCCCTAGAATAATGGGTACCTCCACATCCATCTCATAATCGAGGACTACAAAATCAGCAGGAAGGATGAATTTATCTACCCTTACCAACACATCTTCTAACACCCCCACCAATTTTTTATGGAACGATCCGCCATGAGCAACCTCATCGATATAGGTTTTGTGCTTCCAAGTCCCAACTTCTTGAAAATGATTATGGGAATTAAATTTATGATGGAAACTAGATCACATAGAGCTTTTTTAAACATACATATCCTAATTGTACAAGGGATTGTAAAAGCTCCAGGGTCTTCTCGCTTGGGGGCAAGGTTACTCATCATCATTGCACTACAATGGCGTATTGTCTCCCCACTACCTACATCAATCACCTTCTTCTTCTTCAACATTCTTTCATGAACTTCTCATATCTTGGCATTTGGAGAAGATCATCCACCAACGGTATATTAATGGACAACTTGCTAAATAAATCAACAAATTTGCTGAACTGGTCGCCCTTCTTTTTCTTGTCCAACATTGTGGATAAGGAGGTGGAAATCTTGCTTCAACCTTGTTATCATTTAGGGCCTTCATTCCCACCTCATCTTCATCAGCATGTGAGTGGATTGACGTGCCCGATTCGCGCGTCCGCAAGTGTACGGGTCGTGCAAGTAATATAGTGGCTCTTTTTAAGAACCGGATTGTCGAACCCATAGGGAATGGACCCATTCCTATAACTATCCATTTCTAGTGTGATCTTAAATACCTCTAGTGTTGGTTATAGACATTTTCGATCGAGATTAATTAAGTCTAAGTTTGGGTCAACGAAGTATTCTGAAATTACTCTAGGAGCAACATAGAGTTAAAACCAATTAATCATGCGATACTACGATTTGCAATGGGTTAAGCATGGAACTATCAATTGTTATTTCACATAATTAGAATTGCATGTTTATGGTCTTTCGAGCCTCTAAACACGGCAATCTAGCCTCACTGCATCATTGTGAGCGAGGAGTTTAATTTCTAGTCGCGGGCAATCAATTATGTTGTGGTTTACGCGGAAACGATTAGGGACTTTCGTGCGTCTAACCATTTAACTCAACTTAGCCTCACAACTACTTCTTTGAGTGGTGATGTGACATCCCAAGTTGGTCTTTCATAACCCCCGTGTCTCAACCAAGCACCGTGTCTCTATCCTGACACAATAATCTCTCCCGAGATACAAATGTGATCCTCACATTCTCATGTCCTGACCTAGGTAATGCTTTCTCAAGCTATTACTCAAGCTAACAAATATGCTTTCATGGTGATCAATAATAAAAACAACCAACAATCCAGAATGCAAGACGAAAACAACAATCAATAACTTAATTCCAAAACAAATTCATAAAATCACAATCATAATTCATGGCTTCAACCCTAGAGGAAGGGTTCTTGCCGTTCATATTCGTAAAACTACAATTAACTAATACTAAACTAACATACTTACATGAATTTGGTAAATGAGAAGGGAATTTGATAAACCCTAGATGAGTTCTCCCACTTCTCCCTTCACTCCTAGGTAGTTTTCCAGAATAAAATCGTGACCAAATGATATTTGGAGCTAAGGGTTCAATTTATACTATGCTGAAAAATTGCAAAATTTGGCCTGTGGTGGAACAGCAACGTGTCACGGAGCTGAACGCCCTACTTGACCTCCGTGACACGTTGGTAACGCGTATCCTCACTGGAATGTGCCAAAAAATGCAATTTTTGGCCAAGTGTTGCCGCGTTGGCAGCGTGCCACGGCCCCTATCGCGCAGGGTGCCAGTTATTGCATGTTTTCTTATTGACTTTCACGTTTTGCTCTTGATTCCATTCCTCCACTTCACCAAATCATGAATTAGTTCCTCAAATGCATTATTAACCTTCAAAAACAAGGACTAATCATGTTGGTTAGTATATATTCACATTTACATAAAATCACATGAAAATGTATAAAATAACTTAGATAAACAAGACTAAATTAAGGTATAAAGCATCACTCGGGCATGCTATTTTTGCCCACGATCACCTACCCCACACTTAAAGTCTTGTTCGTCCTCGAACAACCTATTACATCTCATGCATATGGAGACTCATCCATAACTCATTTAGCAAGAATATTCAAGCTACGACTACAATGATTACGTAAGATAACAAGCTAAAGATAGAGCATGCACGATTTGATCATTGAAATAAAGTACAACTATGTTAAGACTTCTTAACCTCAAGAATCGACTCTCAATCTTAGCAAACTCATGCAAATCAACTGATTAAGAAATCCCACATGAATTATATCCTTCATTCAACATGTGCCCCTCACGGAAAGAGAGTTACCCAATCACACGCAAAAACAATTTTTTAAATCACAACATGTGTGGGTACATGAATAGAATTACGCTCACTCTCACAAAGAATTCACATGCATCATGTAATGACCCATAAGCTTGCCCTTAGTGTTTTATTCCACTAATTTAAGGATGTGTGGATGTACGATCAAGTAGGACTTAATGGGTTGTAATGTAAGCTAAGGGACAGGCAGGTACTATTCTGGCCAATAATAGTGACTAACTTTCCCAAGCGCTTTTAATACATTAGTAAGGAGCTCTATAAAAAAAATTTTCATTAATTTGTTTTCTAACTCCTTAATAATAATCAACCATTTTCACACAAGTGCACCTTTGTCCTTTTCTCCACTTCTACAACTTGCTACTTTTCCTTTCTTTTCACTCCTTTACTCTTTCATATTTTTCCCTTAAGCGCTTAGGAGTTTTGGATCAAATTCGAGGCTAATGAAAGAAAAAGGATTAAGCTTATGTTGCAGCTGTCAAAGAATAGGCTCAAGGCTCAATGGGGCTAACTAGGATTAATTTCTCAAGGTAGGTAAAATGAGGGATAAAAATTTGGTTTATTTAAAGAAATGCCTAGATCATCTCCTACACTTCACAGCCTTCATTTCATTTTATAAACACACCAGGCAAGTTCTAGACAATCCACAATAGCACAGAATACTCAAAAACCTTACACTCATGGCACATGCTCAATTCGAGACACATTCATCAGACTCTTACTCAGCTAATCACAAGAATTCAGAATTAAGCTTCAATCATATTGAGTCAAATTCAAGAGCCTAAGTGTCTCAAACACAGTTATACACTTGCATGCTTCACACAGAACCTACTTGCATCTTACAATCACGTATAGCACATAACAAGAACATCAAGCACCAATTAGTTATGGTTTCAAAATCCCAAAGCCTATCAACCAATTTTTCCTCAAGACGGTCGTCATCCATCCATCGTCAGAAACAGTCCCTAACTATGACTACAACACTATATACAGAAAAACGAAAGAAAAAGAAAAATTTTTATTCTTCGGTTCAAAGACCCCACCGTCGGAAAAGAACCGAAAAGAAAAACCAACGGGTGATGAAGTCATGCTTAATTCACAAAAAATTTTCAAAATTTTCAAATTTCACAAGCATTACATTCACCACAAACTTGTTAAGAACAACAATTTTGAAATTTTTCTCTCACCCCACACTTAAATCATGCTATGTCCTCATAGCATTAAATTAAGATTTAAAGGAAAAGAAATACTCCCTGAGCCTCTATGCCAAGCTAAAAGCATGCTTTCCTTTCAAGTTTTCAGAGGTGGGTGTTCGACCCCACACTTCTTTTATTCCATGCTCTTTAGCTTCCACCTTCTCGGTACTCAGACTTCCCTCCATGTGTGCTTAACTTTCCACCAAAAACACAAACAAAATAAAAATAACAAAATCAACACAAAATCAAAAGTAACAAAGTGTACCTAAGGTACCCTTGGGTTGCCTCCCAAGCAGCGCCTTATTTTACGTTGTGGCCTGACGTGGACTGTCCTTTTCAGGACATCCTCATACCTGGGTTCTCTTTCGAGAACCATCTCCTTTTCTTTTGCTGTTTAGAGGAAACAACCTCCACTCTGTTCCTCTCTTTCTCCAACTTCTTCTCAATTTGAAGTCATTCCATGAAGTTATGGAGTTCGGTGGCTCAGCCTTCAACCACTTTTTCGCCTCTCCCAATAGTGAAAATGGGAAGAGGGTCAATCGGACATAATCTGTGGACACGCCGGTGGGGACAAACGTGTCACTAATCTCTAAAAAGCTCTGTAGGTGCTGCTGTGGGTCCTTATGTGCCATCCCAGTGAATTGACCACTAGAATGTAACAGCTGCACCATATTCTGTTTAAGCTCAAAGTGCCCTCAAGGCTCAGGTTTACGGATGCTAGAGGTCACATTCGTCGCTAGTGGGATTGCCACTTCACAAACTGGTCTTGCTGCCATTGCTTCTGATGATAATTGTGCTTGTCCCGCGGGTGGGTGTTGTTGCACCTTTTCTTGAAGTCTCTTCAGCTTTTGCTCTAGAGCTACTCTCCTTCGCAAATGGATTTGACGTTCAGGTTCCAGCAACAGTTCCACAAGCTCTCTATTTCTAGCCAGCTCGGCAGGACAACCTGTCACCTGCAAATAAACAGACTAAGACCAAGTTTTTCAACACTTAAAGAAATTTCAAAAATCACACAAAAATAGATAAATTATCAAAACTTCACCGAGTCCCCGGAAACGGCGCCAAAAACTTGACGTGCCCGATTCGCGCGTCCGCAAGTGTACAGGTCGTGCAAGTAATATAGTGGCTCTTTTTAAGAACCGGATTGTCGAACCCACAGGGAATGGACCCATTCCTCTAACTATCCATTTCTAGTGTGATCTTAAATACCTCAAGTGTTGGTTATAGACATTTTTGATCGAGATTAATTAAGTCTAAGTTTGGGTCAACGAAGTATTCTGAAATTACTCTAGGAGCAATATAGAGTTAAAACCAATTAATCATGCGATACTACGATTTGCAATGGGTTAAGCATGGAACTATCAATTTTTATTTCATATAACTAGAATTGCATGTTTATGGTCTTTCGAGCCTCTAAACACGGCAATCTAGCCTCACTGCATCATTGTGAGCGAGGAGTTTAATTTCTAGTCGCGGGCAATCAATTATGTTGTGGTTTACGGGGAAACGATTAGGGACTTTTGTGCGTCTAACCATTTAACTCAACTTAGCCTCACAACTACTTCTTTGAGTGGTGATGTGACATCCCAAGTTGGTCTTTCATAACCCCCGTGTCTCAACCAAGCACGGTGTTAGGTATATTTCTATCCTGACACAATAATCTCTCCCGAGATACAAATGTGCTCCTCACATTCTCATGTCCTGACCTAGGTAATGCTTTCTCAAGCTATTACTCAAGCTAACAAATATGCTTTCATGGTGATCAATCATAAAAACAACCAACAATCCAGAATGCAAGACGAAAACAACAATCAATAACTTAATTCCAAAACAAATTCATAAAATCACAATCATAATTCATGGCTTCAACCCTAGTGGAAGGGTTCTTGCCGTTCATATTTGTAAAACTACAATTAACTAATACTAAACTAACATACATGAATTTGGTAGATGAGAAGGGAATTTGATAAACCCTAGATGAGTTCTCCCACTTCTCCCTTCACTCCTAGGTAGTTTTCCAGAATAAAATCGTGACCAAATGATTTTAGGAGCTAAGGGTTCAATTTATTCTATGCTGAAAAATTGCAAAATTTGGCCTGTGGTGGAATAGCAACGTGTCACGGAGCTGAACGCCCTACTTGACCTCCGTGACACGTTGGTAACGCGTATCCTCACTGGAATGTGCCAAAAAATGCAATTTTTGGCCAAGTGTTGCTGCGTTGGCAGCGTGCCACGGCCCCTATCACACAGGGTGCCAGTTATTGCATGTTTTCTTGTTGACTTTCACGTTTTGCTCTTGATTCCATTCCTCCACTTCACCAAATCATGAATTAGTTCCTCAAATGCATTATTAACCTTCAAAAACAAGGACTAATCATGTTGGTTAGTATATATTCACATTTACATAAAATCACATGAAAATGTATAAAATAACTTAGATAAACAAGACTAAATTAAGGTATAAAGCATCACTCGGGCATGCTATTTTTGCCCACGATCAGGGATCTCGTGATCCTTCCCCTCACCATTCTCTTCATTCTTTTTCTCACTCCTTGGAGTCTTTGGCATCTCATCGAGTTCATTTTTCTCATTTGATTTTGGGTCATTAACCTCTTTGTGTTTCACTAGTGCATCTTCGATCACTTTTCCACTCCTAGTGACAATAGCCATGCATTGACTATCTTTTTTGGATTCAGCATTGTGTAACTAGGAAGCGTTCCCTTCATCCGGGGATTCAATTGAGCTGACAAGTGATTCATTTGGGCTTCCAAATGCTTAATGGAAGATGAATTTGAGCTCACTATTTGGGAAAAGTTAGACACCTCCCCTCTTAACTCTTTGACCCCGCTCTCAGTTGACTTTACTTTCTTTAGGGTCTTGATAGCATTTCCTCAAATTTTGAACTACCCACGTCACTCACACTTTGTTGACTGTGAGAGTTTTCAGCTTTTGGAGAGGGAATATACGGGTTTAAACTTCGATGATAGCGGTCGCCCTCTTGATTCTGCTCTCTATTTCCCCATCTTTCATTTCTTTCGGGCCACCCCTGCGCATCACGATTTCTCCATCCTTGATTTTTGTCCCTTGGGCGCCAAGGGCCTTGATTGGTTCCTTGAAATCCAGATCGAGGACCTCCCATTTGATTCCCCATATATTGACATTCTTCCTCGTATCTTGGTGGTGACGATTCCCCTTTATATTGCTAAGGACCTTGCATACCTACAACATTTACCACCTTAGGCCCTGCCGCCATTGCATGCTTTCTCATTAATCTAGCAGTGTCGCAATTCAACCACCAATGCACTTGAGCTGATCTCATGTGTAGAAACATTTGTCTCTCGCGTCTGCCAAGCCCTATTGGTTTTTGTCATTCTGTCCAGAAGGGATTTTGCGAACCCATATGTTTGATCCATAATAGACTCTCCGACTAAATATTGGCCATGGACTTGTTGATGGAGTCAAGGGCTTGGTAAAAGCTTTGGAGGAGCACTCCATCCGGAAGTCCATGATTGGGACAAAGAGAAACCTTCTTTTTGAACCGTAGCCATGCCTCATGCAAAGGGTCTCCCGGCTCTTGCTTGAAATTTGTGATGTCATCCCTCAGCTACAACATCTTCAATGGAGGGAAGAAATGATCCAAGAAGGCTTCGGTTAGTTCTTTCCAAGATGTAAAACAACCAGGGGGAACTCTTCCAACCACATCGTTGCTTCTCCCATTAGAGATAACGGGAAAAGCCTTAGTCTGATAGACTCTTGATTTATGTTTGTGATGTTGAAGGGATGGCATATCTCCAAGAAATTTCTCAAATGCCGATTTGCATCCTCACTTGGTTTACCCCAAAAGAGTCCCTTCATTTACAGCTAATGCAGCATGGTGCTCGTGACATGAAATATAGCATTCCATGCCATAGGTGGTAGGCGAATGGCTCCCGCAATCTCCGGCATCACCGGGTTATCATCGTCGTGCTCCGTGTTACCTTCCATTGAGCTATCCCCTGCTTTGGAGTGATGACTCATATGGTTGTAAGATCCTAGCAAACACAGAAAAATCACGTCAAGTAACTATGATGCAAAAATATTTCAACTTAACAATCAACACAAGAATATCAAGCGCTAGTCCCCGGAAACGGCGCCATTTTTGATAACATCCAAAATATACTCCTCATAAGAAGGGTATACAAGGCCTAAGTATCAAAACAAGTAACCCGACGGGTGTCAGAGTTGAATCCCACAAGGACTAGTAAGTGATAATTACAAGTGTCAGTTGAGAAATTGAAGTTCTTGCACCACTTAGAATTAGCATAAAAATAAATAAGTTGGGGGAGATTTGAATTTGTTGTAGATTATAATTGCTAATTTGGTTGCCTATAATAGCAAAATCACCAAGGTTGTCGACAAGAATGTGAAATACTAGAGGTATGGTGTAGATAATATGCTAACTAGATAGGGACATGCTAGGTCATCTTGTAAGTTCAATTAGTGTAAATAATCTCGGGGAAATGGGTAATTACAACTTTTCAGCTTTATAAATACCTCTTACTAGAGTTTTGTCAAATCTCTAGCCATTATTAGCTCAACCCGATTAGATTTGGATAAGTGGCTGCACTAATTTCTAGCTATTAGCTATTAAGTAGGAGTGAGAATGCAATTTTATCTATTTCTAGCCCAATTTCACAATATCTCATCCTCACCTACTATTAAATTCTCCACCAATACTTAATTATTCTTTTACAAGCAACAATCAAGTAAGAACAAATAGACCCACATCATAATCAATGAATCTTCCATTATACATTGAAGAGAATCTAACAGATTTACACTTATTTAAACAATATAGTGATGACCCTTGCAATACCCACTCTAATTAAGTATTCATCATCACACACCTCTAGTTAATGATTTAGCTACTCATGATTAAGAAATTCAAAAGAACATTCAACAATAAACTGATTGAATTTAATAACAAGAGTAGTAAAATCAAGTTCACAAAATGTCTTTAACAATGTCTGTACCTTACTATTAAGAAGAAGAAGAGAATAGTACTTTGCAAATTTTACTAATCAAATTCTCCTTTTTAGCCAAAGGAATGTTCTAAAGTTAATAAAGAAAATAGATGATATGATATGCTCTGCTATGATATGCTCAGTACACAGTACTTTCTCTAGAATTTATATCCAAGAAAATAGGGCATCTTCTCTCTCTTTTTTTGTGTTGGACAATTTTGTCCCCGAGCAGTGTTCTGGAACCAGCGGGACGACTGGTGGTTTGCTGGTCGCAATTCGTGGACCGCCGACTACATTCTCTTCTACTTCACTACCTTCCAGTAGTCAGCGGCGGTTCCATTGGTGTTTCACCGATCTCCATCCGTGCACTGCCGATCTTTTTCCCTTCAATCTAGCAAGTCAGGTGCCATTCGGTGGTTAAACCGGTGAGTCGCAGGTAGCTTGTTTCCCCAAAGTAGTGGGAATCAGCTCTTGACCGACATTTTGCCGGTCTTCTTCGGCGGAACGCCGAATTTCAGCCCACTTCCTTCTTTTTGCTCCATTTCTTTCTCTTTCCTTCACATTAGGCATCTGCCCAAAACAAAAGAAAAAGTGCATAAAATCCATATAAACAACTCAAAAACTAAGCAAAACTCAGGCTTAAGAGCCTAATGAGTTGGTGAATTTACCAACTCTTCAATTGCCACCATAATACATAGGCAAATTAGGCTCAAGGGTGGTAGGGTTAAGTCAATGTGGCGATGGTGAAAGAGAGCTAGCAGTTTTAACTCTGATAATGGTCCACTTTTCTACAATATTGTTTGATCCAGGCTCTATCTATTTTTATGTGTCTGCATATTTTGCTTCAGGTTTAGACATGTTGTGTTATTCAGTTTCTATATCTATACGTGTTTCTACTCTTGGTGATACTTTAGTGGTGGATCAGGTTATTAGTCTTATGTAGTTACCTTGGTAGGGTATGACACCTAGGTATATTTGGTAATTTTGGATATGATGGATTTTAATATTATTTTGGGCAGGGATTGACTATCTCTATATCATGGAATCATAGATTGTCATTCCAAGACAGTTACCTTAGCTATGTCGGGTAATCCTAGACTAGACTTGAATGATACTTAGACAGTTACCATAGTCATGCCATGTATTCATAGACTTGAGCAGAAGGGTACTCCTAGTCCTATCTGAAGCCTTTAACATAGTAATGCATCCTATGTTAAAGGCTTCATATAAATTTGTCATGTCTAGAATGATCATGGTGTGACTTGGCAAATCGTTTCATGTATGAAATATTTCAGTTTTTTTGACTTGATGAAAGCTTATGATTGGAAATTCTTTCTTTAGAAAGAAATTTACTTATGATATGAATCTATTTTATTCTTTTCTACATAAGATTTATGATAAGGTATGTTAAATGGTTCGCTCGGGTATGTTAAGATATCGAGTTTTGATTTTGCCTAGGCCTAGGATCAGGGCGTGACAACGAATGACTCAAAGGACTTAAACTCAAATATTTTCATGTGAAAGCTTAGCACAACAGGGATGGTATCTAGTGAATGGAATACATAAGGGCAACAAGAACTAGGGATATGTATACTCATCAAGCGTGTAATCTTTTGAACATATGGCATTTCGTGATATAGGAGCTTATGGACTCATATATAGGAAACACATGGTAGAAAGTCGTGTCGTAAAGGAGAAGATAAGTTTTAGCCATCACATACCTCATTCCTTGACTTATAACATTTATGGATAACCATCCCTTTATTAAGGCATGAGATCTACATAAATTTCAAGTAATACAACTATTACAACAAATAATAGGCCCAGGTCATATAGGCAGTACATCGACTATTAGGTGAGCGACAAGCTCATAAGACCCCTTAACCAATATGTTTATCCAGGATTCTCTCCCAAACCATAGCTACAACACAATATGACCCTTTTAATAAGGTCAGCCCCCACTCCCTGGGCTCCTCAACACAAGAAACAACCCACAAGCATCATTACACAACTAATAACACTTGAACTTCATGGCTTTTCATCATCGTCCAATGAGTTATTATCAAGATACACTGAGAATGATCAGATGAGTTATTAGTTGAAGAGGAATGAGAAATTTACCTCAATTTATGGAGATTACAATTGGTTCTTCAAGAGGAGATCTTTCCTTCAAACTTTACACATGGAGAAGGTGAGGTTCTATAATTTTACATGATGAATTAAGATAATTTCCAAAGAAGTTTACTTACCTTGCTTGAGAAGTGAATGGATAAGAGAAATTAGAAAGAAAACAGACCCTAGGTCATCCTTGAAATGTCCCAAATAAATTTCCAAGTTACAATTTTTAAAACAAATTTTTTGGCCTACATAAGCTTAAGTGCCACATGTCCATCACGTGCACTTTGGCCTTTTGGGAAGTATGTACTAAAATGCATGTAACTTTTTATCTGGAAATCATATTGATGAGAGGTTTGCATTGTTGGAAGCTACACATAAAATTTTAATTTAATAGGTATTTAACCCTATAACTCTTCATATGTTGGGATATATGCTCATTTAAAGTTAGACAATATGCATGATCATTTGAAACAATCCTCCGCAATGCGACCTTCAATTTGAACTTTTGTTTAAAGTTTCCCCTATACTTTAACTTTGATTTAACACTACAAGCGCCTTTATATATTGATTCCTTATATAATTAGCCTCTTATAACCTTATTTTCCTAAGTTCAAATAAATTCATTGATGTTCGACTAGTCATATCTTAACTTAGAAATACAGGGTATTACATTTATAAGGTGCCCCATATTTTCTTGGCATTTTGATAAGAGGAGACTCTACTATATTCATCTGGTCTAGTTTTACAAATAAGTATCTTTTTTTTCCTTAGCATTCTTTTGGAATAGTTTGATTTCTTCTTCACTATAATCTGCTCTTTCCTTGAGTAGAGTCTACTTGCCTTTATTATAAGTGATCATGGAGATTTTTGGCCCATCATGAATTATATCCCATAGTTCTAGATTTTCACGCCCCACATTGGGAGGTATGACTGGCACCTGGTGCCATACTAGTCTGAACTAGCCTGACTGGACTAGGGCATGTTTGACACTTAATTCAAGAAACGAACAGGCTATATCTCAGCTATAAGTACAACCTCTAGCCGACAAGGCCACCTGTAAGAGAAGACAACTGACCACAACAATGCATTAACAGGGATCCTATGTGGGCCGACAAGGACACCATGTTGTCTAGTTATAATTGGAAAGTAAATCAGGCATTAAACTACGTTATGGCTGACAAGGCCGCCAACTAACAGCTAAACAAGGCCCCACACAGCCAACACAGGAAATAAGGCATACACGGGCTCGCCGACCAACAGCAACCAACCACAGGGAATGTACAACAATCTGCAAGCCTCTTGGAGTGATAAATGGTCGAGACAGGGCCCCGACCTACCCAAAAACTGTACATCAAAAGTAAAAACCTCTATTGACTTTCAACTCCGAAGAGAAGTAGCTGAATAAACTACTGACTTCAGCTAGAGGCTAGGAACGTCCCGAACCGCGTCTATCCGCACCTGCAGGCAAGTAATGCAGCACCCCAGGTGGGCGTCAGTACAACATGTACTGAATATGTAAGGGAGAAAGATAATAATTGACTGAAAGCTGGTAAAACTGTAGCAATTAAAAGAAGAGAGTAAGGATTTAACATAAATACCTTCACTGTCTGAATTATCTAAGCAACAAGTCTATATAAGCAAACAAGAACCTAATCGGATCCCCATAAGCTTGAAAGGTACAAACAACACAGAAGAACCTTCCTGGGCCCCCATAAGCTAGGAAAGTACAAACAAGGTCCACTACTACTACTTGAGTACTAAGGATGGTGTATACTATAACTCGGGACAACCCTCGTGGCCTCAATTCTTGTGAAACTCATTATGACCCTCATGGCGTCAATTTGATGGAACTCAATCGGCCCTCGCGGCCTCAGTAAATGGAACTTTGTATAGACCTCATGGCCTCAGTAAATGGAACTCTGTATGGCCCTCACTACCTCAATAGATGGAACTCAAAATGGCCCTCACGGCCTCAGTAAATGGAACTCTGTATGGCCCTCACGACCTGTCCTCGCTCGACCCGACTTCCGAGACTTCTCTACACCCGTCGTACTCCCTTTATTTGTCGTAAATCCACGTGTACACTTACTAATCGTTAACTTTTACAGGGTGTAACATAGATCTTCTCCAATGATAAAATTCTAATACTTTATTTTCACCAACCATAATATTTTTCATTGAAGGATAGTGTCTTGGTGGTCGATTATGCTTCTTGTACTACTGGATGTAGTTATCTTTTGTCTTTCAAGGTGTTATCTTTTTCTACATAACCTACTCTGATACAAATTGTTATTTTATAATGCTTCTTATATATTGATGAATCAGGTTCTTTAGTAATCAAATAAAAAGTAAGTGCAGAAATAAAAACAATCAGCACAAGGTTTTACATGGAAAAACTCTTCTTCAATGAGTCAAAAAATTAGGGTCTCTCTCTCTTAAGTTACCACTAAATTTGAGTTTTTACAAGTTTCAGAAGCTAACTATTATAGCACCTTCTCTCCTATCCTCTCTCTCTACAATATGTTTTAAATATAGGTCTAAACTTTGCCTCAGTAACTCTACCTAGTTGTTGGATCCCATACAACTCAAAATAATATCTAATACAAATAAGCTAAAAAAGTAAAATATTACAAACACTCAGCAAATCAACTGGATAACAGAAATTATTTATAAGTCATCCTTGATACGAATAGGTTCTTTACAATATTACCAGTTGACTCTTTCTCATACTATACATATGGATAATTTTAATTGAGGTGTGATATTTTCAATCTTTGTGTGGATGATTTCAGCAGGATCAAAAAGATACTTCATATAGGAGTTGGTAGTGGTTTCTTATCTTCCCAATTCAACTCGAACTAGATCAAGATTTTTTAAGATTCTAATCTTCATTTGACTTGGTTTTCTTCACGCATTTGGAAATTATTTTCTCCTATTTTCAAAAGCTTTTCCTCGTTAATAAATGTGATAATGTTTCTATACTTTTCTTGCTCCCCATTTCATTGGTTTTGTCGCAGTTCTAGTTCCTCAATGAATCTTTCTACACACTTAGAATCCGCCTTGATTTTGATCAATAATGTCTTTCATCCCACTGTGAAGGACTTAATTTCCTTTGTTGTTTGTAATAGAATTTTTGATAGATGCTCTTTGTTGTGATCATGCTAAGGAACTAGTTCTCTTGTAGTACACTTCTTAATAACAATTCTTTGTGTAGACATGGAAAGGAACTAGTTCTTTGTATTATCCTGTTATGAACACTACCTATCCTTTGCAGAAACTTGTGAAGGACCTGATGTTACACCCTGGTAAACTTTTGTCATTTTAAACTATTGAAAGTATGTTAATGTCAAGTGATTAAGATAATTTTATGTTCATGACAAGGAAAGTAAAGTGTATGAAGTGTATACGCTAAGAAGTGTCAAGGGTAGAACACATGGATAACTTGTCAAATAACCCGACAAGGGGGCAAAGGGCAAGGCAAGAGGGCATGCTAGGCACAATGATAGGCGCACTGCACTAGCCCCTATACTTTAGATGGGGTAGGTAGGCGCACCACACCGCCCTCTTCATCGCCCTACCTCCTATGTGTTTTATGTCATATGTTACCTAAATCATTTCCTTCTTATCCTATATTGAGCTGGTTGCTTAGGAGCATAACTTCTCTCCATTTACAGTGAGAAATAAAGGTTCACGAATTATTTCAAGAAAGATACAAGCCATCAAAACATCTTGGAATCACAAGCAAATTCAGTAAGAAGTTCGTGAAAATTCAAGGATTGCTTCTATGGAACTATTGTGTTGAGTTGCCATGTTGAAGTTTATTTCTAGGTAGAGGAAAGGGAGGAGAATACTCTTACCTTTGAGGATATTAACTTCAAGTGATGGTAAGAAGTCTTACCCTTGATTTCTATGTGTTTTGTGAAGGAAAACTTAGAAAAGGTTATTGCTTGTATGTTGACTTATTATGGCTTGTTGTGTGTTCTTGTGGTATGTGTTGTTGTCCAGATTTTTGTGGATTAAATCACTTGATATTTGTAGTTGTGTGTTGTAGTTAGAAGGAGCTTCAATTGTAAGCTTGAAAAAAGGTTGTCGGCTAAAGTTGGAATCGACGTTCTAAGGTATGTAAGGCACCCCTCCTTCTTTGAGCACAATTCTAGGTTCATAAGTTGAAGTAGCATAGGTATGTTCTTGATGTTGAAATTAATAAGTTAATCTACCGCTAGAGACATAAGTGGTATTTTGAATGGAATTAAGGTGATGATATAGTATCTTTCCAAAGTGGTGAAAAAAGTAAGATATTGTATTTGTTGTTGTTGTAAATGTAGATTGAGTTGGAGACCCCTTAACGTGGGAGCTATGAATCAGTCCTTTACTTTAAGGTTTGTATATGCATATGTTGGTCTTATATGAAGTACATATCATGAGGTGATTCTAGTAAAGAGTCTAAGAAAACGACTTGCTAATAAAAGTGATTAAGACAATAATGTTAATCAGGTGAATCATGACTAAGTTGTTGATATTGAAATGAGTTGTTGAGGGGTTAACCTTGTGATTTAGTTATACATCCCTTCATTATGTGAATTGGGGCATCTTAATGTTACACCCCGAAAATCATAATTATTTTTTTTGATAATTATTTGATGTTTATATGTCATATTAAGGGAATTATGGGTTGTAGGTTGTCCATAGGTGAGGAGGAAAACATGTGCAAAGGAAAAAGCGAAGAGTATGTGAAGTTTGTAAATAAGGATCAATTTTAGATGGACATATCTCCAAATATATAATGATTCAGAGGTCCTATAGCCTATCAAATTAAAATTATTTGATTCTAGTTTACTGTGAAAAAAATAGCTCGTCAATCAGAGTTCGGAGTAAAAAGTTATGCTCATTTGAAGAGAGCACTGTTGGCTGGAAAAGCGCCCATGCGTGCGGGCGCCGAGTCAGGCAGGCAGTAGGCGCGCCCGAGGGCACGTGGCACGGGCGCCGCCCAGCCCGCCTATATGAAGTAATTTTGAGCTAAAAAGATCATTTCTACTCCGTTTCACCTCATTTTTTTTAAAAATTCGCACAATTAAGAGCTCTATCCAATGGTGAAAACAAATACCAGGTAATAAATTGTATGGATAGGTCAAATTTACTTATAGTCCAAGCTTGGAAAGGGTTTCTTATGTTGTGAGCTTCTAATCGTCGAGTTGCTGCATTTTTGGCTGCCAAGATGCTGCGTTTTTGGGCAGTAGGGAGGTGAAGTTCTACCTCCATATTGGTGAGAGTTGAGTACAAAAGGAGGTAGGTGTTTTTACTCTTTAAATTATCATGAATTAACAAGTTATGTTGGAAGTAAAGTTGGAACTTATGTGTTGCTTGGGTGTATGTTGTTGCTGCGGTTTGGCAGCATGGTTGCTACATTTTTGGAACAGAATTTAGCTGAAGAGGAAGCCCATATGGGCAGGGGTTATACACAAGTGAAAGATACATGTTCCTACTTGGTTTATCCGCTCAAATTCGCTAGTTAAAGTAAGGAAATGACATAAAGTCAATATGTGTTTTATGTGATATTTGACTGAGGTTTCTGCCACTTTTTGGGAGGTTGTTACAGCTATATAGATGCTGGAATTTATCCAAAATATGTAAGGAATACACCACACCTTTGGGGAGGTTAAACACCAAAAGAACGTAAGCGAAACTCTCTTGAATTGCCTCAAGTTTAAGACGCATAAGGTACATAGGATTGCGGAAAATTATATTATGATGTGGCTGTTTGGTTGTACGTTTTGGGACATGAATTGTGACTGGGAACTTGGAATAAACCAGTACTCATTCCATCTACTGTAAGTAAGGAAGTTGAAGGTGTCGGAGTTTCTAGCAAGCGGAAGAAATTGGCTAAAAAGACGCAACGAAGTGAGGTATGTAATGGCGTCCCTATTCTTATTTTCCAAGCATGAAATCTTGTTGTTGATCGGGTCAATGTTCCTATGTTTTGTGTTGCTATTGAGGAATACATGATTCTGCCCAAAGTATTAGAAATACTTCATACAAACCTTGAAGATTTAAATATGCTTGAAGTGAACAAACGTAAAGTGGAAGGCGTATTGTTTACGATTATTGTTATAGTTGTAAATCGAGTCTGAAGTCCCCTCAGTGTGGGCACCGTGAGCTGTTCCTTTACATTATTTCATGCATGTGATATCAAATGTGTTCAAAATTCTAGTTTCTATTTGAAATTGGTAAGAAGGCAAGACAACCTCAAGCGAACGAACTTAACGCTAGAAAATAATTTTAAGCTAAATAAGGGTAAATGAGAACAACTAAATGAAAATGTCTTACAATAGTCATCCACCCTCTTATGAACATGTTCTAAGGTATATAAGTCCAAGAGGAGATTCCTTGATTTCTCTCCCTTTATCTAACTGACTAGTTAGCGAGTCTTCGAGCAAACCGATACGTTGAACTTGAAAGATAGAACTCGAATGTGTAAATTATTGATATTTATATGAAACCATCTTTATGGGAAGGTCATACACAGTGTTTTAATGTTAGTAGGTTATATGAAAATAAGTATATATTTACTCTTATGCCTACGTTCAAGTTACACGCTAGGGCAACAAGAATTGTCTTTGAGTGTCGCCATAAATTTACTGTAACTCTTGTACTATCTGAACCTCCTGAGAGTCGACAAGGAATTAAGTTAAATAAGTGATATAAATATGTTATGTGTTAATGATATCATGAATATTAGGTGACGACCTTGTATAAATCAGCTAGAGTTGAACGTTTGCAAAATAGTAACTTAAGTTAAAGAGAAGCTCTCTGCTATACCCCTAAACGTTTATGTTAAGTTATAGATTCTAAGTGTTGAAATTTTCTTCCATGACCGAAAAGGGTGATCCTAGGAGCTTCTAATCCATTTATAATGATGTAAGCTTTCGTAAGCTCCTCGGTTAATTACAAAGTTGTGAAAGTCAATCCAGCGTCGTCCGAATTATGGTTATAAGTCTTTATTTGCCTATAAGGCAGCACTTGGGGAGTTTCTTATGAATTCTCAAGTTGAACAAATACATATCTCAGATTCTTAAGTAATGTCTTCCAGTCCCTAAGTTATGTTGAAATGTGTTATGCTAATCTAAGAACTTTTCAAGAGATAATATTTCGAGAATCATGCTAATGTCTCGATCAAGTATTTGAAAGTTGCGTACCAGCCTAAGAACTTAAATCTTTATATGTCACTCCAGTAAGAAGTCTTAATGTATATGATTTTCACATTGTAACATACAATTTAAATTTTTTCAGTTATATTCAAGTGACGCGTCTATATGTTTAGCTCTTGTTGAGTTATCATTTGAATTCCCTAAATTCAGAGGAGAGATGCTCCCATGTACCAATGTTCCTAATGTCTAAGTATAAGCATAAGCTATGAAAATGATCAGTTAAGCTTAGAACTTCTAATCCCAGGAAGTCACCTAGAGGTCACTCAGGTAACTAAGTACGAGTTTGTATGTTATACAGAAGTCTCATACGTTATATGTCTGTAATTCAGCTCTCAGCTCTACGTATATGTTAAGCGTTATGACAATAACTCCAAGCTTCAAGTTATAAGTCCCATGTTTTCTTGCAAATAAGGCAAATGAATTGACAACTGCATGTGCCCATCGACAAGATAAGTTTGGCAATGAAATTCCAATGTATAGTTGTCGATAGATGTAAAGGAACCACCCTGTGGGCAGTATATATATGTAGTTCCCAGATGTCAAAGGATTGTATAGAAATGGGAACCTATGTGCTTCTACTCAAGCGAAACGTTAAATTGGTAAGACTATCTATAGGACATTGCTTGTAAGTCTACTAAAATTCTTATGTTGGCTAAACCTCCTGAAGGTATGTCGAGTCACTGAGTTGACATGTTTGTATATAATTTGACAGCTTTACGTGATATATGTGCATATTTGCTAATTTTACATGGTATATGTGCTGCTTGCATTTATATGTTACGATAGAGACCTACTACAGCCACAGATTAAGCATTAGTTTAATGCTACATGTGTTAAATTGACTCAGTATAAGCTTTATCGGCTCCATTCATGATTATGATTGAGAATATTTTTATTTTTACCCCGGTATGGCACACCGGCTGGAGATGTTTTTATTTTACCCCGGTATTGCACACCGTCTGGAGATATTTTTATTTTTACCCCGGTATGGCACACCGGTTGGAGATGTTTTTATTTTACCTCGGTATTGCACACCGGCTGGAGATATTTTTATTTTACCCCGACATGGCACAACGGCTGGAGATATTTTTATTTTTACCCCGGTATGATACACCGGCTGGAGCTATTATTTTTACCCTGGTATGGTACACCGGCTGGAGATATTTTATTTTAACCCGATATGGTACACCGGCTGGAGGCATTTTTATATGGTTTTTATGGTCGGTTGGCCGCCAAAATTACAGTTATAGTTTTTCTTGTGCATTACTTGGTTGCATTTGCAATTCAGTGTTGACTTATTGTTAGGTTTCAGTTTCCAGGATTCCAGGTTGTTACTATTCCTTATTTCTGGTTCAACTATCATTGCTATCTTACATGTTTACAGTTTTCCGCCTTACATATCAGTACATTTCATTCGTAATGATATCCCTTCGCCTAGGGACCTATGTTCATTCCGCAGGTGCAGGTGGAGGTTGGGATTGCCAGTTGCAATAATAGTTCGTGAGATTAGCGGATGTGTTGGTATGCTCCTTTCTTTCTGGAGCTAGGGTTTAGTTATTTATGCTTGAGTTTTGAGATGCAGTTATGGGTAGGTCGGAGCCCTGTTCTGGCCGTCAGTCAGTTTACTCTTTAGAAGCTTTGTGGACTTAGTGTGTACAGTTTTATTCAGTTTGTGGCCTCGTCAGCTTATTGTTGCTTGGTTTAGCACACTGATTGCCTTGGTTGCATTTCGATTGTCTACCCCGTATTATTGAGACTTATGGGTCCAGTTTATTATTTAGTTGATTGTTACAGATGGACTGGATGGCCTAAGTATTACAATTACAGATGTCATATAGCCGACTTCTTGATCAATCATGAATCGAGTTCTAGTTGCGCCCTACCACAGTTTTGGGGCGTGACACTTAAGCTAAAGAAAGATGTTAAGATTTCCTTAATTGATTGTAATGTTAAGTATATGATATTTGAGTCTTAATTACAAGTTAAAGTTGATCCAAGCATCTAACATTGAGTCCGAGTACTCTAAAGTTGAGTCTAAGTACCCTAACTGAATCTAAATATTCGATGTGAGTCCAAGAACACTAAGTAAATTTGAGAATTCTAAAGTTCAGTCTAACTACTCTGAATCGAGTCCAAGTACTCCAAAGTTTAATCTAAGTATTCTGCATTGAATCAAAGTATTTAAAAGTAGAGTCCGAGTATCCAGAGTTGATTCCAAGAATCTGTAAGCGGGGTCAAGTTCTAAGTTTTTCGAGTCTTAAGTTCACATCCATGTTTTCGAGCCAAGTTAAGTCAGGAGTCCCCTCATGTTAGTTGCAAAGGGTATTGTATCTAATTGGTCTGCCAAGTTGGAATTATCCCATGAGTCAGTAATGTTATGTTGTACATTCTGCTGATCCAAGTATCAATTTGCATGTTATTCAGTCCAAGTATCGAAACATGCCTTCTCTGATCCAAGTATCAAGAGGCTATTGGTGCGAGGTGCTATGCGTAAATCGTGGTCCAAGTATTAGGTAGCCTATATAAACCCTAGTCTAAGTATCAGGTAACTTCTAAGTTCTAGCCTGAGCATCAGGCCTCCATACATAAATCTGGTCCAAGTATCGATAATTCCCTGCATATGAGTCAGTTGAGTTATGCGCATATGTTCGTATATGGGGTAGTTGGTTATAGAATTACAGGTTGTCCCTCCCTACCCTATCTCTTGAGTTATTATTAGTTATTATCTGCAATTACTAGTGTTGATAGGTTATAGAGTTCCAAGTTATTGTTATTCTCTATCTTTGGTTCAGTTATTTTTGACATTATTCTATTTATCGATTTCAATATTACATACCAGAACATATCTTTTGTACTGACTCCTGGGGACCCCCGCAATCATTCTGCAGGTGTAGATAAGGGTTTAGACCATCAACTACAGTAGGAGTTGATCTTCCACAGAGAGTTGGTATGCTCCCTTCTTTTAGTAGCTGAGGTCTAGCTTGTTACTTTCGAGTTTTGTGGTACAGTTGGGTAGGCTGGGGCCCTGTCCCATGCATTCATTTATGTACTCTTTAGAGGCTTTTATGGACTAGTTGTATAGTTTTAGACCAGTATGTGGCCTTGCTTGCTTTGCGTAGTTATTTCTATTTCTATTATGGCCTTGTCAACATCTTATATCCTATTGTTATAGGTTGAGACCTGGTCGGTCTATTTCTGAGCTATAGTTAATTGTGACAGATGGCCTAAATTGCTCGAGTGTTACAGTTACAAATGTTATATAGCCGACTTTCTGGTCAATGAGGTATCGAAAGACAGCCGCACCCTCCCCCAATTTTGGGACATGACAAACTTGGTATCAAAATATAATCGAGTCCCAAGGAGTCCACAAAGCTGTATCTCGTAGAGTCTTGCTTATGGGTATGTTGTGCGCCATACTTATAATCAAGAGGCTACATGACATTTAGGAGTTTCTTTACTTTTACAAATAGATTGTGATATAGAGTGAATTTATAATTGTAATGTGAATTCTAAATCGTGCTTATGTTTTAGAGAATGCTCGTGACAAGGCAAATGGCTATGAGATTTATTGGCACAACTACAAATGAGTGTATCAGTCACCCTCCTATTGATCAGGGAAATCAATTAGAGGCACCAAGTGAGTCTCCTACTCCATGAGTCACAGGTCCTCCAGCTCCAGTTGGAGCTACAACAAAGTGTCATGATTCAATTTTATACGCTGGATGCGACATGATGCCTAGAGCCACAAGTGACCCTAAGCTAACCTATGACATAGCATAATATTAACATGACATAAGCTATTAAGGAAACTGGGCTGAAGCTATTCAAAGATAAAACCAACATTCTTTTATGTATAAAGATATAATCTGATAAAAAACTAAAGTTTTAATAACAATGCTATGTCAGAAGTTGAAACTATTACACTATGCACGAAAGCCTCTAATACTGATGAGCTGAAGGGACCAGCCCCCAGCTAACTCCAAAGTCTGAAACTAATTTAAAGACAAATACTGAAATAAGAAAGGTGTTACGCCCCATAAATGTTAATGATTAGAAAGCGTACGCATGGATTTGTGATGAATAAAGAGAGTAAGATGCGTGTAGAAAAGCCCCGGAAGCAGGATCGAGTGAGGCTAGGCCGCGAAGGGCCAGCGCGACACAGCAGCCGACAGGGCACCAGCCAGCATGGCGCGCCAGTACACTAGCACTATGAGGGGCGCAATGCAAGGCTAGGGTGGCGCCTTGGGCGGCGCACAACGTCCCCCTGCCACTGCCCTAGCCTATATATAAATCCTTCTCTTCAATTTCAAATCATTTTCCATGAATAGTTTCGTCCAAAGAGAGTAGGGAACGTGGAAATCAATTATTTTTCATCCGATTATGCTACCAAACACAGTCCAAATTCAAATTAACTTCAGGTATTGAATTCTAAGCCTATTGGGAGACTACGGAGTTATTTTTTGAAATTAGCCCGACAAATCATAACCCTGCTGAGCAAAAGTTGTTAGAATTTCTCCAAAATGATTCCTAGATGATCACGGGCATCAAATAAGCATTTCTCCCTTCTAAACTCAAGAAATTATAGGTTTTCGGCTGTATTTGACACAGTCAAAGTATAGTTGGTATTAGTATTAAGAATTATCATTTTTAAGCTGAATTTGGTATTGAAATTAGTCTGTTTCTCCCAATATCACGGTTATAGTTGAAAAGAACTGGCGAATACAAGTTGAAACTCATCAGTTAATTAGGAAACGACAATCGAGGTATGTTAAGGTGAATTCCTTCGGCAAGTTAGTTTCTATAGCACTGCAATACAGTTCGAACCCTAGTAAGAGAGCCAGATTTTTTTATTATGATTAGCTATTGCTGTTAGGTGAGACTAGTACTTATGTTTAGTTTGGGATTGACTTTACCCCATTTAGCCTTCTATGACTGACTTAGGGTTACTAGCTGTCGTTGCCCGCAGGGGCTATATGACGTCGCTTTAAGGAGCGGTATGCCATCCGCGAGGGATGAAGATGAGGTCTGAGGACCTTATACAGTCTATTTCATGGCTGGACTATTATTTTTACATCGTATCGGCAGTATACCCCCGTCGAGCCTAGTGCCTAGGGTGCAGTTATCAAGAGTCCATCGGACTTAGACAATGCTACAGTTCAGGGGTCGAGCGGGCTCAGTTGCAGACCCAGGGGACCTGTAGGTTGGCTATGGTTACTAGTTGACTCAATTTGACCTTGTTAGGGGTATATAGAGATTGAAGTGTGCTCTCCAAGGCTTATGGGGGCCCCGGGTGGGTTTTTCTGTGTTGTTTGTACCTTCCGGCTTATGGGGGCCAGGTAAGGTTCTTGTTTGCACTATTTCTGATAGATTAGGCAACAGGCTGTTAAGTTACTCAGTTAGTATCTCTATCCCTTCCATTCAGTTGATTTCAGTTTTATTTCAGTTTTATTCAGTATGTTTACTTACTGCCTTACCTATTCGGTACATATTATACTGATGCCATCCTTGGAGAGCTGCATTACTTGCCTACAGGCGTGGATAGACACGGATCAGGGCCTTCTTAGCTTTCAGCCAGAGTCAGCAGTACAGTTAGCTCCCCTCCTCTAGAGCTGATTAGTTAGAATGTTTTCTCTTTTGATTGTAGGGTATATGGGTAGGTCGGGGCGCTGTCTCGATCATTATTCTACTCCTAAAGGCTTGTAGATTTTCAGATTCCTTGTGGTTAGTTTGTTATTGGCCGTGTGGGGTCTATATAAGTTTTATTTCATGTGATGGCCGTGTGGGGCCTTGTTTAGCTGTTAGACAGTGGCCTTGTCGGCTATAGTATAGTTATAATTGTCTGGTTTTCATTTGAGTTATAATTTGATAGCATGGTGGCCTTTTCAGCTCGTATAGGATTCCCTTCTATTGCTTGTTGCTGGTTAGCTATTTTCGTTTATAGGTGGCTATGTCAGATGTAGGCGGCTCATTGTTTTCTTGAATTGAGTTGCAGGTATGCACCAGACATGCATAAGCCTAGCCAGGTCAGACAGATCCCAGTGTGGCACTAGGTTCCAGTCATGCCTCTCAAGGTGGGGCGTGACAAACTTGGTATCAGAGCAGGTCGTATCCTAAGGAATCTGCAAGCTATGCCAAGTAGAGTCTTGCCTATGGATGTGTTCTGCACCACATTCTATAGACAGGAGGTTCCGAGGCATGTTAGGGTGGTTACACTTCTTTCTCTTCTTGTCATGCCATAGTGCTTTGCTGTATAGGGTTGATTCACTAAGCTTCCTATAATCTGCTTGTCTACAGAGAAATGTCGGACATGCGATAGACCATGACTGGCAGCAAGTTAGATGTCGCAGCAGGAGAAGGCACTAGCAGGGTGCCCCAGACAGAGTCAACCCAATTTGAGAGCGACAGGGAGACTTCATCTCAGTCTCCCCAACACTCTCCACCACTCCAGGAGCCGTCTAGAGCAGAAGATGTGTCGGCACCACCTCCAGTAGCTCCTATACCGATACCATCAAACTAGGAGGTCAAGAGCACTATCTTTATGCTAGCTCAGATGATGGCTGCACAACGTCATCCAGTGGCACCCATGGTTGCTGAATCTTCGGGAGGACCTGGTAGTTTGAGGGTCAGAGAGTTCCTCGCTCCGAGTCCCCCGCATTTCACAGGGACAGATCGAGATGAGGACCCTCAAGATTTTTTGGACCAGTTGTAGTAGATCTTTAGGGTAATGCATGCCACACCTGCAGAGTTGGTTGAGTTAGCGGTATTTCGGTTGTAGGATATAGCAATGTTATGGTACGAGAGTTGGGAGAGGTCCCGAGGTAGAGATGTTCCCCCTCCGACTTGGTCCATCTTTTCAGAGGCCTTCTTGGACCACTATTTGTTGCGAGAAATCCGATAGGCCCGGGTAGATAAGTTTATGCATCTAGAGTAGGGTTCGATGAGTGTTCGGGAGTATGCTATGAGATTTGACTCTTTGGCCCAATATGCACCAACTTTTGTAGACACTATGCCAACCAAGTTGAATCGGTTGATTATGCGGCTGCTTCCAGAGTACTCGGAGACTTGTGCTACGGCCACTCTGCGGGAGGATATGGATATCGCCCGTATTCAGGCATTTGCTCAGAGTATTGAGGGGATCAGGCAGTGACAGCGGGAGCTAGAGATGGCAAGTCAGGAGCAGTGCCATAGGGATAGACCTAAGACACTTAGGAAGAGTCTCAGGACAGACCCAGGCCATGACTATCAAGCAGATCACCAAGATCCCCACCTCCACAGTAGTAGCAGGGTGGTAGACCAGGTTGTCGGGGGCAGTCAAGACTTGGCGAGAGCTCATACTATCGGGTTTGCAGCAGCAGAGAGGGTCAGATTAGAGTAGACTCACTGTGCCACCTTGCCCTATTTGCATTCGATGTCACCTTGGGGGATGTAGGTATGGTTCTACTGCATGTTACACATGTGGGCAAGGGGGTCACTTTATTAGGGACTATCCAGTTGGGGGTCAGAGTGATCGAGACCGACAGGATAGATCTTTAGTAGGGTCACATTCCCCAGCATCTCCAGCAGGGCGTAGGCCCTCACCTCTAGTCAACAGAGGCCGAGGTAGGTCAGGGGCATCAAGTTCAGGCACTGGTCCAGATCGCACTTATGCTTTACCAAGGCGACATGAGTCAGAGTCATCGCGGAATATTATGACAGATATGCTGGACATCTATTCTCATTCAGTTTATGTTTTGATAGACCCAGGTTCTACTTTGTCTTATGTTACACCATTAGTGGCCCAGAAGTTTGGTATAATGCTAGAACTGCTTTAGCGACCCTTTTCAGTGTCCACGCCTATTGTACGGTAGGGGTTGTTGGTCGTCTGACTTCGACAGATTTAGTGGAACTTGAAATGATTGATTTTGATGCAATTATGGGTATGGATTGGCTAGAACCATGTTACACTAATGTAGAATATTGGACCAATACTTTCCGATTCCTCTTTCTAGGGGAGGTCATACAAGAGCGGAAAGGCAATACATCCACGCCAAAAGGTAGGTTTATATCCTATCTTCGGGTGAGAAAGTTGATAGAGAAGCATTGCATCTATCATATCAGGGTTTAGGATATCCAAGAAGAATCCCTGAATCTTCAGTCCATTCCAATAGTCAATGAATTCCCAGATAAACTTCCTGGTATTCCCCAGAATGGGAAATCGATTTCTCTATCAACCTATTACCAGGTACTTAGCCTATATCCATCCCTCTATACCGAATGACTCCTACTGAGCTCAGAGAGTTGAAAGAATAGCTAGAAGATCTACTGGGGAAGGGCTTTATCAGGCTGAGTACTTCATCGCAAGGTGCGCCAGTTCTATTTGTAAAAAAGAAAGATGGCTCCCTTCGCATGTGTATAGACTACCGACAGCTAAATAAAGTCACTATCAAGAACAAATACTCGCTTCCTAGGATAGATGACTTGTTTGATCAGCTACAAGGGGTGAAGTATTTCTCTAAGATTGATTTAGCATCTGGGTATCAGCAGGTACAGGTTCAGGAGAGAGATATCCCGTAAACGGCTTTCAGGACCAGGTATGGCTATTTTGAATTCCTGGTTATATCCTTCGGGTTGACGAATGCTCCTGCAGTGTTCATGGATCTGATGAAAAACATCTTCAGGTAGTATCTGGATTTGTTTGTGATAATATTCATTGATGACATTCTGGTGTATTCCCGCTCATAAGCAAAACATCGAGGTCATTTGCGAATAGTTCTCCAGATTCTCAGGGATGGCTAGTTGTATGCCAAATTTTCTAAATGCGAGTTCTGGCTGAATTCGATAGCCTTTTTGGGTCATATTGTATCGGATGCTGGTATTCAGGTAGATTCACAGAAGATTGAGGCAGTAAAGACATGGCCTAGACCTACAACTCCAGCTAAGCTACGCAGTTTCCTGGGGTTAGCCAAGTATTACAGAAGATTTGTAGAGGGGTTTTCTACTTTATCAGTGCCTTTAACCAAGTTAACTCAGAAAGCAGCTAAATTTCACTAGACTAAAGAGTGTGAACAAAGTTTTCAGGAGTTGAAAAATGGATTGACATTAGCGCCAGTATTAGCTTTGCCAGAAGGTTCAAAGGGCTATGCAGTGTATTGTGATGCTTTGAGCCTTGGGTTAGGGTGTGTTGTGATGCAACATGGTAAGGTAATTGCTTATGCTTCCAGACAGCTGAGGAAGCATGAAAAGAACTATCCCAATCACAATCTGGAGTTAGAGGCAGTAGTTCACACCTTAAAAATCTGGAGACATTTCCTGTATGGGGTACACGTGGATATTTTTACTAATCATAAGAGCCTCCAGTACATCTTTACACAGAAAGAGTTGAATCTGCAGTAGTGTCGCTGGTCATAATTGTTGAAGGACTACAATGTGAATATTTTATATCATCCAGGGAAGGTTAATATTGTAGAAAATGCCCTTAGTCATAGATCAATGGGGAGTTTAGCGCAATTGAGTCCCGAAGCTGGCCCGATAATTGCATCAGTTAGCAAGTTTAGCCATTCGAATAGTAGACTCGGGAGACAATGGGGCAATGGTTCAGAATACCACAGTATCATCCCTAGTTGTAGAGGTAAAGAGCAACAGTATGAAGATCGTAACCTGGTACAGCTTAGAGATAAAGTTCAGCGAGAGGAAGTATCAGCTTTTGAGGTAACCGAAGACGGGATCTTGAGATGTAGAGGTCGCCTCTGTGTTCCAGATATGGCAGGACTTCGCTAGAAGATCATGGAGGAGGTACATTATTCCCATTATTTTTTTCACCTAGGTTCAACAAAGATGTATCATGACATAAAAGAGATTTACTGGTGGCCTAGAATGAAAAAGGGTGTAGCCGAATTTGTAGCACAATGCCTAACTGCCAGCAAGTAAAATCAGAACATCAAAAACCCAACAAATTGGCACAGGAGATAGCGGTGCCTATATGGAAATGGGAAGCAATTAATATGGATTTTATGACAGGGTTACCCCATATCAGGCGTAGATTTGATTCTATCTGGGTGATTATCGACAGATTGACAAAATCAGCTCATTTTCTGCCAGTCAAAACTACCTTCTCAGCTGAGGACTATGCTGAATTGTATATCAAAGAAATAGTTCGATTACACGATGTCCCAACATCGATCATTTCTGACAGGGGGAACAATTCACAGCTAGATTCTGGAAGTCATTCCAGAAAAGCTTGGGAATGCTGGTTAATCTGAGTATAGCCTTCTATCCTCAAATAGACGGGGAGGCAGAACGTACAATTCAGAAGCTCGAGGATATGTTGCAAGCGTGCGTGTTAGACTTCGGGGGTAGTTAGGATGAGCATTTACTCCTTATTGAATTTTCTTATAATAATATCTATCATTCAACAATCCAGATGGTGCCTTATGAGGCCTTATATGGGCGGAAATGCAAGTCCCCAGTTGGTTGGTTTGAGGTTAGAGAATCAGAGTTAATTGGACTATACATAATCCACCAGTTAAAGGAGAAAGTACAACTTATCAGAGAGTGCTTGCTGACACCTCAGAGCCGCCACAAATCCTATTTTGATATGCGACGTAGGGACCTAGAATTCAGTGTTGATGATTGGGTGCTTTTGAAAGTTTTGTCAATGAAGGGCGTAATGAGGTTTGGTAAAAAGGGAAAGCTTAGCCCTAGGTTTACTGGCCCATATCGGATCCTCTGGAGAATAGGACAAGTGGTTTATGAATTAGACTTACCTCCAGAGTTAGAATCTGTTCACCCGATTTTTCATGTGTCAATGCTGCAGAAATGTATAGGGGATCAATCCCAAGTCGTTCCAGTCGAAGATGTCCAAGTTATTGAGGAGTTAGCCTTTGAAGAGGTTCCAGTAGCTATATTAGATCGGAAGGTTCATAGGTTGAGAACAAAAGATGCCGCCTCTGTTAAAGTGTTATGGAGGAACACGAATAAAGAAGAGATGACCTGGGAAACTGAGGATGATATGAAATCTAGATATCCTCACCTGTTCCAGGATTGATCCAAATTATGCAGTTAAGGTAAGGTTGTTGTTGTTTAGTTGTTGTTTTACTGCTTATGCTATCAGTACTGTTACTTAGCTATTCATTATTATTGTGTAATGGTTTTTATAGCGTCCTGCGAGACATCTGTGTTGGACTTTTCTGTGTTTCAGGTTTTCGGATAGTCCATATTATAGAGGAGACTCTACTGAAATATTTCTAAATCTTGGGTAAGAGAGTTAACCTGAGAATGATATTCAAGGACGAATGTTCCTAAGGGGGGGAGGATGTTACACCCCGTAAATGTTAACAATTAGTAAGCGTACGCGTGGATTCGTAATGAATAAAGAGTGTACGACACATGTAGAAAAGCATCGGAAGTAGGATCGGGCGAGGCTAGGCCGCGAAGAGCTAGCGCGATGCGCCAGATGGCAGGTGCCCTGCCAGAGCGGCACACTAGCACTATGAGGGGCGCAATGCGGGGTGCCCCCTTCCACCTCCCTAGCCTATATATAAAGCCTTCTCTTCAATTTCAAATCATTTTCCATGGATAGTTTCGGCCAGAGAGAGTAGGGAACGAGGAAATTAATTATTTTTCTTCTGATTATGCTACCAAATGCGGTCCAAATTCAAATTACTTCAGGTATTAAATTCTAAGCCTATAGGTAGCATTATTATAGAGTTATTTTCTTGAAATTCGCCCGGTAAATTGTAACCCTGTCGAGCAAAAGTTGCCAGAATTGCTCCAAACTGATTCCTAGACGATCAGTGACATCAAGTAAGCATTTCTCGCTTCTGAACCCTCAAAAAATTATAGGTTTTCGGTCGTATTTTACGTAGTTGAATTATAGTTGCTATTAGTATTAAGAATTATCATTTTTAAGCCGAATTCAGTATTGAAATTAGTCTCTTTCTCTTTGTATCATGGTTATAGTTGAAAAGAGCTGACGAATACAAGTTGAAACTTATCGGTTAATCGGGAAACAACAATCAAGGTATGTTAAGGAGAATTCCTTCGGTAAGTTAGTTTCTAAGCTACCGTTCAGGGGCTGAGCGGGCTCAGTTGCAGACCCATGGAAATGGTAGGTTGGTTATGGTTACTAGTTGACTCAGTTTGACCTTGTTATTGGTATATAGAGATTGAAGTGTGCTCGCCAGGGCTTATGAGGCCCCGGGTGGGTTATTCTGTGCTATTTGTATGTTCCATCTTATGGGGGCTAGGTAAGGTTCTTGTTTGCACTATTTACTGATAGATTGGGAAACAGGCTGTTAAGTTACTCAAATAGTATCTCTATCCTTTCCATTCAGTTGCTTTCAGTTCATTTCAGTTTTATTCAGTCATGTTTACTCACTACGTTACATATTTGGTACATATTGTACTGACGCCTATCCTTGGGGCGCTGCATTACTTGCCTGCAGGTGTGGATAGACACGGTTCAGGACCTTCTTAGCTTTCAGCCAGAGTCAGCAGTACAGTTAGCTCCCTCCTCTAGAGCTGATTAGTTAGAAGGTTTGCTCTTATGATTGTACAGTATATGGGGTGGTCGGGGCCCTGTCTCAACCATTATTCTACTCCTAGAGGTTTGCAGATTTACAGATTCCCTATGGTTAGTTTGTTATTGGCCGTGTAGGGCCTATATAAGTTTTATTTCGTATGGTGGCCGTGTAAGGCCTTGTTTAGCTGTTAGATAGTGGGCTTGTTGGCTATACTTTAATTATAGTTGTCTGGTTTTCATTTGAGTTATAACTAGGCGGCATGGTGGCCTTGTTGGCCCGCATAGGATTCCCTTCTATTGCTTGTTGTTGGTTAGCTGTTTTTGGTTACAAGTGGCTATATGGCCTTATCGGTCGGAGGCTATGGTTACAACTGAGCTATAGCTCGTTGTTTTCATGAATTGAGTTGCAGGCATGCACTAGACATGCATAAGCCTAGCCAGGTCAGTCAGATCCCAGTGTGGCACTAGGTGCCAGTTATGCCTCCCAAGGTGGGGCATGACAAAAGGTAATTCCATTCCTCGGGATATGAGGACTCACCACTGTCAGGTGCTGGTAGGTGCAAGAGGGAGTCTAACTGCGATGCTGAGCCTGGATACCTGAGTTTATATCATAAAATGATATATCATCAAGAGTATACGACCAATATTTTGAATGTACTGAGTATGTGAGATATGCAACTGAAGTATAAAACATGCTAGTAAAATCTGAAAGTATAACTAGGCTAATGTACAATGACCCTATCTTAATGCATAAGTACTAAAGTAACATAAAAATATGAAAGCACTGTAAGTACTGGTAAAACTGAATTTTAGGGCCATGTACATGCACTAAAAACTAAAACTGAGACTAAGACTGAATACTGTAACTATATTGTGGGAGAGCTTGTTAATCGACATATAACTACATGAGCTAGACATGGAATTTGATGTATATGCCCCATTGATAGGACCCAATATACCCTGAGAGGGTATAAAGGCATGGCTGTGCGATCACTAAACTGAGGCCTATTCGGGCTAAAAACATACGATGACACGTAGTTTCAGGAAACCTTGGTGTGCTGAACCCCAACCCACTTGGTGCCAAATTGTCACACCCGCCTTGGGAGACGTGACTGGCACCTAGTGCCACACTAGAACCTGAGCTGACCTAGTAGCACTGAGAATATACAAGGATCTATAAAGAAAATGATGAACATGTCCAAATACTATTTGAACACCCTATTCATCAAGTACATAAAAGTTGCAGGGACATTCGTTAGTCCAAAAGACATAACATCAAATTCATAGTGACCATACAGAGTCATGAAGGTTTCAGAATGTCACATTCTCTAACTTTGAGCTGATAATAGCCGGATCTGAGGTCTATCTTTGAAAAAAAGCTAGCATACTGAAGTTGTCAAACAAGTCATCAATCTCGGGAATGAGATATCTATTCTTGACTGTGACTTTGTTCAGCTAACGGTAATTGATGCACATTCTAAGTGAACTATCTTTCTTAAACACGAATAAAAGCGGAGCACCCCATGGTGAGATTCCGGGTTTGATAAAGCTTTTGTATAAGAGGTCTTTCAATTTTTTCTCAACTCCTTTAGCTCAGCTAGATCCATTATATATGGAGGAATTAAGATAGGCTGGGTATCTGGGAGAAGGTCTATTCCAAAGTTAATTTGGGAGGAACTTTGGGAAGATCTTCGAGAAATACTTGTGGGAACTCATTCATGATTGGAACAGACTGAAGAGTTGGGGCTTCAAAACTGGAATCCCTGACCCTAACTAAATGATAGATACACCCCTTGGAAATTATTTTTCTAGACTTAAGGTAAGAGACAAACTGTCCCTTAGGAACTGAGGTACTACCCTTCCTTTCTAGGATTGGCTCATTAGGAAACTAAAATATAACCACTCTAGTTCTATAGCCGACTGAGGCAGAACATGAGTGTAAATATTCCATGCCAAGAATAATATTGAATTCAATCATATCTAACTCTACTAGATCAACTGTGGTGACATTCTGTAAAACTGTAACCGGGCAATTTTTAATAAGAGTAGAGACCGGAAAGGGTTCAGAGAGGATTTTTGGGCTAACATCAAACTGAACAAAAAATATAAGGAGTCACAAAAAAGTGTAGCTCCTAGATCTAATAATGAATAAACATCAATCTGGAAGAGCCGTAACATGCCAGTGGTTACGTCAGGTGAGTTCTCCTGATCTTGAAGAGAAGATAGGGCATAGAAGCAGTTTTGGCGCTGCCCACTACCTGTTCTAGAAGTAGTACCCTGTTGAGCTGAGCCACTTGAAAGGGATACTAAAGTAGTAGACTAGGTCTTTCTACATCCGGCTAATGGGCAATCCTTTAGTCTATGGCCCAATTAACAAAAACTAAAACAACCCTCCTTGCCAAAATGGCACTCTCCAAGATGGTTCTTACCATACTTAGGACATGCTGGGAAAGTACGACTGCTGGAAACATGGCTCAGAGACTCAAAGCTAGATGCTCTATCTTTTTTATCAGTACGAGGTCTGGGAGAAGGAGCATTGACTGAAGAAGTTTCTGGAGCTAAAGATCTCTGCTGATGATGTGAGTGATTTCCACTGCCCGACCTCTGCTGTGACTAGTCAAACTGTCTTATTCTAGATCTCTTTCTTTCCCATTCCTTTTCTTTCAACTTTGCCTACTCAATTTGCTGGGCATTGATCATAAGTCTAGAGATGTCTATGTCACTTATGAGCATGGCAGTCCTACACTCCTTAACCACCAGGTTTAAAACTCCTAAAATGAACTTACTGATCCGAGCCCTAGGTTTAGCAACCATATCTAGAGCATATATGAACAACTGAGTAAATTTCAGGGCATACTCTTGAACTGTTATGGAGTTCTACTTCAAATTGATGAACTCCTCCACGTTCTCTTCTCTCAACTCACGGGGAAAGAACCTATCTAGAAACACCATTGTAAAATCATCCCACTCCACTTGACCTGCACCAACCTATTTCCCTCTTTCCACTGTCAGTACCATATCTGGGCCACTCCCTTCAGCTGATAAGCATCCAAATATGCACTCTTGATAGAGGTGACACCCATGATTTTGGTAATCTTTTGAACCTCATCAATAAAGTCCCGTGGGTCCTCATCTACCTTAGACCCATGAAATTTTGGGAGATTCATTCGAGTGAAATCCCAGACTCTAGTAGCAGCTCCAGTTCCATTTTAGTTGGCAGGTGCAACGGCCTGCTAGTTGATCGGGTTGGTCATAGCCTGGGCAAGAATTTGAAACGCAGCCCAAAACTTGGCATGTGTCACCTGCTAATTTGGAGGGGCTACTGGGGCTAGTGGAGCTTGATGATTTGCATTTAAGTCCTTCTTTCGTTAGCTATTCTGGGAGGCATCATCTGTAAATGTGTAAAACACGAGTTAGAAGGATACTTTAGAGTTTCACACTCTTTCGCATGACAAGAATCATGAAGGGTTGGAAGTTTCCTAAAACATCTTGTAGCCTCTTCCTTATAAGTGTGGTGCGATTTACACCCATGAACAAGACTCTACTTGACGTGGATTTTATACACCATAGGACACACCTAAAATTGACTCTTTGATACCAAGTTTGTCATGACCCGAGTCTATACCCTGGACGCGACAAGGTGCCTAGAGCCACAAGTGATCCCAAGCTAACCAATGGCATAGCATATTACTAACATGACATAAAATATTAAGGAAACTGAGTGTAAGTTGTTCAAAGATTAAACCAACATTCTTCTATGTATAAAGATATAATCTGATAAACGACTGAAGTTTTTATAACAACGCTATGTCAAAAGCTGAAACTATTACTCTGTCTGAAAGCCTCTAATACTGATGAGCTACTGGGACAAGCCCAAGCTAACTTCAAAGTCTAAAACTAATCTAAAGACAAATACTGAAATAAGAGAGGTAACTCTGATCCTCGAGAGATGAGGACTCACCACTATCAGGTGCTGGTAGTCACTAGAAGAAGTCTAACTATGATGCTAAGCCTAGATACCTGAGTCTATATCCTAAAATGATATATCATATAGATTATGTGGTCGATACTTGATTGTACTGAGTATGTGAGATATATAGTTGAAGTATAAAACATGCTAGTAAAATCTAAAAGTATAACCTGGCTAATGTGCAATGACCCTATCTGAATGCATAAGTACTGAAAGTAACATAAAAATCTGAAAGTATTGTAAGTGCTGGTAAATTGATTTTTAGGGCCATGTACATATATTGAAAACTGAAACCCAGACTAAGACTGAACACTATAACTGTAGTGTGGGAGAGCCTATTAACCGACGTATTACCACGTGAGATAGACGTGGAGTTTGATGTATATGCCCCTTCAATAGGACCAAATATACCTTTCCATGGTATAAAGACATTGTTGTGTGATCACTAAACTGAGGCCCATTCGAGCTAATAACCTATGGTGGCACATAGTTCTAAAAACCTAGATGCGTTGAACCCCATCCCACTCGTGTACACCCCAAATAATTTGAGTGATAAATTTGTACTTTTGAGATAGGAGTAAGAGTATTAATAAGCTAATAAGAAACTCTTATGAGGTATTTGAGTCACACTATGATCTTGTTTAAGATTGGACGTCGATCAAGATGTAAAACAAAATTCGAAAAAATTTATTGCGAAATTTTCTTCTTGAGATTCCTTAAAATTTAAGTCAAATATCTTGAAGAGTTTCTTCTAATATATAAAGATTTAGGGTGTGTGCAACTTGTGAAATTAAAGATCTATAAGTCTAGTTTTTATTGCATTAAACCGTTTGTCAATCTGACTTCGAAGTAGAGAGATATTCACATTTTTGTGATACTGCACAAGTAGGCATGTCACAAGCGGCTAAGGCGGTAGAGGACTATTTAAGTCCATTTGATCGGTTATTTCATATCCTTTTCTCATTTCTGGAAATATCCAACAGTTAAAATTCTCCCTAGAGGTGTTCCAACATGTTCTGAATGGTTTTGGGATTAGGGAAGATAATTCGAGGTAGAATCGAAGGTTGGACATACGGGACCCTGGTGTAATCCGTGGTTTGGCGTCATTTCTAGGTTGTTTGGTGGTTGTCTCATTATGGATCCTTGGTAAGTTAATTTTCCTTGCTGATTCCTAGTATGTTTAAGTTGGTTAAGAGGTTGTTGATGCTAGTAGGTGGTTATGTTTGGTTTCCTACCGCCAAATCTATAAGAATTTTGCCAAATAAGCTTTGTCTTGTGCCATTTTTGTGTTGTGTTGTTAGAGCTACATTTTTTGTGTTGGGTGGAATTTTTTGAGGAAGTAAATTATTGGTGGTATTAGCTTGAGCTAGCTGGTTTCGGTTTCGCCGGAATACAAGGTATGTTAAGGCTTTTGCCTCTCCATTTCAGTATGATTTCCGTTCCAATCATATTCTTTTCATATTGTGTGAATTTTCTATGTTTTTAGATGTTGTTTGGATCTTGTATACATGTGATTGGGGGCTGTTGCGCTTTGGTCTTTTCCTCATCTATTAAGGTCGTGAATTCGAGCAATGGCTTGGTTGGTTGTCGTGTGTCCTTAGGGAGTTAGTTTGTGTTGGTTATGGAATATGTTGTGGCTGCTATAGCTTGTATTGTGGGATGATTTGCAGATAGAAATGGAAAGATACATGTGTCACTATTATATGTGGTTGATGGTTTGATAAAGGTGTAGGTCAACGATTGCAACTATCTTTCATTATATTTGAGTCGATGGCACGTTGATGGCCGTGCCGATACCTGAGTTGGCTTGGCCATGTCCCTTATTGTTAGTGGTGAGTAGAGTGGCTTTTGGGCTGCTTGTAAAGCTTGGGGATAGACTGGTTAGGCTGGTGATTCTTATTTCGGTTAGTGGCTCGTTAGTGGATGATTGATGTGATAGAATAGTATTATATTGTGATAATCGATTGGTGGGGTTTGAGACCAGTTGTGGGCTATTTTAGCATGTATTATTACTGTTGGTGATTTGTGGGTGTTGTGATTTTGTGTGTGTGTTGTGTTTGAGGCCTTGGGGCTCATGGATACCCGACGCACGCGAGTGTTTTCGGCTGAGGGGTTGAGCCCAAGGGGTGAACTGACCTATGGGGTTGAGGATGATGTCCTCCATAGTGTCGAGTTGAGACATGATTCGAGAGTGGTCCGGCTTGTCTGAGCTTTCCTAGGATCGCAATTGGTTCTCCCAGATGGATTAAGCTCCATTAACTATGCGCAGTCGAGAGAGGGTCCGACAATGCTTGGTTGATGATGTTGATTAACTGGAGTTTACATTGATTTTCTTGGGATTATATTATGATTGTTTCTTGTGTTAGCTGTTATATGAAAGCAGTGGATATTAGATATTGGCTGGTGTTAGCTGAGGCCGTTGAGAAGTCTAGAAGTGAGGACAGGTGAGCTATGTCGGCTAAGCGCCGCGTGTTGTTATTTGTTCTTTTTGGATTTTCCAGGCTTATGTGGGCCAGGTAGATTCTGTTTGTGTATTTTCTTGTACTTGCAAGGCTTGTGGGGCCAGGTAGGTTCGATGTGTTTACTTAAGTTGAGTTTCTCCTCTTGCGATTTTTAGTATATCTGTTGATCTCTAATCTATGTTTTGGAGTTATTTCCGCATTTCATACTTGGTACATTGTTGTACTGACACCCTAGTCGGGGCACTGCATTCATGCATGCAGGTGATCCAGGGCTGGTAGATCGATTTTGTTGGTTGCTGAGTGGAGTTCCTGTTAAGTCGGTGGGCTTCAGGTCTTTCGAGGTCGCCATAGGTTAAGTTAGGGTAGTTCGGGATCTTGTCCTAAAAAGTTGACTATTATTATATTCATAGAGTCTCATAGATGTCTATGTGATCTTAGCATTGTTGTAGGCCAAGTGTGCCATATTGTATAGTTGTTCTCCATTGTGTGTCCTTAGCGTCCTATTGTGTATCTATTGGTTGGTTTGTGAGACAACTTCTGGTTTAGTCTATCATTTACTCTGATTTAACTTGTGTTGTAATGCTGAACCTTATCGGTTCATGGTTGTTATAGTTAGAAGATTGCAGGGTTTGCTCAGTCAACTATTGCACCAGGTCTCGGTCACACCTCCCCGGGCTTGGGTGTAACAACTCGGTGCTAAGTACTACTCCCAACTAGATATGTATATATACATATATATACTGATATAACGATATCTCAAAATATAATTCCCCAAGACCAAGTCAGAACTACTTAGCTAGAAGTGTCTGAGAGTCTATAGGACCTGATAAACTGATTATATTGTAATACTGATAATACTATTTATACTGATAATACTGCTGTTACTAACCATACTGAGAATGATGTAAATACTGTAACACATAGATGCATAATTCTTGAGCAAATCATATATACTTTCACAAATCATGCTAGTTCATGAGTAGAAATCTCTAAAATCATGTAAGAATCAAGATCATGAAAAGGTAATATATAAGCTGAAAATAATTTCTTGGATATAGATTCTTCTAGTCATCAAAACCTTAGAACATAAAGTAAAGAATAAGGGAAATTGAACATTGGAAGAAAACTCTAAGTCATGATTTCCAGAAAGAAACTTTATAGATAGGGTTTGTTGAAAATCTTGGGACACAAGGGTGGAAGAAGACCCTTGTTGAAGTCCCACATACCTGGAGAAGAAAACCCCTTGAATAGAGCTTGAATTCTTGAATCTTGAAGAACAACCCTAACTTAGCTTGAGAGAGCACCTTGAAGTTCTACAGTTTATTCTTGAGAGTGTAGGAGAGAATGAGAGGGAATGGTCAATTAATCCCCTAAATCCCCTTCCCAATTACCCCAATAGTACATAATTTAGGAGTTAAAAGGGTGGGAAGTTATGAAACTACTATACCACGAGAGGTTGGTTTTCACCAAGACTCGTGGTGACCATCCGTTGCAGGCTGGACCAATTTCAATTTCTCTGATCCTCTACCCTACAGGCGTATGGTATGATCCGTACCATGATACCATGGACTGTTGCATGATCTCATAACACCTCAGACCATACTAGTTATTCTCTGAAGTTCATCCTACGAAAGGATATTGCGACTTGTACCATTATGCGACGAGTCGTACCATGGCTTGTGGTTACCCAAAAATCCTTGAACAATTTTCTGAATCCCTTCCCACGACTCGTCAGTACGCACCGTACAATCCTTCTATGAGTTATGGGATTATGTCTTGGTTTCCTTGAGAATACACTGACTTCACTAGACTTCTTACTATGGGTCTTGGTACTGTTCATACCTTCATACCACAAGCCGTACTGAGGCTCATACTGAGGAAAAAATTCTAGTTTTTCTGTGGGCTCATGCCCCAAGTCTAGGTTTGATCTTAGAGACTTTTAGGGTGTTAAATAGAGGTACCTAGCACCACCAGGTCTAGTAGCACCTGAAGGGGACAGAGCGGTTGAATCTCCAACACCTGTCGCACCTCTAGTAGCACCAAAAAGACAAGGTGATAATGGAACTATTTGATTGTTGAGTCGCATAGCTGTTGGTACAGAGAGGTAGTTTGAGGCATTGGAAAGGCTTAGAGGGAATGTAATTGAGAGTTCCAAGGCTCGTAAGTTCTTGAGCTTGAGCCCTCTAGTCTTTACAGGCTCTGATCTAAATGAGGATCCATAGGATTTTATTGACCAGATGTATAGAGTACAACAAGTGATGAGAGCTTCAGTAATATAAGGTATGGAACTGGTAGAATTCAGGCTACATGGTGTAGCCATCATACGGTATGAGACCTGGAGTCGAGCTAAGAGAGCTAATGTACCTCCAGTTGAGTTGGAAAAGTTTTTAGAGGCATTTATAGATCAGTATTTTCCACGGGAGATCTAAGAGGCCTGAGCTGAGAAATTTGTACATTTGCAACAGGGTAACATGAGTATATGTGATTATAGCCTTAGATTTAATTCTTTGGCTAGGTACACTCCACATATAGTATAGGAAATGAGGGCTAGAGTCCACCACTTTGTATTAGGTTTGGGGCCTCACATAGCTTCTGATTAATTGGGAGTGTCTACCTAGTCAAATATGGATAATGCCCATATGCAGGCATTTGTCTAGAGGACAAAGGATCTGGTTCATCACCTTCAGGATACTCATAGAGTTCAGGAGTAGAGAAAGATAGCTAGAAACATGAGGTCCTACATGGAGTCTCAAGGAGACCCTGGAGCTCAGTCGTTCAGGCAGTCGACTTGACCTACGGAGAGTGCTCTACCCCAGTTGCAAGGATTGAGGAGTGATCAGAGCTCAACTCTGTCTGGTTCTCGATGTAAGGAGATACCACACTTACCCCTGTGTGCTTAGTGTGGTAGGACCCATCTATGGCACTACGGTTAGGGTCAGACTGTATACTATCATTGCGGGCAGCCTAGTTATTATATATGAAAGTGTTCAATTAGGACTAGAGGTGATACTACATAGCTGTTAGGGTCCGTAGTTGCTTCATCACCTTCATTATATTCTACCTGACTCAGCTCTCAGCCCGCGGGTCATGGTAAGGGAAAGAGGGGAGAGGATTTGAGTTTAGGGACTGCGGATAATTGCTTCTATAGCTTTAGGTGGTCGCAAGATTAGGAGTCATCACCTGATGTAGTTACAGGTACCTTGTTTATTTCCTCTCGTGTTATTTATGCTTTGCTAGATCTTGGATCTATTCTTTCTTATGTTACTCCTTTAATAGCAAGTAAGTTTGAGATAGCCCCTGAACTGCTAGATAAGCCATTTGTTGTGTCTACGCTAATCAGTGAATCTGTGTTAGCAGTAAGAGTTTACTGAAGTTGTATGATGAAAATATGTGATAGGCCTATGTTAGCTAACTTAATTGAGCTTGAGATGGTTGATTTTGATATGATTATGGGCATGGATTGGCTAGCAGCATGTTTGATGTCGCCCCAATTACACCTCGCGATAGAAATATAAAGCGGTCGATGTCAAATATAGAACCCAACTAGAGGTTGGGGTCGATCCCATAGGGAATATGGAAAGAACTTGAGTTAATGCGAATAACTGTTACTATTGGGTTACTTATTTCCTGAGGGGGAAAGAAATAAAATAATAAATAAAATTAAAAACTATTGAATGCTTAAATCAAATTTGGTTTGTATTCAATTAATGATTTGACTAGGATTGTATTCCTCAAGACTTCATAATCGCAAGGCTTTTAAACTAGTGATCTATTCTACCATTTAACATGCAATATCGGTAAGTTATGTTCACCTAAATGGTTGGTCCTCTATCTAGATGATTATTACCACTCAACTTGTTCCGCATACAGGTGTACTCTTAATTAACCCTTACCCTTAATATCAGATTAGCTATCCTTGGACAAGTTCAAGCTATTAGATGAGGTTTGATAGCCTCAAATATTCGTTGTTAATCCCTTTTCCCATTCAATACCTCCTTGGTCTGGTAAGTAAGAATAAGGTAAGTCCTAACATTTGCAACCGTCAAGAATCAATAAATACGAAGGGAAAAACAATACATGCATTAAACCCCGTTCAAGAATCACTAAGTGTTACACCTATGTGTGTTAATTCATCTTGGTTCCCACAACCCTAGTTATGGGTTTAGCTACTCATGTTTGAATGATCACAATCACAAAATATTGAATAAATCATAATTGCAGCTTACAAACTATCGTAGAAAAAAACTAAGTAATTGAATAAAACTCCAAACTTAATGAATAAACTTCAATGTTGCTTTTGATCCTCAAATTCAAGAACAAAATTGTAAACCTTGTTTCTTGAACCAAGAATAATCATACAACACCAAAATCCTACGTGAAAATTAGTAATAACAAACTGTCTGTCAAAAATAAACCTAAACAGTGTATTTATAGTTCCAAGAAAACTTTTTCCTAACTAAAACTGGAAACCAGGTCGTCAGTGATCACGGGCTTAGTGATGATTCGTTGGGACGTTTGATGAGTCATGCCTTGCTAAAATCAATCGTCCTCAACATCAAACCTAGTTGTGGCAATGGGTCACCTAACAACTCGTTGTGCCTGGGCACGAGTCGTTGGGCCCCTCATGGTTCAACTCCTTCAAATTTCCAGTGTATCTCACGGTTGGTTCCAGTGACCCGCCAATGAGTCGTTTAGTCAACTAACGACTTGTTATGTCGTCCGTCAACTTCACTGGATACTTCTTCACTAATTTCTCTCCCAGTCTTTATGACTCACTTCACGACTCGTTACCAGATGTAACGAGTCATTCCCTCAACCTGTCAGGTACACTTTTTCTGCATCTTCAAAATTCAACCTTTGCCCATGGCTTCAACAATAATGACTCGTGAAGTGCCTGGCAGTCACCTGTTCAGTTATTTTAAGCATTAATTTTTCCAGTTCACTTCCGAACCTATTTTCCTGCAACATTAAACACAAAACACATCATACCTATATAAACATACCCAGAATGTGCATAGTTTCTTGGTTTTAAGCATCGAAAGTGTCATAAAATCACGACACATCAACACCCTCAACTTAGAACTTTTGCATTTCCTCAGGCAAAAATAAAATAAAATAAAATAAACTACTTCGACGCTTCAATCGAAAGAACTCTAGGAAACTTACAGCAGTCACATTTATTCATCAAATCAAAATTTTCTAAACCCTCCTTCATCATATCAACTCAAATCACAATGCATATGCAAAATTTCCAACCATGACACAGAGGAATCAAAACATGGAAAAATACTGTCACCTGCAACCACGCACATAAATCTATAACACTGACCCAGAAAATTTGCAGAAGATTTTGTTGACTAAATGCTATCACCTCAAAGAAGTCCCACACTCACACATGTGTATATGATTAATTCGATATATTTCTCTTGGGACTAGGTAAGATTCACTCGCTCTCACAAAGAAATTCTAATTGTGTGCATGCAATACCATAGGCTTGCCTTTATTTTCAATACATCAATTTTCAGACAAGTAACCAGGATCACTATAGGACTCTTTAGGATTGTTACGTAGGCTCGGGTTCGGGTATGGTACATATGGAATTAGTAGCTCAACCCTCCTTGGCACCACACACATTTTGACTCCACTTTTCACCTTTTTTTTTTCCTATTTTCTCCCGTTTTTCCTTTACTTGCTTCTTCTTTTATTTGCATTTGCAACGCAACTACAGATGCATTTTCTCTTTATTCAAGCATTCTTTGACGTCATATATTTCTTTTCTTGCTCTTTAACAACAATTTTTATTTCTTGCTTTTCTTTTCATTATGCATACCGCACCCGCTCTTTTCTTTTCATTACCCAAATTTTTCATTCCTCCCTACTCTTTTTAATCACCATTATAATAGCCACCCTCAACTTAGGTGATTTTCCTGAGTTGATGTTCAAAGTGTCCAAGGAGGGACCACGCCAAAACAGGTTCATTCTTAATAAAAGCAGGAAGGTGAATTTGTGTAAACAAAAAGAAAGGTCGAGTTAAGCTCAAACATTTGGATCAAGGTACAATTGTAAACATGTTCACAGTTTCAATGCCATGTAAATATTCACAAAGGTCATACTCGTCAACTTTAACATACACATAAAAAATTTCAGGAGGGGTATCAAATTATCAGTTCAACAAAAATCAACAATTTAAGCTCTTAACTGCCTTCAATTCACATGACTTTCTTCCGACTGACACAAACATACACAAAAACATAAAACCCTAAACGTGGAAGTTCTACTAGATATGGAACACCCGAGGGAAAAGATATATGAAAAGAAAAACCCTTGGGTTATGTTCACCAAAAGACATGCACAGGTATCCCTCCCCACCCCTATCAAGAAAAGCATGCGTCGTCCTCGACGCATATATGTATCAAACAAAACTAGGGAAATAACAAACATACCTGTGTGACCTAGGTGTCAGCTACCTGGTCGGTGGAGGGTGTAGATACTCCTCGAATATTATCTCCAACATTACCGGCTTGACCCTGTGCATTTTCAAATCCAACAGAGCTCGTCCCTTTTCCACGAGCTCTCGCTGCCTCAGTATCGGCTCTCTGTCGAGCCTCCTCTCGATACATGCAGCGCTCTATCCATCTCACTCCGCTCTCATTTTTGCTGACGGAGCAGAGAAGATTCTTCTTCAAAACCTTCCTCCTCGTGATGCCTCTTTCCCTTAGATGTGCCACCGGCTCCTCAATAATAAAATAAAAAACCGGTGGTAGCTCTTCTTCAAATTCATCATCGATAACAGGAAGCACCGGTGGAGGTACTGCAGCTACCTATCATGTGGCAAAATCCTGCACCTCGGCTCTGAGCGCTCCTAGCTCTGTATACCATTTTTCCAATTTAGGTGCCCGTAACTGTGCAAGGCGCTCATCCAATATTCTCTCGAAAGCATCCAACCGGCCATGCACAGAACTAGACAATGCTTCCAACTCCTTTGACACCCAAGGTTTTACCTGCTCAATCAAAACTTTAACCTGTAGAGCCGTGTGTGCCTGTTGCTTTTCGGCCTTAGCTAGCCGCCTAGCAATATCAACCAAAAACTCCTGAGAAATCGTAACTAGGCCACTGTAGTGGCTTGTGGAGGCGCAACTGGTGGTTTAGGTGCTGCTGTGGTGGATGATGACTCGGGAACATCAGCAGGTGCAGAAGTGTCCATTGTATCTGTAGCCTCAGGCTGGCTACCTATCTCTCTACCCTCAATAGACTCGGCCACCAACTCAGCGAACTGTGTAGCATCAGTTTGCATACCATTTCCAAATGCCTCTGCTAATATGGTCGCTCCAGCGGATGCAGATGTCTGAATCCTTGCTCTCGATACTGGCTTTGTGTCATCTCGAATCAATTCGATATCTGTTATCTTTTGAACCACTATTCTCTGTTCAACTGATGGCAACTCCAGTACCTTTGACTCCTAATAGAGTCTATCAATCAAACAGGGGAAGGGAATCATAGTACCGTTATTGATTGCCCGCTCTCTAATCTCCTCAACAATGTACCACGGGAAATTGATGGCATACCCCTCCATAATACTTACTACCAATGTCGCTCTGTCAGGTGAGAGGATGTTATCATTGCTGGTTGGTACCAGCCTATGCCGCACCAGTGGCCACCAAAGTTTAACCTGAAAGTTTAGTGTGGCCTTCTTTATCTGAGACTCTGTGTCGTGAAACCATTCAACCAGCGGACCTCCTATAGCAATGATCAGAGATAGCCAAGTATATTGCCTGATGCGCTCCTAACTATTTAGCTTTTTGGTCTTGACTTTCTTCAACTCATATAGCCTGTGGTCGAACTCAGCCGTGTTCATTGGAGCATGATAATCTGGCCCATATAGCATCCCGGAGATTTTCTTCTCAGATATGTCTACGGGAGTCTCTCGAACCAACACCTGCGTCGAGGCAGGCCTCTTTTTTCGGTCTTGGCCCCCTAATTCCAAACGCTGTAGTATGGCTGTGTAGGCTACATAGAATTCGCTAACTAAGCATGGGTTGTAGCTTCCTGATGGCTTGATCAACCACCCGAACCTGTACTTGTCAAACCCAACTTATAGCTCTGGAAGGTCTTTCAGCCCTGTAGTGACCATCCTCAACTCCTCGTATATGCTCCTCTTTGGATGTCCTTTATCATTTGGAGTAATATCTATGCTATTTGTGGCTTTCATACCATGAACACACCATCTCCGCACGTTTCTTGGTTACTCGTTTGATGTGTTCGAAGTCTCAGTCAGTTCATCATCAGAGTCCCCTCGCTGAGCATGTGAATCGTTAGCTATCTCTGTGTTTTGCCCAGCTGTGGGGGCCTCAGGAGCAAGTGCAGCTGCAGCCCTAGCATTATCATCATTGCGGTCGGGCGATCCCTCGCCAGTGGAGTAGGAGCATCGACTAGGGCTGTCCGTTTTGAAGTTTGTTGAGCCCAAGCCCTGGTTGATCTCCTCACTAATTGCTCCTCTGATACATCATATTCTTCCTCTGAGCTACTTGATTCTTCGGAGGAGGATGGCTCATCATGCAGTCTATGGTATGAAGGTTGACTGTGCTCAGGTGCTTGTTTCTTTCCCTGACCTTTCCTTGGTGAACCTCTCGGATCCATTGTACCTATGGAAATATTGTCAGTATATGAGATGAGATGAAACAAAAAAATTTTTAATCTCTTGCTCAGTGGTCCTGACGAGTGACTAAATGAGTCGTTGCCATTGGCAACGACTCATAAGGCCCCTCGTTGTCACAAACTATTCTTTATTTATGTTGGACCAGTGTACTTGACGACTGGTCCCAACGAGTCGTTACCAAAGGCAACGAGTTGTTAAGTCAGTCGTTAGGTACACTACCTTATTGATTTAATTTTCCACTCAGGATGAGCTACACAACGAGTCGTTTGGTGATCTAACGACTCGTGATGTAACTCGTGCTTAAGAGTCTCAGTTTACCCAACTTTATTCATCTTTATCTACTAACTATAGTTTTAATTCCACAAACAAAAAATCATCACATTCTCAAACCAACCCATGTAAATTTAATACACATTTTATCTGTTTAAATCTTTCTAGGGTCCACTATCATCATGAGGCAAAAAGTTGAAACAAGTACAACATTTATTCAGACCCTTGCAAGTTCATCAAAAATATGGGTCACCAACAAAAAATCTTATTCAAGTGCAATAAACACTCACAATTAACTGGGAAAAAGGTACTCACGAAATGCTTTAGCAGAGATGGGAGTGTGATCGTGTGTGCTTGGGTACCATCGTGAGTGAAATTCCGAGGGATTGTTTCGATGAGGTGGGGGGATGAAGAAGAGGGAATTTTGAAGTTTTTAATGGTGCTTGGTTAAAACTTAGGTGATAGTTTGAAAAGTAAAAGAAACCGGGTTTATATGATTCACATTAGATTTTCCCTAATTCTAGCCTGGGTCGGGTCGGACATGTTCATTAAATACTTATAACGCCCAGTGTAACAATTAGTTAAGTGATTAAACAAATCGTTGTTCCCTTTCATGTTGTGACTGGAGTTCAACAAACTTACTTGGGTCCTACGAGTCAAGCAATGACTCATGGTGTCACCCAACGAGTCGTAGCCTGAGTCGTGGTCCTTAGACTATTGTAGCTACATGACGGGTCACTTAACGAATTGTTTGGTCTCCCAATGATTCGTTGAGTGAGCCGTTATCACCCTTTTTCATTTGATTCTGCCTTTGTTTCTAGTGTATATGACGGAGGACCTCACGATTCGTTTCCTGAAAAGACGAATCGTTGAGTCACCCGTTGCTCCCATGTTTTCTATGATTCTCTTCATGGTTTGACTGAATGAGTCATTAGGTCAAACGATGACTTATTCTGTGTCCTTTTGCACCAGAACTGAAGTTCCAAATTTTGGTCCCAACTTCAAATTTTCCATCTTAACCACCTGCATCCATCAACAAACGTGAACACTATATTTTTCTTACATTTATTACTTGGGTTGCGTCCAAAGAAGCGCTTGATTTAATGTCGCAGCACGACATGGGTGTTTTGACTACTTAGACTTCACCAAAACACCTCCATGGGTTGCCTCCCATGCAGCGCCTGATTTAACGTCACGGCACGATGCAAGTCTCTTGACTACTCAAAATTCATCAAATAATTCATCTCCGTCCTCCAGTCCTGAGACTATGCTGAATTCCCTTGGTTGTTTCATGGTCTGGAAAATGTTGAAGGTGACCTCTTCTTTGTTTAACCTGAATTTTAATTGGCCTGCCTCCATATCTACTAGGGCCCTACCAGTTGCAAGGAATGATCGCCCCAAAATGATCGGGACCTCAGAATCGACTTCGCAGTCCAGAATTACGAAGTCTTCTGGGAATATAAATTTGTCCACCTTGACAAGCACATCAAATAGGATCCTCACTGGCTTTTTAACGGTTCTGTCAGCCATCAGTAGCCGCATAGTGGTCGGTGTGGGGGCTCCAAGCCCAATTTTTTAAAAACTGCTAGCGGCATCAAATTTATGCTATCTCCCAGGTCACAAAGAGCCCTTGCAAACTCAACATCCCCAATGGTGCAAGGTATAGTAAAAGCACCTGGGTCTTCCTTCTTTTAAGCTAGGGCCCGTGTAGTTATGGCACCATAGTGATGCAGATTATCAGCAAGTTTAAAACTTACAGTCCTTTTTCTGGTGATGAGGTCCTTCATGAATTTGGCATATCTGAGCATCTGCTCAAGTGCCTCAACTAGTGGGATGTTCACCGATAACTGTTTAAGCACAAAGATAAATTTGTGATACTTCCCATCTTCGGCTTTCTTCTTCAAACTCTATGGATAAGGAGGAGGAGGTCTAGGGATCGATGTAAGTTTTTGTTGTGCCTCCTTCTCCTTCTCATTGGCAACTCCTTGCTCCTTTGCATTACTTGAAGCAGTTTTTACATCTGAATCTCCAACCAAAGTTGGGTTTTCAAAATCTATTACATTGTCATCATTCATCGAGATGGGCTTTTTTGACTCATTAGTTACAACTGGCCTCGGAGGATCAGTTGTTGCCTTCCCGCTCCTAGTAGTGACCACAATGCAATGACTGTCATTTTTTGGATTTTGCACTGTGTTGCTGGGAAGTGTGCCTTTTTGCCTCTAATTCATTACAATAGACATCTGACTCATCTGCTACTCAATTTGCCTGATCGCCACGACATGTGACCTCCACCTTTTGATTTAAACCAGAAATATTAGCGGGGAGGTCCTTAAAATGGCTATCTGTTGTCTCCATCTGCTTGAGTACTTTGGACAGTATGTCTTCAACCCTTGAACCATTGAACTTTGGCTCACAGTTTCTTAGAGGAACATACAGACTGCTTCTATCATTTTTGAACTCCTCGCACTTCTTCTAGTCTGCATTATCTCGGTATTGGCCTCAGTTGTAATTATTATCCTTGTAAAAGTTCCGACCTTGGTTCCCTTGACCTTGACCTAAGAGTCTTGGTTAGACCCTTGGGTGTTGGTCTGGAAACCCACCCTTTGATCATTTAAATAATTAGCTTCTTCCTCAGACTCAGGTTCACATCCATCATTTCTCGGTGCCTTTCCCTGAGAACCCACAAAATTTACTTTCTCCGCTCTGACTCCCATCAAATGCTTGACCAACAACCCCATAGTGGTTTTTATTTCTACAATATCTTAATCACACTCCTCATCTTTTCTCCTCTATTCTGCAGACATACCAACCGCATAAGAACCAGCCGGAATCTCCTACTCTCTAGTGTGCCAAGCTCGGTTGGTTTTGGTGATTCTATCTAGTAGCTCAACAGCCTCTGCATAAGTGTGGCTCATAAAGGTTCCTCTGGAGACGGTGTTAGCCACTGCCTTGGTGTTAGCATTCAGAAACCTATAGAAGATCTCCAACAATGTATCATCTGGAATCCTGTGATTTGGAACCCATTTGAGCTTCTTGTTCAAACGCAGCCAGGTCTCGTGAAGTGCCTTTGAATTTAGTTTTCTGAAGTTATATATTTCATCTTTCAACTGCAACACTTTGGAAGGTGGGAAGAACCTTTCAAGAAAATCTCTCTTAAGTTCCCCCAATGTAGTGATGGAATCATTCAGCTGCTCAGCCAACCACATCGTTGCTTCACTCCTTAGTAAGAAGGGAAATAACCTCAGTCTGATTGCGTCCTGCCTCACTCCCGATTGTTTGTATGCCTTACATATGCCCACGAAATTTGTCAAGTGAGTGAGGGCATCATCAGATGCATGACCCATAAATATTCGCTTCATGTTGAGCAGTTGGATCATTGCACTGGTAATATCAATCTTTTCCCCAGAAGGCAAAGGAGGAGGGACTATAGCTCTAGTGGCACCGACTTCGTCTATATCAACATCATCCTCCTCATTAAAATACCGGTTTCTCTAGTGTTCTGGACCTCTGGGTCGCCTAGCTCGCTCTACTTCTGTAGCTAGACATTGCTCTTCAGCAACTCTAGCTAACTCACAATCTCTAGCCCGAGCTTGCTCCTGAGCCAACATTCTCGCTATGGCTTGGTCCACGGTTTCCTTCTCTTGGATGCTGGCCATTCTTCTCAGGTTTCTCAACGTCTGCTCAAGTTCGTGATCAATTGGAACCAGGGGATTTCCTTGGCTCCTAGTATCGGGCATGCACAAACCCAAAACCTGTTAAGCAAACAAACCAACAAAATAAAAATAAAAAAGAAATAAGAACCAATAGTAAAGCAAAGAAAATTAACAAAAGCCTTAGTCGTATTCCCCGGCAACGGCGTGATCTCGGGAAAAATAGCATGCCTGAGTGATGCTTTATAACTTAAATTAGTCTTGTGTAGCTAATTAATTATATACATTTTCATGTGATTTTATATAAATGTGAATATATGTACTAACCAACATGATTAGTTCTTGTTTTGTAGGTTTTAATGAATTGGAGGAACTAATTCATAAGTGGTGAAGTAGAGGAATGGAGTCGGGAGAAATTTGCAAAAGTCGGCAAGAAGTATGCCTTGGCAAGGCTGGCCGCGTCAGGCAGCGTGCCACACTGTGCGTGTGCCATGCCCATGCCAGGCAAACGAGAGAAGGCAGGCGAGCTGCGCGTCAGCGCCGTGCCACGCCAGGCCAGCTGCGCACCAGCAACATGCCATCGCGCTGCATGAGCAGCGTGTCACGTCGGCCAGCACGGTGACCCTCGACAGATTGGCATCCTGAGGCTATTTTCAGTGTGCTTCCATGTTACCTCCGTGTCACGGAGGCAGTGCTCCGCGATACACTCCGTGACACGGAGCCATTCAACGACAGGCTTAATTTTGCAAAATTCTCATTTACTATAAATAGGTCCCTTAGCTCCTAAAATCATTTGGTCTCGATTTTATTCTGGAAAACCACCTAGGAGTGAAGGGAGAAGTGGGAGAACTCACCTAAGGTTTGTCAAATACCTCTTGTCTTCTACCAATTCTTGTAAGTATGTTACTTTAACAACGTTTCCTTGTAATTTTACGAATATGAATGGCTAGAACCCTTCCTCTAGGGTTGAATCCATGAGTTATGATTGTGTTTTTACGAATTTGTGTTGGAATTAAGTTATCGATTGTTTTTTTGTCTTGCATTCTGAATTATGGTTGTTTTTATGAGTGATCACCATGAAAACATACACTTTAACTTAGGAATATGCTTGAGAAAGAATTTACCTAGGCCAGAACATGAAAATGTAGGGAGCATGGTTGTATCTCACGATATAATTAGTGTTAGGATAGAAATATACCTAACATCTTGATTGGTTGATAAAACGGGATGATATAGGCACCAACTTGGAATTATCACATCACCACTCGAAGAAGTAGTTGTGTAGCTAAGTTGAGTCGAATGATTAGGAGTACGAGAGTCCCTAATCATATCCACATAAACTACATCAACGTAATTAATTGCCCACGGACTAGAATTAGCATACTTGCTCACAATGTAGTAGTGAGGCTAGTTTGTCGTGTTTAGAGGTTCGGAAGGCCATGAACATTGAAATCTAATTGTGTGAGACGACAATTAATAGTTTCATACTTAGACCATTGCAATTTGTATTAGCGCATGATTATCCGGCTTTAACTCTATGTTGCTCCTTGAGTGAATTCAGAATAATTCATTGACCATAATTAGAATTACTTAAACCTTCTCGAAAACTTCTATAATCAACACTTGTGAAAGTTTATATTATACTTGAACTAGATAGTTAGCTGAATTGGTCCAGTCCCTGTGGGTTCGACATTCCGGTTCTTAAAAAGAGCCACTATATTACTTGCACGACCCGTACACTTGCGGGAACTCCCAACACGGTGCCAAAATTTTGATGTCGCCCAAATTAGACCTCACAATTGAGATATAAAGTGGTCGATGTCAGATATAGAACCCAACTAGAGGTTGGGGTCGATCCCACAAGGAGTATATAAAGAACTTGACTTAATGTGAATAACTGTTACTATTGGGTTACTTATTTACTAAGGGGAAAAGAAAAAAATAATAAACAAAAGTAAAAACTATTGAATGCTTAAATCAAATTCTGTTTGTATTCAATTAATGACTTGACTAGGATTGTGTTCTCCAACACTTCATAACAGCAAGGCTTTTACACTAGTGATCTATTCCGGTGTTTAACATGCAATATCGGTAAGTTATGTTCACCTAAACGGTTGGTCCCCTGTCTAGATGATTATGACCAGGCAACTTATTCCGTATACGGGTGTACTCTTAATTAACCCTTACCCTTAATATCAGATTAGCTATCCCCGGAAAATTTTAAGCTATTAGATGAGGGTTGATAGCCTAAAATCTCTGTTGTTAATCCCTTTTCCCATTCAATACCTCCTTAGATCGATAAGTAAGAATAAGGCAAGTCCTAACATTTGCAACCGTCAAGAATCAAGAAAAATGAAGGGAAAAACAATACATGCATTACACCCCGTTCAAGAATCACTAAGTGTTATACTTATGTGTGTTAATTCATCTTGGTTCCCACAACCCTAGTTATGGGTTTAGCTATCTTGTTCGAATGATCACAATCACAAAATATTGAATAAATGGAAGAGGAAAAGTTTGAAGATGAGATGGACCCCCAAGAGATGCTATTCAAGGTATATTGGCTTTCTTGCTTATGCGGTACTTTGAAGGCCTTACCTTGTTCAAACATAGGGACAGAAGGGAGAAGGTTGTGACTTACAAATTATCATAAAAGAAAACCAAGTAATTGAATAAAACTCCAAACTTGATGAATAAATTCCAATGGTTCTTTTGATCCTCAAATTCAAGAACAAAATTGTAAACCTTGTTTCTTGAACCAAGAATAATTGTGCAACACCAAAATCCTACGTGAAAATTAGTAATAATAAATTGTATTTCAAAAATAAACCTAAACAGTGTATTTATAGTTCCAAGAAAACCTTTTCCTAACTAAAACTGGAAACCAGGTCGTTAGTGATCACGGGCTTGGAGACAATTCGTTGGGACCTTTGACGAGTCATGCCTTGCTAAAATCAATCGTCCTCAGCATCAAACCTAGTTGTGGCAATGGGTCACCTAATGACTCGTTGTGTCTGGGCACGAGTCGTTAGGCCCCTCGTGATCTAACTCATTCAAATTTCTACTGTATCTCATGGTTGGTTCCAGTGACCCGCCAATGAGTATTTTAGTCAACTAACGACTCGTTATGTCGTCCGTCAACTTCACTGTCCACTTCTTCACTAATTCCTCTCGTAGTCTTCACGACTGACTTCACGACTCGTTACCAGATGTAACGAGTCATTCCCTCAACCCATCAGGTACACTTTTTTTGCATCTTCAAAATTCAACCTTTGCCCACGACTTCAACAACGAGTCGTGCTTAGTGCCAACGACTCGTGAAGTGACTGGCAGTCACCTGTTCAGTTATTTTAAGCATTAATTTGCCCAATTCATTTCCAAACCTGTCTTCTTGCAACAATAAACACAAAACACATCATACCTATATAAACATACCCAGAATGTGCATAGTTTCTTGGTTTTAAGTGTCGAAACTGCCGTAAAATCACGGCTCATCAATGTTATGCTAATGTTGATTACTGAGCAAAGATTGTTAGATCCTAATTTCCTAATGAGCCAGCTATGGAATGGAAAGGCGATGCTGCTACACCTAAAGGTAGGTTTATTTCATACATTAAGGCCCAAAAATGGTATCCAAAGGCTACATGTCTCATTTAGCTCGATTAAGAGATTTGACGTGTGAACCTGTGACCTTCCAGTTGGTTCCAGTGGTAAATGAGTTTCCAGCAGTCTTCCTAGAAGAATTACCAGGAGTTCCTCCCAAGAGGGAGATAATTCTTCTATCAATTTTCTTCCAGGCACTCAACCAATAATGATTCCTTCTTATAGAATGGCTCTTGCAGAGCTAAGGGAATTGAAGGAGTAGTTGAACGATCTTCTTGAGAAGGGCTTCATTCGGACTAATGTATCACCGTGGGGTGCACCAGGGTTATTTGTGTGAAAGAAAGATGGATCACTGAGAATGTGCATCAACTACAGGTAGTTGAACAAAGTGACGATTATGAATAAATATTCGCTCTCCAAAATTGATGATTTATTTGACCAGTTGTAGGGTGCTAGATGTTTTTCCAAGATTGACTTGAGGTACGGATACCACTAGTCATGAGTTAGAGAAGTTTATATCCCTAAGACAACCTTCAGGACCATATACGATCATTATGAGTTCTTGGTGATGTCGTTTGGGCTTACTAATGCCCTAGTAACCTTTATAAACCTGATGAAAAGGGTGTTTAAATCCTTTCTTGATGTGTTTGTGATCGTCTTTATTGAGGACATCCTGATTTATTCACGATCAGAGGCTGAGTATGCATATCACTTTAGATTTGTGCTGTAGACCCTTTAGGAGAACAGGTTCTACGCTAAATTTTATAAATGCAAATTTTAGCTATCATCCGTAGCTTTTGTTGTCCATGTGATTGCAAATGATGTTATAAGGGTTGATAGCTAGAAAATAGAAGCTGTGAAGAATTGGCCTAAACCCTTGTATTCTACTAAGGTCCTTAGCTTTCTGGGTTTAGTAGGTTGTTATTGTATATTTATGGAAGGTTTCTCTACCATCTCTAAGCCACTGACAAAACTAACACATAAGATAGCCAAGTTTTGGTGGAATGAGGCGTGTGAGCGATTTTACCAGGAGTTGAAAGATAGGTTGACTTCAACAATTGTCTTGATTCTTCCAGAAGGTATAGAGGGTTATGTTGCTTATTGCAATGCTTCTAGTGTTGGGCTAGGTTATGTTATGATGCAACATGGAAAAGATATCGCCTATGCTTCTAGACAGCTGAGGAAGCATGAGCAGAATTACCCTACCAATGATCTAGAGCTGGCAACTATAGTGTTTTGCATTAAAGATCTAGCATCACTAATTATATAGGATACATGTTGACATATTCACAAATCAGAGCCTCAAGTACTTGGTCAGTAGAAAGAGTTGAATTTGAGGTGGAGAAGGTGGTTAAAGTTGCTAAAAGGTTATGATGTGAGCATTATGTACCATCCAAGTAAAGAAAATGTTGTGGCTAATGCTTTAAGTTGCAAGTCTATGAGCAGTATGAGTCATGTTGGAACTAACAAAGTTGAAATGGTGAAAACATTGCAACAGTTAGCTAACTTGCACATTCTATTGCTAGATACCAAAGATGAAGGCGTTGTTGTTCATAACATTGTAGAATCCTCCATAGTGTCAGAAGTTAAGCAGAGAGAGTAGAGATGGTGTACTGCAACAGAAATAGGCCCTAGTTGAGTGTGGGCCAGATAGAGTTCTTAGATACCAAAATTACTTATTTGTGCCCAATGTGGGTAATATATGGGATCAAATCATGCCTAAAGCTCATTATTCCCTTTATTCATTACATCCAGGGGCCATGAAGATGTATCGTGACTTGAGTCAGCTATATTGGTGGAACGGTATGAAAAAGGACATAACTAGTGTTGTAGCTTAATGTCCTAATTATCAATAGGTGATGGGCGAGCACCAGAGGCCTGGAGGCCAGACTCAGAATGTAGAGATACCAGCATGGAAATGGGAAGTGATTAATATTGATTTCATTACAGGTTTGCCTCAGACAAGCAAAAAGCATGATTCTATTTGGGTTATCATCGACAAGTTAATAAAATCAACTAACTTCTTGCCAGTTAGGACTTCTTATGCAGTAGAGGGCTATGCCAAGCTCTATATACGTGAGATAGTTCACCTTCATGGCGTACCCCTATATATTATCTTAGACAAAGGAGCTTAGTTCACAATGAACTACTGGAGGTCCTTCTAGAATGGTCCAGGCACTCAGGTGAGCCTTAGTACAATTCCATCCCCAGATTGATGGATTGTTGAATGCACTATTCAGACGCTTGAGGATTTGCCACGTGCTTATTTATCAGACCCCATAGGATGTTGAGATGACCATGTATCTTTAATAGAGTTTGCGAATAACAATAGCTGCCATGCGAGTATTCACATGGCTGATGTTGGGCATATTTCTATGCCCATTTGCCTTGTTTTTTCCAATCTTTTACCTTGTTTTGAGTCCATAATCTTTATGAAATGCATAAATTCATTTGTTTTTGTGTTTTGTATGCTAACAAACGTTTTGAGGTGTTTTAAGCAGGAAAGCTAAGGAAAAGGACCCAAAATGAACCAAAGTTGAAGATTTGAGAAGCTGAGGAGAAGGTTCAGGGGCTATGGTGGGTGCCCCACACCAGGTCCTTAGCTCCTTGACAAAATTTCATTAATTCTGGTGCTATGGCTGGTGCCTCGCGCCAGCTACTTGACTTTAGAAGATGATCATTTCAACACCTTGGCGAGGTAGTGGGCGTGGAGCCCCAAAGCTTCCCAAATTTAGATAACATCACCAAATTTCTAGTGAGATGGAGGAGGCCTTGTGCCAGGAGCATCCAAAAGTGCAAGAATTTGACTAACACTTTGGCAAGATGGTGAGAGTGGCGCGCCAGAGGTGATGAGAGTGCAGAAAAATTGGCTAAGTCCTTGGCGAGATGGTGAGCGCGCTGCACTAGGTCCATCTTAGAGCTGAAATTGCTGGAAATTTGACTAACTCTATGGTGAGACGGTGGGGGTGGCACGCCAGACCTGTTCTAGGATGAAATTTCTAATTTTAAAGCCAAGTGTTAGAGGGCAGAAGCATCATATCAAGGCTCAACTATAAATATATCCTCTAAGGTGTTTGTTAGACATCTTTTGACAGATAATTTGATTACTTTTGCCATTTTAACATTACACAGTTCATCTTTGGAGTCTTGTAAGCCGTTTGGAAGGAATAAAAAGCTTTATACTAGGTTTCTTCTTTTCTTTACTCTTTATATTGAATGATGATGATTGAGTGTGCGTTTTTCCACTTGTCTATGAGTGGCTAAACTCATACTCTAGGGTTTTATCCATGGTGGATGTTTTTGTTGGATAGACTGATTTAATCTAGATTTGATTCTTCTTTTATGGTTGTTTGTATTTACTTGTTTTTATTTCTTATTTATGAGATTGATCACCTTATAAGTAACCTGTTGGCTATTGATTGAACTTGGGAAAAGAAATTGAAAGGGTTAAATGTTAATACAAAATGGGAATTCAAAGACCCTCAAACCTATTGGTGAGAGGATGGAAGTATTGTTGAGGATAGGGATATACTTTTAACCCCGTTTAGTTGAATACAAGTAGGCATAACTGTTGTTTCATGCTTCTCCTGTGACCATAGGGATATAGGCATTAGGATTCATGGAATAGTTCTTGGATGCTAGGGATAGCGGCAAGAAATGGGATAGTAACTTGCAACTAGTAGGAAGAATCATTCTAGTGTAATCACATCTTGAAAACTCAACTGACTCCAAGAAAGTTCCATTTCCCTTTAATTAAAACCAAGCTTCCAACCGTTTTAATTAATTTTTCATTTAAAGTTTGAGTAGTTAATTCTTCAACCTTTCCCCATTTTAAATTATTTTGTTAGAATATCTTAATAAAGTAATAATCTTATAAAAATTGAACTAAAAAGTCTCTGTGGGTACGATAATCAGGGCTTCCAATCCTATATTACTTGACGACCATGTGCGTTTGCGTGTGCTTGAGCGACATCAAGTTTTTAGCGCCGTTGCCGGGGACTAGAATATATTTGACCATTTGTAGGTTAGGATTTTATTATGCTATTCCTTGTTTTATGTTTGTTTCTTTGTTTTTGTGAAGTTTACTGGGTTGTTGCTCAATGTATTCCAAGTATGAGAAGTTAAGAATCAGTTTTGGCTTCTCTTGATCCTGAAATTGAAAGGACCTTTAGAAGGTTAATCATGGAGAAAAATGAGCAGGCATAGGGCAACAACCAAAATCAGTGTTAAAACTTTGCTAGGCCAAACATGGAGAATGCTTCTAAAACAATCATCAAGCTGGCTATCACTAGGAACTTTGAGCTAAAGGAAGGGATTGTGCGGTTGGTCTAAAACACTTGCCAATATCAGGGAAAGCCGCACAAGGATCCCCATAGGCATCTAATGACGTTTGTGGAGCTGAGTGAAAATTTTCATTACCAGAACGTGTCAAATGAATATGCGAAGCTGACTTTGTTTCCGTTCTCACTGACTGGTGAAGCCAAGGAGTGGATTCAAAATGAGCTAGCAGATTCCATCACCACATGGAGGTACTTTCACAAATTTATCAACATGTTTTTCTTTTCCAGGAGAACCAAAAAGTTGAGAGGGAAGATCTACAGATTCGTACGGAAAGATAGTCAGACATTAGCTCAGGCGTATGAATGTTACAAATGTTATTTGAGAGATTATCCGCACCACATGCAACCTAATGAGATAATTGGGCACAACTTTATAAAGGGTCTGAAGCCCGAGTCGAAGGTCCTGCCTGATGCGACCGCACAAGGAAAGATTCTGTCCAAGAGCTATGATGAAATTGAGGCTCTGTTGAACCTCATGTTAGAGGGAAGTTAGGATTATCAACACTCAGGCATAGGATTTGCAGTAGTGAAGGTGCCAAGGAAGCTTGAGGTAGATGGTGTTGCGGCAACTAGAGCAAACATTAGCCAGCTGGTGAATGCGATTAGCAAACTTGTGACCACACCAGCAGGAAGCCAAGTACAGTAGGTGCATCAGGTGTAGACCCCACCACCATCTGGTGAAGCATGTGGAGAAGGGCATGCATATTCAAGTTGTCCACTTATTCCCGAATCTATATTTTTTGTGGGACAATAGAATCGTGGTAGAGGTTTTGTAGGTAATAGCTATAATCAAGAGTATCGGAATGTAGCAAATCCCTCGTACGGAGGGAACCAGAACTTCCAAAGGCCCCAAAATGGTTATCAAAGGCCTCAGGGCAAGCAGTTGAGAAGTTCTCTGGAGGAGATGATGAAGAAATGGATGGTGCAATAGACTCAGGTAGTGAAGAGATGCAAAAGTCCATCCATAAGCTTGAGAGGCAGATGGGGCAATTGGCCCTGCAGCAGATGAACAGACCAAAGGGAACACTTTGGAGTAACACCGAGAAGAATCCCAAAGAAAATGTGAGCGCAATCTCTTTGCGCATGTCTCGCCCCACCTTGGGAGGCACGATTGGTACCTAATGCCACACTGGGACTTGGGATGACCTGGCTAGGAATATGCACCTCTGGTGCCTGCCAGCAATTCAAAATCAAGAAAATAAACTCCTATATCTCAGTTGTAAACACACCCTCGGGCCACAAGGCCGCCTAGCAACCTGTGAAAGAAAATAGCTAACCCAACAAACACAACAATAAAGGGATCCTATGCGGGCTGACAAGACCACCATGCTTTTTAGTTATAACAGAAGAAAAGCAGGCAATCATACAAGAACTATAGCCGACAAGGATGCTACCTACAAGCTACACTAAGCTCCACATGACCAACTGCTCGCGCTCTGCTGCTCGGTATATATTATACACCGACACGCAAATGTACGTGGTCAAACAAGTAATAAAGTGGCTAAGTAGCCAAGTATCGATCCAAGGAGGCTGCTCTAGATATGCAAAACTGCCTAGTTTACTATATCTCTATTCTATTTCTAACTATGTTAACAATAATCCAACCAAGATTTGAGTAAGTTTTGTTTCTAAACTAATTATCTACTAAAATTAATAACTACTATTTACGTTGAGTTTAGACAATGGATATGCACATGCCAAGGTTAAGAACGAGTAATGAACTTGATAATCATGATAATTTGGTCATCTTCTTCTTCATATTGCTAGCCAAGAACGTTTGCCTAGAAATTAAAACTTCCGTATTTAATTTCACTTTAGCTTCATAAACCATTCGTCTACATTTCTGTGATCAAATGCAATTTATGACCTAACACTACAATTCCGGTTCCTAAATTGACTAATACGGCTTTCAAGTATATTTCTATCAAGAAAGCACATCAAAACCCAATTTTCCCGAATCAAGTTAAGAACAATACCCTATTAATTCACAACTTTCCAATTTCATGCTCTCTCGAGTGAAATTGGACTTTTTAGATATACATTAATGGTGGGCAATCAAGAATGTAATGAGCACAAGAATTAATAGAACAACATGCAAGAAGAAGAAGAAACCATATCAATTATTACCAACATTCATTTCACAAGTTCAAAACCTCAGCAAGAGAGGAATTAGCCACTCATTCTTGGATTAATCATCCTAGAATGAGTGTGAATCATGCATACAATTGAAGGAAAGAAGAAGGGAAGAGAAGAAAACTCTTATCTTTTCTATTCTTCAACTGCCACAAAACCACGTTCCTGCTCCCACTTCTGAACTCAGGCTCAAAAAACTAAAACTAAAAAAAACTAACTCCCTTTAAAAATAACCTAAGTGTGCTATTTATAGTAGTGGGAAATTTATCCCGGAATAACAAGCAACGTGTCACGGAGGCCAACGCGGAGCACTGCCTCCGTGACACGGCGTGGACGCGGACCCTCTCTGGAAATTTCATGGTCCGGGTAATTAGCCTCAACGTGGCACGGAGGCCATCGCGGAGGCCTGTCTCCGTGCCACGGAGCTGACGCGCAGGCACACTGGAAATTGCCACTTTTATTTCTGCCCAGGCAGTGTGCTACCGCGATGGCAGCGTGGCACGACACCATCGTGGAGCCACTGCAAAATATGCCATCCGAGGTCATTTCCATGCTCGCATCCAAGTCCAACTCTGACATAGTTCCAACAAGCATTTTAACTCTTAAAAATCACATTATCCTGCAAAACAAATGCTAATCATGTTGGTTAGTATAAATTCGCATTTTATTACCAAATACATGATATTATATACACATTGCACAACAAACAAGGTAAAAATGATACGTTTGAGTATCACTTGGGCATATAAATCTGCCCAAGATCACTTACCCCACACTTAAATCCTTGTTCGTCCTCGAACAACACATACACAAATCATGCACATCACATCTCAACCTTTGTCACTATGGTGCAACCATTTACGTTACGGTCATACCGATTGTTCGATTTTTGCAAATCATCAAGAAAACATGCTTGGTCGTACAAGACAATGACCTTACTACATCGAGGCTTCGTAGACTTTTAAGAATTGATTCTTGATATCGGCAAACTCATGCAAATCAACTAATCAAGAAATCCGACACGAAAATCAATCTTTCATCAAGCATGTACCCTCACAACTCGAGAGAAACTTCCCCTTTTATGCTCGTGCAGCACACAAACATGCACGTAGGGGCATATAGAAATTAATTTCACTCTCTCTCCCAAAAGAATTCACATGCATCATGTCATGACCTATAGTCTTGCCCTTAGTGTATTACTCCACTAATACAAAAAAATGCAGTGTAGGATCAAATAGGACTTTTAATGGGTTGTAACTGGCTATGGATCTAGTATATATATATTGGATTAGCCAATAATAGTTGCTAGCATCCTTAAGCGCCTTTTCAACTCATTCCCATCGACTCATGGACATTATTCCTCTCTTTTCTCTTTTTCTCCCATTCATGCTGGTTTACTTTCATACAACCCATTTCATCAGGCACACTTGACCCCAAACGGAAGGTTTTCATGTACCCTCAATTTCATTTAATTACAACTAGTGCCTCTTCAACAACATCTTTTCTTTCCTCACTTTGCTTTTCTTTTCTTTTCACTCTTTTCACTCTTTAACACTTTGGGAAACAATTTTTTTGTTCTTTGTAAGCGCTTAAGAGCTTCTTATAGACTTTAAGGCTAATGAAAAGAAGGAATAAAGCTTAGTTCATACAATTCTGGACAAAAGAAAGAAATCAGCTAAAGGCTCAATGGGCTGACTAGGGTGTACAACATATAAAAAGGTAGAACTTGACAAGAAAAAAATGGAAACTAACGGTTAAAACAAAGAAATGCCTACATCCTTTCCGACACTACACCTCCTTCATTTCGCTTTGTATACACGACAGGCAAGTTCTAGACAATTCACAATGACATGGAATAGCAAAACCTCACTCACACTTCATGCACATGCTCGAATCAAGATGCATTCACAGACTCTTTAATTAGTCAAGTACATGAATTCAAGATTAAGCCTCAATCATAATGAACCAAATTCTATAGCCTAGGTAACTCAACATATTTACACAATTACATGCTTTCAAACGAATCACTTTCGCATTTCGAACATCAATTACACACGCAACAAAATTTTAGCAACCATAAGCAACTACAGTTTATTGATGCAATCCACCAAAGAAACTAAAAACAAATCATCTACTCCTATCGACTACATTTCCCTTAAGACGGTCGTCATCCATCCATCATAGGGAATGTTCACTAACTATGACATCGGTTCAATGGGACTATTCTCGGTAAAAGAACCGAAAACAAACTCTGAGAAACCCAAAAATAAAACTTCAAAATTTTTGCAACACATCGATCATTTCGATGAAAAAAATATTTACAAAATATGTTGATAAGTGCAACATCCTTTCGCAAAAATTTTGAAAAATATCGATCATATCGATAGAGAAAAAAATATTTACAAAATTTACAAAATATTTACAAAGGCAACCATAACTTTTTAAAGACATACATCATTAGCCACAAACAAATATATACACATCATTCACAAATCAGTTCACAACAACAGGGAAAGCACAGACATACACAAACGTCAAGGAAGAATATACAGCAGATTTAGAGCCTATGACCCAGCACCTTAACTACTCCCCACCCCACACTTAAATCGAACACTGTCCTCAGTGTTCACAAAAATACAAAGCACAAAATTTTGGGTGGTGAAACTCCCTGCTCAGTCGAAATATTCGACTTCCTCATCCGGTGCTGCGGCCTCGTCGCCCATATCTGAATCAGCTCCCTCGCCGTCATCGGACTCCACATCAGAGTCCTCACGACGTGTCTCCTCATCAGTAGGGACGTCGTCGTCAGTCGGCTCTACAAAGGCTGGCCCCACCTTTAATAAAGCTCTGGCGTTCTCGCCAAAAGGGTAGTCCAGCTCCAGCTGCCATAATTCATCCTCGGTGGCTGGTCTCCCACCTATCCGTAGCTGCAGCATCTGCATACCGAACATACGGGCCATATACTGGTCGTCACGAGCATGTCGCTCGCCCAGAGTCAGCACAGGTCCGTGTGTAGTGTCGGGGGCCTTGGTCTTTGTCACATCAAGGGCCCGCCGCTCCAACTGCGGAATGTAATACAAGGCTTCTTCCTCAACGTCGAGGCCTCGGAGGAAGGTGGTGATGAGTCCGCCAAACCCGTATCTGTGGCCCTGGTGTAGTCTGGCTCTCTTCATGGCAGATATTATAACCGCCCCCACATTAATCTCAAGCCCTTTCATAAGGGCATACACCAGGCAGACACGGTCCCGGGTTACGTCTGTCATATGTACTCCTGGGATCAAACACGAACATACAATTTTTAGCCAGATTCTGGCCTCCCTGTTCATCTGCGAATAACGCAGAGTCTGGTGGTAACCCCTCTCTTTGTGTCTACTCCATCGGGCTGTGGATCGAGCCCCGCACAACGTACGTCTGATGTCGGCGTACGGTGGGGTGATATTGAGCTGGCGGAGAACGTGGGTGTCTGTGTCCCGCGCTCCAACGATGGCATTCAGCTGCTGGGGTTCCAGAGTGAAAATCTGCCCTCTGATTTTAATAGTGTGGCTTCTGATGGCCGGGTTCCAGTTGGCATAAAATTCCCGGACCAAGTGAAGGTTGCACTCCGTGGGATCCTAAAAAATAAAGCTGAGCCCAGCTGCCTCAATCCTCTGTACAATGCGAGGGAACTCCTGTGCAAGTGGTTCCCTTGCAATATGTTCCTCCGGGAAGTACTTGTTCTCCTTATGCTTTGCGTACCACTTCTTCCCTTCATCGGTAACCCATCGTGTTCCGTATCGGCGGTGTTGACCGCGTGGAACAGCAGGTGCAGCTGGGATAGCAGTGCCCAGTCTCATTCTCTTTCTGCCGGTGCCTGAGGTTGAAGCACCCTTGCCTTTATCTTGTCGGCTGGCCATTGTACCTGTTAATTTACACAGACAAGCACAACGTTAAGCTAAAAACTTGTTAGTTTTGGCTAAGGTCGGGTTAAACAAAATTTACCCCACACTTAGTCTTTAACAATATTTACAACATGTTAGCAAGGATAGATCTATTTACACCCCAAACACAATCACTATAAACATATTGCTTAGTGCGTTCACAAAAATTCGACAGCATAACGGCTAGCGAACTACTCAGACTTCATACAGCTAACCCAATCCTACCATCGACAGCTATTCACCCATGGCACTTAGCAACAATAACAACAACCAAATAGAAACAACAATACAAACATTTTATATACACTAATCTAAGCAATTCAACCAATTCACATATTACGCAATGTCCCACTAAAAATCGAGAATTAGTCGTCTTTCACAAATTATACAATATTTACCACGACTTATCTCAAATAATAAACACACCCCGGCATCAATTTCGTCAAACTATCAAGTTACCCAAGTTAAAATTCAACAACCCCAATCCCTAGAACTCAATTCGACAATCAACAATGAATTATTCAATCAATCGATAAGTTCACCCGTCAATTACAACAATCCGAACACAATCAATCGCAAAATAATTCACGTCATGTTTAATTTCTACCTAGGGTGATATATCTCACCTCACATGCTCAAAATCGACAAAAATCGCCAAAAATTTGAGATAGATGATGAAAACATACCTTGGAATTGAAGAATCGATAAAGACTTGACGTTTTCCTTGCCTCTTAACGTGGCACGGAGCTTGGGGGTAGGGGAATGGGTGTTTGGTCGCGGAGGGAAGAGGGAATGGGGAAAATAGGAGCGAAATCGGGGGTTTTTATTAAGAAAACACGCGGGTCACCCGGAAACCCGGTGTGACCCGGCACTGGGATAAGGGCAACGTGTCACGGAGGGTAACGCGGAGGCCCTCCTCCGTGACACGGAGCCAACGCGTTGGCTTACTGGAATCTTAAAAAATTCCAGATTTGCCTTCAACGTGTCACGGAGGCCAACGCGGAGCATTGCCTCCGTGACACGGTGCCAACGCGCCAGTGCTCTGTTTCACTATCAAATTTTATTTTTCATACCTCGCCTCGTTTTCTCGATTCCACGTATTTTTCCTCCGGTATACCTGAAAATCACCTCACTAAACAAAAATTGGTTAAATGACTAGATTCCCTACTAAAAGAATAAAAATTACTAATTAAAATGCACATTTAAACCTAGTCAAGAAAAAGAAGAGAAAATAAAATAAAAGAAAAACTTTACACTAAGGAAAAAGAAAGAAAAATATTTTTCACGGGTTGCCTCCCGTGCAGCGCCTGGTTTAACGTCGCGGCTCGACAGCCTTTACGCTCAATTTTCTACTAGGGAGATGGATGATTTGACCCGATCATGGTCATCTCCCCAGTAGTTCTCAACCTTGTCTGGTGGCCTACCTAGTAACTCTCGGGAATCACTCAATCCATTTGCATTCCCATGATCAATCACGTTGATCACCGAGAGTTCCTTATAGACAGTCGGAAGCTTAGGTGCCTTGTACACGTCGAACACCTCAACCTTGTCGTGTGCTCGCATCGTGAGTTGACCCGCAGCTACATCGATCAATGCCTTTCCGGTTGCCAAAAATGGTCGTCCCAAAATAAATGGGACTTCTGCATCTGGCTCAAAATCCAGAACAATGAAATCTACCGGAAAAATGAGGGAGCCTACCTGCACTAGCACATCCTCCACAATGCCATCCGGCTTAGCTAAAGACCTGTCTGCTAGCTGCAAGATCACTGTTGTAGGTCTAGGACTCCCTAGCCCTAACTTTCTGAATACCGAAGATGGCATCAGATTTATACTTGCCCCCAAGTCGCATAACCCACGAGCTCGGATACTTTGCCCAATCGTCAGCTGGATAGTAAAACTTCCAGGATCCTGCAGTTTAGTGGGCAACTTGTTCTGAATACGGGATGTGCATTCCTCCGTTAAAGCCACCGTGGCATACTCGGTCAAGCGACTTTTGTCGGCCACGATGTCTTTGATATACTTTGCATATTTTGGCACACCCTGCAAGACATCAACAAGAGGTAAGTTAACATGTACCTGTTTAAGTACCTCCATGAATTTCTGGAAACACGCCTCCTCCTTGTGTTTCTTAAGTCGTTGAGGGAACGGGGGTGGAGGCTTTGTTGGTTCAGCTTCTTTGGTCTTCCCCGTATCTGAGGTTTGTTCTCCCTCAACATCTGCTGCTCTTGACTTCTGAGGCGGTCTTTCCGGTTCCACCTCCTTTAATTGTAAACCACTCCTTGTGGTCACTGCATTTACCTGCTTAGGATTGGGATCTGTGTCGCTAGGTAGTCCTCCCCTTGGTCTAGTAATTTGGGCACTGGCAAATTGCCCAAACTGATATTCAAGAGCCTTGGTTGCCAATTGATTGTTCTTTACTTCGGCCGCCAGTTTGACATAGTCAGCCTGCAATTGTGCCTGGTTGGCAATCATGGTCTTAAACATTTCCTCAATAGTCGGTGATGGTGGTGGAGGAGGGGCATTGTGATTTCTAAACTGATTCTGATAGCCTTGTTGCCCTCCTTGGTTTCTGTGCATACCCTGCCCTGAACCCTGGCCTTGTTGATTGTTGCTACCCCACGAAAAATTTGGATGATTCCTCCAATTCGAGTTGTAGGCACCACCAAACTGCTGTTGATTCCTCTGTGCATTGCCCACAAAGTTGACAAAATCAGGATTTGCACCACAGCATTCAGCTGAATGCTCACTACTACCACACACTTCACACCACATCTGTTGGACTGCATTAACTGAGGCTGACGGCTGGTTCAAATTCATATTGCTGAAGTGAGTGTTTAACTGATTTTGCAAAGCAGCTATCTGTGCAGCGATAGCTGTGAATCCATCCACTTCAAGAACTCGCGCTACTTTCCTTGCTCCACCTCTTGAAGAATCTGCATTCCATTCCGGATTGCCTTGTGAAATTCGGTTGAGCAAAGTGTACAGCTCCTCATAAGTCTTCTCCAGCGCTTGCCCTCCAGCTGCTGAGTCTAACAAAATTTTAGTGTGGGGTTCCAAACCCTTAATAAAAGTGTGGACCAACACCTCATTTGACTGATGATGATGAGGACAGTCCCGCAACATGGACTTGAATCTTTCCTAGGCTTGATAAAGATTTTCTCCTTCCCTCTGTTTAAAACTTAGAATCTGACTTCTAAGTTTAGCTGTTTTACCTGAAGGGAAAAATCTGATCAAGAACTTCTTTGCAAGATCATCCCACGTTGATATAGAGTTGGGTGGTTCAGCTTTTAACCACCTCTTGGCTTCACCAAGTAAGGAAAATGGAAATAAGGTCAGCCGAACATAATCAGGTGACACTCCAGCGGGGATGTAAGTGTCACTTATCTCCAAAAAGTTCTGGAGATGTTGTTGCGGATCTTCGTGAGGGAGACCGGTAAACTGCCCGCTAGTGTGCAAAAGTTGCACCATATTTTGCTTTAACTCAAATCTCCCCCCAGACTCTGGTTTGCGGATGCTGGAATGTACATTATTAGCGTGTGGGATTGCCACCTCGCGAACCGGCCTGGCTGCTACTTCCTCGGGCACTAACACTGCCCGCACAACTGGTGGATTGGGTTGCTCCATCATAAACTGTTTGAGCAACTGCAACTTCTTCCGAAGAGCTTCTCTACGTTGACTATGCAATTCACGTTCTGGCTCTAAGTAAGATTCCACCAGCTCCTTGTCCCTTGCCAGTGTTCACAGAAATAAAAATTTGCAAAATATAGGCTAAGACCAAGTTGTTAACACTTAAGAAAATAAAAATACAAATATAGTAAATTTACACTAAACAAAATTTTACAAATCGCCTAGCCTCCCCGGCAACGGCGCCAAAAACTTGCTCGCGCTCTGCTGCTCGGTATATATTATACACCGACACGCAAGTGTATGTGGTCAAACAAGTAATAAAGTGGCTAAGTAGCCAAGTATCGATCCAAGGAGGCTACTCTAGATATGCAAAACTGCCTAGTTTACTATATCTCTATTCTATTTCTAACTATGTTAACAACAATCCAACCAAGATTTGAGTAAGTTTTGTTTCTAAACTAATTATCTACTAAAATTAATAACTACTATTTACGTTGAGTTTAGACAATGGATATGCACATGCCAAGGTTAAGAACGAGTAATGAACTTGATAATCATGATAATTTGGTCATCTTCTTCTTCATATTGCTAGCCAAGAACGTTTGCCTAGAAATTAAAACTTCCGTATTTAATTTCACTTTAGCTTCATAAACCATTCGTCTACATTTCTGTGATCAAATGCAATTTATGACCTAACAATACAATTCCGGTTCCTAAATTGACTAATACGGCTTTCAAGTATATTTCTATCAAGAAAGCACATCAAAACCCAATTTTCCCAAATCAAGTTAAGAACAATACCCTATTAATTCACAACTTTCCAATTTCATGCTCTCTCGAGTGAAATTGGACTTTTTAGATATACATTAATGGTGGGCAATCAAGAATGTAATAAGCACAAGAATTAATAGAACAACATGCAAGAAGAAGAAGAAACCATATCAATTATTACCAACATTCATTTCACAAGTTCAAAACCTCAGCAAGAGAGGAATTAGCCACTCATTCTTGGATTAATCATCCTAGAATGAGTGTGAATCATGCATACAATTGAAGGAAAGAAGAAGGGAAGAGAAGAAAACTCTTATCTTTTCTATTCTTCAACTGCCACAAAACCACGTTCCTGCTCCCACTTCTGAACTCAGGCTCAAAAAACTAAAACTAAAAAAAACTAACTCCCTTTAAAAATAACCTAAGTGTGCTATTTATACTAGTGGGAAATTTTTCCCGGAATAACAAGCAACGTGTCACGGAGGGCAACGCGGAGCACTGCCTCCGTGACACGGCGTGGACGTGGACCCTCTCTGGAAATTTCATGGTCCGGATAATTAGCCTCAACGTGGCACGGAGGCCATCGCGGAGGCCTGTCTCCGTGCCACGGAGCTGACGCGCAGGCACTTTGGAAATTGCCACTTTTATTTCTGCCCAGGCAGTGTGCTACCGCGATGGCAGCGTGGCACTGCACCATCGCGGAGCCACTGCAAAATATGCCATCCGAGGTGTTTTCCACGCTCGCATCCAAGTCCAACTCCGACATAGTTCCAACACGCATTTTAACTCTTAAAAATCACATTATCCTGCAAAACAAATGATAATCATGTTGGTTAGTATAAATTCGCATTTTATTACCAAATACATGATATTATATACACATTGCACAACAAACAAGGTAAAAATGATACGTTTGAGTATCACTTGGGCATATAAATCTGCCCAAGATCACCAACAACAACCAACTAACTGAAGACTATAGTCTGTAAGCCTCTAAGAGTGAAAATATTGGTCGGGACAGGGCCCTAACCTACCCAAAACTTATATACTAAAAGACAAGAAAACCTATATAATCTGCAACTCCGTATGAAAGGAGCTAACTAATCTACCGACTTAGAATAGCTGCTAGGAGATCCTGAAACCTATCTGTCTTAACCTGTAGGCAAGTATGCAGCTCCCCATAGTTGGGCATTAGTACAATATGTACCGAATATGTAAGGCAGTAACAAAAGCTGAATAGAAGCTGATAAAGAACTGGAAGTAATTAGCGATAAGGGCAAAAGTTAACCTGTAAGTCTTATCCATAACCTGCATTTAGTAAACCACTACATAGATAAGAGCTGAAGCTACACCACTGTATATTCATAAACAATATCTAACAACCAAGCATACAAACAAGAACCTAACCTGGCCCCCATAAGCTTGAAGGTGTAAGCAATATAGAAGTAACCTGTCGAGGCCCCCATAAGCCCTGGCAAGTACAATTCAATCTACATACCCCTAACAAGGTCATTATGATTCTACAAATAATTATAGCCAACCGACCTGGCCTCTAGGTCTGCAACTGAGCCCGCTGGGCTCATGTAACTACACCTTGGGCCCATAAGGCTTGACGGAGGGTCAATAATGCCAATATGGTATAAAAATAGGTCCATACATGGATGGACTTAAATATGGCCTTATAGGCCTGAATATAGTCCTTTCAGATATAACATAACTCCTTTGAGCGACCTCACATAGCTCCTCTGAGCAATCTATAACCCCGTAGGCGACGACACAGTTAGCAACCCTGAAGTTGGTCAACGAAGGCTATACTAGGTGGGGTCAATATCGACCGAAGTACTACCTTTTAGTCTCAATCTAGCCCCTGAGGCCTAATGCAACCCATATTCGGCCCTGGAATAGCCTATATAGCTTCTAATAGGCACATCCTAGGTGCCTACACCTGATCGAGGGGTCCTGGCAACGTTTGTAAACTCTAACAGCCTAGTAAGAATAGGGCGAGGTATGGAGTGGCCTGAGCGGTACTCTGAAGGACATACTAGGGTAATAATAGTTCATAAGTGAACAGCAAGGAGATCGTCCATATGATTCCTTTGCTTAGGGTGACTACAAGGTCTCAACCAATTGGATACGTTCCTAAGTAGTAAGCCCTAACTTCCCACAGATGACATGCTACAATTCTTAGCTTGGCGGTAATACTATGATACGAAGATTCTAGTCCCTTAGACATTAACTTTATCTGTCCAGATTTCAGATGGCTCCTCTGGATGGTTCATAGCCTCGTAGGCAGGTATATCTGGACATAGCCCTTTGTGGCAACATGTACCTAGGTAACTATATTTGACTGGATAACTACCAATATGAAGATCAACCGTATAGCGAATCTAATAATTATATAAGGTCGTCCCTCTTACCAGTCTGCCTTCTTTCTTCGGTTTGAGAGCAGGAGAGAGAACAGATGGTTCGAACCATATACGGCGATCAGCTCAATTGAAAGAGAGGGCGCGGTGGGCATACAATTCTTCTATTTCATTTCTTGCCTGTTGCACTGCGTGATAACAAATTTCATTTATTGATTGGATTCGGGCCTAACTCGCACTGCTTTCAAGAGCTAGCTTTCACACTCCTTCAGCTCTGTAGCTTGTGTCGCCTACATAGGGTAGAAAAGAATGCTTTGCATAAACATCTCAATGTCCAAGAGAAAAGAAACGAGGGTAAGAATCGACGAGGCGAGTGTTCTGGAAGGGAAACTTCTCGCTTTCCTAACTAAATAGAGGAAGCTACAATTCTGACCTACTTCCGACTTCGAAAAGGTCTAGTCTGATCTTCCCGACTTGATCCATGGATCTCCGATCGGGAAACCTATCCAAGCTCCATGGCTAGTCTGCACTCTTTGGACTTTTCAAACTTAGCAAACTGAAACATCTTAGTAGCTAAAGGAAGGGAAATCAAACGAGACCCCGTTAGTAGGGGACACTGGCTGATCCCACCGACAGGAGCAAAGGAAGGTCTCTTTCGCCTACGAGCATTTGTACGAAGAAAGGAGTCTCGTACAAAGGGTTGGAAAGAAGGCTTTTCTCCATTCGGCATGGCTACAGCCAGACAGTCTTTCTTTTTATTGAACGTAGGGCAGTTCGTTTCATTTCCATGTTCAGTTGACGCTTAGATGCATCCGTTCAGAAAGTGTATAGTAAAGGGAGTATTGACTAGCCGAGCAGACGCAAAACCCCACGTATAATTCCTGACAAAGTTTCTCCCTTAGGACGTTACTTAGTCTCAGATTTCTAATAGCTAGGGTGTTTTCCTAAACGACCTATACGACAAACGATGAATCGATTGAGGGTAACAGTTACTGAAAATAATCAATCATATGGCAAGCAGTCACTCTGTTCATTAGGAAATCCTGGTGCCCTCAACTCAAAGATACGAACACCCTATGAAGATCCTTGCCCTAGAGGTATCAAGGTACACCAACAGCCTCTAGGTGAGCTTTACTGCCACTATAGGCATCAAACTAAAGGTTATATCGCCCGGCTATACCCTATTCTTTCCACCTTACCAATTTAGGCCCAATAGCTAACTACAAGATTTTAAGGACTTGGCACGGCAGCAAGACATTAGAATCTCTCTGTACAGTAAAAAGGTGAGCAGGGAAATTCCTACAATGCTCCCCACATTAGTCATACTTAATATATTCTTTCCCGACAAGGGATACTACGATTGCAACCGTAATTCGTCTTGCAGCAGCTAACCACAACATATATAATTATTATCTACTTGCAGCAACTAATCCTAACATACATACATTCAACTTACTTACAGAGGTATGGGTCGTATCACTATATGACGAGAATACTTACCGAAAGAGGTTAGCCTTAACATACCTTAGTTGACGATTTCTGTTCACCCAACCAGCTCCCACCTTAAGCCAGTAATTGCACCAAATTGCAGCCCTTACGCTGAAGGAATGAGGCTATTTTTAATAATAGGAATGAATAATAACAATATCTTTCAAAGAACATTTACTACAATTCAACTCCGTTCTAGAAAACTCACAAATTCCTGAGAGTTTAGAAGGTAGAAATACTTACCTATCACTTGTAGCCGCTTAGGACTCAATTAGGAGTGATTTCTACAACTTTTACTCAGTAGAGCTCTGACAATTAGAGATTTCAAGAAATAACTCCTTAGAGACTTTCTTCATAGGCCTAGGAATCATTACCTGAAAAGAATTGACGTTTCAAGGTAATTTAGCAGCGTAATTCAGCTCAAATATGATAAGATCCTAGAGAGGAAATTTCCCCTAACCGGAGCTCTTAATTGGGAAAGATTTTAATGAGAAAACTTTTTATTCTTAACATATATGTAGGGAGGCATCACATGCCGCTCACAGTGCCAAGATTCAGGCGTGACGCGCCGCTCAAGGCGCCAGGGCAAAGTTGGAATGCGGTGATCCTTGAACCCTGCCTCTGCTTCCCCCTCCTTCTTGCTTGATGATGCACTCATGCGCTCCCTTATTCAGGCCTTTTCTCGCATGCGTCGTACTCCAAAACTCTCAACATACATACGCATTCATTGGTTAAATAATAGGAACTTATGGGGTGTAACATCATAATGGTAAGGAACTGGGTGAGGTTATCCCTAGAGAAAATAAGGTTGATGATAAGCAGTTTGAGATGTCCAAGAATGAGGTCGGAGAGTCAAGCAACTTGCAACCAAAAGTTGTAGTAGCTAGACCACCGCCCCCATTCCCGCAGAGGTTTCAAAAGAAGAAGGAGGATACAACTTGCAAGAAGTTTCTTGACATGTTGAAATAGGTACATGTTAACATTCCTTTGGTGGAGATTTTACAGGTTCCAAAGTATGCTAAGTACTTGAAGAACATTGTGGCCAATAAGAGGCGGTTAATATAGGTTGAAACTGTGGCTCTTACAGAAGAGTGCAGTTCTCCAGATAAAAATAAAATTTCAAAAAAGCTTAAGGAGCCCGGGAGCTTCACCCTTCCTGTGGTGATTGGAGACAAGGAAGTTGGTTCAGCCTTATGTGATTTGGGTGCTAGCGTCAATTTGACTCCTGCATCCCTGTTTAAAATTTTGGGGTTAGGTGAACCATGTCCCACCATAGTGACTCTAAAACTCGTAGATCAATCTATGGCCTATATTGATGGAATAATAGAAGATGTCTTGATAAAGGTGGGACCTTTCATTCTTCTAGTGGACTTCATAATCCTAGATTACAAAGCCGCTGCAGTAGTTCCCCTTATTTTGGGGAGACGGTCAAGATGTCTATGAAGATGGATGGTCAAGAAGCAGTTTTTGAAGTGTTTAGATCAGCAAGGATGCCTCCTCACCGTGAGTACTTCACAATTAAGCTGGCAGTAGAACCTGGTGGATGTAATCAGTTGATTGAGTAGCTAAGCTGCATGAAAGTTCTTTGAATTGCCAGTTTGGTCACTATTTCACTCAGATGAAGGAGTGATGGGGACCACAGTCATGCTGTGATGTTAAATCAGGCACTGCATGGGAGGCAACCTATGAATGTCGTGCCACAACTATAATTAAGGCACTTGGTGTGAGGCAACCCATCATTTTAATATTTTTTACATTTTTCTTTGTTTTATAGGGACGAACAGAACTTTTGAGGCAAAAAAAAGAGCTGAAAAAAGGTTAAGTCTGGGGTGAGATACCTGATGTGGGGTGCCAGGTGTTAAACTCTAGAAGAAAATTTTTTTTACAAGTGGTGTCGCGGGTGGCATGTCGTGCCAACCCCAAATTCCTCGAAGAATTTTTTTCTATGTCAGTGGTGAGACAGAGTGGGCGACACTCCAGAGGTATGTTAGGCAAAAATTTTAAGTCAATGTTGACTTAAAGACCTTAAAATTACCAAAACCCAGGCCCCACGCCTTTATTTAAATTCCTACACATCCTTTTCCATCAAAAAGTTAAAATATAAAAAGGCAAAAACTCTCTCCTCCGTTTCTTAACCCGAAACTCCCCTCCCCCTCTCCCTTCCCTTATTGTCTTCTCAAAGTTTTGGTGAAGACAGTCTTCTCAACTCAAGTTAGTATTTTCCTTCTCTCCTTTTTAGGTGATTCTCGAAAGCATGCTCCCGCATCCTTCTTCCCCAAGATTAAAGACCCAAATCACCATTGTGGGTGAAAAGCTTAAATTTGATATTGTGGATTTCATGAGCTTTAATGTCTTAAATTCTTCCATGATAATGTGTATCCTTGTTGGGTTAACTTATTTTTTTTGAATATCATGATTTGAAAATTTACGGGGATGGTGAATTGAATTCATGAATTTAGTGGGTAGATGTATTAATTGTAGAGAGAGAAAGTACACGGGTATTGAATGCTTGAATGTGAATAAGTCTTGAGTTGTTGAAATTCATGATTAGTTTATTATGGATGGTAGTAAATTGTTTGTTGGGTTGTTGAATATGTTGAATATTTCTAGTTCCATGTATGAATGGCTTGAATTAAGAATAGAAGGAGGGAAAGTGAGGGGATGACCAATTGAGGCATTCTTGAAAAGCTTAATATGAGAGGAGAGTTGAAGAATTCATGAACTTGAGTGTAGTTAGAGTTTGTGAATGAATTAGTGTTGTGAAGTTGGATGATGATGGGGAAGTCTTGAGTATCCCATTGGACAAAGTCTCACAATTATGCTAGTGAATTAAATGTGGGGCCAAATTTGCACCTTTAAACACTTAATTAGCTAGCCTTGTTATTCATGGACTAATCTTGTGTAGTTCGTGATTTTTTCTTGACAAGTATCATGGCATCGAAAGGAAGCAAAGGAATGGAGATTGAGGTAGCAGGCAAAGGGATAAAGAGGCTCCGAAAAGGTACAAATGGAGCTAGTTCATCAGCAACAAAGGTTGGCCTTGCTAAACGCTTTGGAGTACAGGATATAAAGCCTCATGGGCTTACCCGATTCAACACATAGACAAAGGCTAAGTATGATCCTAGACATTAGATTGATGAGGGTCGCCTGGCGCTGGAGTTCCCTGCTATTAGGGACAAGCTCCGTGAGTTAGGTTTAGGCTTCATCTTTGCTGAGATGGAGGAGTGCAACCTCTTGGTGAGGGAGTTCTACTCAAACTGGGACACATCGTTTAGGGAAAGCAATGAGGTAAAGATTCGGGGCCAAGTGGTGTGATTCACCACCAAAACATTCAATGCCATCCTCCTCTCAAAAGCGATAGACCCATTTGATTACTTCTTTATGATAGAGAAGCCTCCTTACCGTGACATCTACTATTCTCTCTACGGTGAGAGATCAGTTGTGCGTTGGGCAAGGGACCAATAGGGCACTCATTGTACACTTTTGTTCTCTTATGTGAATAAGAAGGTGAAGGTATGGGTAAAAATTATTTGTGCCACACTTCTCCCTAGGACCCACATCAATGATATCACTAGAGAGCGGCTTATGCTGGTGTATATGTTAATGAAAGGGGTACACTAAATTTTGGTGCAGTGCTTCGAGGCAACATGAGGAGAGTAAGGGACAGCTGTAGGTTGAAATATTGTTATGGTAGTCTTTTGACTCAGTTTTTGAGAGGCTAAGGAATTGAGGAGGAAGAGTCGGAACTTCGATTACCTAGAGCTGGTCCCCTAGCCGGCAGGATCATGGATGTGACCAAGGGTAAGGAGCCCAGCAATTCCACAACTCCTTACCTTTTCATAGCTGATCATCAAGCTCCTGATGAAAGCTAGAAAAGTCACATATTTGGCATGTTGGAGTTACAATAAAAGTTAGGCGGCCGACCTACTATAGCCCAGGAGATGGCAGCCCTTGAAGATAGATACCCACTCATGGAGAGTGCCATGTAGATGTGTCGAGAGGGGCCTACCTTTGAGGAGACGCTTGATGATGATGAGGTTATTGTACTAACCAATAGTGTTGATGATCTTGATAATGATGAGCATGAGGATCAGGATTACAATTCTGATAATGATGCTTAGCGACCCATGAAGTTCATCTTACACTACCTTTTGATATGATTATGTGTGCACTGGGAATAGTGCATTGTTTAAGTATGGGGTGGAGGAAAGATTCCTATTTGTTATTTAATTGCTATATCTATAGGTCGTAGCATAGTTTTATTCCCAGAGTAGTAGCTTTATTTATTTGTTAGGTCTTAGTCTGTAATAGCTAGTATGATGCTTATGACTTGTGATGCCTTGGGATGTTGGATCCTCTGTTTGATCTCTAGTTTTTTGTTTAATTTATTTCTAGTTTATGTTGTTGTTGGTCAAGGGTGAGTATGTTTATTGAGCGTTGTTTGAAATCTTTTTAAAAAATTGACATATCACACCCAACCTTCGATTTTTCTTATGGCCTCGGTTCTTTGCTAAAAGGGAGTCCTTTGAACCAAGTGAATTTTTAATTTTTTAGGAGTCGTTGTAGTCGTAGAGTAGTGACCCTTCCCTATGATAGATAGATGATGACTGTCTTAAGGGAATTTAGTCACGTTTTGTTTCTTTTTTAGGATTGAGTCGTAGATTATTCTCTTGTGCGCTTGTGACATTATACTTAGCTTGCTATACTAGAGTTAATAAAGTGGTCGTCTTGAATGAGTAAGTAAGTAATATATAAGAGATACACATAGCTCTTTAATTTGAATCAAAATTATTCTTAGGGCTTAATAATTAAAAAATGTCATTCAATATGATTGTGTGTATGTGTAGCTGTAGGAAACCGACTAGACTCTTGATTTCCATGAGAGGTGAGCTGAATTGTCTTGTGTGTACATATTGGAACATCTAAAACTTATCTTAATATATGTAGGATAACTAATTTTAGGGAGTTAGGATATGATCAAGGCATTTCTTTGGAAAAGCCATAATTATTCCATGTTTGTTTACCTTCCTGTACATTCTCCCTAGTTAACACATTTGAGCCATAAAGCCTTATTCCTTCTTAGCCATGAAAATAGCTTAATCCCTTTTTTGTGAGACCTCAGACTTGTTGATCCAAAGTAGTCTTTGGCACTTTAAGACTTGAAAAGTAAAGGTCCACCAAAGTGTAATGTTAAGGAAAAAGAAAAATTGTGGTAAGAGAAGAAAAAATAGGAAAAGGGGTGCCCATAGAATTTTGTTGTTTACTTGCTGCTAGGACGATGAAAGGTAGAGCTTTAATTGCAAAATTCGTGTTGATTCTATAAGTGTAACACCCCGGATAGTTTGAGCGATAAAATCGTTCTTTTGAGGTAGGACTAAGAGTGCCTAATAGGCTAATAAGGAAGTGTTATAAGTTATTTGAATCATTCAATGGTCATATTTAAGATTGGACATCGATCATTTGTAGGACAAAATTCGAAAAAAGTTATCGTAAAATTTCCTTCTTGAGATTCCTTGAAATTTAGGTCAAATGTATTGAAATGTTTTTCCAAATCTATAAGGAGTTAGGGGGTGTTCGACCTATCAGATTAAATATCTGTAGGTCTATTTTCCAGAACATCAAACCGTTTTCCAATCCGACTTCGGAGTAGAGAGATATTCGCATTTTCGCGAGACCGCGCAAGCAGTACCTCACAAGGGTCTAAGGCGGTGGAGAACTTAGCCCCTTGGTCAGTTGTTCTTCATCCAAATTCATTTTTAGCAAGTTTATTCATGAGAAACCTCTCTCTAACTCTCCCTTAAGTGTTCTAAGTGTTCCTAAGGTAGGAATCATGGTTTAACATGATTTTGATGTCGGGAAGTCGGGAGCTTGGTGTAGTCCGTGGTTTGGTGTCTTTTCCGGGCTGTTGGTGGCTGTTTCGTGGTTAAGCTGTTGGTAAGCCTTATTTATTTTGTTCTTCTTAGTTTTTAAGGTTGTTTATAGGTGTTTTAACACCGATAGCGTGTTGTCTAGGAGTTTCTACCGTCGAATTCCTATGAATCTTATCGGGTGAGCTTCGTTTGTCTTGTTTTGTTGTTGAGTTGTGTTGGCTGGGTTTTGGCAGAACTTTGGACTGCCTTTAGGCAGTAGGTTCATGTTTGTGAAGGCTCAAGTTCGGCTAGTCTTGAAGCTAAGGTATGTTAGGCTTGTCCCTCCCTTTGTCGGCATGAATTCCATCGTCGTTGTCGTCCATGTTGATGTGTGTGTTGGCTGTTTGTGATGGATTGTGTTTTTGCTATTATTGAACTCTTGTTCTGCTGTTTATATGGTGATAATGGTATGTTTAAGGTTCTATTTTGGTTGGTGGCTCGGGCTTGAGTGCGGAGAATCGTAGTCATGGCAAATTGTTAGGCTGATGTCGAGAGGCCGTGTGTGAAGTGCGTGGTTCTTCTAGAAAGTTGTGGGATGTTTGAGTGAATAAGATTAGGTGATTATATTGGCAAGTGAATGAGGGATTAGATTGGTTAAGGTCGACGGCTGCGACGATCTTTTGTTATATTTGAATCGGCGATCGTGTCGATCGTGTAGATGGTACGTAACGGCCATGGTGACACTTAGGCTGATTTGGCTGTGTGCCTTGATGTTAGTGGTAAGTAGAGTGGCGTGTGGGATGTTTGTAAAGATTGAGGATAGATGGGTTTGGATGGTAATCCTTAGCTTGGTTAGTGGCTTATCGTGGAAGGCTAGACGTGAAAAAATAGTATTGTGTTGTAATAGTCAGGTTGTGGGGTTTAAGAGCCGATTGTGGGCTATTTGAGCATGTATTATTATTTTTGTTGATTGTGTGTGTGTGTTATGTTTGAGGCCTTGTGGCTTGTGGATACCCAATGCACGAGAGTTGTTCTGACTAGGGGTCGAGCCCGAGGTGTCTTGTGGCTTGTCGATACCCGACGCATGAAAGTGTTTCCGGCTGAGGGGTTGAGCCAAAGGAATGAAATGACCTATGGGGTTGAGAATGATGTACTTCGTAATGTCGAGTTGAGACATGATTTGAGAGTGGTCCGACATGTCTGAGCCTTCCTGGGATCGCGATTGGTTCTCCCAGATGGATTGAGCTCTGCTAATTGTGCGCAGCAGAGAGAGTGTACGGTAGTGCTTGATTGATGATGTTGATTAACTGGTGTTTACTTGTAATAACTTTGGCATTATACTATGGTTGTTGCTTGTGTTATTTGTTATATGATAGCAGTGGATGCTAGTTGTTGGCTGGTGTTAGCTGAGGCCATTGAGAGGTCTAGAGGCTAATTGTGCGCAACAGAGAGAGTGTACGGTAGTGCTTGATTGATGATGTTGATTAACTGGTGTTTACTTGTAATAACTTTGGCATTATACTATGGTTGTTGCTTGTGTTATTTGTTATATGATAGCAGTGGATGCTAGTTGTTGGCTGGTGTTAGCTGAGGCCATTGAGAGGTCTAGAGGCGTTGACAGGTGATCTGTGTCAGTTAGGTGCCATTGTGTTGTAGTTTATTTTTGGACTTGTCGGGATTATGGGGCCAGGTAAGTTCTATTTGTATGTTTGCTTGTACTTTCCAGGCTTATGGGGGCCAGGTAGGTTTTATGTGTTTACTTAAATTGAGTTCTTCTTCTGCGATATCTGGTATATCTGTTGATCTCTAATCTGAGTCTTCTAGTTAGTTCTGCCTTTCATGCTTGCTACATTATTGTATTGACGTCCTAGTCGGTGCGTTGCATTCATGCCTGCAAGTGATGGTGGGCTGTTAGATCTAGTTCTTGGTTATTGAGTGGAGTTCTAGCTTAGTCGGTCTGCACCAGTTCTTTCGGAGTTGCCATAGGTTGAGTTATGGGTAGTTCGGGGCCCTGTCCCGAGCAGTTGATTTCTATTATAATTTTATAGGCTCTTAGATAATAGTTGTGGGTGTAGTTTCATTGTTATAGTCTAGGTGGGCTATGTTATATAGTTGTTTTCCATTTCGTGGACTTGACGGCACATGATATTTATTTTTTTTGGTTGGTTAGGTGAGCCAGCTTCTGCTATAGTCTACCATCTTATTCTGATTTTATAGTTGTTGTGTTGTCGAACCTCATCGGTCCCGACCTTTGTTTTATTTTTGTGAATCGAGTATGCTCATATAAGGGGTGGCACCAGGTGCTAGTCACACCTCCCCGGGTTTGGGATGTGACAATAAGAAAAGACTAGCAGTAAAGTAGTGAAAAAGGGGCATGAGAAGAAAATAAAGAAAAAAGGTGAGTTAGTGAAGGGTGAACAAGAAAGAAAAAGATGGTAGACTTGAAAATGAAAAATGTCTTAAAAGTGCTTAAGGTGGTAGTCACTATAAAAGAAATATCATTCCTACCCATCCCTTAGTTGATATTACAACCAAGAAAAGACCTTGTGATCTAAATCTCTTGAAACAGTGAAGTAGTCTAAATGTACATGAAGGGCAAGCTTATGGTATGTGACATATGTGCATTACATCATTGTGAGCGTGAGAGTGCCTTGATTTGTATGTTCCATGTGTTTGCATTGATAATATAAGAGAGAAGCATCACTAAAAGTGAGGGGCGCAAGATGTCTAAGTCAATATAATATTTGTTACATGTTTTATACTTAATCATGTTGGCCCTATGTTTTGAAAGATGAGTCAACTATAGAGGTTGTGTAGTCTTGATTGTGAAACCTTTACATATTCTTGATGAGAAGTTTCGTACGTTCATGAACCATTTGAATTATGTTCTATGCTAGTTAGTTGAGTGTGAATTGTTAGAGGTACCAAGTGTGATGGAAAAAGATGAGTTTATGTGTGAAGTAAAGGATTGTTTGAGGACGAACAATGGGTTTAAGTGTGGGGTGGTGATGTTGGGCATATTTTTATGCCTATTTTCCTTATTTATGCCCATATTTTACCTTGTTTTGAGTTTATAATCTTTATGAAATGCATAAATTCATATGCTTGTGTGTTTCGTATGCGAACAGACGGTTTGTGAAGTTTTGAGCGGGAAAGCAAAGGAAAAGGACCCAAAATGAACCAAGGTTGAAAATTTGAGAAGTTGAGAAGAAGGTTCAGGAGCAATGGTGTGCGCCCCGCAACAAATCCTTAGCTCCTTGACAAAATTTCATCAATTCTGGTGCTATGACTGGCGCACCACGCAAGCTACTTGACATTAGAAGATGATCATGTGAATACCTTGGCAAGATGGTGGGTGTGGAGCCCCAGAGCTTCCCAAACTTAGAGAAAATCATCAAAATTCTGGTGAGATGGAGGAGGCCTCATGCCAAAAGGGTCCAAAAGTGCAAGAATTTGACTAACACTTTGGCGATATGGTGAGAGTGGCACACTAGAGGTGATGAAAGTGCAAAAAAATTGTCTATGTCCTTGGCGAGATAGTAAGGGCACCGCACCAGGTCCATCATAGAGCTGAACTAGAAGTTTGACTAATATTGTGGTGAGATGGTGGGGGCAGCACGCGAGACCTATTCCAGGATGAAATTTCTGATTTTAAAGCTAAGTGTTGGAGGGAAGTCGTACGCGGATGTGCACCGTCAAATGCTAGAGGTTGCTATCGATGATTGGGTCTTCCTGAAAGTGTCACCTATGAAGGAAGTCATGTGTTTTGGAAAGAAAGATAAGTTGAGTCCAGATATGTCAGACCTTACAAAGTATTCTGTAGAATACGAAAAGTGGCCCATGGATTACAGCTACTAGTAGAGTTAGCAGCAGTTCATCCAGTGTTTAACGTGTCGATGTTACGTAAATTGATAGGAGATTCGGGATATATCATGCCAATTAATGATGTTTAGATTTTTTAGGAAATGGACTATACAGAGATCCTAGTTTCTATTCTAGACTGACAGGTCAGGAAACTTAGGACTAAAGAAGTCAACTCAGTTAAAGTGTTGTGGCGAAGTAATAATATCGAGGAGACGACTGGGGAAGCAGAAGAAGAAATAAGGATGAAGTATCCTCACTTTTTTGCAACTTTGATGTGATATCAATGTATGTACTTGACAAAATATTCGCTTAAGTTATATTTTATAAGTTTTAAGACATGTTAAAGTTAAGTTGACCCTCATTCTAGGACAAATATTTCTAAGGAGAGGATGATGTTACCCCCGAAAAACTTTTGCCATTTTAAAGTGCTAAAAGTATGTTAATGTCAAGTGATTAAAGTAACCGTATGTTCATGATAAGGAAAATGAAGTGCATGAAGTGTATACACTAAGAAATGACGAGGGTCAAATTCGTAGATGATTTGTCGAATGACCCAACAAAGGGGCAAAGGGCAGGTTAGGCTCACTGGCAGGCGCACTACGCCCGCACCCTCCACTGCCCTCTCCTATATATTATAAGTCTTATATTACCTAAATCATTTCCTTCTTATCCTATATTGATTTGGCTACTTAGGAGCATAAGTTCTCTCTATTTCCAGCAAGAAACAGGGGCAATTAAGCCATCAAAACATCTTGGAATCACAAGCAAATTAGGGAAGAAGTTCGTGAAGTTTCAAGGATTGCTTCTACAAAAAAATTGTCTTGTTGCTATATTGAAGCTAATTTCTAGGAAGAGGAAATGGAGGAGAAGACTCCTACCTTTGCAGATATTAAGTCCTATTATAGTAGATTAATACACAATTTGTACAAGAAACAATTGCTTCTTAACCATAAAATACTTGCACAAAAAGCTATATCAAATAGGAACTTTCTTCTTTTTCTTTTTTAATCATCGAAATTCTCTCAATTATGCCCCCACTGCCATTGGAGCACTCTCTGATACGTGTTCTGGAATTTTCCAATTCAGTGGAGTGGGGCTTACACTTCAACGACTAAACATACCAATAGTCACCAGATTCATATGATCTTTTGAGGAGTAAGCAATGATCTTCTTAAGATCGATCTTCCTTAAATTGGTTAAGCAATCATACCCTTGATCTCTATGAGTTTGTGAAGGAAAATTTAGAAAAGGTTATAGCTTGTTGACTCATTATAGCTTGTTGTGTGTTCTTTTGGTATATGTTTCTGCCCAGATTTATGTGGAGTAAATCACTTGATTGTTATAGTTTTGAGTTAGAGTTGGAAGAAGCTTCAAGTGTAAACTCGAAATAAGGTTGTTGGCTAAAGTTGGAATCGGCATTCTAAGTTATGTAAGGCGCCCCTCGTTCTTCTTTGAGCACGGTTCTAGGTTCATAAGTTGAAGTAACTAGGTATGTTCTTGATGTTGAAATCAGTAAGTTATGCTACTCCTAAAGCTATAAGTTGTATGTTTAAATGATATTAAAGTGATGAGATTGTATCCTGTTGAACTTGCGAATGAAGTACGATATGTAACTGTTGTTGTCGTAGATGTAGATTGAGTTGGAGACCTCTTAACGTGGGCACCGTGAGCTGGTCCTTAACTTTGAGGTTGTACATGTATATGTTGATTTTATATGAAGTCCATATCGTGAGGCGCTTCTAGTAAAGAGTCTAAGCAAATGACTTGCTAATCAAAGCGAGCTAAGATGATAATGCTTAATGAGTGAAGCATGACTAAGTTGTCGATATTGAAATGAGTTGTTGAGGTATTGACTTTATGATTTAGCTATACATTCTATTTAGTATGTGAATTGAGGTATCCTACGCTAAAGAAAGACGTTATGATTTTCTTTATTGATGTTAATGTTAAGTATTCGATCTATGAGTGTCAATGACAAGTTAAAGTTGATCCAAGCATCTAAGGTTGAGTTTGAGTACTCCAAAGTTGAGTCTAAGTTTTCAAACTGAATCTAAGTTGTAACAAAACCGAAAGTTCCTAAGATTAGACCCGAGGGTTGAAGTAGAGAAAATAGGAAAAATCTGCACTAAATCACAGAACGAAGCGTCAGGTCACCAGATCATTGAGTGATTCGTTAAGGGGTGCCAGGCCGGTAAGGATTTATTATCGGGGGGTCACCACGGATGGTGTGATGACTCATTGTATGACCCCACGAGTAATTAGTATGGTAATTATATGCTGAAAAAGTTGCAGGCCAGGAGACCAAACGGGTTAGGGAATGAGTCGTGGTGTCACTTCATGATGTGTCAGCTAGGTGGTCGTCAAGACGACTGAGGATGAAGGATGGAATTTCCAGTGGTGATGATGAGAGTGCAAGATGAATCGTATAGTGGAGTAACGATTCGTCCAGTCCCTCGTTGGGACCGGTAATGTCACTTTTCCTACAAAATTAGTGAGGGAATTTTTGTAATTCCTAAGCTACTAAGCCCTAAACTATGTCGATTTAAGCTCTGATAGGAGGGTTTTCAGAGGGTTTAACCTATTATAGACCATTCCCCTCCCATGCATGCAAGACTAAGACTTCTTCGTTGAAGATCAAGCCTAGAATTCTTCAAGTTCTTCTCCGAATCTCTTGGGCTTTCAAGGGAAAATGTAGATTTATTTTACCCCGGTATGTGAGTCTATGAATGAGAGTTTCATTCACTCTCATGCTCAAATCATTCTCAATTTTCATGAATAAAGTCTCAAGCTAAGCTATGATCAAAAGGGGGTTTTAACCCAATCTTATAGGACTCTCTGTTAATTGTTTATGAGTCAATACCCTTTATGTTTTAAACTATATTTAAAGATTCATGGGAATAGTTTGAGAATTTTTTTATTACAAATTCATGATTTCAAATTTTAGAAAAATTATGCCCAATTATGCAAGTTCATGAAAAAGTCAAGTTTATGATTTATGAATTCAATTATGATGAGATATCTAGCATGTATGAATATTCACAAACTACCCATTTATGAATCGATGATTTTGATCAATGAAATCTATTTCAAGTATGCATGATTTTGAGATTATGGCAAGCTCACACAAGATAAGTGTGCTTTATGATCTAGCCAAGGATAACAAGACAAATGATAGATATATATTTTGGAGTGAAGACTCCTCAAATGTATAAATTCAAGTTATCTCCTAGAATATGATTATATGAGCATTACACATATTTTGGGAGTAGTGTCTAGAACCAAGTAGGCTAGAGGTTCCAAGGTTCCCCAGTCTCATAAACTATGTGCCAACGTAGGTATATTTTGGGACCTCTCAAGAGAGTGTTCCCCCACCTAAGGGCACACCGTGATATCACACCTTACTTGTCCTATGCCCTGGCAAGGCTTAGGATGGCCCTCCTCCAGGTGGGAAAGATGTGGGATCATCATGAGCTCATACATGGTGGTTGTAGGTTAAGATGAGTCTCCCATTGTTCCTCATGCTTTCAGTTATGCATGTTTATGACTTATGATATTATGTTTTCAGCAGGTTTGACCCAACGATCAATTATAAGCATTTATTGATGATTTTCATGGCAATCCATATGATTCTATTTTCAGCTTCGGGTCATTCTATTCATATATGAAATTCAGTTTATGACTATTCAAGTTTTCAGATACTTAGTACATTCCAAGTACTGATCATATACTTTATGTTGTATCATTTCATGATACAGGTCCAGACGCTCAAACTTAGTCCTGCTGTTAGCCAGTCTCCACAGATTAGTCCAGTTCTCTTATGGGTGAGTCCTCACCCTTCAAGGACTTTCAGATTGTTGAGTTATGTTATTTTCAGATTTCAAGCTTTTAGTGAGCTAGTTGGGGATGTTGTCCCATCACCTCTTCAGTTATATTAGAGGCTTTCTTAGACAATATGTAGAACTTTAGCTTTGTCAGTATTGACTCTGTAAGGTTGATGTGCATTAAGACTTCCACTTATTCGTGTTTAGTTTATTAGTTTCGGCCTGTTATTTTCTCTTTAGCAGCTATGTTCATGCCATGGGTCGACTGGGATCCATTCGTGGTTTTAGGTCCTGCGTCTCAGTATAGGCCCATGTTTGGGTCATGACGAACTTGGTATTAGAGCAAAGGTTTAGAGTGTCCTAGGGTGTCTGAAAGCCACGTTGAGTAGAGTCATGTCCATGGGTGTGAAGCGCGCCTCACTTATGTGGGAGAGGCTGCAAAACATTTTAGGAAATTTTCCTTCTTTCATGATCTATGTCGTGCAATGAAGTACCTCTCTATCCTTCTAACTTGTGCTCCATGCAGAGTAAATGGTAGAAGGAACGAAAATGGAAATAGCCATGAAGATGGCAATTGAGATGGGTACCAGCAAGCCCCACCAGCACCAGTAGGTTCTTTTCCCAAGAAGGTCTTTCATGTTGAGTTTATAGTGGCTTTTCAGATGTTGGCCCAGGCTTTCACCGCTCAAGTAAACCATCAGGCGGTAGGTCCCTCAAAATGGGAATGCAGTGAAGGCTCGAGTTTGGGACTTCCTCAGGATGAATCCACCTGAGTTCCTTGGTTCAAGAGTGGATAAAATGTTTCGTATGCTAACAAATGGTTTGAGATATTTTTAGTAGGAAAATAAAGGAAAAGGACCCTAAATTAACTAAGGTTGAAGATTTAAGAAGCTGAGAAGAAGGTTCGGGGGCTATGATGGGCGCCCCCCACTAGGTCCTTAGCTCCTTGATAAAATTTCTTCAATTTTGGTGTTATAGATGGCGCCCTGCACCAGCTACTTGACTTCAGAAGATGATCATTTCAACACCATGGCGAGATGGTGGACTTGGAGCCCTAGAGCTTCCCAGAAAATCACCAAAATTCTGGTGATATGGAGGAGGGCTCAATCCAGAAGGGTCCAAAAGTGTAAGAATTTGGCTAGCACTTTGGCAAGATGGCGAGAGTGGCGCGCCAGAGGTGATGAAAGTTCAAAAAAATTGGCTAAGTCCTTGGCAAGATGGTGAGGGCGCCGCACCAGGTCCATCTTAGAACTAAAATTACTGAAAATTTGACTAACTCTATGGTGAGATAGGGGGAAGCACGCCATACCCATTCCGGGCTGCTATTTCTGATTTTAAAGCCAAGTGTTGGAGGGCAGAAGCATAATTTCAAGGCTCAACTATAATTACATCTGCTTTGGCATTTGTTAGACATCTTTTGATAGATCATTCGATTACTTTTGCCATTTTAAGATTATGTAGTTCATCTTTGGAGGCTTCTAAGCCGTTTGGAAGGAAGACAAAGTGCTAACTAGGTTTCTTCTCTTCTGTACTCTTTATTTCGAATGATGATGATTAAGTGTACGTTTTTCCACTTTTCTATGAGTGGATAAACTCATACACTAGGGTTTTGCCCATGGTAGATGGTTGTTGTTGGATACACTGATTTAATCTAGATTTGATTCTTCTTTTATGATTGTTTATATTTACTTGTTTTAATTTTGTATTCATCAGATTAATCACCTTACAAGTAACCTATTGGCTTTCGATTGAACTTGGGAAACGAAATAGAAAGGGTTAAAGGTAAATACAAAATGTAATTCAAAGAACCTTAAACTCATTGGTGAGAGCATAGAAGTGTTGTTAAGGATAGGGATTTACCCTTAACCCTATTTAGTTGAATACAAGTAGGCACAACCACTGTTCATGCTTCTCCTACAACCATAAGGATATAGTAATTAGGGATCATGAAATAGTTCTGGGATGCTAGGGATAGTATCAAGAAATGTGTGTTGTCATACGCTAGAGGTTGCTATTGATGATTGGGTCTTCCTAAAATTTTCACCATGAAGGACGTCATGTGTTATGGAAAGAAAGCTGAGTCCAGATATGTCAGACCTTACAAAGTTGTTCGTAGAATAGGAAAAGTGGCCCATGGATTAGATCTATGAGTAGAGTTAACAGCAGTTCATCCTGTTTTTCATGTGTTGATGCTACGTGAATGCATAGGAGATTCGGGACGTATCATGCTAATTAATGACTTCTAGATTTTTGAGGAAACGACCTATACAGAGATCCCAATTGCTATTCTTGATTGACAGGTCAGGAAACTTAGGACTAAAGAAGTCTCCTCAGTTAAAGTGTTGTGGCGAAGTAATAATATCAAGGAGATGTCTTGGGAAGCAGAAGAAGAATTGAGGATGAAGTATCCTCACTTGTTTGCAACTTCGATGTGATATCGAGGTATGTACTTGACAAAATATTTCCTTAAGTTATATGTTATGAGTTTTAAGACATGCTAAAGTGAAGTTGACCCTCATTCGAGGACAAATATTTTTAAGGAGGGGATGATGTTACACTCCGAAAAGCTTTTGCCATTTTAAAGTGCTAAAAGTATGTTAATGTCAAGTGATTAAGGTAGTTTTATATTCATGATAAGGAAAATGAAGTGCATGAAGTGTATACACTAAGAAGTGTCGAGGGTCAAACGTGTAGATGATTTGTCGAACAACCCAGCAAAAGGGTAAAGGGCAAGGCAAGAGGGCAGGTTGGCGCACTGACAGGCGCACTATGCCCACACCCGCCACTGCCCCACCTCCTATATATTGTAAGTTTTGTGTTACCTAAATCATTTCCTTCTTATCCTATATTGATTTGGTTGCTTAGGATCATAAGTTCTCTCTATTCCCAGTAAGAAATAGGGGCAATCAATCCATCAACACATCTTGGAATCACAAGAAAATTTGGGAAGAAGTTCGTGAAGCTTCAAGGATCGCTTCTAAGAAAATATTTTGTTGTTTCTATATCGAAGCTTGTTTCTAGGCAAAGGAAATGGAGGAGAATACTCCTAACTTTGCGGATATTAACTTCAAGTAAGGTGACCTAACAGCTGTTGTCCAACTAAACATACCAATAATCACTAGATTCATATGAGCTACTGAGGAAAAAGTAATGATCTTCTTAAGATTGATCTGCCTTAAAGTGGTTAAGCAATCCTGACCTTTATTTGAATGAGTTTGTGAAGGAAAATTTAGAAAAGGTTATAGCTTGTTGACTTATTGTGGCTTGTTGTGTGTTCTTGTGGTATATGTTTTTGCCCAGATTTTTTTGGAGGAAATCACTTGATTGTTATGGTTGTGAGTTAGAGTTGGAAGAAGCTTCAAGTGTAAGCTCGAAAGAAGGTTGTCAGCTAAAGTTGGAATCGGCGTTTTAAGGTATGTAAGGCGCCCCTCATTCTTCTTTGAGCACGATTCTAGGTTCGTAAGTTGAAGTTGAATAGGTATGATCTTGATGTTGAAATCAGTAAGTTAAGCTACTCCTAAAGCTATAAGTTGTATGTTTAAATGATATTAAAGTGATGAGATTGTTTCTTTCCAAATTGGCAAACAAAGTACGATATGTAATTGTTGTTATCGTAGATGTAGATTGAGTTGGAGACCTCTTAACGAGGGAACCATGATCTGGTCCTTCACTTTGATGTTGTATATGTATATGTTGATTTTATATGAAGTCCATATCGTGAGGTGATTCTAGTAAAGAGTCTAAGCAAATGACTTGGTAATCAAAGTGAGCTAAGATGATAATGCTTAATGAGTGAAGCACAACTAAGTTGTTGATATTGAAATGAGTTGTTGACCTTGTGATTTAGCTATACATACTCTTTAGTATGTTAATTTGGGTATCCTATGCTAAAGAAAGACGTTATGATTTTCTTCATTGATGTTAATGTTAAGTATCTGGTCTCTAAGTCTCAATGACAAGTTAAAGTTGATCCAAGGATATAAAGTTGAGTCCGAGTACTCTAAATTTGAGTCTAAGTATTCGAAGTGAACCTACGTTGTAATACCCCGAAAGTCCCTAGGATAAGACCCGAATGTTGAAGTGGAGAAAACGGGAAAAATCTGCACTAGATCATAGAATGACTCCTCAGTCACCAGATCATTGAGTGATTCGTTAAGCGGTGCTAGGCTGGTAAGGAGTCATTGTTAGGGGGTCACCATGGATGGTGTAATGACTCATTCTATGACCCCACAAGTCATTAATATGGTCATTATGTGCTGACAAAGTTGCAGCCCAGGAGACCAAACGTGTTAGGGAATGAGTCGTGGTGTCACTTCACGACGCATCACGTGGGTCTTCGTTAGGACGGCTGAAGATGAAGGATGGAATTTCTAGTGGTGACGATGAGAGTGGACAACGAACCATACAGTGGAGTAACGATTCATCCAGTCCCTCGTCAGGACTGGCAGTGTCACTTTTCCTATGCAATTAGTAAGGGAATATTTTTAATTTCTAAGCTGCTAGACCTAAATTGCATTGTTTTAAGCGCTGTTAGGAGGGTTTTAAGAGGGTTTAATATATTCTAACCCATTCCCCTCCCATGCATGTAAGACTAAGACTTCTTCCTTGAAGATCATGCCTAGAATTCTTCAAGTTCTTCTCCAAATCTCTTAGGCTGTCAAGAGCAACTGTAGATTCATGGCATAAGCATACATCTAACTCGATCAATAAAACTGAGAAATCAACAAGATACTCATAGAGGAAGTCTAAATCAATCATATAACCAGAATACACAATCCGAAGCTGATTACATCTTTTGTCTGAAAAGCCTCTAAACATGACGAGTTGATGGGACAAGACCCCAACTAACTCAACAATGAAACTGAAAATACATAAGAAAATATGAATAGTCTAGTCCTTGGGAAATGAGGACTCACCAACAACGAAGGTTCTAATCTCTGAAGTCGAACTATGAACGGGGCTAAACTTGAGAGCCGAATCCTGTATCATGAAACAATACAGCATAGAATATACGGTCAGTACGTGGAATGTACCGAGTATGAAAGGTAAATACAACCGCTTAAGTAAGTAAAATCATTTTAATACAATGCATAAGGTAAACATAAATGTTAAGGATCTGAGAGTAGGGCTTGCATGCATTCTTTCTGAAATCATGATCTCATCATAACATAACATATCATCATAACTGAATCGATTGACTCAAAGTTGGAATCTAATATTTATAATTAAATTTGAACGTTGAGTCAAACCTGCTTTAGAACATGCATACATATGTAAATCTCATTAGTAATGGATATGCATAACTGAAATCATGTGGAACAATTGGAGACTCGTCTTTTAACCGACATACCACGATAGAGCTTATGTGGTCCCAACTATCATGCTCAACTAGATAGAGCCATCCAAAGCCTTTTCAGGGCTAGGGAAGATGCCATGATATCTATATCAAGCTCATGGGCCAATAGGGTCGGGGATAGCTCACAAGGGTGGTCCCGAAGTAATATATAATAGTATAAACCTACGTAGACGCATAGTTCTGAGACGTAGGGTGATTGACCCTTAGCCTACTCGCTGCTAGAAACTACTCCCAAAAATATGCATATGCTCTACATCGTTATTCAATGAAGCTCAACATCGTCTATTGATGAAGCTCAATCATCATGTACATCTCAAAGCTGAAATCATGCATATGAGAAGCTTTAGCTCAAAACATACCACAAGCTGAAAGATAATTGGGAGTCTTCACTCCAAATCCATGTGGTAAGCTCAATTCGAGAAATCATCAATCATACTTTGAACATGTGGGCATTGTCCAAAGCTTTATCACACCTTAAAGTTCTCAATTCATATCGAAAAAATGATTATAATAACATTTGTAACTTGAAAACATGCTTTTCATCATATCATCATCATCTTGCATTCATCACAAATCTCATCTTTCATGAATTTTTCATAAATAGGATTTTAATTCATAAAGCTAGAAACATGATTTTTAGTTGAAAACATTATAAAACTTGCCCATGATTCATAATTCTATGGTAGAAACATATTTAAATCACGCCCATATAAAGAATTAGTAAATTCATGCATTGGGTTAAAACCCCATAGATTAGTCATAGATCATTCATGATTTAGAGAAGGATTGGGCATGTGTGTGAAAGAATTCACCTATTCATAACCCTTCATACCTGTTGGTAGCTGATTCTTACACTTCTTTAGATACCCAATAGGAAATTGGAGAGAAATTGAAGAATGCTAGCCTTGGTCCCTCTCTCACCTTCTACCTTGCATGCATGAATAAATAAGGCCTAAAATGAACTTAACCCCTTTAAAAGTCACTATTCATAACTCAAAATGACATAGTTTAGGCCTTAGAAGCTTAGGAATTATGAAATAGCCCTTACTAAAATTGCAAAAAATAATTGCCAAATATCCGCAAAGAGAGACCTAACGATTCATCCCCTCTGACAAGGACTCGTGGTTTGATCCATGAAGTACAATGCCTCTCAAGAGTCCTGGGCTCGCCACGGATGACTTAACGACTCGTTCCAGGTGACCACGACTCGTGCTCACCATCCGTGATGTACACTCCCTTGGCCTCAGATATATATTTCCCTGCTTGGTCACAACTCAACCCACAAATCATAGGGACTGACCACGACTCATAGGGTACTCCCCTAAAGTACACTGACTCTCTTCTTTCTCTTTTCTTACTCACGCACCTCACGACTGACCTAACGACTCGTGGGGCCTTACTAGGACTCGTGGTCACGTCTGTGGGATCCCATTTCCAATATTTAAAATTCATCCCTTGGGCCTCCCCACAAGTCACATCACAACTCGTGGGATCCTCTCATGGGTCTCCTCATGACTCATTCTATGCATGGTGCCAGATTTCAACTTTTTCTCTGTTTCAACTCCCGAGACTAATCTTTGGGATTCCAGGGTATAACAATATCTCCTCTTAGGAACATTCATCCCCGAATGTTGGAATACATACAGAAAAGCAGAGAAATGCAATTATCATATTCAAATACTGATTATTTAGAGCGAAGACTGATGGAATAACTACCTCCGATTCAAACTACATAGCTGAACTAAATTCACGAATCGTTCATACATCTATATACATAAAAGAAACTTGGGCACATGAACTGAACATGAAAACTAAATAGAGTTTTAGGTTAAAGCTGATACCTCAAGCTGGAACTAAGCTGATAGAGAATAAATGTGGGTATCTAGCCATCATATCCGCTTTGGCTTCCCATGTAGCTCCCTCAACATGCTGATTCCTCCATAACACTTTAACTAAAGCTACTTCTTTGTTCCTTAGCCTTAGAACCTGATGATCCAGTATTTCTACCAGAACCTCCTCATAACTGAGGCTGTCTTTTACACCAACACTGTCCACCACGACAACTAGAGCTTGATCACCTAAACACTTCTTCAATAGCGACACATGGAGTACAAGATGCACGGAAGCTATTTCTGAGGGAAACTCCAATTCATAAGCCACCTTGCCAACACGTCTCACTATCCGATATGGGCCGGCATAGCGGGGACTAAGTTTCCCCTTCTTTCCAAACCTCATCACTCCCTTCATAGGAGACTCCTTTAGAAATCTCCAATCATCAACCTCAAATTCTAATTATCTCCTCCTCACCTCAGCATAGGACTTTTGGCGACTCTGGGCAGTTTTCAACCTGTCCCTTATCAACTGAACCTTCTCCATAGCCTCGTGAACCGAATTTGGCCCTATCATTTCCATTTCGCCAACCTCAAACCATCCAATGGCGACCTACACCTCCGCCCATAGAGAGCCTCGAACAGTGCCCTCTGGATACTAGAATGATAACTGTTATTGTATGCGAACTCAATAAGAGGCAAATGATCATCCCAACTACCTTTGGAGTCAATCACGCATGCTCTCAACGTGTCCTCGAGATTTTGAATTATCTGCTCCACTTGACCATCCATCTACGGGTGAAATGTTGTGCTGAGCTTAACCTAAGTACTAAGTCCCTTTTGAAACGACTTCCAAAACTGAGAGGTAAATTGAGTACCTCTATTTGAGATGATGGATAATGGCACTCTATGCAATCGAAATAGCTCCTAGATATATAGTTTGGAATAATCCTCCGCCAAATCTGTGGTCTTCACCATTAGAAAATGAGTGGTGTTGGTCCACCTGCCTACCACAACCCAAATGGAGTCATATTGCTGGTGAGTGCGAGGCAAACCTGTGACGAAGTCCATATTACTTTCTTCCCACTTCCACATAGTAATTCCTATATCCTGAAGCACACCTCCCAGCCTCTAGTGCTCGACCTTTACTTGCTGACAGTTCGGAAACTTAGTTACGAATTCTGCAATATCCTTTTTCATATTATTCCACCAATAGATTTCCCGTAAGTCATGGTATATCTAGGTGGAACCTGGATGAATAGAATACCTAGATCCATGATCCTCGTGCAACATCCAGTTCCTCCAATCATCAACATCCGGAACACATAGGCGAACCTGGTACCAAAGCACTCCAGCTCTCCCTTTGGAGAAGACCTCTGATCTTGGGCAGATTTATATGCCCAAGTGATACTCAAACGTATTATTTTCGCCTTGTTTATTGTGGAATGTGTATACATTTTCATGTAATTGGTAATAAAATGTGAATTTATACTAACCAACATGATTAGCATTGTTTTGTAGGTAAATGGTGATTTTGAGGAGCTAAAATGCATGTTGGAACAATATCGGAGTTGGACTTGGATTCGAGCACGAAAAAGGCATTGGACTGCACCAATTAAAGGGGCTCCGCGATAGAGCCGTGTCACTCTACCATCGCGGAGGCATTCTGCCTGGAGGGTGAATAATTTGTCAATTTCCAGTGGAGCCTCGCGACAGCTCCGTGGCACGGAGGCAAGCCTCCGCGTTGCGCGTCGTGCCACGTTGAAGCTTTATTCCTGGACCCTAAATTTCCAGAAAGGGTCCGCGTCCACGCCGTGTCACGGAGGTAGTGCTCCGCGATGCACTCCGTGACATGTTGCTTGTTATTTCGGGAAAAATTCCCATTAGTATAAATAGAACAGTTAGGCTTATTTTTATTTAATTCAGACTTGGTGAAGCAAGGACGTGGGTTACAGGCAGTTGAGGGACGAAAAAGCTCAGGGTTTTTCTCTCTTTCTTTCTTCTTTCAAGCAATTGTTTGTATGATTAACACTTGTTTTAGGATGATTAATCCACAAATGAGTGGCTAATTCTCTTCCTTGCCGAGGTTATGAACAATGGTGATGAATTTTGATTATTGAATTATATGGTTTTTCATCTTCTTCTTCCATGTTGTTCTATTAATTCTCGTTTCTACTGCATTAGTGTGTGGCCGACATTAATGTACATCTAAAAAGTCCGATTTCACTCGAGAGAGCACGAAATTGAAAAGTTGTGAATTAATAGGGTATTGTTCTTAACTTGATTTGGAAAAATTGAGTTTTGATGTGCTTTCCTGATAGAAATATACTTGAAAGCCGTATTAGTCAATTTAGGAACCGGAATTGTATTGCTAGGTCATAAATTGCATTTGATCACAGAAATGTAGACGGATGGTTTATGATTCTTAAGTTAGATTAAATACGAGAGTTTTAATCTCTAGGCTAATGTTCTTGGCTAGCAACAGGAAGAGAAGATTAACCAAATTATGATTATAATCATGTTCATTACTTGTTCTTAACCTTGGCATGCTCATATCCATAGTTTCAATTCAAAGTAGATAGTTGTTAATAGTTTTAGTATATAATTTATAAACAAATTATTTAAATTTTGGTTACTTTGTTGTCAGCATATTTAGATGTAAGATAGAATATAGTATACTTGAGCAATTTTTACTTATCTAGAGTCTCCTTGGTTCGATACTTTGCTTACTTAAGCCACTTACTACTTGTTTGACCACGTGCACTTGCGTGTCGGTTTTTAACCATATACCAAAACCATCGAACAAGTTTTTGGTGCCGTTGCCGGGGAGACTAGGCAATTGGTGAAATTGTGTTAAGTGTAAATTTACTGTATTTTTATTTTATTTTCTTAAGTGTTGACAACTTGGTCTTAGCCTGTATTTTGCAGACTTGATTTCTGTGAACACTGGCAAGAGACAAAGAGCTGGTGGAATCTTATATAGAGCCTGAACGTATATTTCATAGTAAACACAGAGAAGCTCTACAAAAGAAGCTGCAGTTGCTCAGACAGACTATTATGGAGCAACAAAATCCACCGGTTGTGAGGGCAGTGTTAGTGCCCGACGAAGCAGCAGCAAGGCCGGTTCGCGAGGTGGCAATCCCACATGCCAACAATGTACATTCAAGTATCCGCAAACCAGAGTTTGGAGGGAGATTTGAACTCAAGCAGAACATGGTGCAACTGTTGCACACAAGCGGGCAATTTACCGGTCTCCCTCATGAAGACCCACAACAACATCTCCAGAACTTTTTGGAGATAAGTGACACTTATATACCCGCTGGAGTGTCACCTGATTATGTTCGGCTCACACTATTTCCGTTCTTATTACTTGGTGAAGCCAAGAGGTGGTTAAAAGCTGAGCCACCAAATTCTATCTCAACGTGGGATGATCTAGCACGGGAGTTCTTGATAAGATTTTTTTCCCTCTGGTAAAATAGCCAGACTTAGAAGTCAAATTCTAAGTTTCAAACAGAGGGAGGGAGAAAATTTATATCAAGCCTGGGAAAGATTTAAATCCATGTTGCGGGACTGTCCTCATCATCATCAGTCCAATAAGGTGTTGGTGCACACATTTATTGAGGGTTTGGAACCCCATACTAAAATTTTGTTAGACTCAGCAGCTGGAGGGCAAGCGCTGGAAAAGACTTATGAGGAGCTGTACACTTTGCTAAACCAGATTTCACAGGGCAATCCAGAATGGAATGCTGATTCATCACGAGGTGGAGCAAGGAAAGCAGCAGGAGTGCTGGAAGTGGATGGATTTACAGCTATCGCTGCACAGATAGCTGCCTTGCAGAATCAGTTGAACAACCACTTCAGCAACATGAATTTGAACCAGCCTTCAGCTTCAGTCAATGTGGTCCAGCAAATGTGGTGTGAAGTGTGTGGAAGCAGTGAGCACTCAGCTGAGTGTTGTGGAGCAAACCCAGATTCGGTTAACTTTGTGGGTAATGCACAAAGAAATCAGCAGCAGTTTGGTAGCGGCTACAACTCAAATTGGAGGAACCATCCAAATTTTTCGTGGGGTAGCAACAACCAACAAGGCCAAAGTTCGGGTCAGGGTATGCAAAGAAATCAAGGAGGGCAACAGAACTACCAATCTCAATTCAGAAATCACAATGCCCCTCCTCCACCACCATCACCTAGCATTGAGGAAATGTTCAAGACCATGATCGCTAATCAGGCGCAATTGCAGGCTGACTATGTTAAATTGGCAGCCGAAGTGAAAAATAATCAATTAGCGACCAAGACTCTTGAGTATCAATTTGGGAAATTTGCTAGTGCCCAAAACACAAGGCCCAGAGGAGGACTGCCTAGCGACATGGATCCAAATCCGAAGCAGGTAAATGCAGTGACCACAAGGAGTGGTTTGCACCTGAAGGAGGTGGAACCAGAAAGACCACCTCAAAAGTCAGGGGCAGCAGATGTTGAGGGAGAGCAAACTTCGGATAGGGGGAAGACCAAAGAAGCAGAATCAGAAAGACCTCCACCCCCGTTCCCTCAACGACTCAAGAAACACAAGGAGGAGGCGTGTTTCAAGAAATTTATGGAGGTGCTTAAACAGGTACATGTTAATTTACCTCTTGTTGATGTCTTGCAGGGAGTGCCAAAATATGCCAAATATATTAAAGACATCGTGGACAACAAAAGTCGTTTGACTGAGTATGCCACGGTAGATTTGACGGAGGAATGCACTTCCCGGATTCAAAATAGACTGCCCACGAAGCTAAAAGACCCTGAAAGTTTTACTATCCAGCTTACTATTGGGAAGAGTATCCGAGCTCGTGGATTGTGTGACTTGGGGGCGAGTATAAATCTGATGCCATCTTCGGTATTCAGAAAGTTAGGTCTAAGGAGTCCTAGACCTACAACCGTAATCTTGCAGTTGGCAGAAAGATCCTTAGCTAGGCCGGATGGCATTGTTGAGGATGTGCTTGTGCAAGTGGGATCCCTCATTTTCCCGGTAGATTTTATTGTTCTGGATTTTGAACCAGACGCGGAAGTCCCATTTATTTTGGGACGACCCTTCTTGGCAACTGGGAAAGCATTAATCGACGTAGCTGCGGGTCAACTTACAATGTGAGCAAATGACAAGGTAGAGGTGTTCGATGTGTACAAAGCACCCAAGCTCCCGATGGTGAATGAAGAACTCTCGGTGATCAGATGTAATTGATCATGGGAATGCTAAACAAATGAATGATTCTCGAGAGTTGATGGGAAGACCACCGGATAAGGGTGAGCACTACTGGGGGGAGGACAATGATCGTGAGAAATCGTCCATCACCCTAGTGGACAATTGAGCATAAAGGACGTCGAGCTGCGACGATAAACCAGGCGCTGCACGGGAGGCAACCCGTGAAAAATATATTTTTTCTTTTATTTTGAAAAGTGTAAATAGATTTTATTTTAATTTCCTTTTTCTTGATTTAGTACAAATTTTTCGTTTTAGTAGTATTTTTTTCATATTAGTTAGTGAAACTTATTAATCTAACCAATTTTGTTTAGTGGGGTGATTTTCAGGTCAAACGAAGAAAAATGTGCACGGAATCGTTAAGGAAAAAGCGAGGTATGAAAAAATGAATAAAATGCAGAGACGGTGAGCTGGGGCGATGGCTCCGTGTCACGGAGGAGGACCTCCGCGTTACCCTCAGTGACACGTTGAGGTTTAATCTGGAAACATTAAAAATTACAGTGAGCCATCGCGATGGCTCTGTGTCACGGAGGCAGTGCACCGCGATGCACTCCGTGACACGTTGCCCTATAATTTGTGATGGGTCACACCGGGTTGCCAGGTGACCCACGTGTTTTTCTTCATTTTAAACCCCGAAAACCCCCTTTTCCCCTCATTTTTACACTTCTCCGCGACCAAACGTCCCAAAACCCCTCCCCCACCAACGTGCCACGGCTTAAGGCAACAATTTACCGAGTTTTCTTTGATTATTCAACTTAAAGGTATGTTTTCCTACTCTCTCTCAAGTTTTTGTCGATTTCATTCGAATTTAAGCATGGGAGGTGAGATAAATCACCCTAAGTCGAAATTTAGCATGAAATTGAGTTATTCCTTGATTGATAAATGTTCGGACTGTTGTAATAATCGTTTGAACTTGTCGATTGCGTGAATGATTCGAATTTGCTTGCGAAATTCAATTCTAGGGCTTGGTTGTTGAATTCGAAATTGGTAACTTGTTAAATTTGTGAATTATATGCCGGGTTGTATGTATTGAATGAGATAAGTCGCTGTAGAATATTGTTTGAATGTAACAGATGACGAATTCTTGGGTTTTTTGGGAAAATGCTGAAAACTGTTCAAATTGGGTTGATTATATAGGTTCATGTGTATATAGAATTTTTGTTGTTGTTTTTGTTTTGTTGTTTTCTTTGCTAAGTGCGATGGTTGAATTGCTAGCGATGGTAGTGATTGGGATTAGCTGTATGAAGTCTGAGTAGTACGCTAAGGTTATACCGTCGAATTTTTCTTTGCGAACGCACTAAGCATAAATTGTATAGTTGTTAGTTTTTGGTGTAAATAAAGTTATTCTTGCCGTAGTAGCGTAACCGTAGCTAAGGACTAAGTGTGGGGTAAACTTAGCTTAACCAACCTTAGTCGAAGTTAACATGCATTTAGCTTGACATTGCGCTTGTTTATTCGTGTTGACAGGTACAATGGCAAGTAGGCAAGATAAGGGTAAGGGTGCATCTACTTCAGGCACCGGGAGAAAAAGACTTAGACTGGGCACAACAGTCCCAGCTGCACCAGCAGTTCCGCGCGGCCAACGCCGCCAATACGGAACGAGGTGGGTAACCGATGAAGGGAAGAAGTGGTACACCAAACATAAGGAGAATAAATACTTCCCCGAGGAGCATATTGCATGGGAACCACTAGCACAGGAGTTCCCCCGCATAGTGCAAAGGATCGAGGCAGCTAGGCTCAGCTTCATATTTCAGGAGCCCAAGGAATGCAACCTACATCTAGTCCGGGAGTTCTATGCAAATTGGAAAATCAGAAGCCACACAATCAAGATCAGAGGGAAGATTGTCACTCTGGAACCCCAGCAATTAAATGCCATCATCGGAGCGCGGGACACAGACGCCCACGTTCTCCGCCAGCTAAACATCACCCCACCATATGCCGATATCAGACGCACATTGTGTGGGGCTCGATCCACAGCTAGATGGAGCAGACATAAGGAGAGGGGTTACCCCCAGACTCTGCCGTATTCTCAAATGAACAGGGAGGCCAGAATCTGGCTGAAGATAGTCTGTTCGTGCCTAATCCCAAGGGTGCACATGACTGATGTGACCTGGGACCGTGTATGCCCTGATGAAAGGGCTGGAGATTAATGTTGGGGCGGTCATCATATGTGCCATGAAGAGAGCCCGACTACACCAGGCCACAGGTATGGGTTCGGAGGACTTATCACCACCTTTCTCCGGGGCCTCGACGTCGAGGAAGAGGCTTTGGATTACATCCCGCAGTTGGAGCGGAGGGCCCTTGACGTGACCAAAACTAAGGCCCCCGACACCACACACGGTCTAGTGCTGACACTTGGCGAGCGACATGCTCGTGATGACCAGTACATGGACGGATGCTTGGTATGCAAATGCTCCAGCTTCGGATTGGTGGGAGACCAGCCACGGAGGAGGAGTTATGGCAGCTTGAGCTGGATTACCCATTCGGCGAAAATGCCAGGGCTCTATGCCGAGTGGGGCCAGCCTTTGTAGAGCCCACTGACGATGATGTCCCCACGGACGAGGAGACACGTCGGGAGGACTCCGATGTGGTGTCTGATGACAACGATGGAGGTGACTCGGACATGGGCGATGAGGCAGCAGCACCGGATGAAGAAGTCAAATATTTTGACTGATCAGGGAGTTCCACCACCCAAATTGTGTGATTTTAAATTTTTGTGAACACTGGGGCTGGGCTGGTTTGATTGTATGTTTTTCCTCTGTTTGTTTTGTATGTTTATGTTGCCCTGTGTTTGTGAAGTGCAAAGTGCAAACTGCTCTGTATTTGTACATAATTGTGGTAATTGATGTGTGTTGTGAAATGTTGTGGTTCCTCTGTTTGTTTTGTATGTTTATGTTGCCCTGTGTTTGTGAAGTGCAAAGTGCAAACTGCTCTGTATTTGTACATAATTGTGGTAATTGATGTGTGTTGTGAAATGTTGTGGTTGCCAGCTAAGTCTGTAAAAAATTTTGTAAATATTTTCTTCATTTAATTTTTTTTCTCTATCGAAATGATCGATATTTTTAAAATTTTGCAAAAATATTTTATACATATTAAAATATTTTGTAAATATTTTTCCATCGAAATGATCGATGTGTTGCAAAATTTTTCAATTTTTATTTTTGGGTTTCTCGGAGTTTGTTTTCGGTTCTTTTACCGAGAATAGTCCCATTGAACCGACGTCATAGTTAGTGACTGTTCCCTATGATGGATGGATGACGACCGTCTTAAGGGAAATGTAGTCGGTAGGAGTAGTGATTTTAATTTGTTTTCAGTTTTTCTTTGGTGGATTGCATCACGGAACCTGTAGTTACTACATGGTTGTGAAATGTTGGTTGCGTGTTGTAACTGGTATTCAAAATGTAAAAGTGATTCGTATGAAAGCATGCAATTTTGTAAATATGTTGAGATACCTAGGTTGTAGAATTCGATTTGGTGTGATTGAGGCTTAATTTTTGAATTCATGTAATTGGCTAATTAAAGAGTCTGTGAATGCATCTTGAATCGAGCATGTGCACGAAGTGTGAAGTGAGGTATTGTTGTTCCATGCTATTGTGAAGTGTCTAGAACTTGCCTGGTGTGTGTACAAAACGAAATGAAGGAGGTGTAGTGTTGGAAAGGATGTAGGCATTTCTTTCTTTACCGAGAGTTTCTATTTTTTTCTTCTTATCATACTCTCCTTTTTATGTGATTGTATACCCTAGTCAGACCGTTGAGCCTTTAGCCTATTATTTCTTTCTTTTGTCCAAAAATGTATAAACTGAGCTTAATTCTTTCTTTTCATTAGCCGTAAAGTCTATACAAAACTCTTAAGCGCTTAAGAAGAACAGAAAAAATTTTCCCAAAGTGTCAAAGAGTGAGAATGGTGAAAAGAAAAAGAAAAGCAGAGTGAGGAAAGAAAAGAAAAAGGTGGAGGGTGCACTTGTTAGAATTAAATGATAATGAAGGTGCATGAAAAACCTTTGCTTTTGTGTCAAGTGTGCTTGATGAAATGGGCCGTACTAAAGTAAATCATCATGAATGGGATGATGAAAAAAAAAAGAAAAGAGAGAAACAATGTCCATGAGTTGATGGGAATGTGTTGAAAAGGCGCTTAAGGATGCTAGTGACTATTATTGGCTAATCCAATATATACTAGTTCCATAGCTTCCATTACAACCCATTAAAGTCCTATGTGATCCTACATTGCATTTCTTTATATTAGTGGAGTAATACACTAAGGGAAAGCCTATGGGTCATGACATGATGCATGTGAATTCTTTTGGGAGAGAGAGTGAAATTAATTTTTACATGCCCCTATTTGAATGTTTGTGTGTCACATGAACATAAAGGTGAAGATTCTCTTGAGTTGTGAGGGCACATGCTTGATGAAAGATTGATTTTCGTGTCGGATATCTTGATTAGCTGATTTGCATGAGTTTGTCGATATCGAGGGTCGATTCTTAAAGTCTAGGAAGTCTTAATGTATTAAAGGTCATTGCATTGTAAGACCATGCATGTTTTCTTGATGATTTACAATATTGAATGATCGGTATGACCGTAGCGTAAATTGTCGCACCATAGTAGCGAAGGTTGGGATGTAATTTGCATGAATTGTGTATTTGTTGTTCGAGGACGAACAAGGATTTAAGTGTGGGGTAAGTGATCTTGGGCAGATTTATATGCCCAAGTGATACTCAAACGTATCATTTTCGCCTTGTTAATTGTGCAATGTGTATACATTTTCATGTAATTGGTAATAAAATGTGAATTTATACTAACCAACATGATTAGCATTGTTTTGTAGGTAAATGGTGATTTTGAGGAGCTAAAATGCATGTTGGAACAATATCGGAGTTGGACTTGGATTCGAGCACGAAAAAGGCATTGGACTGCACCAATTAAAGGGGCTCCACGATGGAGCCGTGTCACTCTACCATCGCGGAGGCATTCTGCCTGGAGGGTGAATAATTTGTCAATTTCCAGTGGAGCCTCGCGACAGCTCTATGGCACGGAGGCAAGCCTCCGCGTTGCACGCCGTGCCACGTTGAAGCTTTTTTCCTGGACCCTAAATTTCCAGAAAGGGTCCGCGTCCACGCCGTGTCACGGAGGCAGTGCTCCGCGATGCACTCCGTGACACGTTGCTTGTTATTCCGAGAAAAATTCCCATTAGTATAAATAGAACACTTAGGCTTATTTTTAATTAATTCAGACTTGGTGGAGCAAGGACATGGGTTACAGGCAGTTGAGGGACGAAAAAGCTCAGGGTTTTTCTCTCTTTCTTTCTTCTTTCAATCAATTGTTTGTATGATTAACACTTGTTTTAGGATGATTAATCCACAAATGAGTTTCTAATTCTCTTCCTTGCTGAGGTTATGAACAATGGTGATGAATTTTGATTATTGAATTATATGGTTTTTCATCTTCTTCTTCCATGCTGTTCTATTAATTCTTGTTTCTACTGCATTGGTGTGTGGCCGACATTAATGTACATCTAAACAGTCTGATTTCACTCGAGAGAGCACGAAATTGGAAAGTTGTGAATTAATAGGGTATTGTTCTTAACTTGATTTGGGAAAATTGAGTTTTGATGTGCTTTCCTGATAGAAATATACTTGAAAGCCGTATTAGTCAATTTAGGAACCGGAATTGTATTGCTAGGTCATAAATTGCATTTGATCACAGAAATGTAGACGGATGGTTTATGATTCTTAAGTGAGATTAAATACCAGAGTTTTAATCTCTAGGCTAATGTTCTTGGCTAGCAACAGGAAGAGAAGATTAACCAAATTATGATTATAATCATGTTCATTACTTGTTCTTAACCTTGGCATGCTCATATCCATAGTTTCAATTCAAAGTAGATAGTTGTTAATAGTTTCAGTATATAATTTATAAACAAATTATTTAACTTTTGGTTACTTTGTTGTCAGCATATTTAGATGTAAGATAGAATATAGTATACTTGAGCAATTTTTACTTATCCAGAGTATCCTTGGTTCGATACTTGGCTTACTTAAGCCACTTACTACTTGTTTGACCACGTGCACTTGCGTGTCGGTTTTTAACCATATACCAAAACCACCGAACAACCTCTACCTTATGATTTTGAGCGGCTTCGTTCAGCTTCACCAAAATTGGGTCCTCATCTTGTCTAGCTTTCACATCAGTCACCAAGGATGATTCTGATCTGTTCTGAACCACAACACCGCCATCGATCAAGTCAACCAACCTAACTCCCAACCTTGCGAGTCGATGCACATCCATCACCAGCTCCTCTTCCCCCTCATCCACATTAGACACACTCTCCATAGAGAGTCTACTAAGTGCGTCTGCTACTACATTGGCCTTACCCGGATGGTAAAGCTCACTCATATCATAGTCCTTGAGTAATTCCAACTACCTCCTTTGTCGAAGATTGAGATCCTTCTAAGAAAACACATCCGTAAACACATCCACATGAACCCTATACAAATAATGTCTCCATATCTTCAATGCGAACACCATTGCAGCCAAGTCAAATCATGGGTTGGGTAATTCTTCTCATGAACATTTAACTGTCTAGAGGCATATGATATAACCTTCCCGTGCTGCATCAACAAACACCCAAGTATGATCCTTGAAGCATCACAATACACCACGAACCCATCAATACCCTCCGGTAGAGTTAAAATCGGTGCTGAAGTAAGTCGAGTCTTCAACTCTCGGAAGCTCTTCTCACAAGCCTCCAACCATTAGAATTTCACCTTCTTCTGAGTCAATTTGGTCAAAGGTGCTACAATCGATGAGAAACCTTTAAGGAACCTTCAATAATAGCTAGCTAAACCCAAGAAGCTCCAAATGTCCAAAGGATTCACCGGTCTAGGCCAATTCTTCACCACCTCTATTTTCTGAGAGTCCACCCTTATGCCTTCTCCTGATGCTACATGGTCCAAAAATGCTATGGAGTTCAACCAAAACTAACACTTACTGAATTTAGCATATAATTGGAAATCCTTAAGAGTCTGTAGCATGACCATCAAATGAGTGGCATGCTCCTCCTCGCTCTGAGAGTATATTAAGATGTCATCAATAAACACAATCACAAACATGTCCAAGTATGGCTTGAACACCCAGTTCATCAAGTCCATAAAAGTTGAAGGAGCATTCATTAGTCCAAAAGATATAACTACAAACTCATAATGACCATACGACATCCTAAAGGCTGTCTTTGGGATGTCGCTCTCCCGAACTCTTAGCTGATGATACCCGGATCGGAGATCTATTTTTAAGAAACACTTGGCACCCTGAAGCTTGTCAAACAAATCATCAATCCTAGGTAAAGGATACTTGTTCTTAACGATGACTATATTTAGTTGCCGATAATCAATGCACATTCGAAGAGAACCATCTTTCTTTCAGATAAAGAGAATTGGTGCACCGCATAGGGACTTTCTCGGTCTAATGAAACCCTTATCTAACAGGTCCTTCAACTACTCTTTCAACTCCTTTAGCTTGGCTAAATCCATTCTGTAGGGAGTATTAGATATAGGTTACATGTCGAGGAGAAGGTCAATACTAAAATCAATCTCCCGCTCGGGAGGGATTCCCGGTAAATCATCTAGGAAGACTTCTGGATAGTCACATACTACAGGAACTGACTGAATAGTCGGGGTCTCAGATTCCACATCCTAAACCCTAACTAAATGGTACACACAACCTTTGGAAATAATCTTTCTGGCCTTAAGGTAGGAAATGAAATGACCTACGGCACAGCTGAACTACCCTTCAATTCTATGACTGGCTTACTCAAAAATCTGAACTACTGAGGCATAAACATGCAAATATCCAATCCATGCTGAGGATAATATCAAAATCGGTCATGGCTAACTCTATCAAATCTGTTGAGATGACTTTTTGAAGGACTGAGACCGGGCAACCTATATATACCCGTGTAGCTATAATTGAATCACCTACCGAGGTAGAGATTGAGAAGGGTTCTAACGAGACTTCAGGACTAACTCCAAAGCTACTGGTCATATAAGGTGTCACAAAAGACAAGGTAGCCCCCGGATCCAACAAAGCATAAACATCAAGATGAAAAACTCGCAACATACCAGTGACTACATCCGGGGAGACCTCCTGCACCTGGCGAGATGCTAAGGCATAGAATCTGTTTTGGCGCTGACCGACACCTATGCTAGTAGATGCCCCCTGGTGTGCTAAGCTTATGGATGGGGCTACGGAACTTGAAGTTGGGCCTCGGACCCCATTACGATCCTGCCTCGCTGCAAGGCAATCTATGAGCATGTGTCTGGGCTTCCCACACCCGAAACAAGCACCTGTACCTGCTAAACACTGACCCGTGTGACCCCAGCCACACCTGCGACAAGCTGGAATGCTAGAATCTTTGGGTCTGCTGCTCTAACTCCTAGAGCCTGATGTTCGTCCCCTCTGATCGTGCCTCTGTCTGGATGGAACACTCAATGATGATGATGCTAGGGTTGATGATCTCTGGTTGGTCTGTTGTTTGTGCCCACCACCTGACCTCCGCTGTGAGAATATATGACTATCAGTGCTGGAACTCTTGGCCTCCCTCTCTCTCATATGCGCTGCCTTCATCTGCTGGGCGTACAAAACTATCCGAGGGAAGTCCATGTCCTGGTGAAGCATAGTGATCCTATAATCCTTATCTAAATAGCCCGCTACTCCATGAATAAACTTGCTCACCCGCGCCCTCTAATCAGCCACTAACTCTAGGGTGTACTTTGATAGGCGGGTGAACTCAAGGGCATACTCCTGCACCGTCATTCTCCCTTGCTTCAGATTTACAAACTTAGCTGCTTTCAGCTCCCTCATCTCACGAGGGAAGAATTGATCTAAGAATGCAACATGAAACTCCTCCCAAGTGACAGGGCACGCTTCGACGACCCTGCTATCTTTTCATTGGCGAAACTAGATGTGCACGACCCCTTTCAACTAGTACAAGGCCAACTCCGCGAACTCCACTACATTAACCCCCATGATTTGGGTGATCTTCACAATCTCATCTAGGAACTCATACGGGTCCTCATCCACTTTTGACCCGAGGAACTCTGGCGGGTTCATTCTCAAGAAATCCCTGACTCGAGCTGCTGCTCATCGCCATTTTTCGGAACATGCACAATTCCCTGCTGATTGACCTGAGCGGTCAAGGCCTACGCGAGCATCTGAATAGTGGCCTGGAACTCAGCATGGGCAGCTGGCTCCGTGCTTGGTTCTCCTAAACTGGTGGGGCTTGCTGGTGCCCATTACCATTGCCATCCTCGTGGCCTTCTCCATTTCCATTCCTTCTACCATTCAGTCTTCGAGGAGCCATGATTCTGCAATTGCAAATAGCACAAATTAGAAGGATAAGGAGACTTTTCATCGCACGACATGAACAATGAAAGAAGGGAATGTTTCCTAAATGTTTCATCACCTCTTCGTCATAAGTGTGGTGCGCTTCACACCCATGAAAAAGACTCTACTTAATGTGTCTTTCAGACACCCTAGGAAACATCAAAGCTATTGCTCTGATATCAAGTTTGTCACGACCCGAACGGAGGCTCGGAATGCAACATGGGACAAGGAGGCCCAAGAGACCCCAAGTTGACTCATGGCATAAGCATACATCTAACTCGATCAATAAAACTGAGAAATCAACAAGATAATCATAGCGGAAGTCTAAATAAGGCATATGATTAGAATACATAATCTGAAGTTGATTACACCTTTTGTCTGAAAAGCCTCTACAATGATGAGTTGATGGGACAAGACCCCAACTAACTCAACAAACTGAAACTAAAAATACATAAGAAAATCTGAATAGTCTAGTCCTCGGGAGGTGAGGACTCACCAATAACGAAGGTGCTAATATCTGAAGTCGAACTATGAACGAGGCTGAACTTGAGAGCCGAATCCTGTATTATGAAACGATACAACATAAAGTATGTGGTCAGTACGTGAAATGTACCGAGTATGCAAGGTAAGTAAAACCTCTTAAGTAAGTAAAATCATTTTAAGACAATGCATAAAGTAGACATAAATGTTAAGGATCTGAGAGTAGGGCTTGCATGCATTCTTTCTGAAATCATAATCTCATCATATCATAAAATATCATCATAACTAAATCGATTGACTCAAAGCCAGAATGTGATATTTATAATTAAAATTGAATGTTGAGTCAAACCCTCTTAAGAACATGCATACATATGTAAATGTCATGAGTAATGGATATGCTTAACTGAAATCATGAGGAACCATGGGATACTCGTCTTTTAACTGACATACCACGATAGAGCTTACGTTGTCCGAAATATCACATTCAAGTAGGTAGAGTCGTCCAAAGCCTTGCCAGGGCTAAGGACGATACCATGATACCGATATCAAGCTCATGGGAAAATAGGGTCGGGGATAGCTCACAAGGGAGGTCCCCAAGTAATATTTAATAGTATAAACCTACGTTGGCACATAGTTCTGAGGCGTAGGGTGATCGACCCTTATCCTACTCGGTGCTAGACATTACTCCCAAAAATATGCATATGCTCTACATCGTTATTCAATGAAGCTCAACATCATCTATTGACGAAGCTCAATCATCATGTACATCTCAAAACTGAAATCATGCATGTGAGAAGATTTATCTCAAAACATAGCACAAACTGAAAGATAATTGGGAGTCTTCGCTACAAAACCATGTGGTACGCTCAATTCAAGAAATCAGCAATCACACTTTGAACATGTGGACATTGCCCAAAGCTTTATCATACTTGAAAGTACTCAATTAATATCGAAAACATTATTATAATAACATGGGTATCTTGAAAACATTCTTTTCATCATAATATCTCATCATCATCATACATTCATCACAAATCTCATCTTTTATGAACTTTTCATCAATGGGCTTTTAATTCATAAAGCTAGAAACATGATTTTTAGTTGAAAGCATTATAAAACTTGTCCATGCTTCAAAATTCAATGGTGAAACATATTTAAATCATACCCATGTAATGAATTAGGAAATTCATGCATTGGGTTAAAACCCCATAGATTAGTCATAGATCATTCATGATTTAGAGAAGGATTGGGCATGGGTGTGAAAGGATTCACCCATTCATAACCCTACATACCTGTTGGTAGCTGATTCTTACACTTCTTTAGATGCCCAATAGAAAATTTAAGAGAAATTGAAGAATGCTAATCTTTATCACCCTCTCTCACCTCTACCTTGCATGCATGAATGAATAAGGCCTAAAATAAACTTAACCCCTTTAAAAGTCACTATTCATAACTCAAAACGACGTAGTTTAGGCCTTAGAAGCTTAGGAATCACGAAATAACCCTTAATAAAATCACAGAAAATAATTGTCAGGTAGCCCCAACGAGAGACTTAACGATTCGTCCCCTTTGACAACAACTCATTGTTTGATCCATGAAGTATATTGCCTCTCAAGTCTCCTAGGATCGTCACAGATGACTTGACGACTCATTCTGCCTTGACCTCAGATATATATTTCCCTGCTTGGTCACGACTCACCCCACGAATCATGGGGACTGACCACAACTCGTGGGTCCTTCCGTCAAGTACACTGACTCTCTTCCTTCTCTTTTCTTACTCACCCACCCCACGACTGACCTAACGACTCGTGGGACCTGACCATGAGTAATGGTCATGTCCGTGGGATCCCACTTCAAAATTTTCAAATTTATCCCCTGGGCCTCCCCACGAGTCACATCACGACTCATGGGCTCCTCTCTCAGGTCTCCTCTCATTTTGTTCCTGGTGCCAGATTTTATCTTTTTCTCTGTTTCAACTCTTGGGTCTGATCTTTGGGCTTTTGGGGTATAACAAGTTCCCTTGTCCATCATATCAGACAGAGATACTCAGTACTCTTCCCAGTTTTGGATATCGTTTTAGAAGGGACTTGGTACTTAGGTCAAGCTTAGTATAACTTTTCACCCGCAGATAAATGGTCAAGCCGAGTGGACCATTCAGACTCTTGAGTACATGTTGAGAGCATGTGGGATTGATTTCAAAGGTAGTTGGGAAGATCATTTACCTCTCATCGAGTTTGTTTATAATAATAGTTACCACTCCAGCATTTAGATGGCTCCATTTGAGACTCTATATGGGCGGAGGTGTAGATTGCCTATTGGTTGGTTTGAGGTAGGTGAAGCTACGTTGATAGGGCTAGATTCAGTTCATGAAGCTATGGAGAAACTTTAGCTTATAAGGGAAAGGATGAAAACAACTCAGAGTTGTCAAAAGTTATATATGGATGTTAGGCGGAGAGAGCTTGAGTTTGAAGTTGATAATTGGGTGTTCTTGAAGCTATCTCCCATGAAGGGAGTGATGAGGTTCAGAAAGAAAGGGAAGCTTAGTCCCTGATATGTTGGCACATACAGGATTGTAAGGCGTGTTGGCAAGGTCTCTTATGAGTTGGAGTTTCCAATAGAGTTACATTCAATGCATCCAGTCTTCTGTGTATCATTATTGAAGAACTGCTTTGGTGACCTGGCTTTAGTTATTCCGGTGGAGAGCTTTGGTGTGAAGGATAGCCTTACCAACAAGAAGGTACCTGTTGAGATCCTCAATCTTCAGGTTTAGAAGTTCAGAAACAAGGAGGTACTTCAGTAAAGGTATTATGGAGAAATCAGCTTGTTGAGGGAGCTATATGGGAGGCCAAAGCAGATATGATGGCTAAACAATCATATCTTTTCCCTACCAACTCAGTTTCCTCTCTAATACTTTATTCAGTTTAATGTCGAGTTCATGTCTCTAAGCTCCTTTCATGTTTTTGCATGGATATGTATTTCATGAATTCAGTTCAGTCATGTACTTCAGTCCGAAGTCAGTCACTCTGTCAGTTTCAGCTTTAGATGTTTAGTAATTGAGATTGTAGTTCCTTTCCCCAGCTTTTTAGTATGCTTAACCCACATTCGAGGATGAATATTCCCAAGGGTGAGATATTATAACACCCCGAAAGTCTCTAATATTAGACTCGAGGGTTGAAGCGGACAAGAAAAATCTGCAGATTCGATAAGGGGTGCCAAGCTGGTAAGGAGTCATTGTCAAGGGGTCACCACGGATGGTGTGATGACTTGTTGTATGACCCCACGAGTCATTAGTGTGGTCGTTATGTGCTGAGAAAGTTGCAGACTAGGAGACCTAACGGGTTAGGGAACGAGTTGTTGTGTCACTTCTTGACTCTTCAGGTGGGTCCTCGTCAGGACTACTGAAGATAAAGGATGGAATTTACATTGGTGACAATGAGATAGATAATGAGTCGTACAGTGGAGTGACAATTCTTCCAGTCCCTCGTTGGGACTAGCAGTGTCACTTTTTCAGCGAAATCAGTAAGGGCATTTTTATAATTCTTAAGCTACTAAGTCCTAAACTACATTGTTTTAAGATCTGTTAGGAGGGCTTTAAGAGGGTTTAACCAATTCTAAACCATTCCCCTCCCATGCATGCAAGTCTAAGACTTCTCCATTGAAGATCAAGTCCAGCATTCTTCAAATTCTTCTCTAAATATCTTGGGCTTTCAAGGGCAACTGTAGATTTAGTTTGTCTAGGTATTTAAGGCTATGAATGAGGGTTCCATTCACTCTCATTCTCAAATCCTTCTCAATTTTCATTAATCAAGTCTCAAGCTAAGATGTGATCAAAAAGGGATTTTTACCCAATCTTATAGGACTCTCTATCAATAGTTTATGGGTCAATCCCTTTTATGTTTTAAAGTATATTTGAAGATTCATAGGCAGATTTTGAGCATGCTTTGATTTCAAATTTTAGAAAAATTATGCCCAATTATGCAAGTTCATGATAAAGTCAAGTTTATGATTTATGAATTCAAGTATGATGAGATATCTAGCATGTAGAATTCAAGTATGATGAGATATCTAACATGTATGAATGTTTACAAACTACTCTTGTATGAATCGATGATTTTGATCAATGAAGTCTATTCCACGTATGCATAATTTTGAGATTTGTGCAAACCCACACAAGATAAGTATGTTTTATGATCTAGCGAAGGCTAACAAGATCAAATGCTAGGTATATATTTTGGAGTGAAGACTCCTCAAATGTATAGATTCAAGTTATCTCCTAGAATATGATTATATGAGCATTATACATGTTTTGAGAGTAGTGTCTCAAATCGAGTAGGCTAGGGATTCCAAGGTTCTACGGTCTCATAAACTGTTATGACCCAAGAGTACACCCAGATCATAGACACGGGACAAGGAACCTCGAAAGGCTCCAAGCTGACCCATGGCACAATCATCGCATACACTTAACATAAGAAAACTCTAACACCATAAACCAGCGGAAGAACTGACTAAGAACTCCCAATAATTTATTGGGCACTGTACGAAGTATTTGAAATACAGGAAAGAAATACCATTCAGGTAAGATTTCCAAAGGGGTTGCAAATGGATCTGCCGGTTCACCAATCATTGATGGTTCTAAAACCTTATATAAATCAAAACGAAAACTTAATAACATTTAAGTACAAAGTTGAATCTGTCTAACAAGTCTGAAAGCCTTCTAATAAACTGATGAGTTGCTAGGACAAGCCCATAGCTAACTCCAAAAGTCTGAAAACTAAAACAAGATAAAATGAGAATATAAACCACGTCCTCGGAAGATGAGAACTCACAGCGAGCAGCTGGAAGAGAGAGAGAAGCGTATCTAGTCACGCGGCTGAACCTGGAGACCTGAATCTATATCATAAAATGATATAGCACAAGAGGCGTACGGTTAGTACTTGGAATGTACCAAGTATGCAGGAATGTAAAAAAACCACTCATAAGCATCAATATACAAATAGGGAGTACCATAAATCACCGGGTTAGTAACGTAACTGAAAAGAGATAAAACAATCTGTATGATATCCTCATATTCATCTAAACATCATCACATGATAAGGACATGCATTGTTACTAGTTCAACTGGAGCACAAAAGTATTGATCTTAATGACACAGGAATGCAAAGTCATGACTGATATATAAAGGGTCCCCGACTGTCCAAAGAAAGCATTCTCACTTGCGAAAATCCCTAACCGTTGAAGGGAGGGAAAACTTGATGTAAGAAGTCATTGACTAGCTAAGGATGTACGAAATACTCTTTCTAACGAGAACTCGCGACTGACTAGGGAAATACTCTTGATAACGAGAAATCCTGACTTACTAGGGAAATACTCTTGCTAATGAGAAATCCCGATTGACTATGAAAATACTCTTGCTAACGAGAAATCCCGACTGACTAGGAAAATAATCTTGCTAATGAGAAATCCCGACTGACTAGGGAAATACTCTTGCTAATGAGAAATCTCGACTGACTAGGGAAATACTCTTGCTAACGAGAAATCCTGACTGACTAGGGAAATACTCTTGATAACGAGAAATCCCAACTGAACAGGGAAATACTCTTGCTAACAGAAATCCCGACCGACTAGGGAAATACTCTTGCTAACGAGAAATCCCGACTAACTAGGGAAATACTCTTGCTAACTAGAAATCCCAACTAACTAGGGAATTACTCTTGCTAACAAGAAATCCTGACCGACTAGGGAAATATTCTTGCTAACGAGAATCCCGATCGACTATGCTAATCTAAATAACAACAGCTAATCCGAGACAAAGACATTAACTGATTTTCATCATACAACATTCTCATCAACAAGATCGGGCTACTTTCTAATAACAACAAACCCAACAGTTGCAATATCATTCTCATGCATTATCACCATAATTCACCTCATCATGGAGTCAAATCAATAATTATCTCAAGCATACGCTAACGAGCATTCAATAGATTCATATTGTGCATATACTATCATGACACTCCGAATTCCAAGTTCCTCTTATTCACATGTAATATGAGATCATGCATGGTTTATAAATAAAACTCATGCTCTGTCAAGATATATGACTTCACTTATTTAGGTCCAAACATCCCATACACCTGTCAAAATCACTCCTTTGTGAACTCTTTAGCCATGGGCGTTTTAGATTCCAAGGTTTTTATAAAAACAATTTTAATAAGGAAAATAATGTAGAATCCGCCCAGGCTTCATATTTCAACAATGAAGGTGAAGTCTTATTACGCCAAATCAATTAAATCTAAAGCAGGGTAAGGACACCTAACTTATTTCAATTACTCAAGCCCATAACTTCTACTCAATCCCATATGATAATCAACATCATACTCAAGTCATCAGGGTTAATTATGCAATATTTTCAGACTTCCATCATGTTCATGAGTTTCTACAATAATCATGAAACGAATGTACAATTCCCAATCAATAGTAAGATCAATTTAGGGAGAACATACTATATGTATACATACTCACCTAATCTTCACAATTTCATCATATTCATGCATGACTACGACAATCAAGTGAACAATAAGCGGAACCCTTTTATTACTCAATTCAATTCATGAAGAAATGCTACCATAATACAATCCCAACATATAATCCATATTTCAAAGCGACCCATTAATTAAGATTCCAATTCATTCCATAATCGCAGTAAATATTAGCATTTAAGAAAAGGATGAGGAAGAAATTACCCATTGTTCAAAACCCCAAATCATGATATTCTAAATCATTTAAATTGGTTTCTTATTGAAAACATTTTGGGGCACAAGGATGAAAAGATATCCTTGTTGAAGTCCCACATACCTGGTAGACAAAGACCCCGCTTGATTATCTTCCTTGAAGCTTGAAGAACACCTTGGGAAATTCCTAATATCTTTGGAGAAAAGAGGAGGAAGAAGGGGATTGAGAGAATGAGGGTTTAGGATTAGGAAAACCCTTAAAAACGTCCCTAAATAGTCCCAAAACAAAATCACTTTAAATCTGGGAGCATGGGATTTTACCAACCTGCCCCTGAGAAAATCTGAAAAATTACCCGAACTGATGCCACGACTCACCTGACGGGTCGCTACCATACCCGACGGCTCGTTAGTGCACTCGTCAAGTCTACTAGAAATTCTCAACCTCCAAGCCACGAACAACATGACGACTCATCGATAGACCCGACGACCCATCATGTTGTTTCGTTAAGTTCACTGGAAATTTCCTTAGAACCAATGCTTCTCCCTCCTAACGACTAACTAGAAGAGTCTTTGCCACTCCTAATGATTCATCAGGACATCCGTCGTCACTGCTTCTTGACCTCCACCCCACGACTGGACATGACGACTCGTGGAATCCCACCACGAGTAGTTAAGTCTCCCATCCTGAGGTATTTTTGCCAGTTTTTCTGTGCTTTTTCAATTATACTTCCCGTGTCTATTCTTAGTCCCTTCCGAGGTATTACATAAACTATGCGCCAAAATAGGTATATTTTGGGACCTCTCAAGAGAGTGTTCCCCCGCCCGAGGGCACACCGTTATATCACAACTTTCTTATCCTACGCCCTAGCAAGGCTTAGGATGTCCCTCTTCCACATGGGCAAGACGTGGGATCATCATGCACTCATACATGATGGTTTTCAGTTAAGACGTGTCTCCCATTGTTCCTCATGCTTTCAGTTATGCATGTTTATGACTTATGATATTATGTTTTCAGCAGGTTTGACCCAACGATCTTTTATAAGATTTTACTTATGATTTCAGTCATGTCAATCCATATGATTCTATTTTCAACTTTGGGTCATTCTATTCAAATATGAAATTCAGTTTATGACTATTCAAGTTTTCAAATATCAGCATGTAGTCCCTACTCTCATGACCTTATGATTTATATTATGTGCATGATTTTAGTTATGCTTGCTTGGGCTGTTTTTCTTACCTTACATACTCAATACATTCTAATTACTGATCGCATACTCTATACTGTATCGTTTCATGATACAGGTCTAGATGCTCAGACTCAGTCCCAAAATTATCCATTCTCCACAACTTAGTCTAGTTCCTTTATTGGTGAATCCTCAGTCTTCGAGGACCTTCAGATTGTTGAGTTGTGTTTCTTTTAAGTGTTAGACTTTTAGTGAGCTAGTTGGGGATGCTGTCCCATCAGCTCTTCAGTTATGTTAGAGGCTTTCCTAGACAATATGTAGAACTTCAGCTTTGTCAGTATTGACTCTATATTGTTGATGTGTATTCTCACTTCCGCTTATTCATGTTTAGTTTGTCAGTTTTCGTTTGTTATATGCTCTTTAGATGCTATGTTCATGCCATGGGTCGACTGAAAGCCATTCGTGGTTCTAGGTCCTGTGTCGCAGTCCAGGCCTATGTTCGGATCGTTTCATAAGTATTCAAAGTGATTCCAAGAACTCTTAAGTAAATTCAAGTATTCTAAAGTTGTGTCTAATTACTCTGAGTCGAGTTCAAGTACTCCAAAGTTGAATCTAAGTATTTTGAGTTGAATCCAAGTATTCAAAAGTTGAGCCTGAGTATCTGATCTTTGCCCAAATCCACTCCAATGTTTGAAAGGGTAAATAGTTGATGCAAATATAATACCCAACAAAGAGTCATGGTCAAATCCATAATGACTTTGTTAGACCCAAACTATCGAGCACTTGTCAACATAGTTTTGAGAGCTTAGAGACTATTTGAATTAGGGTTAGGATAAATATAACTATAACTAAGGAACATAAATTGCTTTAGATTGTACTTAAATAATGAGAAGTACTAGGAAAGTGACCCCAATTTTGAATTGATCCCTTTAAAGCACCCAATATGGGAAAATTGAATATGGGATATTGATGAACATGCAATCAATCACTTAGACAACCAATGAGTATCTTTCAATAACACCAATGGTCTCAATCTACCTCAATTTTATCAAATTCAAGAGAACTTCCTTTTATCTAATTGCTTATTGTTAATTGGAATTCATCCTATGTCTAGTTGAATCCATTAAACAAGGGTTAGAGCCTTGAATTATTGTTGATTGATGCTAACCCAACCTAAATTGACTATTTCAAGAACCATAAAGGTAATTGGACAGGATTCAATAACTTTCATCATTAATCACACTTTATAATCCATAAATCAATCAAATTTTCTTAAGACCACACTCAATTTTACCCGATCGTGATCATTAGGGTTCACAACCCTAGATCTGGTTTAATTACTCATGGCAAGGAGAAGAGAAGAGAGAAAGTAATTGAATATTCTTACCAATGAAATTGTACTTTGGAGATGAAACTTGAATTGATGAATTTAAATCTTTAAATTATATGATGTATTTACTTTCTATGCTATGAACTATGAAATATTTTATCTACTTTAGTCTAAGATGAGATCTCTATAGAATATCCTAGTATATGTGAAAAAAAGGAAGAAAAATACTACTTATATTAGTCCAAAAACCCTTAATTCATCTAAAATCAGAGGGCCCCAGGTGTACAGGGACAGAGCGTCCTTTAGAAGGATAGACTGCCCTTTGCTTGGTTGATTAATTTTGGGTTTGCCACATTGTTGTCCGTACTTTGATTGGCGGACCGTCTTCTGGAAAGACAGTCCGTCCTTTAACTCGTCAGCTGCTAACCACTTGGAAGTGGTTTTTGGATCAAGCCAAGCCTGATGGACAGTTGAATGTGTGGACCATCCTTCTGAAAAAGTGGTCCATCCTTTGTTTAGTTCTTGGGCAGATTTGTGGTTTTGGCTTCTCTTTTCCTTATTTCACTTGGGTTCCTGAAACATAGCATAATGAGATCAGTTTTGACTTAAACTTAGTATCTAAAGACATGAAAATCTCTATGAAATGAAGAAAAGATGTGTCACAAATTCCCAACATATCAACACCCCTAACTTAAAGCATTTGCTTATTCACAAGCAACTAAAATGAGAAAACAAATGTAACACCTAAACTAATGTCCTGACATCACAAATTGCAATGACTAGGGTGGTTTTGATAATCAGCTACAAACACTCACATTTCAATCCAGCCAACCCCTCCATCCAATAAAACCATTTTTCTCGCAACTGCTCAGACTAAGCATACAATCTCTAATAATGACATCATATCAACATGCACACATCTATATTTGAGAAGTAAAACATGTTAGCTATTTACATCCATATGCCCTCACAATCAGACTAAGGAAAGTGTCCATTTTCTAAAGCAATAATAACACATATTTTAAGGACACACAAGATCAAGAGCGAAGAAAAAACACTAAACTCTCACAAAGAAGTTCACAAGATAGGTCACAACTACCATATGCTTGTGTATTTACTCAAACTCCTTTTCTTTTGGATATCTGGGTTGAGATCACTTAAAGGATTTTCTAACTTTGTAATGATAATCAAGGGAGTGATAGGATACACATATGGTCTTTAGTGACTCATTTACCATCCTTAAACACTTCATCACTCTTCCACTACCTTTGTCACTTTTAGGATCCCCTCTTTTTCTTCCCTTCTATACTTAGCAACTTTTTACACCCCCAAGGTATTTTGTGAGCTTAATTTTCATTTTTCTCTTTTTCTCTTTTATTTTCTATTCTTTTTCTTCTTTTTGGTTCATTGGTGAATACACCTTGGGATATGATCAAACATTCATCATTGCCATATTTCTTTCTTTTCCAACTTATCACCACAACTTACACCTTTTTGCTCATTTTTCATCACATTTCAAAGTGTCAAGGAGGATGGGTTCAAAAGAGGGTCAACTTGAGAATTGATTTTTGCAATCATTTCGGTTGATCAAGTAAAAAGGTCAAAGACTCAAAAGGAGAGACTAGGGATTTCATCTTTTGGTAGGTCTATTTAGGCAAGTGTGGCTTTTGAAACACAAAGAAGGCCTAAGTTCACCTCTACAACCCATAGTCTATCCTAAGTTCAAGCACAAGTATCAAGGCAAGTTCTACAATGTAACCAAATCAAGTGAATAAGCAAAATCTCTTACCACATAATGGCACATGGCTATCAAAATGACTGAACATATTACTCTCAACTAGGTACACATTGTCATAATTAGCACAATTACATATCAAAAGTCGAGGTACACAAGTCAATACTAAATAGTTTTTGCAAAAATTTTGAGGGGGCATTGTTTTCAAAAATTGCTACAAGCATATTAGGAACTCAATTGCCACCACTACTTAAGTCTGAAATATTTTAATCAACCAAACTGACTCAACTAGTAGGTTGGTCATCTTAAGAATGTCATCTAGCAATATATTATTAGGCCCCCACACTATAATAATTTAACTACATTATTTTGTCAGATTCAACAGAAAATAAGTCTTACGGGAAAGACCCATGGCTAAGAAAACTCAAGAGGATCCTATGCTAAGAAAGAAATAAAAAAACATATGAAAAATATATACTAAGAAAGTAATAAAATGGACCATCACACACATTAGTCAACTCAAAAATTCATAATATCATACAAAACAAGAGTTGTCATAACAAGCAATAGTACAAGCAAATATGCCACATAGGGCCAAATAACATCTATCCCCCACTTAAAAATTGTGCAATGTCCTCAATGCACATACAAAGAAAAAAGAAAAAAAAGAAGAGTGACGAAAGCTCCCTATAATGAGCAAAGAACAGCAAAAGCATAAAAGTGACAAAAGCTCCCTGTAGCGCTCATACTACGCTAGTAAAGGTCACTTTTTGGTGTGTCGCTAAAGTGCTCACCTCTATTTCATGAGGTTGGCCCTGGATGTGGAAGAACGAGTTCTACTTTTCTATCCTAAGGTCCTCAGCCTCTGTGGTGTCTAGGTATGGGTCATCCTCCTCCTGGAGGTCTTTCTCAACATGCTCAATCTGCTCCTCCAGTAGCCGAACCTTACCTTTTTCATGTGGAGGGGCAGGAACGACTGGCTGTGATGGAATGGGAGGAAAACCTTGCTCCTGTGAAATTCTGCCTATGGTGGCCCTTAGAACTGGAGCTGGTGGAGGTGAGGTCTGAGCTTGGTCTAAGAGGATTGGAACCGCATGTGGAAGTAATCTACAAAACTAGATATAGGAAGTGTCTTATCCACTAATGGTATTTGGACCTCCTCAGGCTACTACTCACACATCTACAAATCTAGCACTATGGCTTTGGTCTCAGCTAGGTCCGTTCGGAGGCTCAAAATGTTAGATAAACTAGCACCCTAATCGAACTAGAGTAGTCTAGCATCCATCATCCCTAGCTGGGAACTCAAGGCCTCATGAGAGCTCCTGATAGCATCCTGGAGTGACTGCAAAGCATGCTCAATAATGGTGGCCACAAAATCCAACAGGTCCTCAATCAGTCTGGCCAGCTGGCACTTCTCTCAATCAAGCCTAACAGCTAAGCTGGGTAAAAAGTCTCTAGAGCTCAAGAGAGGCCTGGATAAGGCAACTGGAAACCAAGAAGGATGGACTCTATGGGGAGCAGAATCTGAAGGTGTTGTGTCTGATACTGCAGGGGGCTGTGAAGTAAGCTCCTCAATCTGGATACCTTTACTCTCTATAATGAGCCCTACTGGCAATACTGCGCTAGGATGGCTAGCAGCAGTGACAAGTGCGTCATCCCTCATCTTGATGATATAAATCACCAGATGAGCATTACTATCCTTGGGAGCCACCACATTGACTACAATACAGCTATTGATGGCGTACCGCACAGTTAAAAAGCCAATGAGGATCCTATTTGATGTGCTAGTTAAAGTGGATCAGTTTATCTTTCCAAATGACTTTGAGATCTTAGATTGCGAGGTTGATTTTGAGGTACCCATCATTTTGGGGTGACCATTCCTTGATACTAGGAGAGCTTTGGTGGACGTTGAGGCTTGCTATTTGAAATTCAAACTGAACAAGGAGGAGGTTACCTTCATGTCTGTCAGTCAATGAAATAGCCCAATGAGTTTACGGTGGTGTCAGCAATCGAGGATGAGTTCGAGTTTATTGATGAGGTCTGAGTAGTCAAGAGACTTGCATCATGTCACGATGTTAAATCAGTCACTTCTTGGGAGGCAATCCATGAGGTGGTTTGGTGAAGTTTGAGTAATCAAACCATCTGCTTCATGCCACGATGTTAAATCAGTCACTTCTTTGGAGGCAACCCAAGTATCTTGACATATGTGTGCTCAGTGTGCAGGTGAAACAAAATTAGATGGGAGAAAAATTTCAGCATAGGACTATGCTACGAGCCTCAGTACGGCCCGTATAACGATTGTACAGCTCCTAATACTATCGTGGTGAGAAGTAGAGATTGGCCCAGGTGGATAAGTTTACGTTATGGTTGGTCACTGCAAACTGTATCTCCATTGTATAAGTAGTAGTACCCACTATAAAGATGAACTATGCTACATATGAAAGTGCAGAAATCTTGACTTACGTATCATAGTACCAACTGTACCTTCATGGTACGAATTGTACCATGTGCTCATAAGTCCCCAGGTAAGTTCCCACAGTCACTTGCTACGAGTCCAAGGGATGAATTGTAGGTCTGACCTATGACTCATGGTACGAGTCATGATGGGAAATTTGAATGAAATAACTCAAATGACCCACCTCGACCCGAATTGTCTTAATCCACCCCAAAACTATTTAAAATCAAAATTTCAGACCTAACTTTCCCTCTCACTCACAAATGCAACCCACGATCATCTCCCCTCAATCCTCAATCATTTGAAACACACGCAAAATCCCATTTTTGAGCTTGAATTCATGCAATTAAATTGCACAAACTAGTCAAACTGCTAGCTCTAACCTGAAGGAAGCAAGAATTGTTCAAAGAATTTGATCGTAGCAAGTAAGTAATAAACTCCCAATGTTAATCTCTTGTTGTCATTGTAGCCAATTTTTTACTGTGATTCCTCCATTCATGAACATGAGGAAGAGGAATGTAATCAAAGGCTACACACAAATGCTACTGATGGGTTTAGGAGCAAAAAAATGCTCAAGAAATTAAATAAATGTTCAAGGTGTGAGTTAATGGGTGAAATGTATGATGAGGTTTGAATGGGTAGAAAAAATAGGGTATTGTAAGTCAAGGTGGTGGGGAATTCTGAGTACCCATCTCAAAGTTTGATTAATTGCATGAATTGAGCATGCTTAAGGTGAGGATAGGCTTCACAGGCCTTCCTACAACTCATGGTTTCATGCTATGACTCATAGGATGGATTGTTGGGACTGTCCTAAGTCATTTGAACTGGAAACTCATGGTACGAACCCTGGGTTACAACATGTGGTATCTCACTACAAGTCGTACTTGGTGGTCGTATCAAGAATCAGACAAGGGTCAAGTTAAATAGTAACAATATGACACTTAGTATGACTCGTGGAATCCAACTATGATCTATAACACGAGTCATACAAAAATACAGAAAGTCATGAATGTCTAGAATTTCTCCTACGACTGTCAGTACGAATCGCACCAACATGGTACAAGTCGTACAATCAAGTCGTGATAGGGACAAACAGTATTATCAGTCTTACTACAAATCGTACCACCTAGGCACGACTCGTACTGATGAATCGTGGTAAATTACTGAAAATAATATTCTTACTTCCTTTTTCTTAGATCACACTTTCTAACCTTTTTCTCCATAGGTACAATGACGATAAAGAGAAGAGGACCAAGAATACCCAGGATAAGAAGGCTAGATCTAAGATTGCTGCTTGGAGGGGCTTAAGGGATGAGGCCTCTAAATCTGAGTAGGAGAAGGGCTCCCCTAGTGGTTCGGTGGAGGAGTACTAAGTAGACACAGATGACACAAAAGAGCCATGGACCCCTAGGGCACAAGCCAAGGCTTCGGCCGAAGCTGTTTCACCCACACCTGCTGGAGCTCCCTAGTCTGAGGAGGACGCCGAGGAGCAGCCTCAGAAGCTCGACAAGGCTCCAATGCTGTCGAGGGGTCAGATAAGGCCTAATCTAGAGAAGGTGAAACTGAGGAAGGGTCCGATAAGGAGGCCCAATCTGGAGATGGAGCGGATGAGGAAGGGTTTGAGGAGGAGGCCCAAGATAATGAGGATGATCAGACTCCGCCTCCAAAGAGTCAATAGAGCAGCATTGGTGGAAAGGCTAATAGCTGAGGAAAAGGAGGAGGTTGAATGGGTGATCAGTGGACGGCAGGTTACAAAGGCTTCGCTTAACTTCATACCGAAGGCCTGCTGGACACTAATACGCCACATGTTGGAACCGACAGCTAATGATAATACACTGAGTGTCAATAGAGCAGCATTGGTGGCTTGTATCATGTCTCGATATGCCATCAACATCCCGCGAGTGATAGCTAATGAGACACAAGATTTCGCTCTAGGCCTGAGAACCATTATTCCATTCCTAAGTCTCATCCATAGACTTTGTAGAGATGCTGGGGTAAGGGTGTTGAGAGAGATTGATGTGGAGGTTAGAGACCACAGGACTGCTGATATTGGTCTTATCAGAGACAACATGAACCTGGTCAACCATGTTTGATTACCCACAGTAGTCCCACTAGCACAGTTAGTAGAGGGAGAGCATACAGACGTCCCCACCTTAGCAGAGCTGAATGAGATGCAGACTACAAAGGTCGTCCATATAGAGGCAGCTCCGAGTACTTCCTCCACACCTCCCGTGGCCATTCCTAGCTAGGTCCCAACTGGCTATGTCCTATTTCATCAAGATTTTCTTTAGAAGATACGAAAAATACTGATGTTGATCGATAAAAAGGTCAACTTGATGATTGAGAATGTCAAGCCTTGTGTGAAGGCTGAGATAGATGAGGTTGCATAGCCGGTTGGACAGCTTTGAGCTCCGTTTCAATGAGTGCTTAGCTGATTAACTGGACATATGCAGCTTGAGAGAGGAGCTGGAGGCCCTACAGAGTCAAGTAGCTGAGTTGTCATCTAGACAACCGACTTTATTAGCAGCCCCCACCATCCCTGAGTTTGATGAGGAGCTTGACCTCAGGGCATTTTGCGCTCCAATAGCAGCTGGTAGAGATAAGGGGAAGAGGAGGACCTCATATGTTGTTGATGAGGAGCCCTCAAGGAAGAGAAAGTGAGCAGTAATAGCTAGCTTGTAGTCTCATGAAGAGCACATGTCTGAGCTACAGGAGCGAGTTAGAGGAGCTGGGAGCTCAGATGTTGTGCCTGGAGAGCTTGCAGGTGGCAAGGACCTTTCACGTAAGCCATATTCAGCCAGAGTTATTACTGAGGTCACGGAAGTGGCCATGACTATTGAGGGGGTGAGCACTGCCCCAGTTTCCACACTATTGAGTGTGTCGGCCGCCACTGGTGACACGATTGTAGCGGAAGGAATTGTTCTTGGGCACCCACCTCTGCATGATGACAAGAGAACTTATAGCACCACAGGTATGTCTCTCTCCTATTCCTTACATTTTTATTTCTTTGGGGATAAAACATGTTTCAGAAAAAGGGAGGTGTACTTGTTTTTGATTTCTCCCGAGGGGTTTTGTTGGCGTGTTTCTTTTCCCTTTAACATGCTATCTAGTAGAACCGGCATGTTAAGGATTTTTTTGTGTTTTGTTTAACTAGGAGTAGCTTAGGAGTACTTTACAGCCAATAAATGCACTTATTTTAAAGTTGTTGAAAAAGAACCCTTTTTGAAATTTTTTATGTTAGTTGTGTGTGTGACTGCAAAGCATGACTTTAGTGGATCTTTTATGTCATTTAGAATATTAGCATGTGTATTGTGGCTTATCTGTGCATGAACTATATAGATAGAATAAATACAAATCTGTATCATAATTGAGTGAGGATTTTTGCTGAGTTCAATACTGCGTAAAGGATCTAGAACTTGCCTGGTTATTCTTTACATAGGTTGTAGGATAGTTGGTTAGGAAAGGATCATAGGTCGTTTTTGTGTTAGCCTACTTTTAGCCTTATTGTCTTACCATATGGAAAATGTATCCCTTGATCCCATGTTTGAGCCTAAAGTTGACCATTTTTCTTTGATTACCCATTCACCTTTCCCGTGTTTATAATGAACATGTTTGGCCCTAGTCCCTCCTTGGACATTGTGAACCTCAACTTAGGCAAAATACCTAAGTTGAGGGTGGTTATAGTAGGGGTGCGTAGACCGGTTGGGGGAAAGAAAGAAAAGTTCAAAGAAAAGTTGTGTGTGGTGTGAAATGTCAAAAGAGAAAAAAAGAAGAAAAGTGTTGAGTTGTCAAAAGCAAAGCAAAGAAAAGAAAATAAAAGAAAAGAATTGAAAAAGATGAAAAAGATACACCACACCCACAAGTGACTCTTGAAAGGAGAAAAAGGGAGGAAACTTGAAAAAGGATAAAAAGGGGTAAAAAGGTAAAAAGTGAAGCCAAGTTGTGTAGTGCCACGGAGGGTTAGTTACTAATTCCATATCTACCATACCCAGCCCGAAGCCTACATTTCAAGCTGAGAAAAGTCCTATAGTTATCCTAGCTTGACTTTTTGAAAAACTGACAGTTGTTTGTGTAAATAGCATTAGTGAAAGCTCAATTTTCTTCTAATAGTTAGATGCCATATCTAGATCCCTGTATGTCATGAGTTGTAGTTGCATGTATGCATAGCTGACTTGGTTTGAATGAAAAAAGGGTCAACGTATGATAATGGTCTTTCGTGCAAACTTTGTTGTGTTGATTTGCTGTGGGTTTACAACACTTTCAATACTTAAAACTGAGAAAATATGCATGGTCTTAGGTGTTTTTATATAGATATGATGCATTTTTTCTTTTTTTTTAGGAAAATAAGGTGTTGGAGTTGAAAGCTGTGAAAGGAGGAAAAAGAGTGCAAAAATTGGACCAAGTACAGACCTTAGTACGAGTCGTACCTTGGTAGTACGAGCCGTACTGAGATTCATGATGAACTTTAGAGAGATTTTTCATGTAGCTAGACAAGTACAACTCTTGGTGCGAGCCGTACCATTGGATGTTGTTGATAAGGAGCCCTCAAGGAAGAGTAAGAGAAGGGAGAGAAGAGAGCGCAAACGGGCAGCAGTAGTGATAACGCTCAAATTACACTTATCGTTTGTAGAAAACGTAAGTGATCGTTGTATCAAAACAAATAACATAACAGGTGTCGGGGTCGAATCCCACAATGACTACAGAATGATTTACACAAGTGTTGTTTAGTGAATTGAATTGATTCGCATCCAAGCAATGAAAACGTAGAAGTAAATTTTGGGGGAAGTGAAGGCAATAATATTGTGGATTCAAAAATCAGCTAATCAAGAGAGAAAGATAACCAAAATTGAGAAACAATAATGAAAAAAGGCGAGAGGTGTGGTGTATATGAGATGTCAATCAAATCGGGATTTACTAGACAATCAAATTATTACTAATATGTAAATAACCTTGGAAAAATATGGAGCCCATGTTTTTCAACCACTTGGGCTCCTTATCCTCAAGTCCTTTCGAACCTCAAGGTACAATTCAACTATTCCAATATGGTTTGGATTAGGGGCTGAGCTATTTCTAGCCATCAACCTCTAAAGGGATTATGATCATGGGTTTTGGCTATTTCTAGACCAACCCCACATAATCAAATCCCAATCCACTATTTAATTATCCCCCATTACTTAATTATTCTTTTTCAAGCTAAAATCAAGTAAGAAAACAATACCCATATTTGCAACTATGAGCAATCAACTATAATTTGAGGAGAATCCAATAGATTTATAGTAAGTAATAACATGACAAATCTAGCAATACCCAATCAAATTAAACATCCATCATCATACACCTCAAGCTATAGATTTAGCTACTCATAATTGAGAAACATAAGAGCATATTCATTAAAAAACTCAATAATTTCATCATTAGGAGTAAGCACAATCAACCTCAAAATATCTCTACAATGATGGTTATACCTTGCTGAAGAAGATGAAGATGAAAAAGCAATATTCAAATATTTCTTTTCTTCTCCATTGGAGTTCTTTCTTTATCAAAATGTAAAGGTAATATTCAATGATATGTTCAGAGTACTTTTTCTAGAAACATAACATTCTCCTCTTTTTCAGGGATGGATATTTTTGCCCCTTTTCAGGCATTTTTCTCTTGTGATGGAACCGGCGGTTCACCGGTTGCTATTTGCGGGCCGCCGGTTGCTTTCCTCTATAATCCGGTGAAGTTCCAGAGCCTTTCAGCGATTCGACAGTTTCTATCCATGAGCCTCCATTTGATTTCATCATTTTTCCATCAATGTCCATCATATTTCAGTGATGGAACCAGTTGCTTTTCGCGAACCACCAGTTGCAGTTGTTCATCAAACCAGTGGGTGTCTGCGGTTGACCGGTGTTTCACCGGTGTCCTCCGGTGGAGCGGCGGTTTTCTGAATCTCATCCTTTTTACTCAATTTCATGATCTTCTCTTCAAGTTAGGTACCTGCACATCCAAAGGCAAAAAGGGCATAAAATCCCACTAAAATACTTAAAAACTAAGTCAAAGCTCACGCTTACAAGCCTAATGAGTTGGTAAAATTACCAATCTGTCAAATCCCCAAACATGAACCATTGCTTGTCTTCAAGTAATGTAATTCTTATCAATTGAGAAAAACGAATAGTAAGTCACTCCACAAGAGCTTATGCATCAATGACCGCTTAATCTATGACAACCCAAAAATGCTCACCAACTCACAGAAAAATAGAAGAATTTCCCCCCTAACAATGTGGAAAAGTTTCAAGAGGCAACCACAATTCATAGGCATGATTCACAACTACTTTCGTTCTGCAAAACAAGGGAATAGCTTATCCAATCAAATACATACAACATCTCAAATCATAATAACTACACATTTAAAGTTTGCCTTGGAGCTCACATTAATCATGCCTCAATCACACCTTTACTTTAATGCAAGAATGCCCCCAAAAGGGGGTGATGCCACTTACTACAAGAGAGAATCCCTTTTTTTAATCATAAATCAATGCATACATAAGGGATTATAGAAGATGATGATCACTCTCACTCTCACAAAAGAAATCTCCATGCACACAACTTGACCCATAGGCTTGCCCTTTGAGTAATTCACCACTAATGTAGAGAAACTACACTCAAAATCAATTAGGACTTGTGGGTCATGATGAAGGCTAAGGGTAATGGTAGGATAAATATTTAGCTCTAGTGAATCGAACATCCCTTATGCCTTTATGTCAACATTTTTATCTTCCCTATCCAACTCTTTAGATCACTCCACCTTATTCCTCCTTTTGCAACCATTTTCATCTTTTATGTCTCAAAGTCCTTCCTTGTAGCTCATTTGGCCATCACATTAAGCCTTGTCTAAGCAAGAGATAACACCATTTCATTACTTTTTTTTTCTTTTGGTACCTCAAGGTTTCTCAACCCATCATTTCATTCATTTTGATCACAATTTGATGCTACCTCAAATTTAGGCTCATCATATTTCCCTTTTTTTGTAAACCCCCAAACTTCGGCTTTTTGCCTCTTTCTCAGTGATTTCCTTATCTCTCCCTATGTATTGGGCTTCAAGCCCCTATTATTCTCATTCACTTACCACTGGCAATTAGGGAGGATTGGTGCCAAGAAGAGGGTTACAAAAAAGGTCATTGGCTTGTATTATGGTTTTCAGGAATAAACAATCCATAGGCTCAATATTGGCAAGCAAGGGAAGATATTTTCGGAGGTCATTTTGGGTGAAGTAACTAATCAAATGAAAGTCTAAAATCATGTTCTAAGTGCAGCTACATCTAGGATTTCACCTTGAGTCACACTTAGAGAAAGTTCTAGACAAGAAGGGATGCGTGAGATTCATTCCAAAGATCCTTACCGCACAAGGAATCAAACCCAAAGAGTTCACACAAGTCATTATAATCACAACATTTTGATTCAAGACATAAGAGCATGCAAATACATAAGTCAAACAGGGAATGTGTAATGTATGACAAGAGAATGCTACAGCTTTCATTTCAAATGCCCATTTTAATTTTTTTATCCCACACAAAAGTTTTTGGCGGTACTTCTCAAAAATAGTTCCACAAAAGACTCAAAGAAAACACATGGTTTTTTTCCTTAAGAGAGTCGCCTCACAATCTATCATTGGAAAATGTCAACCCGGTTCAACAACAAAAAGAAAAGAAAAAGAAAATGCTCCTTGGGAAAGAATCATGGTATGAAGAAAAACTTTGGAGTTTGATTACTAGCTATTATTTAAAAAGGCAAATAAAATCAAACTTGGGTAACAAATTTAGGCAATAAGAAGAAAGACCCATTTCAACAACACAGATGACATTTCATTTCATTTCATTGCTTCATAACTCAACATCCACCAAAATAAGATAAAAACTCCCCTCCCCCCAACTTAAAATAACACATTGCCCCCAATGTAAGAAGAGATGAACAAGTTAAAGGGGACTCCCTGAAAGACTTGGTGTTTGGGATGAGGGACCCATGAGTATGTGGCTTCATCAAAATTCCAAGAAGTAGTTTTCGATGCAGATGACAACGATGGATTAGGTGGGAGTTCTAGTGATTTTCGTGGCTCGGAAACTACCCATTTATTCGATAGGGCTCTAAGCTCATGATATGAAGTGGTATCCACCCCACCAGGTTTCTATGACAAATCTACTTCTCTCATAGTGAGCATCCAATGGGGTGGTGGCCGGATGTGATATCTCTTCATCAGACACAATTTCTCGTGAACTGTCAAAACCCACCCACCAAATCATCTGGCGGGCTTTTAGGTGCCTCGGACTGGGTCGCCAAGGCTGCTGATTCATGGAGGTCCATATTTCTGAAGGGTAGAGGATCCGTGTGTCTTGACACATCCTCCCTCAAGGAAATTACATCATATTCTAAGACCTCAACTTTAGCACAAAGGCCTCTCAACTTGTCTCTAGCAGGTTGCATGACTTCCTTAATGGTTTGCTGGATCATGGAAGGTATTGCCTTGGCCAACTTTACAATCTGTCTCTTATGAGATTGGGTCATTTGTGCTATTTTTAATAGGTCGTTGGCAGAGAGACGGTGACTGTGGTTTCTTGGGAAGAACCTACTATTGTGCTAGAGAACATAAAAGGTGGTGGACTAATCTTGTCCCCCATTCCTTTAGATCGCTTTAAGGTTGGAGCATCTTTAATAGATTTTGTTTCTAATGTAATCACTCCCTCAGCCTTCACATTATATCCAGTGGCTGAAAGAGAGGGTATGAAGCACACAGGCAAAACATACTCACAAGGTTAGGATAAGGAAATGATGTTGCTTGCTGCTTGGCCTTCGTTTTGAATTGATCCGCAATGATTTCTCCAACATTGATATGTGTCTGGTCCATGATGCAGACGACAAGAATTGCAGCCTCAATGGGGACCTGTGTTGTATTCTGTGAAGGAATAATCCGAGCACATACACAATCCAGCCACATACGGGCTTTAAATTTAGATCACAGGGTGAATCATTCCTTTTGAACTATCTCACTATGGTTGATCTCTCGCAATTGTGCTAGCTACCCATTGGAACTGATTTTCTTTATCTTCCACCTTCCTGCTGAACACTGAATTTAGTTGGATTGGTTCAACATAATAGAGGGAATTGATTTCTTCTAGGGTGATGTTCACTTTTTGGCCGCGCACCCACACAGATGGCAGGCATGGCATTGTCTCCACTCGGCCTTTGTGTCTCAAGATGCTTTGCCACACCCTGTAGGATATGTAGAACTCCCACACCAACTCAGGGAAGTAGGGGTCTATGGGTACCGTGAATGGACCCCAATCCCCCGTGCTGATGTAATAGTAAATATTGGGGAAATCATTTTTGAAGGACTCTACCTCAAATTGAGTTTATGCATGGATGAACCTCTTCTCCTTGAAAGAAGCCAAAGCGAATTTGTGCAATACGCTGGGCCTCATCAGAAGGTAAGTCCTGTATGGCGGTGTTGGTCATTGGTGCTTTCCTGGAGGTGGACATGATGCTGTAGACTAAGGTTAGTATTATATAAAGATTTAAAAGGAGAACAATCAGAAAATTGGAAAACTCAATGATATCCAAGTAGAAGTAGAGAAATGTTGACCCAAGTGACACTGGCAGAACATTGGCGAAACACAGGAATTAATCCATGAAGCGCCGATGAACCGCTGTCATGAAATAGTAAGTTGGGTAGAGACATAAATCACTGGAAAATCACCACCCGCGAACTGCAAAGAGCCAACAGAACGCGGGTTTGTGGAAGTGGCCTGTAGTCTCATGATCGAACCGCATTTCCACCGGCAATTCACCGGACATGAGTAGCGTGTTGTCGATGGGTTTCCACTCGTTCAGTCAATTCAAATTTTTTCCAACATCAATATTCTTCCTCTCATTACACCGCACTCTCCCTTACACAAGCATTCTCAACCCAAAATGATGATTTGCCCTTAAGAAAGCCGTCACGCTATCTATCATTGGGCAAATCATGAATGTGAAGCACACGGAGTTGCTCAGATTTCAACCCCTCAAATAAGAATTAAAAAAACAAATCACGAAGCACACATAAAAATTACGATTTCTATAGTAACATGTGAAACCCAAGATAGCACCACCAATATACCCGATATATGAATATCAATCAATCAAGTAAAATCAAAGGATAGTGAACACGGCTGGCACCAATGTCTATTCTAACATACAGGAGGTCAGATTTACATTCTCAAATAAAGCATAAACTAGGAGATACCTACCAAGTTGATAATGAAGAATAAGTAGAGAGAGATAAACTTTGTGACTTGTTCACCTATGTTGCCTCCAAGACTATGGGACTTCAGGTAAGGTGAAATGGGTAATGAGGGAGAGGTATTTAAAGGTTAAGAGAGGGTAAAGTGATTGGGCAAGAGAAAGGTTGATATAAATGGAGTTTAGGTGGGGAAGGTTGTTTGTTGGAAATTTAAGAGATGGTGGGAAAAAGGAAAAGTGTAGGAAATTGCAAAAGTAGGAAGGGTTTAATAATATAAGGGTTGTTTTGGGAAGTTGGAGTGGGTTTAAGGTGTTTGGGTCGGTTGGTCAGCAGTCGTGAATATTTTCATAAGAATAAATACCTAGATCTGTGCTTATCAGCGATAGCCGGTGAGGACCAGCGATCCGCCGGTTTGAGCGTCGGTGATCATAACCTGTTCACTTCTCTGGTTCATAATCGGGTATTGACCGGTGTCCTTCGGGTTGACATCAACGATCCACTAGGTGAGATGCCAATAGTATTTTAACTTCCAGGTATACTAGATGAAACCGGTGTCTTGCCGGCGATTTGCACAGTAGCAGTGGTGATTCGCCGGTTAGATCACCGAACATGGTCTAAACTTCTAGGTGCACTAGCTAGAGTCGGTGCTTCGTGGATTGATATTGGTTTTCTGCTAGTAATTTTCCAGTCTCTTCTCTGGTCTCCCCTTATTCTGCTCACACCCCGTGGTAGACCAGCGTCGTGCACCTTTGCACTAACATTCTGCTGGCTTGGCCCGATCATGCCTTAGTTCTCTTCTCCTTGCATCCAATCTACCTACAAAAATCAAAAACAACAAAGCATCAAAATTTTCAAAGTAAAAATGCTTGGGTTGCCTCTCAAGAAGTGCCTTAGTTAATATTGTGGCATGACGAAGGCTCCTTATGTGCTCTGGCTCATCTAGGTACATGACCTCTATTTGCTCAACCTCCTCCAACACTCCCAAATATTTTTCCCCTTTGTCCATTCACCTTGAACTTTGACTTGTCTTCTCCTTGAAGTTCTGTGGCACCATTTCCAAAAACTTGGGACACCTTAAATGATCCTGACCATTTAGATTTGAGACTCTCTAGGAATAACCTCAGTCTTGAATTGAACAACAATGCCAAATCTTCCCAAACAAAATTTTGATGCAAGATTTTCTGATCATGGTAATGCTTTATGCGGGCCTTATAAATAGTTGCGTTCTCATATGATCGCATTCTAAATTCATCCAATCATGCATATTTTCTACTTGCCCTTGGTCGGCTCTCCCCCAATCAAGGTTCAAGCTCTTAGGGCTCATAAGGCCTTATGTTCTAACTTAATAGGTAGGTTGCAAGATTTACCAAAAACAAGCTGGTATAGAGACATTCCAATTAGTTTCTTGTATGCAATCTGATTCCCACAAGGCATCATCTAACTTTCGAGCCCAATTTGTTATGTTCACATTGACTGTTTTACTCAAGATAGATTCATTTCCCGATTGAAAACTTCTACTTGGCCACTGGTCTGTGGCTGATAAGGGGTGTCCACTTTGTACTTCACACCATACTTGGTTAGCAAAGTGCTGGACAGACAATTGCATAAGTGTGATCCCTCATCACTAATAATAGCTCTAGGAGTGCCAAATCATGAGAAAATATACTTCTTCAAAAAGGCTGTTACACTCCTCCCCTCATTGTTGGGTAACACTACATCTTCTACCCACTTAGAGACATAATCAACTACCACCAGAATGTACGTGTTTCCATAAGAGCTCACAAAGGGACCCATAAAATCGATCCCCCCCATATCAAACAATTCCACCTCTAGGATTGATGTCAATAGAAGTTCATGCCTCCTTGAAATACTCCATGTTCGTTGACACCAATCGCATTGCTTCACAAATTCATGGGCATCCTGATATAGGGTAGACCAATAAAATCCATACTTTAGAACCTTTGCTGCTGTCTAAACACTCCCATAATGTCCCCCAACAAGTGATGAATGACAAGCCTCTAATCAACCACTAGGACACACCTACGCATTATACCATCAGTGCAACTATGGAAAAGGTAGGGTTCGTCCCAATAAAACTTCCAAACATCATGCATGAATCTCTTTTTTTGATGAAAGATTAACCTCTCGAGTATGATATTGCTTGCTAGATAATTAGAAAAATTTGCAAACCATGGTGTTATGTTGTGGGTTGCAGCCAGAATATGTTCATCTGGGAAGTTATCATTAATCTCCTCATATACTCCCGGATGACCACTTGTCTGTAGGCGTGATAGATGGTCAGCGACTTGATTCTCACATCCCTTATGATCCTTCACTTCAAAATTGAATTCCTGCAACAACAAGACCCACCTAATAAGCCTAGGTTTAGCATCTTTCTTGGTTATCAAATATCTGAGTGCCGCATGGTTCGTGTGCACTACCACCTTGGTTCCTAACAAATATGCCCGGAACTTTTCAAATGCAAACACTATAGCGAGCAATTCTTGTTCAGTCACTGTGTAGTTTGTTTATGCGTCATTCAAGGCTTTGCTAGTATAGTAAATGGGATGAAAAATATTTTTCTTTACGCATATTCAGTCGTACCGGCATGGCCCCACTGATTTGTTTTCAATCGAAGCATCAAGCAGTGCAACCCGGTTCTACTTGACTAAGCCCATGCTCCTCCAAGGAGAGAGTTTGCTTTAACCAACTCCCTTTTTGATAACAAGGCAGAAATCCCCGACCCGACACTTGTTAGTTTTGAGTGAAGAAGGCGACTACATGGGAGACGAAGGCAACGTGGGCTTGCCATATAGATGTAGCGCTTGCAAGGCAATTCAGACGATGTTAGCAAGATGTAGCGCTAGCTAGGTTATGGTAGCGCTTGCCATAAAGAAGCTAGCTAGAAAGCAGGTCAGGCAGGCAGGCGATAGTACAAGCAAGCTAACACGCGGGCGAGGTTGAAGGGGTCTTGCGCAACTGACGCTAACCCAGGATTGCCCCTAATGCTACACCACTGGCATCACACATTAGTTCAAAGGGTTTTGACCAATCAGGTGCCGTGATGATTGGAGTGGAAACCAGCCTTTCTTTTAATTCCACAAAAGCCTTCATACACTACCCATCGAAATTGAACTTTGCCTCTTTTTCTAAAATTCAAAATAAAGGATGGGCTATCTTGGAGAAATCTTTGATAAAACGGCGGTAAAATTTCGCATGCTCTAGGAAACTCCTTATATCCTTCACTATTCTTGGCAGAGGTGATTGAGCAATGGCATTAATCTTAGCTTGGTCTACCTAAATTTCTTTCTTAGAAATTCTGTGTCCTAGCACAATCCTTTCTTTCACCATGAAATGACACTTTTCCCAATTAAGTACCAAGTTTGTCTCTTCACATCTCTTCAATACCTCTTCTAGGTGTGCCAAGAAATTTTCAAATGAATCTCCCATAATTGAGAAGTCATCAATGAAGACTTCCATAGTGTCTTCCACCATATCTTAAAAAATTGACATCATACACCTCTGAGAAGTGGCGGGAGCATTGAAAATTCTAAAAGGCATCCTCAAGAATGCAAAAGTACCATAGGGACATGTAAATGTGGTTTTCTCTTGATCCTCAGGTGAAATGGAAATTTGATTGTATCCCGAGTATCCATCCAAGAAATAATAATATTCTTTCTTGACCAAATGATCTAGCATTTGTTCAATGAAGGGAACTGCAAAGTGATCTTTTTTTTCCAAGAGTTCAACTAATGGTAATCCATACATACCCTCCATCCGGTAATTGGGTGGGTTGCAATTAACTCATTCTTTTCAGTCGGTATAACCTTAATTCCCCATTTCTTTACGCACTGAACAGGACTTACCCAACTGCTATTAGCGTTAGGATACACAATTCCTGCATCTAACCATTTAATAATTTCTTTCTTGACCACCTCTTGCATAGGTGGATTCAGATGCCTCTGATGCTCGATTGGCTGGCTACAATCCTCTTGAAGGTTGATCTTGTGAGTACAAATACTCATAGAAATACCTATGGTATTAGCTATAGACCACCCTATTGGTCGAATATGCCTTTTCAATATTGCTTTGAGTGAAACTACCCATTTGGGAGTGAGCTTTGCTGAGATAATCACCGGGAGTAGCTTATTTGCCCCCAAATATGCATATCGCAAATGGTTAGGTAATGGTCTGAGTTCCAAGATCGGAGGTACAATGATGGATAGCTATGATGGTGGAGTTGTTCAATTTTCGAGGTTGAGATCGAGTTTTCTCAATTGAAAGGTGTAAGTTCCTAGCGCTTTGCTCACTTGACACACCTCCTCCAATCCTTCACTTCTCAAGAAAAGGTTAGCAAACATTTCTTGCAAAATTTCTTCTTCCATCTCCCATCCCAATAACTCTTCATCCATGATGGCTTGGGGTGGTGGAGCTTTTTTTTTCCTTTGTTACTTGTTGAGCTGCCATTTGAGATTCTAACAAGTTCATTCTATCCTCTAACTGTTTTATGGCCATATCATAATACTTCACTATTTTAGTGATGTCCAACAATTCACTTCGCAATTCCTGAATTCCTGAAGCAGTTGAAATAACTTTTTTAAGCACCACCTCAAGAGTGTTTTCCATGAGAGATGAGAGGGATTCATCACTTCCTTGACTACTCGTCTCAGCTAAATAGACATTGTTCCGACCTTGATTTTCATTATAAGAATAGTCATAGCCTTGATTAGCTTGTCGGTACCTTATATGAAAACCCCTCATATAATTCATTAATAGCTCTATTTGCTTCATCATGAACATCAACACTGTGTCTTTGCTTCCTTCTCTCCTCCACATCTTATCCATCAAGTGAAAGGTCTCAATATAAGGTGCCTTGTCGTGGTCTCTCAGTAGCCTTTCAAAGGGACTCGTTAGCATATTATCAATAACCCAACAATGGCAAAATGAGGCACAACTAAGATAGTAAAGTGAAACTAGTTAAGATGCAAGATCACTTCAAATTAACAAACAACTCAAGAATATTAAGAGCTAGTCCCTGACAACGGCGCCATTTTTGATAACCAAATTACACTTCCCGTTTATAGGAAATGTAAGAGATCATTGTATCAAAATAAATAACCCGATAGGTGTTGGGATCGAATCCCTCAAGGACTAGAGAATGATTTATACAAGCGTTTTTTAGTGAATTGAATTGATTCGCATCAATGGAATGTAAACGTAGAAGTAAATTCTGGGGAAGTGAAGGAAATAATATTGTGGATTCAAAAATCAGCTAACCAAGAGAGCAAGATAATCAAAATTAAGAAACAATAATGAGCAAAGCCTAGAGGTGTGGTGTAGATGAGATGTCAATCAAATTGGAATTTACTAGACAATCATATTATTACTGCACAAGAATAAACTTGTATCATGAGTGAGTAAGTCAGGATTTTTAGTGAGTTCAATACTGCATAAAGGATCTAGAACTTGCCCAGTTATTCTTTATATAGGTTGTAGAATAGTTGGTTAGGAAAGGATCATAGATCGTTGTTGTGTCAGCCCACTTTTAGCCTACATTACATTACCAAATGGAAAATGAATCCCTTAATCCCATTGTTTGAGCATAAAGTTGACCATTTTTCTTCAATTACCCATTCACCTTTCTCATGTTTATAATGAACCTATTTGGCCCTGGGTCCCTCCTTGGACATTGTGAACCTCAACTCAGACAAAATGTCTGAGTTGAGGGTAGCTATAGTGGAGGTGAGTAGACCTATTAGGGGTGAAAAAGAAAGAAAAAGTCAAAGAAAAGTGGTGTGTGGTGTGAAAAGTCAAAAGAGAACAAAAGAAGAAAAAAAGTGTTTAGTTGTGATAAGAAAAGCAAAGAAAAGAAAAGAAAAAGAATTGAAAAAGTTGAAAAAAAAAATACACCACACCCATAAGTGACAATTGAAAGGAGAAAAAAGGAGGAAACTTGAAAAAGTATAAAAAGGGTTAAGAAGGTGAAAAGTGAAGCCAATTGTGTAGTTCCAAGGAGGTTTAGTCACTACTTCCATATCTACCATACCCAGCTCGAAGCCTACATTACAAGATGAGAAAAGTCCTATAGTGATCCTAGCCTGACTGTCTAAAAAATCGAATTAGAGAAAACAAGGGCAAGCCTATGGTATCTGATGTGCAGTATTTGGAACTTCTTTGTGAGAGTGACAGTCTACTTGACTAGTCCCAGGAATCATTTATATATATTTTTGAGTGTTGGGGACTTCATTTGTTGTGAGGGTACATGATTTGTGTTGCATTCTGCCAATTGTCTGTATAAATAGCATTAGTGATAGCTCAATTCTATGCTAATAATTATATGCCATATATAGATCCCTATATATCATTAGTTGTAGTCGCATGTACGCATAACTGACTTGGTTTGTGTTCGGGCGTTTTTGTGGTGACTACATGCAAGTACACGTGGTCGAACAAGTAGTAAAATGGCTTAAGTAAGCCAAGTATCGATCCCACAGGGACTGAACTAAGGTAATAGTTAACTCTAGTGTTAATGAACTATAACTTTAAGAATGCAGACAACCAAATGAATAAGATTTTTAGAGTTTGAGTTACTAACTAATAAGAATCTAAAGCAAAATGATAATGTGAGTCTGAACTATAGTAATGAGCATGCTGAGGCTAAAACGAACATGCAAGGAAGTAATTTATCGATACAATTCAGTTAATCTTTTCTTCGGTTGCTAGTCAAGAATTATTGCCTATGGATTGAAACTTTTGTATCCTACCCAACTTAAGAATTATGAACCTTCAACCTACATTTCTGTGATAAAAGAATTTCATGTTCTAGCCATACAAAACCGATTCCTTAATTGACTAATAAGACTTTCAGATATATTTCTATTCTGAATGTAAATCAATTCTCAATTTTCCCAAACTAAGAAGAGATCATATCCTACCAATTCACAACTTTCCAATTTCTTTTCTTTTCAAAATCAAAACTGGATTTTTTAGATATACATTAACATTAGCCAAACATTAATGCAGTAAGAACAAGAATTGATAGAACAACCATTGAAGAAAAGATGAAAACTAAATTGATCAACAATTACATTTCACTACAATTGTTCTTAACCTCAGCAAGAAGTGAATTTAGCGACTCATTTATGGATTAAACATCATCAAATGAGTATAAATCATACAAATAATTGAGGTAAAAGAGAAAGAGATGGAGAAGAACCCTAGGATTTTCGTCTCCTCAACTGCCTGTAAGCCACGTTCTTGCTCAACCAAGTCCGAATCCTTAAAAATAAACCTATGTGTGCTATTTATACTGGTGGGAATTTTTCCCGAAATAACAAGCAACGTGGCACGGAGTGTATCGCGGAGTACTCCCTCTGTTTCACGGTGCAAACGCGGACCCTCACTGGAATAAGGTTCCTCAGCAATTTCTCGTTGGCGTGCCACGGCCTGCAACGCGGAGCCAGCCAACATGCCACGGCGCAGTCGCGAACCTTTACTAGAAGTTGATGTCCCAGGTCAATGTCCCTAACGTGCCATGACTTGTATCATGTGGCATTGCCTTCGTGTCACGGAGGCAACGCAGACCTTCACTGGAATTGGCCAAACTAAATCATCCGAGGCAGAATGCCTCCGCGATGGCAGCGTGACATGGCTCCATCGCGGAGCCCTTATTTTTGCTGCTCTTCCATGACCTTTTCCACTGCTCGCTTCCAAGTCCATTCTCGATTTTTACCAACATGTATCTTAGCTTCCTAAAATTACATTTTACCTGCAAAACAACACTAATCATGTTGGTTAGTATAAATTCACATTTTAACTACAAATCACATGAGAATGCACACATAACGATAGATAAACAAGACGAAATTAAGCATTTGAGCATCACTTGGGCATATAATTCTGCCCAAGATCACTTACCCCACACTTAAAACCTTGATACTCTCACATCTTATGCAATTGACAACCACGCATAGCTACTTTGGCTCGACAATTCAAGCTACGGCTATACCGATTATTTATTATAGTAAATCATCAAGAAAACATGCATGGTCCCATCAATACCATGACATTCACCACATTAAGACCTCCTAAGCTCAAGAATCGACTCTCGATCTCGGCAAACTCATGCAAATCAACTGATCAAGACATCCGACACGAAATTCAATCTCTCGTCAAGCATGTGCCCTCACAACACAAGAGAAATTTCCCCCTTTTCAATCATATGATTTCCCAAGCATTACATATAGGGGTATATGAACATGATTTCGCTCTCTCTCCCAAAGAATTCACATGCATCATGTCATGAACCATAAGCTTGCCTCTAGTGTATTACTCCACTAATATAAGGACGCGTGATGTAAGATCACGTAGGACTTAACGGGTTGTAATGTAAACTAAGGAACTGGTAAATATTGGGCTAACCAATAATAGCAACTAGCTTCCTTAAGCACTTTTCAATACATCCCACCATCATTATGGGCCTTGTTTCTTCTTCATCTTCTCTTTCTTGAATTTTCCTCTTTATTTTTGTTCCCATTTCTTTAAGCACACTCGACTTAATAACAACGATTAGTTATACATCTTTATTTTCTTTAATTTAAGCAAGTGCACCCTTGACCTTTTCTTTACTTTCACCACTTCCGCTTTTCCTTCCTTTTCACAATTCTCACTCCTTGACACTGTGGGAAAATTATTTTTCTTGAGCGCTTAAGAGTTTTGGATCAAATTCACGACTAATGAAAAGAAGGGATTAAGATCGGTTTCTACCTCTTCAAAGAAAGAATAAAAATAGGCTAAAGGCTCAATGGAGCTAACTAGGATGTACATTCAAGGTAGGTATGGTAAGGAAAAAAAACTTTCGGTTTAATCAAAGAAATGCCTACATCCTTTCCTACAATACACATCCTTCATTTTGTTTCACACATACACCAGGCAAGTTCTAGACACTTCACAATAGCATGGAATAATCGAAACCTCACCTCACACTCCTTGCACATGCTCAACTCAAGACTTATTCACAGACTCTTCAATCAGCTAATTACAAGAATTCAATATTAATCCTCAATATCACCGAATCGAACTCTATGGCCTAGGTATCTCAACATGTTTACACAATTGCATGCTTTCATACGAATCATCTTTGCATCTTAATATCATGTACAACACGCAACAATAATTCCGAACCATGAAGTAGCGACAAGTTTGGGAAACAAATAAAAGAAAGAAAATAAAAGAAAGAAAAAAAACTACTCCTATCGACTACATTTCCCTTAAGACGGTCGTCATCCATCCATCATAGGGAACGGTCACTATTTACGACTTCAGTTTAATGGGACTATTCTCGGTAAAAGCATCGAAAACAAAGGCCGAGAAACCCAATCATAAGAAAATTCAACAAAAAATTTTTCAAAAGTATCGATAATTTCGATAGAAAACAAAAAATATTTACAAAAAAAATATTTACATAACCAACCAATCAACAACAGCTCACACAACCACAACAACTTACATTCATTACAATACCACTTAATTACAAAGCACATCACGAAGAGTCACAGGGTCACATTTTTTCACAAGCACAACAACACAAAACATAAACAAAAACAAAAACAACAACGAAACATCCAGCACCTAACTACTCCCACCCCACACTTAAATTGAACACTGTCCCCAGTGTTCACAAAATTCAACATATCACAAAGGTGGGTGGTGAAACTCCCTGATCAATCGAAGTATTCAACTTCTTCATCAGGTGTCGTTGCCTCGTCTCCCATATCCGAATCGCCCCCTCTGTCCTCATCTGACTCAACATCTGAGTCCTCACGGCGGGTCTCCTCATCAGTGGGGACATCATCATCTATAGGCTCCACAAAAGCTGGCCCCACTCGGCATAGAGCCCAGGCATTCTCGCCAAAGGGGTAATCTAGCTCGAGCTGCCATAGCTCATCCTCCGTTGCAGGCCTCCCGCCTATGCGAAACAGCAGCATCTGCATCCCGTACATGCGGGGCCATATATTGATCATCCCGAGCATGTCACTCGGCTAGTGTGAGAACTGGCCCGTCAGTAGTGTCGGGTGCCTTGGTTTTTGTGACATCCAAGGCACGTCTATCCATTTGTGGGATGTAGTCTAGGGCCGCTTCCTCAATATCATGGCCCCTCCGGAACGTGGTCAGCAAACCACCGAACCCGTACATGTTCCCTTGATGGAGTCGGCCTCTCTTCATGGCGGAGATGATCACCGCCCCAACATTTATCTCAAGCCCTTTCATCAGGGCATATACCAAGCACACTCGATCTCGGGTTACATCTGTCATGTACACCCCCGGGATCAAGCAGGATCACACAATTTTGAGCCAAATCCTGGTTTCCCTATTCATTTGAGAGTAAGGCAGTGTCTGATGGTATCCCCTCTCCTTATACCTGCTCCACCGTGCTGTTGAACGGGCTCCACATAGAGTGCGTCTGATATCCGCATAAGGTGGAGTTATGTTCAGCTGCCGGAGTACATGGGCGTCTATGTACTGTGCCCCCAATATAGCATTCAGATGATGAGGCTCAAACGTGACAACCTGCCATCTTATCTTGACAGTGTGACTGCGGAGGGTCGGGTTCCAGTTGGCATAGAACTCCCGAATCAGATGGAGATTGCACTCCTTGGGCTCTTCGAAGATGAAGGTCAGACCGGCATTGTCTATACGGAGTACGATCCTCGGGAATTCCTGTGCCAGCGGCTCCCTTGCTATAGGCTCTTCCGGGAAGTATTTGGTTTCTTTGTGTTTTGCATACCATTTCTTCCCTTCATCAGTCACCCATCGGGTTCCGTATTATTGGCGTTGGCCTCTCGGAACCTCTGGTGCTGCTGGAACTGTCCCAATCGAATCCTTTTTCTGTCGGCGCCCGATGTAGATGCGCCCTTTCCCTTGTCTTGCCTGCCTGACATTGTTCCTGTACCATCGAATAGACAATCACAATTTTATTCAAGTCAAACATAGCTTCAACTAAGGTTGGGTTGAGTTAGGCCACCGCACACTTAGTCTTTAGCCACAATTAAAATAATTCAGCAAGACAATCATGCTTTCCCAATTCTTATCAATCGTATTGCTTAGTGCATTCAGATAAGTCGATGGAATCATTACTGTGTACTACTCAAACTTCGTACAACGACTAACAATATCACCATTGATTCCATTACATCACATAACACTTAGCCAAAATTTTTGTTCTCAACAACCTATGCAATTCACCAATTTTATTTTTCCGACAATTCCCTTGTCTACTTAGCATATTCATCTATATTCACAACATCATTCACATCACCCAACATGCACAACCCAAATTTTTTCACATTTCAACCAAATTTAGTTTCTTCCTATTCAAATTCTACCCCTAGCTACCAATTTCGCAAAAAAATTCAATCAAACATGCACTCATCGAGTTCACATACTCACAACGATACTATGAACATCAATCAATCAAAATTTAAGTGAATTCAAACTTAATTTACACTTAGGGGAAGGTTTACTCACCTCACATGCTCAAAAATTGAAAATTTAAGCAAAAATTGAGGTTAAGTTCAAGAACATACCTTTAATCCGATGAAATCGAAGAAAAGTTGAAGAAATCTTATGCCTAGGTCCATGTCACGTTGGAGGAGGAGGGAATTTGGGGAGTAGGTCACGGAGGGAATGGGAAATAAGGAAAAAATGAGGGGATTTCGGGGTTTAAAGGGTGTTTTTCGCGCGGGTTACCCGGCGACCCGGTGTGACCCGACGCGAATTACACCTCAACGTGTCACGGAGGGTAACGCGGAGCACACCCTCCGTGACATGGAGCCAACGCATAGGCTCACTGTAATGCCACTTTTTTATTTTTCTCACCTCAATTTTTCTCCTTTGCAATTCTTTGCATTTTTGCCCTCCGTTCCACCTGAAATTTATCTCACAACAAGAAATTGGTTAGAATTCGTAGGTTTCAATGCAACAATAATTTTTTTCTATTTATTTTTTTTTTCTTTTTCTCTTTTTTTTCATCTTTTTTTCAATACTCTATTCATCTATTACAACAATTTCACGGGTTGCCTCCCGCGCAGCTCCTGGTTTACCATCGCGACTCGACGTCATTGACACTCAATCATCCTCTAGAGTGATGGACGTCTTCTCTCGAATAACGTCCTCACCCCAGTAATGCTTACAACGTTGCCCATTAACCAAGAACGTGGCACTTCGATCTTCTTGCCACAACTCCAGTTTTGGTGCTTCCTTAATCGATGGTTTCGGCAATGGTACTAGGAACCTCATTAACGGCTGAAAGTCATGCTTCCCGAGTTACCATTGTGGTTCATTCAACATTTGCACCCTCTCATAAGTATCTCTATCTCTGAAATGATCGGAGCTCACCAATGCTCTTCCCATTGGATCTCGAGATTCAACAATCGGAAGAATTTCTTCTTGATTTAGCACATTGATTGTTGAAAGCTCCTCATATATGGCCGGAAGCTTCGTGGCCTTATATACATCAAATACCTCCACTTTTTCATGCGCCCGCATGGTTAGCTGCCCTGCAGCTACATCAATCAAAGCTCTCCCGGTTGCCAAGAAAGGACATCCTAAAATAAATGGGACTTCCGCATCCGGTTCAAAATCCAGAACAATAAAATCTACCGGAAAGATAAGGGAGCCCACTTGCACCAACACGTCCTCCACAATGCCATCTGGTCTGGCTAAAGAACGGTCCGCTAACTGCAAGACCACCGTAGTTGGTCTAGGACTGCCCAGCCCCAACTTCTTGAACACCGATGTCGGCATCAAGGTAATACTCGCTCCCAAATTGCATAATCCGCGAGCTCGGATACTTTTCCCTATTGTAATTTGAATTGTAAAGATCCCAAGGTCCTTAAGCTTTGTTGGCGACCTGTTCTATATCCAGGAAGTGCACTCCTCAGTAAGCGCCACCGTAGCATACTCCGTCAATATGCTTTTGTTAAGTACGATGTCCTTGATATACTTTTCATAATTCGGCACTCCCTACAAAACATCAACCAGAGGTAAATTAATGTGTACCTGTTTAAGCACCTCCATGAACTTTTAGAAACAAGCTTCCTCCTTGTGTTTCTTTAATCTTTGAGGGAACGGGGGTGGTTGTCTTTCTACTTCAGTTGCCTTCTCCTTCCCCCTCTCATCATCCTGTTCCCTTTCTTTCTCTATTGCTCCTGACTGCTGAGGTGGTCTTTCTGGTTACACCTCCTTGAGTTGTAAACCACTCCATCTGGTCACTGCATTTACTTGCTTGGGATTCAGGTCAGTGTCACTCGGTAGTCCTCCTCTTGGCCTTGTGTTTTGAGCTCCAACTAGTTGTCCAAACTGGTACTCCAACGCCTTTGTAGCTAACTGATTGTTCTATACATCTGCTGCCAATTTCACATAATCAGCTTGCAATTGAGCTAGGTTAGCTATCATTGTTTTAAACATTTCCTCAGTGTTGGTGGGTGGTGGAGGAGGTGCATTGTGTCCTCTATATTGAGTCTGATAATTTTGCTGCCCTTCTTGATTTCTCTACGCTCCCTGATTCGAACTCTACCCTTGATGGTTGTTACTACCCCAAGAGAAATTCAGATGATTTCTCCAATTCGAGTTGTAGTTGTTACTATACTGTTGGTGATTATTTCTATGTACATTCCCCACAAAGTTCACTGAATCTGGATTTGCACCACAACACTCAGCTGAGTGTTCATTACTACCGCATACTTCACACCAAATCTGTTGCACTACATTAACTGGGGCTTGAGATTGATTCAAGCTCATATTGCTGAAGTGGGTGTTGAGTTGATTTTGCAGCACAGCTATCTGTGCAGTTACAGCTATAAAACCATCCACTTCTAAGACTCCTGCCGCTTTCCTTGTTCCTCCTCTAGAAGAGTCCGCATTCCACTCTGAATTTCCCTGCGAAATACAATTTAACAAAGTATACAGCTCCTCATAAGTCTTTTCTAATGCTTTTCCCCCAGTTGCTGAGTCTAGCAAAATTTTTGTGTGGGGTTCCAAACCCTCTATGAAAGTATGCACCAGCACATCATTGGACTGGTGATGGTGAGGACAATCCCTTAGCAATGATTTGAACCTTTCCCAAGATTGATACAGATTCTCCCCCTCTCTTTGTTTAAAACTTAGAATCTGACTTCTAAGTCTTGTTGTTTTCCCGGATGGAAAGAACCGTATCAAAAATTTTCTTGCAAGATCATCCCAAGTGGTGATAGAGTTAGGTGGCTCAGCTTTCAACCACCTCTTTGCTTCTCCCAATAATGAAAATTGGAATAATGTAAGCCTTACGTAATTGGATGATACTCCAGCAGGGATGTAAGTGTCACTTATCTCCAAAAAGTTTTGGAGATGTTGTTGTGGATCTTCGTGAGAGAGACCTGTGAATTGCCCGCTGATGTGTAGTAATTGCACCATATTCTGTTTTAGCTAAAACCTCCCTCTTGGCTCAGGTTTGCGAATAATTGATGTAAGATTGTTAGCATGTGGGATTGCCACTTCAAGAACCATCCTAGCTGCCATTTCCTCGGGCACTAACACTACACTCACAAGTGGTGGATTCTGCTGTTGCTCCAGGATTGTCTGTCTAAGAAACTGTAGCTTCTTCTCTAGAGCTTCCCTTCTTTGACGATGGAATTGTCTTTCCAGCTTTAAGTATGAATCCACCAACTCCTTGTCTCTTGCCAGTGTTCAACAGAATTCAATATCTGCAAAAGACAGGCTAAGATCAAGTTGTTAGCACTTATCCCCGACAACGGTGCCAAAAACTTGTTCGGGCGTTTTTATGGTGACTACACACAAGTGCACGTGGTCGAACAAGTAGTAAAATGGCTTAAGTAAGCCAAGTATCGATCCCACAGGGACTGAACTAAGGTAATAGTTAACTCTACTGTTAATGAACTATAACTTTAAGAATGCAGACAACCAAATGAATAAGATTTTTAGAGTTTGAGTTACTAACTAATAAGAATCTAAAGCAAAATGATAAAGTGAGTCTGAACTATAGTAATGAGCATGCTAAGGCTAAAACGAACATGCAGGGAAGTAATTTATCGATACAATTCAGTTAATCTTTCCTTCGGTTGCTAGTCAAGAATTATTGCCTGTGGATTGAAACTTTCGTATCCTACCCAACTTAAGAATCATGAACCTTCAACCTACATTTCTGTGATAAAATAATTTCATGTCCTAACCATAAAAAACTGATTCCTTAATTGACTAATAAGACTTTCAGATATATTTCTATTCTGAATGTAAATCAATTCTCAATTTTCCCAAACTAAGAAGAGATCATATCCTACCAATTCACAACTTTCCAATTTCTTTTCTTTTCAAAATCAAAATTGGATTTTTTAGATATACATTAACATTAGCCAAACATTAATGCAGTAAGAACAAGAATTGATAGAACAACCATTGAAGAAAAGATGAAAACTAAATTGATCAACAATTACATTCCACTACAATTGTTCTTAACCTCAGCAAGAAGTGAATTTAGCCACTCATTTGTGGATTAAACACCATCAAATGAGTATAAATCATGCAAACAATTGAGATAAAAGAGAAAGAGATAGAGAAGAACCCTAGGATTTTCGTCCCCTCAACTACCTGTAACCAACGTTCTTGCTCAACCAAGTCTGAATCCTTAAAAATAAACCTAAGTGTGCTATTTATATTGCTGGGAATTTTTCCCGGAATAACAAGCAACGTGGCACGGAGTGTATCGCGGAGCACTCCCTCCGTGCCACGTTGCAAACGCGGACCCTCACTGGAATCAGGTTCCTCAGCAATTTCTCGTTGGCGTGCCACGGCCTGCAACGGGGAGCCAGGCCAACGTGCCTTGGCGCAGTCGCGAACCTTTACTGGAAGTTGATGACCCAGGTCAATGTCCCCAACATGCCACGGCTTGTATCGCGTGGCATTGCCTCCGTGTCACGGGGGCAACCCGGACCTTCACTGGAATTGGCAAACTAAATCATCCGAGGCAGAATGTCTCCGCGATGGCAGCGTGACACGGCTCCATCGCGGAGCCCTTATTTTTGCTGCTCTTCCATGACCTTTTCCACTGCTCGCTTCCAAGTCCATTCCCGATTTTTACCAACATGTATCTTAGCTTCCTAAAATTACATTTTACTTGCAAAACAACACTAATCATGTTGGTTAGTATAAATTCACATTTTAACTACAAATCACATGAGAATGCACATATAACGATAGATAAACAAGAAGAAGTGAAGCATTTGAGCATCACTTGGGCATATAATTCTGCCCAAGATCAGTTTGAATGAAAAAAGGGTCAATGTATGATAATGGTCTTTTGTGCAAACTTTGATATGTTGGTTGTAGGTCTTTAATTTTACTTTCTATATTACACCCCGTAAGTCCCTATCATTTAGTTGATAACTTCGTACATTTTTCAGGAGTTCAAAGTATGACGCATATGGAGAAGGTCTCGGGGAATGAACGCATGAGTGAGTAATTAGGCAAGCGTGAGGAAAGAGGCCGGAGGCAAGCTGCTAGGGCCGGTGCGTCGCGGACCTCCCTCCTACGCAATGGATGGCGTGTTGCGCCCTGGTTGCAGCGTGATGGGGGGTGCACCGTACACCCCCCTTCTACCGCCAATTATCTATATAAGTCCCTCTTAGTTGTATTAACCCATTAGATAAAGTCTCCCCTAGGCCTAAACAGAGTACACACGCGAATTTCACCTAATTTTCTTCAAATTACACCGTCAAATTCTTTCTAAACAAAAATTCACTTTGGGTAACAAGTACTAGGCCTACGGGAGCATTCCTATGGAGTTATTTCTCGAAAATTTGCTCGGCTTACCGGAACCCCACCGAGTAAAGATTGTCGGAATTGCTTCAAATTAAATCCTAAACAGCCTCAGGCATCAGTATAAGGAATGCAATTGAGTGGAACTGCTGGTTTCAGGTTGGAACTAATTAGTTAAATGAGAATCGGCATACGAGGTATGTTAAGGCTTATTTTTTCAACAAGTTATTCTCGTCGTACAATGATACGACTTATGTTTCTGAGCATAGACAATGATCCTACTTGTTGTAATTAGCTGTTGCTAGTATATAAGATCTATGTATGTCGTGGTTAGCTTCTATTAGTAGATTATGATTACATATGTTCTGGTTAGCCACCAGAAATCATATTAAGAGTAAATAAGAGGTTAAGGGTGATTCACACTAGAAGCGTCATAGAAATTTCTCTACCCTTTTGTTCACTATGTTAGTAGAAACGATATTTTGCTACCATGCCTAGACTTCAGATGTTTGTGGGTAACAGTTGGGCTTGATTTAGTAAGTTGAGCAGCATAGGCCCAGCCAGGTGATATAACTATCAGTTCGATGCCTTTATTGTCAGTAGAGCTCGTCCAGAGACCGTTGGCATGCCTTGACGCTTTCAAGGCCAGAATTATGTTAGTATGGCCATACCCCAGAGTCAGTGGCACCAGAGTTGCCTAGAGAGTTGAGGGTCATTCTGCCACATAGTGGCTTTCGCCAGTGACATTTAGTTTCAGTCGACGTGGTGCTTATCGCACAGGACACTCAGGGAACCACCTCAGCTGTACCATCCTGATAGAGTAGTAGATACACTAAGGGGGGAAGTTTTGTTAGTAGCTAGATACAGGGACAACGCCCCAGCCTACTCTTATCAGATATTCAGGTATAGGTTGCCGGGAATGGCTAAGTCCAGATAAACACACCTACGAGGTTAGGAATCTCCTAGAGAAGGCATACAAAATCTGAACAGATTAAGTCAGTGTCTTAGGGACTAGGACCACAGTATTACAGTATTACCCCCAGGCCAAGAGTTATAATAAGCTACCTATGGAAGGTTAGGGTCGAGTGCTCAAGAGCATATCCGATTAGTAGCAGCCCCATATTTGTTCTACGATAGGACAAGTATTCCAGAGTCAGCCTATTATGGTCAGCTATTATGAATAGAGTTGAGAAGACAATGATGACATAGCAACCCTCACCAGAGTTAACCCTAGCTAGATTGGGTTTTCCTTACGATGTTGGATTGTTAGATGTTATTGCCTATAGGGACATGCTTGTAAGGGTAGTATGATCTCCGAGAGGACTAGATTGAGGCCGTGAGGGCCATATTGAGATCCATCAGACTGAGGCCATGAGGGCCATATTGATTTCCATCAGACTAAGGTCGTGAGGGCCATATTGAGTTCTATTAGACTGAGGCCATGAGGGCCATATTGAGTTCCATCAGACTGAGGCCATGAGGGCCATATTGAGTTCCATCAGACTGAGGCCGTGAGGGCTATATTGAGTTCCATTAGATTGAGGTCGTGAGGGCGTGTATCAAGCTCCACCAAATTGAGGTTTTGAGGGCCGTATTGAGTTACACTAGATAGAGGTCGTGAGGGTCGTATCTAGTTACAACAGTTATAGTGTGATCCATAGTTGATCCAATGCCCAGGATCCAGTTATAGCAGTCACATTATAACCCATAGTCAGGACAAGGCCTGGGGTCCAGTTATCAAAAATTACGTTATGACCCATAGTCGGGCCAAGGCTCGGGATCTAGTTACACAGCCCAAACAACTCAGACACAGATACAGTTATAGGAGCCTAGATGGCTCAAATATAGTTAAAGGAGCCTAGACAGCTCAGATACAGTTATAGTCACTTAGCCAGTCTACCGGGTACCAATAGGGGTATATAGATTGATTGGCACCTGCCAAGGCTTATAGGGGCCCAGGTAGGTTATTCTGTGTTTCTTGTACCTTTCTAGTTTATGGAGGCCAGGTTAGGTTCTTATTTGTAAATTTGTCTGTCAGTTAGAGCTTATGAATGAATAGTCATACAGTTTCAGCTCATACACATGTAGTGACTTACTAGATGCCGGTTATGGAAAGGAAAGCTTACAGGTTAACTTTTGGCCCTTATTACTGTTCACTTTCAGTTTTTATCAATCTTACTTAACTTCTGTTATTGCCTTACATATTCGATACATATTGTACTAACGCCCAACTATGGGGCATTGCATACTTGCTTGCAGGTTTAGACAGATAGAGTTCAAGACCTCCATAACAGTTGTTCAGAGTCAGCAAGTCGGCCAGTTCCTTTCATTCGGAGCTTCCAGGTTGTAGAGAGTACAATTTTTACTTATATGAAATTTGGATAGGCCAGGGCCCTATCCCGATCATTATTCCTACTCTTAGAGGCTTGCAAACTACAGTCTTTAGTTAGTTGGATGTTGTTGGCTGTGTGGGGCTCATGTATGTCTTATATTACATGTTATCCATGTGGGGTGATGAGTTGGTAATTTACCAACTCATTAGGCTCTAAAACTTGAGTTTATTTCGTTCTTGAGTTGATTATTTGGATTTTATGTCTTTTTTCTTTCGTTGTGTGTATATGTATAAAAGTAAAGAAAAGAGAAAAAATGGAGCAAAATGAGGGGAATGAGAGTGAATTAGCAATTTGCAAATGTAAAACGACGAAACACCAGCCAAAGGCCTGAATATCACTACCTTAGAGGATTAATGCCAACGGCGGTGAGTTGCCGGTCCAATCGCTGAATGATACTCAAAAGTTGTAAAAAATGGCTTGAAGACCCAGGGGTTCACGAATTCACATCAGCGGAACACCGAGTGAACCGCCGGTGTTCACTGAAATTTAGTGAAAATGCAGAAAAGACACCCACAGGTTCACAGATTGTAACTGGCGAATTGTCGGTGCTTTCGCCGGTTCCAAAACGGTGCTCATAAGGGTGTAATCATCCAACATTAGAAAAGAGATGAAAAGTGCCCTACTTTTTAGGGTATAAATAGGAATAAAGTACTTTGTACTGGGGGTAAAGAAAAAGAGAAAATAGATATTGAGAAGAGAGAATAAAAGCTTACATCACATCAATTTTTTCTCTTTTTAGCTAAAGAACATTCTTTTTAGCTGAGAGAGGAAGATTCTTAGAGAAAATTGTAGAAAGTACTCTGTTCTATTTCCTTTTATCTAGTAAGTTTCATCTATTGTTGAAGATTATGTAGTGAAGTTGATTTATCTACTCTTGTAATTAAATTCAATGATGCTGTTGATGAATGTTTTTTTGAATTTCTTAACTATGAGTAGCTAAAATCATTAACTAGAGGTGTGTGATGATGAATATTTAATTGGATTGGATATTGCTAGAGTCATCTTCATGTTGTTCAATTAAGTGTAAATCTACTAGATTCTCTTCAATCTATTAATGAAGATCCATTGATTATGATACGGGTCTATTTATTCTTGCTTGATTATTGCTTGAGAGAGAATAATTAGGTATTGGAAGAGAATTTAGTAGTGGGCATGGATAAGAGATTGTGAAATTAGGCTAGAAATAGCTGAAATTGCTTTCTCATTCTTTATTGGCAACTAATAGCTAGGAATAGTACAGTTGCTAATCCAAATTAAATCGGGTTGAGCTAAGTTGTGGCTAGAGTTTTGATAAGACTCTAGCAAGAGGTAGTCAATAGGATGAGAAGCTGAGATTACCCACTTTCCGAGATTATTTACACTTGTTGAACTTATAAGATGACCTAGCATATCCCGATCTAGTTAGTATTTCATCTACACAGCACCTCTATTATTTCACACCCTTGTTGACAACTTAGATGATCTTTCTCTTTTACTTCACTAAATCAACCAATACAATTCTCTAAAAATTTCAACTCCCCCGATTTTATTTGTTTTTATATTAAATCTACATGGTGCAAGCTAGTATCAATTTCTCAATCGACTCTTGAAATTATCAATCCCTAGTCCTCGTGGAATTTGACCCCGACACTCATCGGGCTACTTGTTTTGATACTTCTGCCATGCATATTCTTTGAATTAAGGATATATTTAGGACGTTATCAAAAATGGCACCGTTGCAGGGGACTAGCGCTTGATCATCTTGTGTTGATGGTTAAGTTGAAATAGTTTTGCATTGTAGCTACTTAACGTGAGTTTGTTGTGTTGTTAGGAGCTCGTAACCACATGAGTCATCACCCCCAAGTAGGGGATAGCTCAGTGGAGGGTAACATGGAACTCGAGGAAGATAATCCAGTGATGCCGGAAGTTGCAGGAGCTATTCACCAACGACCAATGGTAGGGAATGCAGTATTTCATGTCACCAGCACAATGCTTCACATGTTGCAAATGAAGGGGCTCTTTGGCGAAAAACCAAGTGAGGATGCGAATCTCCATTTGAGGAATTTCTTGGAAATATGTCATCCCTTCAATATAATGAATATCAGTCAAGATTCAATCAGGTTGAGACTCTTTCCTTTTTCATTGATGGGGGAGGCAACAATGTGGCCAGAGGAACTCCCTCCGAGATGTAGTACTTCATGGAAGGAGCTAACTGAGGCCTTCCTAGACTACTTTTTCCCTCCATCAAAGATGATTCAGTTGAGGGATGATATTACAAATTTCAGGCAAGAACCAGGAGAGCCTTTACATGAGGCGTGGTTAAGGTTTAAAAAGAAGGTGTCTCTTTTCCCAAATCATGGATTGTCGGATGGAGTGCTTCTCCAAAGCTTCTATAGGGCCCTTGATTCAATCAACAAGTCTATGGCAAACAACCTAGCTGGTGGTTCTATTATGGACTAAACATACGGGTTGGCCAAAGCTCTCCTAGACCGAATGACAAGACCAACAGGGCTTGGCACACAAGAGAAACAAGTGTTTCCACTCATGAGATTAGTTCAAGTGCATTTGCAACGGAGTTGTGAAAACGGGATGAAGAGCGAGATGAAAATCTCGCCAAGATGATGACACAATTAGAATTGATGACCAAGCACGTGATGGTAGTAGGGCCAAAGGTAGTAAATGCCATGGGAATGCAAGGTCCCTTACAATATGAAGGAGAGTCATCACCGCCAAGATATGATGAAGAATTCCAATATATTGGCAACCAAATGGGAGTTCCTCGATCTGGCTTCCAAGGAGCAAACCAAGGCCCATGACGCCCAAGGGATGAAAACCAAGTTTGGAGAAATAGTGAGCCACAAGGATGTCTTGAAAGGAATGAAAGGTAGGTTAATAGAGAGACAAACCAAGAGAGTGATCGCTATCACAGGAGTTCGAACCCATATATTCCACCTCCTAAGGTTGGGAGTCCTCAAAATCAGGATGACGTGAGTGATGTGGGCAATTCAAAAATTGAAGAAATGCTATCGAGAGTTTTGAAGAAGGTGGAGTCGACCGAGAGTGGGGTGAAGGAATTGAGAGGTGAGGTGTCTAACCTCGCTCAAACAGTGAGTTCACACTCGGCTTCCATCAAGCGTTTGGAAGCCCATATGAATCACCTATCTGCTCAAATAAATCCTCGAATGAAGGGAACACTACTTAGTGACACAATGCCTAATCCCAAGAAAGATGGTCAATGCATGACCATTGTCACTAGGAGTGTCAAGGTGATTGGAGATGCCCCGGTGAAGCCTAGTGAGGGGAGGAATATAAAGTCGATAAAACGCCAATGACTCCGAAGAATGAAGAAAGGATTTAGGATTTAGAAGAGGGAAAGGATGATCATGATGAGGTGGGCATGAAGGCCCTAAATGATGATAGGGTTGAATCAAGAATCCCACCTCCTTATCCACAATGGCTGACCAAGAAAATAAAGGATGACCAATTTAGGAAGTTTGTTGACATGTTTAGAAAGTTTTCCATACATATACCATTAGTGGATGCTTTACTCCAAATAATGCAAAGTTCATGAAGGACCTGCTAAGGAAGAAAAAGGTAGTTGATGCAGGCAATGAGGAGAAAACGCGCCATTGTAGTGCAGTGATGATGAGTAATCTTGCTCCCAAAGGGAGGGTCCTGGAGCTTTTACAATTCCATGCAGAACTAGGATATGTGTGTTTAAAATGTCCCTATGTGATTTCAGCACTAGCATAAATTTGATGCCCCTTCTTATTTTTAAGAAATTGGGACTCGAAAGCACGAAACCGACGTCAATGAGGATGCTAATGGCAGATAGGTCAATAAAAAGATCGGTAAGGGTGCTAGAAGATGTGTTGGTGAGAGTGGACAAGTTTACTCTATCGACTAATTTTGTTATTTTGGATTTTGAGATGGATTCAGAGATTCCCATTATTTTAGGAAGACCATTGTTGGCTACGGGGAGAGTTGTGGTGGACGTGAAGCTTGGAGAGCTAAAATTTGGGGTTGGTAGTCAGGAGGTCAACTTCAACGTGTGTACATCATTTGTAACGCATCCCAAATGCAAAGTGGTTGGAGTATTGCAAAATGAAAATGAGGACAAGGTATTGGAGCTGAAGGAGACAGAGTCGGATGATGACTCGTCGGAAATAAGTTGCTGAAAAAAATGGGTCTATGTCATGCCACGACATTAACTAAGGCTCTTCTTGGGAGGCAACCCAAGTGTTTAGTGAATTTTTTGATGTTTTTGTTGTTTTTGTTTGTGTGGAGCTGTGAAATAAGGAACAAAGGGAGAAACAAACAATGAAGGAAGAACGGCGAGGGACCGTCGATACGTCGGTCCAAAACACGAACTGCTGATGAAGGTGAGCACAAAGCAGAAGGTTGAGGTTGAGAATGAAGAACTGGCGGGCCCATCAGTGAACTATCGAATCGGATCCATGTGCCACTGGTAGATAGTCGAGAGAGAATAGGAAGCCTGAAGCTCAGCCACAGAAGCGGCGGGTCACCGGCGGGTTGTCGATGAAATTCGTGAACCGCCGATGGATCGCCAAAATAAATAGATCACTGGGAAAAATAAAATGGCAAAATAAAACACAGCAGCGAATCACCGGTGTAATTCGGTGAACCACTGATGGCACGCCGATTGAGGTTCGAAGTTATTAGAAATTGGAATTTAAGAAGTTGGCCCACAAAATCCCAAATACCTGACCAACCACCCTATTCTACAAATATTCCCATAGCTCCCTTTTTCCCAACAATTTTCATTCTATTTTTGTCTTTCCATTACCCAACATTACCAACTCCCCTTATTCATCTAGTTTCCACCTTTCCACCTTCCCACTTCCCACCAGCACACCCATATTAAACTCTCCACCTTCCCCTCAACCTATCACATTTCCATCCTTCACCTATAAACCCCCTCCATATTTCACCAACACGCTCAATTCACTCATACTCTCTACACTACATCTATCTCAAGGTGCCATTGCAAAGTTTAGTCAAGCCCTTTTTGAAAGTTAAGTGTGTGCAAGCAATCTCTAAATTTTGTAACAATTTTCTTGCCCTTGTCTTAATTTTATTATTGGAGCCTAACTCTTTAGAAGTAATACTTTGTTTCCCTTCCTTGTTAAATTCTTGAATGAGACATTCTTGTTGAATGGGATGGGGATGCGCTTTTGTGTGTGAAATTTTGAAGAGGGTGAAGTCTGAGTAACCCATTTGCATAAAGCACGACGTTTTGCCCGATGATAGACTGGGTGACGCCATTCTTAAGGGCTAAATGTCAAAAATATGTTTTTGAATGTAGTAGTGCTACTTTTATTATGTTTAATGTGAGTGTGCGTTAATGGGTGCTTGTGAATAGTGAGTAAAAATTTGGGAACGACAGGGTCCGGCGATTCGCTGGTCAGATTCGGCGAATCGCCGATGGAGCGCCGACTCACTTTGGGAATTGGCTTTGGCCACTGAGTAGATCCCACGCTACATCGGAAGTTTGTGAACTTAGACTGGTGACTCGCCACTTAAACCGCCGAAACCTTCTCACTTGCCTAGTTTTCTGTAAGGAATCGGCGGTCAATGAAATGCCTTCTACGAACTGCCTGTCCTCCGCCGATGCTATTGGGTCATTAAATAATTGTTTGGTTTTCCCTTATTTCTCAGTTATTCCTTAGACTAGTTTTCTATCCTCTTAATTTCTACTTCAAATTATTGTCACTAACATAATTCTTGCAGAAAAACAAACCATGTCTTCAACCACAAACACAGGAAAAGGAAAGGCCCCTGCTTCTTCTGCTAGAAAAGGAAAAGGAAAGGAAAAGGTTGCCCCACCTCGGGCCAACACAAAGGAGGAAATCATCTCTGCGTCCCCAATATGCAAGAGCACTATGTCATTTGACAAGGCCGTTCAATCACTGTGGAAAAGCGGTTTGATTTGGGAGGGCTAAAAGGTTATTTTTCCAACATCACTGCGCAGTTCACCAATAGGCAGTGGCATGCATTTGCCAACCTGCTTCCACCATACTACCCCAGCTTGGTAGCTGAATTCTATGCCTCATATCAAGCCCGTCAGGAGAGTATGCAGCACAAGGGCAAAGTGAATTATTTCCCATGATTGCTATTAGTGATGATTCGGGGAGTTGAGGTTGATATAACTCCAGAGGCCATAAAGTACCTATTCTCGGAGGACGAAGTTGACTCCGCTATGTATTACATGTCAAGGGTGGCTGATATGAAGGATTATTTCACTTGCGTTGGCCGCATCATAGCTGCTGGTAATCCTCTTTGGGCCTCTATGGGTGGTGAAATTTCTCGTCACGACTTGAAGTTCAAGGCCAAGTTGTGGCTCGATTTTGTTTGTGCTCGGATCATCCCCTCTAAAAATGAGCAGAGGGTCAGCCTTGAAACCGCCATCCTTATCACTTGCATAATGACAGGAGTCCCATTAGCTTTGGGGAAATTGTGGCTTAACAAATGAAGAAAAAGGCTCGGCAGTCCAGTATCTCAATACCCTATGCTGTCTTAATCTCCCAACTTTGCACAACAGCTGGGGTACCTTTATTCCCGGATAAAACTCCTTCCATTGCTTCATGTGTGATAGATATTGAGCAGAAGACATATGCCAAGGAACTGACAGTGAAAAGAAAGCGATTGTAGGCGTTTGGAGTGTAAGAAGAATCCCTCTCCCATGGGTCAGCTCAATCACCAATCACCCCAAAGTCCAATGTGTCCCAGCCTGAAATATAGGGCCAAGCATCGGGTTACATGCCTCAGCAAGGATCTTCTCCCCCTCAATCCTCTCAGCCAAATGGCCTCCATCGACTTGTGGAGATGAAAAACTCGCACGAAAGCCAACTTCAACGTTTGGCTAAGAGCCTCCCAGCACTCATTGCTAAAACTATCAAGAAGGAGCTCAAGTCGCTGTATGAGAATGTCGCCACTATATGCAAGAGGGTGGATGCAGTAGAAGGGGCATTCACTTCCTTCCGAACCGAGGTGCATAAGTGGAAGAGTCGTACTTTGGTAGAAGTGCTCGACATGAGCGCATTGGATGCTACAATGGCTGCTCCTTCCTCAGTTAGAGGGCCAATTTATGATCTGTTTGAAGGGCTGGGAGATGATTTCACTGGGCTAGGTAAGGCTAGCAGCGGTGATAGTGGTGAGGTGAATGCTGATGAGGAAGAGGAGTAACCCACTCAGGGAGTTCCTTGTCCCTTTCCCTTTTGCATATTTATATTGGGGACAATGTATGCTCTTAAGTGGGGGAGGGATGAGTGCAATTGATAAGGGGGCCAGGGATGAATATTTCTATTGATATTCTAATGTTTGTTTGAGTTTGAGTAAGTCCATCTTTTTTTGGGATGTTAGGTTTTATTTTAATGATTGATGATTTCCCTTGTCGGGTGTGTTCTGTTTTCAAATAAATGAATGAATGATTTGGCTCAAGTTTTTTTTTATGATGAATGATTAGTGACTAGATGGAGTCTTTGCTTTGAATTGCAAAATATTAAAAAATTTTAATGAAATGACCCCAAAGTCTTGTTATTTTTTTTGCCATTGTAAATAGTAGTGTAGAAATTAAAACTCTGAGGGTTTTCTTTTGACCACGGTTCTTTCCCAAGAAGCATCATCTTTTTTTTTTGTTATTTTTGTTGTTGAACCAGGTTGGTATTTCCCGATGATTGATTGAATGGTGACATTTTTAAGGGAAAATGTCATATTGCTTTGAGTCTTTTGTGAAGTTGTTTTGAGAGGCACCACCAGAAAAATATTTTATTGAAAGGGAATTGTAAAAAAAAAGGCATGAGAATGAAGATAATGAGCAAGTGTTGACACCGTAGCATAGCATTTTTTGTCATACATTATAAATTTCCTGTTTGGCTTATGACGTTTGCTTGCTTTGATGTCCTAGTTTGGTGTTTTGTGTTGAGAATGACTCTTGTAGGCCCTTTAAGGGTGATGCCTTGTGTGGTGAGGAAATTTTTGATGAATCTCATGTTTTACATCTTGTCTAGAACTTGCCCCAAATGTAATTCAAGGCGAAATCCTAGATGTAGTTGCGCCAAGAACATGAGTTTAGGCTCTCCTTTTTCTAGTCACTTCACTCATATGTCCTCCATGAGCATCGATACTTGTAGCCAATGTTAAGCCTTAAACCCTTTCCTTGGCAACCAAATTTCAAGCCTTAAGACCATTCTTAATACCTCTTTTTGGCCCCCATTCTCCCTAGAGGCTAGTGACAAGATAAGTGATGAAATGAGGCTTAAGGCCTAAGAATGAGGGAGTGATAAAAACATTTGTGAAAAATGAGGTAAAAGCCTAAGTTTGGGGGTATGCAAAGCAAAGGGGAAAGATAAGAATTATAGTGTGAAGGGAACACTGCTTTTTGTCAAATTGCAGCAAAGGATAAATCAAAAAGAAAAAGACAATTTGTGCAAATTGGTGTTTCATCTTGATGTAATAAGGCTAGGAATGAAAGCAAAAAAAAAGGTTATAAGGGAGAGTTGCTTCTCTCCCTTGTCATTTTCCACTCCTTGTTTCCAAGTTCATTCCCGATCTTCACCAACATGTATATTTGCTTCAAAAGTTTCCTTTTACCTGCAAAACAACACTAATCATGTTGGTTAGTATAAATTCACATTTAACTAAAAATCACATGAGAATGTACACATAACGATAGATAAACAAGTCAAAACGAAGCATTTGAGTATCACTTGGGCATGCAATTCTGCCCAAGATCAAGAGTGTTAAAGAAATGAAAGTCATCAACAAGGAAAGAAGGGAAATAAGGTTAAGTGAGTGGAATTGATGTAAGGTATGTCACAAAAAAGCATTAGGGAGGATCTAGTCACTATAGCCAAATGTTGATCATACCCTTACCCCGAGCCTACATCATAACCCGCAACTCCTAATGATTCTTGCTGCAGCTACTCTCCATTAGTGGTGAATTACATGAAGGGCAAGCCTATATGCCAAGTGTATGCATGAAGATATCTTTTGGGAGAGTGAGTGTGAGTGTCTCTTCCAATTAATCCCTTGTGTGCATTCAAATGATCACATGACCAACAGAATAGGGATCCTAATTGTGGTGAGTGGAATCATTCCTTTTTGGGGATGCAAGAGCATTTACAGTTAAGGTGAACATAGGGAAAGGAGTGTAAACTCTAAGGCAAGCTTCAAATTTTCAGTGATTATAACTTGAGATGCTATGTGTGTTACTTGGTTGAGCAATGCCCTTGTTTTGATAAATGATTCCTTTCATAAGCTTTGCTTGATAGAAAGTGGTTGCTTGTTTGAAACATCTTCATTGTTTTGGTCTTTTGGGGTATTTTCCTCTCTTTTTCAGGAAGCGTGGTGAGTACTTTTGGGTTGTCATAGTCCAGGTGATTGGTGAGGTCTAATTGTAAAGAGAGATGGCATGTTCCTCAATAGTTGAGTATTGCATTACTTGAAGACAAGCAATAATATAAGTTTGGGGGTTTGATGAGTTGGTAATTTACCAACTCATTAGGCTCTAAAACTTGAGTTTTTGTTTCATTCTTGAGTTGATTATTTGGATTTTATTCCCTTTTTACTTTCATTGTGTGCAGATGGCTAAAAGTGAAGAAAAGAGAAAAAATGGAGCAAAAAAAGAGGAGTGAGAGGGAATCGGCGATTCACAGATGTAAACTAGTGAAACGCCGGCCAAGGGCCGAATATCACTTCCTTAGAGGATGATTGCTACAGGCGATTCGCGACTTACTAGTGGCGAGTCACCAGTCCAGTCGCCAAATAATACTCAAAAGTTCTGGAAAATGGCTTGAAGACCCGACGGTTCATGGATTCACATCGGCGGAACACTGGGTGAACCACCCATGTTCACTAGAATTTAGTGAAAATACAAAAAAGACACTCGGCGGTTCACGGATTGTGACCGGCAAATCGCCGGTGCTTTTATCGGTTTTAGAAAGACGCTCATAAGGGTATAATTGTCCAACACTAGAAAAGAGATGAAAAGTGCCCTACTTTTCAGTGTATAAATAAGAATAAAGTACTTTGTACTAGGGGCAGAGAAAAAGAGAGAAATAGAGATTGGGAAGAGAGAAGAAAAGCTTATATCACATCAATTTTTCTCTTTTTAGCTGAAGAACATTATCTTAGCTGAAAGAGGAAGATTCTTAGTGAAAATTGTATAAAGTACTTTGTTCTATTTCCTTTTGTACTAGTAAGTTTCAGCTATTGTTGAAGATTGTTTTGTAAAGTTGATTTATCTACTCTTGCTATTAAATTCAATGATGTTATTGATGAATGTGTTTTTGAGTTTCTTAACTATGAGTAGCTAAAATTATTAACTAGAGGTGTGTGGTGATGAATACTTAATTGGATTGGGTATTTCTAGAGTCATCTTCATGTTGTTTAATTAAGTGTAAATCTATTAGATTCTCTTCAATCTATTAATGAAGATTCTTTTATTATGATATGGGTCTATCTATTCTTGCTTGATTATTTGCTTGAGAGAGATCAATTAAGTATTGGAAGAGAATCTAGTAGTGGGTATGGCTAAGAGATTGTGAAATTAGGCTAGAAATAGCTGAAATTGCTTTCTCATTCCTTATTGGAAACTAATAGCTAGGAATAGGGAAGTTGCTAATCCAAATCAAATCGGGTTGAGCTAAGTTATGGCTAGAGTTTTGATAAGGCTCTAGCAAGAGGTAGTCAATAGGCTGAAAAGTTGAGATTAACCACTTCCCGAGATTATTTACACTTGTTGAACTTATAAGATGACCTGGCATGTCCCGATCTAGTTCATATTTCGTCTACAACGTACCTCTAGTATTTCACACCCTTGTAGACAACTTAGCTAATCTTGCTATTTTACTTCACTAAATCAACCAACACAATTCTCTGAAAATTTCAACTCCCCCAATTTTATTTGTTTTTATATTAAATCTACGTGGTGCAAGCTAGCATCAATTTCTCAATTGCCACTTGAAATTATCATTCCCTAGTCCTCGTGGAATTCGACCCCGACACTCATTGGGTTACTTTTTGATACTTAGGTCGTGTATATTCTTTGAATTAAGGATATATTTTTTACATTATCATGGGGCCCAATATAGCTGCCTGTTTTCATTCTTGTTATAACTAGGCAGCATGGTGGTCTTGTCGGCCCGCATAGGATCCCTATTATTGAATTGTTGTTGGTTAGCTGTATTCCTTTACAGGTGTCCTTGTCAGCCAGAGGCTGTATTTACAGCTGAGATATAGCCCATCATTTTCTTGAATTAAGTTACAGGCGTGCACCAGAAGTGCACCAGGTCGGTCCAGATTCCACTGTGGCATTAGGTGCCAGTCATGCCTCTCATGGTGGGGTGTGACAAACTTGTATCAGAGCAGGTCGCATCCTAGTGAGTCTACAAGATGTTTCTAGTAGAGTATTGTTTATAAATGTGTTGTGCACCACATTTTATAAGCAGGAGGCTACGAGGCAGGATAGTATGATTACCTCTCCTTCTTCTCAGATCGTGCTATAGAGCCTACTTGTATAGGGATGTGTCCCTAAGTTTTCTTTGTTATGTCTGTCTAGAATAATTTTTGATATGGGACAGACTTCAGTTAGCCGCAAGTCAGCTACAACAGCAGGAGGGGGTACTAGTGAAGTGCCATAGTTGGGGGGGACAGTTGGCCTAAGGGCAAAGGCAGACGTTTTTTAATCACCCTAGCATCCTTCCGGGGCACCTAGAACCTCATAAGGTAATGGATATACCAGCACCGTCCCCAGTTCTTTTTGTAGCCTCACAGTAAGAGGTCAGTAATATGGTATATGCATAAGTTGGTTTACTAATAGATATTTAGAATTACACAATAGCGATAGTTAATATTGGGTTACCTGAAAAGGGTATAAAAGAAGGGGGAAATTGCGGGGTCCTTACCCCCCAACTCTTCAAAGGTAGTAAAGTTCCATACTTCAGCCCTACCATAGTAAGATATGGCTAATTCCTTCCTTCTAGCCTTTTCTCAGTATGACATAAAGCATAAATGTGATGCTTCCTAGTATTAATAGTAAAGACGGGCTAGAATTGTTGATTGCAAAAAAACGTTAGAAAGTGATTAAGACTTCTACTGTTCAAGTAAGTCACTTAGACCCTCAAAGCAGCAAATCAGGAGGGCAGGTAAGAATTTTAGTAACACCCAAGTGCGAGTGCGAGTCTATAAGCAGTAAACCCCCAACAATTGTAAAGTTTAAGCCAGAAATAAACTAACCCCATCGCAGTGTGTGGATGACGGTAAGACGTACTTGTAGAATAATGGTTATGGCCCTAGTTTGTTATGTCGAAGGACAGAGAAATTATATGAATGAAATTGACCTGAGTGTGGGTCAGAACGATACGGGTCAGTAGACTTGGGTAGTAATATCATGGGCAGTAAGATGCAGGAGGCATAAGCCCCAGATTTCAGCCCCTAGAAGTAACGGAAAGACGAGTATCTAACTTGTACCCCTAGTTGTGCAGGCAGATGAGTAACGGTATGGAGACTCTAGCCTAGTGTAGTCAGAGATAAGGCCCAATAGAAGGATCCACTGACCCTCGAGATAGTAAGGGATAGAGTTTTGAGACCCGGAGGCTGGCTCTATGTTCTAAATATTGCAGAGTTTCGTTAGTAGATTATAGCAGGGCATACCATGCCCGTCATTTCCCCTACTCGGTTTTGATGAAAGCATGCTAGGTTATAAAAGAGATTTACTGCTAGCATAGGAAGAAGAAGGATATTGTTGAGTTTTGACACAGAGCCCTAATAACCAGCAAGAGCAGGCTGGGCAGCAGAAACTGAGCGGGCTAACTCAAAGAATAGGCGTGCCTGTGTGAAAGTGAGAAGTAGACAATATGAATATAAATATAAGGTTACCTCATACCAAGTGTAAATGCGATCCTAGTGTGTTGTTGTTGAGAAGCTAATAAGGTTAACTTATTTGTTGTCGGATAGAATGATGTTTCAGCTAAAGACTACGCCGAATTGAATATGAAAGAAACATTCCGGCTATATGGTATCTCAGTGTCGATTAACTTCTGGCAAAGGGGCATAATCCACAGCTAAGTTTAGGAAGAGTTATCAGGACAGATTGGTATGCATGTTAACTTAAGTACCGCCCCTTGTCCCCAAATAAATAGCCAATAAGAGCACACGACTCAGACACCCGGAGTTATGTTAAAGGTGGGAATATAGGTTTCCCATATAACAGCCTGAAGCAGGTAAGTCAGGGGTAATTGAATTGAGCATACTGCATCAGTAGGAAGGAAACAATTAAACTAATTTAGAGATATGTACTGGTAGCCCAGGCTCACCGAAAATCTTACTCTAGCATATGGAGAAGGTAGAAATTGAAGCATTGACTGGATGTCCCTGAAAACTTTGCCAATGAAGGGCGTTATGAGATCTGACAAGCAGAGCAAGTCCAACCCTAGACTCATTAAGCTATACCGGGTCCTCCAAGAGATTGGCCAAGTGGCCTATGAGATAGAGCTTCCTTCGATGGTAAAATCTGTTTATTAACACTACACAAGTGCGTATGAGCCTTCTTCTCAGATTGACCCAGCCAGGAATACTCAGGGTACAGAAGGAATGCTCCACAGAGAGACTCCAATAGTTATATTAGATGGTCAAATTCGTGGAAGCTAATTTGAGAACCAGAGATGTAGCTTATTAGAGTATCATGGAGTACAAAAATATAGAAGAAATAGATTGAAGAACCATGAATCATGCAAGGATTGGACAGTTTCACTTATTCTAGGCTCTACGACGATAGTATACAGACCCAGATGATTTAAGTTATGACAAGATAGTTTCAGATATTATATAGTTGAATTTGTAGCTATTATTATCATTTGATTATATTATGTGATAGAGCTATGTTTCAGTTGCAAATAGCGTCGTGTGAGATGCTTGTGTTGGAATTTTCTGTGTTTTAGGTTTTCAGATAGTCCATATTACAGGGGAGACTCTGCCAAATTTTTTCTGGCATTAGCTAAAAGAGTTGAGTTTTTGTGAGCCTTAAGATTACATTCGAGGATAAATGTTCCTAAGAGGGGAAGGATGTTACACCCCATAAGTCCCTATAGTTTAGTTGATAAGTTCGTACGTATGTCAGGAGTTCAAGTACGATGCATATGGAGAAGGGCTTGGGGAATGAACGCGTGAGTGCGTAATTACACAAGCGGGAGGAAAGAGGCCGGAGGCAGGCAGTTAGGGCCGGCGCATCGTGGACCTCCCTCCTCCGCAATGGATGGCGTGTCGCGCCCTGGTTGCAGCGTGATGGGAGGCGCACCGCACACCCCCCGCCACTGCCAATTATATATATAAGTCCCTCTTAGTTGTATTAATTCATTGGATAAAGTCTCCCCACGTCAAAATAGAGTATACACGTGATTTTCTTCAAATTACGTTGTCAAACTCTGTCTAAACACAAGTTCACTTTGGGTAACAATTCCAAGGCCTACGGGAAGCATTCCTAGGGAGTTACTTCTCAAAAATTTTCTCAGCGTACTGGAACCCCGTCGAGTAAAGGTTGTCGGAATTGCTTCAAATTAAATCCTAAATGGCCTCGGGCATCAGTATAAGGACTGTCGTTGCATGGAACTCCTGGATTCAGGTTGGAAATAATCAATTAAATGAGAATCGGCATTCGAGGTATGTTAAGGCTTATTCCTTCGGCAAGTTATTCTCATCGTACAATGATACGACTTATGTTTCTGAGCATAGACAATGATCCTACTTGTTGTAATTAGTTGTTGCTAGTATATAAGATTCATGTATGTCATGGTTAGCTGCTATTAGAAGATTATGATTACATATGTTGTGGCTAGCTTCTAGAAATCATATTATGAGTATATTCCAGTATCCCTCGTCGAGGAAAGAAGAGGTTAAGGGTGACTCATGCTAGAAGCATCATAGAAATTCCTTTGCCCTTTTGTTCACTGTGTTAGTAGAAACGATGTTTTGCTGCCATGCCTAGGCTTCAGATGTTTGTGGGTAATAATTGGGCCTAAGTTAGTAAGTTGAATAGCATAGGCACAGCCGGGCAATATAACTATTAGTTCGGTGCCTATATTGTCAGTAGAGCTTGTCCAGAGACCATTGGCATACCTAGACGGCTCTAGGGCCAGAATTATGTTAGTATGGCCTTACCCCAGTACTTGTTCGAGTTAGTTGGGGGTGTTTTCCCATCAACCCATCGTATGTAGTAGAGGCTTTTAGACAGTATGTAGTACTCGGCTTGCATGTATGTCTAGAGATTTCCTTACGTTACGACATGTTATGATTATTTACGTTTCTGCTATGCCTTGTGGTTATTCTTTCGCTTACAATGAATGAAGTTAGATGTATTCTCATTCCATGGGTCGACTTGGGGCCTCTTAGGGTTCTTTGTCCCGTGTTATGATTCGGGTCTACATTCGGGTCATGACAAACTTAGTATCATAGTCGTAGAATTTGAAGTGTCCTAGGGAGTCTGAAAGCCGCATTAAGTAGAGTCTTTTTCATGGGTGTGAAGCGCGTCACACATATCATGAAGAGGCTATGAGATGTTTAGGAAATATTCCCTTCTTTCATGATATATGTCATGCGATGAAGAGTCCTTCTATCCGTCTAATTCGTGCTATTCGCAATTACAGAATCATGGCTCCCAGTAGAGTGAATGGAAGGAGAAATGGAAACAGTGAAGGCCACGGAGATGGAAATAATCATGGGCATCAGCAAGCCCCACCTGTTTAGGAGCCCCATGCACCAGAGCCAGCTGCCTATGTTGAGTTTTGGACAGCTATGAAGATGTTGGTGTAGGCCTTAACCGTTCAGGTCAACTAGCAAACTGTTACACATATTTCACAGAATGGCAATGTGGCAGCAACCTGGATTAGAGACTTCTTGAGGATGAACCCTTCGGAGTTCCTTGGGTCCAATGCGGATGAGGATCCGTACGATTTCATCGAGGAGATTCTAAAGATCGCTTAGGTTATGGGGGTAACCAATGGAGAATGTGTTGATTTGGCCTCCTATTAGCTTAAGGGGGTGGCCCACATTTTTTTCAAATAATGGAGAGATTCTAGGGAAATGGGTGCAGGCCCTATCAGTTGGGAAGAGTTCCACACAACATTCATAGATCAATTCTTCCCTCGGGAGATGAGGGAGCAAAAGGCGACCGAGTTTGCTAACTTGAAGCAGGGTGACATGTCCATTCAGGAGTATACATTAGAGTTCACCCGTTTATCCAAGTATGCGCCAGAGTTGGTGGCGGACCAGAGGGCTCGAGTGAAGCTTTTTGTACATGGAGTGGCGGACTATCTAGATAAGGACTGCAGGATTGCCATGTTGCATCGAGATATAGACTTTCCCCGCATTGTGCTGCATGCTCAGCAGATGGAGTCACTATATCGAAGGAAGAGATAGGCCAAGAGGGCCAGGACCGACAGTTACGGGACCTCTCAAGTCAGATCAGGGGGTGGACAGCGCCAGCAGTCTCAGCATAGGTCTATTGCTCCAACACCATCTTTAGCCAGTACGCCATCTAGTTTTCAAGGGGATCGGAGAAGTAGGGCTCCAGATTCAAGAGGCTAGGGCAGCATGTAGATAGAGCGCACTTTACCATCTTGTGTGAAGTGCAGCAAGAATCATCCCGGGAAGTGCCTAGTCGGCTCGAAATTTGAATGCTTGTTTCGAGTGTGGCAAATTCGGACACAGACTCAGGGATTTCCCTTCATCCAGATCAGGGGTCGGTGGAGCCCGTATGCCAGCAGCCAGTTCTACTTCTCCAACAGCACGTCCCCCTCAGCAGGGTGCCTCAATCAGTTTAGCCAGTGATCAGCGTCAAAATAGGTTTTATGCTTTAGCACCTTGTCAGGAGCAGGAGGTCTCCCTGGATATGGTCACCGGTATGTTGCACGTTTTTCATATTGATGTTTATGAATTGCTAGATCAGGGAGCTACCTTGTCTTTTGTGACTCTTTAAATTTCTAGTAGCTTTGGAGTTAGTCCCGAGACTCTATCAGAACCATTTTCGGTTTCTACTCCTGTCAAAGATTCGGATGTAGCTAGGCGGGTATATAGAGGATGCCCGGTCACTATATTTGCATAAAGTCACCTCCGCAGACCTTGTAGTGTTATCCATGACTGATATTAATATTATTCTTGGCATGGATTGGTTGTATGCGTGTTATGCATCTGTAAATTATAGAACCCGTGTGGTGGAATTTCATTTTCCGGGTGAATCCATTTTGGAGTGGAAGGGTAGTTTGGTTGTACCGACAGGTTGATTTATTTCATATCTTAAGGCTCAGAAGATGATTTCTAAGGGTTTCATGTACCATCTGGTCAGGGTTAAAGATGTTGAGTCCGATACCCTGACTATCCAGTTAGTTCCGATGGTGCGTGATTATCTAGAGGTTTTTCCTAATGATTTACCAGGTGTTCCTCTCGAGCGCAAGATTGATTTTGGTATTGACCTTCTACTTGATATGCAGCCTATATCTATCCCTCCTTGTAGGATGGCCCTAGTCGAGCTAAAAGAGTTGAAGGACCTATTAGATAAGGGCTTTATCAGACCAATGAAGTTTCATAGGGTGCACCAGTGTTATTTGTCCGAAAGAAGGATGGTTCGCTTCGGATGTGCATCGACTATCGATAACTGAACAAGGTCACTGTTAAGAACAGGTGTCCTTTACCTAGTATCGATGATCTGTTTGATCAGCTTTAGGGTGCCAAGTGTTTCTCAAAGATAGATCTCAGGTCCGGGAATCATCAGCTCAGGGTTCAAGAGGGCAATATCCCAAAGACAGCGTTCAGGATGCGGTATGGACATTATGTGTTTGTAGTTATGTCTTTTGGACTAACAAATGTTCCTGTAGCTTTTATGGACCTAATGAACAGGGTGTTCAATCCGTATCTAGACATGTTCATGATTGTGTTCCTTGATGATATCCTTATATACTCTCGAAGCAAGGAGGAGCATGCGGCTCATTTGAGAGTAGTGCTGCAAACTCTCAAGGATCACCAATTGTATGCAAAGCTCAGAAAGTGTGAGCTCTTGTTGAACTCGGTAGCATTTTTGGTCCATGTAGTATCAGGCGAGGGCATAAATGTAGATTCTCAGAATATCGAGGCGGTGAAGAATTGGCCTAGACCGGTGAATCCCTCGGATATTCAGAGTTTCTTGGGTTTAGCTAGCTACTATCAGAGGTTTGTTGAGGGTTTCTCATCCATTGAGGCACCTTTGACCAAGTTGACTCAAAAAAGATGAAGTTCCAATGGTCGGAGGCTTGTGCGAAGAGCTTCCAAGAGTTGAAAGCTCAACTTACTACTGCATCAGTGTTGACCCTACTCGAGGGTACAGATGGTTTTGTGGTGTATTCTGAGGCTTCGAGAATTGGACTCGGGTGTGTATTGATGCAACGAGGGAAGGTGATAGCATACGCCTTGAGACAATTGAAGGTCTATGAGAAAATTACCCGACCCATGATCTTGAATTAGACGCGGTGGTGTTCGCATTGAAGATATGGCGACATTACTTGTATGGGGTCCATGTGGATGTGTTTACAGACCACAAGAGCTTGTAATATGTGTTCACGCAGAAAGATCTCAATCTTCGGCAAAGGAGGTGGTTAGAGTTACTCAAGGACAACGATATGAGTGTCCTTTACCATTCAGATAAGGCTAATGTGGTAGCGGACGCACTTAGTAGGCTCTCTACGGAGAGTGTGTTCCATGTGGATGAAGGAAAGAAGGATTTGGTGAAAGATGTCCATCGACTCATAAGGTTGGGAGTTAGGTTGGTCGACTCGACCGTTGGCGGTGTTGTTGTCCAAAACGGGTCAAAATAATCTCTGGTGACTGATGTGAAAGATAGACAAGATGAGGATCCAATTTTAGTAAAGCTGAAAGAAGTCATTCGAAGTCAAAAGGTGGAGGTCTTCTCCCTAGCGGGAGATGGTGTGCTGCGATACTAATGTCACTTATGTGTTCCAGATGTTGATGATTTGAGGAGTCGTATGTTGCATGAGGCTCATACATAGATATTCTTTCCATCCGGGTGCCACCAAGGTGTATCATGACTTGTGAGAAATATATTGGTGGAACAACATGAAGAGGGATATTGCAGAATTCGTAGCCATTGATCAGTTTGCTTATAATAACAGATATCACTTTAGTATCAAAATGGCATCATTCAAGGCTCTCTATGGGCAGAGATGTAGATCGCCCATCGGATGGTTTGAGGTTGGTGAGGCAGCTATGATAGGGCCAGATTCGGTTCATGAGGCCATGGTGAAGGTTCAGTTGATAAGGAACAGGATGAAGACCACTCAGAGTCATCAGAATTCAAATGTTGATGTGAGGAGAAGAGAGTTGGAGTTCGAGGTGGACGATTTGGTATTTTTGAAGGTATCTCCTATGAAGGGAGTCATGCAGTTTGGGAAGAAATTAAAACTCAGTCCCCGTTATGTTGGTCCCTACTGGATTATGAGTATAGTTGGTAAGGCAGCGTATGAGTTGGACTTGCTCTCCAAGCTATCTTCCGTGCATCCTATGTTTCATGTGTCACTTTTGAAGAAATATTTGGGAGATCCAGCTCTAGTAGCCCCAGTGGACAGCGTTAGTGTAAGAGTTAGCCTTAGCTATGAGGAAGTTCCAGTTGAGATATTGGATCGTCAAGTTTGGAGGCTGAGGAACAAGGAAGTAGCTTCAGTAAAGGTGTTATGGAGAAATTAGCATGTCGAGGGAGCTGCGTGGGAAGCTGAAGCCGATATGATGGCTAAATACCCTCACCAGTTTCCTACCGGCTCAATTTTGGGTTGAGGTATCAGTTATTTCCCTAATACTCTATTTAGTTTCATGTTCAATTCATGTGCGCAAATTTGTTTTATCTTATGGTAAATGTATGTGTTTTGCAAACTCAGTTCAGGCATATATTTTGAATTGGAAGTAGTCATTCCATCAATTTTTGGTTAAAAGGATCAGCATTTGATAATGATAGTTGCATATCTCTGCTTTTTGTGTGCTTTCCAACATTTGAGGACAAATGTTCCCTAGGGGGAGATATTGTTATACCCCAGGAGCTCAAAGATCGGACCCGGGAGTTGAAACGGGGAAAAAGTGGGAGTTTTTGTTGCAGCCTCAGGACGAGTCGTCCCACGACTCGTGAGGACAACCCACGAGTCGTCAGGTGACTCATTGGGAAAAGGAAAGTTGGGAAGTGTACTTGACAGGAGTCCCCATGAGTCATTGTCAGCCTTAACGATTTGTGGGGTGAGTCATTGGCAGGCATGGAGTCCAAAGTTTGGAAATGAGACAGTGTACTTAAGGAGTGGTGACCACGAGTCGTGGTCACCCCTGATGAGTCATGAAGTGACCCGTTACGAGCCTAGGGTAATAGATGAGGTAGTTCACTTGATCGACTTAACGAGTCGTGCCCTCTAAAACGAGTCGGCAGGTCGTCTGTGCAAGAGAATAGAAGAGTGATAGAGGGGTGATCAAGGTTTTCTTCCTCAATTTCTTTCAATTTCCTTTTGGGAATTCAAGGGAGAGTAAGATTCAGCCTCCATCAGGTATCTAGGGTAACGAACGGGTGTTTCCATTCACACCCATGCCTATCCTCTATTGACTTTTGAAAATCTATTCAAAAACCACGTGGGGTTTTAATTCAATTTTTGTGAAATTCGAATGATTTGCTAATGCGCTTTATGAATTATGATCGACATCATATTGTATGGATTTGGATAGATTTTACATTTAATTTTACTTATAAAATTATTGATTTCGATTTCTACTAAAACAAGCCTATTCAAGCATGAACTATGATGAATCAACTTATGATTTTCGCTTCAATTGATGATATTTACAAGCCCAGCATGAATTATGATTTCAATATGGATTTATTCAATTATCCATCATGATTTTGATGATTTTCAAGCTATATGTATGATTTTCAAGTATGTATGAAACCTATGATTCATAAATTATATTTTGGCCGACTCACGGGCCTTATGTCATGGCTAGTTCATGTATGTACAATTATGTTTATGATTATCATGATTTAAATAGCCCATGAATTCATGCATGTTATACTATGAGCACTATATATATTTTGGGAGTAGTATTGAACACCGAGTAGGTTTGGAGCCTAGGTTCTGTCCCGAATCTCATAAACTATGTGCCACCGTAGGTATGTTGGGACCTCCTTTGTGATTTTGCCAGGCTCAAATTGCCCTTTTCATGGTGATATCATGGTCCTACCCTTGGCAAGGTATGGACACCCTCCTGACTAGGGTTACAAGTTGGGTTTCATGTGTGCTCATATGGGGCATGTTGGTTAAGAGAATCTCCCATTGTTCCTCATGGTTTATGCATGTCTATGATTATGTATATTGGCTCAATTTTTGTTCAATACGGCTTTCCTCTCATGATTATGATTTTGATTGTATTATGAATGCTTTGAAAACCTTGAGCCCTATGATATGTTATGTTATGATAGTTATGATATGAGCATGATGTCCTACTCTTATGCTGTCTTATAAGCTTTCACACATTTTAAATGTCTATTTTACTTATATTGCATACTTGGTATATTTACTGACCGCATACTTTGTATGATGTATCATCTTATGATACAGGTTCTCGCTCTCAGGCTCATCCTCATATCTAGATCATATCAGAAAGCACTTTAAGTTTATTGGTGAGTCCTCATGTTCCGAGGGCCGTGTGACAGACATTCATGCTATTTTATGTTTCAGTACTTGTCCGGGTTAATTGGGGTGTTGTCCCATCAACCCATTGTATGTAGTAGAGGCTTTCAGACAGTATATAGTACTCAGCTTGCGTGTATGTTTAGATATTTCCTTACATTTTGACATGTTATGATTATGTTTACGTTTTCGCTATTCCTTGTGATTAGTCTTCTGCTTATAATGAATGAAGCTAGATGTATGATTATGCCATGGGTATACTTGGGGCCTCTTAGGTTTCCTTGTCCTATGTTACGATCCGGGTCTACGTTCGGGTCGTGACACGACTAGGTTAGGTTCTTATTTTGTAAATTAAATGAATAGTCGTACAGTTGGTTGTTGCCGTGTGGGGCTCATGTATTTCTTATTTTACATGTCCGTGTAGGGCCCAGTATAGCTACCTATTTTCATTCCTATTATAACTAGGCAGCATGGTGGTATTGTCGGCCCGTATAGGATCCTTGTTATTGCATTGTTGTTGGTTAGTTGTCTTCCTTTACAGGTGGCCTTGTCAGCCAGAGGTTGTATTTACAAGTCAAGATATAGCCCGTTGTTTTCTTGAATTAAGTTACAGGCATGCACCAGAAGTACACCAGGTCAGTCAGGTGAGTCTAGATTCCAGTGTGGCATTAGGTGCCATTCATGCCTTCCAAGGTGGGGCGTGACATTCTAGTTAAGCGTCGTTTATAGTTTTGTTTTGTTTGCCTGAGGAAATGCAAAATTCTTAAGTTGAGGGCGTTGATGTGTTGTAGGTTTACAGCACTTTCGACGCTTCAAACTGAGAAAATATGCATGGTCTTAAGTGTTTTTATACGGATATGATACACTTTTGCATTGTTTTTAGGGAAATAAGGTGTTGTAGTTGAAAGCTGTGAAAGGAGGAAAAAGAGTGCAAAAATTGGGCCAAGTGAGGACCTCATTATGAGTCATATGTTGGTGGTATGAGTCATACTGAGAGTCGTGATAAATTTCTGAGAGATGTTTCATGTTGATGGCCAAGTACGACTATTGGTTTGAGTCGTAGCATCCTGGTATGAGCCATGGAAAATATCAAAAGATTCACTTGGATTGGTCTCCTGGTACTGATGGAAGCCATGAGTCATGATGTCTACCTACGACCCGTACCAAGGAGCCGTGGTAAAGTTTAGAAAATTTGTATGGCAGATCTCATGGTACCAGTGGAAAACCATGAGCCATAGGAGCAAGGTAAGAGCCATACCAAGACACTCGTGGAAATATTCAAAGAATGCTAGAAGTCATATGTTCAAACCACAACAGCATTTTACGACTCGTAGGACCATTGTACTAGTCGTACCAGCTCCCAGCACTTATCCATATTCAGAGCTGCCAAGAATTGTATGAGTGAAGCTATGACTCGTATGATCAAGTTATGACTCATAGGAGAAGGCGGCGGCAGTTATTTTAATTTCCCTATTAATTTATTAAAAGTTTCTAATTATTTGTATAAATATCTTTCTTAGGTTATTTTAATGGGGAGTCGACATTTTGAGAGGAGAATAACACTTTTGAGTTCTCTTGTCAATATTCTTGGTTTGTTCATTGTTCTTGAATTGATCAAAGTTTGAATTGTGCATTAATCAAGTGGATTTTTATTTCAATCTTCATTGTAAGTTCTTTAATTATGTTTTCTTCAATGAATGCTAATTCTTTCCCTACAATTATGAGAGGCTAAATCCTCCACAACTAGGATTGTGGGAACCATGGTGAATTAACAAACTAGGGTTTGCACAAAGTGATTCTAAACCAATATGGATGCTTGTATTGTCTTCTCGTCATCTTTAATGCTTCTTAATGATGCACAATGTTAGAACTAGCCTGAATTCTCTATTTGCTTGAACCTAAAGAAATAAGGTTTAGGAAAAGAAGAACAATAAAGCCTTGAACTTTAGGGTTCATTATATAACTTGAGCTGCGACAACAATATAGTTAAATTGGAACAACTTGATAATGATAAAAGTGAAATCACTCAAGAGACCTAATTTGGTAATTAAGTATTAGTCATTCAATGGGGATGAATGATGTGTTGTGGATTTACAACACTATTGACGCTCAAAACTAAGAAAATAGCACAGACTTAAGAGTATTTATGTGGATATGAGGCACTTTTCCTTTGATTTCTGGATAAATGGGTGTTGGAACAATAAATTGCAAAAGGAAGATAAAATTGTGCAAAAAAAGGGCAAAAAGTGCAGACCACAGTATGATCGGTAGGATGGACCTACAAGTCGTACTGAGGGTCTTGATCAAAAGATGAAAGTTAAGCTGGAAGACCGAACTTATGAAACTTGTCACAGATCGTACCATGGTGGTACGAGTTGTAGTAAGCCAGTCGTGATGAAATCCAGAAGAATTGCACAGAAGGATGATTCTCAGTACGAGAACACCCTACGACCCATGAGATGAGGGTATGAGTCGTACCATACCGTTCGTAGTGAAGTTCAGAAAAAGTTCAAAAGATCAGGATCAAGTCACGGGTGTCAATGTACGAGTCATAGCATGTTGGTACGAATCATGCATTGGCCGACAGTTAGCCAAAGTTTAGCCAATACTCCAAGCCACGAGTTGATGTCATGATCTGTGAGAAGCCCCTACGAGTCGTAGGTGGACCCTTGACGAAGTCGGCAACAGTATGGAAAGCAGTCCTATTAGTTTAGGAAAAGGATTCTTGTGTCTCTATATATACTTTTTATGTTTTATTTTTAACAAAGGACGATAAAATAGACTTAATTCTAATAGAAAAACATTGTAGTATGCAATTTTACATCATTGGAAGAGAGAATTGAGTTGGTTCAACCTTGTGATCAACCTTTTCTTGAATTCATCTTGTTCTTGCTACTTGTTATTCAAGATTTCGTGGTTTAATTGACAGAATTATTTTTCTCAATCATCTTTGTAAGTATTGTTATATGTTTTCAACAATGAACACAAATCACAACCTTGCAACTATGAGAGGCTAAAAACTCCATAGCTAGGGTTGTGGGAACCATGATGGATTAACAAGTTAGGGTTGCACAAAGTGAGTCTAAAACCAATACTAAATACTTATATTGTATTCTCTTCATCTTTAATGATTCTTAGCGGTGTACAATGTTAGGAAGTGCCTGAATTCTTTACTTGCTTTGATCAAAGAGGTAGAGATTAGGAAAAGAGAGTTACAACAGAGCCTTGATCTTGATGATCATTGTATTAACTTGAGTTGTGGTCGCAGGATAGTTAAATCTGGAACTTAGTGATAATGGTTAGTTTGCAAAACTCATGAGACATGGTCGAGTAATTGAGGATAGTCATTCAATAGGGATTGGTCGATCATTTGAATGAATCTAAGTTATCAGTTCTATAAGTAAAGTATTGGAATAGATCACGAGTGTATACCCAAAGTTGTTATGAACACATACGGAACACAAACCCTAGTTATTCTTTAATTATTAATTCAGAAATATAATCTTGACTGCTGCTTATTTTTATTATTGCTTTTTATTAGAATTCCCCCATTGTGAAGTAATTACCATACAAGTTCATCTACCGGCTATAATCTAGATCTTCCATATTCCCTGTGGGTTCGACCCCAACCTATAAGTTTGGGTTCTTTATTGACAACATTTGTTTCATACTTCAGTTGGAAGTGTGGTTTGAGCATTATCAAAAAGTGGCGTCGTTGCTGGGGAATACGGCTAAGACTAGGTTATTTGCTTGTATTTGACTTTTTTGTAATTATTTCCTTAATTACGTTTATTTTTGTGTTTCTCTTTGATACCCACAGGCTGTCCTCCGGTGAATGCCAAGCACTTGGAGTAGAGGAGACCCCCTTGTTCCACTAAATCCCTAAATCGAACAAGCACTGCATAAAGTGGAAAACCTTAAGCAAAGAGAAGCCTGCTTAGCTGAAGAAGCTAGGAAAGCCGAGCTAGCTCGGTTAGCTGCACTTCAGCAAGCTGGTGATGATAGAGATGAGGTGGTAAACGCTGGTCGACATGGGAGGGGCAACCGAGCTCAGAGATTTGTCCCTCAGTTCTTCGATGATGATGACCCAAATATTGATATGGTTGGGTCACTAGAGAAATTGTGCCCCCACCACTACCCGCTGGAGCCAAATTTGACATTACGAGCACCATGATTCAATTGCTAAACATGAAGGGGGTGTTCAGTGTCCATGCAGCGGATGACGCCAACCTGCATTTGATGAACTTTGTAGGAATATGCAAGGCATACAGGTTGCCCGGAGTAAGCCAGGATGTAATAAGACTCCGATTCTTCCCTTTCTCTCTATCAGGGGAAGCTACTTTGTGGTTATCGGAGTTGCCCAACTACTCCATAACCAATTGGAGGGATCTTTAACAAGCCTTCTTGGAGAGATTATTTCCCCCCATCAAGGATGTTACAGTTAAAATATGAGATCTATAATTTCCGGCAGAATAAGATGGAGGCAATTCATGAAACATGTTTGAGGTTCAAAAAGAAGTTGAATAAGTGCCCGAACCATAAAATCCCAGATGACAATTTGTTGGATATCTTTTACAGTTCTCTTCATAATAGCACCAAGGCTATAGCAGACATAGTGGCGGGTGGAGCATTGATGAGCCACACCTGGGAGGAAGCAGCCACTATCCTTGACAGTGTGACAAAGACAAACAGGGCCTGGCATCGAGGGAGGCTGATGCACTGGAAGGTACATATGTTGTTGGTTTGACAGCAGACCAACAAAGGAAGGATGAGGAGCACGATCAGAAGTTGGCTCACATGAGTATTTGCTGAAAAAGCATATCATGGGAGCAGGAGCCAAAAAGGTAAATGCAGTGGGAACAAAAGGAAGGGTGTAGTGAGCAGAACACTCTGATTCTGAGGAATAGGAAAACTTCCTAGATAGCCAAGTGGTGGGTTTCCGAGCCAACGCCCAAGCGTCTGGACAAGACAATTGGCACCAAGATTCTGGAAATCAAGGTCAGAACCAATACAGAGACAACTAAAATAGGAACGGGTTTAGAGATAGGAGCCGTGGTCGTGAGTGAGAGGGAGAATGGAGAAGGAATGATAGATATCACAACGACCGGGCAAGAGTCTATGTGCCTCCTAATGCACGAGAAGGGGAAGCAAAGTTGGAGAGTATGATGGCCGAAATGCTAAAAAAGGTGAGGTCCATGGATGATCAGTTAAAATAAATTTGAAGTGACTTATCTAGCATGGATCAGAAAGTGGAATCTCACGCCACCGCCATCAAGCAGATAGAACACCAACTTGGGCAACTGTCGGCATCAATCAGCCCAAGACAAAAGGGTACACTTTCTAGCAACACTGTCCAAAATCCAAAGAATGATGCTCAGTCCATGGCAGTGATGACTAGGAGTGGTAAAACCACAGTTGACCCCCCGTTCCCTGTGGAAGTTGAAAGGAGGAAAGAGAGCGTGATGGAGGAAGAAGAGATTGGAGATGAGACACAACATGATGAGTTACAAGAGGCCTCTAAGGGTGAGAATGAACGCGACATTGATCAAGGGGAAACTCTAGTGCAAAAGGCTATCCCGAGACCACCTCCACCATTCCCACAAAGGATGAAGAAAAAGGCGGACAACGGTAAGTTCCAAAAAATTCTTTCAATGATCAAACAACTTTATGTGAATATACCATTGTCGAAGCACTAGAGCAGATGTTGTGATATGCAAAATTCATGAAGGACCTGGTGATGAAGAAAAGATCTGTAAGCTATGAGCCGGTTGACAATGTCCATCACTATAGTGCCATAGCAACAAGGGTCTTAGCTCAGAAAAAGGAAGACCCAGGCGCCTTCACGATACCTTGTACCATTGGTAATATCGAGTTCGCAAAGGCGCTCTGTGATCTGGGAGCTAGCATTAATCTGATGCCCTTGGTGGTCTTCAAGAAGCTAGGATTGGGAGCCCCCACACCAACCAACATGCAGCTACTGATGGCCGATAGAATAGTAAAGAAACCAGTGGTCATCCTAGTTGATGTGCTCGTCAAGGTTGATAAGTTTATAGTCCCAGCAGACTTCATGATCTTGGATAGCGAGGTCGATTATGAGGTCCCCATCATTCTAGGGCAACCATTCCTCGCCACTGGGAGAGCTCTAGTAGATGTGGAAGCTGGCTTGTTGAAGTTCAGGATAAACAAAGAAGAGGTCACTTTTAACATCTATCAGACTATGAAGCAACCAAAGGAATTTAGTGTGATCTCAGCACTTGAGGATGAGTATGAGTCACTTGACGAATTTTGAGTAGTCAAGAGACTTGTGTCGTGCCACGAAATTAAATCAGGCGCTTCTTGGGATGCAACCCAAGTGGTGGTTTGGTGAAATCTGAGTAACCAAACCACCTGCGTCGTGCCGCGACGTTAAATCAAGCGCTTCTTTGGAGGCAACCCAAGTTATTGATCTAAATGTGTGCTCCGTGTGCAGGGAAACAAAATCATGTGGCTGAAAATCTGCTACTACAAGATCTCAGTACGACATGTGGTGAGGTCCTACGAGTCATTGTAGCAAAAGTGGTGAAAAGCAGAGAAAATTCTAAGCAAAGTCTGACCTACGACTCATCCTATGATTCGTACCTTCATGGTACGAGTCGTAGGATGCTCTCGTAGGTCACCAGGTAAGTTCTATGTAACTAAAGTCATTACAGGCCATGAACGAGTTGTAGGTTGCTCCTACGACTCGTAATACGAGTCGTGACTGGTCAAATTGACCCGATTCGGCCCAGATTTTTAAATTGACCCCCACCTACTTAAACTTCAAAATCAACCATCTTCCCACGCTAACACCTCAAAACCCCAAAACCCACAAATTGAGAACTTTGTTCCCAACACCCGTAGCTTCCTAAACATCAAGAAATTAAGCTAGAAATTCGTGCTTCAGCTGAGTGTGCAAAGCCCTCGCATTTGATTTCCAGCATATGAATCGCGAATCAAGTAAGTGGTTTACATTCTAAGTTCTTAATTCTTGAACGTGAACTTGGGGGAATTGAAAACACATAAGACTCACTGGGTATGCTTGAAAAGCAATGGGTAGGTGCAAAATACACTAAATAAACCAAAAAACCCATTGGAAATTGATTCAATTTTGGCCCTAGAAAACCTAAGGGGAGTTACGGGTAGGGGAGGATTAAGTAGTGTAAAAAGGTAGGGTACCTAATGCTAGACCTGGGGGAAACCTGAGTACCCAAAAATGTGCAAAACAAACACCTACACACTGATCAAAAACAATCTTAAAACTGGGCTGAAAAAGGGTATGTAGCACAGTACAGGTCATAGGTTGACACTACGAATCGTACTGAGTGCTCGTACCACTTATCTTTAAAAATCGATTTGGCAAGCCCACCCCACAAATCCTGGAATCAACCTACGGGTCGTACCATGAGTCGTGGTGAAAAACAGAATATGTGCAAAATGGTATTTCATCAGACGACTCAAGGTACGGATCGTACCTTCATGGTACGAGTCGTACCTGCAAGTCGTGGAGAACCATCAGGGTTTCTCACGAGTCGTACCTTCAATGTACAACTCGTACTGAGGACCCATGATAAGATAATGCAATTATTCTATATATTTTTTCTTTCTCAAAAATGGATTACTAACCTCTTTCTCACAAGCTACAATGACATACAAATGCAGGGCAGACAAAACACAAGCCCGTAAGCGATTGATAGATGAAACAACGGACTCAGAGTCTGAGCAAGCAGGATATTCACCTAGTTGTTCACTTGAGGATTATCAAGTGGACACCTCAGACACAGATGGGACAAAAACCACTAGGGCAAGAGAAAAGTCCCAAGCCGAAGTAACCACGGCCACATCCACTCAAGCTCCCTAGTCTGAAGAGGGGGATAGAGAAGAACATCAAAGGCCGGGAACAGACTCAAACATAGAGGAAGGGTCAGAAGGGACCCATGATGATGTAGAAAGCAGTGAGGAAGTAGTGGAGGAGGAGACCCCTGCCAAAGAAAATAGAATAATGCGGTGGAGAATGCCTGGTTCTAAAGAGATATATGAACAATGCATAGCTCTCACCGCCAAAAACAAACCAAAGAGAAGCATCCAAGAAGAACCGCAGATCCTCACTAATTCCTTGAATGAAGTTGAGGAGAAAAAGCGTATTTTTAGCTTCTACGGGCTAGAGTGGATGTCCAAGACCCCTTCAAAATACACTGAGGAGATCGTCAGGGAGTTCTACGCCAACTACCTGGCCATAATGGAGGAGAAAGTAAAGTAGGGGAAAAAGATAAAGGAGCAGCCTCTCTTAGAGAGTGTTCTAGTTTGAGGATGAGTTGTTGATGTATCTAATCAGACTATTGCACGGATGTTGTATGGACCTTAGTTCAGACCAACCAGGATAACCCATGAATATGATTACCGGGTTGAGGCGATGAAGCAGATTAGGAGTCTAAGCAGGGGTTAGCGACAGAGGCAGTTGCAATGGCTAGCGAAGGTTATAGCTGAGAACAAAGATGAGTCTGAGTGGGTTACAGGTGGAAAGCAAGTGACAAAGAACTCATTGAACTTCATTGCAAAGGCCTGATGGATATTGGTGAGACATCGATTAGCACCCATAGTTAATGATAACACGTTGAGTGTTGATAGAGCGGTGTTGGTGGCATGCCTCATGTCCTGCTACCCTCTTAACATCCCAAGGATCATAGCTACCGAGATACGAGACAGGATAGTGGAAATAAGCACTACCATTCCATTCCCGAGCCTTGTATACAATTTGTGCAGGGAGGCAAGAGTACAGCGGGGTGATGAGAGATTAATCAGAAGCCAAAGAATTGCTTATATAGGCCTTATCTGAGATGAGATGAAATCGGTAAGAAGATCCAGAATGCCCACAGCCATCCCAGCAGCTCAGCCAGCAGGGCACGTACAGGTGAATATCCCCAGTACTCAGGAGCAGAGTGAGACACTGGCTACAAAAATCGGTCATTCAAAGTCAGTTCCCAGCACCTCAGATACACCGTGGCCCCGTGTACAGACTCAAACTCTAACAGGGTACATCTTGGTAACGCAGGATTTCCTCCAGAAGCTGGCAAAGAGATTGACCATGGCCGAGCGCAAAATTTAGGAAATGATGGAGAATGTAAATCCATGGGTCAAATCCAAGATAGATGCAGCAGCTCAAGCCCTTCATGCCCGCTTGGATAGTTTTGAGAGTAGATTCAACATGAGGATGGCGGAGCAGTCAGACACCGGCAGTCTACATGAGAAGTTGGGGGCTCTTCGAAGCCAAGTGGTTGAGTTGTCTTTATGGCAACCAACTGTTATAGTAGCCCCCACTCTTTCGGACCTGGATGTAGAGCTTGAGTAGGATATTGACTTGGCAACATACTGGGGGCCAATTGCAGCTGGTGATAAAGGCAAAAAGAGAGTTGTTGAAGATGTTGGTGAGGAGAGTGTGAAAAAGAATAGAAAGAAGGAGAAGAAAGAGAGAAAGCAGTCTAGAGCGGAGAGCATACGAGCTCATGAAGAGAATATGAGTGAGCTGCGTGAGAGAGTTAGAGGAGCGGGAAGCTCCACCGCAACTCAGCCCGAGCTTACTAATGGCCATGACCCTTCGGGTGAGCCACATTCAACCCCAGTTTCCACAGGGGTCATTCAAACGGCTACAGTTACTGAGGGGGGTACCACTACCCCCATTGAGTATGCCAGCCACCACTAGTGCCACTACTACCACGGAGGAACCACCTTCATGAGATGACAGAGGCAAAGTCAGAGTAGCCATAGGTATGTCCCTTTTTCCCTTAAAGCTTATATTTTGTGCTTTGGGGACAAAGCTCATTTTTTTAAAAACGGGGGTGTACTTGTATTTTTGGTATATTTTTGGTCGTTTGAGGGTTTTTCTCGTTGTGTTTCTTTTCCCTCAGACATGCGGTCTAGTAGAACCAACATGTTTTAGGATTTTTTTTTATTTTAGTTATGCTTTTTGTTTGATTATAAAGTGACTTAGGAATACTTAGCCAATGAATATGCACTAGTTTTGTTGTTTTTGAAAAATTGACCCGATTTAAAAAATTTTATTGTGTATTTGTGACAACAATGCATTATTTCTGTGGATCATTTTATGTCATTTAGTTATTAATATTGCTAGTCTTATTAAGCCATGTATGAACCAGACAAGTAAAGTGAAAATAGTTCATGTACTTTGTGTGAGTGAGGTCTTAGTAGTTGTTGTAGTATGTTGTTGAAGATCTAAAACTTGCCTTGTTGGTCTCTGCATAGGTTGAGGATGGTTGGTTAGGATATGATCATAGGCCATTTCTGTGTTAGCTCACTTTTAGCCTATATTGCCCTACCAAAGTGTCTTGAATCCCTTGATCCCAATTTTGAGCCTTAATTGACCATATTTCTTTGATTTACCTGCTAACTGTACCCATTTGTTTATAATAGACCTATTTGGCCCTGGTACTTCCTTGGATATTGTGAACCTCACCATAAGCAAAATGCTTAAGTTAAGGGTGGCTAAAGTAGGGGTGCATAAATGGTGGGAACGGGAGAAAAGGAAAGAAAAGAAAAAGAAGAGAAAAAAGAAAATGGTGAAAAAAGGTGTGGTAAGGTGAAAAAGTAAAAAGCTAAAAATTTGAGAATATTGAAAAAAGAAGAGAAATTTAAAATAGCTTGAAAGTGTTGAAAAATGTGAAAAATCACCTCACCTATGCAAATGTTCATAAAATCGGAAAAAGGGAAGAAAAGGAGACAAAAAGAATGAATGAAGGGTGAAATAAGAGAATGGTGCAGCCAATGAATGTAGTGCCAAGAAAGGGATAGTCACTAATAAAATCTTTCATCTTTATCATGACCAGCCCTAAGCCTACATTACAAGCCATACAAAGTCCTATAGTGATCTTAATTTTACCATCTAACAAACTGAAGCAGAGAAAATAAGGGCAAGCCTATGGTATCTGATACATAATACTTGCAGTTCTTTGAGAGAGTGAGTGCTTCATTTGCCTAGTCCCATGTTTCAGTTGATACTTCATACTAGAGGTGGGACTTCATTTTTCTTGTGAGGGTACATGGATTATGTTTTCTTTTACCATTGGTCTGTGTGAAACACATAGATGATGACTTGATTGCTTGTTGATAGCTAGATGATATGTCTTGATCCCTGAATATAATGTTTTGAGGTTTCTTGTAATACATTAGCTGACGATGTTTCAAGAGAAAGGGTCAATAGAGTTTCTATATAAAGTGCATAAATTTGTTTGAGTTTTGGCTGTAGTATCCTAAGTTTATTTTATAGTTGAGCATCGTGTTTAGTTTTTCTTTTTCTTTGCCTGAGGACATGCAAAAGCTTTAAGTTGAGGATGTTGATGTGTTGTGAATTTACAGCACTATTGACGCTCAAAAAAAAGAAAATAGCATGGACTTAGGTGTATTTATGTGGATATGAGGCACTTTTCCTTTGATTTCAGGATAAATGGTGTTGGAACAATAAATTGCAAAAGGAAGCTAAAAGTGTGCAAAAAAAGGGCAAAAAGTGCAGACCACATTACGATCTGTAGGATGGACCTACGAGTCGTACTGAGGGTCTTGATCAAAAGCTGAAAGTTAACCTGGAAGACTGAACTTATGAAACTTGTCACGGATCGTACCATGGTGGTATGAGTCGTTGTAAGCCAGTCGTGATGAAATCTAGAAGAATTGCATAGAAGGATGATTCTTAGTACGAGAGCACCCTCTGAACCGTGAGATGAGGGTACGAGTCATACCATACCAGTCGTGGTGAAGTTTAGAAAAAGTTCAAAAGATCAGGATCAAGCCACGGGTGTCAATGTACGAGTCGTAACATGTTGGTACGAATAGTACCTTGGCCGACAATTAGCCAAAATTCAGCCAACACTCCAAGCCACGAGTTAATGTCACGATCCGTGAGAATCCCCAACAAGTCGTAGGTGGACCCGTGATGAGGTCAGCAACAGATATGGAAAGTAGTCCTGTTAGTTTAGGAAAAGGATTCTTGTGTCTCTATAAATACTTTTTATGTTTTATTTTTAACAGAGGACGGCGAATAGAGTTAATTCTGGTAGAAAAACATTGTAGTACACAATTTTACATCAATAGAAGAGAGAATTGAGTTGGTTCAACCTTGTGATCAACATTTTCTTGAATTCATCTTGTTGTTGCTACTTGTTATTCAAGATTCGTGGTCTAATTGAAGGAATTTTTCTCAATCATCTTTGTAAGTATTGTTATATGTTTTCAACAATGAACACAAATCACAACCTTGCAACTATGAGAAGCTAAAACCTCCATAATTAGGGTTTTGGGAACCATGGTGGATTAACAAGTTAGTGTTTCACAAAGTGAGTCTAAAACCAATACTAAATACTTATATTGTATTCTCTTCATCTTTAATGATTCTTAGCGGTGTACAATGTTAGGAAGTGCCTGAATTATTTACTTGCTTTGGTCGAAGAGATAGAGATTAGGAAAAGAGAGTTACAACAGAGCCTTGATCTTGATGATCATTATATTAACTTGAGTTGTGGTCGCAGGATAGTTATATCTGAACTTAGTGATAACAGTTAGTTTGCAAATACTTGGTTGAGTAATTGAGGATAGTCATTCAATAGGGATTGGTCGATCGTTTGAATGAATCTAAGTTATCAGTTCTATAAGTAAAGTATTGGAATAGATTACGAGTGTATACCCAAAGCTGTTATGAACCCATGGGGAACACAAACCCTAGTTATTCTTTAATTATTGATTCAAAAATATAATCTTGACTGCTGCTTATTTTTGTTATTTTCTTTTTATTAGAATTCCCCCATTGTGAAGTAATTACCATACAAGTACATCTACCGGTTATAATCTAGATCTTCCATATTCCTGTGGGTTCGACCACAACCTATAAGTTTGGGTGCTTTATTGACAACATTCGCTTCATACTTCAGTTGGAAGTGTGGTTTGAGCATTATCAATGAACCTATGTTATCAGTTCTACAAGCTAAGTATTGGGATAGATCACGAGTGTAAGAACCCGAAGTAGTTATAAATCCATGGGGATCACCTCCCTTGTTAATTGCATCAACTTGATAACAACTTATATATTCAACACTATTATGTGTTTACTTCTTTAAAAACCCCAGTTATTAGATAATCAAACTAAAAGTCTAAATAATAGCGTTATTCTACATCCGCATCATATTTCCTGTGGGATCGACCCCAACCTTTTTTAGGTTCTTTGTTGACAATATTTGCATCATACTTTTTCAGGGGTGTGATTTGAGCGTTATCAAAAGTGGCACCGTTGCCGCGTAATACGGCTTAAGATTAGGTAATTGTTGTGTTTAACTTTTAGATGTTGTTTCCTCATTTATGTTTTTTTATACCCATAGGTTGTCTCTTAGTGAATTCCAAGTACTCAACGAAGCGGAAACCCTCTGATTCCACTTGATCTTGAGCTAGAGCGTCCACTGTGAAAAATGAAAAAACTTGAGCAGAGAGAGGCACAATTGGCAAAAGAAGCTTATCAAGCTGAGTTTGAGTTAGCTCGGTAGGTAGTGCTTCAGAAATCCGAGGATGCTCACGATAAGGTAGTAAATATTGGCCACCATGAAAGGGGTAACAGAGGCCAAAGATATACTTCTCAATTTTATGATGATGATGACCCAAATGTTGATGAGGTTGAGTCAACAGGAGCCATTGTACCTCTACCTTTGCCTGCTGAGGAAGTTTGATATCACTAGCACCATGATTCAGTTGCTTAACATGAAAGGGGTGTTTAGTCGTCATGTAGATGATGATGCTAATCTGTAGCTAATGAATTTTGTTGGTATATGCAAGGAGTACAGGTTACACGGTGTAAGCCAGGATGCTATAAGGTTGAGACTCTTTGTAATACCCCGGAAGTGCCTAAGACTAGACTCAGGATTTGGGAATGAGATCAGCAGAAAAGTAGGGAAAATTTTGCAGGATGACTTATTGAAAGAGTCATGAGAATCTCCCACGCACCATTGCTCGCACTCATGGTGAGAATATGGTTGGCAGGTCCATGACCAACAAGCTATGGAATAATTCCTTGGTCAGTATAAGGAGTCGTGGTAAGGGGCCGTTGTGAGGGTGGTCCTTGTCAAGGCGACTAGCACGAGTCATGGAATGACTCATTGTATGGGACAATGAGTCGTGGTAGGTTTCCATTGGGGGGACTTTCAGAAGATAAGCAGTGGTGGTAACAGCCAGAAACGATGAGTCTTTGGGACTAGTAATGACTCATCCTGACCAGTTGTGGTTGAAGACCAGAGTTGGAATTTAGCGAAGGAGCGGGAAATGGTGATGGGTCGTTATTTGGAGTAACGACCTATTATGTTGAGTCGTTGTATCGGGATCTGACAATTTTAAGTAATGATGGAAGAAGTAATGGACAGTTACCACGAGTCATGGTATCAAAGGACGACCCGTGGTATCACTCATTGTCACTAGCAGTGCGGGAATTCCAGACTTTTCATTAAGGGTATTTTCATAATTCCTAAGCTCTAAGATCATAAACTATGTCATTTTAAGATCTGTTAGCAGGGTTTTAAGAGTGTTAAACCTATGTTAAGCCTTACAATTCCATGCACGTAATTAGAGTTCTTCCTTGGAGATCAAGCTTGAAGAATTCCCCAATTAATTTCTCTCCAATTTCTTTGGGCTTTCAAGAGAAAGTGTAAATTAGATTTACCCAATATGTAAGGTTATGAATGGGAGTTCCTTTCACTCTCATAATCTAAATTCTTCTCAATTCCATGGATTTCAATTTTAGATTTAAGTTCATGATCTATTGGGGTTCATATCTAATTTCGGAAAATTCTCTATGATCTATCTATGGGTCAATTCCTCTCATGTATCAAATCATGCCTTATGATCTATGGGTAGATTTTATATCTATTTTAATTATTAATTTATAGTTTCAAATTTTAATTAAATTATGCCCAATCATGTGAGTATCATGAAAAGTCAAGTTATGATTCTATTATGATTTTGATCTTGCTAAGTCTAAATTATAGTTTTATGATTCATGTTATGAATCTCTTCAAGTACTTTCATGGATTTATGAATACCAAACATATAAATGTTTTACAAGTATGCATGGTTTTTATGATTTATGGATTTATGACTCTTGGCCAATTCATGGGCCCTTATTCATGGCTAATCATATATTTCAAGTGGGATCCATCTGTTATTATTTTATTTGACCATGAATTTCATGAATGATTTCACCATTACTATATGAGCCCTCACGTGCATGTTTCTGGGAGTAGTATCTAGCACCGAGTAGATCCGTCGTTCAGGTAAACCTTGTGGTTCAAAACTACATGTCATCATAAGTATATATATTTATTATTGAATCCCTGTGATATCACCATTCATGCACATCCTCTTGCTTGGCAAGCCGGGGGTTGTCCTAACCACTTGAGTGAAATAATGGGGCATCATGTAAGCTCTATCATTATGGTGTCAGTTAAGATGAGTCCTCCCATTGTTCCTCATGAATTATGCATGGTTATATTTATGTTACTTTGGATCAGGTTATGTTTTATAAAGTTTTCTCTTATGACTATGATTATGATTGGTTTACAAATGGTTTGAAAACCTTGAGCCCTTATGTTTACATTATGATATTTACTTTATGATCATGTTGTCCTACTCTTGTGAACTCTTATGCATTTTAACTGTCTGTTTTTACATTACCTTGCATACTCAATACATTCCAAGTACTGACCACATATTCTATGTTGTATCGTTCATGATACAGGTATGAGGGATCAGTCTCAGCCGCATCACTAGTATTGTTTTCCCCTCAGGCCTATCTAGCCAGTGTTGGTGAGTCCTCATCCTTCGATGACATTCAGTTATCTATTGTTATGTACTTTTAGTTACAGACTTTGTTGAGCTAGTTGTGGATGTTGTCCCATCAGCTCATCAGTTATGTTAGAGGCTTTTTCAGACATTATGTAGAAATCAGCTTATCATTGTTGATTCTATTTTAGATTGATATGTAAGTAGACTTCCCTTAGGAATATTTTATTTTATCATTTTCTGCTTGTTATATGCTCTTAGCTTCTATGTTCATGCCATAGGTCGACTTAGAGTCTCTCGGGGTTCCTTGTCCCGTGTCTCTATCCAGGCCTATGTTTGGGTAGTGACAAACTTGGTATCAGAGATTTTCTTAGAATGTCTCATGTCTCTATCAGGGCCCATGTTCCCCAGAATGGGAGTGCGACGGCCAGGAGAGTCTCAGATTTTCTTAGGATGAACCCTCAGGAGTTTCTCTTATCGAAGGTGGATGAGGATCTGTATGAGTTTATTGATGAAATTCTGAAGATCACCCAGATCATGGGAGTGACAGGGGAGGAGTGAGCAGATCTAGCCTCGTATCAGTTGAAAGGTGTTGCGCATATCTGGTTCAGACCGTGGAAGGATGGTAGGGCAATTGGAGCGGGCCCTGTTGGTTGGAATGAGTTCCACACCATATTTTTGGATCGGTTCTTTCCCTGAGAAATGAGGGAAATCGAAGCAGTGAATTTGTGAACTTGAGGCAGAAAAACATGATGGTCCAGAAATATGCTTTGGACTTCACTCATTTCTCTAAATATGCAGTAGAGCTGGTGGCTGATCAGAGGGCTCGGGGGAATAGGTTTGTGCACGGAGTAGGGAACTACCTGGCCAAGGATTGTAGGACCGCTATGCTTCATTAGGACATTGACTTTGCTCGATTGGTTTTGTACTCCCAGCAGATGGAGATGGTGCATCTGAGAGAGAGGGAGGCCAAGAGGGCCAGGATAGACAGCTATGGGTTCTCCCAGCAGAGATAAGGAGGCGGACATTGCCAGCAGTCTCATCAAAGGTCATTGGCTCCAGTGCCATCAGCGGCCAGTGCTCCATCTAGACCGTGAGGTGATCAGAGGAGCGGAGCATCAAGTTTGAGGGGACAGAGGAGCATGCATAAGAAGAACATACATTTTCGGTATATGGAAAGTGTGACAAGAATCATATAGGTGAGTTCTTGATTAGGTCAGATATCTGTTTTGGGTGTGGTAGACCCAAGGCACAGGCGCCGGGAGTGTCCTTTGGCTAGACAGGGTGATGGTAGAGGTCGTGCTCAGGCTACCAGTTCAGCAGCAACACCAGCTCACCCAGCTCAGCAAGGTGTGTCCACCAGTGCAGGTAGTGGCCAATGCCAGAATAGGTTTTATTCCCTTGCATCTCGATAGGAGCAGGAGACTTCACCAGATATGGTCACCGGTATTGTTACACCCCGTATATTCCCGGCATATAGATGGCCTATTCGCGTGTTGGTTAAGAGTATTTGAAAGCCATACATGCTAGAAAAAGGCCCGGGGAAAGATCGGACAAGCTCCAAGTTGGTGCGTTGCAAGGCAAAATGCGACTTATAAAACGCATTTCAGGAATGCGACTTATAAATCGCATTCCATGAATGCGATTTATAGTGTCTATTATATATAAGCCCCACTTCGGTTTTTTATTCAAATTCCTTATAATTTCCAATAGAAAACAAAGAGTAATCAGATCGAAGGGGAAAACGAAGATCTCCTACTAAAATTCGTCCGATTATGCCGCCAAACGCGGTCCAAACTCGAATTAACCTTAGGTACCGAGGTATGTAGCAGCAGGGAGCATTCCTACGGTTTTTGTTTCGCGAAATACGACCGGCAAATCATCGTGCTACTAGGCTAAGGTAAGTGGACTTGCTCCAAACTAGTATCTATGTGCTCCTAGCTGTGAAGTGAATACTTCTCCCTTCTGGACTTCTGAAAAATAGCAAGTTTTCGACCGTCTTTCGATAAGCCTAAGTTTAGGCTATAATTTTATTGAAAGTGACGTTGTTCTTCAGAATAAAGTTATATTTAGTATTAATTGACGTATATATGAATGCAGTTGGGAGAAATAGCTGGAGTACTGACCGAGCCTCGTCCGACAATCGAATAACGTGAGGTTAAGGTATGTGAAGTTGTTCTTCGGCAAGTTAGTAAGTTTTAGTTGTATAAATCATAGTAAAATCCGTATTTGTAACTCTCGGAGTTGAATATTGGGAATTAAGTAAGTCTCGTAGATTCTGAGTTATGTTGCCATATCGTATTCAGTCCGAAAGTTAGAAAAGCATGCGCCGAAGGGCGAGTTAGTATTCCAGATTCAGTATAGCCTATTATGTGATTAGAAAGCATGTTGTAGGATAAAAAGAAACAGATTTTCATAATAAAAGTCAGTAAAAAAAGATCAGATAGACAGACAGTTATGACTATAGATTAGCCATTCAGACAGATAGTATCCTGGCTACAAATTAGCCATACAGTTAAATAAAGATTTTAGAATCAGTATAATCAGCAAAGAGTCAGTGTAATACAGAAAGAGATCAAAATAAGAAATCAGATTTCAGAGTCTTTTTCAGTTATACATGCTTGCTATTTATATGTGCTATTGTTTGTTGAGACTTGATATGGCGTGAGGGCACCTTATTGAGCGTCCTCGCCACCCCTGGGTTGGTAATCGTGTCGCCCACTGAGCGGGTGGGTTTTACGTCGCTCCAAGGAGTGGCATGCCGTCCCCAGCTTGGACGAAGATGGGATGAAGCTTTCCCCATAGCAGTCTGATCAGCATTACAGGTGCAGCTCCGGTTTTAGATAGCCCTGTTGAGTTTTGTGTCCAGGGAACCAGACCCTATCTGTTACTGTCTGTACATTTAGTTATTGTAGGTGTAGCTCCGGTTTCAGATAGCCCTGTTGAGTTGTGTCCAGGGATCCAGACCCTATCTGTTGCTGTCTACACAGGAGTCCTCCGGACCCAGACACGGTTATTTATATCGGAGGCTATGGCCCGAGCCGGAGACCCAGGGGGCCGGTAGAGGAGCTCCGAAGTGAGTAGATGAGTGGAGTGACTTATTTTTGGTTGGTTTTGACCCGGGTAGGGGTATATAGATTGTTTGCTTGTTTGGCGTCGTCCGACTTATGGGGGTTGGTATCGGCTCTTGTTTGGTATATATATATATATATATATATATATATATTTATGTGCTACATGTTAATTAATAGGCAGCAGGCTGCCGCGTCTACAGGTACGCTCCTGCCTTATCACAGCAACAGAAAGTATGATTCAGTTCTTACAAATTCAGTATTCCCCTGCTATTCAGAATTGCTAGTTATGTTATTGTATCCGTTATGTTATTTCAGTTGGTTTGCATACTCAGTACCAGCAGTACTGACGCCCGGTGGGGCGCTGCATTACTTGCCTGCAGGTATTCATAGACGAGGAGGCGATCCCTCGTGATCCTAGCCAGTGCAGAGTCATCAGCTCCTGTCATCCGGAGCTTGATATTCAGAGGTGTATTTCATTTTATTTTGTTGTATAGTACAGGTAGGGCCCCGACCATCTTATCAGTATTCCTAGAGGCTTGCAGTCTGTATATATTTCCCTGTGGTTAGTTGTGCCGGTCATGTGGGGCCATGCGTGTGTTTAGCTATTTAGTATTGTTGATTATGTTGGTCGTGTGGGGCCATAGTCTGATAGTAGTGGTGACCTTGCCGGTCATGTAGATATACAGTATTCTTTATGATGAAGTTACAGATAACTAGACAGCATGGAGGCCTTGTCGGCCCGTATAGGTTCCCCTTTATAAGTATGTCTCTGGTTAGCTGAAATCATGTACAGGTGGCTATAGGCCCAGTCAGCCGGAGGCTATATTTACAGTCGTTATATAGCCCGTTGTTTCCAGAAATCTGAAACAGAGCTAGCCAGGCACCAGATGTGCTTAGGCTCACCAGTTAGCAGTCCAGGTCCTACTAGGGCACCAGGTGCCAGTCATACCCCCCAAGGTGGGGCGTGACAAACTTGGTATCAGAGCAGGTCGTGTCCCAGGGAGTCTGCAAGCCGTGCTAAGTAGAGTCTTCTCTATGGATGTGTTGTGCACCACATACTATAGGCAGGAGGCTGCGAGGCATAATAGGATGGTTACCCTTCTTTCATACTCAGTCCTGCCATAGCACAGTACAGTATAGGGTTGGTTCTTTTAAAACTTACCGTATTCTTTGATTACAGATACAAAGGCAGATCAGCAATACCCTATCACAGGCAGAAGATTAGATATAGCAACAAAACAGGGCATCATCCAGTTACAAGGTAGTAGCAGGAGGAGGTACAAGAGGCCTCCCAGCGTGATACCTTTATCGATACTATTCTCATTATACGTTGATAACGTCAGAACAGGAAGTCATAAGTATAATGTATATACGAGTTGACTTACTTATTAGATATATAAGATCTGATTAAGATTACAGACAATATCAGACTATCAGATGAGTATGAGAAAGAGAGGGAAATGCAGGATTCCCATATCCATCTGTTCGGATGTGGTATAGTTATATGTATCTATTTGTTGCAATAAGAAAAGGGTTATTTCTACCTCTTGACTTTGATTCTAGTACAGTAAAGGGCATAAGACTTAAGGTGAGGTTGCCAAATCAAGCAGTAAGTAAAGATGGGCTGATTGATCCTAGTAAGTATTAGAAAGCATAAAGAACCCCTTATGATTATGTAAGTTGTGCAGGCCCTCACGGTAATAAGTCAGAAGAGCAAGTAAGACTACTAGCTTACTCAAAGTGGGTGTAGGAGATCCGTCAATGATGGATTCCTAGTGAGAGTCAAGTTCAAGTCAGGAAAAGGTTGAATCCGCCGTAGCATGCTAACGACGACAGGGTATGTCTACAAGATAATAGTTATAATCTTAGCTGTGATATTAAAAGACAGGGAGATTATATGAATAAGACAGGTCCGACTGCAAGTAAGAAGAAGTATAGGTTGGAACTTGACTGGCAACCTTATTGACAATGTAAGGCAGGTACCTTGAACCCCAGAGCTCAGTTTAAGGAAGATGAGAGTGAAGAGCATGAACACTAGATTTTGAAGGGAAATCGGAATCACCTCCAGATTGATAGAACATTGTGTATTAAGGACTAAACCTCAGATGAACAACTAAGAGACAGTAAGATTGTAGTTTAGAATGTTGCGGTACGTCCGCCTAAGGAGAAGGTAAGAGGGTACCGACCCAGAGACTCCAATCTAGGGTGGCCCTGAGACAAGGTCCAATAGATAGTCACGGGCCTTAGTATAATGCCAAGTAAGGCCACAAGGTTCGGATGTTGACCCCACATTGTAAGAGTGGCGAAATTTCAAATAGCAGATCATAGCTAAAGTGCATGTGTGTGTTGCTTCCAGAATGGGATGAAAAAAAATCCAATGAAATGATACGAGAGGATATGAGATATCATTAGACCGTAGAAGCGGTATATCATGTGCAGTATGAAATTCAGTAAAGAATGTCAGGGATTACGTATCACCACAAAATTCAGTATGTATTGTACATAGTTGTTGATATATATATATATGTCAGATAACATATATGATGTGAGTAGTTGGCTATAGGGGTTACAGTCACACAGATTTTGGTTAGCTGCTAGGAAATATATATACGGATCATACTGCAGGACCCTTCACCAAAAGAGGGGGGGCATGTTATGTGTGTTTCACGTATGAAGCCATAGAAACTTTCTCGGTTCTCAGTTTATTGAGTTGACGGACTTATATGCTTGTTGCCAGATTTAGACTTAAGAAGCTCGCAGGAGTTAGTAGCCTGAGTCACGTGGTTGATGATACGGGCACAGTTAGACGGTCTAACGACCAGCTGGCGCCTGTATTAGCAGGGAAGCATCCCTAAGGATCAGTAACATTATTGCATGTGCCAGGACCAGAAATAGGGGCCGAATAGGTATACTTCAGAGGTTAGCGATACCAGAATTTTTCCAGTATGTTAAGTGGTCATATATCGTTTTCCCAGCCTTGTAGGTGAGAGTCGGCCTTAGTCAACCTAGCAACTATTATTTGGAACACCCCGCAAGTCAGCCAACCGTCTCAGTCAGACAAACCCGTGGGTACCCCAAGAAAGGGTCCATATCAGTAGTCAGTGACGGACTAGTACTTCAGCTGGTTCTCGTAAGGTATTCAGATACAAAGCCCTAACAGAAGGCCAGTCTTCACAGAATGACTCATAAGACTGAGAATTTCCAAGAACAATAATATAAATCCAAGGGGTGATGAGATTCGGCAAGAAAGATAAGCTTAGCCCAAGGTTTGTCGGGCCATATCAGATTCGTCGAAGAATAGGCCAAGTGGCATATGAGTTGAACTTGCCTCCAGAATTAGAATCCATTCATCCAGTCTTTCATGTATCCATGCTGAGGAAATGCATAGGAGACCCATCCAGGGCAGTCCCAGTCCAGGATATCCAGGTTACAGAAGAGCTGGTCTATGAAGAGGTTCCAGTAGCTATCCTAGACAGACAGATTCGCAAATTGAGAACTAAAGATATTGCGTCTGTCAAAGTATTGTGGCGTAATAGAAACCGAGAGGAGATGATGTGGGAGGCGGAGGAAGATATGAAAGCTAGATATCCTCACCTGTTCCAGGCCTAGTCAGGCGACAGGTATGTTCGTATTACTACTTATGCAGTACCTTATGGTTGTATATATATAAATGAGAAAGATTTATGTTTAGTTATCGAATGAATCTTATAGTATTGTGTGGAGTACCTGTATTGGACTTTTCTATTTTTCAGGATTTTGGGATAGTCCAGATTATAAGGGAAACTCTGCCGAAATTTTCCTAAGAACAAGTAAAGCTAGTTGAGTAGTCCTCTATATAGCAGTTTACATTCGAGGACGAATGTTCTTAAGGGGGGGATAATGTTACACCCCGTAAATTCCCGGCATATAGATGGCCTATTCGCGTGTTGGTTAAGAGTATTTGAAAGCCATACATGCTAGAAAAAGGCCCGAGGAAAGATCGGACAAGCGCCAAGTCGGCGCGTTGCAAGGCAAAATGCGACTTATAAATCGCATTCCATGAATGCGATTTATAGTGTCTATTATATATAAGCCCCACTTCGGTTTTTTATTCAAATTCCTTATAATTTCCAGTAGAAAATAGAGAGTAATCAGAGAGAAGGGGAAAACGAAGATCTCCTACTAAAATTCATCCGATTACGCCGCCAAACGCGGTCCAAACTCGAATTAACCTCAGGTACCGAGGTATTTAGCAGCAGGGAGCATTCCTACGGTTTTTGTTTCGCGAAATACGGCCGGCAAATCGTCGTGCTACCGGGCTAAGGTAAGTGGAATTGCTCCAAACTAGTGTCTATGTGCTCCTAGCTGTGAAGTGAATCCTTCTCCCTTCTGGACTTCTGAAAAATAGCAAGTTTTCGATCGTCTTTCGATAAGCCTAAGTTTAGGCTATAATTTTATTGAAAGTGACGTTGTTCTTCAGAATAAAGTTATATTTAGTATTAATTGACGTATATATGAATGCAGTTGGGAGAAATAGCTGGAGTACTGATCGAGCCTCGTCCGACAATCGAATAACGCGAGGTTAAGGTATGTGAAGTTGTTCTTCAGCAAGTTAGTAAGTTTTAGTTGTATAAATCATAGTAAACTCCGTATTTATAACTCTCGGAGTTGAATATTGGGAATTAAATAAGTCTCGTAGATTCTAAGTTATGTTGCCATATCGTATTCAGTAAGAAAGTTAGAAAAGCATGCGCCGAAGGGCGAGTTAGTATTCCAGATTTAGTATAGCCTATTATGTGATTAGCAAGCATGTTGTAGGATAAAAAGAAATGGATTTTCATAATAAAAGTCAGTAAAGAAAGATCAGATAGACAGACAGTTATGGGTACAGATTAGCCATTCAGAAAGATAGTATCCTGGCTACAAATTAGCCATACAGTTAAATAAAGATTTCAGAATCAGTATAATCAGCAAAAAGTCAGTGTAATACAGAAAGAGATCAGAATAAGAAATCATATTTCAGATAGTCTATTTCAGTTATACATGCTTGCTATTTATATGTGCTATTGTTTGTTGAGACTTGATATGGCGTGAGGGCACCTTATTGAGCGTCCTCGCCGCCCCTGGGTTGCTAATCGTGTCGCCCACTGAGCGGGTGGGTTTTACATTGCTCCAAGGAGTGGCATGCCGTCCCCAGCTTGGACGAAGATGGGATGAAGCTTTCCCCATAGCAATCTGATCAGCATTACAGGTGCAGCTCCGGTTTTAGATAGCCCTGTTGAGTTTTGTGTCCAGGGAACCAGACCCTATCTGTTACTGTCTGTACATTTAGTTATTATAGGTGTAGCTCTGATTTCAGATAGCCCTGTTGAGTTGTGTCCAGGGATCCAGACCCTATCTGTTGCTGTCTACACAGGAGTCCTCCGGACCCAGACACGGTTATTTATATCGGAGGCTATGGCCCGAGCCGGAGACCCAGCGGGCCGGTAGAGGAGCTCCGAAGTGAGTAGATGAGTGGAGTGACTTATTTTTGGTTGGTTTTGACCCGGGTAGGGGTATATAGATTGTTTCTTGTTTGGTGTCATCCGACTTATGGGGGTTGGTATCGGCTCTTGTTTGGTATATATATATATATATATGTATTTATGTGCCACATGTTAATTAATAGGCAGCAGGCTGCCGCGTCTACAGGTACGCTCCTGCCTTATCACAGCAACAGAAAGTATGATTCAGTTCATATCAGTTCTTACAGATTCAGTATTCCCCTGCTATTCAGAATTGCTAGTTATGTTATTGTATCCGTTATGTTATTTCAATTGCTTTGCATACTTAGTACCAGCGGTACTGATGCCCGTTGCGGCGCTGCATTACTTGCCTGCAGGTATTCATAGATGAGGAGGCGATCCCTCGTGATCCTATCCAGCGCAGAGTCATCAGCTCCTGTCATCCGGAGCATGATATTCAGAGGTGTATTTCATTTTCTTTTGTTGTATAGTACGGGTAGGTCGTGGCCCTGTCCCGACCATCTTATCAGTATTCCTAGAGGCTTGCAGTCTATATATATTTCCCTGTGGTTAGTTGTGCCGGTCATGTTGGGTCGTGCGTGTGTTTAGCTGTTTAGTATTGTTGATTATGTTGGCCGTGTGGGGCCATAGTCTGATAGTAGTGGTGACCTTGCCGGTCAGGTAGATATACAGTATTCTTTATGATGAAGTTACAGATAACTAGACAGCATTGTGGCCTTCTCGGCCCGTATAGGTTCCCCTTTATAAGTATGTCTCTGGTTAGCTGAAATCATGTACAGGTGGCTATAGGCCCAGTCGGCCGGAGGCTATATTTACAGCCGTTATATAGCCCGTTGTTTCCAGAAATCTGAAACAGAGCTAGCCAGGCACCAGATATGCTTAGGCTCACCAGTTAGCAGTCTAGGTCCTACTAGGGCACCAGGTGCCAGTCATACCCCCCAAGGTGGGGCGTGACAGGTATGTTACCAGTATTCCACCTTGATGTATATGCATTGCTAGATCCAAGGGCTATTTTATCTTTTGTGACGCCCTATGTTTCTAGTAGTTTCGAAATCTGTCCCAAAATCCTATCAGAACCCTTCTCAGTCTCTACTCCAGTCGGTGATTCAGTTATAGCTCGACGGGTATATAAAAATTTCCCTATCACAGTCCTTCAAAAAGTCACCTCAACAGATGTAGTAGAGCTAGCCATGATAGATTTTGATGTTATCTTTGGCATGGATTGGCTACATGCATACTAATCCTCAGTAAATTGTAGAACCCGTTCGGTAGAGTTTCGATTTTTGGAGGAGCTAGTCCTAGAGTGGAAGGGTAGTTCAGTTATGCCTATAGGTCGCTTCAATTCCTACCTTAAGGCCAGAAAGATGATCTCTAAAGGCTTCATGTACCATCTAGTTAGTGTTAAGGATGCTACATCCAAAACCCCAACTATCCGGTCAGTTCCTATAGTGTGTGAATATCCAGAAGTGTTTCCAGATGATTTACCAGGAATTCCTCCTGAGCGGGAGATCATTTTGGTATTGACCTTCTTCCCGATATGCAACCAATATCTATTCCCCCTTATAGAATGGCTCCAGTTGAGCTAAAGGAGTTGAAGGAGCAGTTGAAGGATCTTTAAGACAAGGGTTTCATCAGACCTAGCAAATCCCCATGGGGTGCACTAGTTCTCTTTTCCTGGAAGAATAATGGTTCCCTTCGAATGTGAATTGACTATCAAAAATTAAACAAGGTGACAATCAAGAATAGGTATCCCCTCCCTAGGATTGATGATTTGTTTGACCAGCTTCAGGGTGCTAGGTATTTTTTAAAGATAGACCTTAGATCTGAGTATCATCAGCTTAGGGTTCGGGAGAGTGACATTCCGAAGACAACCTTCAGGACTCAGTATGGTCACTATGAGTTTGTAGTTATGTATTTTGGGCTAACGAATGCTCCTGTAGCTTTTATGGATTTGATGAATAGGGTGTTCAAGCCGTATTTGGATATGTTCATGATCGTGTTCATAGATGACATTCTCATATACTCTTAGAGAAAAGAGGAGCAATGCTGCTCATTTGAGGGTGGTGCTACAGACTCTTAAGGATCACCAGCTATATGCTAAATTCAGTAAGTGTGAATTTTGGTTAAACTCGATAGCATTTTTGGGGCATGTGGTGTCAAATGAGGGTGTACCGGTGGACTCTCAAAAGATAGAAGTTGTGAAGAATTGGTCTAGACCAGTGAGCCCTTCGAATATCAGGAGTTTCTTGGGTTTAGCTGGTTACTACCGAAGGTTTGTTGAAGGGTTTTCATCCATTGCAACACCCTTGACTAAGTTGACCTAGAAGAAAGTAAAGTTCCAATGGTCGGAGGCCTGTGAGAAGAGCTTCCAAGAGTTGAAGACTCGACTCACCTCAGCACCAGTGTTGACTCTACCTGAGGGTACTGATGGGTTTGTGGTTTATTGTTATGCCTCAAGGATCGGCCTTGGTTGTGTATTAATGCAGCACGATAAGGTTATAGCCTATGCCTCCAGACCACTGAAAGTCCATCAAAAGAACTATCCGACTCATGACCTCGAGTAGGTGGTAGTAGTATTTGCCAGACCATAAAGGCCTACAATATGTGTTTACTTAGAAGGATCTAAATCTACGTCAAAGAAGGTGGTTGGAGCTTCTTAAAGATTATGATATGAGTGTCTTTTATCATCCGGGAAACCAATGTGGTGGTAGACGCTCTTAGCAGGCTTTCTATGGAGAGTGTTTCCCATGTAGATGAGGAGAGGAAAGAGTTAGTGAAGGATGTGCATTGGCTTGCACGACTAGGAGTTCATCTTGTTGACTTGACGGATGGTGGTGTCATTGTCCAAAGTAGATCAGAATCTTCCTTGGTGACCGAGGTCAAAGCTAAATAAGACGATGATCCTATTTTGGTCAAGTTGAAGAAAGTCGTTCAGAATCAAAAGGTAAAGGTCTTCTCTTAAGGGGGAGATGATGTGCTACGATATCAAGGTCGTTTGTGTGTACTGGGAATTGATGACTGAGGGAGCTGATGTTGCATGAGACTCATGGTTCCATATATTTTATATATCCAGGTGCCACCAAGATGCACCGTGACCTACGAGAAGTTTACTGGTGGAATAGAATGAAGAAGGACATAGCAGAGTTTGTGGCTAAGTGTCTAAATTGTCAACAGGTGAAGGTTAAGCATCAAAGACCTGGAGGTGTGCTTTAATACATTAATATACCTACTTGTGTTATACCCCATAAGCTCAAAGATTGGACCCGAGAGTTGAAACGGGAAAATTTTGGAATTAATGTTGTAGGCACAGGACAAGTCGTGGGACGACCCGTGAGGAGACCCCACGAGTCGTCAAGTGACTCATGGGCAGGACTGGAATAAAGGAAGGATCAAGGTCCCCACGAGGGAGATAATGACTTGTGGCCAATCCCCATGAGTCGTCATTTCACCGTAGGGTGAGGTTGGGGTAAGCTAGAAGAAGCTCCCCGTGTACCTAACGAATGGGACCCCATGAGTCGTGGCCTATCCCAATGACTCGTGAGGTGTGTTGTGAGAAAGCCTATGGACTTTTAACGGTGGATGAGGCAGTGTGCTTGACGGGAAACACAACAAGTTGTTGTCCGTCCTGACGAGTCGTCAGGTCACCCGTTAGGGTCACCTGGCAGTTATTTTTTGTGAATTAGTAAGGGCCTTCTCATAATTTCCTAAACTCCTTAGGCCTAAACTATGTCATTTTAAGGTCATAATAGGGTCTTTTAAGGGGGATTAGTCCATGTAAAGCCTTATTTATGCATGAAAGAGTTAGAGAGGGAATAGAAGGTGATACAAGTGTTCTTCCTCAAATCATCCAAGTTTCCATCAATTTTTTTGTGGGTTTTCAAGGAACTTCAAAATCAGTCCATTCCCAGGTATGTAGGGTTTTAGAATGTGTGAAATCCTTTCACACCCATGCCCAAATTTCGATTTAAATCATGAATTCTCCTATTCAAGTTCTATGGGGTTTTACCCAAAAGCATGAAAATGGAATTTCTCTTTATGGGTTTGATTTAATTGAGTTTTAATTATTGAATTATGCATGATGGGCAGGTTTTATATTATCTTCTTTAAAATCATGTTTCAATCCTTTAAATCGAAAATGCCCATTTGGTGAAGGTTCATGAAAGTTATGATTTACGATGAATATGCAATATTTTGAATTTATTAATGACGTCAAAGCATGAATTCAAGTTACTCATGTTTATGAGAATATTTTTAATGAATTGAATATGATGAAGTATTGGGAAACGCCCACATGTTGAAGAATGACTTGTGATTTATGAAGCGAATTACATGATTTATTGATTTATAATGTTGGCCGATGAAAAGGGCGTATGATTCTTGGGTAAACATGTTTTAAAGGGGATCAATGATGATAAATGTTATATTTTAGCCAATGAATATTAATGCATGATGTTATTGATTTACGTATGAGCTTATACGCATGTTTTTGGAAGCCGTGTCTAGCATCGAGCAGCGCGGCACTCAAAGGACTACGCCGGTGTCTCATAACCACATGCCACCGTGGGTTTCTAAATGTTATGATGTATTGATAATGATCCCCTCAAATGTGATATCACTCCTATTGCATGACCCTCGCCTGGCAAGCCAGGGTCGACTCTGCCCACTTGAGCGAGACAATGGGGCATCATGAAAGGCTCTACCATGATGGTGTCAGTTATGACGAGTCCTCCCATTGTTCCACGGGTTTTATGCATTGTTATATCTATGTTATTGGCTCAAGTTATGTTTTGATAATGTTTACTTATCATTATGATTATGAACGCTTTATGAATGATTTGAAAGCCTTGAGCCTTATGTTTTCTTACAAAGTTTATGATATATGCATGATGTCCTTCTCCTACGTTTACTTATGAGTTTTATTTTACTTTTAAATTTCCATTTTACTTACCTTGCATACTTGGTACATTCCACGTATTGACCGCATACCCTTCTATGCTATATCGTTTCATGATACAGCGTCCTGATCTCAGGCTCATCCTCATCCTTAGTCCATCTCGGCTTACGTTCTCAGCTTATTGGTGAGTCCTCATGTTCCGAGGGCTGTTTGACAGACTTTTTATGTTATCTTATGTTTCAGTATTGTTCAGGTTAGTAGGGGATATTGTCCTATCAACCCATCGTATGTAGTAGAGGCTTTCAGACAATATATAGTATTCAGCTTATGTGTATGTCTAGTATTTTCTATTGTTACGCTATGTTTGTGTTGCCGCTATGTTTTATGCTAAGTATTCTGCTTTATTAAATCAGATTAGGTGTATGCATGTGCCATGGGTCGACTTGGAGTCTCTCAAGGCCCTTGTCCTGTGTCTACGATCCACGTGTATTTTCGGGTCGTGACAAACTTGGTATCAGATCTATAAGTTTGAAGTGTCCTAGGGTGTCTGAAAGCCGCGTTAAGTAAGGTGTTTTTCACGGGTGTGAAGCGCACCACACCTATGACGAAGAGGCTACTAAACGTTTAGGAAATGTTCCCTTCTTTCATGTTTTATGTCATGTGACGAAATGCCTCTCCATCCTTCTAATTTGTGCTACTCGCGATTGCAGAATTATGGCTCCTAGAAGAATGAACGAAAGGAGGAATGGAAATGACGAAGGCCATGGAGGCGGCAATGACCATGGGCACCAATAACCCCCACCTGTTCAGGAGCCCCAGGCACAAGAGCCAGCTGGCCTCGGTGAGTTTCGAGCGGCTATTCAGATGCTGGCGCAGGCCTTGACTGCTCAGGTCAACCAACAGGCTGTTGCACAGGTCCCATAGAATGGCAATGCAACGGCGACTCGGATTAGAGACTTCTTGAGGATGAACCCTCCTAAGTTCACGGGGTTGAAGGTAGACGAGGATCCACACCAGTTCATTGAAGGGAACTTGAAGGTCACCCAGGTTATGGGGGTGAGAAATGGGAAGTATGGGGACTTGGCCTCTTATCAACTAAAAGAGGTTGCTCATATTTGGTACAAGCAATGGAAGGACAGTAGGACAGCGGGAGCGGACCCTATCAGTTGGTATGAGTTCCATATGGCTTTTCTCAACAGGATCCTCCCTCGGGAGATGAGGGAGTTGAAAGCAGTGGAGTTTGTGAACCTCAAGAAGGGAAAGATGATAGTGTTGGAGTATTCGCTTGATTTCACTCATTTGTCAAAGTATGCCCTCGAATTAGTGATGGATCAGAGGGCGCGGGTGAGCTAATTCATTCATGGTGCGGCTGGTTATTTAGACAAGCCTTGTAGGACTGCTATGCTCCACCAGGATATGAACTTTCCTCATATAGTGTTGTACGCCCAGCAAATAGAGGTGGCTCACGCAAGGGAGAGGGAGGCAAAGAGGTCTCGGACGGATGGCCATGGGTTTTTGCATCAGAGGTTTGGCGGTGGCTACCGTCCACAATTTCAGCAGAATCACTAGCCCCAGCACCATCATCAGCTAGTGTTCCATCCAAACCCAGGGGTGATCAGAGGAGCAGGGCTTCGGGATCGAGGGATCAGAGAGGCATCCAGTTAGAGTAGACCTCTCCAGCCTTCGAGAAGTGCAGCAAGAGTCACATCGGGGAGTGCCTGCTCAGTTCAGACGTTTGCTATGGGTGTGGCAAATCTGGGCACATGCACCCAGCGTGCCCATATGCTAGACAGGGTGATGATAGGGGTCGTACATAGGCCACTAGGAGAGCAGCAGCTCCAGCCCGTTCCACTCCGTAGGGAGCATCGATTAGTGGAGGTGGCAGACAACGCCAAAACTGATTTTATGCCCTTGCCTCACGCCAGGAGCAGGAGACTTCACCAGACGTGGTCACTGGTATGTTGTGTGTTTTTCATATTGATGTTTATGCCTTACTAGATCTGGGAGCTACCTTGTCTTTCATGACTCCTTACATTTCTAGTAGCCTCGGAGTTAGTCCTGAGACCTTGTCAGAACCATTTTCAATTTCGACCCCTGATGGTGATTCGGTCATAGCTAGACGAGTATATAGAGGATGCCCGGTCACTGTGTTGCATAAGGTTACCTCCACAGACCTTGTAGAGTTAGCCATGACTGACTTTGACATTATTCTTGGCATATATTGGTTGTTTGCATGTTATGCTTCGATTAATTATAGGACCCGTATGGTGGAATTTCATTTTCCGGTTGTGTTAGTGTTGGAGTGGAAGGGTAATTCGGCAGTACCAGCAGGTCGGTTTATTTCCTACCTGAAGGCCAAGAAGATGATTTCTATGGGTTGCATGTACCACCTAGTTAGGGTTAAGGGTGGGGAGTCTGAGACCCCGACTATTCAGTCAGTTCCGGTGGTGTGCGAATATCCGGAGGTGTTTCTTGATGATTTGCCCGGTGTTCCTCCAGAGAGGGAAATTGATTTTGGTATTGATCTGTTACCCAATATGCAGCCTATCTCTATTCCTTCCTACAGGATGGCTCCAGTTGAGCTAAAGGAATTGAAGGATCAGTTAAAGGATCTGTTGGATAAGGGCTTCATTAGACCGATCCAATCTCCATGGGGTGCACCAGTTCTATTTGTTCGAAAAAAGGACGGTTCCCTTCACATGTGTATTGACTATCGGCAATTGAACAAGGTTACCATCAAGAAAAGGTACCCCTTACCCAGGATCGATGATTTGTCTGATCAGCTTCAGGGTGCCAAGTGCTTCTCCAAGACTGATCTCAGGTCCGGGTATCACTAGCTCAGGGTTCAGGAGAGTGACATCCCAAAGACCGCTTTTAGGACTCAGTATGGTCACTATGAATTTATAGTCATATATTTCGGACTAACCAATGCTCCTGCAGCTTTTATGGATCTAATGAATAGGGTGTTCAAGGCATATTTGGACATGTTCGTGATTATGTTCATTGATGACATCTTGATATACTCTCGGAGCGAGGAGGAGTATGGCGCTCACCTGAGAGTAGTGCTTCATACCCTCAAGGATCGTCAATTATATGCAAAGTTTAGTAAGTGTTAATTTTTGTTAGGCTCGATGGCATTTCTAGGTCATCTGGTATCAAGCGAAGGCATAAGGGTAGATTCCTAGAAGATTGAGGCGGTGAAGAATTGGCCCAGACCGGTAAATCCTTCAGAAATTCAAAGTTTCTTGGGCTTAGCAGGCTACTACTGAAGATTCATTGAGGTCTTTTCATCGATTGCAACCCCATTGACCAGGTTGACTTAGAAAAATTTGAAGTTCCAATGGTCGGATGCTTGTGAGAAAAGCTTCCAAGAGTTGAAGACCCGACTCACTTCAGCACTAGTGTTGACTTTACCCGAGAGTATGGATGGCTTTGTTGTATATTGAGAGTCAGACTGGGATGTGTGTTGATGCAGCGTGGGAAGGTAATAGCAGATGCCTCGAGACAGCTAAAAGTTCATGAAAAGAATCACCCGATCCATGATCTTGAGTTGGTCGCGGTGGTGTTTGCATTGGAGATATGGCGGTATTACTTGTATGCGGTCCATGTGGATGTATTTACGGATCACAAGAGCTTGCAATATGTGTTCACACAGAAAGATCTAAATCTTCGGCAAAGGAGGTGGTTGGAGTTACTTAAGGACTATGACATGAGTTTCCTTTACCACCCAGGCAAGGCTAATGTGGTTGCGGATGCACCTAGTAGGCTCTCTATGGAGAGGGTGTCCCACGTGGATGAGGGAAAGAAGGAGTTGGTGAAGGATGTCCACTAACTGGCAAGATTGGGAGTTAGATTGATCGACTCGACTGATGGAAGCGATATTGTGCAGAATGGGTCAGAATCATCCTTAGTGGTCGATGTCAAATCTAAGCAAGATGAGGATCCGACTTTCAGGAAGCTGAAGGAAGCAGTGGGGTCAAAAGGTGGAGGTTTTCTCCCAAGGGGGAGATGGTGCGCTATGATACCAGGGTCGACTATGTGTTTCAGACGTCGATAATTTGAGGGTTCGGATATTGTATAAGGCACATAGTACTAGATATTCTATCCATCCAGGATCTACGAAGATGTAACATGACTTGCGAGAAATCTATTGGTAGGATGGTAAGAAGAAGGATATTGCGTAGTTTGTAGCTAAATGTCCAAAATGTCCGCAAGTGAAAGTCGAGCATCAAAGGCCAGGAGGTATACTTCAAGATATTAGCATTCCCACTTGGAAGTGGGAGGAAATAAATATGGATTTTGTTACAGGCCTACCTCATACTCGCAGACAGTATGACTCCATTTGGGTGGTGGTAGACAGGTTAACTAAGGTTGCACACTTCCTACCGGTCAAGACCACAGATTTTGCGGATGATTATGCCAAGTTGTATATTCTGGAGTTGGTTCGACTTCATGGAGTTCCCTTGTCTATTATTACCAACCGAGGTACTCAGTTTACCTCTCAGTTCTGGAGGTATTTTCAGAAGGGACTTGGGACTCAATTCAAGCTCAGCACGGCTTTTCATCCGCAAACGGATGGCCAAGCCGAGCGAACAATCCAGACTCTTGAGGACATGTTGAGGGCATGTGTTATGGATTTTAAAGTTAGTTGGGATGATCATTTGACCTTAATCGAGTTTTCCTATAATAACAGTTATCACTTCAATATCCAGATGGCACTGTTCGAGGTTCTTTATGGGCGAGGGTGTAGATCGCCAATCGATTGATTTGAGGTTGGCAAGGCAGCCATGATAGGACCAGATTCGGATCATGAGGCCATGGTAAAGGTCCAGTTGATAAGGGACCGGTTAAAAACCGCTCAGAGTCATCAGAAATCGTATGCTGATGTAAGGAGAAGGGATCTAGAGTTTGATGTGGACAACTGGGTATTTCTAAAGGTATCTCCCATGAAGGGAGTGATGCGGTTCAGAAAGAAAGGGAAACTCAATCCCCGATATGTTGGTCCTTACTAGGTTATGAGGAGAGTTGGTAAGGTGGCTTATGAGTTGGACTTGACTGCAGAGTTGCTTTAATTCATCACGTGTTTCATGTATCGCTCTTGAAAAAGTGCTTGGGTGATCCAACTTTAGTAGTCCCCATAGATAGCATTGGTGTAAGGGATAGCCTCAGTTATGAGGAAATTCCGGTGGAGATCTTGGATCATTAGGTTCGGAGGCTAAGGAAGAAAGAAGTAGCTTCAGTTAAGGTATTATGGAGAAACCAACATATTGAAGGAGCTACGTAGGAAGCCGAAGCTAATATGATGGCTAAATACCCACACTTGTTCCCCACCGGCTCAGTTTCAGTTTGAGGTACCAATTTTGCCCTAAGCCTCTAATCAGTTTTTCATATTCAGTTCATGCACACAAGTTTGTTTTATAATATGGTATATGTATGAGATGTCTGAATCCGATTCAGTTATGTAGTTCTTTTCGGAGGTAGCCATTCCGTTGGTTTTCAATTTTAATAATCAGTATTTGCATATGATGATTGCATGTTTCTGCATTTTTTGTGTGCTTCTAACATTCGAGGATGAATGTTCCCAAGGGGGAGATATTGTTATACCCCGGAAGCTCAAAGATTGGACCCAGGAGTTGAAACGGGAAAATTTTGGAATTCATGTTACAGGCATAGGACGAGTCATGGGACGACTCGAGACCAATCGAGTCCTCTAGTAACTCGTGGGTAGGCCTGGAATAAAGGATGGATTGAGATCCCCACGAGGGAGATAACGACTCGTGGCCAGTCCCCACGAGTCGTCATGTCACTCATGGGGTAGGGTTGGGGTTAAGCTAGAAGAAGCTCCCAGTGTACCTAATGGATGGGACCCCATGAGTCGTGGCCTATACCAATGACTCGTGAGGTGGGTCATGAGCAAGCCTATGGAATTTTAACAGTGGATGATGCAGTGTACTTGACGGGTAACACGACGAGTCATTTCCCATCCTGACAAGTCGTCAAGTAACCCATTAGGGCCACCTGGCAGTTATTTTCTACGAATTAGTAAGGGCCTTCTCGTAATTTTCTAAACTCCCAAGGCCTAAACTATGTCGTTTTAAGGTCGGAATAGGGTCTTTTAAGGGGGGATTAGTCCATGTAAAGCCTTATTTATGCATGCAAGAGTTAGAGAGGGGAGTAGAAGGTGATTCAAGTGTTCTTCCACTAATCCTCCAAGTTTCCATCAATTTCTTTATGGGTTTTCAAGAAACTTCGAAATCAGTCCATCCCCAGGCATGTAGGGTTTTAGAATGGGTGAAATCCTTTCACACCCATGCCCAAATTTTGACTTAAGTCATGAATTCTCTTATACAAGTTCTATGGGATTTTACCTAAAAGCATGAAAATGGGATTTCTCTTATGGGTTTGATTTAAGTGAGTTTTAATTATTGAATTATGCATGATGGGAAGGTTTTATATTATCTTCTTTAAAAACATGTTTCAATCCTTTAAATCGAAAATGCCCATTTGGTGAAGGTTCATGAAAGTTATGATTTACGATGAATATGCAATATTTTGAATTTATTAATAACAAAAAAGCATGAATTCAAGTTACCCATGTTTATGAGCATATTTTGAAAGAATTGAATATCATTAGTATTAGGCAATGCCACATGTTAAAGCATGACTTATGATTTATGAAACGAATTACATGATTTATCGATTTATGATGTTGGCTGATGAAAAGGGCGTATGATTCTTCTCTCAATATGTTTTAAAGGGGATCAACGATGATAAATGTTATATTTTAGCCAATGAATCTTAATGCATGATGTTATTGATTTATGTATGAGCCTATATGCATGTTTTTGGGAGCCGTGTCTAGCACCGAGCAGCCCAACGTTTAAAGGACTACGCTGGTGTCTCATAACCACGTACCACTGTGGGTTGCTAAATGTTATGATGTATTGATAATGATCCCCTCAAATGTAATATCACGCGTAATGCACGACCCTCGCTTGGAAATCCAAGGTCAGTTCTGTCTACTTGAGCGAGACAATGGGACATCATGAAAGGCTCTACCATGATGGTGTCAGTTATGACGAGTCCTCCCATTGTTCCACAGGTTTTATGCATTTTTATATCTATGTTATTGGCTAAAGTTATGTTCTGATAATGTTTACTTACGATTATGATTATGAACGGTTTATGAATGATTTGAAAGCCTTGAGCCTTATGTTTTCTTATAGAGTTTATGATATATGCATGATTTCCTTATCATACGTTTACTTATGAGTTTTATTTTACTTTTAAATGTCCGTTTTACTTACCTTTCATACTCAGTACATTCCACGTACTGACTATACCTTCTATGTTGTATCATTTCATGATACAGGGTCCGAATCTCAGGCTCGTCCTAATCCTCAGTCCAACTCAACTTACGTTCTCAGCTTATTGGTGAATCCTCATTTTCAGAGGGCTGTTTGATAGACTTTTATGTTATATTATGTTTTAGTATTGTTCGGGTTAGTTGGGGAGTTGTCCCATCAACCCATTGTATGTAGTAGAGGCTTTCAGACAATGTGTAGTATTCAGATTATGTCTACATCTAGTATTTTCTATTATTACACTATGTTTGCCTTGCCGCTATGTTTTATGCTAAGTATTCCGCTTTATTAAATGAGATTAGGTGTATGCATGTGCCATGAGTCGACTTGGGGTCTCTAGGGGTCCTTTGTCCCATGTCTACAATCTGAGTGTAAGTTCGGGTCGTGACAACTTGGAAGTGGGAGGAAATCAATACGGACTTCATTATAGGGTTGCCTCGTACTCATTAACAGTATGACTCTATTTGGGTGGTTGTAGACAGGTTGACTAAAGCAGCTCATTTTCTACTAACCAAAACTACCGATTCAGTGGAGGATTATACTAAGTTGTATATTCGGGAGTTAGTTCGGTTGCATGGAGTGCCCTTGTCCATCATATCAGATAGAGGTGCTCAGTTTACCTCCCAGTTTTGGAGATCATTTCAGAAGGGAATTGGTACTCAGGTCAAGCTTAGCATAGCAGTTCACTCGCAAATAGATGGTCAGGCTGAACGGACCATTCAGACTCTTGAGGATATGTTAAGGGCGTGTGTGATTGATTTCAAGTTTAGTTGGGATGATCATTTTCCTCTGATTGAGTTTGCATATAACAAAAGCTACTATTCCAGCATTCAGATGGCTCCATTTGAGGCTCTTTATGGGCGGAGATGTAGATAGCCTATTGGTTGGTTCAAAGTCGGTGAAGCTGCATTGGTAGAACAAAATTTAGTCCATCAGGCTATAGAGAAGGTTTAGCTTATAAGGGAAAGGTTGAAGACATCCCAAAGTCGTCAAAAGTCTTATGGGGATGTGAGGAGGAGAGAACTTGAGTTTGAAGTTGATGATTGGGTGTTTCTAAAGGTATCTCGCATGAAGGGAGTGATGAGATTCGGAAAGAAAGGGAAACTCAGTACCCGTTATGTTGGCCCGTACCAAATTCTGAGACGGATTGGTAAGGTAGCGTATGAGTTGGAGTTGCCCTCAGAATTAGCTTCAGTGCATCCTATGTTTCATATGTTGCTTTTGAAGAAGTGCATGGATGATCCAGCTTTGGTTATCCCAGTGGAGAGCGTAGGTGTAAAGGATAGCCTCAGCTACGAAGAGGTTCCGGTGGAAATACTTGATAATTAGGTTCGGAAGCTAAGAAATAAGGAAGTAGCTTCAGTAAAGGTTTTGGGGCGGAATCAGCATGTTGAGGGAGCTACACGAGAAGCCGAAGTAGATATGATGGCTAAATACTCGCATTTATTCCCTTCCAGCTCAGTTCCAACTTGAGGTACCAGTTTCCTCCTTAGTACTCTATTCAGTTTCATGTTCAGGTAATGTGTCCCAGTTTCTTTCATGTTACTGTATGTATGTGTGATTTATGAATTCAGTTTAGTCATCTATTCCATTCTGGAGTCAGTCACTCTATCGGTTTTCAGCTTTAGATGTTCAGTATCTGAGATATCAGTTCTATTTCCCCAATTTTTTTCAGTATGTTCATTCACATTCGAGGACGACTGTTCCCAAAGGGGAGATATTGTAATAACCCATAAGTGCCTAATCCTAGACTCGGGATTTTGGAATGACAACAGTAGAAAAGTGGGGAAAATATCATAGGACGACCCATTGAACGAGTTGTGGGAAGCTCCCACAGACCGTTGGTCCCAGTCATGGTGAGAATATGGTCGGCAGGTCCAGAACTAATGAGCCATGGAACGACTCATTGGTCAGTGTAACGAGTCGTGGTAAGGGGTCATTGTAAGGGTGATCCTTGTAAAGGTGACTGGCACAAGTCATGGAATTACTCATTGTATGGGACAACAAGACGTGGTAGGTTTCCGTTGGAGGGGACTTCCAAAAGATGAGCAGTGGTGGTAACGGTTGGAAACGACGAGTCGTTGGGACTAGTAACGACTCATCCTGACGTCATGGTTGAAGACCTGAGTAGGAATTTAGCAAAGGAGCGAGAGGCAGTAATGGGTAGTTTTTTGGAGTAACGACCCGCTTTGTTGAGTCGTTGTATCAGGATCTGAGAATTTAAGTAATGATGGAAGAAGTAACGGACAGATACCACGAGTCGTGCCATCAAAGGACGACCGGTGGTATCACTTATTGTCACTGGCAGTGCAGGAATTCCAGAGTTTTTATTAAGGATATTTTTGTAATTCCTAGCTCAGGTCCTAAACTACGTCGTTTTAAGCTCAATTAGCAGTGTTTTAAGAGTGTTAAACCTATCCTAAGCCTTACCATTCCATGGGTGCAAATTAGGTTCCTCCTTAGAGATCAAGCTTGAAGAATTCCCCAATTTCTCTCAAATTTCCTTTGGGCTTTCAAGAGGAAGTGTATGTGAGGCTATGAATGAGAGTTCCTTTCACTCTCATGCTCTAAATTCTTCTCAATTCCATGGATTTAAATTCTAGATTTAAGTTCATGATCTATTGGGGTTCATCTCTAATTTCGTAAAATTCTCTATGCTCTATCTATGGGTCAATTCCTCTCATGTATCAAATCATGTTTTAAGATCTATGGGAAGATTTTATAGCTATTTTGATTATTAATTTATAGTTTCAAATTTTAATTAAATTATGCCCAATCATGTGAGTATCATGAAAAGTTAAGTTATGATTCTATTATGATTTTGATCTTGCTAAGTCTAAATTATGGTTTTATGATTCATGTTATGATTCTCTTCAAGTACACTCATGGATTTATGAATATCAAGTATATAAATGTTTTACAAGTATGCATGATTTTCATGATTTATGGATTTATAACTCTTGGCCAATTCATGGGCCCTTATTCATGGTTAATAATGTATTTCAAGTGGGGTCCATCATGTTATTATTTTATTTGGCCATGAATTTCATGAATGATTTCACGATTACTATATGAGCCCTCACGTGGATGTGTTTTGGGAGTAGTGTCTAGCATCGAGTAGACTTGGCATTCAGGTAAACCCCCTGGTCTTAGAACTATGTGCCACCATACGTATATATATTTATTATTGGATCCCTATGATATCACCATTCATGCACGTCCCCTTGCTTGGCAAGCCGGGGGCGATCCTGACCACTTGGGCAAAATAGTGGGGCATCATATAAGCTCTATCATGATAGTGTCGGTTAAGACAAGTCCTCCCATTGTTCCTCATGACTTATGCATGGTTATGTTTATGTTACTTTGGCTCATGTTATGTTTTATAAAGTTTTCTCTTATGACTATGATTAGGATTGCTTTACGAATGGTTTGAAAACCTTGAGCCCTTATGTTTACATTATGATATTTACTTTATGATCATGATGTCCTACTCTTGTGAACTCTTATGTATTTTAACTGTCTGTTTTTACATTAGCATATTTAGTACATTCCAAGTATTGACAGCATACTCTATGCTATATCGTTTCATGATACAGGTCTGAGGGATCAATCTCAGCCACATCACTAGTCTTGTTTTCCCCTCAGGCCTGTATAGCTAGTGTTGGTGAATCCTCATCCTTCGAGGGCATTCAGTTATCTATTGTTACGTACTTTCAGTTATAGACTTTGTCAATCTATTTGGGGATATTGTCCCATCAGCTCATCAGTTATGTTAAAGGCTTTTTCAGACATTATGTAGAAATCAGCTTGTCATTGTTGATTCTATTTTAAATTGACATGTATGCAGACTTCCACTTAAGCATATTTTATTTTATCATTTTCCACTTGTTGTATGCTCTTAGCTTCTATGTTCATGCCATGGGTCGACTTGGAGTCTCTTAGGGTTCCTTGTCCCATGTCTCTATCCGGGCCTATGTTCGGGTCATGACACTCTTCCCATTCTCTCTCTAAAGAGGCCAAATTATGGTTATCGGAGTTGCCTAGCGACTCCATTACCAACTAGAGAGAGCTTAAGCAAGCCTCTTAGAAAGGTTTATCTTGACCTCCAATATGCTGTAGCTAAAAGATGAGATCTATAATTTCTGGCAGTTGAAGACTTAGGCACTACATGAGACTTGGCTGAGATTTATGAAGAAGCTGACTAAGTTCCCGAATCATAAAATTCCTGATGACAGTTTGTTGAAATTTTTTTATAGGTCTTTGAACAACAGCACCAAGGATGTAGCAGATACGGTGGCAGGAGGAGCATTAATGAGTCACTCGTGGGAGTAAGAAACTATCATACTTGACCGAGTGACCAAGATGAACAGGGCCTGGCACACTAGGGAAGCTGAGACAGCTGCTACATATGCCACAGGGATAACTATGGACCAACGCAAGAAAGAGGAGGAAACTGATCAGGAGTTGGATCATATGAGGACATCTTTAGACCTTCTGAAACATATTATGGGCTCTAGAGCTCAGAAGGTGAATGCAGTCGGAGCTCAGGGTCCAGAGCAAGGGTTTGAGCAGTCAGATTCTAAGGAGGAGGCAAACTTCTTGGATAACCAGGTGGTGGATTTTCGAACCAACACCCAAGGGTCTGGATAGGACACTTGGCACCAAGGTTCCGAAAATCAAGGTCAGACCCAATATAGAGACAACTACAACATGAATGGATATAGGGATAGGAGCAAAGGTCATGAGTGGGAAGGTGAAGGGAGAAAGAATGATGGCCACCGCAACAATCGCGTTGGTGTTTATGTTCCTCCCATGGCTTGTAAGGGTGATACTGGACCCTCGAAGTTAGAGAACATGATGGCTGAGCTACTAAAAAGGGATAAACTGACTTACAAGCAACTGAAGGATATTAGGGGTAATATATCTAACATGGACCAAAAGGTTGAATCCCATGCTACAACAATTAAGCGGGTTGAGTAGTAGCTTGGTCAAATGTTTGCATCCTTAAATCAAAGGCAGAATAGAACACTTCCTAGGAACACAGACTAAAATTCAAAAAGTAACAGTCATTTTATGGTTGTGATGACTAGGAGTGGAAACAAAGCAGTTGACACTCCTCTGCTAGTTGTAGTTGAGATGGAGAGACGGAAAGAGATCGAGCTAAATAAGAAAGACAAGATTACTGAATAACAAGATACAGATGAGGCTGAGTTGACCGAGGCTCCAGGTATTGTAAAGGGGTCTAAGTTTGATGAAGGGAAAGAAAGAGAGGCAACTCAAATTTACAAACCCACCTCTCAACCACCACCACCCTACCCTTAGATGATGAAGAAGAAGGTGGAAAATGGAAAGTCCCATAAATTCTTGTTAATGTTGAAACATTTGTTTGTGAACATCCCATCGGTTGAGGCATTGAAGCAGATGCCTGGATATGCTAAGTTCATGAAGGACCTTGTGATTAAGAAGAGGTCTGTGATCAATGAGCTAGTTGTAACTTGCATCATTACAGTGTCATAGCCTCATGGGTCTTTGCCCAGAAGAAGGAGGATCTAGGTGCCTTCACCATTCGGTAAAAAATTGGTGATTTTGAGTTTGTGAAGGCACTTTATGACTTAGGTGCTACCATCAACTTGATGCCATTAGCATTATTCATGAAGTTTGGATTGGGAGCCCCCACACCAACTACGCACAGTTAAAAATTCAGTAGGGATCCTATTTGATGTGCTAGTTAAAGTGGATCAGTTTATCATCCCAGTTGACTTCGTGATCTTAGATTGTGAGGTTGATTTTGAGGTCACACATCAATTTAGGGCGACCATTCCTTGCTACTGGGAGAGCTTTGGTGGGCATTGAGGATTGCTAGTTGAAATTTAAACTGAAGAAGGAAGAGGTTACCTTCAATGTCTATCGGTCAATGAAACAACCCAATGAGTTTCAGGTGGTGTCAGCTACCGAGGATGATACTGAGTTTATTGACGAAGTTTGAGTAGTCAAGAGCCTTGTTTCGTGTCGCGGCGTTAAATTAGGTGCTTCTTGAGAGGCAACTCGTGTGGTGGTTTGCTGAAGTCTGAGTAACCAAATCACCTGCATCGTGCTGCGACGTAAAATCAGGCACTTCTTAGGAGTCAACCCAAGTATCTTGACTTATGTGTGCTCAATGTGCAGGTGAAACAAAATTTGATGGGAGAAAAATTATAGTAGAGGACTGTGCTATTAGCCTCAGTACGAACAGTACGATGATTTTACGGCTCATAGTACTGTCTGTGGTGAGATACAAAGATTGGCCCAGGTGCATGAGTTCATGTTATGGTTGGTCACTACGAACCGTATCTCAATTTTACGAGTCTTAGTACCCACTGTAAGGATGAACTATGTTAAGTATGAAAGTGCAGAAATCTTGACTTACAAGTCATAGTACAAATCGTACCTCCATGATATGAATCGTACCATGTTCTTGTAAGTCCCCAGGTAAATTCCCACAATATCTTGCTACGAGTCAAAGGGATGAGTCATAGGATTGACCTGCGACTCGTGATACGAGTCATAATGGGCAATTTAAATAAAATAACTCAAATGACCCAACTCGACCTAGATTGTCTTAATCCGCCCCAAACCTAGTTAAAATCAAATTTTTGTACATAACTTTCCCACTCACTCACAAATGCAACCAACGATCATCTCCCCTCAATCCTTAATCATCCGTAACTCACGCAAAATCCTGTTTTTGAGCTTGAATTTCTGCAATTAAATTGCACAAGCTAGTCAAATTGCTTGCCCTAACCCGAAGGAAGCAAGAATCATTCAAAGAATTTGATCGTAGCAAGTAAGTAATAAACTCCCAGTGTTAGTTTATTGCTATCATTGTAGATGAATTTTTGTTGTGATTACTCCATTCATCAACTTGAGGAGGAGGAATGTAATCAAAGGCTACACAGAAATGCTATCGATGGGTTTAGGAGAAATCATTGCTCAAGAACTTAGATAAATGTTCAAGGTGTGAGTTAATGGGTAAAATGTAAGATAAGGGTTAAGTGGGTAGTAAAAATAGGATATTTTGAGTTAAGGGGGTGAGGAATTCTGAGTACCTATCTCAATAATGTGATTAATTGCACGAACTGAGCATGCTTAAGGTAAGGACAGGCTTCACAAGCCTTCCTACGACTCGTGGTTTCATACTATGACTCGTAGGATGGCTCGTTGGGACTGTCCAAAGTCATTTGAACTAGAAAATCATGGTATGGACCCTCGTACAACCCATGGTATCTCACTACGAGTCGTACCTGGTGGTCGTACCAAGAATTAGACAAGGGTCAAGTTCAAAAGTAATCATATGACTCATGGAACCCTACTACGATTCGTAACACGAATCATACAAAATACAAAAAGTTATGAATGTGTGGAATTTCTCCTACGACTGTCAGTACGAACCGTACCAATATGGTACGAGTCGTACAATCGGGTCGTGATATGCCAAATAGTACTATGAGTCTTAGTACGAATCTTACCACCTAGGTACAACTCACACTGATGACTCATGGTAAATTACTAAATATAATATTCTTTCTTCCTTTTTCATATATCACACATACTAACTCTTTTTTCTCCACAGGTACAATGACAATGAAGAGGAGAGCAATCAAGAATGCCCAAGACAAGAAGGCTAGAGCTGAGATTGCTGCTCGGTGGTGCCTGATGGATAAGGCCTCCGAATCTGAGTAGGGGAAGGGCTCCCCTAGTGGTTTGGTGGAGTAGTATGAAGTCGAAAAAGATGACACAGATGAGCCACAGACCACTATGGCACAGGCCAGGGCTCAGGCCAAAGCTACTTCAGCCACACCTGCTGAAGCTCCCCAGTATGAGGAGGAAGCTGAGGAGCTACCACAGGAGTCCGACAAGGGCTCCAATGCTGATGAGGGGTCAGATGAGGCCCAATCTGGAGAAGGTGCAAGTAAGGACGATTTTGATGAGGAGGCGCAATATGGAGATAAAGCAGATGAGGAAGGGTTTGAGGAGGAGACCAAGATAATAAGGATGATCAAACTCCGCCTCCAGAGAGTCGAACCATAAGATGGCGTGTGCCAGGTGCCTAGGCAATCTATGAGCAGGGTCTAGCTCTCACCTCCAAGAAGCACCCCAGGAGGAGTATCCAGGAGGAACCGCGAATCCTAACCAGTGCACTAAATAAGGTCGAGGAGATGAATCAGATTTTCAGCTTCTATGGGTTCGACTAGATTGCTAGAACTCCTTATCGCTATATTTCTGAATTGGTCAGGGAGTTCTTTGCCAATTACCTGGAAATGATGGAGTAGAAAGCAAAGGCTGGGTAAAGATTGAAAGAGCAGCCCAGGCTTGATAATGTGTTCATCCGGGGGAAATAAGTTGACATCTCCGTGAGGACCATTGCCAGGATGCTCTACGGTCCTTAGTTCAAAGCTCTGTATGCTACTGCCGAGTTTGACTATAGAGTAGATGCCCTCAAAATGGTGAAGCGGTTGGATTATGACGAGATATAGAGGCAGGTGAAATGGCTAGTGGGGGTAATAGTCGAGGACAAGGAGGAGGTTGAATGGGTGACCAGTGGACGGTGGGTCACAAAGACTTCACTTAACTTTATAGCAAAGTCCTGTTGGACACTTATTGATAACCTTCAAACTCCCACTTCCCAACAAAGTATTAAGCAGATATTGTCAATAAAGAACCCAAAAAAGTGGTTGGTGTCAAACCCACAGGGAATATGGAAGGATATAGAAGAACGCTAGTATTTAAGCTTTTGAGTCAGTTATCTCCTAAAGGGGGAAATTTGTTTGCCCATACACCGGGCAAGATCTAGACATCAATTTACAAACATGGAGTATATTAAAAATTCCTCACACATTGGTATAAAAAGATTTAACAATGGTAATCAAAATCATATAAACAAATATATCCATATTGCATGCATAACATAATTAAGCCCACATTTTCAAGCACAAGAGTCAAGTTCCAAAGACTAAGTGTTTCTACTTTTTTCATGAATTTTTGAGTAAATTTCATAAAGTCTCAATGACACCTAAAGTGAAGCACCTAACATTCAAAGGTCTAAGTTCTTGTTCTTCATAATAACTAATTTACCCTTAAGACGGTCATCATCTATTCATCACCGGGCAAAGTCATGACTCAATGACTAAAAATAAAAAATAAAACTCTAGACTCTCTAATCGGTTCTAAGGGACTATCCACTAGAAAAGTACCGAAAACAAAAACTGAAGGAACTCAAAACAAAATAAAACTAAAAAAACTACTACAAATCAACAAATATGCACGAATAGTAATAAATCCCAAAAAAACTAGGCCTACCATGTGCAAATTTAGCAATTAAAGCATGCATGGTAATATGAAGTTCACTTCTCCCACACCACACTTAATTAGTAACACTGTCCCTGGTGCTAAAACAATAAAGCATAAATAAAAGAGTGAAAGAAGAACTCCCTGGGCCTCTACTCCTCGTCGTCTGTGGGGGAAAGAGCAGCTTCCCCTATCTCAGAATCCTCATCATCATCATCACTAGACTCTATATCCGGGTCTACTCTCGCCATCTCATCCACTGTGGCCATGTCATCATCAAGGGGCTCCTCGAATCCAGGCCCAACTCTGCAAACTGCTCGGGAGTGTTCGCTCAGAGGGTAATCCATATTAAGCTGTTGTAGCTACTCCTCATCACCCCATTCATCCTCACTTGGAGCATTTGCATACGATACAAGTGACTCAATATGTTATCAATTTGTGCATTGCGCTCATTGACAGAAAGGATTAGACTATTTATACCCTCGAGTTCCTTGGTTTTAGTCACATCAATTCCCCTAGGATCATAAAAAGGTCTATAGTTTGCGTCCTCCTCCTCTATATCATGCCCACGCAGAAATTGATTCAATAGACCCCCAAACCCGAAGTTTTGGCCCTTTTTCACCCTTGCTCTCTTCAACACATTTTTAATGATCACCTCCACATTTATTGGCATCCTAGTCATTAGCTCATAGACAAGACACACTCTCTACCTAGTCACATGGGTTACATGCTTTTCGGACACTAAACAAGCACAAATAACTTTTAACCAAACACGTGCCTCTCTACTCATGTGAGCATACGGGAACGAAACATGATACCCAAACTGTTGGTGGTGAGTCCACCTTGCAACAAAGTTAGGGCCACATAGAGTATGTCTAATGTTACTATACGGGGTTTCTTCACAATGTTAACAAAAGGTTGTGGGTCAATATTAGGTGCACCAAGTAATCTATTCAAAGCAATAGGCAAGAAATTTATAACTTGTCCCCTAATTTTGACTTGATTTGTCCTTTCCTTTGGTTCCAGTTAGCAAGGAATTCCCTCACCATATTCAAATTATAATCACCTGGAGCATTACACACAAAATCAAGACAAAGAGTGTGTAATTTATCTACCATGTGAGGGAAAACTAGTGACAAGCAATTTCTACCAATAAACATATCATGTGAGCATTTTGATTCTTTATTCTCTTTGAACCATTTTTTATCTTCTTGCTCAGTAAACTAACGGAGCCCATAATGCCTCAATGGTTGTGGTTCAATCCTCACATCCTCATGCTCCTCTTCACTAGTTCTTCTTGCTCTTTTTGACCCGTGGCTTGAAGAAGTCACTCCTTTTCCCTTGCTTAGTTTTGGTGCCATTAATCAAGATTTCACAAGAAAAATGGTATACTTTGTGATTTTGGTGAAAATATTTGGAGGAACTTGAAGAAGAGATGAAGTTTTGAGAGAGTTTTCTTAAGAAGAAGGGGATGTGTGGCGCAGCTATCTTCCAAATGAGCTGAAATTTTAGTTCTAGGCTTTTTAAAGTACCAACATGTATTGGAATTTACATTTTTAGCCCTTAATTTTTCACAAAAACTCCCCCTAGAGATGCAGCGCTCAACACGTCTTCACTGCTGCGCATGGTCGAGCTCGCTGCCTTATTTGGCCTGCGCATTGTGGCTCTTGTTGTGGTGCCTGTCTTGCACATCGTGCCAGGATGTGCAGCGTATGTGTCTGCTCCTCGTGCCAGGCCTTGCGCTGTTTGGCCTGCACAATGCCCTATGCGCTCGTTCAGCAGTTTTTATAGCCTGTTTTCAAAGTTCATGCTCATTTTTTGTTGAAAATCATGACCTATCACCTGCACACTTGAATAAACACATAAAAATGAAAATTTTATCTTAGGTTGCCTCCTAAGTAGCACATGATTTAACGTTGCGACACGACACAGGTATCTTGATTACTTAGACTTGATCAAGATACCTATTGGGACCGTGGTCACATTTTGGCTGCTTGTTTTACCATGCTAACCTGTGACACGTTAGGAAAAAAAAGAAAAACATAAAATGGGAAATAAAGACTAAAATTTAAACACAAGCAATTAATCTAATACTAAGTCATATTCTCGGAAATGACGCCACTTTTTGATAATGCTCAAACTCACGCTTCCTGACAAAGTATGAAGCGGACGTTGTCAATAAAGAACCCAATAAATAGGTTGGGGTCGAACCCACAGGGAATATAGAAGGATATAGAAGAATGATAGTATTTAAGCTTTTGAGTCAATTATCTCCTAAAAGGGAGAAATTTGTAAAAATAACAAGTAACAATGTTGAAAATTTGTATGTTGATTCCAAATTAATGCAATTAACTAGGGTAAATGTTTCCCATAGATTCATAACTACTTTGGATTTTACACTTGTGATCTATCCCAATACTTTACTTATAGAACTAATAACTTGTAGGGTTCATCCAAGCGAGTGTTTCCTCCCTATTGGATGACTATACTCAATCACTGGGTAAGGTCTCATGAGCGATTTCAATTTAACTGTTATCAATTTGTCCAAAATTTAACTTTTCTGCAACCACAGCTCTAGTCATACGATGATCATAAAGACCAAGGCTTTGTTGTACTTCTCTTTTCCTAATCTCTACCTCTCTAGTCTCAAGCAAGTAGAGAATTAAGGCAAGTCCTACCATTGCGCACTGTTAAGAAATGTTTAAAGATGAAGAGAATACAATACAAGCGTTTAGTATTGGTTTAGAATCACGTTGTGCAAATCCTAGTTCGCTAATTCACCATGGTTCCCACAACCTTAGTTGTAGAGGTTTTAGCCTCTCATAATTGTAAGTAAACTACATAGACAAACACATAAATTAATACTTACAATGATGATTGCAAGAAAAATCCACTTGATTAATGCAAGAAATGAGGAAGAGGCCGAGGAAGATTAGGGGTCGCGAGCACCAGCAGCCCCGGCAGGGCGCAGGCCCTCAGTTTCAGCAGGCAGAGGCCGAGGAAGATTAGGGGCCTCTAGTTCAGGTGTGGGCCCAAGCCGTACCTATGCATTACCAGTAAGACAGGATTTAGAGGCGTCTCCAGATGTTGTGACAGGTATGATGACTATTTGCTCTCACCCCACTTATGTATTAATCGATTCGGGATCTACCTTGTAATATGTTAACCCATTAGTGGCTTGAAAGTTCAGTATTGTACCAGAATTGCTTCGGCAACCCTTTTTTAGTATATACACCCGTCGGTGACTCTATTATAGCCAAAGGGTTTATCGAGGGTGTACAGTAGAGGTTGCTAACCGTCAGACCACAACAGATTTGGTAGAGTTAGAAATGGTTGATTTTGCGCCATTATGGGTATGGATTGGTTAGCTCCATGCTATGCCAATGTAGAATGCTAGACCAAGATGGTCCGATTCCACTTTTCAGGGGAGGCAATACGAGAGTGGAAGGGAAGTATAGCTACTCCAAAAGGTAGGTTTATTTCCTATCTTCGGGCGAGAAAGTTGATAGCCATGGGGTGCATTTACCACATTGTCAGAGTTCAGGATGTTCGGGTAGAGCCTCCGATTCTCCAGTCTGTTCCAGTGGTTAATGAATTCCCCGATGTATTTCCAGATGAGTTACCTTGTATTCCCCCAGAAAGGGAAATAGACTTCGCAATTGATTTATTGTCGGGCACTCAGCCCATATCAATTACCCCTTATCGCATGGCTCCTGCTGAACTCAGAGAACTAAAGGAGCAGTTGAAGGATTTGTTAGACAAGGGCTTTATCAGGCCGAGTACTTCACCTTGGGGTGCGCCTGTTTTGTTTGTGAGAAAATAGGATGGTTCCCTCTGCATGTGTATAGACTATCAACAACTGAATAAAGTCACAGTCAAGAATAAGTATCCGCTTCCCAGAATAGATGATTTATTTGATTAGTTACAGGGAGCCAGATATTTCTCCAAAATAGACTTAAGGTCCGAATATCATCAGGTTTGGATTTGTGAAAGGGACATTCCAAAGACTGCCTTTAGGACCAGATACGGCCATTTTGAATTCTTAGTCATGTCCTTTGGGCTGACGAATGCTCCAGCCGTGTTTATGGACCTGATGAACAGTATTTTCATACCATACCTGCACTTGTTCGTGATAGTGTTTATTGATGATATTATGGTGTATTTCGCTCAGAGGCAGACCATCAGGATCATTTGCAGACAGTGCTCCAGATTCTGAGAGACCGTCAGCTGTATGCCAAGTTCTCTAAATGTGAATTTTGGCTGAATTCAGTGGCCTTTTTTGGTTATATCGTGTCGGATGTTGGTACTGATGCCCATTTTGGGGCGCTGCATTACTTGCCTGCAGGTACTCATAGACGAGGAGTCGATCCCTCGTAATTCCAGCCAGTACACAGAGTCATCAACTCCTGTCATCCGGAGCTAGGCAGCTAGAGGTTTATTCCTTTTCTTTTGTTGTACAGTATGGGTAGGCCGGGGCCCTGTCCCGACCATCTTATCAGTATTCTTAGAGGCTTGCAGATTGTACATTCCCTATGGTTAGCTGTATCGGTCATGTGAGGCCGTGTGTATGTTTTAGTTTGTTTATGATGGCCGTGTGGGGCCTTATTCAGTTGGTAGTGGTGACCTTGCTGGTCACATAGCAGTTTTAGCACTTGTTTTCTTGATTCAGAAATAACTAGACAGCATGGTGGCCTTGTCAGCCTGCATAGGTTCCCTATTAATTTAGTTGTTCAGGGTAGCTGTTGATTTATTACAGGTGGCTATAGGCCTAGTCGGCCGGAGGCTGTATTTACAGCCGTTATATTGCCCATCATTTTCTTGAATCCAGGGTTAGAGCCAGCCTGGCACCAGAAGTGCTTAGGCTTCGCTAGTCCATCAGTCCAGGTCCTAGTAGGGCACCAGGTGCCAGTCATGCCTCCTAAGGCGGGGTGTGACAAACTTGGTATTAGAGCAGGTCGTATCCCAAGGAGTCTGCAAGCCGTGCTAAGTAGAGTCTTGTCTATTGATGTGTTGTGCACCACATACTATAGACAGGAGGCTGCAAGGCATGATAGGATGGTTACTCTTTCTTCTTATTTAGTCGTGCTATAGAGCGATACAGTATAGGGTTGAGTCCCTAAAACTTATCATACTCTTTGGTTACAGATACAAAGTCAGATCAGTGACACCCTATCACAAGCAGAAGATTGGATATAGCAGCAGAAGAGGGCACCAGCCAGTTGCAGGGTAACTACAGCAGCAGGAGGAGATATTAGGGACCTCCTAATGTGATACCTCTATTGGTACCATCCCCAGTATATTTATATAACCTCAGAGTAGGAAGTCAGAAGCATAGCGTATATATGAGTGGATTTATTTGTTAGATATATAAGATTTGACTAAGATGACAGATAATATCAGATTATTAGATGCATGTGAGAAAGAGAGGGAAATGCAGGATTCCCACCTCCATCCTTTCAGATGGGGTACAGTTCCATGTTTTCATTTCGTTGCAGTAAGAAAAGGCTATTCCTACCTCTTAGTTTTGATTCCAGTATAGCAAAGGGCATAAGGATTGAGGCGATGTTGCCCAAAGTAAGCAGTAATGGGTTGATTGATAACCTTATTGACAATGTAAGGCAGGTACCTTGAACTCTAGAGCTCAGTTTAAGGAAGATAAGGGTGAAGAGAATGAATACTAGATTTTGAAGGGAAATCAGAATCACCTCCAGATTGATAGAACATCATGTATTAAGGACTAAGACTCATACTGACAGCTAAGAGACAGTAAGGTCATAGTCCAGAATGTTGTGGTTGACGTGCCCGATTCGCGCGTCCGCAAGTGTACGGGTTGTGCAAGTAATATAGTGGCTCTTTTTAAGAACCGGATTGTCGAACCCACAGGGACTGGACCCATTCCTCTAACTATCCATTTCTATTGTGATCTTAAATACCTCAAGTGTTGGTTATAGACATTTTCGATTGAGATTAATTAAGTCTAAGTTTGGGTCAACGAAATATTCTGAAATCACTCTAGGAGCAACATAGAGTTAAAACCAATTAATCATGCGATCCTACGATTTGCAATGGGTTAAGCATGGAACTATCAATTGCTATTTCACATAATTAGAATTGCATGTTTATGGTCTTTCGAGCCTCTAAACATGGCAATCTAGCCTCACTGCATCATTGTGAGCGAGGAGTTTAATTTTCTAGTCGTGGGCAATCAATTATGTTGTGGTTTACGGGGAAACGATTAGGGACTTTCGTGCGTCTAACCATTTAACTCAACTTAGCCTCACAACTACTTCTTCGAGTGGTGATGTGACATCCCAAGTTGGTCTTTCATAACCCCCGTGTGTCAACCAAGCACGGTGTTAGGTATATTTCTATCCTGACACAAAAATCTCTCCCGAGATACAAACATGCTCCTTACATTCTCATGTCCTGACCTAGGTAATACTTTCTCAAGCTATTACTCAAGCTAACAAATATGCTTTCATGGTGATCAATCATAAAAACAACCAACAATCCAGAATGCAAGATGAAAACAACAATCAATAACTTAATTCCAAAACAAATTCATAAAAGCACAATCTTAATTCATGGCTTCAACCCTAGAGGAAGGGTTCTTGCCATTCATGTTCGTAAAACTACAATTAACTAATACTAAACTAACATACTTACATGAATTTGGTAAATGAGAAGGGAATTTGATAAACCCTAGATGAGTTCTCCCACTTCTCCCTTCACTCCTAGGTGGTTTTTCAGAATAAAATCGTGACCAAATGATTTTAGGAGCTAAGGTTTCAATTTATACTATGCTGAAAAATTGCAAAATTTGGCCTGTGGTGGAACAACAACGTGTCACGGAGCTGAACGCCCTACTTGACCTCCGTGACACGTTGGTAACGCGTACCCTCACTGGAATGTGCCAAAAAATGCAATTTTTGGCCAAGTGTTGCCGCGTTAGCAGCGTGCCACGGCCCCTATCGTGCAGGGTGCCTGTTATTGCATGTTTTCTTGTTGACTTTCACGTTTTGCTCTTGATTCCATTCCTCCACTTCACCAAATCATGAATTAGTTCCTCAAATGCATTATTAACCTTCAAAAACAAGGACTAATCATGTTGGTTAGTATATATTCACATTTACATAAAATCACATGAAAATGTATAAAATAACTTAGATAAACAAGACTAAATTAAGGTATAAAGCATCACGCGGGCATGCTATTTTTGCCCACGATCACCTACCCCACACTTAAAGACTTGTTCGTCCTCGAACAACCTATTACATCTCATGCATATGGAGACTCATCCATAACTCATTTAGCAAGAATATTCAAGCTACGACTACAATGATTACGTAAGATAACAAGCTAAAGATAGAGCATGCACGATTTGATCATTGAAATGAAGTACAACTATGTTAAGACCTCTTAACCTCAAGAATCGACTCTCAATCTTAGCAAACTCATGCAAATCAACTGCTTAAGAAACCCCACATGAATTATATCCTTCATTCAACATGTGCCCCTCACGGAAAGAGAGTTACCCAATCACACGCAAAAATAATTTTTTAAATCACAACATGTGTGGGTACATGAATAGAATTACGCTCACTCTCACAAAGAATTCACATGCATCATGTAATGACCCATAAGCTTGCCCTTAGTGTTTTATTCCACTAATTTAAGGATGTGTGAATGTAAGATCAAGTAGGACTTAATGGGTTGTAATGTAAGCTAAGGGACAGGCAGGTACTATTCTGGCCAATAATAATGACTATCTTTCCTAAGCGCTTTTAATACATTACGCCCTCCTTACGAACTTCCCTTCCCTTACTTCACCTTTTTCTCCTTTCAGCTTTCTTTTTCCTCTTATGTTCCCCTTTTCTTTAGTCACTATTAACTTATTAGTAAGGAGTTCTATGAATAATTTTTCATTAATTTGTTTTCTTGTTCCTTACTAATAATCAACCATTTTCACACAAGTGCACCTTTGTCCTTTTCTCACTTCTACAACTTGCTACTTTTCCTTTCTTTTTATTCTTCTCATTCCCTTACTCCTTCGGGTTTTTTTTTCAAGCGCTTAGGAGTTTTGGATCAAACACAAGGCTAATGAAAGAAAAAGGATTAAGCTTATGTTGCAGTTGTCAAAGAATAGGCTCAAGGCTCAATGGGGCTAACTAGGATTAATCTTTCCAAGGTAGGTAAAATGAGGGATAAGAATTGGTTCATTCGAAAAAAATGCCTAAATCATCTCCTACAATTCACATCCTTCATTTAGTTTTATAAACACACCAGGCAAGTTCTAGACAATCCACAATAGCACAGAATACTCAAAAATCTTACACTCATGGCACATGCTCAATTCAAGACACATTCATCAGACTCTTACTCAGCTAATCGCAAGAATTCAGATTAAGCTTCAATCATATTGAGTCAAATTCAAGAGCTTAAGTGTCTCAAACAAAGTTATACATTTGCATGCTACACACTGAACATACTCGCATCTTACAATCATGCATAGTACATAACAAGAACATCAAGCACCAATTAGTTATGGTTTCAACAAAACCAAACACCTACCGACTAATTTTTCCTCAAGATGGTCGTCATCCATCCATCGTCGGAAACAGTCCCTAACTATGACTAGAAACACTATATATAGACAAAGGAAAGAAAGAAAAAGAAAATTTTTATTCTTCGGTTCAAATACCCCCCATAGGAAAAAAACCGAAAAGAAAAACCAACGGGTGATGAAGTCATGCTTACTTCACAAAAATTTTCAAATTTTTCAAATTTCTCAAATTTCTCAAGCATTAGCATTACATTCACCACAAACTTGTTAAGCACAAAAATTTTTGAAATTTCCCGCACCCCACACTTAAATAAGGCTATGTCCTCATAGCATCAAATTAAAATTTAAAAAGGGTGAGAAATACTCCCTGAGGCCTTTAGCCTAGCAAATAGCATGCTTTTCTTCAGTTTTGCACAAGTGTGTGTTGACCCCACACTTTTTATCGTCCATGCTTTTTAGCTTCCTCCTCCACGGGTACTCAGACTTCCCCTCTATCTATGCTTAACTTTCCACCAAAAACAACACAAGATGAGAAATAAATAAAATCAACACAAATGCAAGAAATTAAAATGGTACCTGTGGTACCCTTGGGTTGCCTCCCAAGTAGCGCCTTATTTTACGTCGTGGCCCGACGTGGACTATCCTTTTCAGGACATCCTCATACCTGGGTCCTCTTTCGAGAACCATCTCCTTTTCTTTTGCTGTTTAGAGGAAACAACCTCCACTCTGTTCCTCTCTTTCTCCAACTTCTTCTCAATTTGAAGCCCTTTATCAGACTCGGGCTGAACACTTGTAATTGCCTTTGGCCCTGCACCTGTGGAATCCTCCACCCCACACTTATCCTCTGCCAACACACTAACCTGACAAAGGTTTCTATAGTGTGCAGATGGGTTCATTTCTTGGTAAACGCGGAAGATTTCTTCTTCATCCTTAACCCTCATTTTCAGGGTCCCTTCTTTCAAATCAATCACCGCTCCTCCAGTGGCCAAGAATGGTCATCCCAAGATCAGGGGTACCTGGTCATCAACCTGAAAATCCAAGACAATAAAATCAGTAGGTATAATGAACTTACCTACTTTGATGAGAAGGTCCTCTATTATTCCATCAGGTGTCACTCGTGACTTGCAGCCAGCTGCAGCATCAACCTTGTCGGCCTCGGTTTTCCCAACCCCAAGGTGTTGAATAAGGATAGGGGCATTAGATTGACTGCTGCCCCTAAGTCACACAAAGCTCGTAGCACCTCAGCTTTACCAATTTGTATGGGGAGAGTAAAACTCCCTGGGTCTTTGAGCTTCTTCGGCATTTTGCTCAATACCCTGTGACTGCACTCCTCAGTCAGTGCTACAGTCTGGACATCCACCAATCTCACTTTGTTCGCCATTACATCCTTCAAGTATTTAGCATACTTGGGCATTCCCTGCAAGACATCAATAAGAGGCAAATTTATGTGAAGTTCTTTGAAGCTCTCGAAGAACTTTTCGAAGCATTCCTCTTCCTTGCTCTTTCTGAATTTCTGAGGGAATGGTGGTGGTGGTCTTTGTGCTGGCTGCAACAAAAGTTCCGCATTTTGTTGGCTAGCACTCTGATTATCTCCCATGTTGATGGATGGTTCTGGTCTAACCAACTCCGGCTGCAACCCCTTTCTCATCTCTTTTGGCACTGCATCAGCTAATTTCTTACCGCTTCTCAAACTGATGGCATTGATTTGCCGGGGGTTAGGATCTGTGTCGCTAGGTAATCCCCCTTGTGATCTCATGTTTTGAGCAGCTGCTATCTGACCCACTTGTTTTTCAAGATTGCGGGTGGCTACTTGCTGATTCGTTAAGTCTGTTGCCATCCTCGCCTGATTTTCTGCTAACTGATTCTGGGTCTCCATAAGTTTCTGCTACTCAATTTCCCATCATTCTGCCTATTCTGCTGATACTGTTATTGTTGAGGTAGCATATAATTCTGCTTTTGGTTTCCACCCCAAGAAAAATTCGGGTGGCCCTGCCAATTTCTGTTGTAACTGGTTTCAAAATTCTGATTGTTGCGCTGCACATTACTAACAAAATTGACTGACTCCGGATTGGCTCCACAAGATTCTGCATGGTGCCCATTATTACCACAAATTTCCCACCAACTCGGAGCTTGCTGAACTGCATTAACCTGGCCCTGGCGTTTGTTCATACTCAGTTTATTGAACTGAGTCATCATTTGATGCTGGAACGAAGCTAACTGTGCTGCCAAGGCATTCAAACCATCTACTTCTATCAACCCCAATCTCTTTCCTGCCCCTCTCGATGACTCACTGTGCCACTCTAGATTTCCTTGTGCAATTCTATTCAACAAGGTGTACAACTCATCATAAGTCTTATCCAAGGCTTGCCCACCCGATGCAGAGTCTAGTAATATTTTTGTGTGTGGGTCTAGACTTTCTACAAAGGTATGGGCCAGCACTTCATTTGAAAACTGGTGATGGGGGCAATCTCTCAACAATGACTTGAATCTTTCCCAAGCCATATAAAAGTTCTCATCAGGCCTCTGCTTGAAACTGAGTATTTCACTTCTCAACCTTGCAGTTTTGCCTGAAGGGAAGAATCTGATAAGGAACTTCTTAGCCAAGTCATTCCATGAAGTTATGGAGTTCGGTGGCTCAGCCTTCAGCCACTTTTTCGCCTCTCCCAACAGTGAAAATGGGAAGAGGGTCATTCGGACATAATCTGTGGACACGCCGGTGGGGACAAGCGTGTCACTAATCTCTAAAAAGCTCTGTAAGTGCTGCTGCGGGTCCTCATGTGCCATCCCAGTGAATTGACCACTAGAATGTAACAGCTGCACCATGTTTTGTTTAAGCTCAAAGTGCCCTCCAGGTTCTGGTTTACGGATGCTAGAGGTCACATTCGTCGCTAGTGGGATTGCCACTTCGCGAACTGGTCTTGCTGCCATTGCTTCGGATGACAATTGTTCTTGTCCTGCGGGTGGTTGTTGTTGCACCTTTTCTTGAAGTCTCTTCAGCTTTTGCTCTAGAGCTACTCTCCTTTGCAAATGGATTTGACGTTCAGGTTCCAACAATGGTTCCACAAGCTCTCTATTTCTAGCCAGCTCGGCAGGACAACCTGTCACCTGCAATTAAGCACACTAAGACCAAGTTTCTCAACACTTAAGGAAATTCAAAAATCACACAAAAATAGATAAATTATCAAAACTTCGCCGAGTCCCCGGCAACGGCGCCAAAAACTTGACGTGCCCGATTCGCGCGTCCGCAAGTGTACGGGTCGTGCAAGTAATATAGTGGCTCTTTTTAAGAATCGGATTGTCGAACCCACAGGGACTGGACCCATTCCTCTAACTATCCATTTCTATTGTGATCTTAAATGCCTCAAGTGTTGGTTATAGACATTTTCGATTGAGATTAATTAAGTCTAAGTTTGGGTCAACGAAATATTCTGAAATCACTCTAGGAGCAACATAGAGTTAAAACCAATTAATTATGCGATCCTACGATTTGCAATGGGTTAAGCATGGAACTATCAATTGTTATTTCACATAATTATAATTGCATGTTATGGTCTTTCGAGCATCTAAACACGGCAATCTAGCCTCACTGCATCATTGTGAGCGAGGAGTTTAATTTTCTAGTCGCGGGCAGTCAATTATGTTGTGGTTTACGGGGAAACGATTAGGGACTTTCGTGCATCTAACCATTTAACTCAACTTTGCCTCACAACTACTTCTTCGAGTGGTGATGTGACATCCCAAGTTGGTCTTTCATAACCCCCGTGTGTCAACCAAGCACGGTGTTAGGTATATTTCTATCCTGACACAAAAATCTCTCCCGAGATACAAACATGCTCCTTACATTCTCATGTCCTGACCTAGGTAATACTTTCTCAAGCTATTACTCAAGCTAACAAATATGCTTTCATGGTGATCAATCATAAAAACAACCAACAATCCAGAATGCAAGACGAAAACAACAATCAATAACTTAATTCCAAAACAAATTCAAAAAAGCACAATCATAATTCATGGCTTCAACCCTAGAGGAAGGGTTCTTGCCATTCATGTTCGTAAAACTACAATTAACTAATACTAAACTAACATACTTACATGAATTTGGTAGATGAGAAGGGAATTTGATAAACCCTAGATGAGTTCTCCCACTTCTCCCTTCACTCCTAGGTGGTTTTTCAGAATAAAATCGTGACCAAATGATTTTAGGAGCTAAGGGTTCAATTTATACTATGCTGAAAAATTGCAAAATTTCGCCTGTGGTGGAACAGCAACGTGTCACGGAGCTGAACTCCCTACTTGACCTCCGTGACACATTGGTAACGCGTACCCTCACTGGAATGTGCCAAAAAATGCAATTTTTGGCCAAGTGTTGCCGCGTTAGCAGCGTGACACGGCCCCTATCGTGCAGGGTGCCAGTTATTGCATGTTTTCTTGTTGACTTTCACGTTTTGCTCTTGATTCCATTCCTCCACTTCACCAAATCATGAATTAGTTCCTCAAATGCATTATTAACCTTCAAAAACAAGGACTAATCATGTTGGTTAGTATATATTCACATTTACATAAAATCACATGAAAATGTATAAAATAACTTAGATAAACAAGACTAAATTAAGGTATAAAGCATCACTCCGGCATGCTATTTTTGCCCACGATCAGTGGTATGTCCGCCTAGGGGGAAGGTAGGAGAGTGCCGACACAGAGGCTCTAATCTAGTGTGGCCTAGAGACAAGTTCCCATAGATAGTCACGGGCCCTTAATATAATGCCAAGTAAAGCCACAAGGTTCGAATGTTGACCCCACGTTGTAAGAGTGGCGAAATTTCAAATAGCAGACCATAACTAAAGTGCATGTGTTTGTTGCTTCCAGAATGGGACGAAAATCCAATGAAATGATATGAGAGGACAGGAGATATCATTAGATTTTAGAAGCAGTATATCATGTGCAGTATGAAATTCAGTAAAGCATGTCAGAGATTATGTATTACTACAAAATTCAGCATGTATTTTACATAGTTGTTGATATATATATATATATAGATAACAGATATGTTGTGTGTAGCTGCCAATAGGGGTTACAGTCATACATATTCTAGTTAGCTGCCAGGAAGTATATACAGATCGTACTGCAGGACCCCTCGCCAAAAAGGGGGCAGAGTAAGTGTGATTCACGTACGAAGCCATAGGAACTTTCTTAGTTTTCAGTTTATTGAGCTAATGGACTTATATGCTTATTGCCAGATCTAGACTTCAGAAGCTCACAAGAGTTAGTAGCCTGAATCAGGTGGTTAGATGATACGGGCGCAATTAGACGGTCTAACGACCAGCTGGCGCCTATATTAGTAGGGAAGCATCCCTAAAGATCAGTAACGTTATCGCATGTGCCAAAACCAGAAATAAAGACCGAATAAGTGTACTCCAGAGGTTAGCAACACAGAATTCTCCAGTATGTTAAGTGGTCGTACATCATTTTTCCAGCCTTGTAGGTGAGAGTCAGCCTTAGTCAACCTAGCAGTTATCATGTAGAACACCCCGCAAGTCAGCTAGCCGTCCTAGTCAGACAAACCCGTGGGTACCCCAAGAAAGGGTCCACATCAGTAGTCAGTGATAGACTAATACCCCAGCCGGTTCTCGTAAGATATTGAGATACGGAGTCCCAGGAGAAGGCCAGTCTTTACGAAATTGCTCATAAGACCGAGAATTTCCCCAGAACAGCAGTATAGATCCGAGTGGATACGAACAAGGCATAAGGAATTGGTAGTACTCTGCTAGCATAGTGTCTACTAAGACAAGGAAATCGGTAGACTCCCTGTGAAGATCCAGGGGCTGATAGCCTGAGGGTAAGTTCGACTAAGCCCAGCTCTATAGTTGTCCAATTATAATAACAAAACAGTAAGCTGTCCACAACTCCACTGTTATGCATGAGCTACAGATGCCCGAGTAGGAAGTTTAGAGCATTGTTAGACTACTTCAGTATTTGGGTCATTCAACCCAGTTATTCAGTTATTCATAGTTATTCAGCCAGATTATTAGAGATCATGATCACTATCAGGATCCTCTGATCAGATACGTGCACATGGTGTACAGACAGTCATACAGATTATTCCGGCAGCGAGTAGCATTAGCATGCCACCCAGAAGGCCAGATAAAGCTCTAGCTATACAGATAGATTACTTGTCAGTTTCTCTGGTATAATAAACCAGTATGATCGTTAGTTACATGCCAATTTATCTAATGTGAATTTTGGCTGAATTTAGTAGCCTTTTTGGGTCACATCGTGTCGGAGGCTGGTATACAGGTAGATACACAGAAAATAAAAGCAGTGAAAACATGGCCAAAACTCCTCTCCGACTGAGGTACACATTTTCCTGGGGTTAGCCGGGTACTACAAAAGATTTATGGAAGGATTTTCCACTTTTGCAGCACCTCTGACTAAACTGACGTAGAAAGCAGCAAAAATTTCAGTGGACTGAGGCATGAGAGAAAAGCTTCTAGAAGTTGAATGTGCGACAGTGTCGCTGGTTAGAGTTGTTGAAAGACTATGACGTGAATATTCTGTATCATCTAGGAAGGGCCAACGTAGTAGAAGATTCCCTCAGCCGTGAATCTGTGGGGAGTTTAGCATACTTGCAGCCCGAGCAGCGGGAATTAGCCCGAGAGTTGCATCAGCTAGCCAGTTTAGCCGTTCATGTTGAAGAAATAGGGGACAACAGAGCAGTAATCCAAAATACCGCAGTGTCGTCGTTAGTTGTGGAAGTAAAGGAACGGCAACACAAAGATCCTAGCATGGTTCAGCTCAGAAACAGTGTTCAGCGGGGAGAGATGACAAATTTTCAGATAACTGAGGATGGAGTGTGGAGATATAAAGATCTCCTTTGTGTTCCAGACGTTGCAGGGCTTCGCCAGCAGATTATGGGCGATGTACATTATGCCCGTTATTCTCTCCACCCAGGTTTGACAACATGTGCCATGATGTAAAAGAAATCTACTGGTGGTTAGGAATGAAGAAAGGGATAGCAGAATTTGTAGCTCAGTGTCCCAATTGCCAACTGGTAAAAGCTGAACATCAGAAACTAGGCGGGTTGATTCAGGATATAGCTGTGCCTCAATGGAAATGGGAAGCAGTTAATACGGATTTTGTAGCAGGATTACCCCGCACCAGGCGAAGATATGATTCGATCTGGGGAATCATTGACAGATTGACAAGTCAGCTCACTTCCTGACAGTAAGGGCTACCTTTCCAACCGAAGACTATGCTGATCTGTATATCAAAGAAATAGTCAGGTTGCATGGTATTTCATTGTCAATGAGCTCCGACAGAGGGGCGAAGTTTACAGCTAAATTTTGGCAATCATTTCAGAGAGGCTTAGGGACACAGGTTAACCTAAGCACAGTTTTTCATCCTCAGACAGATGGGCAGGCAGAACACACTATTCAGACACTCAAGGATATGTTTTGAGCGTGTGTGTTAGATTTTGGAGGTAGCCGGGATGAACACTACCACTCTTTGAATTCGCCTATAATAACAGTTACCATCCAGTAATCCAGATGGCGCCTTATGAAGCGTTGTATGGGCGAAAGAGTAGATCTCCAGCCGGTTGGTTTGAGGCAGGAGAATCAGCATTGATTAGGCCAGATATTATTCATCAGTCAGAAGAAAAAGTAAAGCTTATTAGAGAATGTTTACTGACTACTCAGAGCCACCAGAAATCGTATGCTAATGTGCGGCACAGAAATTTGGAATTAAATGTTAATGACTGGGTATTCTTGAAAGTTTCGCCGATAAAGGGTGTGATGAGATTTTGTAAGAAAGGCAAGCTTAGCCCGAGATTTGTTGGGCCTTATCAGATTCGTCGAAGAATAGGCCAAGTGGTATATGAGCTAAACTTACCTCCAGAATTAGAATTTGTCCACCTAGTTTTCCAAGTATCAATACTGAGGAAATGCATAGGAGATCCCTCTAGAATCATTCCAGTCCAAGATGTTCAGGTTACAGAGGAGTTGACCTATGAAGAAGTTCCAGTAGCCATACTGGACCGGCAAATTCGTAGATTGAGAACTAAAGATGTTTCCTCGGTCAAAGTATTATGGCATAATAGGAAGCGAGAGGAAATGACTTGGGAAACAGAAGAAGGTATGAAAGCCAGATATCCCCAGTTATTTCTGACTTAACTAGCCAGGGGTATGTTGTTGTTACTGTTGCTTTATATTCATGTGTATAAGTGAGATGTTGACTTCAGTTATTATGAAATGAATGCTATAGTATTTTGTGGAGTACCTATGTTGGACTTTTTTGCGTTTCAGGATTTTTGAGGTAGTCCATATTACAGGGGAAACTCTACCAAAATTTTTCTAGAATAAGTCGAGTAAGTTGAGATTTTTACAAGTAGAAGTTTACATTCGAGAACTAATGTTCTTAAGGGGGGAGAATGTTACACCCCGTAAATTCTTGACATTTAGATGGTCTATTCGCATGTTGGTTAAGAGATTTAGAATGCCACACAAGCTAGAAAAAAGCCCGGGGAAAGACCAGACAAGTGCCACGTCGAACCATCGCAAGAGGAGGCTGGGCAGACCCCCTTAGCGATGGCCAACGTGTCACGGAGGCTCACCTCCGTGATGGCCAACGTGCCACGGAGGTGAGGTTCAGGCCTCCACTATATGAAGCCCCCACTTCGTTTTAATTCATTTTATCACTTTAATTTCCAGCAGAAACGAGGGAGAACAGTAAGGGACGAAGGGTTTTGATAAAAATTCATCCGATTACGCCGTCAAGCGCGGTCCAAACTCAAATTCACTTTGGATACCGAAATATAAAGCTGCAAAGAACATTCCTGTGGAGTTAGTTTCACAAGAATCGTCTGGTGAAGCGGTGACCTGCCGAGTCAAGGTAAGTAGAATTGCTCCAAATTAATGTTAATATACTCCTAGCCCTAAAGTGAGCATTTCTCCCTTCTGGACCTCCGAGAAATAGCGAGTTTTCGGCCGTTCTCTGAAAGGTCAAAGTTTTGGCAGTATATATATTCAAAGTAGTGTTTTCTTCTGAAATATTGATGGATTTAGTTCTATTTTCTATGAATATGAATGTAGTTGGAAGAAATAGCTAATTATTGGCCGAGCTATGTCAGTTGGTCAGAAAGTCGACAATTGAGGTATGTGAAGCTAGTTTCTTTCGGCAAGTTAGTAATTCCAGTAGAACAAACTAGTATAAATTCTAGTAGAAAGTTTCAGAAATAGTACAACATGCCCAGTATGTAATTTAGTAAAGTACGTCAGGATATCATCGTGTTCAGCTGAAACTTAGTAAAGCAATATAAGTTCCCGTAAAGTATTTCAGAAATAGAATAGTAGCTTAATATGAATTTTAACAAGCATGTTAGAAATAGTAAATCATGTTTACCAGGGGACTTAGTTATACAACATGATTCTCACCAGAAATATTATATCTTGTTTCAGTATTAGATTCAGCACAGTATGACAAAATTTATATATATACCATTATTAGTTTCAGCATGTATTACATATATACACATTACTATCATTAGTTTCAGCATGTATCATATGAAGTTAGTATTATCGGTTGAGACTTGACTGTATTGTTTTGGGTTGGATTACCTAGCATCCATGACCGCCCTAGGGTTAATAGCTGTATCAACTCTTCTGCCACAGGGCAAGGATACATCACTCTACGGAGTGGCATGCCATCCCCTAGGGACGAAGATGGGATGCCAATTTCCCCATATTTTGCCTTGGTCGACTTTTATACACCCCCATCGAGTGGGTACGCCCGGGGTGTTGATTTCAGGAGTCCTCCGGACTCAGGTACAGTTATAGTCAGGGGCTCAGCGGGCCCAAGTGCATACCCAGGGGACCGGCAGGATGCTTATAGTATCTATGGGAGATGGGATGACCGGGGTAGGGGTATAAATTGCGTGTTGGTTGTACCTTACGGCTTATGGGGGCCAGGTAAGGTTTATGTATAATATATTATGCCATGTTATGTAGTTATAAATAGATAGATAGTAGAATGCTACATTACAAGGTACGACTCCTACTCCTTTCAACATAGTTAAGGACAGTCTTAAACTCATACTTTTAGCCAGTTACAGTCTATTTCTTTCTATTTCATTTCTATCAGTTATATTGCTTGTCTTTAGTTATTTTCCAGTTGTTGCTTTTCAACTCAGTATCAGCGGTACTGACGCCCGTTTTGGGGCGCTGCATTACTTGCCTGTAGGTACTCATAGACGAGGAGCCGATCCCTCGTAATTCCAGCCAGTACACAGAGTCATCAGCTCCTGTCATCCGGATCTAGACAGCTAATGGTTTATTCCTTTTCTTTTGTTGTATAGTATGGGTAGGCCGAGGCCCTGTCCCGACCATCTTATCAGTATTCTTAGAGGCTTGCAGATTGTACATTCCCTATGGTTAGCTGTACTAGTCGTGTGAGGCCGTTTGTATGTTTTAGCTTGTTTATGATGGCCGTGTGGGGCCTTATTCAGTTGGTAGTGGTGACCTTACTGGTCACGAAGCAGTTTAGCACTTGTTTTCTTGATTTAGAAACAACTAGACAGCATGGTGGCCTTGTCGGCCCGCATAGGTTCCCTATTAATTCAGTTGTTCAGGGTAGCTATTGATTTCTTACAGGTGGCTATAGGCCTAGTCAGCAAGAGGCTGTATTTACAGCCTTTATATAGCCCGTCATTTTCTTGAATCCAGGGTTAGAGCCAGCCTAGCACCAGAAGTGCTTAGGCTCAGCTAGTCCAGCAGTCCAGGTCCTAGTAGGGCGCCAAGTGCCAGTCATGCCTCCCAAGGCGGGGAGTGATAGGTCCCTTGTCCCGTGTCTACTATCTGGGTCTACGCTCGGGTCGTGACACTAAGGATCTCCTAGGTGCAAGGAATGGTCACCCCAAAATGATGGGGACCTCAAAAATCAATCTCGCAATCAAGGATCATGAAGTCCACTAGGAATATGAATCTATCAACTTTTACAAGCACATCGAACAGGATCCCCACTGGCTTCTTCACAGTTTTGTCGGCCATCAGTAGCCTTATGGTAGTCGGTAGGGGGGGGGGGCTTCCAAGCCCAGCTTCTTAAACACAACCAACGACATTAGATTTATGCTTGCTCCCAAATTGTAGAGTGCCCTCGCTAACTCAACATCACTAATTATGCAAGCAATAGTGAAGGCACCTGGATCTTCCTACTCTCGGCAAGTACCCGTAAGGCTATAATACTACAATGCCGGTAATTGAACTCGTTGGTGAGTTATCTCCAAATTAGGGGGGGGGGTATTTCAAGAAAACAATGTTAAAGCAAAGATTATAATTTTGATTTAAATCAATATTTGCAAAACAACTAGGGTAAGTGTTCCCCATGGGTTCATAACTACTTCGGGTATACACACGTGATCAATCCCAATGCTTACTTGTAGAACTGATAACTAGGGTTCATCCAAATGACTGGTTTGTCCCTGTTGGATGACTATACTCAATCACCAAGTTAGGTATATGAGCGATTTCAAACTAACCGTTTTCAATATGTTTCAAATTTAACTATCCTGCGACCATAGCTCAAGTTAATACAATGATCATAAAGACTAAGGCTTTGTTATAATTCTCTTTTCCTAATCTCTACTTCTCCAAGTTCAAGCAAGTAAAGAATTCAGGCAAGTCCTAACGTCGTACACTGTTAAGAAATGTTTAAAGATGAAGATAATACAATACAAGCATTTAGCATTGGTTTTGAATCACATTTGTGTAACCCTATTTTGTTATTCCACCGTGGTTCACACAACCCCCCTAGTTGTGGAGGTTTTAGCCTCTCATCTTTGTAAGATTATAATTTGCATTCATAGACAGATACATAATTAAATACTTACAGAAATAATTGGAAGAAAACCAGATTTGAATATCAAAGAACAATCTCAAGAACAATATATGAAATCAAGAGTTCGATCCCAAGAATTTCTCTCCAAAACTTGATAAAAATTCACACATAATATTATTCACACGCCTCTCCTACTTCGTTCTATGTTCTCTGACTAATGACTATGATGTGAACACACCACTAATATCATATATGTAATAAACATTACTAATCTCACCTCTCCTTCTAAATTTTACTATAATTAATCCAAGTTTGTAGCCAAATTAACACATATCCAATCTACCCCTCTTATGTTAATTTTATCTGAATTATGATCCAGTATCGACGATAATCCACAACGTATTACACATGATACTTTTCTACATTTTTCCAGATGACACCCAACTGAACACCCCTCATGAAGGCCTATTCATGCCTTCTCCCATCAATTTTATAAGTATGTACGATTTACTAATCAAAGTCTAAACTCAAAGTAAACCATAACGTACCTTGATGTCAAGTTATTTCCGTGACACCGGTGGAACTTTGTTCCTTTCCCTTCATTAAGAGTATATGATGGAGGATCAACAAGGAAAAACACATTCTTAGAGGGATACACCCCCATTCTTGGGTAGAATACCCTAAAATTTATTCTACAGGCATTTTTAGGAGGAATCTCTCCTTAGAATAGGAGATGAACCTTAAAATAAACTTAAATACAAATTCTGGTTTGCATCACTAGTTGTAGAAGTCACCACCTTCACTGCAGCAAGCTCACTATAGTGACCAATTGGCCGCTATGGCGGAACTCTCTTAACTGGGCCCACTTCATTTTGACTTTATCTTACATTGGTAGTATATTACCACTTACAACTATTATTCTAAAAATAAAATCTCATACTAATTAAATTTTAATTCTTATGCTCGTAAATTGAATATTTAATAGCGAATGTACAGATTGTTACATTAGATACCAATTAAAAAACTGCTTGTCCCCAAACGGCCCTAGGTGACATGGAAGCAAGTTTTCCCGTCACATCATGGTCGAAATTTAAAGGAGGTTATGTCTAAGGTTTCTTCATCCTCCCTCTTATCTTACTCACTTAATCATATTATTGGGTCAAGTTATCTTTCAACTTGATATTTTCTATCGAGGCCCTTTGAAACATTAAGGGTGCGGAATTTAAGTACTACACACAAATTCAAATTATTTCTTCCAAAGTAACCAGGCTTGGGGAGGAATTTCATTTACGTAGATACCCTTTCAATGATTTCTTACTAGAATTTTAGAAATGATTTTGTAACACACCAAAAGTCTCTAACATAAAAACCTAGACTTGATGCAGGTCTCAATAGAAAAACTGACTTTTATCAACAAACAAGTGACTTGATGATTCATTGCGAGAGGACACAACTCGTCAAGTGACTTGTGATAAACGTCAAAGTTTTCAAAACTCCCAGTTCCAACGACTCAGGAAATGATTCATTAACCTGAGTAACAACTCATTAAGTTATCGTTCGAATAGGTCGTGAGGTGAGGATCAGAGGATGTTCAATTTTTGCTTCAGTAGGAACGAGCAGAGGTAACAATTCATTAGGGTAGTGACGATTCATCCTGTCTACTCATTGTGAAGTGATTAGAAAGTGATCAAATTACCTCAATGATAACGGATGGTCACCACGAGTCGTGTGATGATCCGTTGTCACTAGACAACCAATTTTACAGACGGGATTCCAGAGTTATTTATGAAATTTCCTATATTTTTATTACCTAAACCAGAATGTTTTGGAATTTTTAGGGGGATATTCAAGGGGTTATTTAGCCTAAAATCTCGTTCCTTCTCATAACAACATAAGTTCAAGAATCATCAAGTTCTCAAAAGCTCTCTAGCAAGCTAAGGATTCAAGAATTCATCATCATCAACCTAGGGTTTCTCAAGAAAAGGTCTAAGTTCATTATTCCAGGCATGTAATGCTAACCTAAGTAAGGAATTCTATTCTTCCTCATGGCCTACATCTAGTAAAGAGTTCATAGAAGTTGAAGCAAGGGTTTTTCCCAATTTCTTGATCTGGTCTTCTTCTCTATAAGTTAAATTATTCATCGATTGAGTTCTTTATCCTATTATGATATATCTATGGGATCTCTTGATTGTTGATCATAATCCTACTCTCTTGATTATTGATGATATCTCTTGATTCTTGATAGATTGTTCATTATGGTTCATGTCTCTTATCCCATGAACCCAAATGCGTGAAAGTCATTATTTCGAAAGCATTATAATTTGAGATAAATGCATTATTTTTATAAAGTTGAGCATATTTTAAGATAGTTTTCACAAAGAGATTTTCAGGAAAAAAGTACAATTTATAACATGATTTTCAAAAGCTAAATTAAAGTCTTGTTTTTGAAACTCAGAGATTTTGAGCACAGAAGCTCACAAGCTTTTACACAGATTTTGAGCCAAGGCTCATTAGTGTAGTACCGATATTTTTAAGCCAAGGCTCAACAAAGTTTTAAAGAATCTATTATAACTATAGGTAAAGTGCTTTATAAAAGATATTTTAAGATTCCTCAGATAGACATATTTATATGAGCATAGTTTTGGAGAATTATTTAGCACCGATATGGGTGAAGGGTTCAGAAAAACCGTAAGCCCCATAACTACATAGCCAGCGTTTGTAACAGCCCAGGTCGCCGCTTGTAGATATTGTCCGCTTTGGGCAGCTAGTCCCTCACGGCTTTAAAACGTGTCTAAAATGTAGAGGTATCCAAGCACTTATAAAGCACTCTTCGTTCCCCTCCACCACCGATGTGGGATTTGCCTAAGTAAACCAGGCGTTACGTATCGCCGTCCCTGGTGGTTAAGATCGTGTCGTTGGTTCGGCAACTTCTCAGATACCCCCTGGTAAGGGATTTAGTTTGGATCCATAGTTTAAGTTAGTCCTCTACCCTGGCAAGGCTTTGGTTGGCTCTCCCAACTTGGACAAGAAGTTGGATATCATGCGCTCATTGATGATGTATGTCGGTTATGAGAAACTCACAACTAAAATTATACATATATATATACATGTATTTTTCAGAGATTGTTTTGATTTATAGTTTTATTGCATAACATTTACGCATCTTTCATACCTGTGTTTTAATGCATCATTAAGAGTTTTAGATTTAGTCAGCTTATTCCTTCAGTTCAAATATTCTTGTTTACCAATTGTTTCATTCAACCATTTTACATAACGTACATTCAAACAGACTGAATGTCACTTGGCACTCCATTTATTATTATGAAGATTCAGGTAGATAGGACCGGTAGCAGACCTTCATTAGGATCTCATTCATTCAGCTTTTGGTAAGGCCTCCTACTTTTGGAGAGTACCATTCATGTTTGTTTTATTTAGTAGAGCTTAAGGTAGTCGTAGAGCTTTGTCCCGAGACCTATCTTTCAGTCATTAGAGGCTTCATAGATTTGTTAGATAGATGACTCAGTGATGTTACTTTTAAACATTATTTTCAATTTTAGTCAATAAATCTTAGTTTTAATTAATTGAGCTCAATTCAATTGTTTCTTCCATATTACTTTATTACAATCTTAGTTAGTAGTAAGCTAGGCCAAAGGTTTGCTTGGACTACTAGATGGTTTGAGTTCCAGCCATGCCCAAGGTGTAGGCTCGGGGCATGATAAACTTCGTATCAGAGTATTAGGTTATTCAAGAGTCCTACGATGTCTATGATGTCACGTCTAGTAGTGTTCTTCTTATATGTGTGAAGCACACCACATCTATAATAGGAAGACTACAGGGCGTTAGGAAATACCTCCCTTCTTCCATACTCTAGATCATGCGATAGAGTTTGACTGTATAAAGAATTTCTCCTAACTTGTGCATTCACGTGTTTCTGATCATGCCTTCAAAATGTACCACCAGCTAGAGGAACACAACTAATCTTCCTCCAAAGACTAGGATGCAGGCTCAGAATGGGGCACGCTCCACAGTTCAAGGTGCTTCCCAGAATGCCCCAATTACGAATGAGAGAGTTTTGGAAGCACCTATTCCTCAACCTCCCTGAGTTGGTACTTCAGAGGCTGAGTTTAGAGGAGATATTCAGATGCTCACTCAGTTGTGGCTGCTTAGTCAGGCCATCAGGGCTCAACGCTTGCCAGTTTTAGCTTATGTGACTCGTTGGGAGCATCGAGAATCAGAGTGTTCTTGAGGATGAACCCACAAGAATTCACGGGGTCTAAAGTTAATGAGGAGCCCCAAAATTTTATTGATGAGACTTGGTAAACCTTGAGGGCAATGCATGCAATAGAGATAGAAGGAGTGGAGTTTGCTTCTTATCATCTCAAGGATGTGGTTAATTTATGGTATGAATAATGGGAACTTGGATGGGGTTGAGAATGCATCTCAGCAGCTTGGGACGGTTTTGAGGTAGCATTCTTGAACCACTTCTTCCCATAAGAGTTGAGAGAGGCCAAAGAAGAAGAGTATTGTGAACTTGAAGCAGGGCACTATGAATGTCAATGAATATAGTCTTAAGTTCTCTTAGTTATCCAGATATGCTCCGGAGATGGTACCAGATATAAGAGCTAGAATCAGAAAGTTCGTGTTTGGAATGGGCAAGCATGTGAAGAAGGAATGTAAGGGCTCACCTTTGATCAATGATATGGATATTTCTAGGCTTATGGTGTATGCCCAACAATTAGAAGAAGATAACAGAAGGATAGAGAGGAGAACCAGTGTAAGAAGGCCAAGTTAGCTGTTAGGGAGGCTACTCAGCAGAAGAATGGAAATAGTAACAGGTTCTTCTTTCGTAAGATATCCTTTAGACCTGCACTGTCAGCCACTAGCGCACCGACTTTGAGTCATAGGAATGATCAGAGGTCCCAAGTGTAGGGTAATAGAGTTCAGGGAACCCCTCGACACCCACCTTATGGCAAGTGTAGCAGGGCCCACTTGGGTGAGTGGCATTCGGGTAGAGATTGGTTCATAGACCCCGGACGTGACACGGGACCTAAAACCACGAATAGCTCCAAGCTAACCCTTGATACATGTGTAACATAAGCATGAGCATACAACTAGGCAAAAGTAAATCAAGAGACATAATATAAGAGGAAAATGTCTAAGATCTCATAAAATGTAAGACTGCAACAGCTGGTCAAAGCGCTGAACATCTATACATTATAGTATGAAAAGCCTCTAAACAAAAGATGAGCTGAAGAGACAAGCCCCCAACTAGCTCTACTAAACATGTAACTGAACTTTTTATACATAAGCTAAAATTTCCATCCTCAAATGATGAGGACTCACCAAAGTTGAGATAAATCAGGGACAAGATCGAATCTAGTAGCGGCATTGAGACTGAACACCCGAACCCATATCTTTAGATGATATAACACAACAAATATGCGATCAGTACTTTGAATGTATTGAATATGGAGGAGAAGTAGAACATTGAAGTAAGGACAACATGCTAAAATGTCATGATCGTGATATAGCCATAAAACATGATATTTTTCATCATAAACTGTAGCATAATGGCCGAAGGTTTTTAAAATGAAATCATAGAACTTAACATGTTTGAAATCATAAATAAAACTCATAAAACTGATCAATGGGTCAAAAATACTATAAATCATGGCATCATAAAGCATGAACATGAAGAAACATGGAACATGTGGAATAATGGGAGATTCTTATAACCGACATATTCCAAGGGAGCCTCATGATCCCAACCTTTACCCCTAGTTGGGAGGGTGTCCATACCTTGTCAGGGGTAAGAACCATAAAAGTGTCATAACACTCATGAGCCCATTAGAGTAAGGGAGACACTCCTAGTTGGAAAGGACCCCTATCTAAGTGCAAGGGAGACACTCTCTACTGGTGCGGACCCCTTATCCTACAGTGACACGTAGTTCTAAGATTTGGGTGCGCTAATTCCAGCGTAGTTGTGTTAAATACTACTCCCAAACATACATAGTGCTCACAATCATACTTAAAACATGGGGTTTGCATTTGCTAGTTTGAAACGTGATAAATTCATAAATTCCTTGATATATGTGAACTAGCCATGAAACAATGCTGAAGATTCAGCCACGATACATAAACCTGATATTCATGAGATTCACACATACTTGAGTAAATCATTCTAACTTAAAAATAGAGAATCATGAGAGGTTTTCGTAGAATTTCATGTACTTCAAAATCATAAAATACATATAGAATCATGAGAGAATTAATTCCATAAGAGAATATAGAGTTTTTGCATAGAAAGGGTCTAACACTAGAAATTCATGAAAATCATAATTGGAGATATAGAGGATTTGAATTCATGCGATTGAGCTTGAGATTGGGCATGAGGGTGAAAGGAATCCCCTCATTCATGATCCCACATACTTGAGCTTACTGATTTCTTGACTTGACTTGAGACCCAATAGAATTTGAGAAGAGGAATCCTAGCTTCCTTGAGAATCCATGAGAGTTTGATTTTCAATCTATAGTGTTACGAGAGAAAATAGGAGTTCATGCAAAGTAAAACCTTTAACTATCCCCCTTAGAAAACCCAACACGACTTGGTTTGGGAGTTAAAAGCATAGGAAGTTATGAAAATACCCCTCGAAACTAACACTTAAAATCTGTTGATCAGTCATTGCGGGCCACACGATCAGTTGTTAGTTGTCACCACAACTCATAGTGACTAATCATTATTTCTGGACCCAATTTTCACTTCTCTGATCTTCTTATTGTAGATCATCATCACGGGTTTTCACGTGTCGTAAGGAGTCATTACATCCTTCCATGGTTAATGATGCATACACTCTGAGTTTTATCCTATGACTCATCACTATGACTCATCACATAATCCAACGAGTCATCCCGTGGATCATTAAGTCCGGGCCTTGTCTACAGATGGAAACAATGAATTATGACCATGAGTTGTAGCATCACAGAATGACCCATGGTCCAAAAGGTGACACTATTGAGGCTTACCATGACTCACTTGATGAGTCATTAGTATATACCATGACTTGTCACATGAGTTGTTTTGAAATAAATTGCAAAATTTTTTGCTAGCTTTTACTCTGAGTCTGGGGTATGATCTTAGGGAATTTTTGAATGTTACATTATATCCCCCTTAGGAATGTTCATCCCAGAATAGAGATTAATAGAGTTGAAAAGATAAGGAAAGAGTAGAAATCTCAATATTGAATGCTATAAACTGAATATTGAGGAACTGACTGACTCCGAATTGAGACACATAGACTAAACTGATTTCATGAAACATGCCTGCACACAAACATGAGAGGAACTGAAGGACATGAAGCTATCGTAAAACTGAGTAGGGTACTAAGAAAGAATCTAGTACTTCATGCTAAAGCTGAGCAGGAAGGGAAGAGGTGAGGGTACTTGGCCATTATATCTGCTTTGGCTTCCCAAGTAGCTCCCTCTACTAGCTGGTTCCTTCAAAGGACTTTCACTAAAGTAACTTCCTTATTCCTCAACTTATGAACCTAACCGTCAAGAATGTCACTCGGAACCTCCTCATAAATAAGGCCATCTTTCACACCAATACTCTTTACAAGTACAACTAGAGTTGGATCGCTAATGAACTTCTTCAACAAGGACACATGGAAACCTGGATGCACTGATGCTAACTCTTCGGACAACTCCAACTCAAAAGCCACCTTGCGAAATGTGCCTTAGAATCCTATAAGGACTAAAATATCAGGGATTGAGATTTTCCTTCTTGCCGAACCTCATTACCCCTTTCATGGGTGACACCTTTAGAAACACCCAATCATCAATTGTGAACTCAAGCTCTCTCATCTCACATTAGCATAGGATTTTTTATGAGTCTGAGCCATTTTCAACCTTTCTCTAATTAGCTGAACCTTCTCCATAGCTTCATGCACTGAATTTGGCCCTATTGATGTAGCCTTGCCTATCTTAAACCATCCAATAGGTGATCTACATTGCTGCCCATAAAGAGCCTTAAATAGAACCATCTGAATACTGAAGTGGTAACTGTTATTATAGGAAAACTCAATGAGAGGCAATTGATCATCCCTATTACCCTTAAAATCGATCATGCAAGCTCTCAACATGTCCTATAAATTCTAAATTGTCTGCTTGGCCTGACCATCTGTCTGCGGGTGAAAAGTTGTGCTAAGCTTAACCTGTGTACCAAAGCCCTTCTGAAACGACTTTCAAAACTACAAGGTGAACTGAGTATACCTATTAGAAATGATGGACAAAGGGACCCCATGAAACCTGAATAACTCTCTAATGTAAAATCTAGCATAATCCTTGGTTGAATCAATGGTCTTAACTGGCAGAAAATATGCTGACTTAGTCAATTAATCGACAATCACCCATATTGAATTATGCTGTCGGCGCGTATGAGGTAAACCTGTAATGTAGTCCATGTTTATATTTTTCCATTTCCAAGTAGGAATACTGATATCCTGTAGCATACCTCCAGGTCTCTAGTGCTCAACTTTAACTTGTTGGCAATTTGGATACTTAGCCAAAAATTTTGCAATGTCCTTTATGCCATTCCACCAGTAGACTTTCCGTAGATAACAGTACATCCCAGTGGCACCAGGATGGATAGATGTTACACCCCGTAAGATTCCCGGCACCTACATGGCTTATTCGCGTGTTGGTTAAGCATATTTGAAAACCATACGTGCTAAAGAAAGGCCCGGGAAAGGATTGGACGAGTAGCCTGTTGAACCATCGCGGAAGGAGCCAGGGCAGAGCCCCTCCGCGATGGCAGCGTGTCACGGAGGTGGGACCACCGCTTTGGCTCTGTGACACGTTGGGCCTGTTCAGGGCCAAGTATATAAAGCCCCACTTCGGTTTATTTTCATTAAAAACATTTGATAAACTTCAGAAAACGTAGAAAACAGAGAGAGATGAAGAGGATTAATATATTATCATCCGATTAAGATACCAAACGTAGTCCAAGTCTAAATTAACTCTAGATACCGAGGTATTTAGCAGTAGGGAGCATTCCTACGGATTTTGTTTCGCGAAATACGGACGACGAATCATTGAGCTACTGGACTAAGTTAAGTAGAATTGCTCCAAATTAGTGTCCTTGTGCTCCTAGCCGCAAAGTGAATACTTCTCCCTTCTGGACTTCTAAAAAATAGCAAGTTTTCGACCATATTTCGATAGGCCTAAGTTTAGGCTATATTTATATCGAAAGTGACGTCGGCCTTCATAATAGTGCTGTATTTAGTACTAATTGACATATATATGAATGCAGTTGGGAGAAATAGCAAAAATACTGACCGAGCTACGCCAGTTAGTCGGGAAATCAGAAGCGAAGGTATGTAAAGCTAGTTTCCTCGGCAAGTTAGTAGTCTTGGAATAGTAAGATAGTTCAAAGGCCAGTAGAATGTTTCAGAAGTCATGTGTTATGTTTAGTATGAATATTAGTACGATACTTGAAGAATCATATTGTATATAGCGTGAAACTTGCTAGCATGGTATAAATTCTAATACAAAGTGTTAGGACCTGTACAACATGCCCATTACGTGATCTAGTTAAGTATGTTAGGATATTATCGTATTCAGTTGAAACATAGCAAAGCAATATAAGTATCTGTAGGGTATCTCAGAAGTAGAATGGTAGATTAAAATGAAGTTTAGAAAGCATGTTAGAAATAGTAAATCATGTTGCTATGAAACTCAGTTATACAACATGATTCCCAGCAGAAAAACTATATCTTGTTCAACATTAGACTCAGCACAGTATGACAGAAGATTATATACATATACCATTATCAGTCTCAGCATGTATTAAATACATACATATCACTACCACTAGTCAACATATAGTATGTACAGATACATTATCATCACTAGCTTCAGCATGCGGTATACGCAGTTAGTATTACTAGTTGAGACCACTGTATTGTCTTGGGGTGGATTACCTAGCATTCATGACTGCCCCAGGGTTAATAGCTGTATCGACTCGTCCGCCAGAGGGAGAGGATACATCACTCTATGGAGTGGCATGCCGTCCCACAGGGGACGAAGATGGGATGTCGATTTCCCTATATTGTGCCTTGGTCGGCCTTTATACACCACCGTCGAGCGGGTACGCATGGGGTGTTGATTCAGGAGTCCTCCGGAATCAGGTACAGTTATAGTCAGGGGCTTAGCGAGCCCAAGTGCATACCCAGGGGATCGACAGAATGCTTATAGTTATTATAGGAGATGGGACGACTGGGATAGGGGTATAGATTGCGTGTTGAATGTACCTCCCGGATTATGGGGCCCGGGTAAGGTTTGTGTGTGCTATGCTATGTTATGTTGTGTTATGCCATGTTACACTAGATACGAGTAGATCGAAAATAGAGCGATACATTTCCAGGTATGACTCCTACTCCTTCCAGCATAGTTGAGAGTAGGCTTAACTTTACATTTTCAGTCAGTTTAGTCTATTCCTTTCTATTTCAGTTCCATCAGTTGTATTGTTGTTTTTAGATATTTTTTAGTTGTTGTTTTGCATACTTAGTACCAGCGGTACTGACGCCCCTTGGGGGTGCTACATTACTTGCTTGCAGGTACTCATAGACGAGGAGCCGATACCTCGTGATTCCAGCTAGCTCACAGGGTCATCAGCTCCAGTCATCCGGAGCTAGATAGCTAGAGGTTTATCCCTTTTCTTTTGTTGTACCGCATGGGTAGGCCGGGGCCCTGTCCCGACCGTCTTATCAGTATTCTTAGAGGCTTGCAGTCTGTATATATTTCCCTGTCGTTAGTTGTGCCGGTCGTGTGGAGCCGTGCGTGTGTTTAGTTGTTTATGTTGGCCGTGTGAGGCCTTATCCAGTCAGTGGTGGTGACCTTGCCGTCACGTAGCTGTTCAGCATTTGTTATATTGATTTAGAGTTAACTAGACAGCATGGTGGCCTTGTCGGCCCGCATAGGTTCCCCTATATGAATGTGATTCTGGCTAGCTGATGTTATAGTACATGTGGCTATAGGCCTAGTTGGCCGGAGGCTGTATTTACAGCCGTTATATAGCCCGTTGATTTCTTGAATCTGAGCTAGAGCTAGCTAGGCACCAGATGTGCTTAGGCTCACCTGTTAGCAGTCTAGGTCCTACTAGGGCACCAGGTGCCAGTCATTCCCCCAAGGCGGGGCGTGACAAACTTGGTATCAGAGCAAGTCATGTTCCAGGGAGTCTGCAAGCCATGCTAAGTAGAGTCTTGCCTATGGATGTGTTGTGCACCACATACTATGGGTAGGAGGCTTCAAGGCATGATAGTATGGTTGTCTTTTATTCTTATTCAGTCATGCTGCAGAGCGGTATAGTATAGGGTTGGGTCCCTAGAGCTTACTGTATTCTTTGGTTACAGATAATGTTAGACCAGCGACATCCTATCACAGGACGGAGCTTAGATATTGCAGCAGGGGAAGGCACCAGCAGGATGCCTCACCCTCGTTTAGAAACAGCCCGATCAGAGGGCACTACAGAGGCATCGTCCTAGCCTTCTCAGCAGTATCCACCACATTATGAGCCACTTGGGGCGACACTACCTCCAGCAATCCCTATACCGATACCTTCCGACCAGGAGGTTAGGAGTGCAGTAGTCATGTTAGCACAGATGATGGTTGCTCAGCGTCAGCCGATGCCGTCTACAGTTGCGGAGTCGTCAGGAGGGCCCGGTAGTTCGAGGGTCCGAGAGTTCTTAGCTCTGAATCCCCCACAGATTACAGGTATGGACCGGATAGAGGACCCTTAGGATTTTCTAGATCAGATGTAGAGAATTTTCCGGGTTATGCATGCCACGCCTACAGAATCGGTTGAGTTGGCAGCATTCCGATTATGGGACATCACCGTATTGTGGTATGAAAGATGGGAAAGGTCCTGAGGGAGAGATGTTTCCCCTCCGACCTGGTCCAGCTTCTCAGGAGCTTTTCTGGATCACTATTTGCCACGGGAGATTCGACAGGTCTGGGTGGAGCAGTTCCTACATCTAGAGTAGGGGGCCATGAGTGTTTGGGAATACGCCTTGCGGTTTGATTCTTTGGCCCATACGCACCGGCCTTTGTTGATACCATGGCATCTAGAGTACACCGCTTTATCATGGGGTTGAATTTAGAATATGTTGAGACTTGTATTACGGCCACACTGCGAGAGGACATGGATATTGCCCGAGTTCAGGCATTTGCCCAGAATATTGAGGGCATCAGGCAGCGGCATCGGGAGATTAGGAGGACCAATCAGGAACAACGCCGCAGGGACAGGCCAGTTGAGTTACAGAGGGAGGCTTGGGGAGGACCTAGGCCACGATTGTTAGATAGGCCGCCCAGGCCCCCACCTCCACCACAGCCGTAGAGGGGTAGATTTAGCCGCAGGGAGCAGTCAGAGACCGGCAGAGGCTCGCAGATTGCAGATTCACCATTACAGAGGAGGGCGGAGCAGAGTAGGTATACCCTACCACTTTGCCCTATATGCAGCCGACGCCATTCTGGAGCATGCAGGTATGGCTCCACCGGATGTTATATTTGTGGCCAAGAGGGCCATCTGATGAGAGATTGCCCAGCCAGAGGTCAGGAGGATCGAGATAGACAGGACAAAACATCTGCAGGGTCACGAGCTACTGCATCCTCGGTAGAGCGCAGGCCCTCAGTGTGGGCAGGCAATGGTCGGGGCAGATCAGGGGCATCCAGTGTAGGTGCGGGTCCAAGCCGCACATATGCTTTACCAGGGAGGCAGGATTCAGAAGCATCACCTGATGTTGTGACAGGTATGATAACTATCTGCTCACACCCTGCTTATGTATTGATTGATCCAGGATCTACTTTGTCCTACATTACTCCATTTGTGGCTCAAAAGTTTAATATCGCACCAGAGTTATTACAGCAGCCCTTTTCAGTATCTACACCCGTCGGTGACTCCATTATAGCTAGTAGAATTTATCGAGGGTGTACAGTAGAGGTTGCTGATCGCCAGACTACAGTAGATCTAGTAGAGTTAGAAATGATTGATTTCGATGCCATTATGGGTATGGATTGGTTGGTGCCATGCTATGCTAACGTAGAATGTTGGACCAAGACAGTCCGATTCCACTTTCCAGGAGAGGCAGTGTGAGAGTGGAAAGGTAGCACAGCTACTACAAAAGGTAGGTTTATTTCCTACCTTCAGGCGAGGAAATTGATAACTAAGGGATCTATCTACCACCTAATCTGGGTTCAGGATGTCCGAGCAGAATCTCTGACACTCCAGTCTAATCCGGTGGTGAACGAGTTCCTTGATGTGTTTCTAGATGAGTTACCTGGTATTCCCCCAGAAAGGGAAATAGATTTCACTATTGATTTATTACCAGGAACTCAGCCTATATCAATTCCTCCTTATCGTATGGCTTCTGCAGAACTCAGAAAGTTGAAGGAGCAGTTGAAAGATTTGCTAGATAAATGTTTCATCAGACCGAGTACTTCACCATGGGGTGCGCCAGTTCTATTTGTGAGGAAGAAAGATGGCTCGCTCCGTATGTGCATAGATTATCGGTAGTTGAACAAAGTCACAGTGAAGAATAAGTATCCGCTTCCCAGAATAGATGATTTGTTTGATCAGCTACAAGGGGCCAGATACTTTTCCAAGATTGACTTGTGGTCCGGATATCATCAGGTTCGAGTTTGTGAAAGAGATATTCCTAAAACGGCGTTTAGGACCTGATATGGACACTTCAAATTTTTAGTTATGTCCTTTGGGTTAACGAATGCCCCAGCAATATTCATGGACCTGATGAACAGTATTTTCAGACCATACCTGGACCTGTTCGTGATCGTATTTATTGATGACATTCTGGTGTATTCTCGCTCCGAAGCAGATCACCGGACTCATTGACGGACAGTGCTCCAGATTCTCAGGGACCTCCAGTTATATGCTAAGTTCTCCAAGTGTGAATTCTGGCTGAACTCAGTAGCCTTCTTGGGGCATATTTTGTCGGATGCTGGTATACAGGTTGACACGCAGAAGATAGCAGCAGTTAAAACCTGGCCTAGGCCTACCACTCCGACCGAAGTCCGCAGTTTTCTGGGGTTAGCGGGATATTACAGGAGATTTGTTGAGGGATTCTCTACTATAGCGGCACCTCTGACCAAACTGATGCAGAAAGCAGCGAAGTTTCAATGGACAGAGGCATGTGAGCAGAGCTTCCAGGAGTTAAAAGACAAATTAACCTCCGCCCCAGTGTTAGCATTGCCGGAAGGTACAGAAGGTTATTCAGTGTATTGCGACGCATCAGGCATTGGGTTGGGTTGGGTGTTGATGTAGCATGGTAAGGTGATTGCGTATGCTTCCAGACAGCTGAGGAAACACGAGAAAAATTACCCTACCCACGACCTGGAATTAGCCGCAGTGATCCATGCCTTAAAGATATGGAGACATTACTTGTATGGCGTCCATGTGGATATTTTCACAAATCATAAGAGCCTACAGTATATCTTCACTCAGAGGGAGCTGAATTTGCGACAGCGTCGCTGGTTGGAGTTATTGAAAGATTATGACGTGGACATTCTGTATCATCCGGGAAAAGCCAATTTAGTAGCAGATGCTCTCAGCCGTAAATCAATGGGGAGTTTGGCACATTTGCAGCCCGAGAAGCGAGAGTTGGTCAGAGAAATACATCAATTAGCTAGCCTAGCCGTTCGAGTAGCAGAAACAGAGAGCAACAGAGCGGTAATTCAAAACACCGCTGTATCGTCATTAGTTGAGGAAGTAAAGGAACGGCAATATGAAGATCCTGACCTGGTCCAGCTTGAGGGCAGAATTCAGTAAGGGAAAGCGCCAGATTTTCAGATAACTAAGGAAGAAGTGCTGTTATGTAAAGGTCACCTCTGTGTTCCAGATGTTTCAGGGCTCCGCCAGCAGATTATGAATGAGGTACATTACGCCCGTTATTCTCTTCACCCCGGTGCGACGAAAATGTACCATGATATCAAGGAGAACTATTGGTGGCCAGGAATGAAAATAGAAATTGCCGAATTTGTAGCCCAGTGTCCTAACTACAAACCGATAAAAGTGGAACACCAGAAACCAGGCGGTTTGACTCAGGACATAGTTGTGCCTCTCTGGAAATGGGAAGCAGTGAATATGGATTTTGTGGCAGAATTACCTCGTACCAGACGCAGACATGACTCTATATGGGTGATAGTTGACAGATGGACAAAATCAGCTCATTTCCTGCCAGTAAGAACTACCTTCTCGTCCGAAGATTATGCGGAGTTGTATATCCGAGAAATAGTCAGGTTGCACGGAGTACCAGTATCCATTATTTCAGACAGAGGAGCATAGTATACGGCTAGATTTTGGTAGTCGTTTCAGAGAGGTCTGGGAACGCGAATTAATTTGAGCACAGCATTCCACCCTTAGACAGATGGACAGGCTGAGCGCACTATTCAGACGCTCGAGGACATGCTACGAGCGTGTGTGCTAGATTTTGGAGGTAGCTGGGATGAGCATTTGCCGTTAATTGAATTTGTTTATAATAATAGCTATCACTCGGCTATTCAGATGGCGCCTTTCGAGGCTTTATACGGGCAAAAATGCAGATCGGCGGTTGGCTGGTTTGAAATAGGGGAATCGGTGTTGATTGGGCCAGACATTGTTCAGCAGTCAGAGGAGAAGGTAAAGCTTATTAGAGAACGCTTACTGACTGCACAGAGCCGCCAGGAATCATATGTAGATGTGCGGCGCAGAAACCTGGAATTTGATGTGAATGATTGGGTATTTTTGAAAGTGTCCCTGATGAAAGGGGTGATGAGATTTGGCAAGAAAGGTAAGCTCAGTCCAAGATTTGTTGGGCCTTATCAGATTCGTCGAAGAATAGGCCAAGTGGCATATGAGTTGAACTTGCCTCCAGAGCGGGAATCCGTTCATCCGGTCTTTCATGTATCTATGTTGAGGAAATGCATAGGAAACCCGTCCAGAGTAGTACCAGTCCAGGATATCCATGTTACAGAAGAGCTGGCCTATGAAGAGGTTCCAGTAGCTATCCTAGACAGACAGATTTGCAGATTGAGGACTAAAGATATTGCGTCTGTCAAGGTATTGTGGCGTAACAGGAACCTAGAGGAGATGACTTGGGAGGCGGAGGAAGATATAAAGATTAGATATCCTCACTTATTCCAGGCCTAGTCAGGCGACAGGTATGTCCGTATTATTACTTATGCAGTACTTTATGGTTGTATATGTGTAAATGAGAAAGATTGATGTTTAGCTATCAAGTGAATCTTAAAGTATTGTGTGTAGTACCTGTATTGGACTTTTCTGCGTTTCAGGTTTTTGGGATAGTCCATATTACAGGGGAGACTCTGCCGAAATTTTCTTATAAACAAATTGAGTACGTTGAGAAGTCCTCTAGATAGAAGTTTACATTCGAGGACGAATGTTCTTAAGGGGGGAGAATGTTACACCCCGTAAGATTCCCGGCACCTAGATGTCCTATTCGCGCATTGGTTAAGCATATTTGAAAACCATACATGCTAGAGAAAGGCCCGTGAAAGGATTGGACGAGTAGCCTGTCGAACCATCGCGAAAGGAGCCGGGGCAGAGCCCCTCCGCGATGGCAGCGTGTCAAGGAGGTGGGGCCACCGTGTTGGCTCCGTGACACGTTGGGCCTGTCCAGGCCCAAGTTTATAAAGCCCCACTTCGGTTTATTTTCATTAAAAACATTTGATAAACTTCAGAAAACGTAGAAAACAGAGAGAGACGAAGAGGATTAATATATTATCATCCGATTACGCTGCCAAACGTAGTCCAAATCTAAATTAACTCCAGATACCAAGGTATTTAGCAGCAGTGAGCATTCCTACGGATTTTGTTTCGGGAAATACGGCCGACGAATCGTCAAGCTACCGGACTAAGGTAAGTAGAATTGCTCCAAATTAGTGTCCTTGTGCTCCTAGCCGTAAAGTGAATACTTCTCCCTTCTGGACTTCTGAAAAATAGCAAGTTTTCGACCGTCTTTCGATAGGCCTAAGTTTAGGCTATAATTATATCAAAAGTGACGTCGTCCTTCATAATAGTGTTGTATTTAGTACTAATTGACATATATACGAATGCAGTTGGGAGTAATAGCGAAAATACTGACTGAGCTATGCTAGTTAGTCGGGAAATCAGAAGTGAAGGTATGTAAAGCTAGTTTCCTCGGCAAGTTAGTAGTCTCGGAATAGTAAGATAGTTCAAAGGCCAGTAGAATGTTTCAGAAGTCATGTGTTGTGTTTAGTATGAATATTAGTACGATATTGGAAGCATCATATTGTATATAGCGTGAAAATTGCTAGCATGGTATAAATTCTAATACAAAGTGTTAGGACCTGTACAACATGCCCAGTATGTGATCTAGTTAAGTATGTTAGGATATTATCGTATTCAGTTGAAACATAGCAAAGCAATATAAGTATCTGTAGGGTATCTCAGAAGTAGAATGGTAGATTAAAATGAAGTTTAGAAAGCATGTTAGAAATAGTAAATCATGTTTCTATGAAACTCAGTTATACAACATGATTCCCAGTAGAAAAACTATATCTTGTTCAACATTAGACTCAACACAGTATGACAGAAGATTATATACATATACCATTATCAGTCACAGCATGTATTAAATACATACATATCACTACCACTAGTCAGCATATAGTATGTACAGATACATTATCATCACTAGCTTCAGCATGCGGTATACGCAGTTAGTATTACTAGTTGAGACCACTGTATTGTCTTGGGGTGGATTACCTAGCATTCATGACCGCCCCAGGGTTAATAGCTGTATCGACTCGTCCGCCAGAGGGCGAGGATACGTCACTCTACGGAGTGGCATGCCGTCCCACAGGGGATGAAGATGGGATGCCGGTTTCCCCATATTGTGCCTTGGTCGGCCTTTATACACCCCCGTCGAGCGGGTACGCCTGGGGTGTTGATTCAGGAGTCCTCCGGACTCAGGCACAGTTATAGTCAGGGGCTCAGCGAGCCCAAGTGCATACCCAGGGGATCGACAGAATGCTTATAGTTATTATAGGAGATGGGACGACTGGGGTAGGGGTATAGATTGCGTGTTGAATGTACTTCCCGGCTTATGGGGGCCGGGTAAGGTTTGTGTGTGCTATGCTATGTTATGTTGTGTTATGCCATGTTACACTAGATACGAGTAGATCGACAATAGAGTAATACATTTTCAGGTATGACTCCTACTCCTTCCAGCATAGTTGAGAGTAGGCTTAGCTTTACATTTTCAGTCAGTTTAGTCTATTCCTTTCTATTTCAGCTCCATCAGTTGTATTGTTGTTTTCAGATATTTTTCAGTTGTTGTTTTACATACTCAGTACCAGCGGTACTGACGCCCCTTGGGGGCGCTGCATTACTTGCAGGCAGGTACTCATAGATGTGGAGCCGATACCTCATGATTCCAGCTAGCTCACAGGGTCATCAGCTCCAGTCATCCGGAGCTAGATAGCTAGAGGTTTATCCCTTTTCTTTTGTTGTACCGCATGGGTAGGCCGGGGCCCTATCCCGACCGTCTTATCAGTATTCTTAGAGGCTTGCAGTATGTATATATTTCCCTATGGTTAGCTATGCCGGTCGTGTGGGGCCGTGCGTGTGTTTAGTTATTTATGTTGGCCGTGTGAGGCCTTATCCAGTCGGTAGTGGTGACCTTGTCGGTCACGTAGCTGTTCAGCATTTGTTATATTGATTTAGAGTTAACTAGACAACATGGTGGCCTTGTCGGCCCGCATAGGTTCCCCTATATGAATGTGATTCTGGCTAGCTGATGTTATAGTATTGGTGGCTATAGGCCTAGTCGGCCGGAGGCTATATTTACAGCCGTTATATAGCCCATTGATTTCTTGAATCTGAGCTAGAGCTAGCCAGGCACCAGATGTGCTTAGGCTCACCAGTTAGCAGTGTTGGTCCTACTAGGGCACCAGGTGCCAGTCATACCCCCAAGGCGGGGCGTGACAATAGAGTATCAAGATCTATTAGCCTCTCTCAACATTCTCTCTCTTAAGTCATCTACATCCAAAATGCATAGTCAGCCATGATATCAGAGTACACAATCTCCCCCTTGGGAGAAAACCTCCACTTTCTAATTCCAGAACGCTTCCTTTAACTTAACCAAGATAGGATCCTCATCGTATTTTCCCTTAACTTCTATTACCAATGAATATTCCGAACCATTCTTTATAATGACACCACCATCTGCTGAATCCATAAGGCGAACCCCTAAACGAGTGAGCCAGTGGATATCTCTAACTAACTCATTCTTTCCATCTTCCACATAAGCTACGCTCCCCATGGACAACCTGCTAAGAGTATCAATCACCATATTAGCCTTACCTGGATGATAAAGAACACTCATGTGATAGTCTTTGAGAAGCTCAAACCATCTTCTTTGCTGCAAGTTCAGGTTCTTCTGACTAAACACATACTGAAGGCTCTTATGGTCTGTGAACACATCAACATGCACCCCAAATAGTGTCTTTAAATCTTCAAGGCAAACACTACTACTACTAACTCAAGGTCATGCATCGGGTAATTCTTCTCATAAGTCTTAAGCTGTCTTAAAGCATAAGTGATGACCTTACCATGCTGCATCAACACACACTTGAGGCCAACTTTAGAAGCATCACAATACACTACAAAACTATCAGTGCCTTTGGCAGGGTCACAATTAGAGCAGAAATGAGTCGAGCCTTTAACTCCTGAAAACTCCTCTCACAAGCATCGGACCGCTGAAATTTGACCTTCTTCTGAGTTAACATAGTCAAAGGTGAGGCAATGGATAAAAACCCCCCTACAAACCTCCTGTAGTAGCCAGCGAAACCCAAAAGGCTTCTAATGTCGTAGGAGTGATAAGTATAGGTAGTTCTTCACCGCTTTAATATTTTGAGAGTCCACCTGAACACCCCAGTATAAAACACATGACCAATAAATGCAATTGAATTCAGCCAAAACTCATACTTTCTGAACTTGGCGAACAACTAGCGGTCCTTAAAAGTTTGCAGCACAATCGTTAAATGAGCAACATACTCCTCTTCACTCTGAGAATATACAAGGAAAATCTATGAAGACAATGATGAACATATCCAAATACTTCTTAAACACCTTGTTCATCAAATTTATAAAAGCTACAAGAGTATTCGTTAGTCCAAAAAACATAATGACAATTCATAGTGACCATACGGAGTCTTAAAGGTCGCATATGGAATGTCACACTCTCTAACTCTGAGCTGATGATAGTCATATCTGAGGTATATCTTTGAGAAGCAACTAGCACCCTGAAGCTGATTGAACAAGTCATCAATCCTGGGAATGGTATACTTATTCTTGATTGTGACCTTGTTTAATTAACTGTAGTCGATACACATCCTAAGAGAACCATCTTTCTTACGCACAAAAAGGATGGGAGCACCCCATAGGGACTTACTAGGCCTAATGAAACCCTTATCTAAGAGATCCTTCAACTATTCCTTCAACTTCTTAAGCTCAGCTGGACCCATTATGTAAGGAGGAATGGATATTGGCTGCGTATCAGGGAGGAGGTCTATCCCAAAGTCAATCTCCAGCTTGGAAGGAACTCCTAGTAGATTATCTGGGAATACCTCTGGATACTCACAAACAATAGGAATTGACTGAAGAGTTGCGGTTTCAAACTTAGAATCCCTTAACCAAACTAAATGATATACACAACCACTGGAAATCATCTTCCTGGCCTTAAGATAGGAGACAAAGCGACCTACAAGCACTATTGAACTACCCTTCCATCCTAGGACTTGTTCACCCGAAAATCAAAATCTACCTTTCAAGTTCTACAATTGACTGAAGCATAACAGGAATACAACTAATCCATGCCAAAGATAAAATCGAAATCGGTCATGTCTAAATCTACTACATCAATCGAGGTGACTTTTTGGAGAACTGTAACTAGGCAATTTCTGTATACCCTCTGTGCTAAGACTGACTCACTAATAGGAGCAGAGACTGAGAAGGATTTTGAGAGAATTTCAGAATTAACACCCAAATTGATAGCAACATAGGGAGTCAGAAAGGATAATGTGGCCCTAGCTCTAGCAACGCATAAACATTATGGTGAAAAACTCATAACATACCCGTGATCATATCTAGTGAGCTCTCCATCTTCTAACGTGATAAAAGTTCATAGAAATGGTTTTGGAGTTTTCCGCAACCTACACTAGATGATGTGCCCTACTGGGATGGGGAGCTGCTAGAGCTACTAAAGAGGTAGCTTGGGCATGACCTTCACTATTACCCTATCTGGCTAAAGGACAATCTCTAACTTTGTGATCGAGCTTACCATACCCGAAACAAGTATCCAAGCCAACCAAACACTCTATAGGATGGTTCCAACCACACTTCTTGCAAGCTGGGAATGTGTTTCCTCCTAACATTCTCCCTTGAGTCTTAAAGCCTAGTGCTTTACCCCTCTGATCACCTCTAGTCCTTGATGGGACACTAGCTGGCGATAGAGCTGAGGCTGATGGCCTCTGGTGGGACTGTGAATGGTGTCCATCTCCCTTCCTTTGCTGAGAGTACTCAAGGTTCCCTATTCTAGCCCTCTTAGTCTCCCTCCCCTTCTCCTTCAACTTTTCCTCCTCAATTTGCTGGGCATGAATCATGAGTTGAGAGATACCCATATCGCTGATAAGCATAGCGGTCCTACCCTGTTAATCTATAAATCTAAGACTCTTACTACAAACTTTATCATTCGAGGCTTAAGCTCAGTAATCATCTCCGTAGCATACTTGGACAGTTGGAAAACTTCAAGACATACTCTTGGACTATCATATTCTTCTGCGTTAGGGGTTGATGAACTCTGCAACCTTTGCTTATTTCATCTCTCAGAGAATGAATCGGTCCAAGAAGGCTGTCATGAACTCATCCTAATCAATAGGAGTTGTGCTTGCCCTATGACCTTCCTTCAACTACTTGTACCATATATGAGCTACTCCTTAAGTTTATAGGAAGCCAAATCCGCACTCTTCTCTGCGGTGATACCCATAATTTGGGTGATCTTTTAGATCTCATCAATGAACTCTTGAGGATCCTCGTCCACCTTGAAACCATGAAACTTCAGCGGGTTCATCCAAGTGAAGTCTCGCACCCTAGCTACTACAACACTCCCATTAGGGTTCGTAGGTGTAACCGCCTACTGGTTGACCCGAGCCCTCATGACCTATGCCAACATCTAGAAGGCATCCCTAAACTCCTCATGAGTTACTTGCTCATTTAAAGGTTCTGCTAGAGTTGGTGGGGCTAGCTGGTTCTCATTACCATGACATTGCCATTTCTTCTTCTGTTGGCTCTTCGGGAGATATTTTTTATAAACGCATATAGCACGAGTTAGAAGAGTAAGGAGAGTTGGACTTTGCAAAATATAGAATATGAAATAAGGGAAGAGTTTCCTAAAATGTCTCATAGCTTATTCCTCGTAAGTGTGCCACTCTTCATACCCATGTAAAAGACACTACTTAACGCGACTTCCAGACACCCTAGGACACTCCTAAATCTGATGCTCTGATACCAAGTTTGTCATGACTTGAGCATAGACCTTGGATGCGACACAGGACTTAGAATCACGAATGACTTTAAGATAACCCATGGTATATGCATATCATAAGCATAAGAATACAACTAGGCAGAAGTAAATCAAGAGATATGATATAAACAACAAATGTATAAGATCTCATAAAACGTAAAACTGCAACAACAGGTTAAACCACTGAACATCTAAACATCATAATCTGAAAAGCCTCTAAACATAAAAAGAGCTGAAAGGACAATTCCCCAACTAGCTCTACTAAACTTTTAATTAAAATTACAAAAAGAAGACATAAGACAAAACTGTCATCCTTGAATGATGAGGACTCACCAAAACTAAGCTAAATTTGGGACAAGATCGAATCAAGCAGCGGCTCTAAGACTGAACACTTGAACCTATATCATGAGATGATATAGTCTAAAAAATATGCAATCAGTACTTTGAATGTACTGAGTATGGAGGATATGTAAAATATCAAAGTAAGGAAAACATGCTAAAATGTCATGATCGTGATATACCCATAAACATGAGATTTTATTCATAAATTGTAGTATAACGAACATAGGTTTTCAAAACAAAATCATAAAGCTTAACATGTTTGAAATCATAAATAAAACTCATAAAGTAATCAATGGATAAAAAATACTATAAATCATGGCATTATAAAGTATGAACATGAAGAAACATGGAACATGTGGAATAGTGGGAGATTTTTATAATCGACATACTCCAAGTGAGCCTCATGGAGGCCAACCTGCACACCTAGTTGAGAGGGTGTCTATACCTTGCTAAGAATATAAACTATGAAGGTGTGATATCACTCATGAGCCAATTAGAGTAAGGGTGACACTCTCAACTGGTGAGGGAGACACTCTCTACTTGTGAAGACCCCTTATCCTATGATGGCACGTATTTCTGAGACCTGGGTGTGCTAAACCCTAGCCTACTAGGTGTAAAATACTACTCCCAAAACATACATAGTGCTCATAATCATACTTGAAACATGGGGTTTTGTCACGACCCGAGCTACGGCCCGGATCGAGACACGGGATAAGAAACCCCGAGAGGCTCCAAGTCGACCCATGGCATGAACATAACGTCTAAGCTCAACATAATAAAGCGGAAGTTCAACTTATATAATAATGGAAGTTTGCATATAAATCAAACCAGAATAGAATCATACATGACAAGCTGATTTCTACATAATGTCTGAAAGCCTCTAACATATCTGATGAGTTGATGAGACAAAATCCCCAACTAACTCGACAAGTCTGAAACTAAAAGAAACATAACAACTACAAATACTGAATGTCCTCGAAGGATGAGGACTCACCAATACTAGCTGGACAAGTCTGAGAGGGAAGCAGGACTAAAGATGCGGCTGAGACTGATCCCTGACCTGTATCATGAAATGATACAACATAGAGTATGTGTTTAGTACTTGGAATGTACCGAATATGCAAGGTAAGTAAAACGAACTATAAAAATACATAAGAGTTCATAAGAGTAGGACAACATGATCATAACGTAAGTAGCATGATGTAAACGTAAGGGCTCAAGGTTTTCAAAACATTCACAAATAAATCATAATTATAATTATAAGAGAAAACCTTTTCTAAACATTACTTGAGCCAAGATAACATAACATAACCATGCATAAATCATGAGGAACAATGGGAGATTCTTATAACCGACATACTCCATATGAGCACACATGGATCCCGACCTATAAACCCATAGTCAGGAGGGGGTTCGTACCTTGCCAAGGGTATAACCATGAAAAGAGGCGTGATATCACTCATGAAAGGCCTATTCAAGCAAAAAGGAGCAGTCTCAAGGGAGGTCCATCATGGCCATGTTGGCGCGTAGTTCTAAGACTCGGGGTATGCTTGGACCCCCGGTCTACTCGGTGTTAAATACTACTTCCAAAACATATATAGTTCTCATGTGATGATAGGGAAAACATACATGAGATTCATGGGCTGGTTAAATTATAATAATCATAACCATTCTTGAAATACGTGAAGTAGCCATGAAATAAGGCTTGTGAGTCGGCCATAATCATAAATCCATATATCATGAAAATCATGCATACTTGTAAAACATGTATATACTTGATATTTCATAAATCCATGATAAGTACTTGAGAGAAATCATATCATAAGGCATAAATCATAATTGGCCTAATTTAGATCAAGATCATAATGAAATCATAACTTGATTTTTCAAAAGAACATACATAATTGGGAATAATTTAATTAAAATTTGAAACTATAATTTAATAATTAAAATATTTATAAATTATGCCCATAGATCATAAAACATAATTTAATACATGAAAGGGATTGACCCATCGATAGATCATAGAGAATTTCACAAGAATTGGAATAAACCTCATAGATCATGAAACTTGAATTCTAGAATTTGAAAACCATGGAATTTGAGAAGAGTTTAGGGAATGAGAGTGAAAGGAACTCTCATTCATAGCCTCACATACCTGGGTTTCCTTGAGTACCAAAAGGAAATTGAAGGAGAATTGATGGATTTTAGCCTTGATCACCCCTAGGAACCTTCTAGTGTTGCTTGCATGGGAGTGATTTAGAATGAGCTAAACCATCTTTAAAAAATCCTAACTAATCTTAAAATGACGTAGTTTAGGCCTTAGGAACTTAGAAATTATGGAAAAGCCCTTAATAAATTCGTAGAAAAATACACACTGCTAGTCCCAATGAGGGACTAAACGAATTGTGGTCTGGGGGACGACTTGTCTTCTGCCTTTCGTTATTAACACTGCCATTTTTCATCTGAGGGTCACCATGACTCGTGGTGACCAACCTGTTACAACCACTACCAGAACTTCTCATCTTTCAATCATCCCTCGGCCATGGGCTGACATAACGAGTCGTGGTGCTGACCACGACTCATGGTCACATCCGTTGTCACCCTGAAACTAAAATTTCAACCAAGACTGAACCCCCTCTCTAAGAGTCACTCTATGACTAATGGTGCACCCCATGGGTCATGGGACGACTCATCTTGTGACCTGGTGCAGAAAATTCAGTTTTCTCCGTTTCAACTATCGAGTTTAATATTAGGATTTTTGGGGTATTACAATATCTCCCCCTTGGGAAATTCCCTCGAATGTTGAAAACCATAATGAAAAGGAGAGAAAGTCAATCATCATACTCAAATACTGAACATACATGTTGAAAACTGACGGAGTGACTGACTCCGATTTGAACTACATGATTGAACTGAGTTCCTGAATCACACGTACCTTCATTGACATGAAAGAAACTAGGGCACATGAGTTAAACATGAAACTAAATAGAGTACTATGGAGGAAATTGATACCTCAAGCTGAAATTGAGCCGACAGGGAATAGATGTGGGTATTAGCAATCACATCTGCTTCGGCTTCCCATGTAGCTCCCTCAACATGTTAATTACTCCATAAAACCTTGACTGAAGCTACTTCTTTGTTTCTTAGATTTCGAACATGACGATCAATATTTCCACCAGAACCTCCTCATAACTAAGGATGCCCTTCACACCTACGCTCTCCACTGGAACAACTAGAGCTGGGTCACCCAAGCACTTCTTTAAGAGCGATACATGGAAAACTGGATGAACTGAAGCTAGTTTTGAGGGTAACTCTAACTCATATGCTACCTTGAAAACCCGTTTGATAATACGATTTGGACCAACATATCGTGGAACTGAGTTTCCCTTTATTTCCGAACCTCATCACTCCTTTCATGGGAGTCACCTTTAGAAACACCCAATCATCAACTCAAGTTCCTCATCCTCACATCCGCATAGGACTTTTGACGGCTCTGAGCTATTTTTAACCTTTCCCTTATAAGCTGAACTTTCTCCATAGACTCATGACTGAATCTGGTCCTATCAACGTAGCCTCACTGACCTCAAATCAACCAATAGGTGATCTACACCTTCGCCTATAAAGAGCCTCAAATGGAGCCATCTGAATGTTGGAATAGTAGCTGTTATAATACACAAACTCAATGAGAGGCAAATGGGTATCCCAACTACCCTTGAAATGGATCACCCACGCCCTCAACATATCCTTAAGAGTCTGAATGGTCTACTTGGCGTGACCATTTGTCTGCGGGTGAAATGTTGTGCTAAGCTTGACCCGAGTACCAAGTCCTTTTTAAAACAATCTCCAAAATTGGTAGGTAAACTGAGTACCTCTATCTGATATGATGGAAAATGGCACTCCATGCAACCGAACTAACTCACGAATGTACAACTTAGCATAATCCTCCGTTGAATCGGTAGTTTTGACAAGTAAGAAGTGAGCTGCCTTAGTCAACCTGTCCACCACCACCAAAATATAGTCATACCGTCGGCAAGTGCGAGGCAACCCTGTGATCGAAGTCGATATGGATCTCCTCCCACTTCCAAGTAGGGATACTAATTTCTTGAAGTACACCTCTAGGTCTTTATGCTCAACCTTCACCTGTTGACAATTTAAACACTTAGCCACAATTTTTGCTATGTCCTTCTTTATACCACTCCACCAATAGACTTCCCGTAGATCACGGTACATCTTGGTGGCACTTGGACGTATAGAGTATTTGGAACCATGAGCTTCATGCAACATCCGATAAACACGAACAACCCTGATATCGGAGCACACTATCTCCCCCTTGGGAGAAAACCTCGACCTTCTAATTCTGAGCCTCTTCTTTCAGCTTCACCAAAGTAGGATCCTCGTCTTGTCTAGCCTTAACATTGGTCAACAAAGATGATTCTGATCCATTCTGAATGACGACACCACCATCCACTGAATCAAGAAGATGAACTCCTAGTCGTACAAGTCGATGCACATCCTTTACCAAGTCTTTCCTCTCCTTATCTACATGAGATACACTCTCCATGGAAATCCTGCTAAGAGTGTATGCCACCACATTAGCCTTGCCTGGATGTTAAAGGACACTCACTTCATAGTCCTTCAATAGCTCCAACCACCTTCCTTGACGTAGATTCAAATCCTTTTGGGTGAACACGTACTGTAGGCTTTTGTGGTTCATAAACACATCCATATGGACCCCGTACATATAGTGTCTCCAAATTTTCAAGGAAAATACTACCACCACCAATTCGAGATCATGAGTCAGGTAGTTCTTTTCATGGACCTTCAGCTGCCTGGACGCATATGCTATAACCTTACCATGATGCATCAGTACACAACCAAGGCTGTCATTGCAATATATCACAAACCCATTGATACCCTTGGTTAGGGTCAACACTGGTGCTGAGGAGAGTCGAGTCTTCAACTCTTGGATGCTCTTCTCACAAGCTTCTGACCATTGAAACTTCACTTTCTTCTAGGCCAACTTAGTCAACGAGGTTCCAATGGATGAAAAACCCTCAACAAATCTTCGAGAATAACCAGCTAAACCCAAGAAACTCTTGATATCCAAAGGATTCACCTGTCTAGGCCAATTCTTCACTACTTCTATCTTTTGAGAGTCCACCTGTACACCCTCACTTGACACCACATGACCTAAAAAGGCCACTGAATTCAACCAAAACTTGCATTTGCTAAACTTAACATGTATTGGCGATCTGTGAGAGTTTGTAGCACACCCTCGAATGAGCATGCTCTCCTCGCTCTGAAAATAAATGAGAATATCATCTATGAACACAATCACGAACAAATCCAAGTATGACTTGAACACCCTGTTCACCAAATCCATAAAAGCTGCAGGAGCATTCATTAGTCCAAAAGACATAACTATAAACTCATAGTGACCATACCTAATCCTGAAGGCTGTCTTCGGGATGTCACACTCCCTAACCCTGAGCTAATGGTATCTGGACCTGAGGTCTATCTTTGAAATGCACTTAGCACCATAAAGCTAGTCAAAAAAATCATCAATCCTGGTGTGAGGATACCTGTTCTTGATAGTAACTTTGTTCAATTGCCGATAATCAATGCACATCCGAAGGGAACCATCCTTCTTACAGACAAAGAGAATTGGTGCACCCCATTGGGATTTGCTTAGTCTTATGAAACCCTTGTCTAAAAGGTTTTTCAACTACTCCTTCAACTCCTTTAACTCAAATGGAGCCATCATGTAAGGAGAAATAGATATAGGCTGCGTATCGGGAAGAAGGTCAATACAAAAATCAATCTCTTGTTGGGGAGAGATTCCTGGCAGATCATCTGGGAACACTTTTGGGTACTCACACACTACAGGGACTGACTGGATAGTTGGGGTTTCGGATGTAGCATCCTTAACCCTAACTAGATGATACATGAAATCCTTAGAAATCATCTTTCTCGCCTCAAGATAGGAAATGAAGCGACCTACAGGCACAACTGAACTACACTTCCATTCTAAGACTAGCTCACCTGGAAATCTGAACTCTACTGCACGGGTTCTACAATTGATCGAGGCATAACATGCATATAACCAATCCATGCCGAGGATAACATCAAAATCGGTCATGGATAACTCTACTAAATCTACTGAGGTGACTTTCTGAAGGACTGTGACAGGGAAAATTCTATACACCCATCTAGCTATAACTGAATTACCAACTAGAGTAGAGACTGAGAAGGGTTCTGATAAGATTTCTGGACTGATCCAAAACTACTAGCAACATAGGGCGTCATAAAAGAAAAGGTAGCTCTTGTATCTAATAATTCATATACATCAAGGTGGAATACTCGTAACATACCAGTCACCAAATCGAGCGAAATTTCCTGCTCCTGTCATGGCGAGGGTGCATAAAACCCGTTCTTGTGCTGGCCGCTAGTTGAGCTAGTAGAAGCACTCTGCTGGAGCCGCTGAAATAGCGGCTGGGATATGGGATCCACCATCACCTAGTTTAGCTGAAGGCAATCCCTGAGTCTGTGTCCGAGTTTTCCACACCTGAAACAAGCATTTGAGCTAACTAAACACCTCTCTGTGTGATCTTGCCACACTATGTACAAGCTAGGAAAATGCGATCTCCCGCGGTGCTTTCCTGTCCCCTAAAGCCTGACGCTCTACCTCTATGATACCATCTGAGTCTGGATGGGACACTAGCTTATGATTTTGATGGGGCTAACGACCTTTGTTGGAACTGAAGGCGGTGACCACCACCTGGTCTCTGCTGAGTGAACCCAACACTGTCTATCTTGGCCCTATTGGTCTCTCTCTCTCTCATAGATGCAGTGCCTCCATCTAATGGGCATGCAAAACCATCTGAGGAAAATCAATATCTTGATGAAGCATGGCAATCCTACAATCCTTATCTAGGTAGTCTGCCACTCCATGAACAAACCTGCTCACCCGAGCTCTCTGATCAGCCACTAGCTCTGGTGCATACGTGGACAGCCGAGTGAACTCTAAAGCATACTCTTGGACGGTCATGTTACCCTGCTTTAGGTTAATAAACTCCGCTAATTTAATATCTCTCATCTCATGAGGGAAGAACCGATCCATAAATGTAACATGAAGCTCCTCCCAACCAATAGGGCCTTCTCCAACTACCCTACTATCTTTCCATTGCTTAAACCAGATGTGCGAAACCCCTTTTAACTGATATGAGGCTAAATCGGTGCACTCCTCTCTAGTCACCCCCATGATTTGGGTGATCTTTATAATCTCATCAATAAACTCATGTGGATCCTCGTCTACCTTTGACTCAAGAAACTCCAGAGGGCTCATCCTCAAAAAATCCCTAACTCTTGCCGCCGCCGCATTCCCGTTCTGAGGGACATGTGCTACTGCCTACTGATTGACTTGGGCGGTCTAGGCTTGGGCTAACATCTGTATGGCTGCCCTGAACTCAACATGGGCAACCGGCTCGGATACATTCTCCTCATGGGCTGGTGAGGCCTGCTGGTGCCCATCTCCATTGCCATTCTTGTGGCCATTTCCGTTCCCCTTTCTTCTTCCGTTAGATCGGCGAGGAGGCATGATTCTGTAATGTTTATAGCATAAGTTTGAAGGATAGATATACCATTCATCGCATGACATTGATCATGAAAGAAGGGAACATTTAGTAAACATGTCGTAGACTTTTTGTCATAAGTGTGGCGTGCTTCATACCCATGAAAAACACTTTACTTAACGCGGTTTTCAGATACCCTAGCACACTTCAACATCTAATATTCTGATACCAAGTTTGTCACGACCCGAGCTAGGGCCTGGTTCGAGACACGAGACAAGAAACCTCAAGAGGCTCCAAGTTGACCCATGTCATGAACATAATGTTAAGCTCAACATAATAAAGCAGAAGTTCAACATACATAATAACGGAAGTCTGCATATAAGTCAAGCTAGAATAGAATCATACATGGCAAGCTGATTTCTACATAATGTTTGAAAGCCTCTAGCATATCTGATGAGTTGATGGGACAACATCCCCAACTAACTCGATGAGTTTGAAACTGAAAGAAACATGACAACTTTAGATACTGAATGTCCTCGAAGGATGAGGATTCACCAATGCTAGTTTGATAGGTCTGAGAGGGAAGCAGGACTAAAGATGCAGCTGAGACTGATCCCTTGGACCTGTATCATGAAACGACACAACATAGAGTATGAATATACCGATTATGCAAGGTAAGTAAAACGGACAGTAAAAATACATAAGAGTTCATACGAGTTGGACAACATGATCATAACGTAAGTATCATAATATAAACATAACGCTCAAGGTTTTCGAAACATTCGTAAAGTAGTCATAATCATAATCATAAGAGAAAGCCTTGTCTAAACATGACTAAATCCATAAATCATGAGGAACAATAGGAGATTCTAATAACCGACATACTCCACATGAGCACACATGGAGCACGACTTGTAAACCCCTAGTCGGGAGGGTGTTCGTACCTTGTCAAGGGTAGAACCATGAAAAGAGGTGTGATATCACTCATGAAAGGCCCGTTCGGGCAAAATGGGATAGTCTCAAGGGAGATCCCATCATGGCTATGTGGGCTCGTAGTTCTGAGACTCGGGGTATGCTTGGACCCCCAGTCTACTCGGTGTTAAATACTACTTCCAAAACATTTATAGTTCTCTTGTGATGATAGGGAAAACATACATGAGATTCATGGGCTAGTTAAATTATAATAATCATAACCATTCTTGAAATACGTGAAGTAGCCATGAAATAAGGCCTGTGAGTCGGCCATAATCATAAATCCATATATCATGAAACTCATGCATACTTGTAAAACATGTATATACTTGATATTTCATAAATTCATGATAAGTACTTGAGTGAAATCATATCATAAGGCATAAATCATAATTGGGCTAATTTAGATCTAGATCATAATGAAATCATAACTTGATTTTTCATAAGAACATACATAATTGGACATAATTTAATTAAAATTTCAAACTATAATTTATAATAATAAAAATAGTTATACATTCTCACCATAGTTCATAAAACATGATTTAATACATGAAAGGGATTGGCCCATTGATAGATCATAGAGAATCTCACAAGAATTGGAATAAAACTCATAGATCATAAAACTTGAATTCTAGAATTTGAAACCCATGGAATTTGAGAAGTGTTTAGGGCATGAGAGTGAAAGGAACTCTCATTCATAGCCTCACATACCCAGGTAAATTTATTTTACACTTTTCCTTGAGTACCCAAAGGAAATTGAAGGAGAATTGATGGATTTTAGCCTTGATCTCCCCTAGGAACCTTTCTAGTCTTGCATGCATGGAGAGGAGTGATTTATAATGAGAAAACCCTCTTAAAAAAATCCTAATTAATCTTAAAACAATGTAGTTTAGGCCTTAGTAACTTAGGAATTACGAAAAAACCCTTAATAAATTCGCAGGAAAATACACACTGCCAGTCCCAACAAGGGACTAGACGAATCGTGGTCTGGGGGACGACTCGCCGTCTGCCTTTCATGATCAACACGACCTCTTTTCATCTGAGGGTCACCACAACGGACACCATGACTCGTGGTGTACCCAATGACTCTTGGTGACCAACCTATTACCACCACTACCGGAACTTCTCATCTTTCAAGCATCCATTGGCCACGATTGACATAACGACTCGTGGTGCTGACCACGACTCATAGTCGCATCCGTGGTCACCCCAAAACTAAAATTTCAACCAATACTGAACCCCCTCCCCATGAGTCACTCCACGACTCGTGATGCACCCCACGGGTCATGGGGCGATTCATCTTGTGACTTGGTGCAGAAAATTCAGTTTTCTCCGTTTCAACTTCTGGGTCTAATCTTAAGGTTTTCGGTATATTATAGGTTTTGATGTGTCGGAAATTAGAGACACGTCTTTGCATCATTTCATAGCATTTTGCATGTCTTTAGGATTTAAATTAAGTTGAAACTAAACTTATTATGCTATGTTTCAGAAATTTAAGCAATGAAAAGATAAAAGGATTTTAGGCTAGAAAAATTCTCAAAGGACAAGGTAATATAAGAATCTCTTGTATTTAAGAAGGTCCACATCTTACTGTCCCTTCCTAGCTATAGAATTCAAAAACCCAACAATAAAGGTCCTTACAATACAGTTGAAGGGACGGTCCGTCAATTGAAAAGGACACTTGAGCTAGGCTGAATGGGATTTCTAAAATACGGAGCAAGGTATGGAACATCTTTCAAAAGGAAGGTCCATGATTCAAAGGATGACATGCTACTGGAAAAAAGATAAAAATTAAATTACAGACCAAAGAATGGTCCGTCCCTGTACACCTAACACTCACTTTAAATTAATTGGGCTTTTTGGGACATAGTATAAGTAGATTTTTCTTGTAACTTTAAGGTTGTTTTTCCACTCTTTAGTTCATACTTCGAGTAGAGAGTAGAAATTATCTAGTTTATCCTTAGTTCTCAAAGTAGATTCTACATCTTAGCTTATAATTTGAAAATTTAAATTCATCTATTGAATATTTTAATTTTTATTGGTAAGCATGTCTAATTAATTTAATTCTCTTCTTATCTTGCTTTCGGTAACTAAACCCGGTTTTAGGGTTGTGAACCCTAATGATCCTAATTTGGTAAAATTGAGTTTAGGCTTATGAACATTTTATTGATTTTTTTCTTTGTAGTGTGTGATTGGTGATGAGAGCCTTCCAATCCTGCCCAATTACCTTTATGAGGCTTGAAAGAGCAAATTTAGGTTGGTTAGCATCAATCAATAATAACTCAAGGCATAACCCTTATTTAATGGATTCTCCTAGACATAGGTTGATTTTCAATTGGCAACAAGCAATTGGTTAGAAGGGAGTTCTCTTCAATTTGATAAAATTGAAATAGATTGACACCTATGGTGCTATTGAAAGATATCCATGGGTTGCCTAAGTAAATTTCTTGCATGTTCAGCCCTAGCCAATTCTCAATTTTTTCACACTAGGTGATTTTGGGGAATCAACCCATAATTGGGGTTACTTTTCTGGAATTATCTCTAATTGATTACAATCCTATCATATTACACTCTTTAGTTGTAGTTAAATTTTACTCCTTGTAATCTAAATGGACTCTAATCTTGCAATACTTCACTATTTAGTACTAAATAGTTTGGGCATAGAGTAGTCTTTATGGTATTTGACCCCAACCCCTTGTTGGATTCTATTTTTACTGCAATCATTTACACTACCCTATATTGAGAGTGGATTTGAATGACATCAAATATTATGGCACCGTTGTTGGGGACTATGACATAAGCCTTATCTAGCCTTAACACTCTAGTTGCTTGATTAGACCTATTCTTTTACTTTTTCTTTATTTAGTGTTGTACAATAGGTGATTGTCAACATTCTAAATTCAAAAGGATAGATCTTGAGTATTCCAAGAGTTCATCATCGTAGGATGACCCATACGGTACCAGGAGTATTATGGAGGATATTCCCTTCCTATCAATAGTAGTCAGATCAAGAAGGCAATCCCATGCATGATGAAAGAGATGACCTATGAGTGTTCAGCATTTGATGAGGGTTGGATTCCATGTGAATATGATCAAGATCCATACTTTCAACCCCCCAGTTCTCAGGATTATTGGGAGTCCCATCCATAAGATCTCGAAAAATAATGTAGCTGGAGTGAACATTGTAATTCAATACAGGAGTGGAGTCTTTGAGCCTACTTCTGACTCCTCTAGCTCCAGATTAGAGAGTATGCTTACCCAAATATTGCAGAACCAAGAGGAGGAGGAAGCTACTCTAAAAAATATGGCCGAGGTAGTGAATGCCCAATCGAAATCACTTCAGAGACTTGATTTCAATATGAGCCAGATTCAGAGCTATGATGATACACCCATCATTTATTTTTATGAGGTCTTTGAGATTTGTAAAGAGGATCCTTCTGCATCTTTTTCAGCTGTCACAAAAAGAAGCGGGAAGGTGGTGCATTCAGAACCACACATGATTATAGGAAACCAAATCCATGATAATGAAAAACAATGTCCAAATGTGGATGTAGCACCAAGGGAAATGCATGATAAAGCATCAAGTGAGAAAGTAAATGAAAAACTTAAGGTGGAAGCTCCACTCCTTTTACTCAAGCCTCTCATTCCCAAGACTTCATTTCCTCAACGGCTTAAAAAGAAGCACAATGATGAAAGCACAACGAAGTATTTGAGCTATTGAAACAAGTGCATTTGAACATACCTTTTGTTGAAGCCGTCAAGGAGATACTGGGATTTGATAAGTATTTGAAAATGTCTCTCACAAGTTGTCTACTATTTGAGAATGAAGAGTTGATTCTGGTGACCCACCGGGTGAGTGCTATCATCACCGACACTAATATTGAAAAGAAAGGGGATCCATGTGCATTTTCTGTTCCTTGAGCAATTGAAAGCTATGATTGCTTACATGCCCTATATGATAATGGGGCAAGTATCAAGTTGATTCCTTTATCAATCTTAAAGTGCATGGAACTAGGTCTCCTTAGACCCACTAGCATGCGGTTACAAATTGTTGATTGGTCAATCAACAAGCCGGTAGGGATTATTGATAATATTTTGGTGCAAGTAGGAAAGTTCATGCTTTCTGTAGATTTTGTGGTGCTAGAATGTGCAGTGGATGTGGAAGTTCCTATCATATTGGGATGCCCATTCTTGGCCACCGGCAGGGCTTTGATATATTCTAACCATAATGAAATCATGTTTCGTGTGAATAATGATGAGGTTATATTCAAAGTGGATAAAGGAATGAAACTTCCACGAGCCTTTGCATGCAATTCGGTGCTTGATGAGTTGGATGAAATGGATGAAGGTCATCCAAGAGAGATTCTTGCTATTACTTGGGAGTCTGATGATCTTAACAATGATGCAAAAGTGAGTGGGGAGGCAATGAATTCACTTGAAGGGCTTGGGAAATATCCTTATAGGCCTAGGAAGTTATCACTTGATCTTGAAAATCGATCCACTCCTCCAGCTAAACCTTTCATTGAGGAGCCTCCGAAGTTGGAAATGAAACCTTTGCCATCCCATCTATGCTACATGTTTTTGGGTCTGGAGGAAACTTTAAATATTATCATCTCATTATTCCTAAATGAGGAATAGGTGCAAAAGGTGATCACAATGCTCCCACATCATCGGAAGTCTATTGGGTGGACCATAGCAGATATAAGTGGTATTCTCTCGGGAATTTGTGAGCATAAGATTATACTAGAGAAAGGTAGGTTCCCCTAGTATAGAGCACTAGGAAAGATTGAATCTAACCATGTAAGAGGTAGTAAAAAAAAGATATCATCAAGTTGTTAATTGTGGGAGTATTTTACCCCATTTCTGACAACTAGTGGGTGAGTCCAGTTCAATGCGTACAAAATAAGGCAAGGATGATGGTGGCGGAAAATGTGAGTAATGAGTTGCATGGGCTAGTTTAAAACATGATGAATTTATAAATTCCTTGACATACGTGAACTAGCCATGAAAACAATGCTTAAGATTCAGGTATGATACGTAAACTTAATACTCAAGAGGTTCATACATATTTGAGTAAATTATGCTAACTTGAAAATAAAGAATCATGATAATTTTTTTTATAGAAATCCATGTAATCGTAATTATAAAACATATATAGAATCATAAGAGAATCAATTCCATAAGAGAATATATAGAGTTTTTGCATAAAAATGGTCTAACCCTAGAAATTCATGAAAATTATAATTGGAGACATGGAGGAATTAAATTCATGAGATTGAGCTTGAGATTGGGAATAAGGGTTGAAAGAAGCCCCTATTCATGATCCCATATGCCCGGGCTTACTGATTTCGAGACTTGACTTGAGACCCAAGAGAATTTGAGAAGAGGAACCCTAGCTTCCTTGAGAATCCTTGAGAGTTCATTTTTCAACCTATGGTGTTTGGAGAGAAGAATAGGAGTTTAGGCTAAGTAAAACCCTTACATATCCCCTTTAGGAAACCCAAAACGACCCGATTTAGGAGTTAAAACCATAGAAAGTTATGAAAATACCCCTGGGAACTCACACTTAAAATCTGTCGACCAGTCGTCACGAGCCACACCATGAGTCATTGGTTGTCACCATGACTCATGGTGACCAGGCGTTACTTCTGGACCTAGTTTTCACTTCTTTGATCTTCTCATCATGGATCATCTCATGGGTCGTCACTTGTCATAATGAGTCATTACATCCTTCTGTTGTCACTAAAATTATATTGCATACTCTTTGAATTTTATCCCACGACTTGTCACTTGGTCCACTAGTCATCCTGTGGCTTGTTAAGTCCAGACCCTATCTGCATATGGAAACAACGACTCATGAGCATGGGTCATACCATCACAACACGACTTGTGGTAGGGATTCATGGTCCAAGTAGTGAAACTACTAAGGCTTACCATGACTCACTTGACGAGTTGTTGGTACATACCATGACTCGTCATGCAAATCATTCTGAGGAAAATTGTAGATTTTTCCAATGGTTTTTACTTTAAGTCTAGGGTCTGATCTTAGAAACATTTGGGGTGTTACACTATGAATGCGGCCAACAGGGTCACTTTTTGAGAGATTATCCATCACGATAGGGCAATGGGGGCAACAAAGCCCAATCTATTCCTCCAGCAAGTAGAGTTGCCTAAAAGGGCACTACTTTAGGGATAGGTGGTGGTCAGAACCATCTATTTTTATGTCTAGTCGTTAGGATTAGGAGAACTCCCCAGATGTTGTCACTAGTATGTTAAAAGTATTCTTCATTGATGTATATGCTTTACTTGATCTAGGCGTCACTTTATCTTTTTCAACTCTTTATGTAGCTGTAAAGTTTGGAATTTGTCCCGAACAACTCTTAGAGCATTTTGGTGTTTCTACTTCGGTCAGTGAGTCAGTCTTACATAACAGAATCTAAGAGATTGTACAGTTTCAGTCCATCATAAAGACACCACAGATAACTTAGTAGAGTTAGACATGTGGATTTTGATATCATCTTAGGCATGGATTGGTTATACACCTGCTATGCCATAGTTAATAGCATGACCTAAGTAGTAGAGTTCTGGTTTCCAGATGAGTTAGTCTTAGTTTGGGAAGGTAGTCCCCTTATGCCTAAAGTTCATTTAATATCATACCTTAAGGAAAAAAAGTTAATGTCTAAGGGGTCTTTCTATCATTTCGTAAGAGTTAGAGACTCTGATGCTGAGACATCATCAATGTGCTGTGAGTTTACAGCACTTTCGATGCTTAAAACTGAGAAAATAGCATGGACTTAGGTATGTTTATATGGATATAAGGCACTTTTACATTGATTTCAGGGAAAATAAGTGTTGGAGAAAATATGTGCAAAAGAAGCCTTAAAATGCAAAAGATCCGCCAAAGTACCAGTTGTTCGGGGCTTTTCTGCTCTGGGTATAAAGCTACACGCAAGTGCACGTGGTCGAACAAGTAGTAAAGTGGCTTAAGTAAGCCAAGTATCGATACCACGGGGACTGGGATAAGGGAACAATCTACTAAAGTGTACTATATTTTAACTCTAACAATGAAGACAATAGTGCAAAGAAGAGTTTGATATTTTGATTTCTAATTTTTATGCTATGTCTAAAACGAATATCTAACGTGAGTCTGAACTATGAATGTGAGCATGCTGAGGTTAAATGAACATGTAAAGAAATAAATTATCAATATAATGTGGTTAATCTTTCCTCCGGTTGCTAGTCAAGAACTATTGCCAATGGATTAAAACTCTCGTATTTAACCCAACTTAAGAATCATGAACCGTCCACCTACATTTATGTGATTAAACGAAATTCATGTTCTATCCATACAAAACCGGTTCCTTAATTGACTAATACGACTTTCAGGTATATTTCTATCCTGAAGGTAAATCAATTCTCAATTTTTCCAAACTAAGAAAAGATCATATCCTATTGATTCACAACTTTCCAATTTCTTGCTCTCTCGAGTGAAACCGGACTTTTTAGATATACATTAACATAGGCCACACATTAATGCAGTAAGAACAAGAATCAATAGAACAACCATGGAAGAAAAGATGAAAAACCAACTTAATCAACAATCACATTTCAATACCATTGTTCTTAACCTCAGCAAGAAGAGGAATTAGCCACTCATTCGTGGATTAAACATCGTTAAATGAGTGTTAAACATACAAGCAATTGAATTAAAGAAGAAGGAGATAGAGAAAAACCCTGAGATATTCGTCCCCTCAACTGCCTGTAACCCACGTTCTTGCTCCACCAAGTCAGAATATTGAAAAATGAACCTAAGTGTTCTATTTATACTAGTGGGAATTTTTCCCGGAATAACAAGCAACGTGTCATGGAGTGCATCGCGGAGCACTGCCTCTGTGACACGCCACTGACGCGGAGCCTCAATGGAAATTGACTGTCCAGGTAATAAGGACCAACGTGGCACGGCGTGCAACGCGGGGCTAGGCCAACGTGCCACGGCCCCAACGCGCACCCACACTGGAATTTGGCCAAAAAGTCCCTATCCAGGCAAAAGGCCTTCGCGATGGCAGCGTGACACGGCTGCATCGCGGAGCCCCTTTAATTTGTATCGTCCAATGCTATATCCTTTGCTAACATCCGAGTCCAACCCCGATCTCTCCCAACTCGCCTTTTAGCTTCCCAAAATTATATTTCACCTGCAAAACAACGCTAATCATGTTGGTTAGTATAAATTCACATTTTATTATAAATCACATGAGAATGTATAAACATTGATAGATAAACAAGGCTAAAATGACACAATTAGGTATCACTTGGGCATATAAATTTTCCCAAGATCACTTACCCCACACTTAAATCCTTGTTCGTCCCCAAACAACGATCTTACACCTCATGCAATTTACACCCCAACCTGGCTACTTTGGTTCGACAATTCAGGCTACGGTCATACCGATTATTCAATACAACAAATCATCAAGAAAACATGCATGGTCCTATCAATGCAATGACCTTCAACACATCAAGACCTCCTAGACTTAAGAATCGACTCTCAATATTGGCAAACTCATGTGAATCAGCTGATCAAGATATCCGGCACGAAAATTAATCTCTCATCAAGCATGTGCCCTCACAATGCAAGAGAAGTTTCCCTTTTTAATCACATGAACTCTAACGGTTACATGCAGGGGCATATAAACACAATTTCACTCTCTCTCCCAAAAGAATTCACATGCATCATGTCATGAACCATAGGCTTTCCCTTAGTGTATTACTCCACTAATATAAGGAAATGTGATGTAGGATCACGTAGGACTTTAACGGGTTGTAATGTAAGCTACGGAACTAGTAAATATTGGGCTAGCCAATGATAGCTACTAGCATCCTTAAGCGCCTTTTCAATACATCCCATCAAACTCATGGGCATTGTTTCTTCCTTCATCCTACCATTCTTGAAGTCTGTCTTTAGTTTGGCCCATATCTTTAAGCACACTTGACTCGATAACAAAGATTATTCAGACACCTTCATTATATTTTATTTATAACAAGTGCACCTTCAACCTTTTCTTTCCTTTCATCACTCTGCTTTTCTTTTCTTCTCACCATTCTCACTCTTTGACACTTTGGGAAAATTATTTTCTCTTCATAAGCGCTTAAGAGTTTTGGATCAAATTTACGGCTAATGAAAAGAAGGGGTTAAGCTCGGTTTACACATTTTGACACAAGAAAAAAATAATAGGCTAAAGGCTCAATGGGCTAACTAGGGTGTACATTCAAGGTGGGTACAATAATGAAAAAGAGAAACTTTCGGTTAACACAAAGAAATGCCTACATCCTTTCCTACAATACACGTCCTTCATTTCGTTTCGTACACACACCAGGCAAGTTCTAGACACTTCACAATAGCATGGAATAACAAAACCTCACTTCACACTTATTGCACATGCTCAATTCAAGACGTATTCACAGACTCTTCAATCAGCTAATTACAAGAATTCAAACATTAAGCCTCAATCACACTGAATCGACTCTATGGCCTAGGTATCTCAACATATTTACAAAGTTGCATGCTTTCATACGAATCACCTTTGCATTTCAAATATCATGTACGACACGCAACCAGAATTCCGCAACCATAAAGTAACTACAGGTTTTGGGATGCAACCCACAAAATAAAACAACTGAAAAATAAATGAAAAAAATCTACTCCTAACGACTACATTTCCCTTAAGACGGTCGTCATCCATCCATCATAGGGAACGGTCACTAACTAAGACTTCAGTTCAATGGGACCCTTCTCGGTAAAAGAACCGAAAACAAACGCTGAGAAACCCAAGAATTGATTTTTTTTTTCTTTTTTTTTTAAAATATCGATCATTTCGATAAAACCAAAAAATATATATAAAATCAGCTAGCAACATTCAGCAACACACAACAGTTTCACATTAAATTACAATACAGAACAAAAACTTCACAATCACAAATCACAGGTTCACAAAATTTTTTCTACTGGCACAACAACAGATCAAAACATACACAACAACACAACCAACACCTAACTACTCCCACCCCACACTTATCTCTAACACTGTCCCCAGTGTTCACAGAAATTAAAATAGCACAAAAAAATTGGGTGGTGGAACTCCCTGATCAATCAAAATACTCCACTTCTTCATCAGGTGCTGCTGCCTCATCTCCCATGTCTGAATCACCCCCATCGTCATCATTGGACTCCACATCGGAGTCCTCACAACGTGTCTCCTCATCTGTGGGGACATCATCATCCGTGGGCTCTACAAAAGCTGGCCCCACTCGACATAGAGCCCTGGCATTTCTGCCAAAAGGGTAGTCTAGCTCGAGCTGCCATAGCTCCTCTTCTGTTGCCGGCCTCCCGCCTATTCGCAGCTGGAGCATCTGCATCCCGTACATGCGAGCAATGTACTTATCATCCTGAGCATGTCGTTCGGCTAGTGTAAGCACTGGCCCGTGGGTGGTGTCGGGAGCCTTAGTTTTGGTGACATCTAAGGCCCGCCGCTCCATCTGTGGGATATAGTCAAGGGCCTCTTCCTCAATGTCCAGACCCCTCAAGAACGGGGTGAGTAGGCCACCAAATCCATATCTGTGCCCCTGATGCAAACGGGCTCTCTTCATGGCGGAGATAATCACCGCCCCCACATTGATCTCCAGCCCTTTCATCAGGGCGTACACCAAGCATACACGATCCTGGGTTACATCCGTCATATTCACCCCCGAGATTAGGCAGGAACACACGATCTTAAGCCATATTCTGGCTTCCCTGTTCATCTGTGAGTAGGGCAAAGTCTGATGGTAGCCCCTCTCCTTATGTCTGCTCCACCTAGCCATCGATCGGGTTCCACACAAAGTGCATCTGATGTCCGCATATGGTGGAGTGATATTCAGCTGTCGAAGCACATGGGCATCTGTGTCCCGCGCCCCTAAGATAGAACTGAGGTGGTGGGGCTCAAAAGTGACTATTTGCCCCCTTATTTTGATGGTGTGACTTCTGAGAGTCGGGTTCCAGTTGGCGTAGAATTCCCGAATCAAGTGCAATTTGCATTCTTTGGGCTCTTCAAAGATGAAGTTCAGCCCAGCTGCCTCGATCCTATTGACAATCCTGGGGAACTCCTGTGCCAACGGTTCCCTTGCTATGTGTTCCTCGGGGAAGTACTTGCTCTCCTTGTTCTTTGCGTACCACTTCTTCCCCTTCTCTGTCACCCACCTGGTTCCATATTGACGGCGTTGGCCGCGTGGAACCGTTGGTGCTGCTGGGACCACTGTGCCCAGTCTGATTCTTTTTCTTCCGGCGCAGATGTTGATGCGCCTTTTCCCTTGTCTTGCCTGCTTGCCATTTTTCCTGTCAACCCAAATAGACAAGATCAATGTTAAGCCAATTAAAATTTGCTTCGACTAAGATTGGGTTAAGCTAGGCTACCCCACACTTAGTCCTTAGCCAAAATTACAACATTAAGGCAAGATCGTGCTTACTTACACAAACAAACAACAAACATAACAAATATGCTTAGTGCATTTGGAGAATTCGACGGTATATATTCTATGTACTACTCAGACTTTGTATAGCTACCCACAATCATTACCATCGATAACATTTTATCCCATAGCACTTAGCAAGGAGAAACAAAAGAAAATTTTTAACTACATGATCCTCTACAATTCACCCAATTCTTGCAAATTCCAATATTTCCTTCACCCGAGAATTCGTCGGTCTTTTAGCATAGTAACAGTTAGCACATCGACTCATCTCACTCAACATGTACAACCCAGCATGAATTTCACTAGTTCAACTAAATTGTTTCCATTTCAAACTCAAAGTCAATCCCTAGCTATAATTTTATCAAAAATTCGAATAAACTATGTAATTAACGAGTTCAAGCAATCACAATGATACTCCGAACATCAATCAACAATAATTCAATTGAATTTAAGCTTAATTTCTACTTAGGGCATGTTTAGCTCATATCACATGTTCAATCTCGAAGAAAATCGACAAGAAATGAGATAGAATTGAAGAACATACCTTGAATTAGAAGAATTGATGAAAACTCGATGAAATTCTTGGCCTAAGTCCATGTCACGTTGAGGGGGAAGGGGTTTTTGGGAGGTTGGTCGCGGAGGATATGAAGAATGAGGAAAATGGAGGGGGAATCGGGGTTTAAAAGTGGGAAATTCGCATGGGTCACCCGGCAACCCGTCGCGATATACACTTCAACGTGTCACGGAGGGTAACGCGGAGCATGCCCTCCGTGACACGGAGCTATCGTGTGGGTGTTCTGGAATTTTAAAAATTCTAGATTTACACCTCAACGTGTCACGGAGGGTAACGCGGAGGCCCTCCTCCGTGACACGGAGCCATCGCCCTAGCTCACTGTTTTGCCACTTTTTATTATTTTTCATACCTCGAATTTTCCTTTGCGATCCCTTGCACATTTATCCTCTGTTCAACCTGAAATTCATCTTACGGCAAGAAATTGGTTAGAATTATAGGTTTCACTCAAAATAAAAATAAAAACAAAAATAAACTAAAAATTTTGTTGTTAATCTAAAAAAAAGAGAAAAAAAAAGAAATCTATTCACAATTTACAAAGAAAAATTTCACGGGTTGCATCCCGTGCAGCGCATGGTTTACCGTCGCGGCTCAACGTCATTCAGCTCAGTCATCTTCTAGGGTGACATACGTTTTCTCTCGACCACCGTCCTCACCCCAGTAGTGCTTACATCGCTCCGGTGGTTTTCCCAATAACTCTCGTGATTCAACTATCCACGCATCATCACCTTGATCAATCACGTTAATCACCAAGAGTTCCTCGTACACAGTTGAGAGCTTGGTTGCCTTGTATACATCGAACACTTCCACCTTGTCGTGTGCTCGCATGGTTAGCTGCCCTGCTGCTACATCAATCAGCGCTTTCCCGGTCGCCAAGAAAGGACGTCCCAAAATAAATGGGACTTCCGCATCTGGCTCAAAATCCAGCACGACGAAATCCACCGGGAAGATAAGGGAGCCCACTTGCACCAACACATCCTCCACAATGCCATTAGGTCTGGCTAAGGACCGATCCGCTAGTTGCAAGATCACTGATGTTGGTCTAGGACTCCCTAGACCCAACTTCTTGAATACCGATGACGACATCAAATTAATGCTCGATCCCAAATCACATAATCCGCGAGCTCGGATACTCTACCCAATTGTAATTTGTATAGTAAAGTTCCCAGGATCTTTGAGATTTGTGGGCAAACGGTTTTGTATCCGGGAAGTGCACTCCTCCGTGAGAGCTACCGTAGCATACTCAGTCAACCGACTTTTGTTTGCCACAATTTCCTTAATGTAATTTGCATATTTCGGCACTCCCTGCAAAACATCAACAAGAGGTAAGTTAATATGTACCTGTTTCAGCACCTCCATGAATTTCTTGAAACACGCTTCCTCCTTGTGTTTCTTTAATCTTTGAGGGAACGGGGGTGGTGGTCTTTCTGATTCAGCTTCCTTTTTCTTCCCCCTCTCATCACTTTGCTCCCTCTCAACTTCTGCTGCTCCCGATTGTTGAGGTGGTCTTTCTGGTTCCACCTCTTTAAGCTGCAAACCACTCCTTGTGGTCACCGCATTCACCTGCTTGGGGTTGGGATCTGTGTCTCTCGGAAGTCCTCCTCTAGGCCTGGTATTTTGGGCTCCAACAAATTGCCCAAATTGATATTCAAGTGCCTTAGTAGCTAACTGGTTGTTCTTTACCTCGGCTGCCAATTTCACATAGTTAGCCTGCAATTGAGCTTGGTTAGCTATCATCGTCTTGAACATCTCCTCAATGCTGGGTGATGGTGGTGGAGGAGGTGCATTGTTGTTTCTTTATTGTGCCTGATAGTTCTGCTGCCCTCCTTGATTCCTCTGAGCCCCCTGACTCGAACTTTGCCCTTGATGGTTGTTGCTACCCCAAGAGAAATTCAGATGATTCCTCCAGTTGGAATTGTAGCTGTTGCCATACTGTTGGTGGTTGTTCCTCTGTATATTTCCCACAAAGTTCACCGAGTCAGGATTTGCTCCACAACACTCAGCTGAGTGCTCACTACTCCCGCACACTTCACACTAAATCTGCTGCACTGCATTCACTGGGGCTTGAGTCTGGTTCATTGTCATGTTACTGAAGTGGGTGTTGAGTTGATTCTGTAAAGCAGCTATCTGTGCAGCAATAGCTGTAAAATCATCCACTTCTAAAACTCCTGCTGCTTTCCTTGTTCCTCCTCTTGATGAATCAGCATTCCACTCCAGAATGCCCTGCGAAATACGGTTTAACAAGGTATACAACTCCTCATAAGTTTTCTCCAAGGCTTGCCCCCCAGCTACTGAGTCTAGCAAGATTTTTTTGTGGGGTTCAAAACCCTCTATAAAAGTGTGCACCAGCTCATCATTGGATTGATGATGATGAGGACAATCCTGCAACATGGACTTGAATCTCTCCCAAGCTTGATATAGATTCTCTCCATCTCTCTGTTTGAAACTTAGAATTTGACTTCTAAGTCTTGCTGTTTTATCGGATGGAAAAAATCGTATCAAGAATTTCCTTGCAAGATCATCCCACGTAGTAATAGAATTAGGTGGCTCAACTTTCAACCACCTCTTGGCTTCTCCCAATAGTGAGAATGGGAACAATATAAGCCTGACATAATCTGATGACACTCCAGCGGGGATGTAAGTGTCACTTATCTGTAAAAAATTTTGGAGATGCTGCTGTGGATCCTCATGAGGGAGACCTGTGATCTACCCGCTGGTGTGCAGCAATTGCACCATGTTTTGCTTGAGCTCGAACCTCCCTCCTGGCTCAGGTTTGCGGATGCTAGATGTGACATTGTTAGCATGTGGAATTGCCACCTCGCGAACCGGCCTAGTTGCTACTTCCTCGGGCACGAACATTGCCCATACTACTGGTTTATTTTGTTGTTTCTCCATAATTGTTTGTCTGAGCAACTGCAGCTTTCTCTCTAGAGCTTCTCTCCACTGACGATGAAATAGTCTTTCAGGCTCTAAATATGAGTCCACCAGCTCCTTGTCTCTTGCCAGTGTTCAACAGTATTTCTACAAAATACAGGCTAAGACAAAGTTGTCAACACTAAGGAAAAATATAGTAAATTAACACTTAAGAAAAATTCACCAATTGCCAGTCCCCAGCAATGGAGCCAAAAACTTGTTTGGGGTTATTTTGCTCTGGGTATAAAGCTACACGCAAGTGCACGTGGTCGAACAAGTAGTAAAGTGGCTTAAGTAAGCCAAGTATCGATCCCACAGGGACTGGGATAAGGTAACAATCTACTCAAGTGTACTATATTTTAACTCTAACAATGAAGACAACAGTGCAAAGAAGAGTTTGATATTTTGATTTCTAATTTTTATGCTAAGTCTAAAACGAATATCTAACGTGAGTCTGAACTATGAATGTGAGCATGCTGAGGTTAAATGAACATGTAAAGAAATAAATTATCAATATAATGTGGTTAATCTTTCCTCCGGTTGCTAGTCAAGAACTATTGCCAATGGATTAAAACTCTCGTATTTAACCCAACTTAAGAATCATGAATCGTCCACCTACATTTCTGTGATTAAACGAAATTCATGTTCTAGCCTTACAAAACCGGTTCCTTAATTGACTAATATGACTTTCAGGTATATTTCTATCCTGAAGGTAAATCAATTCAATTTTCCCAAACTAAGAAAAGATCATATCCTATTGATTCACAACTTTCCAATTTCTTGCTCTCTCGAGTGAAACCAGAATTTTTAGATATACATTAACATAGGCCACACATTAATGCAGTAAGAACAAGAATCAATAGAACAACCATGGAAGAAAAGATGAAAAACCAACTTAATCAACAATCACATTTCAATACCATTGTTCTTAACCTCAGCAAGAAGAGGAATTAGCCACTCATTCGTGGATTAAACATCGTTAAATGAGTGTTAAACATACAAGCAATTGAATTAAAGAAGAAGGAGATAGAGAAAAACCCTGACATTTTCGTCCCCTCAACTGCCTGTAACCCACGTTCTTGCTCCACCAAGTCAGAATATTGAAAAATGAACCTAACTGTTCTATTTATACTAGTGGGAATTTTTCCCAGAATAACAAGCAACGTGTCACGGAGTGCATCGTGGAGCACTGCCTCCGTGACACGCTACTGACGCGGAGCCTCACTGGAAATTGACTGTCCAGGTAATAAGGCCCAACGTGGCACGGCGTGCAACGCGGGGCTAGGCCAACGTGCCACGGCCCCAACGCGCACCCACACTGGAATTTGGCCAAAAAGTCCCTATCCAGGCAGAAGTCTTCCGTGATGGCAGCGTGACACGGCTCCATCGCGGAGCCCCTTTAATTTGTGCCGTCCAATGCTATATCCTTTGCTAACATCTGAGTCCAACCCCGATCTCTCCCAACATGCCTTTTAGCTTCCCAAAATTATATTTCACCTGAAAAACAACGCTAATCATGTTGGTTAGTATAAATTCACATTTTATTATAAATCACATGAGAATGTATAAACATTGATAGATAAACAAGGCTAAAATGACACAATTAGGTATCACTTGGGCATATAAATTTTCCAAGTTCACCAGTCTCAGTACGAGCCGTACTAAGAACTGTGATGAAAGTAAAAAGGATAAATTGGGAAGAAGGCAACATACAACTCTTAGTAAAAGCCGTACCACGATGGTACGATCCGTAACTGGAGTCGTGGAAATATTCATAAGAAACTGCACAAAGTCAGACTCTTGGTATGGATGGACTCTTGAACCGCGGCACAAATGTACAAATTATACTAGGATCCGTGGTGAACTTCAGAAGATTCTCAGTACTTGTAAGAACTTGAAACACTACAGACAGTATGATTCGTGTCAAGAAGATACAAGTCGTACCACAACAGTCATGAAGAATTCTAGAAGATGTTAAAGTTCTTAGGGCCAAACCACGGAAGCAATGTATGACTCGTTGGATGAAGGTACGAGTCGTACCAGGACGCCAACACTTAGCCAAATCTGTTGTAGCCAAGAACTTACAAAAAGCAGTTACGAATCATACAATCCTACTATGGGTCATAGATAAATCGTGGCACAGTCGGCATCAAATATGGAAAACTCCCCATTAGCTTAGGAAAAGATTTCTAATGTCTGTATAAATATCCTTTATGTTTTATTTTAGTTAGAGAAGGACAAAATTGAGTTAGTAGACATGTGAATAGTTACTTTTGAGAATTTTTATCGAGTTTTGAGGAGCAATTCTTGGGATAAAATTCTTGATTTCTTACATTGTTCTTGTGGTTGTTCTTAGATAATCAAATCTGATTTCCTTCCAATTGTTGTTGTAAGTATTTAATTATGTGTTTGTCTATGAATGCGAATTACAATCTTATAACCATAAAAGCCTAAAACCTCCACAAATAGGGGTTGTGGGAACCATGACGGATTAACAAATTAGGGTTGCACAAAAGTGATTCAAAACCAATGCGAAAAGCGTGTATTGTATTCTCTTCATGTTTAAACGTTTCTTAACAGTGTACAATGTTAGGACTTTCCTGAATTCTTTACTTTCATGACCTAGAGAAGTATAGATTAGGAAAAGATAATCACAACAAAGCCTTGATCTTTACGATCATTGTATTAACTTGATCTGTGGTCGCAGGTTAGTTAAATATGGAAGATAACAGTTAGTTTGGAATTGCTCATGAGACCTGGCCCGGTAATTGTGTATAGTCATCCAATAGGAACGAACCAGTTGTTTGGATGAATCCTATTTATCAGTTCTACAAGTAAGCATTTGGATTGATCACGTGTGTATACCCGAAGCAGTTATGAACCCATGGGGAACACTTACTGTAGTTGTTTTCAAATCTTGATTTAAATCATAATTATAATCTTTGCTTTAACATTTTTTTCTTTAAACCCCCCAATTTGGAGATAACTTACCAACAAGTTTACTTACCATTATGAGTCTAGAACTTCCATATTCCCTGTGGATTTGATCCCAAACCTCTTAGTTGGGTTCTTTATTGACAATGAACACTTCATACTTTTTCAGAAAATGTGAGTTTGATTGTTATCAAAAAGTGGCGCCGTTGCCGAAGAATATGACAAAGATTAAATTAATTGCTTGTATTTGACGTTTGGTTGTTATTTCCTGAATTACGTTTTCTTTTTGTTTTTGGATATCCACATGTTGTTGCTTGGTGAATCCAAGTACTCGTTGGAGTGGAAACCCTTTAATTCTGTTGGATCTCGAACTTGAATGAACACTGTGGAGGATGGAAAACCAGGAGCAAAGAGATGCCCGCATAGCTGAAGAAGCTAGGAAAGCAGAGCTAGCTCGGAAAGTTGCACTTTAGGATGCGGAGGATGCTCGAGACGAGGTTCTGAATGCTGGTCGACATAGGAGGGGCAGCAGAGGACAAAGATATGCCCCTCAGTTCTTCGATGAAGATGACTCGGACGTCAATGAAGTCGGTTCAACCGAAGCAATTATACCACCACCACTGACTGGTAGGGCCAAATTTGACATCATGATCACCATGATTCAAATATTTATCATGAAAGGGGTGTTCAGTGGTCATGCAGCTGACGATGCCAACCTGCACTTGATGAACTTCGTGGGAATATGCAAGGCATACAAGTTGCACGGAGTTAGCCAAGATGCCATCAGACTCAGACTTTTTCTCTTTTCTCTGTCCGGGGAAGCCACTTAATGGTTATCGAAGTTGCCCAATAAGTCCATAAGCAACTGGAGGGAGCTCAGGCAAGCTTTCTTAGAGAGATTCTTTCCACCCTACAAGATGTTGCAACTCTAGGATGAAATTTATAAATTCTGAAAACATAAAACTGGGGCACTTCATGAAACCTGGCTGAGGTTCAAGAAGAAGTTGACAAAATGCCTGAACCATAAGATTCCAGATGACAATTTGTTAGAAATCTTTTACAGGTCCTTAAACAACAGTACCAAAGCTATAGCAGGCACAATGGCGGGAGGAGCACTGATGAGTCACACCTGGGAGCAAGCCGCTACCATTCTTGTCAAGGTGACAAAACCAAACAGGGCATGGCATACCCAGGAGGAGACACAGTGGCCAGTACATATGTTGTTGGTTTGATTGCAGACCAATGTAGAAAAGAAGAAGAGGGTGACCAGGAGCTGGCTCATATGCGCACATCGTTTGGATATGCTTACTAAGCACATGATGGAGCTGGAGCCAGAAAGGTGAATGTAGTGGGGACACAGGGACAGGAGCCAGGGCAGAACCACTCAGATTCCAAGGTGGAGGTAAACTTCTTGGACAACTAGGTGGCGTGTTTTCGAGCCAATGCCCAAGGGTCTAGAAAAGACACTTGGCACCAAGGTTCTGGAAACCAAGGGAAGAACCAATATAGAGACAACTATGATCCTAATGGGTACAGAGACAGAAGCTGAGGTCATGAGCGTGAAGGAGACTGGAGAAGGAATGATGGATACCGCAATGATCGAGCTAGATTGTACGTGCCTCCTAATGCACGTGATGGGGAGGCTGCACAGTCAAAGTTAGAGAGCATGATGGATAAGATGCTGAAAAATGTGAGGTCCATAGATGATCAGTTGAAGGAAATCCCTGGCGATATATCAAGCATTGGTTAGAGAGTGGAGTCCCATGCAACGGCTATCAAGCAGATTGAACAACAGCTAGGGCAACTGTCTGCATCTTTGAACCCTAGGCAAAAGGGCACGCTACCTAGCAACACAGTCCAAAATCCAAAGAATGATGGTCACTGTATGGTTGTGATGACTAGGAGCGGGAAAGACTACTGTTGACTCCCCCACTATCGGTTGTAGATGAAAGGAAAAAAGAGAGCCTTATTGTCACGACCCGAACGGAGGTGTTATACCCCATACGATTCCCGGCACCTAGTTGACCTATTCGCAAGTTGGTTAAGCATATTTGAAGGCTATACGTGCTAAAGAAAGGCCCGGGAAAAAGATCGGACGAGAACCCTATTGAACCATCGCGGAAGGAGCCGAGGCAGAGCCCCTCCGCGATGGCAACGTGTCACGGAGGTGGAGCCTCCACGTTGGCTCCGTCACACGTTGGCCTTGTCCAAGACCAAGTATATAAAGCCCCACTTCGGTTTTAAATCAATCATTCTTATAATTTCCAGTGAAAACAGAGAGGAAAAACCATAGGAAAGAAAAGAATGAAGAGGGTAAATATATTTTCGTCCGATTACGCTGCCAAACGTAGTCCAAACCCAAATTAACCTCAGGTACCGAGGTATTTAGCAGCAGAGAGCATTCCTACAGATGTAGTTTCGCAAAATAAGGCCGACGAATCGTCGAGCTAGCGAGCCAAGGTAAGTAGAATTGCTCCAAACTAGTGTCTATGTGCTCCTAGCTGTGAAGTGAATACTTCTCCCTTCTGGACTTCTGAAAAATAGCGAGTTTTCGACTGTCTTTCGATAAGCCTAAGTTTAGGCTATAATTATATCGAAAGTGACGTTGTTCTTCAGAATAAAGCTATATTTAGTATAAATTGACGTATATATGAATGCGGTTGGAAGAAATAGCTGGAGTACTGAACGAACCTCATCCGACAGCCGGGTAACTCGAGGTTAAGGTATGTAAAGCTAGTTTCTTCGGCAAGTTATTAATTCTAGCATAGTAAAATAGAGTAAATTCTATAAGAAAGTTTCAGCAGTCGAGTATTATGTCCAGTGTGAATTCAGTAAGCATGTCCAAGTTATTATACCGTATGCAGAATAAAAGTCAGTAAATTAGTGTCAGACAGCGAGATATTATTCGAGACTTAGTATAATTCAGTATCAGATTCAGTATAACCTATTATGTGATTAGCAAGCATGTTGTAGAATAAAAAGAAATAGATTTTCATAATAAAGGTCAGTAAACAAAGATCAGATAGACAAACAGTTATGGCTACAGATTAGCCATTCAGATAGATAGTATCCTGGCTACAGATTAGCCATACAGTTAAACAAAGATTTCAAAATCAGTATAATCAGTGAAGAGTCAGTATAATACAGAAAGAGATCGGAATAAGAAATCAGATTTCAGATAGTCTTTTTCAGTTATACATGCTTGCTATTTATATGTGCTATTGTTTGTTGAGACTTGATATGGCGTGAGGGCACCTTATTGAGCGTCCTCGCTGCCCCGGGTTGGTAATCGTGTCGCCCAGTGAGTGGGTGGGTTTTGCGTCACTCCAAGGAGTGGCATGCCGTCCCCATCTTGGACGAAGATGGGATGAAGCTTTCCCCATAGCAGTCTGATCAGCATTACAGGTACAACTCCGATATCAGATAGCCCTGTTGAGCAGTGTCCAGGGAATCAGACCCTATCTGTTACTGTCTTTTCATTCAGTTATTACAGGTGTAGCTCCGATTTCAGATAGCCCCGTAGAGTGTGTCCGAGGATCCAGACCCTATCTGTTGCTGTCTACACAGGAGTCCTCCGGACCCAGACACGGTTGCTTATATCGGAGGCTATGGCCTGAGCCGGAGACCCAGGGGGCTGGTAGAGGAGCTCCGAAGTGAGTAGATGAGTGGAGTGACTTATTTTTGGTTGGTTTTGACCATGGTAGGGGTATATAGATTGTTTGCTTGCTTGGCGCCATCCGGCTTATGGGGGTTGGTATTGGCTCTTGCTTGCTATTTGTATATCTATTTATGTGCTATATACTAGCTACTAGACAGCAGGCCGACGCGTCTACAGGTACGCCTCTGCCATATCAGTACAAAAAGCTTGATTCAGTTCATACCAGCTTCTTCAGATTCAGCTATCTCCTGCTATACAGAAATGGTAGTTATGTTATCTATATTCAGTTGTTTTCAGTTGTATTATTTCAGTTTCTTTGTATACTCAGTACCAGTGGTACTGACGCCCAGTGGGGCGCTGCATTACTTGCCTGCAGGTACTCATAGACGAGGAGGCGATCCCTCGTGATTCCAGCCAGCTATTGAGTATTCAGCTCCTGTCATCCGGAGTCTGATTTCTAGAGGTGTAGCTCTTTTCCTTTTTGTACAGTATGGGTAGGTCGGGGCCCTATCTCGATCATTTCTATTGTTATTCCTAGAGGCTTGCAGTCTGTATATATTTCCCTGTGGTCAAGTGAGCCGGTCGTGTGAGGCTGTGCAGTTGTTATAGTTATTTAGTATTTCAGTTCCTGTTGGCCGTGTGTGGCCATAACCAGTCAGTAGTGGTGACCTTGCCAATCACGTAATTATTTAGCATGCTATTGTTGAGTTACAGAGAACTAGACAGCATGGTGGCCTTGTCGGCCCGCATAGGTTCCCCTATAGTAGTACGTTTCTGGTTAGCTGTTATTACAGGTACAGGTGGCTATAGGCCAATTGGCTGGAGGCTGTGTTTACAGCCGTTATATAGCCCTTTGTTTCTAGAAATTTGAGTTAGAGCCAGCTGTTCGGTGGTTTGCTATATGGGTTAAAAACCGACACGCAAGTGCATGTGGTCAAACAAGTAATAAAGTGGTTAAGTAAGCCAAGTATCGAACCAAGGAGACTCTGGATAAGTAAAAATTGCTCAAGTATACTATATTCTATCTTACTTCAATATGCTGACAACAACGTAACCAAAAGTTAAATAATTTTTTGTTTATAAATTATATACTAAAACTATTAACAATTATCTACTTTGAATTGAAACTATGGATATGAGCATGCCAAGGTTAAGAACAAGTAATGAACTTGATTATAGTCATAATTTGGTTAATCTTCTCTTCCTGTTGCTAGCCAAGAACATTAGCCTAGAGATTAAAACTCTCATATTTAATCTCACTTAAGAATAATAAACCATCCGTCTACATTTCTGTGATCAAATGCAATTTATGACCTAGCAATACAATTCCGATTCCTAAATTGACTAATAAGGCTTTCAAGTATATTTCTATCAGGAAAGCACATCAAAACTCAATTTTCCCAAATCAAGTTAAGAACAATACCCTATTAATTCACAGCTTTCCAATTTCTTGCTCTCTCGAGTGAAATCGGACTTTTTAGATATACATTAATGTCGGCCACACACTGATGCAGTAGAAACAAGAATTAATAGAACAACATAGAAGAAGAAGATGAAAAACCACATAATTCAATAATCAAAATTCATCACCATTGTTCATAACCTCAGCAAAGAAGAGAATTAGCCACTCATTTGTGGATTAATCATCCTAAAACAAGTGTTAATCATACAAACAATTGATTGAAAGAAGAAAGAAAGAGAGAAAAACCCTTAGCTTTTTCGTCCCTCAACTGCCTGTAACCCACGTCCTTGCTCCACCAAGTCTGAATTTTTGAAAAATAAACCTAAGTGTGCTATTTATAGTAGTAGGACTCTTTCCTGGAATAACAAGCAACGTGTCACAGAGTGCATCGCGGAGCACGGCCTCCGTGACACGCTACGGACGCAGAAGCCTTCTGGAAAATCACCCGAAAATGGCCCGGGCAGCACCCTGCCGCGTTGGCAGCCCTTGGTCACGGAGGCCACCTGCCGTGGCACGTTGCCAACGTGTAGGTGGGCTGTTGTGAGCGGTCTGCCTGCCGTGGCACCTTGTCGACGCGCCGGTGGGCTGTTTTGTGCCTCATCTTTGCCGACGTTCGCGTGTTGATTCCATTTCCAAGCCTCTACTTCACCAACTCATGGATTAGTTACTCAAAAGTCATAAAAACCTACAAAACAAAGGCTAATCATGTTGGTTAGCACATATCTTTACTTTATCTAAAATTACATGAAAATGTATACAATAATCTTAGATAAACAAGACTAATTTAAGTCGTAAAGCGTATCTCGAGCATATATTTTTGCCCGTGATCACCAGCCAGGCACCAGATGTGCTTAGGATCACCAGATAGCAGTCCAGGTCCTACTAGGGCACCAGGTGCCAGTCATACCCCCCAAGGCGGGGCGTGACAAACTTGGTATCAGAGCAGGTTGTGTCCTAGGGAGTCTGCAAGCCATGCTAAGTAGAGTCTTGTCTATGGATGTGTTGTGCACCACATACTATAGGCAGGAGGCTGCGAGGCATGATAGGATGGTTACTCTTCTTTCTCAGTCAGTCGTGCTATAGAATGGTACAGTATAGGGTCGAATCCCTGAAACTTATCATATTCTTTGTCTACAGATAAGAATGGCAGACCAACGTCATCCTTCCATCGGCAGAAGATTAGACACAGCAGCAGGAGAAGGCACCAGCAGGATGCCTCAGTTTTAGTCAGAGTCAGCCCGAACTGAGGGCGATATAGAGGCTTCATCACAGCCCTCTCAGCAGTCCCCCTCACATCAGGAGCCGTTAGGCACTACACCTCCCCCGATAGCTCCTGTGCCCTCGCCATCGGATCAGGAGGTTCGTAGCGCTGTAGTTATGTTGGCGCAGATGATGGCCACATAGCGCCAGTCAGTGCCACCTGTAGCAGCAGAGCCTTCAGGTGGGTCAGGTAGTTCCAGGGTTAGGGAGTTTTTGGCACTGGGTCCCCCGTAATTTACAGGGTCAGATCCGAGAAAAGACCCCCAGGACTTCCTAGATCAGATGCAGAGGATATTCCGAGTTATGCATGTGACCCCTTCAGAGTCTGTTGAGCTGGCAGTGTTCCGGTTACAGGATATAGCTATACTGTGGTACGAGAGTTGGGAAAGGTCCCGAGGGAGAGGTGTTACCTCTCCGACCTGGACCAGCTTCTCGGAGGCCTTTCTAGATCATTATTTGCCACGAGAGATCCGGCAGGCTCGGATGGACCAGTTCCTACATCTAGAGTAGGGGGCGAGGAGTGTACGTGAGTATGCTTTATAGTTTGACTCCTTAGCCCGTTATGCTCCAGCATTTGTTGATACTATGCCAATGAGAGTTCACAGATTTATCATGGGTCTGAATCTGGAGTATACTGAGGCATGTATGATGGCAACGCTGCGAGAGGATATGGACATTGCTCGAGTACAGGCTTTTGTTCAGACCATAGAGGGACTTAGACAGCGGCAGCAGAGTAGTAGACAGATCAGTCAGGAACAACGCCGCAGAGATAGACCAAATGAGATACAAAGGGAAGTTCAGAGAGGACCCAGGCCTCCACCACAGCAGCAGCAGCGAGGTAGATATGTTCGTAGAGGGCAGGCAGGGCTCAGTGGCAGTTCTAGAACGGTAGATTCCCCGCAGTAGAGAAGGGGAGAACAGAGTAGATTTACACCCTCACTCTTCCCCTATTGTAATTGACCACACTCCGGAGCTTGTAGTGTGGCTCCACTGGGTGTTATATTTGTGGAAAGGAGGGGCACCAGATGAGAGACTATCCGACCAGAGGTCAGGGGAGTAGAGGCAGTCAGGACAGGGGATCCGCAGGGCCACGAGCCCCAGCAGCCTCAGCGGGGTGTGGGCCTTCAGGTTCAGTAGGCAGAGGCTGAGGTAGATCAGGGGCTTCCAGTTCAGGTACAGATTCAAGCCGTACTTATGCATTGCCAGGGAGACAGGATTCAGAGACGTCTCCAGATGTAGTGAAAGGTATGCTGACTATCTGTTCATGCCCTGCTTATGTATTGATTGATCCAGGATCCACTCTGTCATATATTACCCCATTTGTGGCATAAAAGTTCAATATTGCACCAGAATTATTACAGCAGCCCTTTTTGATATCCACACCCGTCGATGACTCGATCGTAGCTAGCAGAATTTACCGGGGGTGTACAGTAGAGGTTGCTGACCGTCAGACCACAGTAGATCTGGTCGAGTTAGAAATGATAGACTTCGATGCCATAATGGGTATGGATTGGCTAGTGCCGTGATTTGCCAATGTTGAATGTTGGACCAAGACGGTCCGATTCCACTTTCCAGGAGAAGCAGTGCGGGAGTGGAAGGGCAGCACCGCTACGCCAAAAGGTAGGTTTATTTCCTACCTTCAGGCGAGGAAATTGATATCTAAGGGATATATTTACCATCTGGTCAGAGTTCAGGATATCCGAGCAAAATCTCCAACACTCCAGTCTGTTCCGGTGGTGAATGAGTTCCCTGATGTGTTTCTGGATGAGTTACCTGGTATTCCCCCAGAAAGGGAAATAGATTTTGCTATTGATTTATTACCAGGCATTCAGCCTATATCAATTCCTCCTTATCGTATGGGTCCTGCAGAACTCACAGAATTAAAGGAGCAGCTGAAAGACTTGTTAGATAAAGGTTTTATTAGGATGAGTACTTCACCATGGGGTGCGCCAGTTCTGTTTGTGAGGAAGAAAGATGGCTCGCTCTGTATGTGCATAGATTATCGGCAATTGAACAAAGTTACAGTGAAAAACAAGTACCCGCTTCCCAGAATTGATGACTTATTTGATCATTTGCAGGGATCCAGATATTTTTCTAAGATAGACTTGCGGTCCGGATACCACCAGGTTCGAGTTCGTGAAAGAGATATTCCCAAAACGGCGTTCAGAACCCGATATGGACACTTTGAATTTCTGGTTATGTCCTTCGGGTTGACGAATGCCCCAGCAGTATTCATGGACCTGATGAACAGTATTTTCAGACCATACCTGGACCTGTTCGTGATCATGTTTATTGATGATATTCTGGTATATTCTCGCTTTGAAGTAGATCACCGGACTCATTTGCGGACAGTGCTCTAGATCCTCAGGGACTGCCAGTTATATGCTAAATTTTCCAAGTGTGAATTCTGGCTGAACTCAGTAGCCTTCTTGGGGCATATTATGTCAGATGTTGGTATACAGGTTGACACGCAGAAGATAGAAGCAGTCAAATCATGGCCTAGGCCTACCACTCCGACCGTAGTCCGCAGTTTTCTGGGATTAGCGAGATATTACAGGAGGTTTGTTGAGGGATTCTCTACTATAGCGGCACCTCTGACCAAACTGACACAGAAAGCAACAAAGTTTCAGTGGACAGAGGCATGCGAGCAGAGCTTCCAGGAACTGAAAGATAGATTGACCTCCGCCCCAGTGTTAACATTGCCGGAAGGTACAGAAGGTTATTCAGTATATTGCGACGCATCAGGCATTGGGTTGGGTTGTGTGTTGATGCAGCATGGTAAGGTGATTGCGTATGCTTCCAGACAACTGAGGAAACACGAAAAGAATTATCCTACCCATGACCTGGAGTTAGGCACAGTCATCCACGCCTTGAAAATGTGGAGACATTACCTGTATGGCGTCCATGTTGATATTTTCACAGACCACAAGAGCCTACAGTATATCTTCACTCAGAGGGAGCTGAATCTGCGGCAACGTTGCTGGTTGGAGCTGCTAAAGGATTATGATGTGAATATTCTGTACCACCCGGGAAAAGCTAATGTTGTAGCAGATGCTCTCAGTCGGAAGTCCATGGGGAGCTTGGCGTATTTGCAGCCCGAGCAGCGGGAATTGGTCAGGGAAATACATCAGTTAGCTCGCCTAGCCGTTCGTGTAGAAGAAATAGAGGACGGTAAAGCGGTAATTCAGAACACCGCCGTGTCATCGTTAGTTGTGGAAGTGAAAGAACGGCAATTTGAGGATCCTGACCTAGTTCAGCTTAAAGATTATATTCCTCTAGGGAAGGCGCCAGGATTTCGGGTAACAGAGGATGGAGTGCTGCGTTGTAAAGATTGTTTATGTGTTCCTAATGTTTCAGGCCTCCGCCAGCAGATTATGAACGAGGTACATTACGCCCGTTATTCTCTTCATCCCGGTGCAACAAAAATGTACCATGATATCAAAGAAAACTACTGGTGGCCAGGTATGAAAAGGAAAATTGCTGAATTTGTAGCCCAGTGTCCTAACTGCCAACAGGTAAAGGCGGAACACCAGAAACCAGGTGGGTTAACTCAGGACATAGTTGTGCCTCTCTTGAAATGGGAAGCAGTAAATATGGATTTTGTAGCAGGATTACCCCGTACCAGACACAGACATGACTCTATATGGGTGATAGTTGATAGATTGACTAAATCAACTCATTTCCTACCAGTAAGAACTACTTTCTCGGCCGAAGATTATGCGGAGTTGTATATCCGAGAGATAGTCAGATTGTACGGAGTGCCAGTATCCATTATTTCAGACAGAGGAGCGCAGTTCACGACTAGATTTTGGCAATAATTCCAGAAGGGTCTGGGAACGCAGATTAATTTGAGCACAACATTCCACCCTCAGACAGATGGACAGGCTGAGCGCACTATTCAGAAGCTCGAGGATATGCTGCGAGCGTGTGTGCTAGACTTTGGTGGTAGCTGGGAAGAGCATTTGCCATTGATAGAATTTTCTTATAATAATAGCTATCACTCGGCTATTCAGATGGCACCTTTCGGGGCTTTATACGGGCGAAAATGCAGATCGCCGGTTTGCTGGTTCGAAATAGGAGAATCAGCGTTGATTGGGCCAGACACTGTTCAGCAGTCAGAGGAGAAGGTAAAGCTTATTAGAGAACGCCTACTGACTGCACAGAGCCGCCAGAAATCATATGCTGATGTGCGGCGCAGAGACCTGGAGTTTAATGTAAATGATTGGGTATTTCTGAAAGTATCTCCGATGAAAGGGGTGATGAGATTTGGCAAGAAAGGTAAGCTCAGTCCGAGGTTTGTTGGGCCTTATCAGATTCTTCGAAGGATAGGCCGAGTAGCATATGAATTGAACCTGCCTCCAGAGCTAGAATCCGTTCATCCGGTCTTTCACGTGTCTATGCTGAGGAAATGCATAGGATAGCCATCCAGAGCATTCCCAGTCCAGGATATCCAGGTTACAGAAGAGCTGGCCTACGAAGAGGTTCCGGTAGCTATCTTAGATAGACAGATTCATAGATTGAGAACTAAGGATATTGCATCTGTCAAGGTATTGTGGCATAACAGGAACCGAGAGGAGATGACGTGGGAGGCTGAAGAAGATATGAAAGCTAGATATCCTCACCTATTCCAGGCCTAGTCAAACGACAGGTACGTCCGTATTATTACTTATGCAGTACCTTATGGTTGTATATATATATATGAGAAAGATTGATGTTTAGCTATCCAGTGAATCTTAAAGTATTGCGTGCAGTATCTGTGTTGGACTTTTCTGCATTTCAGGTTTTTGCTATAGTCCATATTACAGGGGAAACTCTGCCGAAATTTTCCTAGGTAGTAAGTTGAGAAGTCCTCTAGATAGAAGTTTACATTCGAGGACGAATGTTCTTAAGGGAGGGAGAATGTTATACCCCGTAGGATTCCCGGCACCTAGTTGACCTATTTGCACGTTGGTTAAGCATATTTGAAGGCCATACGTGCTAAAGAAAGGCCTGAGAAAAAGATCAGACGAGAAACCTATCGAACCATCGCGGAAGGAGCCGAGGCAGAGCCCCTCCGCGATGGCAACGTGTCACGGAGGTGGAGCCTCCGCGTTGGTTCCGTGACACATTGGTCTTGTCCAGGCCCAAGTATATAAAGCCCCACTTCGGTTTTAAATCAATCATTCTTATAATTTCCAGTGAAAACAGAGAGGAAAAACCAGAGGAAAGAAAAGAACGAAGAGGGTAAATATATTTTCGTCCGATTACGCTGCCAAACGTAGTCCAAACCCAAATTAACCTCAGGTACCGACGTATTTAGCAGCAGAAAACATTCCTACGGATTTAGTTTCGCGAAATACGGCCGATGAATCGTCGAGCTACCGAGCTAAGGTAAGTATAATTGCTCCAAACTAGTGTCTATGTGCTCCTAGCTGTGAAGTGAATACTTCTCCCTTCTGGACTTCTAAAAAATAGCGAGTTTTCGACCGTCTTTCGATAAGCCTAAGTTTAGGCTATAATTATATTGAAAGTGACGTTGTTCTTCGGAATAAAGCTATATTTAGTATTAATTGACATATATATGAAGTAGCTGGAGTACTGAACGAGCCTCGTCCGACAGCCGGGTAACTCGAGGTTAAGGTATGTAAAGCTAGTTTCTTCGGCAAGTTAGTAATTCTAGCATAGTAAAATAGAGTAAATTCTATAAGAAAGTTTCAGAAGTCGAGTATTATGTCCAGTGTGAATTCAGTAAGCATGTCCGAGTTATTATACCGTATGCAGAATAAAAGTCAGTAAATTAGTGTCAGACAGCGAGATATTATTCCAGGCTTAGTATAACTCAGTATTAGATTCAGTATAGACTATTATGTGATTAGCAAGCATGTTGTAGAATAAAAAGAAATAGATTTTCATAATAAAGTTCAGTAAAGAAAGATCAGATAGACAAACAGTTATGGCTACAGATTAGCCATTCAGATAGATAGTATCTTGGCTACAGATTAGCCATACAGTTAAACAGAGATTTCAAAATTAGTATAATCAGTGAAGAGTCAGTATAATACAGAAAGAGATCGGAATAAGAAATCAAATTTCAAATAGTATTTTTCAGTTATACATGCTTGCTATTTATATGTGCTATTGTTTGTTGAGACTTGATATGGCGTGAGGGCACCTTATTGAGCATCTTCGCCCCCCCTGGGTTGGTAATCATGTCGCCCACTAAGCGGGTGGGTTTTACGTCACTCCAAGGAGTGGCATGCCGTCCCCAACTTGGACAAAGATGGGATGAAGCTTTCCCCATAGCAGTCTGATCAGCATTACAGGTACAGCTCCGGTATCAGATAGCCCTGTTGAGCAGTGTCCAGGGAATCAGACCCTATCTGTTACTGTCTGTACATTCAGTTATTACAAGTGTAGCTCCGGTTTCAGATAGCCCCGTAAAGTGTGTCCGGGGATCCAGGCCCTATCTGTTGCTGTCTACACAGGAGTCCTCCGGACCCAGACAAGGTTGCTTATATCGGAGGCTATGGCCCGAGCCGGAGACCCAGGGGGCTGGTAGAGGAGCTCCGAAGTGAGTAGATGAGTGGAGTGACTTATTTTTGGTTGGTTTTGACCCGGGTAGGGGTATATCGATCGTTTGCTTGCTTGGCGCCATCCGGCTTATGGGGGTTGGTATTGGCTCTTGCTTGATATTTGTATATCTATTTATGTGCTATATACTAGCTACTAGACAGCAGGCCAATGCGTCTACAGGTACGCCTCTGCCTTATCAGTACAGAAAGCTTGATTCAGTTCATACCAGCTTCTTCAGATTCAGCTATCTCCTACTATACAGAAATGCTAGTTATGCTATCTATATTTAGTTGTTTTCAGTTGTATTATTTTAGTTGCTTTGCATACTCAGTACCAGTGGTACTGACGCCCAGTGGGGCGCTACATTACTTGCCTGCAGGTACTCATAGACGAGGAGGTGAACCCTCGTGATTCCAGCCAGCTATTGAGTATTCAGCTCCTGTCATCCGGAGTCTGATTTCCAGAGGTGTTGCTCTTTCCCTTTTTGTATAGTATGGGTAGGTCGGGGCCCTGTTCCGATCATTTCTATTGTTATTCCTAGAGGCTTGCAGTTTGTATATATTTCCCTGTGGTCAGTTGAGCCGGTCGTGTGAGGCCGTGTAGTTGTTGTAGTTATTTAGTATTTCAGTTCCTGTTGGCCGTGTGTGGCCATAACCAGTCAGTAGTGGTGACCTTGCCGGTCACGTAATTATTTAGCATGCTATTGTTGAGTTACAGAGAACTAGACAGCATGGTGGCCTTGTCAGCCCGCATATGTTCCCCTATAGTAGTACGTTTCTGGTTAGCTGTTATTATAGGTACAGGTGGCTATAGGCCAATTGGCCGGAGGCTGTGTTTACAGCCGTTATATAGCCCTTTGTTTCCACCAGCCAGGCACCAGATGTGCTTAGGCTCACTAGATAGCAGTCCAGGTCCTACTAGGGCACCAGGTGCCAGTCATACCCCCCAAGGTGGGGCGTGACAGGAGGCCCGGATTGTAACACGGGACAAGGAGCCCCGAGAGACCCCAAGTCGACCCATGGCATAAGTATACATCTAACTCAATAAAGAAACTGAATAATCAAAAATATACTCATAGCAGAAGTCTAACTTAATCATAACATCAGAATACGAAATCCAAAGCTGAATACATACATATGTCTGAAAAGCCACTAAACATGACGAGTTGATGGGACTAGACCCTAACTAACTCAACAAAATTGAAACTGAAATACAAGTAAGAAATCTGAGTAGTCTATTCCTCGAGAGATGAGGACTCACCAACAATGCAAATGCTAACTCTGACAAGATGACTATGAGTGGGGCTGAACCTGGGAGCCGAGTCCTGTATCATGAAATGATACAACATAGAGTATGCGGTCAGTACATGGAATACACCGAGTATGCAAGGTAAGTAAAAATGTACATTTAAAATGTATAGAAACTCATAAATGATCATAAGAGTAGGACAACAAGCTCATAACATAAGGCTCAAGGTTTTCAAACATTCGTAATAAAATCGTAATCATAATCATAAGAGAAAAGCTTTATTGTACATGACTTGAGCCATTATACATAATCATAAACATGCATAAATCGTGAGGAACAGAGGGAGATTCTCATAACCAACATACACCATACAAGCACACATGGAGCCCGACCTGTAACCTTAGTCGGGAGGGCGTTCATACCTTGCCAAGGGTAGAACCAGGAGAGTCATGATATCACCATGAAAAGGGCCATTTGGGCCAGGGGACAGTCACAAGAGAGGTCCCATCATGTCCTACGGTGGCACATAGTTTTGAGATATGGGGCAGAACCTGGTCCTTGAACCTACTCGGTGTTAAATACTACTTCCAAAACATATATAGTGTTCATAGTATAATATGCATGAGATTCATGGGCTAGTTAAATCATAATAATCATAAACATGCTTGTGAATTTGTGAACTAGCCATGAGGTTAAGGCCCGTGAGTCGGCCAAAAACTTAATTTGAAAATCGGGGGATTCATGCATACTTGTACATCATACATATACTTTGCAAATCCTCAAATCATAATGTCTAATTGAACAAATCCCTATTTCAAGTCATAAATCATGATGCATTTATGAATATCAACAATTTAAGTAAAGTTCATAACTCCATTCATCATAGAACATGCATAATTAGGCTTAAGTTAGGAGAAATTGAAATCATTAATTTTAATATCAAAATAGTTGTAGAATCTGATCATAATTCATAAAATATAATATAAATCGCAAAAGAAAATAACCCATTAATAGATCATTGGAATTCCCCAAGATTTAAGTCAAAACCCCATAAGATCCTTGATCTACTTTCATGAATTAAGAGAGATTAGGCATGGGTATGAACGAAACACCCATTAATAACCCTACATACCTGGGTAAGATCAGTTCTCTCCACTCCTAGAAAGCCCAAAGGGAGATTGATGAAAAACACCTTGAAGACTAGCTTGATCACCTCTAAACTTTTCAAACTTTGCACGCATGAGAATGAATAAGTTAGGAAGACTTGACGTATCTTAATACACTTCAGAAAATAACATAAAACGACATAGTTTAGGCATTAGAAACTTAAGAATTAGGGAAAAGCCCTTACTGAATTCACAGAACACAACTGTCAGGTTGTCCTAATGGAGGACCTAACGACTCATTGCTTGGGGTCACGACTCGTGGAGTCGGTCATGAAGTACACTTCCTGGGCTACAACAAAAACATACTCTTCTTGACTATGACTCACCCCACAAATTGAGGGGACTGACCATGACTCGTGGGGTCCTCCCTTCGAGTGCACTGCCTCCCTTCTTCTCTTTTCTTTCCTTTCCCACTCCAAGGCTAACCTAACGACTCGTGGGGTCTAACCACGAGTCGTTGTCACGCCCGTGGGGCTTCTATCTCTCAAAATTCCCAACTCCCCCACTGGCCTTCCCACGAGTCACACCACAATTCGTGGGATGCACCAACGAGCCATCCTACAACTCGTTTTGTGCCTGGTGCCAGTTTTTACGATTTTCTCCATTTCAACTCCCGAGTTTGACTTTTTGGCTTCCAGGGTATAACAGTTATTGAAGATGAGGACAATGTTGTTGAGAAGGAACATAACGAGGATGCTGAGTTGCCTGAGGCCCCAATTGCTGAAAAAAGGCCTGAAGTTGAACAAGGAGAAACCCAAATTTACAAGGCTATTTCACGACCACAACCACCGTTCCCCCCAAAAGAATGAAGAAGAAGGCGGAGAATGGTAAGTTTTAGAAATTCCTGTAAATGCTCAAACAGTTATCTGTGAACATACCATTAGTTGAAGTGTTGAACAAATGCCGGGATATGCCAAGTTTATGAAGGACCTTGTGACGAAGAAGAGGTCCATGAGCTATGAGCCCGTTGATAATGTACACTATTGTAATGCCATAGCTTCACGGGTCCTGGCGCAGAAAAAGGAAGATCCAGATGGTTTTACTATTCCACGAACAATTGGCGATGTTGAGTTTGCAAGGGCACTCTATGATCTAGGGGCAAGCATCAATTTGATGTCACTGGTTGTGTTTAAGAAGTTGGGCTTGGAAGCCCCCACACCGACTACCATGTGGCTGCTGATGGCCGATAGAACTCTGAAGAAGCCTGTAGGGATCCTGTTTGATCTGCTTGTCAAAGTTGACAGACTTATATTCCTAGCAGACTTCATGATCCTTGATTGAGAGGTTGATTACAAGGTCCCCATCATTTTGGGCGACCATTCCTTGCTACTGGGAGGGCCTTAAAAGATGTGGAGGCTGGCTAGTTAAAGTTTAGACTAATTAAGGAAGAGGTAACTTTCAACATTTGCCGGTCAATCAGGCAACCGAAGGAATATAGAGTGGTCTCATCGATAGAAGATGAATTCGAGTTCCTTGATGAAGTTTGAGTAGTCAAGAGATTTGTGTTGTAATGTGATGTTAAATCAGGCTCTTCTTGGGAGGCAACCTAAGTGGTGGCTTGGTGAATTCTGAGTAACCGAGCCACCTACGTCATGTCGTGATGTTAAATCAAGCGCTTCTTGGGAGGCAACCCAAGTGAATTAACTAATGTGTGTTTAGTGTGCAGGGGAAACAAAACAGGTGGTAGAAAAAACTACAGAAGAGTCAGGTGCTATGGTTCTCAGTACGACTTGTGAGAGTGTTGTAAGAGTCGTGGCATGAGACATGGTGAGAATCAGAGATGTACTTTAGTGCATGAGTTCAGGGTACGGTTGGTCCTACGACTCATAACTTCATTGTACGGATTGTAGTACTCATCGTGCCTATGAACTATTCAAGGCATAGACCATAATGAATAGAAAAGACCTATGACTCATAGTACGAATCGTACCCCAGTTGTACAAGTCGTGGGATGTGCTCGTAGGTCCACAGGTAAGTTCCTAAATTTCTCTAAGTTCGGGTCCAGGGATGAGTCATAGGATCATCCTATGACTCGTGGTGTAAGTCATACTGGTCAAAATTCTTAAAACCACCTGACTCGGCCCAGATTTTCAAATCATACCTGAAACCTTTAAAAGCTCAAACGAACCGTAATACTCAGTCATGCTCACTAAAACCAATCTAATGAGTCTCTCACACCCATAACTCATTACCATAAATCAGCAAGCAAGTTCTAGGGGAGATTACATCAAAATCCTTGATTCAAACCCTGGTATTGACTCATAAGTTGAAGTATCAAGCAATCAAGTAAGTGTATTCCTTCAAAATTGGTAGCTCAAAACTTGTATGCTTAATGTATATGTGCTAAACCCCCTGCGAGTCCTCGTTGTTGCTTGAAAAATTTGAAAAGACAATGACTAGGGGTGTGATTGAGCCATGTGAGACTAGGAAAGAACTTGAATTTGATGAAATTTCACATTGAACCATTAACAATTGAGTTACGGATAGTGATCAAAAAGGGAGGAATGAGTAGTTTTAAAATGGGTTAAAATACATGCCTAGACGTGGAGAATTCTAAGTACCCAAAATGCAAAATAGAACTCCCTATAAACTGAACCAAAATCGAGGCAAGGACAGGCTTCACAAGCCTTCTTACGACTCGAGGTTACATACTACGACTCGTAGGATGGCTTGTTGGGACTGTCCCAAGACAAATTTGAAAATACACAAGGTACGAATCCTAGTATGGCTCGTGGTTTACTACTATGAGTCGTACCAAAAATCTGGAGAGGGTCAAGTCCACAAGTGACTGTACGATCCTTCCTGCAACTCGTGAAATTGACATATGGGTCATACCATGAGTCGTGGAAAAATATAGAAAAATGGTGAACAGGGATATCCTTATATGACTCATGGTACAAACCGTACCTTCATCGTACAAGTCATACCTTAGAGGCATAGCACTGACCTTAGACATTACGGGTCTCAGTGCGAATCATAGCTCCAAGGTATGACTCGTATTGTTGACCCGTGATAAACTTTAGAGGACTTTGTTCTTGCTTTGTTTTTCTTAGTTATAGAATTCTAACCCTCTTTTTCTACGGATACAATGACGATGAAGTGCAAAGCATCAAAGGCAGCTGCAGGAAGGACACTACTTGATGAAACCTCCAAATCTGATCAAGCAGGTAGCGCCCCTAGTGGTTTAGTAGAGGAGTATAGGGTCGATACATCGGACACTGATGGGACCCAAAACACTAAGGCGAAGGCCAAAGCCCAAGCTGTGGTGGCTACTGCCAAATCTACTGGAGCTCCCCAGTCTGATGAGGGATCTGAGGAAAGAGCTTAGGAGTCAGGAAGCGGCCCTAATACAGAAGAAGGGTTCAAGGAGACCTAATTCGAAGAGGCAAGTAGCGGTGCTGGTTTAGAGGAGGAGGCACCAAACACTAAGCAGGAGCAGACTCCACCTAGGGAGAACTGCACTATTTGGTGGAGAGTACCAAGAGCTAAGGAGATATATGAGTAGGGCATTTCTCTCATCACTAGAAACAAACCTAGGTGGAGCATTCAAGAAGAGCCATGGATCCTTAAAAATTCATTGAACAAGGTGGAGGAGATGAAGTAGATATTCAGTGTCTACGGCTTTGAGTGGATGGCTAGGGCTCCAGAGTAGTACACTCCAGAAATTATCCGTGAGTTCTATGCCAACTATTTGGCAACCATGGAGCAGAAGGCCAAAGAGTGGCAGAAGTTGAAAGATCAGCATACATTGGAGACCGTCCTGGTCAAAGGCCGAGAGATCAACATATACGAGCATACCATTGCTCAGATACTATATGGGCCCCAGTTCATACCTCCACATGCTACGCCAGAATATGAGTACCGGGTGGAGGCATTAAAACAAATCAAGTAGCTTGGTTTCAATGAGAGGAGGAGACAGATACAGTGGTTGTCTGGCATTACTGAGGACAAAGAGGAAGTAAAGTGGGTCACTAGAGGAAAGCAGGTTACGAAGAATTCTCTCAACTTTATAGCGAAGGTTTGCTGGACATTAGTGTGCCACCGGTTGGAACCGACGGTCAATGACAATACCCTCAGTGCAGATAGAGCAACTCTAGTGCCATGTATCATGTCCAGATAGCCCATCAACATTTTGAGGGCCATTGCAGAGGAGATGCGAGATCGAGCCATGGGATTGAGCACTACTATCCCATTCCCAAGCCTCGTCTTCAGATTATGCATAGAGGCAGGCATCACGATGCGCCGGGGTGAAGAGCGCTTTATTGGAGGATCATGAATAGAAGATATTGGCCTGATCTAGGATGAAATGAACTCGGTGAGTCGGGCCCGACTTTCCACCGCCATTCCACTGACTCAACCTATTGAGAGCATACAGGTGAACAACCCTACCTCACAGGAGTAGGGTGAGACACCTGCTAAAGATACCGGTTATTCAAATGCACCTCCTAGCACTTCTGCTACACCATATACCAGCCTCTTGGGTCAGACCCTAGCAGGATACGTCCTAGTGCCCCAGGATTTTCTCTAGAAGTTGGCCAAAAGATTGACAATGGCTAAAAGAAAGATACAATAAATGATGGAGAATGTCAAGCGGTGAAAGCTGAGATCGAGACAGTTGGACAGGCCTTGCGTGCCTGACTTGATGGGTTTGAGAGTTGATTCAATAGGCGCATGGCTGAGCAGACGGATACAGGCAGCCTCCGTAAGGAGTTGGAGGCTCTTTGGAGCCAAATGGCCGAGTTATCATCATGGCAGCCGATAGTCATAACAACCCCCACTCTTCTTGACCTTGATGTGGATATACATGAGGATCTTGATTGGGCAGCCTACTGGGAGCCCACAGCAGTAGGGAAAGAGAAAGGGAAGAAGAGGGTGTCTGAGGATGTTGGAGATGAGACCCTGAGAAAGTGAAAGAAGAGAGAGAAAAGAGAATGCAAGCAGGCACGAGTGGAGAGCCTGCAGACTCATGACGCACACATGTCAGAGTTGAAAGAATCAGTTAGAGGAGCAGGTAGCTCAATCGTGGCCCAGACTGAGCTTGCTAGTGGTAGGGACCCTTCGGTAAAGCCACATTCAGCCTCGACTATTCCAGAGGCCGTAGAGGTAGTCGAGACCACTGAGGGGGTATCCCCTCCCCCTGTTGACCCACAAGTGAGTGCGCCAGCCACTGCCGATGCCACAATTGCAGCGGAGGCACTTCTCCACAGGATGAAAGGAGTGCTTAGAGCGCCACAGGTATTTTTCCTTCCCTCTATGCTTGCATTCTATTCTTTGGGTATGAAGCACGCTTTTTAAAAAAGGGGAGGGGGTGTACTTGTATTTTTGGGGATTTTAATTGGTCCGAGGGTTTTTCTTGCCGTGTTTCTTTTCCCTCGGGCATGCCATATAATAGAACCGACATGTTTAGTATTTTATTTTTTGTGTGATTTTTGTTAAATTAGAAAGTAGCTTAGGAGTACTCAGCCAATAAAGTGCACTAGATTTAATACTTTTGAAAAATTGACCCTATTAAATTTTTTTGATGAATTAGCTGTGTACTTGTGATTGCATGCATGATTTCTGTGGATCTTTTTATGTCATTTAGTATTAGCATGTGTAGTTTTTGTTAAGCCATGAATAAAATGGATAGGTAGAGTGAATATAAATCATGTACCATGAGTGAGTGAGGTCTGATACCCAGTTCAATACTGTGTAGAGGATCTAGAACTTGCCCGGTTGGTCTTTGCATAGTTTTTAGGATGGTTGGTTAGGAAAGGATCATAGGCTGTTCTTGTTGAGTCCATTTTTATCCTAAATAACCCTACTGAAATCATATGATTTCCTTGATCCAAAATTTTGAGCCTCAAATAGACCTTTTTTTTCTTTGATTAACCGATTAACCGTACCCATTTTTATAATGAAACTGTTTTGTCCCTGGTCCCTCCTTGGACATTGTGAACCTCAACATAGGCAAAATGCCTAATTTGAGGATGGCTAGAGTAGGGGTGCATAAAGATTGGGAAGGTGAAAAAGGGAGAGAAAAGAGAAAAAAGATGAAAAATGAAGTGTGGTCTGAAAAAATAAAGAGAAAAAGAAAGAAAAATTGAAAAACAAAATTCAAAAAGTGAATGATGCATAAAAATTTTGAAGAAACACACCACACTCATGCAAATATACAAAACAAGGGGTGAAAAGAAAAAAAAGTTGAAAAAGTAAAAAGGGTGAAAAAGTGAAGAACAGAGCCGCATGTATGTAATGCCAAGTAGGGATTTTAATCACTCAAAAGATTCCATATCTACCTTACCCAGCCTGAAAGCCTATATTACAAGCCATAACAAGTCCTATAGTGATCATAACCTAACCATCTGATAGACCGAAGTAGAGAAAATAAGGGCAAGCCTATTGTATCCAATATGCAGTATTTTTAACTTCTTTGTGAGAGCGAGAGTCTCGCTTGTTCAGTCCCATATCATATATTTTGCTATATCTGTGTGGGGGGACTTCATTTGCTGTGAGGGTACATGGTTTGTGTTTAACTTTACCAGTGGTCTGTGTGAAAAGCATTGGTGATGACTTGACTACTTGTTAATAGCTAGATGACATGCCTTGATCCTTGTTTATCATGTTTTGTGGTTGCTTGTAGTGCATGTGCTAATTTGGTTCATAGGGAAAGGGTCAAAAGCTTTTGGAGTCATAATGAAAATTTTGTTTGATATTGGTTGTAGTGTCCTAGGTTTATTTTCTAGTTAAGTGTCATGTTTAGTTTTTCTATTTCTTTGCCTGAGGACATGCAAAAGTCTTAAGTTGAGGGTGTTGATGTGTTGTGAGTTTACATCAGTTTCGACGCTTAAAACTGGGAAAATAGTATGGACTTAGTTATGTTTATATGGAAATAAGACACTTTACTTTGATTTCAGGGAAAATAAGTGTTGGAGCAAAGATGTGTAAAAGAAGCCTTAAAATGCAGAAAATTAGCCAAAGTACCAGTCTTAATACGTGCCGTCTTGATTGTAGGAGCCGTACTGAGAATCGTGATGAAATTTAGAAGGCTGAATTGGAAAGGAGGCAACATACGACTCTCAGTACGAGTCATACCACAATGGTACGAGTCGTAACTGGAGCCGTGAAAATATTCAGAACAAATTGCACAAAGGCAGACTCTTGGTACAGATGGACTCATGAACTATGGCACCAATGTACAAATCATATCAAGAGCCATGGTGAACCTCAAAAGATTCTCAGTACTTGGTAGAACTTTAAACACTACAGAAAGTATGAGTCGTGGCAAGAAGGTACGAGTTGTACCACAACACTCGTGAAGAATTTCAGAAGATGTCAAAGTTCTCAGGGCCAAACCACAAAAGAAATGTACGACTCATAGGATGAAGGTACGAGTCATACCAGGATTCCAACACTTAGCCAAATCTGTAGCAGTCAAGAACTTACGGAAAGCAGATACGACCCGTAAAATCCTGCTATAGGGCGTTGGACAAATCGTGGCATAGTCGACACTAGATATGGAAAACTCCCGGTTAGCTTAGGAAAAGGTTTCTAATGTCTGTGTAAATATCCTATATGTTTTATTTTAGTTAGAGAAGGATAGAATTGAGTTAGTAGACATGTGAATAGTTACTTTTAAGAACTTTTATCGAGAATTGAGGAGCAATTCTTCGGATCAAATTCTTGATTTCTTACATTGTTCTTGAGGTTGTTCTTAGATAATTAAATCTGATTTCCTTCCAATTATTGCTGTAAGTATTTAATTATTTGTTTGTCTATGAATGCGTATTACAATCTTACAACCATTAGAGACTAGAACCTCCACAACTAGGGGTTGTGGGAACCATGGCAGATTAAAAAATTAGGTGCACAAAAGTGATTCAAAACCAATGTGAAAAGCTTGTATTGTATTATGTTCATATTTAAACATTTCTTAATGGTGTACAATGTTAGGACTTGCCCGAGTTCTTTACTTGTTTGAACCTAGAGAAGTAGAGATTAGGAAAAAAGACTCATAACAAAGCCTTGATCTTTAAGATAATTGTATTAATTTGAAATGTGGTCGCAGGATAGTTAAATTTGGAACATTAACAGTTAGTTTGAAATCACTCATGAGACCTGACCCGGTGATTGAGTATAGTCATCTAATAGGGATGAACCAGTCGTTTGCATGAACCCTAGTTATCAGTTCTACAAGTAATCATTGGGATTGATCACGTGTGTATACCCGAAGTAGTTATGAACCCATGGGTAACACTTACCCTAGTTGTTTTCAAATCTTGATTGAAATCACAGTTATAATCTTTTCTTTAACATTGTTTTCTTTAAACCCCTCAATTTGGAGATAACTCACCAATAAGTTCACTTACCGGTATTTGTCTAGATCTTTCATATTCCCTGTGGGTTCTACCCCAAACTTTTAGTTGGGTTCTTTATTGACAACAATCGCTTTATACTTTGTCAAGAAGTGTGAGTTTGAGCATTATCAATCATCCCTTCAGTCAGTTCCAGTCGTGAATGAGTTCCCAAAGGTCTTTCCAGACGATCTTCTCTAAGTCCTTCCAGATAAGGAAATAGATTTTGGAATAGATGTTCTTCCTAATACTCAGCCTATCTCTATTTCTCCATATAGAATAGCTCCAGCCAAGTTAAAGGAGTTAAAAGAGCAGTTAAGAGATCTTCTTGATAAAAGTTTCATACACTCCAGCGTTTCACCTTTGGGGTGCTCTAGTTCTCTTCGTGCGCAAGAAGGATGGTACTCTTAGAATGTGTATTGATTATCGTCAGTTGTACAAATTCATCATCAAGGATAAGTATCTCCTTCTTATAATTAATGACTTATTCGACCAACTTTGGAGTGCCACCTATTTCTCTAAGATATACCTTAGACCAGGCTATCATCAGTTGAACGTAAGAGAAAGTGATGTTCCTAAAATAGCCTTTAGGACCTATTATGATCATTTTGAGTTTGTTGTTATGTACTTTAGATTGACTAATACTCCTTTAGCATTCATGGACCTCATGAATAAAGTGTTTAAGAATTATTTGGACATGTTCGTTATTATATTCATTGATGACATCGTGGTTTACTCCAAGAGTGAGGAGGATCATTCCTGTCATCTTAGAATAGTCCTTCAGAACTTAAGGATCATGAGTTGTTCACAAAGTGTTCTAAGTGTTAATTTTGGTTGAAATCAGTGGCATTCTCAAGCCACATAGTGTAATACCCCAGAAGCCTAGAGATCAGACCCAGGAGTTGAAACGGACAAAACTGAAAATTTTACACCAGGTCACAAAATGAGTCATTCTGTGACCTGTGGGGGTAGACCACAATTCATGAGGTGACTCATGGTGAGGTGTAGGGTATGAGTTGAAATTTTGGGATTTAAGGCCCACACGGCCGTGACCATGAGTCATGGTCAGGTCCCACGACTCGTTGAGTTAGTTGATCTTGGGCAAATTTATATGCCCAAGTGATACTCAAACGTATCATTTTTACCTTGTTTGTTGTGCAATGTGTATATAATATCATGTATTTGGTAATAAAATGCGAATTTATACTAACCAACATGATTAGCATTTGTTTTGCAGGATAATGTGATTTTTAGGAGCTAAAATGCGTGTTGGAACTATGTCGGAGTTGGACTTGGATGCGAGCGTGGAAAAGACCTTGGATGGCACATTTTACACTGGCTCCGCGATGGAGCCGTGCCACGCTGCCATCGCGGTAGCACACTGCCTGGGCAGGAATTAATTAGGCAATTTCCAGTGTGCCTGCGCGTCAGTTCCGTGGCACGGAGATAGGCCTCCGCGATGGCCTCCGTGCCACGTTGAGACCAATTATCCGGACCCTGCAATTTCCAGAGAGGGTCCGCGTCCACGCCGTGTCACGGAGGCAGTGCTCCGCGTTGGCCTCCGTGACACGTTGCTTGTTATTCCGGGAAAAATTTCCCACTAGTATAAATAGCACACTTAGGTTATTTTTAAAGGGATCTTCTTTTAGTTCTAGTTTTTAGCAGAGTTCAGGAGTGGAGAGAGGAACGTGGTTTTGTGGCAGTTGAAGAATAGAAAAGATAAGAGTTTTCTTCTCTTCCCTTCTTCTTTTCCTTCAATTGTATGCATGATTTACACTCATTCTAGGACGATTAATCCAAGAATGAGTGGCTAATTCCTTTCTTGCTGAGGTTTTGAACTTGTGTAATGATTATTGGTAATAATTGATATGGTTTCTTCTTCTTCTTGCATATTGTTCTATTAATTCTTGTGCTTAGTACATTCTTGATTGGCCACCATTAATGTATATCTAAAAAGTCCAATTTCACTCGAGAGAGCATGAAATTGGAAAGTTGTGAATTAATAGGGTATTGTTCTTAACTTGATTTGGGAAAATTGGGTTTTGATGTGCTTTCTTGATAGAAATATACTTGAAAGTCGTATTAGTCAATTTAGGAACCGGCATTGTAGTGTTAGGTCATAAATTTCATTTGATCACAGAAATGTAGACGAATGGTTTATGATTCTAAAGTGAAATTAAATACGAGAGTTTTAATTTCTAGGCAAACGTTCTTGACTAGCAATATGAAGAAGAGGATGACCAAATTATCATAATTATCAACTCCATTAGTCGTTCTTAACCTTGGCATGAGCATATCCATTGTCTGAATTCAACGTAAATAATAGTTGTTAAGTTAAGTATATAATTAGTTTAGAAACAAAACTCCCTCAATTCTTGATTGGATAGTTGTTAGCATAGTTAGAAATTGAATAGAAATATAGTGAACTAGGAAATTTTGCATATCCAGAGCAGCCTCCTTGGATCGATACTTGGCTACTTAGCCACTTTATTACTTGTTTGACCACGTACACTTGCGTGTTGGTTTTTAACACATACCGAGCAGCAGAGCGCGAACAAGTTTTTGGCGCCGTTGCCGGGGAGGCTAGGCGATTTGTAAAATTTTGTTTAGTGTAAATTTACTGTATTTGTATTTTATTTTCTTAAGTGTTAACAACTTGGTCTTAGCCTGTATTTTGCAGATTTTTATTTCTGTGAACACTGGCAAGGGACAAGGAGTTGGTGGAATCTTACTTAGAGCCAGAACGTGAATTGCATAGTCAACGTAGAGAAGCTCTACGGAAGAAGCTGCAGTTGCTCAAACAGTCTACGATGGAGCAACCCAATCCACCAGTTGTACGGGCAGTGTTAGTGCCCGAGGAAGTAGCAGCCAGGCCGGTTCGCGAGGTGGCAATCCCACACGCTAATAATGTACATTCCAGCATCCGCAAACCAGAGCCTAGGGGGAGATTTGAGTTAAAGAAAAATATGGTGCAACTTTTGCACACGAGCGGGCAGTTCACCGGTCTCCCTCACGAAGATCCGCAACAATATCTCCAGAACTTTTTGGAGATAAGTGACACGTACATACCCGCTGGAGTGTCACCTGATTATGTTCGGCTCACCTTATTTCCATTTTCCTTATTGGGTGAAGCCAAGAGGTGGTTAAAAGCTGAACCACCCAACTCTATATCAACGTGGGATGATCTTGCAAAGAAGTTCTTGATCAGATTTTTCCCTTCAGGTAAAACAGCTAAACTTAGAAGTCAGATTCTAAGGTTTAAACAGAGGGAAGGAGAAAATCTTTATCAAGCCTGGGAAAGATTCAAGTCCATGTTGCGGGACTGTCCTCATCATCATCAGTCAAATGAGGTGTTGGTACACACTTTTATTGAGGGTTTGGAACCCCACACTAAAATTTTGTTAGACTCAGCAGCTGGAGGGCAAGCGCTGGAGAAGACTTATGAAGAGTTGTACACTTTGCTCAACCGAATCTCACAAGGCAATCTGGAATGGAATGCAGATTCTTCAAGGGGTGGAGCAAGGAAAGCAGCGGGAGTGTTCGAAGTGGATGGATTCACAGCTATCGCTGCACAGATAGCTGCTTTGCAAAATCAGTTAAACACTCACTTCAGCACTATGAATTTGAACCAGCCTTCACCCTCAGTTAATGCAGTCCAACAGATGTGGTGTGAAGTGTGTGGTAGTAGTGAGCATTCAGCTGAGTGTTGTGGTGCAAATCCTGATTCTGTCAACTTTGTGGGCAATGCACAGAGGAATCAACAGCAGTTTGGTGGTAGCTACAACTCGAATTGGAGGAATCATCCGAATTTTTCGTGGGGTAGCAACAATCAACAAGGCCAAGGTTCAGGGCAGGGTATGCACAGAAACCAAGGAGGGCAACAAGGCTATCAGAATCAGTTCAGAAATCACAATGCCCCTCCTCCACCACCATCACCGACTATTGAGGAAATGTTCAAGACCATGATTGCCAACCAGGCACAATTGCAGGCTGACTACGTCAAACTGGCAGCCGAAGTAAAGAATAATCAATTGGCAACCAAGGCTCTTGAATATCAGTTTGGGCAATTTGCTAGTGCCCAAAATACTAGACCCAGGGGAGGACTACCTAGCGACACGGATCCAAATCCTAAGCAGGTAAATGTAGTGACCACGAGGAGTGGTTTACAATTAAAGAAGGTGGAACATGAAAGACCGCCTCAGAAGTCAGGAGCAGTAGATGTTGAGGGAGAACAAACCTCAGATACGGGGAAGACCAAAGAAGCTAAACCAGCAAGGCCTCCACCCCCGTTCCCTCAACGACTTAAGAAACACAAGGAGGAGGCGTGTTTCCAGAAATTCATGGAGGTACTCAAACAGGTACATGTTAACTTACCTCTTGTTGATGTCTTGCAGGGTGTGCCGAAATATGCAAAGTATATCAAAGACATCGTGGCCAACAAAAGTCGCTTCACTGAGTACGCCGCAGTGGCTTTAACAGAGGAATGCACATCCCGTATTCAGAACAGGTTGCCCACTAAACTAAAGGATCCTAGAAGTTTTACCATCCAGCTGACGATTGGGCAAAGTATCCGAGCTCGTGGGTTATGCGACTTGGGGGCAAGTATAAAGCTGATGCCATCTTCGATATTCAGAAAGTTAGGGCTGGGGAGTCCTAGACCCACAACAGTGATCTTGCAGCTAGCAGACAGGTCCTTAGCTAAGCCGGATGGCATTGTCGAGGATGTGCTAGTTCAGGTAGGCTCCCTCATTTTTCCGGTAGATTTCATTGTTCTGGATTTTGAACCAGATGCAGAAGTCCCATTTATTTTGGGACGACCATTTTTGGCAACCGGAAAGGCATTGATCGATGTAGTTGTGGGTCAACTCACAATGCGAGCACACGACAAGGTTGAGGTGTTCGACGTGTACAAGGCACCTAAGCTCCCGACTGTCTATAAGGAACTCTCGGTGATCAACGTGATTGATCATGGGAATGCAAATGGAGTGAGTGATTTCCGAGAGTTACGAGGTAGGCCACCAGACGAGGTTGAGAACTACTGGGGAGATGACCATGATCAAGACAAATCGTCCATCTCCCTAGTAGACACGTGAGCATAAAGGCTGTCGAGCCGCGACGTTAAACCAGGCGCTGCACGGGAGGCAACCCGTGAAAAATATTTTTTTTCTCTTTCCTTAGTGTAAAGTTTTTCATTTATTCTATTTTCATTCCTTTTTCTTGACTAGGCTTAGATTTGCATTGTAATTAGTAATTTTTATTTTATTTATTTATTTATTTTTTTTTAGTAGGGAATCTATGAATTTAACCAATTTTTGTTTAGTGAGATGATTTTCAGGTATACTGGAGGAAAAATACTTGGAATCGAGGAAACGAGGCGAGGTATTAAAAATAAAATTTGATGGTGAAACAGAGCACTGGCGCGTTGGCGCCGTGTCACGGAGGCAATGCTCCGCGTTGACCTCCGTGACACGTTGAAGGCGAATCTGGAATTTTTTTAAAATTCCAGTAAGCCAACGCGTTGGCTCCGTGTCACGGAGGAGGGGCTCCGCGTTACCCTCCGTGACACGTTGCCCTTATTCCAGTGCTGGGTCACACCAGGTTTCCGGGTGACCCGCGTGTTTCTTTTAAATAAACCCCCGATTTTCGCCCAAATTTCCCCATTCCTTCTACCCTCCGCGACCAAACACCCATTCCCCTACCCCCAAGCTCCGTGCCACGTTGATAGGCAAGGAAAACGTCAAGTTTTTTTCGGTTCTTCAAATCCAAGGTATGTTTTCATCTTCGATCTCAAATTTCTGGCGAGTTTTGTCACTTTTGAGCATGTGAGGTGAGATATATCACCCTAGGTAAAAAAATTAAACATGATGTGAATTATTTTGTGATTGATTATGTTCGGATTATTGTAGTTGACGTTTGAACTTATCGATTGATTGAATAATTCAATATTGATTGTCGAATTGAGTTCTAGGGCTTGGGTTGTTGGATTTGAACGTGGGTAACTTGATAGTTTGATGAAATTGGTGCCTGGGTGTGTTTAGTAGTTGAGATAAGTCGTGGTAACTATTGTTTAATTGTGGAAAGACGACTAATTCTCAAATTTCTGTGGGGAAGTGCATAATGTGTGAATTGGTTGAATTGCTTAGATTAGTTGTATATAATAGGTTTGTATTGTTGTTCTTATTTCTGTTGTGGTTATTGTTGCTAAGTGCTGTGGGTGAATAGCTGTCGATAGGAGGATTGGGTTAGCTGTATGAAGTCTGAGTAATTCGCTAGCCGTTATGCTGTCGAAATTTTGTGAACGCACTAAGCAACATGTTTATAGTTGATTGTGTTTGGGGGTGTAAATAGAGTTATCCTTGCTAAAATGTTGTAAATATTGTTAAAGACTAAGTGTGGGGTAAATTTTGTTTAACCCGACCTTAGCCGAAGCTAACAAGTTTTTAGCTTAATATTGTGCTTGTCTGTGTAAATTGACAGGTACAATGGCTAGCCGACAAGATAAAGGCAAGGGTGCCTCAACCTCAGGCACCGGCAGCAAGAGAATGAGACTGGGCGCTGCTGTCCCAGCTGCACCTGCTGTTCCACGCGGTCAACACCGCCGATACGGAACACGATGGGTCACCGACGAAGGGAAGAAATGGTATAATAAGCACAAGGAAAGCAAATACTTCCCGGAGGAATATATTGCAAGGGAACCACTTGCACAGGAGTTCCCTCGCATGGTGCAGAGGATTGAGGCAGCTGGGCTCAGTTTTATTTTTCAGGAGCCCAAGGAGTGCAACCTTCACTTGGTCCGGGAATTCTACGCCAACTGGAACCCGGCCATCAGGAGCCATACTATTAAAATCAGAGGGCAGATTGTCACTCTGGAACCCCAGCAGCTGAATGCCATCGTTGGAGCGCGGGACACAGACGCCCACGTTCTCCGCCAGCTCAATATCACCCCACCGTACGCCGACATCAGACGTACGTTGTGTGGGGCTCGATCCACAGCCCGATGGAGGAGACACAAAGAGAGGGGTTACCACCAGACTCTTCTTTATTCGCAGATGAACAAGGAGGCCAGAATCTGGCTAAAAATAGTATGTTCGTGTTTGATCCCGGGAGTGCATATGACAGACGTGACCCGGGACCGTGTTTGCCTGGTGTATGCCCTTATGAAAGGGCTTGAGATTAATGTGGGGGCGGTTATAATATCCGCCATGAAGAGAGCCAGACTACACCAGGGCCATAGATACGGGTTTGGCGGACTCATCACCACCTTCCTCCGAGGCCTTGACATCGAGGAAGAAGCCTTGGATTACATTCCGCAGTTGGAGAGGAGGGCCCTTGATGTGACAAAAACCAAGGCCCCTGACACTACACACGGACCTGTGCTGACTCTGGGCGAGCGACATGCTCGTGACGACCAGTATATGGCCCGTATGTTCGGCATGTAGATGCTGCAGCTACGGATAGGTGGGAGACCAGCCACCGAGGATGAATTATGGCAGCTGGAGCTGGACTACCCCTTCGACGAGAACGCCAGAGCTTTATGCAAGGTGGGGCCAGCCTTTGTGGAGCCGACTGACGACGACGTCCCTACTGATGAGGAGACACGTCGTGAGGACTCTGATGTAGAGTCCGATGACGGCGATGGAGCTGATTCAGATATGGGCGACGAGGCCGCAGCACCGGATGAGGAAGTCGAATATTTCGACTAAGCAGGGAGTTCCACCACCCAAAATTGTGTGCTTTGTATTTTTGTGAACACTGGGGACAGTGTTCGATTTAAGTGTGGGGTGGGGAGTAGTTAGGTGTTGGGTCATAGGCTCTAAATCTGCTGTATATTCTTCCTTGATGTTTATGTATGTCTGTGCTTTCCCTGTTCTTGTGAACTGATTTGTGAATGATGTGTATATATTTGTTTGTGGCTAATGATGTGTGTCTTTAAAAAGTTATGGTTGCCTTTGTAAATATTTTGTAAATTTTGTAATTTTTTTTTTCCTATCGATATGATCGATATTTTTCAAAATTTTTGCGAAAAGATTTTGCATTTATCAACATAGTTTGCAAATATTTTCTATCGAAATGATCGATGTGTTGCAAAAATTTTGAAGTTTTAATTTTGGGTTTCTCGGAGTTTGTTTTCGGTTCTTTTACCGAGAATAGTCCCATTGAACCGATGTCATAGTTAGTGACCATTCCCTATGATGGATGGATGACGACCGTCTTAAGGAAAATGTAGTCGATAGGAGTAGATGTTTTGTTTTTAGTTTCTTTTGTGGATTGCATCAATAAACTGTAGTTGCTTATGGTTGCTAAAATTTCGTTGCGTGTTGTAATTGATGTTCAAAACGTGAAAATGATTCGTTTGAAAGCATGCAATTTTGTAAATATGTTGAGTTACCTAGGCTAGAGAATTTGGTTCATTATGATTGAGGCTTAATCTTGAATTCATGTAGTTGACTAATTAAAGAGTCTGTGAATGCATCTTGATTCGAGCATGTGCATAAAGTGTGAGTGAGGTTTTGCTATTCCATGTCATTGTGAATTGTCTAGAACTTGCCTGGTGTGTATACAAAACGAAATGAAGGAGGTGTAGCGTCGGAAATGATGTAGGCATTTCTTTGTTTTAACCGTTAGTTTCCATTTTTTTCTTGTCAAATTCTACCTTTTTATATGTTGTGTACCCTAGTCAGCCCGTTGAGCCTTTAGCCGATTTCTTTCTTTTGTCCAGAATTGTATGAACTAAGCTTTATTCCTTCTTTTCATTAGCCTTAAAGTTTATAAGAAGCTCTTAAGCGCTTACAAAGAACAGAAAATGTTTCCCAAAGTGTTAAAGAGTGAAAAGAGTGAAAAGAAAAGAAAAGCAAAGTGAGGAAAGAAAAGATGATGTTGAAGAGGCACTAGTTGTAATTAAATGATAGTGAGGGTACATGAAAACCCTCTGTTTTGTGTCAAGTGTGCCGATAATATGAAAGTAAACCAACATGAATGGGAGAAAAAGAGAAAAGAGAGGAACAATGTCCATGAGTCGATGGGAATGAGTTGAAAAGGCGCTTAAGGATGCTAGCGACTATTATTGGCTAATCCAATATATATATACTAGATCCATAGCCCAATTACAACCCATTAAAAGTCCTATTTGATCCTACATTGCATTTCTTTATATTAGTGGAGTAATACACTAAGGGCAAGCCTATGGGTCATGACATGATGCATGCGAATTCTTTTGGGAGAGAGAGTGAAATTAATTTTTATATGCCCCTACTTGCATGTTTGTGTGCTGCACGAACATAAAAGGGGAAGTTTCTCTCGAGTTGTGAGGGTACATGCTTGATGAAAGATTGATTTTCGTGTCGGATCTCTTGATTAGTTGATTTGCATGAGTTTGCCGATATCAAGAATCAATTCTTAAAAGTTTAGGAAGCCTCGATGTATTAAGGTCATTGTCTTGTACGACCAAGCATGTTTTCTTGATGATTTGCAAGAATAGAATAATCGGTATGACCGTAGCGTAAAATGTTGCACCATAGTGACGAAGGTTGGGATGTAATTTGCATGAGTTGCGTATGTGTTGTTCGAGGACGCACAAGGATTTAAGTGTGGGGTAAGTGATCTTGGGCAAATTTATATGCCCAAGTGATACTCAAATGTATCATTTTTACCTTGTTTGTTGTGCAATGTGTATATAATATCATGTATTTGGTAATAAAATGCGAATTTATACTAACCAACATGATTAGCATTTGTTTTGCAGGATAATGTGATTTTTAGGAGCTAAAATGCGTGTTGGAACTATGTCGGAGTTGGATTTGGATGCGAGCGTGGAAAAGACCTTGGATGGCACATTTTACACTGGCTCCGCGATGGAGCCGTGCCACGCTGCCATCGCGGTAGCACACTGCCTGGGCAGGAATTAATTAGGCAATTTCCAGTGTGCCTGCGCGTCAGTTCCGTGGCACGGAGATAGGCCTCCGCGATGGCCTCCGTGCCACGTTGAGACCAATTATCCGGACCTTGCAATTTCCAGAGAGGGTCCGCGTCCACGCCGTGTCACGGAGGCAGTGCTCCGCGTTGGCCTCCGTGACACGTTGCTTGTTATTCCGGGAAAAATTTCCCACTAGTATAAATAGCACACTTAGGTTATTTTTAAAGGGGTCTTCTTTTAGTTCTAGTTTTTAGCAGAGTTCAGGAGTGGAGAGAGGAACGTGGTTTTGTGGCAGTTGAAGAAAAGAAAAGATAAGAGTTTTCTTCTCTTCCCTTCTTCTTTTCCTTCAATTGTATGCATGATTTACACTCATTCTAGTACGATTAATCCAAGAATGAGTGGCTAATTCCTTTCTTGCTGAGGTTTTGAACTTGTGTAATGATTATTGGTAATAATTGATATGGTTTCTTCTTCTTCTTGCATATTGTTCTATTAATTCTTGTGCTTAGTACATTCTTGATTGGCCACCATTAATGTATATCTAAAAAGTCCAATTTCACTCGAGAGAGCATGAAATTGGAAAGTTGTGAATTAATAGGGTATTGTTCTTAACTTGATTTGGGAAAATTGGGTTTTGATGTGCTTTCTTGATAGAAATATACTTGAAAGCCGTATTAGTCAATTTAGGAACCGGCATTGTAGTGTTAGGTCATAAATTTCATTTGATCACAGAAATGTAGGCGAATGGTTTATGATTCTAAAGTGAAATTAAATACGAGAGTTTTAATTTCTAGGCAAACGTTCTTGACTAGCAATATGAAGAAGAGGATGACCAAATTATCATAATTATCAACTCCATTACTCGTTCTTAACCTTGGCATGAGCATATCCATTGTCTTAATTCAACGTAAATAATAGTTGTTAAGTTTAGTATATAATTAGTTTAGAAACAAAACTCCCTCAATTCTTGATTGGATAGTTGTTAGCATAGTTAGAAATTGAATAGAAATATAGTGAACTAGGAAATTTTGCATATCCAGAGCAGCCTCCTTGGATCGATACTTGGCTACTTAGCCACTTTATTACTTGTTTGACCACGTACACTTGCGTGTCGGTTTTTAACACATACCGAGCAGCAGAGCGCGAACATTAGTCATGGGCAACGATTTTGAGAAGAGTGAAGAGAAGTGGCAGTGTACCCTACGGAAGCTCCCCATGAGTTGTGGTCGGTCATCATGATTCTTGCGGAGGTTCGTGAGCCACATGATGGAGATAAGTGAAATCCCAGGCAGTGTATGTGACGAGTGATGACCACGACTCGTGGTCACCTTTAACGAATCGTGAGGTCTCCTGTGATGAACCCCAGACAAACCCTCAAGCAGTGTACTTGACAAATGATGCCACAAGTCATGGCCTGGAGCGACGAGTCGTCCAATCCCTTGTGGGGACTGGCAGTCAGTTATTTCCTGCGAATTTAGTAAGAGCTTTTCCATAATTCCTAAATACTAGGATTCTAAACTACGTTGTTTACAGCTCGAAATGTAGTGTTTTATGAGGGTAAAACCTATCCTAGGCTCATTCATATCCATGCATGCATATTGAAGGGGTTTAGGAGGTGATCAAGTAAGAGTTCTTCAAGTTTTCTTTCAATCTTTCATTGGGCTTTCAATGAGTGGTAAAATATGATTTTCCCCAGGTATGTAGGGTTATGAATGGGTGAATCCGTTCACACCCATGCCCAAACTCTCTCTAAATAATGAATTTCCTATATTGATTCTATGGGGTTTTAACCAAATACATGAAATTTTGGATTCTCTACATGGGCATTATCTAATGAGTTATTATTATTGAATTATGAATTATGGGAAAGTTTTATGTTGTTTTCCATTAAAATAATATTTCAAGCTTTTAAAATTTAAAATGCCCATTTATAAAAAAAGTTCATGAAAGTTAAGATTCATGATGTATATTCATGTATGATGAAGTATTGATGATGAAAAGCATGTTTTCAAGTCACCCATTTTTTAAATCATGTTTTCAAGTAAGTTGAATATTTTCAAGCATGTTAAAGTATTGGGAAATGCCCACATGTTCAAGAACGATTTACGATTTATGATATGGATTTTATAATTTATCGATTTATGATGTTGGCCGACTAAAATGCCGTTGATTCATGAATAATCATGTATGAAAAAGGGGATCAATGATGTTAAATGTTTATTTAGCCATGAATCTCATGAATGATGTTTATGGTTTACGTATGAGCCTAATGTACATGTTTTTAGTAGTAGTGTCTAGCACCGAGTAGCCCGGTGTTCAAAGGACTACGCTGGTGTCTCATAACTACGTGCCACCGTAGGTTCATAATGATATATTAAAATGTTAATGGATCCCCTCTTTCGTTATATCACATAATTCACGTCCCTTGCCTGGCAAGCCAAGGACAACTCTGCCAACTTGAGTGAGATAGTTGGGAAATCATGTAAGGCTCTACCATGATGGTGTTGGTTATGACGAGTCCTCCCATTGTTCCACATATTTTTATGCATCATTATGTTTATGCTATTCTGGATCAAGTGATGATTCATAAAGTTTCTCTTATGACTATGATAACGAATGAATTACGAATGTTTTTGAAAAACCTTGAGCCTTATGTTATATTATGATATTTATGTTATGAGCATGTCCTCCCACTATTATGATCTCTTATGAGCTTTTATGTATTTTTAAATGTCCATTTTACTTACCTTGCATACTATGTACATTCCATGTACTGACTACATACTCTATGCCATACCGTTTCATGATACAGGCTCCGATCTTTAGATCCAGCACCATCATTAGCTCGTCTCAGAAATTAGTATCCAGCTCTTTGGTGAGTCCTCATTCTCCAAGGACCAGTTTGATGTTAGTTATCTTTTCATGTTCATTTTTATAGACTTGTGGGTTAGTTGGGGGTGTTGTCCCATCAACCCATCAGATATGTTAGAGGCTTTCAGACTATGTGTAGTATTCAACTGTTATGTAAGAAGTACGTTCCGCTTTATATGATATGTTATATTTATGCTTCCGCTATGTCGTTATGCTAAGTATTCCGCTTTACATGACATTGAGTTAGATGTATGTTCATTCCATGGGTCGAATTGGAGTCTCTAGGGGCTTCTTGTCCCGTGTTACGATTTGGATCTACGTTTGGGTCGTGACACATAGTTTCCAGCGAGGGTATCCAGGTTGATTCTCAAAAGATTGATGCAGTTAAGAGTTGTCCCATACCCATGATCCTGACATCAGAAGTTTCTTGGGTCTTGTGGCTTCTATCAAAGGTTTATAAAGGGATTCTCCACCATAGTTTCTCCATTGACTAAGTTGACTCAGAAGAATGTCAAATTTCAATGGTCTGAAGCTTGTGAGAAAAACTTTCCGTAACTAAAAACTTATTTGACTACTGCTTCAGTGTTGACCCTACCCGGATTATGATTCATCCAGAGTAGGCATTGGTTGTGTATTGATGCAGAATAGTAAGGTGAGAATATATTCCTCCATACAACTTAAAGTTCATGAGAAGAATTATTCGAGTCATGACCTTGAGTTTGCAGCGGTAGTGTTCACATTAAATATTTGGTGCCAGTATCTCTATGTTGCTCGTGTGGATATGTTCACCAACCACAAGAGTTTACAATATCTGTTCAGCTAAAAGGAGTTGAATCTCAGACAAAGGAGATGTCTTGAGTTGCTCAAGAATATTGACATAAGTATTCTCTACCATCCAGGTATGTCTAATATAGTTGTTGATGCTCTTAGCAGGTTATCCATGGGAAGTACATCCCATGTAGAGGAAGCAAAGAGAGAACTAGCTAAGGATGTGCATAGGCTCTCCCGCTTAGGAGTTTGTCTTTTAGACTCTAAAGAAGGTAGTGTGCTTGTTTAAAATGGGCCCGAATCATATTTTATTAGTGGAAGTCAAGGAAAACAGGATAGAGATCCCCTTTTGCTTCAGTTAAAGGATGATGTCCACAAGAAAAAGGTGTTGGTTTTCGCACAATGGAGAGATGGTGTATTAAGGTATCAAGGAAGATTATGTGTTCTAGACGTAGATGGTCTCATAGAGAGAATCATGGTAGAAAAACATAGCTCCAGGTATTCGATTCATCCAAGTTCCACGAAGATGTATCATGACTTGAGGGAATTCCATTAGTGGAACGGTATGAAGAGGGACATTGTAGACTTTTTTGCAAAGTGTCCGAATTGTCAACAAGTTAAAGTTAAGCACCAAAGACCATGTGGTATGGCTCAGAATATAGCACTGCCCGAGAGGAAGTGAGAGTTAATCAATATGGACTTTATCACTAGTCTACCGAGATCACACAGACAACATGACTCTATTTGAGTGATTGTAGATCAAATGACCATGTTGGCTCATTTCTTAGCAGTGAAGACTATAGATTCAGCCGGGGATCTTGCTAACTTATACCTTAGGGAAGTGGTTAAACTCCACAAAGTTCCATTGTCCATCATATGCTAAGTTTTGTAAGTCATTTAGAGTGGTTTGGGTTTGAAGGTGAACCCCAGTACAACCTTTCATCCGCATATAGATGGTCAGGCAGAGTGTACTATTCAAAATTTGGAGTATATGTTAAGGGAATGTGTTATTGATTTCAAAGAGAATTGGGATGACCATTTGCCTCTCACCAAATTTGCATATAACAATAGTTATCATTCTAGCATTCAGATGGCTCGCTATGAGGCTTTTTATATGTGGAGGTGTAGATCTCTGATTGGTTGATTTGAAGTTGGTGAAGTAGAGCTGATAGGCCCATACCTAGTGCAACAAGCCATGGAAAGGATTAAGATCATTCAGGAAAGGATAAAGACTGCCCAGAGTTGCCAAGAGTCTTATACAGATGTTAGGCGTAGAGACTTGGAGTTTGAGGTAGATGATTGGGTTTACCTGAAGATTTCACCCAGAAAGGGTGTTATGAGGTTTGGAAAGAAAGGAATCTTATTCCTTGCTATATTGGCCCGTATTGCATTTCAAAGAGAGTTGGAAAGGTAGCTTATGAGTTGGAGCTGCCAGCCAAACTAGCTTCAGTCCATCTAGTCTTCCACGTTTCTATGCTTAAGAAGTGTATGGGTGACCCCTTACTCATCGTGCCTATATAAAGTGTTGGGGAGAAAGACAACCTGTCATATGAAGAGATTGCAGTTGAGATTCTAGATCATCAGGTTCATAAGTTGAGAACAAGAAACTCGTTTCTGTGCAAATGTTATGGAGGAATCAGCTAGTTGAGGCAGCTACTTGGGAAGCCGAGGCGAATATGATGGACAAGTACCCTCATCTATTCACTCCTAGATCAGAATCATCTGGTGGTAATAGATTCCTCAATTATTGAACTTATATTTTTTCATACTTCATTCAACTATCATTAAGATCCTTAGTATGCTTGCATGTTCTATGCATTCATCAAGTTTAATTTAGTTACTCTCAATAATATCAACTATTCAGCCAGTTTTACTCTTCATTTGAGAATGAATAAGGGGAGATAATGGAACATCCCAAAAATCTCTAAAATCAAACTCAAGACTTGCAGCAGAAACCAGCAGAAAAATTGACTTTTATCACAGAATGAGAGACTTGATAACTCATTGGGAGAACCACGACTCATCAAGTGACTCGTGATGAAACTCAGATTTAGTAAAACATCCAGTTCCAATAACTCAGGCAACGATTCTTAAGACAAATTAACAACTCATTAAGCTATCCGTTCGGCTAGGTTGTGAGGTGAGGATCAGAAAATGTTCAATTTTTGGCTTAAGTGGGAAGAAGCAGAGGTAATGATCGTTAAGGATAGTGATGATATGTTCTGTCTACACATTGTGAAGAGATCAATAAGTGATCAAATTGCCTCAGTGATAACGGATGTTCACCACGAGTTGCGGAGTGACCCAATAAGTCATGTGGTGATCCATAGTCACTGGATGACCAATTTTACAAATGGGATTTTGAGGTTATTTCCATAATTTCCTATATTTTTATTACCTAAAAAAGAATATTTTGGGATTTTGTAGAGGGATATTCAAGGGGTTATTTAGCCTAAACTCTCATTCCCTTTCATAGCAACATAAGTGCAAGAATCATCAAGTTCTCAAGCAAGCTAGGGATTCAAGGATTCATCATCTTGAACCTAGGGCTTCTTAAGAAAAGGTCTAAGTTCATCATTCCATGTATGTAAGGCTAACCTAAATGAGAAATTCTTGATAGAAGTTGAAGCTAGGGTTTTTGCCCAATTTCTTGAGGTGGTCTTCTTCCCTATAAGTTGAATTGTTCATTGATTGAGTTCTTTATCCTATTGTCTCATATCTATGGTATCTCTTCATTGTTGATTGATCTATGCCAAGCACACGCAAGCGCACGTGGTCGTCAAGTAATATAGGACTGGAAGCCTCGATTATCATACCTTTCAGTTCAATCATTATAAGGTTATAACTTTATTAATCTAGTCTAACAAAACAATTAAAATGGGAGTTGGTTTTAGAACTTAAACTACTACATGCTAAAAATGTAAAATTAACTAAATCATTTGCAAGCTTCGTTTACTTCGATAATGATGAAAATTAGAGAAATGGCACATGTTCGGTGTCCAGGTTGAGTTTTCATGATGTCATTACAATAGAATTTCTCCCTACGGTTACTAGTTGCAAGATACTATCCCATTTCTTGCCACTATCCCTAGCATCCAAGAAATATTTCATGAACCCTAATGTCTATATCCCTATGGTGTTAGGAGAAGCATGAAACGACGGTTATTCCTATTTGTATTTCAATTAAACGGGGTTGAAGGGTATATCCCTATCATCAATAACAACTTCTATCCTCTCACCAATGGGTTTGAGGGTCTTTGAATTCCCGTTTTTTATTTACCTTAAACCCTTTCGATTCTCTTTCCCAATTTCAATCGGAAGCCAACAGATTACTTACAAGTTGATCAATCTCATAAATAATAAATTAATATAAGTAAGCACAAATGACCTCAAAGGAGAATCAATTCTATATTAAATCAGTCTATTCAACAACAACGATTCACCATGGCCAAAACCCTAGAATATGAGGTTAGCCACTCATAGACAAGTGGAAAAACAAATAATTATTCATCATCATATAAAGTAAAGAGTAAAGAAGAGAAGAAACCTTGTGTAGACTTGGTCTTCCTTCCAAATGGCTTACAAGCATCCGATGATAAACTATGGAATGTTAAATGGTACCAAACTATCGACTTCTTTTTCAGAAAATGACTAAAGATGATAAAAGCTACTTAACGCATGCCCTAGAGGGTATATTTATAGTTGCGTCTTGAAATGATGCTTCTGCCCTTCAACAGTTGGCTTTAAATTCAGTAACTTTTGGCTCGGAACAAGGTTGGTGCTCTTCCCAATCATCTCATCAAGCACATGTAAAGGTTTCACAATCAAAACTACACAACCTCTATAATTGACTCATCTTTCAAAACATAGGGACAACATGATTAAGTATGAAATATGCAACAAATAGTACATTGACTTAGACATCTTGTACCCCTCACTTTTAGTGATGTTCCTCTCTCAGATTATCAATGCAAACACATAGAACACAGAAAGCAAGGCACTCTCATGCTCACAAGTGTTGTAATGCACATATGTCTCATACCATAAGCTTGCCCTTCATGTACATTTAGACTACTTGGTTGTTTCAAGAGAATTAGATAACAAGGTGTCATGATCCGAACGGAGGCCCGGATTGCAAAACAGGACAAGGAGCCCCAAGAGACCCCAAGTCGACCCATGGAATAAGCACACATCTAACTCGATTAATAAAACTAAAGAATCAACAAGATAATCATAGCGGAAGTCTAAATTAAACATAACATCAGAATACACAAGCTGAAGCTGAATACATCCTTTGTCTAAAAAGCCTCTAAACCTGGCTCTGATACCAACGGGTACGTAGAGGGCTCTGATACCAAATATGGAGTAATATAGGACGAGGAAACGGTGGGCAAGGCAGCGAGATTGTAGGCACAATAGTTTTCCTACGAAGGGGGACTAGGCTTCAATATCCCGAAGGATGGCTTGCCACGAAACTAGGCTTCAACATCCCGGAGGACGGCTTGCCAAGTCAGTTGAACAGTAAATTTCATCATAGACATAAAAGAATTTCCCTACAAAAAGGGGCTGGCTTCTACATCCACCTAGATGGTTTGCCAAGCTACACAACTCGGGAAATCCTTTGCTCTACTTATAAATTTAGTTGTTTATAAACTTTGGAAAACTATTGTACTTGTAACAAGCTTGCTTACCCGAGTGTCAAGGCCATATACTATTTCAAAAGGATCAGCCATACCATGCCTTTGGAAAGAAAGAACAAGAGAGAATTTAGCAAACACTCATATTATTGAACATAGGAAATTTTTATAGACTCTGATGACTCTATTTGACTCTCTTCGACTCTGAGTTACAATGGAAAGCCTAGCCTCCTTTATATAGAGGTTAGGAGACTAGAATATAAGACTCTATACAAGATAAACTTGGCACACATTTCTAAAAAGCGTAACAATACGAAAACGACACACTCATTTACATGGCCTGATAAAGACAAATCTGGCACACTTATTTAAACAAACTCATCTACAAATCCTAATAACAACAGACACCTAATAAACCAAACAGACTAACAAAACAGCTAGCCTAATATGCACAAGGAAGCCTATGTGAAAAGCATGAGAAGTGGGGCCCACTTTCGTCTTTATATGGGTAGTAAATATCGGTGGGTGATCTGAGGCGGTGAGCTTCTTGATTCTCACACACGTATTGCATACATCATCATCCATTATCTAGTGGGACAACGTGTGAAGGTTCCATTGGTGGGTTTTAGCATTCTCCACTTGGATCCCATCGGACTCCATGTTTGCCGACAAAGAAGGTAGTATCATGCAAACTCCGTTTTAACGATAATGTGATATGCTCTGCTCTTTCTCCATCTCTCTATATATCAATACACAGTACTTTATCTACTATTTATATCCTGAAAAGTAGGGCACCTTTTATCTCTTTTCCCGTGCTAGAAAATTATACCCCTGAGCGCCATTTTGGAATCATTGGATACACCGGCGGTTCGTTAGTCCCAATTCATGAACCGCTGGTATCTTATAGGAGCCATCACTCAACTCTAGTGAGCATTGGTGGTTCTTCTGGCGTTTATCCAATACAAATTCGTGAACCGCCAGATCTTTATGCTTCTTTCTAGAAAACTGGGAGTCTTTCAGCGATTGGACCAGCGAGTCGTCGTTGGAAACTCGTGATTCGCCGATGGCATCTTTCCTCAGGGAAGTGATAATCAGCCTTTAGCTAGCGTTTTCGCTGGTTTTCATTAATGGACCACCGGTTTTTTCTCACTTCCTTCTTTTTTCTCCATTTTTGATATTTTCTACACATTTAGGCATATGCACACAAAAAAAGTAAAAATGGCATAAAATCCATATAATCAACTAAAAAACTAAGCAACAACTCAAATATAAGAGCGTAATGAGTTGGTAAATTACCAACTCATCAATTACAAATATGATAATGATGCTTAGCGGCCCAAGAAGTTCCTTTTACCCTACATTTTGATATGATTGTGTGTGCTGTGGGGATGTTTAAGTGTTAGGTGGAGGAAAGATTCCTGTTTGTTCTTTAATTTCTATTTCTATAAACCGTGCTCATTCCTGTATTAACAGCTTTATGATTTGTTAGGTCTTGGTCTGTAATAGCTAGTATGATGATGATGACTTGTGATGCCTTGGGGTGTTAGGTACTCTATTTGATCTCTAGTTTTTAGTTTAGTTAAAAATTTTAGTTGTTGTTGGTCAAGGGTGAGTATGTTCATTAAGCTTTATTTGAAAAAAATTCTAAAATTGGCATATCACATGCAACCTTCTTTTTCTCTTATGGCCTAGATTCTTTTTTGAAGGAGAGACCTTTGAATCGGGTAAATTTTATTTTATAGGAGTCGTAGTTGCAGATTAGTGACCCTTCCCTATGATTTATGGATGACGATCGTCTTAAAGAAATTTGTTCACGTTTTTACTTTTTAGGATTGAGTCATAGATCATCCTCTTGTGTGCTTGTGACATTCTACTTAGCTGCTATGCTAGAGTTAGTAAAGTGGTCATCTTGAATGCATAAGTGAGGAATCTATGAGAGACATACATAGCTCTTTAATTTGATTTAAAAATGATCCTAAAGGCTTAATAATGAACAATGTCATTCAATATGATTGTGTAAATGTGTAGCTGTAGGGAGCCGAATAGACTCTTGATGCCATGAGAGGAGAGCTGATTTGTCTTGTTTGTACATATTGTAGCATCTAGAACTTTTCTTAGTGTATGTAGGATAATTAGTTTTTAGGAAGTTAGGATATCATCAAGGCATTTCTTTAAAAAATCCATGTTTTTTCCCATGTTTGTTTTACCTTACTATACATTCTCCCTAGTTAACCCCTTTTAAGCCATAAAGCCTTATTCATTCTTAGCCACGAAACTAGCTTAATCCATTTCTTTTTAAGAACTCAGACTTGTTGATCAAAGTAGTCTTAGGTACTTTGAGACTTAAAAAGTAAAGGTCCACCGAAGCATAATATTAAGGAAAAAGAAAGATTGTGGTAAGAGAAGGAAAAAATTAGAAAAAGAGGTGCCCACAGAATTATGTTGTCTACTTGCAACGAGAACAATGAAAGATAGAGCTTTAATTGCAAAATTCCTATTGTTTCTATAAGCAAAGACTAGAAGTCAAGTAGTGAAAAAGGGGCATGAGAAGAAAAGAAGAAAAAGGGTGAACAAGCAAGAGAAAGGTGGTGGACTTGAAAAATGGAAAATGTCTTTAAAGTTCTTAGGGAGGTAGTCACTATTAAATAAATATCATTCCTACCCGTCCCTAAGCTGACATCACAACCAAGGAAAGACCTTGTGTTATACCCCGGAAGCCCAAAGATCAGACCCAAGAGTTAAAACGGAGAAAAATTAAAATTTTGCATTAGGTATCAGAACGGGTCATGAGGTGACCCGTGGGAGCAGCCCACGAGTAGTGATGTGACTCGTGGTGAGGCCCAGAAGATGATTTTGAAATTTGAAAAGTTGACTCCCTACGGACATGACCACAAGTCATGGTCAGGCCCCACAACTCGTTAGGTCAGTCATGGAGAGTGGTGATTGAGGAAAGAGGAAGAAGATGACAGTTTACCTAATGGAAGGGCCCCATGATTCATGGTCAGTCACCACGAATCAAGGGGAGGGTCGTGAGCAACGTGGTGAAGTAAAATAAAAATCCATGGCAGTGTACATAACGAGTGGTGACCATGAGTCATGCTCGCCCAATGACGAATTGTGAAGCCTCCCATGGCGAGCCCAGATGATCTGATAAGCAGTGTACTCAACGGACGACTCCACGAGTCGTGGCCCATGATGACGAGTCATTAGGTCCCTTTTGGGACCAACTGGCAGTTATTTTTTGCGAATTTAGTAGAGGTTTTTTCGTAATTCATAAGATCTTAAGGCCTAAACTACGTCATTTTGAGTTATGAATGATGTTTTTTAAGGGGGTTAAGTTCATTTTAGGCCATTTACATTCATGCATGCAAGGTAGAAGGTGAGAGAGGGTAATCAAGCTTATTCTTCTTTAAATTCTTTTCAATTCCTCTTGGGCAATTAGATAAGTGTAAGAATCAGCCTCAATCAGGTATGTAGGGTTATGAATGTGTGGTTCCTTTCACAGCCATGCCCAATCCCTCTCGAAAACATGAATTTCCTTTGTCTAATCTATGAGGTTTAACTCAATGCATGATATTCCTAAACTCTCTACATGGGTATGATTTAAATATGTTTCTACTATTGATATGAAGCATGGGCAAGTTTTATAATATTTTCAATTAAAATCATGTTTCAAGTTTTTTGAATTGAAAAGCCCATCGATGAAAAGTTTATGAAAGATGAGATTTGAGATACATGTATGATTATGCTAAGATGTTATGATGAAAAGAATGTTTTCAAGCTACCCATGTTTATAATCATGTTTCCGATGTGAATTGAGTATTTTCAAGCATGAGAAATTGGGTAATACCCACATGTTCAAGTATGATTTATGATTTCCCAAATTGAGCTTACATATGGTTTTGGAGCGAAGACTCCCAATTATCTTTCAGTTTGTGGTATGTTTTGAGTTAAAGCTTCTCATATGAATGATTTAGCCTTGAGATGTATTTGATTATTGAACTTCTTCAATAGACGATGTTGAGCTTTGTTGAAAACGATGGAGAGCATATTCATGTTTTTGGGAGTAGTGTCTAGCACCGAGTAGGCTAAGGGTCAATCACCCTATGCCTCAAAACTACATGCCAACGTAGGTTTATACTTATATGCATTACTTTAGGACCTCCTTTGTGAGCTATCCCCATCCCTATTTGTCCCACGAGCTTGATATCGATATCATGATATCGTCCCTAGCCGTGGTAAGGCTTTGGACGGCTCTACCCACTTGAGTGTGATAGTTGAGACCACGTAATCTCTATCATGGTTTATCGGTTAAAAGACAAGTCTCCTATTGTTCCTCATGATTTCAGTTATGCATGTTATCATACATGAGATTTAATCATCTATATATGTTCTAATGCAGTTTTGACTCAATGTTCAGTTTTACTCACGACTATCAGATTTCATCTTTGAGTCAATTGATTCAGTTATGATGTTATATTATGTTATGATGAGATCATGATTTCATAAAGAATGCATGCAAGCCCTACTCTCAGATTCTTATTGTTAATGTTTTACATTATTCATGTTCTTAAATGATTTTACTTACTTAAGCAGTTTTACTTACCTTCCACACACGGTACATTCCATGTACTGACTATATACTCTATGCTGTATCGTTTCATGACACAGGACCCGGCTCCCACGCTCAGCCCCGTTCGAAGTCAGTATTCAGAGTTAGCATCTTACATTGTGGGTGAGTTCTCATACCCTGAGGACTAGACTTATTCAGACTTTCTCTATGTATTTTAAGTTTCAGCTTTGTTGAGTTAGTTGGGGTATTGTCCCATCAACTCGTCATGTTTAGAGGCTTTTCAGACAAAGGATGTATTCAGCTTCAGATTGTGTATTATGATGTTATGTTTAATTTAGACTTTCGCTGTGACTATCTTGTTCATTCTTCAGTCTTATTAATCGAGCTAGATGTGTGCTTATGTCATGGGTCGACTTGGAATCTCTCGGGGCTCCTTGTCCCATGTTGTAATTAGGGTCTTCATTCGGGTCGTGACAAACTTGGTATCAGAGCAATAGGTTTGAAGTGTCCTAGGGTGTTTGAAATCCGCATTAAGTAGAGTCTTTTTCATAGGTGTGAAATGCACCACACTTATGACAAAGAGGCTACAAAACACTTAGGAAATGTTCCCTTCTTTCAAGATCTATATTGTGCGATGAAAAGTATCCCTATCCTTCTAATTCGTGCTATTCGCAATTGCAAAATCATGGATCCCCAAAGGATAAATGGTAGGAGGAATGAGAATGGAGAAGGCCACGAGGATGGCAACAGAAACGGGAACTAGTAGGCCCCACTAGTCCAGGAGCACTAGGCACTGCAGCCGGTTTCCCATGCTGAGTTTCGAGCAACTATTCAGATTCTCGTGCAGGCCTTGATCGCTCAGGTCAATCAGCAGGCAGTTGCGCATGTTCCGCAAAATGGTAATGCGGCGGCGGGTCATATGTCCTAGGAAAGGATCTCATAATCAAATTTGATATCTTTAGACAACTCAAGGACCGACTCCACAGTTGAGCCTATGGAATAGCATTTAAAAAGTAGTTCAAGACATACTCAGAAGTCTCACACTTATTCCAAATCACGTAAGATGAACAAATCAGAGAAATCGAGCAACAGTTGATGGAACATTCATGTGCTGAATCTCATAAGGTGTTCATGAAGAAATGTCACAACCCACTCTGGCTGACTGAAGAATTCTTCATCAAACTCCCATTCAAGAAGAATGAAAACATCAACCCAACCAAGGCAAGCCATTCTGGCATGAATCCAGAGCACCTTCATCTTACAAAGAAGGAGTGCACTGAACTCATGGAGTTTTGACTGATCGAGCTGTCTGATTCTCAATGGGCATGTGAAGATTTCTATGTCAACAAGAGAGCTGAGCAGACAAGAGGTAAACTTAGATTAGTCATAAACTACAAGCCACTCAACTATTTCCTCCAAGATAATAAATTCCCTATACGTAATAGGCTTACCCTATTTTCACACTTAGCCAAAGCTAGATATTTTTCCAAGTTTGATCTCAAATGTGGATTTTGGAAATTGGGGATACATCCTGACGAAAGAACAAAAATAGGATTTTGCATTCCTGATGCACACTTATTTACATGGCCTGATAAAGACAAATCTGGCACACTTAATTAAACAATCTACAAGGCTTCCTTGTGCATATTAGGCTAGCTGTTTTTTTGGCCGTTTGGTTTATTAGGCATCTGTTGTTATTAGGCTTTGTAGATGAGTTTGTTTTAATAAGCGTGCCAGATTTGTCTTTATCAGGCCATGTAAATAAGTGTTGATCAGGAATACAAAATTCTGTTTTTGGTCTTTCCTCAGGATGTATCCCCAATTGCCAAAATCCAGATTTGAGATCAAACTTGGAAAAATATCTAGCTTTGGCTAAGTGTGAAAATAGGGTAAGCCTATTAGGTATAGGAAATTTATTATCTTGGAGGAAATAGTTGAGTGGCTTGTAGTTTATGACTAATCTAAGTGTACCTCTTGTCTGCTCAGCTCTCTTGTTGACATAGAAATCTTCACATGCCCATTGAGAATCAGACAGCTCGATCTGTCAAAACTCCATGAGTTCAGTGCACTCCTTCTTTGCAAGTTGAAGGTGCTCTGGATTCATGCTAGAATGGCTTGCCTTGGTTGGGTTGATGTTTTCATTCTTCTTGAATGGGGTTTGATGAAGAATTCTTCATTCAGCCATAGTGGGTTGCGACATTTCTTAATGAACTCCTTATGAGATTCAGCACATGAATGTTCCATCAGCTGTTGCTCGATTTCTCTAATTTGTTCATCTTCCGTGATCTGGAATAAGCGTGAGACTTCTGAGTATGGCTTGAACTGCTTTTTGAACGCTATTCCATAGGCTCCAATGTGGAGTCAATCCTTGAGTTGTCTGAAGATATCAAATCCGATTATGAGATCCTTTCCTGGGACATCTGATCCGTCACCGCATTACCATTTTGCGGAACATGCGCAACTGCCTGCTGATTGACCTAAGAGGTCAAGGCCTGTGCGAGAATCTGAATAGCTACTCGAAACTCAGCATGGGCAACCGGCTGCAGTGCCTGGTGCTTCTGGAATAGTGGGGCCTACAAGTGCCCATTTCCATTGCCATCCTTGTGGCCTTCTCCATTCCTATTCCTCCTACCATTTACCTTTTTGGGGAGCCATGATTTTGCAATCGCAAATAGCACGAATTAGAAGGACAACGAGACTTTTCATCACACAAGATTCTTGAAAGAAGGGAACATTTCCTAAATGTTTTGTAGCCTCTTCATCATAAGTGTGGTGCGCTTCACACCCATGAAAAAGACTTTACTTAACGCGGCTTTCAAACACCCTAGGACACTTCAAACCTATTGCTCTGATACCAAGTTTGTCACGACTTGAACGAAGACTCAAATCGCAACATGGGAGAAGGAGTCCCGAGAGATTCCAAGTCGACCCATGGCATAAGCAAACATCTAACTCGACTAATAAGACTGAAAAATCAACAAGATAATCACATCGGAAGTCTAAATTAAACATAATATCAAAATACACAATCTGAAGCTGAATACACCCTTTGTCTGAAAAGCCTCTAAACATGACGTGTTGATGGGGCAATACCCCAACTAACTCAACAAAGCTGAAACTAAAAATACATAGAGAAAGTATGAATAAGTCTAGTCCTCAGTATATGAGAACTCACCCACAATGTAAGATGCTAACTCTGAATACTGACTATGAACGGGGATGAGCCTGGGAGCCGGGTCCTGTATCATGTAATGATACAACATAGAGTATACGATCAGTACATGGAATGTACCGTGTATGAAAGGTAAGTAAAACCGCTTAAGTAAAATCATTTAAGAACATGCATAATGTAAAACATTAACAATAAGAATCTGAGAGTAGGGCTTGCATGCATTCTTTCTGAAATCATGATCTCATCATAACATAATATAACATCATAACTAAATCGATTGACTCAAAGCTGAAATCTGATAGTCGTGAGTAAAACTAGACATTGAGCCAAACCTGCATTAGAACATATATAGACGATTAATCTCATGTATGATAGCATGCATAACTGAAATGATGAGCAACAACGGGGGACTACTTTTAACCGACATACCATGATAGAGCTTACATGGTCCCAACTATCACATTCAAGTGGGTAGAGTGGTCCAAAGCCTTACCACGGCTAGGGACGATATCATGATATCGATATCAAGCTTGTGGGACAAATAGGGATGGGGATAGCTTACAAAGGAGGTCCTAAAGTAATACATATAAGTATAAACCTATGTTGGCGCGTAGTTTTGAGGCATTGGGTGATTGACCCTTAGCCTACTCGGTGCTAGACACTACTCCCAAAAACATGCATATGCTCTCCATCGTTTCTCAACAAAGCTCAACATCGTCTATTGAAGAAGTTCAATAATCAAATACATCTCAAGGCTAAATCATTCATATGAGAATCTTTAACTCAAAACATACCACAAGCTGAAAGATAATTGGGAGTCTTCGCTCCAAAACCATATGGTAAGCTCAATTTAGGGAAATCATAAATCATACTTGAACATGTGGGCATTGCCCAATACTTTCTCATGCTTGAAAATAGTCAATTCACATCGAAAACATGATTATAAACATGGGTAGCTTGAAAACATTCTATTCATCATAACATCTCAACATAATCATACATTCATCTCAAATCTCATATTTCATAAACTTTTCATCAATGGGCTTTTTAATTCATGAAACTTGAAACATGATTTTAATTGAAAATATTATAAAACTTGCCTATTCTTCATAATTCAATAGTAGAAACATATTTAAATCATACCCATGTAGAGAGTTTAGGAATATCATGCATTGAGTTAAACCCCATAGATTAGACATAGGAAATTCATGTTTTGGAGAGGTATTGGGAATGGATGTGAAAGGAATCACCCATTCATAACCCTACGTACCTGATTGAGGCTGATTCTTACACTTATCTGATTGCCCAAGCGGAATTAAAAAGAATTTGAAGAAGAATCAGCTTGATCACCCTCTCTCACCTTCTACCTTGCATGCATGAATGTAAATGGCCTAAAATGAACTTAACCCTCTTAAAAGGCATCATTCACAACTCAAAACGATGTAATTTAGGCCTTAAGATCGTATGAATTACTAAAAAGCCTTTACTAAATTCGCGAAAAATAACTGCTAGTTGGTTCCACAAGAGACCTAACGACTCATCATCATGGGCCACGACTTGTGGAGTCATCCGTTGAGTACACTACTTATCGGATCATCTGGGCTCGCAACGGGAGACTTCACGATTCATCACTGGTTGTGGTCACCACTCGTTATGTACACTGCCATGGATTTTTATTTTACTTCACCACGTTTCTCACGATCCTCCCCTTGATTCGTGGTGACTGACCACGAATCATGGGGTCCTTCCGTTAGGTACACTGTCATCTTCTTCCTCTTTCCTCAATCACCACTCTACACGACTGATCTAACGAGTCGTGGGGCCTAACCAAGACTCGTGGTCATGTCCATGGCGAGTCAACTTTCCAAATTTCAAAATCATCTTCTGGGCCTCACCATGAGTCACATCACGACTCGTCGGCTGCTCCCACGGGTCACCTCATGACCCATTCTGATACCTAATGCAAAATTTTAATTTTTCTCCATTTTAACTCCCAGGTCAGATCTTTGGGCTTCCAGGGTGTACACAAGGTCTTTCCTTGGTTGTAATATCGGCTAAGGGATGGGTAGGAATGATATTTATTTAATAGTGACTATCGCCCTAAGCAATTTTAAGACATTTTCCATTTTTCAAGTCTACCACCTTTCTCTTGCTTGTTCACCCTTTTTCTTTCTTTTCTTCTCATGCCCCTTTTTCACTACTTGACTGCTAGTATTTGCTTATAGAATCAATAGGAATTTGGCAATTAAAGCTCTATCTTTCATTGTTCTAGTAGCAAGTAGACAACATAATTCTGTGGGCACCTCTTTTTTAAATTTTTTTCTTCTCTTACCATAATCTTTATTTTTCCTTAACATTATGCTTCGGTGGACCTTTACTTTTTAAGTCTCAAAGTGCTTAAGACTACTTTGATCAACAAGTCTAAGGTCTCAAAAAGAAATGGATTAAGCCAGTTTCGTGGATAAGAAAGAATAAGGCTTTATGGCTTAAAAGGGGTTAACTAGGGAGAATGTACAGGAAGGTAAAACAAACATGGGAAAAAACTTGGATTTTTCAAAGAAATGCCTTGATCATATCCTAGCTTTCTAACAATTAATTATCTTACATACACTAAGGCAAGTTCTAGATTCTACAATATGTACAAACAAGACAATGCAACTCAGCTCTCATGGAATCAAGAGTCTATTCGGCTCCCTATAGCTACACGTTTACACAATCATATTGAATGACATTGTTCATTATTAAGCCTTTAGAATAATTTTTTAAGTCAAATTAAAGAGCTATGTATGTCTGTCATAGATTCCTTACTTATGCATTCAAAGCACACAAGTGGATGATATATGACTCAATCCTAGAAAGTAAAAACGTGACCAAATTTCTTTAAGACAGTCGTCATCCATCAATCATAGGGAAGGGTCACTAATCTGCAACTACAATGACTCCTACAAAATAAAATTTACCCAATTCAAAGGACTCCCCTTCAAAAAAGAATCTATGCCATATGAAAAAATGAAGGTCGCATGTGATATGCCAATTTTAGAGTTTTTTTTCAAATAAAGCTCAATGAATATACTTACCCTTGACCAACAACAACTAAATTTTTTAAGCTAAACTAAAAACTAGAGATCAAATAGAGTACCTAACATCCCAAGGCATCACAAGTCATCATCATCATACTAGCTATTACAGACCAAGACCTAACAAATCATAAAGCTACTAATACAGGAATGAGCACGGCTTATAGTAGCAATTAAAGAACAAACAGGAATCTTTCCTCCACCTAACACTTAAACAGTGCATTGTCCCCAGAGCACACACAGTCATATCAAAATGTAGGGTAAAAGGAACATCCTAGGCCGCTAAGCATCATTATCAGAATTTAATTGATGAGTTGGTAATTTACCAACTCATTAGGCTCTTATACTTGAGTTTTTGCTTAGTTTTTGAGTTGATTATATGGATTTTATGCCCTTTTTACTTTATTTGTGTGCCGATGCATAAATGTGTAGAAAAGAACAAAAATAGATAAAAAAGAAGGAAGTGAGAAAAAATCGGCGGTCCATCGATGAAAACCAGCGAAGACGCTGGCCAAAGGCCAATTATCACTGCCCTGAGGAAAAATGCCATCAGTGAATCGCAAGTTGCCAACGATGACTCGCTGGTCCAGTCGCTGAAAGACTCCCAGTTTTCTAGAAAGAAGCATAAAGATCTGGCGGTTCATGAATTGGTATCTGCTAAACGCAAGAAGAACCGCCGATGCTCACTAGAGTTGAGTGATGGCTCATATAAGATACCCAGCGGTTCATGAATTGGGACTAGCAAACCTCCAGTGTATCCGATGATTCCAGAATGAAAGTCAAAAATGGCTAAAATTCATCTAAATGACCCAAAAACTAAGCTAAAGCTCATTCTTAAGAGTCTAGTGAATTGATAAATTACTAACTTATCATTAGGCTTTACATAATGACCTGTACATTTGTGAATGATAATGTGTTTCTTTGGTGTATGGACATTATTTGTGATGATGATTGCCCTATTAAAATTTAACTGTTGAAATAAACTTAATATGTTATGGTCACTGAATCGACGTAGAATTGTGTTGAACTGTTAATGTGCTCATTTTATTTTCATGGAATGAATGAACTATTTAATTATATGAGTGGGAGAGGTAGTGTTGATCTCCTAAATGTCATAATGACGAACTTGGCTATTATATCATTACCGTGAGAATGGTTAGGGTTAGTAAGAATATACTGGGATGATAGGTTCATGCCTAAGCGGAGCATCCAGACGAGCAATATTGATTGAGTAGCACGTGTTCGAGGGGAGCATCTAGATGAGCATATGAGTGGCAGCGGGTACTACACTGGTACAATACATAAATTTCTAGAGTCCCCTGCAGGTCATCACTAAATAGGCAGAAATAAGACCCTCTGGCATGTGTGTACATCAACGTTAGTGTCGGAGTGTTGTAGGGATATGATGCAGGCGTGTGCCCAGCATATCTCTATTGATATGTTGTTCTATTTTTATTTGATGCATTGTAAGAATGTTAGAATTTGGAATGAATAAGTGTTATTTCGCTGAACTGAGTTGGTGATTATGTGTTATTATCTGAACAAGGGGAAGTTGCAAAGTCTTGATATTGAAGGAGTTAAATTAAAACTAGAATAGGCCTTGTGCCATTGTTGTTATGAATTATCCTATATTGCATGAGGTTATGCAGTGTTTTGTGTGTTGGATATAGTAACTTTCATGTTTTTTAATGAATGATATGATATGTGATGTTGCGAATAGTTGGTGAAATGACTACGTGCAGCTAAGTTGAGCTACTTCCCAGGGCAGTAACGCTACAGCGGGACCTGTTCAGCTACAACGGTCAAGTGACCGCTGCTCGTAGAGCCTAATCCAGTAAGCAGGACGGTTGCACCTGAGCAGAGTGTAATTTCTTAGAATGTGTAATGTGTATTTGAATACTGTTTTAGACTAATTTCATGAAGTTGTTTGCATTCTTATATGCTAATATGTAAGGTCGGTGATGATACCTACCAGTACCTTGTTTCGTGGTGATGCTACTCCTGTACTTCTTTTCTGAGTGCAGAATTTGATCTAGAAAGCTCTTCTCACCCTCACCTCTAAGAAACAATAGTTTCATTTTGGAAAGGTGAGCGATCACAAGATGGGCAGTCCTACTCCTCCAGACATTATAGTTTCTTTTAATTTCTAGACTTATCACTCTTAGCTATGTACTTAGACGTATGGTGCAATGACAATCAAATTCAGGAAATTATAGTTGGATTTGTTTTTTAATTCGGTTGACATAGAAAATTTTAATTGAATTATGTTGTTTTATTTAATTTTGAGGTTATTATTTTCTTCTAAATGATTGATGTCATGGTAATTGTTGGGAAAGGTTGGTTCACCCATCGGGGGGGTTAGTTTAGGTGCCAATCATGGCCGTTAGGGTCATGACAAAGTTGGTATTAGAGCCAGGTTTGTAGATCGCATTGCGGTAATACGAGTGTAGCAGAGTACCGCGGATCGCTATGGAGATGCCCTTAGATTATCTTCAAGAGGCTGCAGGACTTTAGGAAAACTCCCTCCTTCTTTCATTTCGTGTGATTACTTGATTCCAGTTGGTATCTGGTGATCCAAATTGGTATCTACTGACTCTTCTTTATTTCTCTCATAGATGGTGAGAATACATGAAGATAGGAACAGAGAAGAAGCACCTAAGCCAACAACAACAATAGCAGTCGCAGTCCGCAGTAGAGGATGGGGTCGAGGACGCGAGCGAAGGCCCGCTGCTCCTAGAGGAGGGGCCCACGCTCCTTCTCTAGTATGGGAGAGGTTAGCATCTCCGATACCTCCCACAGTTCAGAAAAGGGTGGCTCTAGAGGTGGAAGTTTTGACGCAAGGAGAGGCTCTTGCCGCTCCAGCATCCTCTAAGGTTTCGGCTCAGGTTCTTAACCTTCTGAGTGGCCTCATGGGTAATGGGGCAGCGCCAGTGACTCCTGAAGGATAGAAATCGGGAATACAACATGCGGCTGCAGTGCCTCCTGGCATTGATGACATCTTTAAGGCAATTATGTTTTCGAGGTTGGTGGTTAGGCCTGTAATGACAAAGGAGGAGCATGACTTTTTGTGGAGGTTCACCAAGATGAAACCTCCTACTTTTTACTGTACTAAGGTGGAGGACGCCTATGAGTTTATTATAAATTGTCACAAGTGGATCCATACTATGGGTGCGGTGGAGAGATATGGTGTGGATTTTGTCACCTTCTAGTTGATGGGGGACGCTAAGCTCTAGTGGAGGGATTTTGTGGAGTGCAGACCAACACGGTCCCCACTATTGACCTAGACCCAGTTTTACTCCACATATATGGAGAAGTATGTACCCTGTTTCTTGAGAGATACGAGATGGGATGAGTTCACCACCATCGCGCATGGAAGCTCTTTTGTTGTAGCCTACGAGGCCCAGTTCCATTCACTATCTAGGTATGCTTTACACTTATTTCCTATATAGGAAGAGAGGATCAAACGATTTGTTAAAGGCCTGAATGTGGGTCTCCAATTATCAGCCCTTCAGATGGTCTCCTCAAGTAAGACCTTTTAGGAGGTAGTGGGGTGTGTTAAGAATATAGAGTGGGTGAAATAGGAAGGGCACACAAAGAATGTCGAGAAGAAGGATCAGAGGGTGGGTTCTTATAATGGCTCTGTTGCTCGGACTCTAGCACCTTAGGGTTTCTCTAGGCATCCTATTCAGTAGGCTATGCATGTGTCAGTCGGAGGGCCATTAGGAAATACTCCCTAACTAGCAGGTACAGTCGGGAGTACTCAGATTATTTGCTCAGATTTTGAGGCTTGCCCTATTGTTTCTGTTCTAGCTCAGAGGCCATTGATCGAGAAGGCATGACACGAGTGTGGGGAGCATGGCCACATTCACAGATGATGTACTAGGTTTGGCCTGGGTTGATAGATCATTTCGCACACAACGCCTAGAGCTCCGACGCCTACCAGAAGATGACGTAGTGCATTCAGCCAAGATCATCTACAACTTGGGCGAGGTAGTCAACTAGTAATCAAAGGTGGCACACAGACTGGAAGAGGAGGTGCTCAAAATGGAAAGGGTGGTATTCAGTATCGTAGAGTGGTTGTACAGCCTAACCGGTGCAGTTCTCAAGCAGGTGGTCACACTAACTTCTATGCATTCCTGGGTAGGCTCGAGGAGGCTTCTGACATTGTTATCATAGGTACAATCTTAGTGTCTGATAGAATGGCTATGGTTTTATTTGATCTGGGTTCTAATTTTTCCTATGTGTCTGCTTATTTTGCTTTGGGATTAGATCATTCTTTTGATATACTAGATACTCCTATCTATATGCCTAGTCTTGTTGGGGATTTTATGGTGGTGGATAGGGTTTATCAGGATTCTATTATTGACTTTATGGGTATCTTGTAGATGGTAGATTTTGATGTGATTATGGGAATAAGATGGTTATCTCCTTACCAATGCCATTTTGGATTGCCATGCTAATACCATCGCTATATCGGGCCCAGGGTTGTCCAGGTTAGAGTGGAAAGGGAATTGTAGCCCTTCTCCTAAGAATCATTTCTTATATTTCTGGCCGTAATTTGATAGAGCAGGGGTGTTCAACATATCTAGCTCATGTTCGAGATACTAGTTCTGAGGTTCCTTCCATAGAGTTGGTTCCGGTAGTTTTTGAGTTCTTAGAGGTGTTCCCGTTAAATCTTCCTGTCATGCCACCAGACCATGATACAAATTTCTACATAGATTTAGAGCTAGGGACGTGACCCATTTCTGTTCTGCCCTACCGAATGGCACTAGCTGAGTTGAGAGAACTCAAGGAGTAGTTGCAAGAACTGCTTAGTGAGGGGTTTATCAGGCTGAATGTTCCTTCCTGGGGTGCCCCAGTCTTGTTTGTGGAAAAGAAGGACGGTAGTATGCAGATGTGTATTGATTATCGTTAGTTGAACAAGGTAACTATTCGAAACAAGTACCCTCTGCCCCAAATAGATGATTTTTTTAATCAGTTATAGGAGGCAACAGTGTTCTCAAAGATTGACCTAAGGTCAGGTAATCACCAATTGAAGATTCAGGCTGAGGATACTCTCAAAATAGCCTTCTAGACTAGGTGTGAGCATTATAAGTTTTTGGTCATGTCATTCGGACTCACTAATGCCCCAGCTGCGCTCATGTGCTTGATGAATGGGATCTTCAAACCATATATAGATTCTTTGTTGATTGTTTTTATTGATGATATCTTGGTGTACTTTAAGACCAAGTGGGAGCATGAGAATCATTTGAGAATCATGTTGGGTTGCTGAAGGAGAAGCAGTTTTATGCCAAATTCACTAAGTGTGAGTTTTGGTTGGACTCGGTGTCTATTATGGGGCATGTGGTCTCCAAAAAGGGAATCAAAGTTGATCCACAAAAGGTGGAGGCAGTCAGAAACTAGGCTGCCAACTACTATGACAGATATTCAGAGTTTTATGGGGTAGCTAGCTACTATCACTAGTTTGTGAAGGGGTTTGCATCCATTGTATCAGTATTGACCTGGTTGACTCAGAAGGATATACCTTTCCAGTGGCCAAAGGAACGTGAAAAGAGTTTTCAGAAGCTCAAGACCTTGCTAACCATTACACCTATTCTGGCATTAACAGTGGAAGGTAAAGATTTTGTTGTTTATTTTGATGCCTCACAGTCTGGATTGGGTGCTGTATTAATGCAGGAAGGGTAGGACATTGCTTATGCCTCGAGACAATTGAAGGTGCAGGAGAATAATTACCCCACGCATGACCTCGAACTAGTAGCATGGTTTCCACACTGAAAATTTAGAGACATTACTTGTATGGGGCCCATGTGACGTATTCACAAATCATCACAACTTTCAATATGTGTTCTCCCAGAAAGACCTCAACCTTAGGAAGAGAAGATAGATGGAGCTGCTGAAAGATTATGATGTGACGATTTTGTACCACCCAGGGAAGGCTAATTTGGTGGCATATGCATTGAGTCAGAAAACAGTAAGTATGGGAAGTCTAGCTTTCCTGGAAGCTACTCAACGACCAATGGCCAGGGAAGTCCAGACACTGGCAAATAGTTTCATAAGATTTTCATTGATAGAAGCAAGGGGGATACTAGCTAGCATGGAGGCTAAGTCATTACTGATAGAAGAAATAAAGGCCAAATAGTTTGATGATGAAAAGTTGGGTAAGATCAGAGATAATGTTCTATAGGGAGAAGCTAAGGAAGCGAAACTAGATGGCGAAGGGGTTATAAGAATAAAAGAACACGTGTATGTTCCCTGAGTTGGTGAGCTAATTAATACCCTCCTGGCAGAAGCTCACAACTCGAGGTACTCAATTCATACGGGGGCTACCAAAATGTACCATGACTTGAAGCGGCACTATTGGTAAGGCAGAATGAAGAGGGACATTATTGACTATGTTGCCTCGTGTTTGAACTACCAACAGGTGAAGTACGAGCACCAAAAGCCTGGGGGAGTACTTCAGAGATGCCTATACCTAAGTGGGAATGGGAGAGAATAGTAATGGACTTCGTAGTTGGTCTTCCAAAGACATCGGGGAAGTTTGACAACATTTGAGTCATTGTGGATAGATTTACCACATTGACTCACTTCTTTCCTGTCCAAGTACTTACAATGCCGAGAGATTGGCCAAGCTGTACGTGAAGGAAGTGATTCGATTGCATGGGGTGTCGGTGTCGATTATGTTTGACAGGGGTACTCAATTCATCTGTCATTTCTAGAGGACCTTGCAAGCGAAGTTAGGCACTAGGTTGGATTTGAGCACAACCTTCCATCCTCAAATAGATGGATGATCTTGGGCATATTAATATGTCCAAAGACTATTTTATACCCATAGTTTATCCATGTTTGTAACTTAATTTAAGAATAATTTCATTATTTTTTGTAATTTTTGGCCATGGACTAATAAATATGATTAGCTCTCTTTGTAGGTTGAAATTGCCGATGTATGGAGCTCAATGTGAAGATAATGATTCTAATCATGAAGATAAATATTAAGGGACAAATTATGGATGGTGAGACAAGCTAAAAAGGACATTTGTAGTCAACTCCGTGCCACGGAGCAAAGAATTAATTTATATGAGCAGGGGCTGCCAAACAGTGAGCATCTGCGATAGCAGAGTGTCACGGAGGCAAATCTCCACGATAGCCAGTGTGGCACGGAGCAAATCTACGCCATATGCAGTGTGACACGGAGCTTTTTCACCGCAGGCTAAATTTTGCATTTTTCCAACTTATTAGAAATTGAACCCTTACCTTCTAAACTCATTATCACGAAATATTTTGGGAAGAACGGAAAGGATCGAAGAGAGGTCGAATGAACTTCTTCTTAGGGTTTGATTTATTTTCTCTTTTATCCATTCTTGTAAATACATTGATACAAAGATGTTTTTGAATGATTGTATGAACATGAGTGCCTAAAACCCTTCTTCTTCTTCTAGGGTTAAGGCTACATGATATGAATGCAATTGCATGAATTCATTTTTGGTTCAAGTTTCTTTGTTGTTTTGTATTGCATTCTTATTAATTGTTGTTTAATGCTTGACCACCATTAAAACGAACGTGTTAAGCTTCGGCAAAAGCTCAAAAGGGTAACCCTAGGTTACAACAAAAGTATGCAGGGAGCAAGTTCAAAGTCGTTAAGACTTGATTCGTAGTTAGGATAGAAATATACCTAATCCGCATTGCTTGGTTAATAAAACTGGAAGATAGCTAGACACTGACTTAGAATTGTCTCATCACCGCTCGTAGAAGTAGTTGTGAAGCCAAGTTAGGTTAAATGATTAGATATTCAAAAGTCCATATCAAGCGCATAAACCCCATAAACTACATCCATAGTGTTAAATTGCTCACAAATTAGGATGTCACATGCCCACTCAACGATGTAGTTGTGGGACTAGTTTGTTGAGTTTAGAGGCTCGAAAGACCATGAACATTGCGATTAACTCTGTGAGACAAAAAATGAAATTTTACACTTTAACCGAGATGAATGTAGCATTGCTTGATTGTTAGGCCTTTACTCTAGATGCTTCTTATTACTGTTTTTTGATTTATTTTGTGATCACCTTAGGTTTAGAAACAAACTTTTAAATCTTTAAACCAACACTTGTGAAATTTGACTTAACACTTGAAATTGAATATTCGTTGAACTAGTTTAGTCCCCGTGGGTTCGACATCCGGCTCTTCAAAAGTCGCTTTACTACTTTTACGACCGCGTATGCTTGCGCGTGTATTGGGGCACAACAAGTTTTTGGCGCCATTGCTGGGGACTGGAGAAATTAATGAATTTCTTGTTTTTGTGTTCATGTAGAATTTTCTAAGTGTTGAAAAAAATATTATTTTTAGATTTCTTTTATTTTTGTTTTTAGTTTGATACCCTTCTTGACATGACATCATGGAATACAAATAGGTTTAAAGGTGGATACTCATGTTTCAATGATTCTTTTCTAAATTATGGAGGACCAAACTTGTGGCAATACTGTCATATATGTAATATATGTGGTGGTCAGGATGGCCATTGGAATGGTTGTCCAAATTCTTATTCCCTTCCTCCAAGCCCCTACTATAATCCTTCTATTGTTTTTGATGAGTACAAGAATGATAAAGAGGAGGGCTTATAACACCAGTTTAGATAGAAAACATGTTAAAACAGGTCCTTGAGCAGACAAAAGTGATGAGGGAGCAGATGGAAGTAATGAGAATTCAAACCAAGGAAAATGGATAGGCCCTAGAAATGATGAAAGCCAAGTTCATGGAGATAAAGGATGTGGCTGAAGCTTGCACTGATTTGCAAGTCACGGTCTTAGCCAATACACAAGAAGGATCTCAATGAGAAAAAAAGAGTAAGTTCTTGGAACAAGATCAACAATTAGAAGCTCCTGAGAATCTCTATGATGGTCTCACATATATAGTCAATCCAGTCATAAAAGGGGAGAGAGAGTTCCAACCATTTGACATTCATGTGGAGTCAGATGTTGATATGGAGAAGGTGTACAATAGTAAGGAGGTCAAGCACAATGCAGTTCCAGAGTTGAGGTGTACTGTACCCCACTCGAAGCATTTCTCGACATTATGTTTCTTTGACAACCTAGAAATAGAATCTTCCAAGCTTATAGAGAAAGGTCTAGGTGAGGAACAAGCCCCATATATTCTACATTTTTCTAAGTCGAAGAGATAGAACAATTTCACTTACTTAAGGGCCAATAAGTGTAAGAGGCTATATCTACTGCTTGGTCCCTTAAATTTTTCACCACCACCCCTAGAGCATAATAGGAAATTAGAAAAGAAATTAGGGGTGAGATTTATATCTGAAAAGTGGAAGGAGAAGTGGTGGAAGTTGATGCGTCATGCCGCGACGTAAACTCAGGCGCTCTTGGGAGGCAACCCAAGAGTGCAACAGGTACAATTTCTTTTTCTTTGTTTGTATTTTGTCAATCTTCACTTCTTGTTTTTGTTATTATTTTTGTTGGTGTGACTTAAGCACAGATGGAGAGGAAGTCTGAGTACCCTTAGAAGAGGAAGCTAAAGAGCATGAAAAAACACAAGTGTTGGGTTGAGGATCCCCAAGATGAAAAATGAATAACGCATGCTGCTAGCTAGGCCTAGAGGCCTCAGGAAGTATCTTTTACCTTTGGTATTGCTTTTAAATGATGCTTTGGGGACATAGCATAAATTAAGTATGGGTGAGGGGTAATTTTAAAATTTTGTGCTAAGTGATTTTGAGTGAATTTGGTGCTTGGTATAATATTGTTCGATGAAAAAGTTTGAGTTGAGCACATCTCACCCACCCTTTGGTTTTTCTTTTCGGTTCTTTTTTGAAGGGGGCCACTTTGAACCAAGAAATAAAATTTTTCTGTGTCTATACATAATTGTTTTAGTTATAGTTAGGGACTTTTTCCGACGATGGATGGATGACGACCGTATTGAGGGAAAATTACTTAATAGGTTTATATTTTTGAACCCTTAGCTGATTGATAGCTTGATGTTCTAGTTGAGTGCTATACATGATTGTAAGATGCAAGTGTTTTTAATTTTGAAGCATGAGTAGCAGTTGTATAACTTTGTTTGAGACACCTTGGCTCTTAAATATGACTCTGTATGCTTGAAAGCTTAATTCTGAATTCATGTGATTAGTTGTATTGAGAGTCTATATGGGTCTTCTAGAATTGAACATATGTAGTGACTGTAAGGTTCTTCGTGTTTTTCATGCTATCATGTAGTATCTAGAACTTTCCCGGTGTATTTGCAAAGAGAAATGAGGAATGTTAATTTTAGGAGATGGTGTAGGCATTTCTTTGAATAAGCCTATTTTCGTTCTATGCTTTACCTATCCTTAATGCATAATCCTAGTTAGCCCCATTAAGCCTTTAGCCTATTCTTTGATTAGCCACATCAAAAGCTTAATCCCTTTCTTTCAATTGAACTAAGTTTGATCCACAATTCCTAAGAGCTTAAATGAAAAATCAAAAAGAGTTAAGGAGTGAGAATCTTTAAAAAGAAGGGAAATAGTAGTTGTGGAAGTTGAGGGAAAGATTAGAGGTGCAGTTTTTTAAAATGCCTAAATGTTGATAGGGAGTAAAAGAACAAAAGAATGAAAAAGTTTCTTAAGTACTCCTTACTAATATTATGAGCGTGCTTAAAGAAATAGGGAAGCAAAAAGGAAATTGAGAGTGAAAAGAACAAAAGGTGAAGTGAAAGAACAGAATGTGCTTAATGAGCAAGTGTGATGTATTAAAAGCTCTTAGGGAAGATAGGTACTATTAATGGCCAGATTAGTACCTACCTGTCCCTTAGCTTACATTACAACCCGATAAGTCCTACTTGATCTTACTTTCAAACATTCCTAAATTAGTGGAGTAAAACATTAAGGGCAAGCTTATGGGTCAGTACATGTTACATGAGAATTCATTGTGAGACTTAGTGTAATTGTATTCATATACCCATACATGTTATAATTTGAAAATTTATGAGTGAAAATGGGTATCTCTCTTCTTGTGAGGGCACATGTTTGAGAAAAGATAGGATTCATGTTAGAATTCTTGATTGGCTAATGTACATGAGTTTGCTATGGTTGTAGAGTCAATTCTTGAGGCTAGGAGGTCTTAACTTGGTTATACTTGTTTTTCAATTGGGTTATATATATCATGCTCTATTTGAACATGCCATCTAAATAAGTCATTGTAGCCTTAATTTGAGTCATCTTGCGTCAATTGGTAATGTGTGAGTCTTCCTTGTGCATGAGATGTAAAGGATTTGTTCGAGGACAAATAAGGCTTTAAGTGTGTGGTAGTGATCTTGGGCATATTTATATGTCCAAAGAATATTTTATACCCTTGTTTTATCCATGTTTGTACCTTAATTCAAGAATAATCTCATGTATTTTGTGTAATTTGTGTCCATGGACTAACAAATATGATTAGCTCTCTTTGTAGGTTGAAATTTCTATCCAATGGAGCTCAATGTGAAGATAATAGTCCTAATCTTGAAGATAAATGTTAAGGGATGGATTATGGATGGTGAGACAAGCTAAAAAGGACATTTGGATTCAACACCGTGCAACGGAGAAGCATTGGGGTGCTCAACAACGTGCCACGGAGCAAAGAATTAATTTATAAGAGCAGGGGCTGCCAAACAGTGAGCATCCGTGACAACAGAGTGTCACAGAGGCAAATCTCCACGATAGACAGCGTGTCACGGAGACAAATCTCCGCGATAGATAGCGTGACATGGAGCTGTTTCACCACAAGCCAAATTTTGCATTTTTCCAACTTATTATAAATTGAACCCTTAGCTTCTAAATTCATTGTCACGAAATATTTTGGGAAGAATGGAAAGGAGAGAAGGGAGAACGAAAAAACTTCTTCTTAGAGTTTGATTTCTCTTATTCTCTTTTATCCATTCTGGTAAATACTTTGATTCAAAGATGTTTTTAAATGATTTTATGAACATGAGTGGCTAAAACCTTTTTCTAAGGTTGAGGCCACATGATATGAATGCAATTGCATGAATTCATTTTTTGTTCAAGTTTCTTTGTTGTTTTGTCTTGCATTCTTATTAATTGTTGTTTTAATGCTTGATAACCATTGAAATGAACGTGTTAAGCTTAGGCAAAAGCTCAAAAGAGTAACCTTAGGTTAGAACAAGAGTATGTAGGGAGCAAGTTGAAAGTCGTTAAGACTTGATTCGCAGTTAGGATAGAAATATAACTAATTCGCCTTGCTTGGTTAATAAAACGGGAAGATAGCTAGACACCGAGTTAGAATTATTGTAGCACTGCTCGTAGAAGTAGTTGTGAAGCTAAGTTAGGTAAAATGATTATAGGTACAAAAGTCCATAATCAACTGAATAAACCCTGTAAACCACATCCACAGTGTAAAATTGCTCACAAATTAGGACGTCATATCCCCGCTCGACGATGTAGTTGTAAGACTAATTTGCTGTGTTTAGAGGCTCGAAATACCATGAACAATGCAATTAACTATGTGAGACAACAAATGCAATTTTACACTTGAATCGAGATGAATGTAGAATCGCATGATTGTTAGGCCTTTACTCTAGATGCTTCTTATTATTGTTTTTCGAATTATTTTGTGATCACCTTAGATTTAGAAACCAACTTTTAAATCTTTAAAACCAACACTTGTGAAATTTGACTTAACACTTGAACTCAAATACTCGCTGAACTAGTACAGTTCCAATGGGTTCGACATCTAGCTCTTCAAGAGTTTCTTTACTACTTATACGACCCTGTATGCTTGCATGTGCGCTGGGGTGCAATAATGGACAGTCAGAAAGGACCATCCAGGTATTTGAGGACATGCTTCGAGCTTGTGTTATAGATTTTGGGGGCCATTGGGAAAAATTATTACCCTTGGCAGAGTTTTCTTACAACAATAGCTATCATTCGAGCATTGGCATTGCGCCATTTGAAGCTCTATATGGGAGAAAATACAGGTCTCCAATTGAGTGGTTTGATGCATTTGAGGTGAGACCCTAGGGAACTGATTTGCTCAGGAATCCTTGGGAAAAGTTTGGGTAATCCAAGAACATCTGGTTGCTGCTCAAAGTAGACAGAAACAGTATGCAAACAAAAAAGTGAGAAATATTGAGTTCATGGAAGGAGAGCAAGTATTTCTCAAGGTATCCCCCATGAAGGGGGTAATGAGTTCGGCAAGCGGGACAAGCTTAGCACGAGGTACATTGGACCATTTGAAATCTTCCAATGTATGGATGAAGTAGCTTATGAGCTGGCCTTACCGCCAGGGCTATCAGGGGTACATCCAACCTTCCATGTTTCCATGTTGAAGAAGTACCATGGGGATGGATTGTACATTATCAAATGGGACTCCGTGTTACTGGATGAGAAGTTATCCTATGAGGAGGAGCCAATGGCGATTTTGGATAGGGAGGTACATAAGATGAGATCAAAAGAGATTGCAATGGTAAAGGTCTAGTGGAGAAATCATTCCATAGAGGAAGCCACTTGGGAGACTGAGGCCGACATGCGAATCAAATACCTTTAGTTGTTTATGGAATCTAGTACATTCTCTTTTGTGCTTTTGTAGATCTTTCGGGGATGAATGGTGTTTGAATTGGTATTTGATGTAATAACACGTGTGTCATTACATGGTGTAACTGATTTAGAAAACTCTAAGAGGGCTAGACAGCAGTTAGAAAAGTGTTGCAGAGTGAGCTAATGAAAATTGATAATTTTGGGGAAGCTACTAGTTTCGGGGGACCGCTGCAGCAAGACCGTGGTAATGATTGGAGTCCACCATAATGGATCAAGGAAATAACCGCTGGATCTGCCATAGTAGCTTTCTACTACCATAGCGGGTCCACTGCAGCGGAAAAGTGACCGTTGAAGTAGATGACGGGAATCAGAAAGTGGGTTTAAGTGGGATTTTTGGGGTTATATCCTATTATTTTCAAAGCTAAAAAAATCAAGGACTGAAGGCGATTTTCTCCAAACAAGTTGAATTTCTTTGTCAAGGTAAGATCTTGAATTCCTACCCCTATGATTGATTATGTAAACACTAGGATTCAGGGAGGACCTCTAATGGTGATTTTTCTAGCAATGAAACCCTAGGTTGATAGACTAGGGCTGGATCATAGGGAACTAATGGGATTTTTATTTTGAGTTAAACAAGGAGTAATGACCATTCACCAAGGTATAATTGTTAAAGAACTATGTTCATGTGGTAATAGGGACCTAGAGATATGTGGAATTGGGGTTTACTCTTAAAATTTCCTTGAAAGAGTGGGATGTGTTTCTAAGAACCTTGTGCGGGTATAGGATGCTAAATTTTGTTTTGTTCTTGTGTTGGACTTTGCACTCTCAGAAGTGTTGAGGAAGGGTAAGGCTCCAGCAGTGTGATTGCCATTCGAATCCTCCTAGTTTGATGTAGGTTATGGTTTAGATGAATTAGACTTTACATAATGACCTGTATTTTGTGAATGATAATGTGTTGCTTTGGTCTATGGACATTATTTGTGATGATGATTGCCCTATTAAAATTTAACTATTGAAATAAACTTGATATGTTGTGGCCACCAAACTGACGTGGAATTGTGTTGAACTGTTAATGTATTCGTTGTATTGTCATGATGAATGATGAACTATTTAATTATATGAGTGGGAGAGGTAGTGGGGATCTCCTAAATGTCATAATGACGAACTTGGCTATGATATCATTACCGCGAGAATGGTTAGGGATAGTAAGAATATCCTGAGATGAGAGGGTCGTGCCCGAGGGGAGCATCCGGGTGAGTAATATTAATTGAGTGGCTCGTGTCTGAGGGGAGCATCCAGACAAGTATATGAGTGGGAACGGGTATCACGCTGGTACAGTACATGAATTTCTAGAGACCCCTGCAGGTCATCACTGGATGGGCAAAAATAAGATCCTCTGGTATGTGTGTACATCGAGTTTAGTGTCGGAGTGTTGTAGGGATACGACGAAGGCTTGTGCTCGACAAATATCTATTGATCTATTGTTCTAGTTTTATTTGATATATTGTGAGAATGTTAGGATTTGGAATGAATAAGTGTTATTTGGCGGAATTGAGTTGGTGATTATGTGTTATTATCTGAACGTGGGGAAGTTGAAAAGTCTTGATGTTGAAGGAGTTAAATAAAAGCTAGAATGGTCCTTGTGTGTCACGACCTAAACGTAGACCCGGATCGTAACACGGGACAAGGAGCCCCGAGAGACTCCAAGATGACCCATGGCATGAACATTCATCTAACGACATATCATTAAAGCGGATACTTAACATAATGCTATAGCGGAAGCATAAACATAACATAACATGGTAATGAAATGTACTACCTACACAATAACTTAATTCTACACATAGTCTTAAAGCCTCTAATATATCTAATGGGTTGATGGGACAACATCCCCAACTAACCTGACCAAAATTGAAACTAGAAGAAATATCAGTATCTGAAACATATGGTCCTCGGAGAATGAGGACTCACCTAAAGCTTGTTGCAAAACTCCGAGACAGGCTAATGACGGTGCTGCATCTGCAGGTTGGAGCCTGTATCATAAAATGATACAACACAGAGTATGCGGTCAGTACATAGAATGTAACGAGTATGCAAGGTAACTAAAACGGACATTTAAAAATATATAAAAGATAGTAAATGATCTTAAGAGTGGGAAAACAAGCTCGTAAAATAAATATCATGTGATAACATAATGCCCAAGGTTTTCAAATCGTTTCTAATCCATTCATTATCATAGTCATCAGAGAAACTTTATTAAATCATCACTTGAGCCAAAATAACCTGAACATAACAAAGCATAAAACATGCGGAACAATGGGAGGACTCATCATAACCGACACCATCATGGTAGAGTTGTACATGATTCCCCAACTATCTCACTCAAGTGAGCAGAGTCGCCCCTGGCTTGCAAGGCTAGGGACATGCATTATGTGATATCACGATAGAGGGGATCATTAATATTGTAATGTATCAATATAAACCTATGGTGGCACGTAGTTATGAGACATCGGCGTATACTTTGAACGCCGGTCTACTCGGTCCTATACACGGCTCCCAAAAACATGCACATTAGGCTTATATGTAAATCAATAACATCATTCATTGAGATTCATGGCCAAATAAACATTATCATCATTGATCCCCATTAAAAAACATGATTAGCCAAGAAACAAAGGCCCTTTAATCGGCCAACATTATAAATCGATAAATCATGAGATCCATTTCATAAATCGTAATTCATTCTTGAACATGTGGGCATTGCCCAATACTTTAACATGCTTGAAAATACTCAATTCATTTGAAAACATGATCATAAACATGGGTAATTTTAAAACATGCTTTTCATCATCAATAATTCATCATACATGAACATTCATCATAAACCATGTAGAGAAATCAAAATTTCATGCATTGGGTAAAAACCCCATAGAATTTAGATAGGAAATTTCATGATTTGAAACATATTGGACATGACTGTGAAAGGATTCACCCACTCATAACCCTACAGATCTGGAGAAAATCAAATCTCACCACTCCTTGAAAGCCCAATGGAAAAAGTGAAGAAAACCTTGAAGAACAAACTTTATCACCTTCTCAATTTTCTAACTTTGCATGCATGGATATAAGTATATGATAGGTTTTACCCTCAGTAAACATTGAATTTCGAGCCTTAAATGATGTAGTTTAGGACCCTAGGACTTAAGAATATAGAAAATTCCCTTAATGAAATCCCTAAAAATTCTGCACTGGTCGAACCCACGGATGGTCCCACGAGTCGTTACATGATACCATGACTCGTGGTATCGAGCCGTTGGATCCACTGCTCCATTTCACTCTTTCTGATTCACTTCCCACGATTAGACAGAACGAGTCGCTCTTTCAAGAGACAAGTCATTGTATCGTCTGTTGTTCCCCCCTTCATGTTTTGTACCAATCCTTCCCACGAGTCACACCACTACTCGTTCTTTCCTCCAGAGAGTCATGGTTTGCTTCTATTATATAGACTGGAGAATATTGATATTCCTTCCCACTACTGGTGACCACGACCTGTTACTCCTCTAAACGGGTCGTGGGATGACCCATTACTCACCCTTAGGTTGAGGACCAGTTCCCACAATGACTCCACACAGCGACTCATTGTAACGAACAACGAGTCATTACTTTGCTCGTAACTTCCCCACTGTTACCCGGCAAACCTTCCCATGATTACTTCCCATGGGTCGTTGGTTGGACCAACTATTCGTTGGGTCATCCGTTTTGTGGGATTTTCCCAGATTCATCCAACTCCCATTTTAAATCCCAGGGCTAATCTTATGCACTTTTAGGGAATTACAATATCTCCCCCTTGGGAACATTCGTCCTCAAATGTAGGAAACATACAGAAAACAGAGAAATGCAATCATTACACTCGAATACTGATCATTTAAATCAAAAACTAACGAAATGACTATCTCTGATTCAAAGTACATAGCTGAAATACTGATCATTTAAATCAAAAACTAACGAAATGACGATCTCTGATTCAAACTACATAGCTGAACTGAATTCATGATTCATATACACATCCATATACATTAAACAAACTTGAACACATGAACTAAACATGAAAACTAAATAGAGATTTTATGCAGAAACTGATACCTCAAGCTGGAACTGAGCTAGTAGAGAATAAATTTAGGTATCTAGCCATCGTATTCGCTTCACCTTCCCATATATCTCCCTCAGCATGCTGATTACTCCATAACACTTTAACTGAAGCTACTTCCTTGTTCCTTAGCCTTTGAATCCGATGATCCAGTATTTCCACCGGAACCTCCTCATAACTAAGACTGTCTTTCACATCAACATTGTCCATCGGAACAACTAGAGCTGGATCACCCAAACACTTCTTTAAGAGCTACACATGGAAAACAGGATGCATAGAAGCTAATTTTAAGGGCAACTCGAATTCATATGCCACTTTGCCAACCCGTTCACAATTCGATAGAGGCCAACATAACAAGAACCAAGTTTTCCTTTCTTTTCAAACCGCATCACTCCCTTCATGGGAGATACCTTCAAAAACACCCAATCATCCACTTTGAACTCCATCTCCCTTCTCCTCACATCGGCGTAGGACTTTTGGCGACTTTGAGCTGTTTTCAACCTGCTCCGTATGAGTTGAACCTTGTCCATAGCCTCATGGACTAAATCTGGTCCTATCATCGCAACATTACCAACTTCGAACCAACCAATGGGTGATCTACATCTCCGATCATAGAGAGCCTCAAACGGTGCCTTCTAAATACTAGAATGGTAGTTGTTATTATATGCAAACTCGATAAGAGGCAATGCTCATCCTAACTACCCGTGAAGTCCTTCACTCATGCTCTCAACATGTCCTCGAGAGTCTTAATTTCCGCTCCGCTTGGCCATCCGTTTGCGGGTGAAATGATGTGCTAAGCTTAAGCTGAGTACCAAGTCCTTTTTGAAATGACCTCCAAAACTGAGAGGTAAATTGGGTATCCCTGTCTGAAATGATGGATAAGGGCACTCTATGCAATCGAATTAGTTCCCGGATATATAGTTTGGCATAATCCTCCACTGAATCCGTGGTTTTGACCAATAGAAAGTGGGCAACTGTGGTCAACCTGTCTACCACAACCCAAATGGAGTCATATTGTCAATGAGTACGAGGTAAACCTATGATGAAGTCCATGTTAATTTCTTCCCACTTCCAAGTAGGAATACTAATATCCTGAAGTACACCTCCTGGTCTCTGGTGCTTGACCTTTACTTGCTGACAGTTTGGGCACTTAGCTACGAATTCTGTGATGTCCTTCTTCATGCTGTTCCACCAATAGACTTCCCGTAAGTCGCCGTACATCTTGTTGGCACCTGGATGGATAGAATACCTGGATCCATGAGCCTCGTGCAATATTCGGCTCCTCAAATTATCAACATCCAGAACACATAGTCGACCCTGGAACCGAAGTACACCATCTACCCCTTTAAAGAAGACCTCTACCTTCTAATTTTTAATGGCTTCCTTCAACTTTACCAAAATTGGGTCCTCATCTTGTCTATCTTTTACATCAGTCACCAAGGACGATTCTGATCCATTCTAAACTATAACACCGCTATTAGTCGAGTCAACTAACCTAACTCCCAACCTTGCGAGTCGATGCACATCCTTCACTAGCTCCTTCTTCCCTTCATCTTCATGGGACACACTCTCCATAGAGAGTCTACTGAGTGCATCTGCTACTACATTGGCCTTACCCAAATGGTAAAGCATATTCCTTGAGTAGCTCCAACCACCTCCTTTGTCGAAGATTGAGGTCCTTCCGGGTAAACACGTATTGCAAACTCTTATGGTACGTGAACACTTCCATGTGGACCCCGTACAAATAATGTCTCCATATCTTCAAGGCGAATACCACCGCGGCCAACTCAAGATCATGGTTTGGATAATTCTTCTCGTGAACCTTTAGATGTCTGGAGGCATATGCTATAACTTTCCTGTGCTGCATCAACGCTGCATCAACACATACCCAAGTCCAATCCTTGAAGAATCACAATACATTACGAAACCATCTGTACCCTCGAGTAGGGTCAACACCGGTACTGAGGTATGTCGAGTCTTCAACTCTTAGAAGCTCTTCTCACAAGCCTCCAACCATTAGAATTTCACCTTCTTTCGGGTCAATTTGGTCAAGGGTGATGCAATAGATGAGAAACCTTCAATAAATCTCTGATAGTAGCCAGCTAAACCCAGAAAGCTCTAGATATCGGAAGGATTCACCGGTCTAGGATAATTCTTTACCGCTACTATTTTCTGCGAGTCCACCTGTATGCCCTCACTTGATACCACATGGCCCAAAAATGCCACTGAGCACAACCAAAACTCGCACTTGCTAAATTTAACATATAATTGGTGATCCTTGTGAGTCTGTAGCACCACCCTCAAATGAGCAACATGCTCGTCCTCGCTCCGAGAGTATATCAAGATGTCATTGATAAACACAATCACGAACATGTCCAAGTATGGATTGAACATGCTGATCATCAAGTATATAAAAGCTGTAGGAGCATACGTTAGTCAAAAAGACATAACTACAAACTCATGTTGACCATACCGCATCCTGAAGGCTATCTTCGGGATATCGCTCTCCTGAACTCTGAGCTGATGGTACCCGGATATGAGATCTATCTTCGAAAAGAACTTGGCACCATGAAGCTGGTCAAATAAATCATTAATCTTGGGTAGAGGATACCTGTTCTTGATGGTGACTTTGTTCAATTGCCAATCATCAATGCTCATCCGAAGGGAATCATCCTTCTTCCGAACAAATAAGACTGGTGCACCCCATGGAGACTTGCTTGGTCTGATAAAACCCTTATCTAATAGATCCTTCAACTGATTCTTCAACACCTTTAGCTCGGCTAGAGCAATTCTGCAAGGAGGGATAGATATAGGTTGCGTGTCGGGAAGAAAGTCAATACTAACATCAATTTCCCTCTCAGGAGGGATACTTGGCAAATCATCAGGGAATAGTTTGGGGTACTCACACACTACCAGAATTGACTAGATAGTCGAAGGCTCAAACTCAACATCGTTAACCCTAACTAGATGATACACGCAACCCTTGAAAATGATCTTCTTGGCCTTAAGATAGGAAATAAAATGACCTACAGGCACAGACGAATTACCTTTCCACTCCAAGACTGACTCACCTGAAAAGAGAAACTCCACCGCATGGGTTTATAATTAACAGAAGCATAACATGCATACAACCAGTCCATGCCAAGAAAAATATCAAAGTCAATCATGGCTAAATCTACAAGGTCTGTGGAGGTGACTTTATGCAATATAGTGATCGGGCATCTTTTATACACCCGCCTAGATACAACTAAATCACCAACAATAGTAGAAACTAAAAATGTTTCTGACAAAGTTTCGGGACTGACTCCAAAGCTACTAGCATTATACGGTGTCACAAAAGACAAGGTAGCCCCTAGATCTAACAAAGAATAAGAATAAAGGTGAAACACTCCTAACATACTAGTAACCACATCTGGTGAAGTCTCCTGCTCTTGACGAGGGCATAGAATCTGTTTCGGTGTTGTCCGCCACCCCCACTTGTAGATGCCCCCTGTGGAGCTGAACATGCTGGAGTTGCTGCTGACCTAGTAGTTTTTACATGGCCTCTATTATCATCCTGTCTAGCAAATTGACATGCTCGGTGCATTTGGCTGGATCTGCCGCACCCATAGCAAATATCTGAGCCGAGCAAGCACCCCCGACATGACACTTACAGCACTTTCCATAGGCTAGAAAGGTGCACTCTACCTGCATGCCCCTTTGGTCCCTCGATCCTGAAGCCCTGCTCCTCTGATCACCCTTAGGTCTGGATGGAACACTAGCTGATGATGGGGCTATAGCTAGTGACCTCTACTAAAACTGAGGGCGGTGACCACCGTCAGATCTCTGATGAGTGAACCCATGGCTATCCGTCCAGGACCTTTTAGCCTCTCTCTCCCTCGCATGAGCCGCCTCCATTTGCTGGGTGTACAAAACTATATGAGGGAAATCTATGTCCTAGTGGAGCATAGTAGTCCTACAATCTTTGTCCAAATAGCCGCCCACGCCATGAACAAACCTGCTCACCCGCGCCCTCTGATCAACCACCAGCTCTTGGGCATACTTTGACAAGCGAGTGAACTGTAGAGCATACTTCTTTACCGTCATCCTCCCCTACTTAAGATTCATGAATTCCGCTACCTTTAACTCCCTCATCTCTCGAGGGAAGAAACGATCTATAAACACCGCATGGAACACCTCCCAAGTGACAGGGTCTGCCCCAGCGGCCCTACTCTCTCTCCATTGCCGAAACTAGATATGTGAGACCCCTTTCAATTGATACGAGGCCAACTCTGCACATTCAACCCCATTCACCCTCATGACATGGGTGATTTTCACAATCTTGTCAATGAACTCATGCGGGTCCTCATCTACTTTTGACCCGAGGAACTCTAGCGGTTTTATTCTTAAGAAATACCTAACTCGAGTCGGCACTGCATTACCATTTTGCGGAACATGCACAATTACCTATTGATTATCCTGAGCAGTCTAGGCCTCCACAAGCATCTAAATAGCTGCTCAAAACTCAGCATTGACCTGCTGGTGCCCGTTACTGTTTCCATCCTTGTGGCGATCTCCGTTCCATTCCTCCTACCATTCATTTTTCGGGGAACCATGATTCTGCAATTGCGAATAGAACTAGTTAGAAGGATACGGAGACTTTTCATCGCACGACATAGATCATGAAAGAAGGGAACATTTTCTAAACGTCTTATATCCTCTTCATCATAAGTGCGGCGTGCTTCACACCCATGAAAAATATTCTACTCAACACAACTTTCAGTCACCCTAGGACACTTCAAACCTATTTCTCTGATACCAAGTTTGTCGCGACCCGAATGTAGACCTGGATCGTAACATGGGACAAAGAGCCTCGAGAGACTCCAAGTCGGCCCATGGCATGAACATTCATCTAACTCCATATAATTAAAGAGGAATACTTAACATAATGCTATAGCAAAAGCATAAATATAACATAACATGGTAACGAAATGTACTACATACACAATAGCTGAATTCTACACATAGTCTGAAAGCCTCTAACATATCTTATATGTTGATAGGACAACATCACCAACTAACCACCCAAAATTAAAACTAGAAGAAACATCAATATCAGAAACATATGGTCCTCGGGGAATGAGGACTTACCAAAAGCTGGATGCTAAACTCCGAGATAAGCTAATGACGGTGTTGGATCGGAAAATCGGAGTCTATATCATAAAATGATACATCATAGAGTATGCGGTCAGTACGTGGAATGTACCGAGTATGCAAGGTAAGTAAAACGGTTATTTAAAAATACATAAAAGCTCATAAATGATCATAAGAGTGGGACAGCATGCTCGTAACATAAATGTCATAAGATATCATAACGCTCAAGGTTTTCAAATCGTTTGTAATCCATTCATTATCATAGTCATAAGAGAAACTTTATTCAATCATCACTTAATCCAAAATTACCTAAACATAACAATACATAAAACATGCGGAACAATGGGAGGGCACATCATAACCGACACCATCATGATAGAGCCGTACATGATGCCCCAACTATCTCACTCAAGTGGGTAGAGTCGCCCCTGGCTTGCTAGGAGAGGGACATGCATTACGTGATATCACAAAAGAGGGGATCATTAACATTGTAATGTATCAATATAAACCTACGGTGACACATAGTTATGAGACAACGACGTAGTCCTTCGAATGCTGGGCGGCTCGGTACTAGACCAGGCTCCCAAAAACATGCACATTAGGCCTATATGTAAATCAATAACATCATTCATTGATATTAATGGCTAAATAAACATTATCATCATTGATCCACATTAAAATACATTATTATCCAAGAATCAAAGGCCGTTTAGTCAGCCAATATTATAAATCGATAAATCATGAGATCCATTTCATAAATCGTATCATTCTTTAACATGTGAGCATTGCCCCATACTTTAACATGCTTGAAAATACTCAATTCATTTTAAAACATGATTATAGACATGGGTAACTTGAAAACATATTTTTCATCATAAATAATTCTTCATACATGAACATTCATCATAAACCTTGACCTTCATGAACTTTTCATAAATGGGAATTTTAATTTTAAAAACATGAAATAGGATTTTTAATGAAAAACAACATAAAACTTGCCTATAATTCTTAATTCAATAATAGTAACTCAACTAGATCAAGCCCATGTAGAGAAATCAAAATTTCATGCATTGGGTAAAAACCCCATAGAATTTAGATAGGAAATTTCATGATTTGAAACAGATTGGACATGGGTGTGAAAGGATTCACCCACTCATAACCCTACATACCTGGGGAAAATTAAACTCCTCGAAAGCCCAATGGAAAAAGTGAAGAAAACCTTGACGAACAAGCTTGATCACCTCCTCAATTTCCTAACTTTTCATGCAAGGATATGACTAAGTATATGATAGGTTTTACCCTCAATAAACATTAAATTTTGACACTTAAAAAACATATTTTAGGACCTTAGGACTTAAGAATATCGAAAATGCCCTTAAAGAAATCCCTAAAAATTCTACACTGGGTGAACCCACGGACGGTCCCATGAGTCATTACATGATACCACGACTCATGGTATCGAGCCGTTGGATCCACTTCTCCATTTCACTCTTTCAGATTCATTTCCCATGACTCGACAGGATAAGTTGTTCTTTCAAGTGATGGGTCGTTGTATTGTCCGTGGTTTCCCCCTTCAAGTTCTGTACCAATCCTTCCCATAAGCCACACCATGACTCGTTCTTTTCTCCAACGAATCATGGTTTTATTCCGTTATATAGACTGGAGAATATTGATATTCCATCACACAACTGGTGACCACGGCCCGTTACTCCTAACGACGGGTCGTGGGATGACCCGTTACTCCCCCTTAAGCTGAGGACCAGTTCCCCCCACGACTCCACACAATGACTCTTTGTAACGAACGAAGAGTCACTACTTCACTCGTTACTTCCCTACTGTTACCAGGCAAACCTTCCCATGACTACTTCCCACAGGTCGATGGTTGGACCAACGATCCGTTAGGTCATCCATTTTGTGGGATTTTTCCCAGATTCAGAAAACTCCCATTTTAAATCCCGGGTCTAATCTTAGGCATTTTCAAGATATTACATTGTGCGAATGTTATGAATTATCCTATATTGCATGAGGTTATGTAGTGTTTTGTGAGTCGAATGTAGTAACTTTCATGTTTTTGGATGAATGATATGATATATGATATTGCGAATAGTAGGTGAAATGAAAAAGTGCAGCTAAATTGAGCTACTTCTCAGGGAAGTACCATTGCAGTGGGACCTATTTTGCTACAGCGAGACCGCTACAATGATTAAGTGACCTCTGCAGTGAAGAGCCTAATCTAGTGAGCAGACCGGTAGCACCTGAGTAGAGTTTCCCAGAATGTGTAATGTGTATTTGAATAGTGTTTTAGACTGATTTCATGTTGTTGTCTGCATTCTTATATGTTATTATGTAAGATCGACTGATGATGCCTACCATTATCGTGTTTCGAACTAATGCTACTCCTGCACTTTTCTTCTGAGTACCAAATCCGATCCAGGAAGCTCTTCTTGACCTCACCTCTAGAGCAGCGACAGTTTTATTTTGGAAAGGTGAGAGATCGCAAGATGCGCAGTCCTACTCCTATATTGAAGATGTCTCTCCTCTACACATTATAGTTTCTTTTATTTTCTAGACTTATCACTCTTAGCTATGTACTTAGACGTCTGGTACAATAAAATTTGGATTTTAGGAATTGTAGTTGGATTTGTGGTTTTGTTCAGTTGACTTAGAAAATTTTAATTGAATTTTATTGTTTTATTTAATTTTGAGGTTAGTATTTTCTTTTGAATACTTGATGTTGGGGAAATTCTTGGAAAAGGTTGGTTCACCCACCGGGGATGTGAAGGGTTAGTGTGGGTTCTAATCATGGCCATTTGGGTGGTGACAGGAATTGAGGTAATCATAAGTTAATAGTTGGAGAAAAATATCGACTAAAATAACTCGTCGAAATGAGTTATGTAAACGCGTTCATTTCGTCATTTTTAACCACAAATTTATATTGTAAAAAGAACCTGTACTCACACATTTTAAACTCACGTTAATGCATATTATGGTTCCGTGCAAGCGTTGAAAATACTTGATATAAAGCTATAATCGTTGAAATGTTGGAAGCATACAAAAAAGATGTAATATGTATGATTATTTTCATAGTTAAAGATCGATTCTGGAAACCCCTTAAAGTGCTCATTATGAACTGGTGCTATACATGTTTGATTGTGAATTAATGTGTATATAGATTCTATGTATCAATGTGAATAAAGCAAATAACTTAAGTACTACCGAGCTAGTTGACATGTCGAACTTCAAAGATAGAACACTAATGTGCAAGTTGTTGTTATGTTAATGGAAACCATGTTGTGGGCAGGTTATATGTCATTTCATATTGTTATCAGGTTTTATAGAATTGGAACTACTTGCTTCTATTCACGCTATACGCATAGCCGACAGGAAATCTCCTTAGAATGTTGTCTATAAAGCTTGTTGAAACTCTAGTGTTGTCCAAAACTTCTTATAATCATACAAGTAATTGAGTAAGTATATATGAATTCTATTTGAAAGATGTATGTGTTATATGTATATACTTGCAGTCATGAATTTTGAAAGAGGCCTATTCAGGCCGCAGTCTCAGAGTTAGTCATTTATGTGCTATATTGTGTTAGACAGACTTTATATGAGCCTGGTTGGTTCCATGTATGATAGAAGTTATGGATTTATGTTACACCACTGATGCAGTTATATCAGTTGGGCAGATATATTAGCAGCTGCAGTTATAGTTATAGCACCCCAGCGATGCAGTCATGTTAGTTGGGTAGATATAACCTCCGAGACGGCCACCTTGGTTGGAGAAGTGTCATCAGTATTACTAGTTTATTATATGATATTCCAGTAGGGCAGTTATGATGACATATGTGCTTACTTTGTTGTATTCATATGTTAAGTTAAGTCGTGGTCAGATGTCAGCTTACAGAGTCGTAGGTTGTTTCTATCCCTTCTCTGGTTTCAGTATTTTTTGATATACTCATGTTTACATCCTTCAGCCTTACATACCAGAACATTTCATTCGTACTGACGTCCCTTCACTTGGAGACCCCTCCAATCGTGCTGCAGATGCAAGTAGAGGCTCAGATCACCAGTTGCAGTAGGAGCCCAAATTCAACTAAGAGTTTGTATGCTTATATTTTTTCAGAAGGCATGTTCTCGTTTTGTCTGATTTTAGTTTTGTTGTACAGTACGGTAGGTCGGGGCTCTGTCCCCTGCATTTCTGCTTGTTTACTCTTTAGAGGCTTATGTGCACTAGTTTGTATAGTTTAGTTTAGCTATTGGTCTTGTCGAATTTCTGTTGCTTAGTTTAATTATGTTTTGGCCTTACCAAGATTAGTTGTTATTTCTATGTTGTTGACAGCTTGTAGGTCCATTTGATTGTGACTGGTGGCTTGGTTGGCCTAAGTATTATAATTATAGAAGTTATATAGCCAGTTTCTTGATTAGTGTAGAATCGAGTGCCAGACGCGCCCTTCCCCAATTTTGGGGCATGACAAACTAGATATCAGAGCGAAGTCGTGTCCTAGGGAGTCCACAAAGTCATATCTAGTACAGTCTTGCTTATGGATATATTGTGTGCCATACTTATAATTAGGAGGCTACAGGGCATTTAGGAAATTGTTTCACTTCTTTCATTGATTATTTTTGCTATAGAGCTTAGTTATAAGGTTATATGATATCTAAATTGTGATATGGTTTCAAAATAAGCCGGTGATGAGGAAGATGGCTATGCATTTGATCGGCACTGCCGCTGGAGAGGGTACTAGTCGCCCTCCTGATGATCAGGGAGACAGGTCAGAGGCTCAGAGAGAGTCCCCTGCTCCAGCTACTACAGTCCCTCCACCACCAGTTAGAGCCGCTGCGGATAGACATCCAACTCTGCCAGCCCTAGTGATACATGAGGGTGATAGAGTTGTTGACCCTCTAGCACCTACTGCCCCTCTTGCAGCCCCAAAGTGATAGGGTATTGAGGGGGAAATCCAATTGATGGCGTATATGACTACTAGCCAGGAACGACAGTTAGAAGTATTAAAAGGACCTAGAGGTCATGCATCTGAGTGTGCCAGAGCCCGTGCGTTTTTTAGCCCGAGTCCTCCAGTTTTCAGAGGATTTGATTCGAACGAGGACCCCTAGGGCTTTATTCATCAGACATATAGATTATTAAAAGGGATACAGGCTATAGTTATAGAGGGAGTAGAGTTAGCAGCATTCAGCTTATGTAATGTAGTTATATTATGGTATGACGTGTGGACTTGATCCAAGAGAGCTAATGAATCTCCACTGAGTGGGAGGAGATCGTAGAGGCCTTCATGGATTATTACCTACTCGGAGAACTTTGATAGGCTCGAGCTAAGTAGTTTTTACATTTGCAGCAGGGAAGTATGGGTGTACGTGAGTATAGACTCAGGTTTAACTCTATGGCCATATATTCTCTACATATGGTACAGATGATGATAGATAGAGTACACATATTTATGTTAGGTTTGGGGACTCATTTGGTTCATGAATTCTTAGTATTGTCTACCCAAGCAGATATGGATATTGCACGAATGTAGGCTTTCGGCCAGAGGGCGAAGGATTTGATTCATCATGTGCGGGATACTCGTAGGGAGAAGGAACGGAGGAAGAGAGCTAGGGTCATGGGTTCCTACAGGGAATAAAAGGGGGGGGGCACCAAGCGCTTAATTATCCAGGTAGTCCACTCGGCTTGTATAGAGTACTCTACCTCAGCCATAGGGGCAGAGAAGGGACCAGAGTTTAGTTCCTTCGCAGCAACAGGGGAATCCAAAGAAGGGAAGGCCACCATTGCAATATTGTACTCAATACAGAAGGGTACATCAGGATTATTAGTGGTTTCATCACCTACAACTCTCCTTTCAAGACTAGATACTCGATCCACATCAGGCTGTGGTAGGGGTAGAGGGGGAGAAGCATCTGATTCAGAAGACTTGCATAATCGATTTTATGCTTTGGGTGGTCATCAGGATCACGAGGCGTCACTTGAAATTGTCACAGGTACATTGATTATTCATTCCCCTAAATTACATTCTTTGCTTGATTTGGTTATACCCTCTCTTCTATTACACTGTTGGTTTCAAGTCAGTTTGAAATAGTTCTTGATTTTTTGCTTAAACCATTTGTTATTTCTACGCCAATTAGCGAGTCAGTGTTAGCTAGAAGGGTTTATTTGAATAGTGCAGTGTTGATATGTTGTAGATATACTCTAGATGATTTAGTTGAGATTGAAATGGTTTATTTTGATGTCATTATAGGTATGGATGGCTAGCAGCATGTTATGCCAATCTTGATTGTCAAACCAAGATTGTTAGATTTCACTTTCCAGACGAGCCAGTCTTGAAATGGAAGGGTAATGCTTCCACGCCTAAAGGTAATTTTATTTCATACCTTAAGGACCAGAAGATGATATCCAAGGTTTGTATCTCTTGTTTGGTGTGAGTCAGAGACCTAGAAAGTAAGTCTGCGACTCTTCAGTTAGTTTTAGTGATAAATGAGTTTCCAGCAGTCTTTTCGAAGACCTACCTGGAGTTCCTCCTGAAGTGGGAGATAGACTTTGTTATTGATTTTCTTATAGGCACCTAGCCTATGCTAAGGGGGTTAAAGGCACAGGTGGAAGATTTTCTCAAGAAAGGTTTCGTCGGGCCTAGCATATCACCATAGGGTGTACCAGAATTATTTGTGCAAAAGAAAGATGGGTCATTGAGGTTGTGCGTTGACTACAACTAGTTGAATAAAGTGACGATTAAGAATAAGTATCCCCACCCAGAATTGATGATTTGTTTGATCAGTTAAAGGGTGTTAGGTGCTTTTCTAAGATCGAATTGAGGTTCGGATACCACTAGTTAGGGGTTAGAGAAGCTGATACCCCCAAGATGGCATTCAGGACTAGGTACGGTCACTATGAGTTTTTGATTATTCCATTTGGGATTACTAACGCTCCAGTATCCTTTATGGATTAAACAAACAGAGTGTTTAATCCCGTTCTTGATGTGTTCATGATCATAATTGTTGACTATATCTTGATTTATTCATAATCAGAGGCCGAGCATGCGGAGCACTTGAGAGTTGTGTTGCAGACCCTCTGAGAGCACATATTGTATGCCAAGTTTTCTAAGTGTGAATTTTGGCTAACCTCTGTCACTTTCCTTGGCCATGTGATTACAGAAGAAGGCATAAAGCTTGACGGTTAGAAGATAGAAATTGTGAAAAATTGACCCAGACCTCTAAATCCTTTGTAGGTTTGTAGCTTTCTAGGTTTGGCAGGATATTATCATTGACTTTTAGAAAGTTTCTCTACTATTGATGTGCCATTGAAAAATTTGACACATAACACAACTAAGTTTCAGTGGATAGAGGTGTGTGAATGGAGTTTCTAGGAGTTAAATGATAGGTTAACTTTAACATCTATCCTGACCCTTCCTAAAGCTATTGAGCGATATGTTGTTTATTATGACACTTCCAGGGACGGTTTGGGTTGTGTTATGATGCAACATGACATAGTTAATGCATATGCTTATAAGCAGTTGAGGAAGCACAAGCTGAATAACCCTACTCATGATTCGGAGTTGGTAGTGGTAGTTTTTACATTGAAGATCTGGCGTCACTACTTATACAGTGTTCATGTTGATATATTTACATATCAAAGAGCTGGTAGTACTTGTTTCAGTAGAAAGAATTGAATTTGAGGTAGAAAAGGTGGTTAGAGTTGCTGAAGGCTTATGATTTGAACATTTTGTACCATCCAAGAAAAGTGAATGTTGTGGCTGATGCTTTATGTCACAAGTATATGGGCCATCTGAGTTATGTTAAGGATGACACAATTGAAATGGTAAAAGCATTACAGTAGTTGGCTAATTTATAGATTCGGTTGCTTAATACTGAATAAGGGGGTGTTGTAATCCAAAATATGGCAGAATCATCCTTAAAAGCAGAAGTTAAGCAGTGATACCATGACGACGCATAATTAGTGTTATTGAGAGATAGTATACCATAGAAGAAGGACCTATTAATTGTGAGCTAGACAGAGTTCTCAAAAATCAAAGTCGTCTATGTGTGACTAATATGGGTAAGCTACGGGAACAGACTATGTGTGAAGCTCATTATTCTCGATATTCAGTACACTAGGTGCCACGAAGATGTATTATGACCTCAGGCAGCTATATTAGTAGAACAACATGAAAGGAGACATTATAGGTTTTTTGTCTTAATGTCCTAATTATCAGCAGGTGAAGGTTCAGCATCAGAAACCTGGGGGCCTAACTCATAATATTGATAACGTCCAAATTCACTCCTCGTAAAGAGAGCATGAATGGTCATTGGCAACAAAAATGTATCGGACAAGTATCGGGGTCGAATCCCACAGTAGTAGTATTTAGATGGCATGAAATTTTTCTATCAAGTCAAACTAAGAAGCATTATTGTATTTAAGAAAAACAAATAAAAATTTGTGCAGGGGGGGGAGGGGTCACGCCCCACCTTGGGAGGCATGACTGGCACCTGGTGTCCTACTAGGACCTGGACTACCGGACTAACTTAGCCCAAGCACTTCTGGTGCCAGACCTGGCTCTAACTCTGGATTCAAGAAAACGACGGGCTATATAATGGCTGTAAACATAGACTCTGGCCGACAAGGCCTATAGCCACCTATAAGAATATAGACAGCTAACCAGAACAACCAACTACAAGGGATCTTATGCGGGCCAACAAGGCCACAATGCTGTCTAGTTATATCTGATAAATGAAATCGAGCACTAAACTGATCTGTGACCGACAAGGCCACCAACTAACTACTGAATAAGGCCCTACACAGCCAATACAGCTAACCACAGGCAAAATATATGATGTGCAAGCCTCTAGGAATAATAAGACGGTCGGGACAGGGCCCCGACCTACCCATACTGTACAAAAAAAAAGTACACCTCTGTTTTCCAGGCTCCGGATGAAAGGAACTGAAGGCTTTGTAACACTTAGTGGAACTACGAGGGATATGCTCCTCGTCTATGTGTACCTGCAGGCAAGTAATTCAGCGCCCCCAAAACGGGTGTCAGTACCACTGCTACTGAGTAAGCAAAGCAACAACTGAAAATAACTGAAACTAAATAATGAAACTGATAGTAACTGGAGCAATAAGAAAGACAGACTGAAACTGACTGGAGTAGTGGGTTCAGGACTAACGTTAACTATTCTGAAAAGAGTAGGAGTTATACCTGGTAACGTGGCGACCTACTGTCTATCTAACCATAACTAAAATAACATGATATAACATAACACAACATAAACCTTAGCTGGCCCCCATAAGCCGGAAGGCACAATCATCACATTCTATTTACCCCTACCCAGGTCATACCTCATCACCTAGTCACTATAAGCAACCTATCGATCCCCTGGGTACGCAACTTGGGCCCGCTGGTCCCTTGACTATAGCTGTACATGAGTTCGGAGGACTCATGAAATCAACACCCCGGGCGCAAGTGCTCGATGGGGGTGTATAAAGGCCGACCAATGCAAAAATATGGGGAAATTAGCATCCCATCTTCGTCCCTAGCGGACGACATGCCACTTCGTAGAGCGACGTATCCTCGCCCTCTGGTGGACGAATCAATACAGCAATTAACCCTGGAGCGGTCATGAAAGCTATACGGGTAATCCATCCCAAAACAATACAATCAAGTCTCAACTGATAACAATAACTACATATAATACACACTGAATAAGATAATAATATAATCTCTAACGTACTGTACTGAGTCTCATACTGAACATGATATAATACTTCTGACGTGCTTTACTAAATTTCATACTGAGCATGATATACTGTTTTTGAAATATCTTACTGGATTCATATTGTTTTACTATACTAGAGAAACTAACTTGCCGAAAGAAACTGGCTTTACATACCTCGACTGCCGGCTTTCTAATTAACTGGCGTAGCTCGGCTAATATTTACCTATTTGCCCAACTGTAATCATTTTCACAATAGCACAGAACTAATTTCATCATTATTTTGGAAGAAAATAATACTATGTATATATCTACTGGCTATTCTTCGGCTTATCGAAGAACGACCGAAAACTCAAAATTTCTCGGAATTCTAGAAGAGAGAAATACTCACTTTAATGCTGGGAGTGTATTAACACTAGTTTGGAGCAATTCCAATCAGTTTGACTTGGCGGAACGACGATTTGCCAGGCGATTTTTGTGAAACTAACTCCATAGAAATGCTCCCTGCAGCTTTATACTTCAGTACCCGAAATTAATTTAACTTTGGACAATGTTTGACGGCGTAATGGGAAGGAAATTTATGTAAACCCTTCACTTCTCTCTGTTTTAGGGTCATGACTTAGGAAAATAACTTGATAAAAAGTTGAGAGGCCTTTATATACTTGGAGCTTGAACCATGGCAATGTGGCACGCTGGCCAATGTGCCAATCCAGCTCTATGCCATGTTGGCCATCGCGGAGGAGGGGCCTCCGTGCCACGTTGCCCCTTTGGGCAGCTCAATTCGGCCTCCTCTTGCGAAAATCCAACTTGGCACTCATTCGGCCTTTCCCCAGGCCCTTTTCTCGCACGTATGGCATTCTAAAACTCTTAACGAACATGCGAATAGGCCAACTAAGTACCAAAAACTTACGGGGTGTAACATCCTCCCCCACTTAAGAACATTCGTCCTCGAATATTAACTTTTTCTTGCAAGAATCTTAACTTTCTTTACTTATCCTGGAAAACAAAATTTCGGCAGAGTCTCCCCTGTAATATGGACTATCCCCAAAATCCTGAAATGAAGAGAAGTCCAATACAGGTACTCCACCACAATACTATAGCATTAATTTCACAATAAACTGAAGTCGACTATCTCACGTATACATGAATATAATGCAACCTATAAAACAACAATAATAACATACTTCTGGCTGACTAAGCCTGAAACAACTGAGGGTATCTGACTTTCATATCCTCTTTATCTTCCCAAGTCATCTCCTTTCGGTTCTTGTTACACCATAATACTTTGACAGAAGCAACATCTTTAGTTATTAATATACGGATCTGCCGGTCTAATATGGCTACTGGAACTTCTTCATAGGCTAACTCTGCTGTAATCTGAACATCTTGGACTGGGACAATTCTTGAGGGATCTCTTATGCACTTTCTCAGCATTGATTCGTGGAAAACTAGGTGGACAGATTCTAATTCTGGAGGTAGATCTAATTCATATGCCTCCTGGCCTATTCTTCGGTGAATCTGATAAGGCCCAACAAACCTCGAGCTAAGCTTTCCTTTCTTACCAAACCTCATTACACCCTTCATCGGTGAAACTTTCAAGAATACCCAGTCATTCACATTAAATTTCAAGTTTCTGCGCCGCATGTCAGCATACGATTTCTGGCGGCTCTGAGCAGTCAGTAAACGTTCTCTAATAAGCTTCACCTTTTCCTCTGACTGATGAATAATATCTGGCCCAATTAACACTATTTCGCCTACCTCAAACCAACCAGATGGAGATCTGCACTTCCGCCCATACAACGCTTCATAAGGCGCCATCTGAATTGTCGAATGGTAATTGTTATTATAGGCGAATTCAATGAGTGGTAGATGTTCATCCCAGCTACCTCCAAAATATAACACACATGCTCGTAACATATCCTCGAGCCTCTGAATGGTGCGTTCTGCTTGCCCATCTTTCTGAGGATGGAAAGTTGTGCTCAGGTTAGCCTGCGTCCCCAAGCCTCTATGAAATGATTTCCAAAACTTAGCTGTAAACTTTGCCTCTCTGTTGGAGATAATTGACAATGGAACACCATGCAGCCTTACTATTTCTTTAATATACAACTCGGCATAATCTTTGGCTGAAAAGGTTGCCCTTACTGGTAGAAAATGAGCTGATTTTGTCAACATGTCAACAATTACCCAGATTGAATCATATCTACGCCTGGTGCGAGGTAATCCTGCTACAAAGTCCATGTTAACTGCTTCCCATTTCCATAGAGTCACAGTTATATCCTGGGTCAGTCCGCCTGGTTTCTGATGTTCAACTTTTCCCTGTTGGTAATTGGGACACTGAGCTACAAATTCTTCTATCCCCTTTTTCACTCCTGGCCACCAGTAGATCTCTTTTACATCATGATAAATCTTCATCGAACCTGGATGGAGAGAATAACGGGCATAGTGTACTTTGCCCATAACTTGCTGGCGAAGCCCTGCAATGTCTGGAACACAGAGGTGATCCCTCTATCTCAAAACTCCATCCTCAGTTACCGAAAAATCTGTAACTTCCCCTCGCTTGACTCTGTTCCTGAACTGAACCAGGTTAGGATCTTCATATTACCGTTCCTTCACTTCCACAACCAAAGATGACACTGCGGTGTTATGGATTACCGCTCTATTGTCTCCTGTTTCTGCTATACGAATGGCTAAACTAGCTAGCTGATGCAGTTCTTGGGCCAATTCCCTCTACTTGGGCTGTAAGTATGCCAAACTCCCCATAGATTTACGGCTAAGGGCATCTACTACTGCATTGGCCCTTCCTGGGTGATATAGAATATTCACATCATAATCTTTTAACAGTTCCAACCAGCAACGCTGCCACAAATTCAATTCTTTCTGGGTGAAGATATACTATAGGCTCTTATGATTAGTGAAAATATCCACGTGGACGCCATACAAGTAATGTCTCCATATCTTCAAGGCATGAATTACCGCGGCTAATTCAAGGACATGGGTAGGATAGTTCTTCTCATGCTTCCTCAACAGCCTGGAAGAATAGGCAATCACTTTACCATGCTGCATCAACACACATCCTAACCCAACACCCGAAGCGTCACGATAAACTGCGTAACCCTCTGTTCCTTCTGGTAATGCTAATACCGGTGCTGACGTCAATCTGTCTTTCAATTCCTGGAAGCTATGCTCACAAGCCTTAGTCTACTAGAATTTTGTTGCGTCTGCGTCAGTTTAGTTAGAGGTTCTGCTAAAGTGGAAAATCCTTCCACAAACCTTCTGTAGTACCCGACTAATCCCAGGAAACTGCGTACCTCGGTCGGAGTGATAGGTCTAGGCCACATTTTCACTGCCTCTATCTTCTAGGTATCTACCGGTATACCAGCGTCCGATACGATATGACCCATAAAGGCTACTGGATTCAGCAAAAATTCAAATTTAGAGAACTTGACATATAACTGGCGGTCTTTGAGAATCTAAAGCACTTTCTGTAAATGACCCTGGTGATCTGCCACTGAGCGAGAATACACCAGAATAACGTCAATAAACACTATCATGAACAAGTCCAGGTATGGTCTGAAAATACTATTCATCAGGTCCATAAACACTGCTGGAGCATTCGTCAGCCCAAAGGACATGACTAAGAATTCAAAGTGGCCGTATCTGGTCCTGAAGGAAGTCTTTGGAATATGTCTTTCATGAACCCGAAACCTGATGATATCCGAACCTCAAGTCAATCTTAGAGAAATACCTTTCTCCTTGTAACTTATCAAATAAATCATCTATTCTGGGAAGCGGGTACTTATTCTTGACTGTGACTTTGTTCAGTTGTCGATAGTCTATACACATATGGAGGGAGCCATCCCTCTTTCTCACAAACAAAACTGGCGCACCCCAAGGTGAGGTACTCGGCCTAATAAAGCCCTTATCTAGAAAATATTTCAACTGCTCCTTTAGTTCCCTGCGTTTCGCAGGAGCCATCTGATAAGGGGGAATTGATATAGGCTGAGTGCCTGGTAATAGATCAATTGCAAAATCGATTTCCTTTTCTGGGGGAATACCAAGGAGCTCATCTGGGAATACATCGGGGAACTCATTAACCACTGGAACAGACTGAAGAGTCAGAGGCTCTGTCCGAACATCCTGAACTCTGACAATGTGGTAAATACACCCCTTTGCTATCAACTTTCTCGCCCGAAGATAGGAAATAAACCTACCTTTTGGCCTAACTATACTACCTTTCCACTCTCATACTGCCTCCCTTGGAAAGTGGAATCGGACCGTCTTGGTCCAGCACTCAACATTGGCATAACATGGAGCTAACCAATCCATACCCATAATGGAGTCAAAATCAACCATCTCTAGCTCTATCAACTCTGCTGTCGTCTGAAGACTGGCAACCTCTACTGTACACCCCCGATAGACCCTTCTGGCTATGATAGAGTCACCAACGGGTGTAGATACTAAAAAAGGTCGCCGAAGCAATTTTGGCACAATACTGAACTTCTGAGCCACTAATGGTTTAACATAGGACAAGGTGGATCCCGGATCTATCAACACATAAGTAGGGTAAGAGCAAAGAGTCAGCATACCTATCAAAACATCTGGTGACGACTCTGAATCCTGTCTCCCCCATAATGCATAGGTACGGTCTGTTCCCGCACCTAAAGTGGAGGCCCCTGATCTACCTCGGCCTCTACCTGTTGAAACTGAGGGCCTGCATGTTGCTGGGGATGCTGGATCTCATGAACCTGCTAATGACCTATCCTATAGATCTCGGTCACCCTGACCCTTAGCCGGACAATCTCTCATTAGATGACCCTCCTGGCTACAAATATAACATCTTGTAGAGCCATATCTGCAAGCTCCAGAGTGGCATCGGCTATAAATAGGGCAAAGTGGTAGTGTATACCTACTCTGCTCTGCCCTCCTCTGCTGTGGTGAATCTACTGCTCGCAAAGTACCGCCAGGCTCTGACTGCCCTCGGTGACTGGACCTTCCCCTATAATGTTGTGATGGAGAAGGGGGTCTAGGCGACTTATCTGATAACCGGGGCCTGGGTCCTCCTCGGGCCTCCCCTTGAAAATCATCTAGCCTGTCTCTGCGGTGCTATTCCTGACTGGTTCTACTAATCTCCCATTGCCGCTATCTGATGCCCTCAATATTTTGAGCAAATTCTTGTACTCAGGCAATATCCATGTCCTTTCGCAGAGTAGCCGTAATACAAGTCTCAACATATTCTGGATTTAGCCATATAATGAAACGGTGTACTCTGGATGGCATGGTATCCACAAAGGCTGGCGCATATTGGGCCAACGAATCAAACCACAGGGCGTATTCTCGAACACTCATTGCTCCCTACTCCATGTGTAAAAACTGATCAACCCAGGCCTGTCGAATCTCCCATGGTAGATAATGATCGAGAAAAGCCTCTGAGAAGCTAGACGAGGTCGGAGGGGAAACATCTCGGGACCTCTCCCAAATCTCATACAACAAAACAGCGATGTCCCATAACCAAAATATCGCCAATTCCACCGACTTTGTGGGTGTGGCATGCATTACCCTGAAGATCCTCTACATATGGTCTAGGAAATCCTAGGGATCCTCTGTCCAATCCGTCCCTGTAAACTGCGGGGGACTTAATGCTAGGAATTCTCGGACCCTTGAACTACCGGGCCCTCTTGATGATTCTGCAGCTGTAGATGGCATCAACTGACGCTGAACAGCCATCATCTGTGCTAAGATGACTACTGCACTCCTGACCTCCTGGTCAAATGGTATAGGTATAGGAACTGGCGGAGGTGGTGTCGTCCCAAGCGGCACCTGATGTGATGGAGACTGCTGGGAAGATTGAGACGATGCCTCCGTATCGCCCTCAGATCGAGTTGACTCTAATCGAGGCTGAGGCATCCTGCTGGTGCCCTCTCCTGCTGCTGTATCCAATCTTCTGCTTGTAATAGGATGTCGCTGATATGACATTTTCTCTATAACCAAAGAGTATAGTAAGCTTTAGGGACTCAATCCTATACTGTACCGCTCTATAGCACGACTGAATAAGAAAAAAAAGTAACCATCCTATCATGCCTTGCAGCCTCCTGTCTATAGTTTGTGGTGCACAACACATCCATAGACAAGACTCTACTTAGCATGACTTGTAGACTCCCTGGGATACGACCTGCTCTGATACCAAGCTTGTCACGCCCCACTTTGGGAGGCATGACTAGCACTTGGTGCCCTACTAGGACCTCGACTACTGGACTAACTGAGCCTAAGCACTTATGGTGCTAGGCTGGCTCTAACTCTGGATTCAAGAAAACGACGGGCTATATAATGGCTGTAAACACAGCCTCCGGCCGATAAGGCCTATAGCCACCTGTAAGAATATAAACATCTAACCAGAACAACCAACTACAAGGGATCCTATGCGGGCCGACAAGGCCACCATGCTGTCTAGTTATATCTGAGAAATGAAATCGAGCACTAAACTGATCTGTGACCGACAAGGCCACCAACTAACAAATGAATAAGGCCCCACACAGCCAATATAGCTAACCACCGGGATAATATATGATCCGCAAGCCTCTAGGAATAATAAGATGGTCAGAACAGCGCCCGACCTACCCATACTGTACAAACAAAAAGAAAGTACACCTATGTTTTCCCGGCTCCGAATGAAAGGAACTGAAGGCTCTGTAATGCTGACTAGAACTACGAGGGATCTTCTCCTCGTCTATGTGTACCTGCAGGAAAGTAATGCAGCGCCCCAAAAACGAGCGTCACTACCACTGCTACTGAGTAAGCAAAGAAACAACTAAAAATAACTGAAAGTAAATAATGAAACTGATAGTAATTGGAGCAATAAGAAAGACAGACTGAAACTGACTGGAGTAGTGGGTCCAGGACTAACCTTAACTATTCTTAAAAGAGTAGGAGTCGTACTTGGTAACGTGGCATCCTACTGTCTATCTAACCATAACTAAAATAACATGACATAACATAACACGACATAAACCTTACCTAGTCCCCATAAGCCGGAAGGTACAATCATCACAATCTATTTACCCCTACCCACATCATACCACATCACTTAGTAACTATAAGCAACCTGTCGATCCCCTGGGTATGCAACTTGGGCCTGCTGGGCCCCTGACTATAGTTGTACCTGAGTCCGGAGGACTCCTGAAATCAACACCCCGGGAGAAAGCGCTCGACGGGGGTGTATAAAGGCCGACCAAGGAAAAAATATGGGGAAACTGGCATCCCATCTTCTTCCCTAGTGGACGACATGTCACTCCATAGAGCGACGTATCCTCCCCCTCTGGCGGACGAGTCGATACATCTATTAACCCTAGGGCGGTCATGGAAGCTATACGGGTAATCCAGCCTAAAACAATACAATCAAGTCTCAACTGATAACAATAACTACATATAATACACACTGAATAAGATAATAATATAATCTCTAACATTCTGTTCTCATACTAAACATGATATAATACTTCTGATGTTCTTTACTAAATTTCATACTAAGAATGATATACTATTTCTAAAATATCTTACTGGGATTCATACTCTTTTACTATATTGGAGAAACTAACTTGCCGAAAGAAACTGACTTTACATACCTCGACTGCCAGCTTTCTGATTAACTCGCATAGCTCGGCTATTATTCAGCTTTTTCCCCAACAGTAATCATTTTCACAACAGCATAAAACTAATTGTATCATTATTTTGGAAGAAAACAATACTATGTATATATCTACTAGCTATTCTTTGGCTTATCGAAGAACGACATAAAACTCAAAATTTCTCGGAAGTCTAGAAGAGAGAAGTACTCACTTTAATGCTGGGAGTGTATTAACACTAGTTTAGAGCAATTCCAATCACTTTGACTCGGCGGAACGACGATTCACCGGGCGATTTTCGCGAAACTAACTCCATAAAAATGCTCCCTGCAGCTTTATACTTCAGTACCCGAAATTAATTTAACTTTGGATAATGTTTGACGGCGTAATGGGAAGGAAATTTATGTAAACCCTTCGCTTCTCTCTGTTTTCTGGTCGTGACTTAGGAAAATAACTTGAGAAAGAGGTGAGGGGCCTTTATATACTTGGAGCCTGAACCATGGCAACGTGGCACGCTGGCCAACGCATCAATCCAGCTCCGTGCCATGTTGGCCATCACGGAGGAGGGGCCTCCGTGCCACGTTGCCCCTTTGGACAGCGCGGTTCGGTCTCCTCTTGCGAAAAACCGACTTGGCACTCGTTCGGCCTTCCCCCGGCCCTTTTCTCGCACGTATGGCATTCTAAAACTCATAACCAACATGCGAATAAGCCAACTAAGTACCAAAAACTTATGGGGTATAATAGTGGGTGGGTGGGGGGGTTTTAAAAGATTTCAATTGAAATGTAAATACAACTATTGATCAATCAACAAGATAACCAACTAAAATTAACAAAAGTGAGCAAGAGCTAGGGGTATGCTTTTGAATGGGGTGTCAATTGGATTGGAATTGACTAAACAATTGAAATATTACTCATAAATATAAATAGCCATGGATGAGGTGGCACCTAATGTTTCTCAACCACTAGGGTGCCTTTTGCCTCAGGGTTTCTCGAATCCCGAAGTCCCACACAATATAGCCATTAAGACTTGGGTCATATTTGAGCTATTTCTAGTCTCAAATCTCTCATGGGTGAGTAATTATGGATTTTAGCTATCTCTAGCCTAACCCTACACAATCAACACCCAATTACCCACCATTGTTTTACACCCCATAAGTTTTCTTTCGTTTAACCGATGTGTGCGTGTGTAATTTGGGAGTTCTTAGAGAACATTACACGCGGGAGGAGGCTCAAAGGTGGAACGAGAAGGAACGTCGAAGAGTGACTAAATGGAAGGAGGCCGGGGGCAGGCCACATGGCGTGCCATACCGCAGACCTCCCTCTGGCGCAAGGAGCGGCATGCCGCGCCCGTACCTCATCATGATGGGAGGCGCGCCGTGGACCTCCGCCCCCCACCTCCATATATATATTTAAAGTGTGTAATCTTATTTTATTTAAAAGATCCCCAAAAGAGGACCCTCGGCGTAGGAGATTTTCTCACGAGGATTTCATCAAATTGACGTCAAATTATGCTATCAAATTATGTTTGATTTCAAATTCTTCTTTGGTGATGATTCAGGGGCCTAGGAAGAACATATCTACGGAGTTGATTCTATGAAAGAGGCTCACATTGCCAGAGCCCTACAGAGTAGAAGCCGCAGAAATCATTCCTATTTAAGTCTTACATGTCTATAAGTGTTAAGTAAGTATTTCTACCACTCTAATTTGTAAAATTTTGCAAGGTTTCGTCGAATTGGATTTGGTTTAGCATGTTGTTGTTATGTTTTGTTAGTTAGGGCTGATGGCCTAATTCTTGAACTATAAATGCCCTATTCCCTAGATGTAAAAGCTATAACACGGAGAGATTACGAGTTCTTGATCGAAGCATGATTGATTGAGCATAATTCGGCTATTGAGGTACGTTAAGGCTAATCTCCTTCAGCAAGTATTCTCGTCGTATAGTTGATACGACTTGTACCATTGTAGTAGATTATGATTAGATATGTTGTGTTTAGCTGCTACGAGACGAATTGAAGTTGTAAAATAATATTCCTTGTGGGGAAAGAGTATATTTAGTTTGACTATCTTTAGAAGTGTCATAGAGATTTCCCTGTTCACTTATTTATCGTCTAGAGGGTTTACTGATGTTTTGCTATCGTACCAAGGCCTTAGAGGCTTGTAGTTAGCTGTTGAGCATACCTTGTTAGGTTTGGAAGCATAGGGCACAACAGGGTGATGTAACTGTCTGTTTGATGCCTATATAGATAGTAAAGCTCGCTTACAGGCTGCTGACCTACCTTGACACCTACAGGGCCAGAATCTTAATAATATAGTCTTACCTACGAGTTAGTGGTACTAGGATGGCCTAATAAACTGAGTGATAGCCTGCTAGGTGATCGGCCTACTATTAGTAATCACATAGTTTAAGTCGACCTACTGTTTGTCATATAGGTCGCTCAGGAAACCACCCTAGTTGTTAGAAGTTTGACAGACTATGTGATACCCTAAGCAGGGAACTTATCAGCAGTTATACGTGGGGCCAACTCCTTTGGCTACTCATAAAGATGCCCACGTATAGGTTGCCTAGAAGGGATAAAGTCCAGATATGCCTGCCTACGGGGCTACGATTGCTCACAGGAGCTATATGCTATCTGGACAGACTAGGTTGACACCTTGAAGACTAGAACCTTAGTATCACAACATTACCTTCAGGTTAATAATTTAAGTGGCTACCTATAGGATATTGTGGCGCTTAGGATCATATCATGTTAGTAGCAGCCTATAGTCGTTCTAGGTGGGGGAACCATGTAGATGGTTTCCTACACACTTTCTGTTTGCTTATCAAGTACCATTGTACTAGTATGATCTTCCGATTACCGCCAAGATCACCGTGGACCTCTCCGTTTTCTTTCTAAGCCAACTGATTTTATAACTGCTGCCGTGACCATCTGGTCAGCTGTGGGTACATGGAATGTGCCTGGTGGCTGCTACCTAGAATGTTTTAGGGGCGAGTAGAGGTTGTGTTAGGCTTGAGGGGCTATGTATATTTACTGAGCGACGTGTAGTATATAGGTTAGGCCTGTCAGATGCTATATTAGCTGCTCAAGGAGCGAGATATAATCATAAAGTGCCTATGGGGCTATATTATGCTAACAGAGCAATACAAAGTCGTGAGCGACTATATTGAGCCCCGCTAGCCATTTGAAGTCTGGTGCCTATACTAGCTTCCCTTATCCTGAGTTGGTATCACTAACCCTCAGTAGAGCCTTGTGTGCTTAGGGTGCAGTTACAGGAGCCCAAAAGGCTCAGATACATTTATAGGAGCCCAGATGGCTCAGACACAGTCACAAGATCTCAGAAGGATCGATCACAGTTCCAAAGATTGGTTATACCTTAGTTACAGTTTGCCTATGAGTCTGCAGTGATATGGATAAGAGGATTATATAGATTGCTTTCACTTGCCAGGCATATAGGGGCCCAGGTAGGTTATTTTTGTACTATTTGTACCTTCTAGTTTTATGGGGACGAGGTTAGGTTCTTGTTTGTACATTTTCTTGCTAGATATATTTTATTATTATGAAATCATTTAGGTTAATTTCTGTCCTTTATTATTGATTACTTTCAGTTCCTTATCAGCTTTCATTCGGTTATCATTTTTATACCTTACATATTCGATACATATTATACTAACGCCCACGTATGGGGTCCTGCATACTTGCCTGTAGGTTCAGATAGACTGGTTTTAAGCCCTTCTTAGTAGCTATTCAGAGTCGGCAGATTGGCCAGCTCCTTTCCTTTGGAGTTGCCAGATATTAGAGGTTTACCAGTCTTTTGATGTGTAGTTTTTGGGTAGGCCGGGGCCCAGTCTCGACAAATATCTCACTCCTAAAGGCTTGCAGACCACAGTTTATAGTTAGTTGTGCGTTATGGTCGTGTGGGGCCTATATGAGTCATGATATGCGTGTTGGCCGCGTGGGGCCTAGTTATGTTATCTGTTAGTAGCATGGTGGTCTTATCGGCCTACTTAGGATAATCTATTATTGCAACTGTTAGGTTAGCTATTTTTGCACAGGATTATGTATAGGCCTTGTCGGCCTAAGGCTATGTTTTAAGCTGAAATGTAGCTCTTTGTTTTCTTGATATATGTTGTTGTTATGAACTAGAAGTGTATATGGCCAGCTAAGTCTTCTCAAAGTCTAGTGTAGCATCAGGTGCCAGTTACGCCTCCTAAGGTGGTGCGTGACAAACTTGGTACCAGAGCAACATCGTATTCTAGGGAGTCTGCAAGTCATTTCTATTATAGTCTTGCTTATAAATGTGTTATGCACCATATTATATAAGCAGGGAGCTACGAGGCATAATAGTATGGTTACCCCTCCTTTTTCTCTAGATCGTGCTATAGAGCTGAGTTTTATAGGGTTGAGTCCCTAAGCTTATATTATTATGTCTGTCTAGAGAGATGTTTGATATGAGACAGACTACAGTCACCCATGATTTAGATACAACAGTAGGAGAGGGTACCAGCAGGTAAGATTGATAGGAGCAGCCAAGTACATGTGAGGGTCCATAAGCAATAGACTCCCATCAATAGTAGGCTCAGGTTGGACATAGACTAATCTCACCGCAGTGTGTTGATGATGGTAGGGAATACCTAGAGAATAATGGTTATGGCCCCCAATTTGTTATGTTAAAGGATGGAGAGGTTATATGATGGGAACCGACCCGAGTGTGGGTCAGGACAATATAGGTTAGTAGTCTTGGCTAGTAGTATCCTTGCTAGTATGGTACATGGGGCACCAACCCCAGATTTCAGCCTATAGAAGTAAGGGCAAGACATGATCATCTATCTTTGGAAGATATCAGAACCACACCTAGGCTGTAGCGGGTTGATAAAACTTCAAATCGTCACGAAATGTCGAGATATGAGTGTCAGGTTGGCACGCAGAAGGTAGAGGGAGCCTGAGAAGAATTACCTCACCCATGATTTAGAATTAATTGCAGTTGTTCATGCTCTGGAGATATGGAGGAATTATTTATAGAGCGTAAATGTAGACATCTTTACTAATCACAAGAGCCTGTAATATGTCTTAAGCAGAAAGAGGTGAACTTGTGATGACGTTGTTGGTTTGAGTTGCTAAAAGACTATGGCGTAAAATATATTGTATTATCGAGAAAAGGCTAACGTTGTAGTTGATGCCCTTAGTCCCAAATACATGGGCAACTTGTCATACATGGGTCTAGAAAAGAGAGAACCAGCTCGAGAGCTGAACCAGCTGGCTAGTTTAGGAGACCACCTGATGGACTCAGATGGTAGTGGGGTTGTGACGTAGAATATTGCAGTACCACCTCTAATTGTGGAGGCGGAGGAGCGACAGTACAAAGACTCTTGCCTAGTATAGCGCAGAGGCAAGGCTTGGTAAGAAGAGTTATTGGCTTTTGAAATAACATGAGATGAAGTCTTGAAATCCAGGGGACAAATCTATGATCCAGATGTGGTAGGGCTTCGCCAGCATATTATGGCAGAAGGGATGAAGAAAGATATAGTCGAGTTGGTAGCACAGTGTCCTAATTGCCAGCAAAAAGCTGAGCATCAGAAACCTGGCAGGCTAACTCAGGAGATAGCCATTCCTATGTGGAAATGGGAAGTAATCAATATGAATTTTGTTACAGGTTTGCCTCGTACCAGGCATAAATTTGACTCTACTTGGGTCGTTGTTGACAGGTTGACAAACTCAGCCCATTTCTTTCCATTCAGGACTACTTTTGCAATCGAAGATTATGTTGAGTTATACATTAAATAGATAGTCCGACTGCATGTTGTCCCAGTATCTTTCATCTCTAACGGAGGGGAATAATTCTCATCTAGACTCTAGAAGTCGCCCTAAAACTGTGGTAGGTCGCAACTAGCACTCGATTCATGATTGATCGAGAAGCCGGCTATATGACATCTGTAACTATAACACTTAGGCCATCCAAGCCACCTATCATAATCACTGAAGTATAAACCAGACCCATAAGGTATCAACAATATGGGGTAAAGAATCGAAATTCAACCAACGGAATTAGTGTGCTAAACCAAGCAACAATAAGCTGACAAGGCCGCAAACTGAATAACACTATACACACTAAGTCCACAAAGCCTCTAAAGAGTAAACTGACTGATGGTTGAAATAGGGCTCTGGCCTACCCATAACTGCATCTCAAAACTCAAGCATAAATAACTAAGCCCTAGCTCCAGGACGAAAGGAGCATACCAACCATCCATTGATCTCATGAACTTCTATTCAACTGGCAATCCTAACCTCTACCTGCACCTGCGGCATGAATGCAGGTCCCCAAGCAAAGGGACATCAGTACGAATGAAATGTACCGGTATGTAAGGCTGGAATTTGAAACATGAGATAAAAATATTGTAATAACTGACTCACCACATAATCATATAAAGGATAGATATAACCTGGAACTCTACAACCTGTAATTGATAACAACTTACTATAACATAAGTGAACTCAAGATAACTGAACCACGAATAAGGAATAGGAACAACTTGACATCTGAAACCTTATGATAATTCTATAATGAGATGAAAATGCAATTAAGAAATGCACAAGAAAGAAACTATAACTGTAAAGCCAGCGACCAGACAACCATAAATCCATATATAAAATTCGTCCAGCCAGTGTACCATACCGGGGAAAAATAAAAATATCTCTAGCCGATGTACCACACCGGGGTAAAATAAAAATATCTCCAGCCAATATACCACACTGGTGTAAAATAAAAATAACACAGGCTAGTGTGCCATACTGAGGTAAAACAAAAATATCTCCAGCTGGTGTGCCATACCGGGGTAAAAGAAAATATCTCCAGCCGTTGTACCACACCGGGGTAAAATAAAAATATCTCCAGCCTGTGTTTCATACCGGGGTAAAATAAAAATATCTCCAGCTGGTGTGTCACACTGGGGTAAAATAAAAAAATAGTTCTCAATCATAATCATAAATGGAGCCAATATGGCTTATATTGAATCAATTTAACACGTATGACATATAAATGACAAATGTTAAATCTGTGGCCGGAATACGTCTCTTTCCTCACACATAAATTCAAGTGAGAAAAGATATCATATAAAGATAAAAATTATGCATATATATCACGTAAAGCTGTCAAATTATTTATATACATGTTGACTTAGTTACTCGATGGACCTTCAAGAGGTTTAGACAACATAAGAACTTTTGTTGCCTGCAAACAATGTCCTACAAATAATCCTACCAATTTAACATATTGCTTGGATATAAACACATAGAGCTCATTTCTAAACAATTCTTTAACATCTGGGAACTGTAAATACATACTGCCCACCAGGTGGTTCCTTTACCTGTCTCAACAACTATACATTGGAATTTCATTGCCAAACTTATCACGTAGATAAGCACATATACTTCTTAATTCATTTGAGTTATTTGCAAGAAAACATGGAAATTATAACCAGGAACTTGGAGTTATTTGTTATAACGCTTAACATATTCATAGAGCTGAGAGCTGAACTACATACATACAATGTATGAGACTTATATATAACACATAACTCATATTTGGTTAATTGGGTGACCTCTGGGAGATTTCTTGATAATCAAAGTTCTGAGCTTAACTCATTATCATAGCCTGCGCCTCTACTAACTTAGATATTAGGGACATTGGTACATGGGAGAATCTCTCCTCTGAATTTAGGAAATTCAAATGATAACTCCAACAATAGCTAAACATATAGATGCATGACTTTAATATAACTGAAAGAATTCAACTGTATGTTATAACATGAAAATCATATATATTAAGACTTCTTACTGGAAAGATATATAAAGACTTGAGTTCTTAGACTTGTATGAAACTTCAAATACTTGACCGAGACATTAGCATGATTTCTCGAAATATGATCTCTTGAAAGCTTCTTAGATTAGCTAGCACATTTCAACATAAATTAGGGACGTGAGGACATAAGTTAAGGATCTGAGACTTGGAGCTCTGTAACTTCGGAACTCGTGAGCGACTCTCTAAGTGATGCCTTACAGGCAAAGAAAGATATATAACCATAATTCGGACGATGCTGGATTGACTTACATAACTTTTGCAATTATTTGAGGAGCTAAAGATTGCTTACATCATTATAAGAGACTTAGAAGATCTTAGGATTACCATTTTTAGACATGGTAGATAATTTCAACACTTAGAATAGATAACTTAACATAATCGTTTAGGGGTATAGAAGAGAGCTTCTCAACTTAAGTTACTATTTTACAGATGTTCAACTCATATTATTTCGTAGAAGGCTAACACTTTATTGGCTATTCATCAACATATCACATACTGAACATAAACAACTTAATTTATAACTCTTTTACTAAACGTCTTTAGAACAGGGTTAATCTTCCTAGCTATTTGTCTAACTCATTCACAATCGTAACCCGTATCGTCTAATTTAACAACATTTAGCTCTACTTTCCTTATTCATCTTAACTTCTTTTCCAAACAATATTCACTCTACACTCAAGTATTTACCCTTGTGTTCACTATTCCATCAATTCTTATACGCACTTGCTTCTTTACCTAATTGACAACTTTATCTGTTAAACCTCGTCTTGCTTATATTTTAACGTCGTTCAAAGATTCTACAAAGCAATTACGAGCAAAGTGCATATTACTCACATATTACCTTAAAAGGGATAACATTTACTCTTATCTTCCCTTTTTATAACGTCATAAAAAGATTAACAACTTGGCCACGCTTTGCCCATTAACATCTATCGACTTAGCTTATTCTCTACGTTCCACTTGCTTAGCTTTAAGGAGGGAAAACATAAAATATCATTTTTACCTTAAGCACTTTCAAACATAAACATATAGGAGAGAGTAACCATATTATTGAAACATCATTTGAATAAGCTCGTTTACCCTCAATCAGCTTAGCGTCATCTTCTTAGCTTAAGTTCGATTTCATGTCGTTGTCTTAGCATTCCTACCAATTTCACTAAGTGACAAGATCTTATCATATATTCAACATCACATATGTAGTATACTACAAAGGACCAGCACACGGTGCCTATGTTAAGGGGACTTTAGACTTGATTTACAATTACGAAAACAATCGTATAAAAATTACGCCTTTCACTTCACATTTGTTCGCTTCAACAATTCTTAACGATTCAAGCTTTATGCAAAGTATTTCCAAACCTTTGGACAGTATCATACATGCCTCAATATGATTTTAAAAACATAGGAATATTGATCCTTTCAATGACTTAGTTTCATCCTTGAAAAACAAGGAAAGGGACGCCTTTACATACCTTGGCACGCCGACTCTAATTTTTCCAAAAGTCTTCCTTTCAAGCTTACTACTTAAGGCTCCTTCCAAGTCCAATTTACAAAAACAACAAGCAGCAACTTTACTTCACCAAAGTTCTAGAAAAATTGGGCAGCAACATGCCACAAGAACGCACAAAGGAACAACAACACAATACTACAACATTCTCCAAGTTATAACCTCATAATCTCAAAGAAATCAAAGAGGAAATTACTTACCCTTTCTTGGAGATGTTATTAGCTAAAGTAGGTGTAGACTTCTACTCTTTCTCCTGCATAGAACCTGCTAAAAACTCAGAAAGACCATAATCAACAAGAAGACAATCACAAACCATGACTTTCTTCCAAGGTTCTCTTCCCCAAATCCCAAAAGACACAAGATTGAAGTTTCTTAGCTGGGATATATTTTCACCAAGTGATAGGGCTTTGAATTCTCTAAATTCTGAAAAAAATCAACTAAAAAAAGGAGTAGAAATGAGCTTTCTAGCTCAATTTTACTTCATATAGGCGGGCTTGCCAAGACCTGGGCGACGCCCGCATACGGCGCCCGTGTGACATGCCCTCGCACGCGTGCGCGCCTACTGCCTGCTGTACACATCGAACACCTCTACCTTGTCATGTGCTCGCATTGTAAGTTGACCCGCAACTACGTCAATTAATGCTTTCCCAGTTGCCAACAAGGGTCATCCCAAAATAAATGGGACTTCCACGTCTGGTTCAAAATCCAGAACAATAAAATCTACCGGGAAAATTAGGGAGCCCACTTGCACTAGAACATCCTCAACGATGCCATCCGGCCTAGCTAAGGATCGATCCGCCAACTGCAAGATTATGGTTGTAGGTCTAGGACTCCCTAGACCCAATTTTCTGAATACCGAAGATGGCATTAGATTTATGCTCGCTCCCAGGTCACACAATCCACGAGCTCGGATGCTCTGCCCAATAGTAAGCTGGATAGTAAAACTTCCAGGGTCTTTTAGCTTCATGGGCAGTCTATTTTGGATCCGGGAAGTGCACTCCTCCGTCAAAGCTACCGTGGCATACTCAGTCAAACGACTTTTGTTGGCCACAATGTCTTTAATGTATTTGGCATATTTAGGCACTCCCTGCAAGACATCAACAAGAGGTAAGTTAACATGTACCTGTTTAAGCACCTCCATGAATTTCTTGAAACACGCCTCCTCTTTGTGTTTCTTGAGTCGTTGAGGGAACGGGGGTGGAGGTCTTTCTGATTCAGCTTCTTTGGTCTTCCCCCTTTCCGAACTTTGCTCCCCCTCAACTTCTGCTGCTCCCGAGTTTTGAGGTGGTCTTTCTGGTTCCACCTCCTTCAGCTGTAAACCACTCCTTGTGGTCACTGCATTTACCTGCTTCGGATTTGGATCCGTGTCGCTAGGCAGTCCTCCTCTGGGCCTTGTATTCTGGGCACTAGCAAATTGCCCAAATTGATACTCAAGATCCTTGGTCGCTAACTGATTATTTTTCACTTCGGCTGCCAATTTAACATAGTCAGCCTGCAATTGCGCTTGGTTAGCGATCATGGTCTTGAACATCTCCTCAATGCTGGGTGATGGTGGTGGAGAAGGGGCATTGTTATTTCTGAATTGAGCTTGGTAGTTCTGTTGCCGTCCTTGATTTCTTTGCATACCCTGACCTGAACTTTGGCCCTGATGGCTGTTGCTACCCCATGAAAAATTTGGATGGTTCCACCAATTTGGATTGTAGCCACTACCATACTGCTGCTGATTTCTTTGTGCATTGCCCACAAAGTTAACCGAATCAGGATTTGCTCCACAACACTCAGCTGAGTGCTCACTGCTTCCACACACTTCACACCACATTTGCTGGACTGCATTAACTGGAGCTGACGGCTGGTTCAAAGTCATGTTGCTGAAGTGGTTGTTCAATTGATTCTGCAGAGCAACTATCTGTGCAGCGATAGCTGTAAATCCATCCACTTCAAGTACTCCTGCTGCTTTCCTTGCTCCACCTCATGATGAATCAGCATTCCATTCTAGATTGCCCTGTGAAATCCGGTTTAACAAAGTGTACAGCTCCTCATAAGTCTTTTCCAGCGCTTGCCCTCCAGCTGCCGAATCTAGCAAAATTTTGGTATGGGGTTCCAAACCCTCAATAAATGTGTGCACCAACACCTCATTGGACTGATGATGATGAGGACAGTCCCACAACATGGATTTAAATCTTTCCCAGGCTTGATACAAATTTTCTCCCTCCCTCTGTTTGAAACTTAGAATTTGACTTCTAAGTCTGGCTGTTTTACCAGAGGGAAAAAATCTTATCAAGAACTTTCGTGCAAGATCATCCCACGTTGAAATAGAATTTGGTGGCTCAGCTTTCAACCACCTCTTGGCTTCACCGAGTAATGAGAACGGAAACAATGTAAGCCGAACATAATCAGGTGACACTCCAGCGGGTATATAAGTGTCACTTATCTCCAAAAAGTTCTGGAGATGCTGTTGTGGGTCTTCATGAGGGAGACCGGTAAATTGCCCGCTTGTGTGCAACAATTGCACCATATTTTGCTTGAGTTCAAATCTCCCTCCAGGCTCTGGTTTGCGGATACTTGATGTAACATTGTTGGCATGTGGGATTGCCACCTCGCGAACCGGCCTTGCTGCTGCTTCGTCGGGCACTAACACTGCCCTCACAACCGGTGGATTTTGTTGCTCCATAATAGTCTGTATGAGAAACTGCAACTTTCTTTGTAGAGCTTCTCTCCGTTTACTATGAAATATACGTTCAGGCTCTATATAAGATTCCACCAGCTCTTTGTCTCTTGCCAGTGTTCACAGAAATTAAGTCTGCAAAATACAGGCTAAGACCAAGTTGTCAACACTTAAGAAAATAAAATAAAAATACAGTAAATTTACACTTAATACAAGTTCACCAATTGCCTAGTCTCCCCGGCAACGGCGCCAAAAACTTGTTCGGTGGTTCGTTAGGGGTTAAAAACCGACATGCAAGTGCACGTGGTCAAACAAGTAGTAAGTGGCTTTAGTAAGCCAAGTATCGATCCACGGAGACTCTGGATAAGTGAAAATTGCTTAAGTATACTATATTCTATCTCACTTCTAAATATGCTGACAACAACGTAACCAAAATTTGAATAATTTGTTTTATAATTTCTATACTTAAACTACTAACAAATATCTACTTTGAATTTAAACTATGGATATGAGCATGCTGAGGTTAAGAACATGTAATGAACTGATTATAATCATAAATTGGTTAATCTTTTCTTCCAGTTGCTAGCCAAGAACATTAGCCAAGAGATTAAAACTCTCGTATTTAATCTCACTTAAGAATCATAAACCATTCATCTACATTTCTGTGATCAAATGCAATTCATGACCTAGCAATTCAATTCCGGTTCCTAAATTGACTAATGCGGCTTTCAAGTATATTTCTATCAGGAAAGCACATCAAAACTCAATTTTCCCAAATCAAGTAAAGAACAATATCCTATTAATTCACAACTTTCCAATTTCGTGCTCTCTCGAGTGAAATCGGACTTTTTAGATGTACATTAATGTCGGCCACAGACCAATGCAGTAGAAACAAGAAGTAATAGAACAACATGGAAGAAAAAGATGAAAAAACATATAATTAATAATCAAAATTCATCACAAGTGTTCATAAACTCAGCAAGGAAGGGAATTAGCCACTCATTTGTGGATTAATCATCCTAAAACAAGTGTTAATCATACAAACAATTGAATTAGAGAAGAAAGAAAGAGAGAAAAAACCCTGAACGTTTCGTCCCTCAACTGCCTGTAACCCACGTCCTTGCTCCACCAAGTCTGAATTATGAAAAATACCTTTAAGTGTTCTATTTATACTAATGGGAATTTTTCCCAGAATAACAAGCAACGTGTCGCGGAGTGCATCGCGGAGCACTGCCTCCGTGACACGACATGGACGCGGACCCTTACAGGATTTTGGGGGTCCAGGTATAAAGCATCAACGTGGCACGGCATGCAACGCGGAGGCTTGCCACCGTGCCACGGAGCTGTCGCGAGGCTCCACTGGAATTTATGCATTTTTCCACCCTCCAGGCAGAATGCCTCCGCGATGGCAGCGTGACTCGGCTCCATCGCGGAGCCCCTTTAATTAGTGCAGTCCAATGCTTTTTCCCTTGCTCGCATCCAAGTCCAACTCCGATATCCTCCAATATGCATTTTAGCATCTTGAAATCACATTTTCCCTACAAAACAATGCTAATCATGTTGGTTAGTATAAATTCACATTTAATTACCAATTAGATGAAAATGCATACACATTGCATGATAAACAAGGCGAAAATGATACGTTTGAGTGTCACTTGGGCATATAAATCTGCCCAAGATCACCTGCCTATCTAGCGCTTTCCTAGCCGACAATGCTGTCTTTAAATGAGCATAACTTTTTACTCTGAACTCCAATTGACGAGCGGCTTTTTCACTATAAACTAGACTCAAATACCTTTCATTTGATAGGTTATGGGACTTCTAAATCATTATATGTTTGTAGATATGTCCATTTAAATTTGATCCTTATTTACAAACTTCACTTACTCTTCGCTTTTCCCTTTGCACATGTTTCCCTCATCACCTACGGAGAACATACAACCTATAATTCACTTAATATGACGTATAACCATCAACTAATCATCAAAAAAAATTTTGGGGTGTAACATCATTCCCCCCCATAAAATCATTCGTCCTCGAATGAGGGTTATACCTCGGTAGTCGTAACTTTAGCCACAACATCTTTAATTTTTCCTTGACTTGTGCCATAAACATACATACCATTTATTCGTAAACATATCCTTTCCTTTCTCTGTTTCTATTAAACTATACTTATTCAATTCAATCTATTTATCTAACATAAGATAGACGTGCCTTAACACCACATAATCGATGAACTTTTGTAACCGTAAGCAAATTTATACACTACCATGGCGGATGATTAACTCCAATACAACTTTCCATTCACTACTTAAGATATAGGATCAATGTTAAATCTAAAGCTGCGCTTTTACCTCTGCTTTTACCACGGCCCATTATTGGCGGTCCTGATAACTAAAACTAAAGCCTGATCTAGGGACAAAAAGAAGGGACTAAATCTTCAAGAGAAATTAAATGTCTGGCCACCCAGTGCCTTGAAACACTACAACGGACATTACATAATCTTGTTGACCTGGTCTCACCCACTCTATTCTACTTTTATGTCGATACTTGAAAACGGTGAATCAGATCCTCTATCCCATGAGCAACTGCTTGTATCCAAGCAATAGTCATATCTGTCTAGGTAGACATTCCCAAACACTCTCAGACCATATGGGGTCCCAAACCTAATATACACTATCCCTCGTATTCTTCACCCTATCTGAAGCATATCGGGCCAAAGTATTAAACCTGATACTATATTCGTGAATACTCATGCTGCCTTGCTCTAGGTACAAAACGTTTCCCATGGTAAGTGATCTTGGGCAAATTTATATGCCCAAGTGATACTCAAATGTGTCATTTTAGCCTTGTTTATCTATCAATGTTTATACATTCTCATGTGATTGATAATAAAACGTGAATTTATACTAACCAACATGATTAGCGTTGTTTTGGAGGTGAAATATAATTTTGGGAAGCTAAAATGCGTGTTGGGAGAGATCGGGGTTGGACTCGGATGTTAGCAAGGGAAAAAGCATTTGAAGGCACAAACTAAAGGGGCTCCACGATGGAGCCGTGTCACGCTGCCATTGTGGATGCCTTTTGCCTGGATAGGGAATTTTTGCCAAATTCCAGTGAAGGTCCGCGTTGGGGCCGTGGCACGTTGGGCCTTAATACCTGGACAATCAATTTCCAGTAAGGGTTCGCGTCAGTGGCGTGTCACAGAGCCGCGATGCACTCCATGACACGTTGCTTGTTATTCCGGGAAAAATTCCCACTAGTATAAATAGAACACTTAGGTTCATTTTTAAGGGGCTGACTGGGTTGAGCAAGAACGTGGGTTATAGGCAGTTGAGGGGACGAAAATCTCAGGGTTTTTCTCTATCTCCTTCTTCTTTATTTCAATTGCTTGTATGATTAACACTCATTTAACGATGTTTAATCCACAAATGAGTGGCTAAATTCCCTTCTTGCTGAGGTTAAGAACAATTGTATTGAAATGTAATTGTTGATCAATTTGGTTTTTCATCTTTTCTTCCATGATTGTTCTATTGATTCTTGTTCTTACTGCATTAATGTGTGGCCAATGTTAATGTATATCTAAAAAGTCCGGTTTCACTCGAGAGAGCAAGAAATTGGAAAGTTGTGAATTAATAGGATATGATCTTTTCTTAGTTTGGGAAAATTGAAAATTGATTTACCTTCAGGATAGAAATATACCTGAAAGTCGTATTAATCAATTAAGGAATCGATTTTGTATGGCTAGAAAATGAATTTTGTTTAATCACAGAAATGTAGCTGGACGGTTCATGATTCTTAAGTTGGGTTAAATACGAGAGTTTTAATCCATTGGCAATAATTCTTGACTAGCAACCGGAGGAAAGATTAACCAAAATTGTATCGATAATTTATTTCTTTGCTTGTGTCCATTTAATCTCAGCATGCTCACATTTATAGTTCAGACTCAAATTATATACTCATTTTAGGCTTAGCATAAAATTAGAAACCAAAATGTCAAACTCTTCTTTACACTGTTGTCTGCATTTGTAGAGTTAAAGTATAGTGACACTTGAGTAGATTGTTACCCTCGCCCAGTCCCTGTGGGATCGATACTTGGCTTGCTTAAGCCACTTTACTACTTGTTCGACCACGTGCACTTGCGTGTAGTCTTCCATTCGACCCCGAACAAGTTTTTGGTGCCGTTGCCGGGGACTGGAAATTGGTGAATTTTTCTTAAGTGTTGATTTACTATATTTTTTTCTTAGTGTTGACAACTTGGTCTTAGCCTGTATTTTGCAGATATAATCTCTGTTGAACACTGGCAAGAGACATGGAGCTGGTGGACTCATATTTAGAGACTGAAAGACTATTTCATCGTTAGCAGAGAGAAGCTCTAGAGAAAAAGCTGCAGTTGCTCAGACAAACAATCATGGAGCAACAACAGAATCCACCAGTAGTAAGGGCAATGTTAGTGCCCGAGGAAATGGCAGCTAGGCCGGTTCACCAGATGGCAATCCCACATGCTAACAATGTCACATCTAGCATCCGCAAACCTGAGCTAGGAGGGAGGTTCGAGCTCAAACAAAACATGGTGCAATTGTTGCACACCAGCGGGCAGTTCACAGGTCTCCCTCATGAGGATCCACAGCAGCATCTCCAAAATTTTTTGGAGATAAGTGACACTTACATCCCCGCTAGAGTGTCATCAGATTATGTTAGGCTTACATTGTTCCCATTTATACTATTTGGAGAAGCCAAGAGGTGGTTGAAAGCTGAGCCACCTAATTCTATTACTACGTGGGATGATCTTGCAAGGAAATTCTTGATACTATTTTTTCCATCCGGTAAAACAGCAAGACTTAGAAGTCAAATTCTATGTTTTAAACAGAGAGAGGGAGAGAATCTATATCAGGCTTGGGAGAGATTCAAGTCCATTTTGTGGGATTGTCCTCATCATCATTAATCCAATGATGTGCTGGTGCACACTTTTATAGAGGGTTTGGAACCCCACACAAAAATCTTGCTAGACTCAGCATCTGGGGGACAAGCATTGGAGAAAACTTATGAGGAGCTGTATACCTTGTTAAACCGTATTTCGCAGGGAAATCCGGAGTGGAATGTTGATTCGTCAAGAGGAGGACCAAGGAAAGCAGCAGGAGTTCTAGAAGTGGATGGTTTTACAGCGATTGCTGCACAGATAGCTGCTTTACAGAATCAACTCAACACCCACTTCAGTAACATGACAATGAACCAGACTCAAGCCCTAGTGAATGTAGTGCAGCAGATTTGGTGTGAAGTGTGCGGGAGTAGTGAGCACTCAGCTGAGTGTTGTGGAGCAAATCCTGACTCGGTGAACTTTGTGGGAAATGTACAGAGGAACAACCACCAATAGTATGGCAACAGCTACAATTCCAACTGGAGGAATCATCCGAATTTCTCTTGGGGTAGAAACAACCATCAAGGGCAAAGTTTGAGTCAGGGGGTGCAGAGGAATCAAGGGGGGAAGCAGAACTATCAGGCACTATAGAGAAACAACAATACACCTCCTCCATCACCATCACCAGCATTGAGGAGATGTTCAAGACGATGATAGCTAACCAAGCTCAATTGCAGGCTGACTATGTGAAATTGGCAGCCGAGGTGAAGAACAACCAGTTAGCTACTAAGGCACTTGAATATCAATTTGGGCAATTTGCTGGTGCCCAAAACACCAGGCCTAGAGGAGGACATTCGAGCGACACGGATCCCAACCCCAAGTAGGTGAATGCGGTGACCACAAGGAGTGGTTTGCAACTTAAAGAGGTGGAATCAGAAAGACCACCTCAACAATCGGGAGCAGCAGAAGTTGAGAGGGAGCAAAGTGATGAGAGGGGGAAGAAAAAGGAAGCTGAATCAGAAAGACCACCACCCTCGTTCCCTCAAAGATTAAAGAAACACAAGGAGGAGGTGTGTTTCAGGAAATTCATAGAGGTGCTGAAACAGGTACATATTAACTTACCTCTTATTGATGTTTTGCAGGGAGTGCCGAAGTATGCAAAGTACATTAAGGACATCGTGGCGAACAAAAGTCGGTTGACTGAGTATGCTACGGTAGCTCTCACGGAGGAGTGCACTTCCCGGATACAAAACCGATTGCCCACAAAGCTCAAAGATCCTGGGAGCTTTACTATACAAATTACAATTGGGCAGAGTATCTGAGCTCGCGGATTATGTGATTTGGGAGCGAGCATTAATTTGATGTCGTCATCGGTATTCAAGAAGCTGGGTCTAGGGAGTCTTATACCAACAACAATGATCTTGCAACTAGCGGATCGGTCCTCAGCCAAACCTGATGGCATTGTGGAGGATGTGCTGGTGCAAGTGGGCTCCCTTATCTTCCCGGCAGATTTCGTCGTGCTGGATTTTGAGCCAGACGCGGAAGTCCCATTTATTTTGGGACGTCCTTTCTTGGCGACAGGGAAAGCGCTGATTGATGTAGCTGCAGGGCAGCTAACCATGCAAGCACATGACAAGGTGGAGGTGTTTGATGTATACAAGGCCACCAAGCTCCCGACTGTGTACGAGGAACTCTCAGTGATCAACGTGATTGATCGAGCTGATGATGCGCAGATAGTTGAATCACGAGAGTTATTGGGAAAACCACCGGAGCGATGTAAGCACTACTGGGGTGAGGACAGTGGTCAAGAGAAAACATCCATCACCCTAGAAGATGACTGAGCTGAATGACGTCGAGCCGCGACGGTAAACCAGGCGCTACACGGGAGGCAACCCGTGAAATTTTTCTTTGTAAAATGTGAATAGATTTCTTTTTTTTTTTGGATTAACAACAAAATTTTTAGTTTTATTATTATTCTTATTTTTATTTTGAGTGAAACCTATTATTCTAACCAATTTCTTGTCGTAAGAGGAATTTCAGGTTGAACGGAGGATAAATGTGCAAGGGATCGCAGAGGAAAATCCGAGGTATGAATAATAATAAAAAGTGGCAAAACAGTGAGCCAGGGCGATGGCTCCGTGTCATGGAGGAGGGCCTCCGCGTTACCCTCCGTGACACGTTGCAGTTAATTCTGAAATTTTTACAAATTCTAGAACACCTACGCGATGGCTCCGTGTCACGGAGGGCATGCTCCGCGTTACCCTCCGTGACACGTTGAGGTGTATATCGCGACGGGTCACACCGGGTCGCCGGGTGTTGTACCAATGTTCATAATAACGCAATACTGAACTATACTGTATCTGAGATATTATCTGACTGTCTGCCTATACTGTAACTGAGATATCATCTGACTATCTGATGTTGCTTTACTAACTTGATTCTGAGTATATGTATATCATAATATCATAAAAACATGCTTACTAAATTCACACTAGACTTAGTGCTCGACTTATAAGTTCTTTTTTCTGTTCATCACGCTATCTATCGTACTGGATTACTAACTTGCCGAAGGAATTAGCTTTACATACCTTATCCTTGAATTATTCGTCTGTCGGACGAGGTTCGGCCGGTACTTCAACTGTTTTCTCCCAACTTGGCTCGGTGGCTCGACGATTCGTCGGCCGTATTTCGCGAAACAAAATCGGTAGGAATGCTCTCTGCTGCTAAATACTTCGGTATCTGGGATTAATTTGAGTTTGGGCAGTGTTTGGCAGCGTAATCGGACGGAAATTAATTAATTTCCTTCGTCCCTCTCTGCTCTCTACGTTTTCTGGAAATTTTTATAAGTTTCTATCATTTAAAACCGAAGTGGGGCTTTATATACTTGGGCCTGGACAAGGCCAACGTGTCACGGAGCCAACGCGGAGGCTCCTCCTCCGTGACACGCTGCCATCGCGGAGGGGCTCTGCCTCGGCTCCTTCCGCGATGGTTCGACAGGCTTCTCGTCCGATCTTTTCCCGGGCCCTTCTCCAACACGTATGGCCTTCAAATATGCTTAACCAACGTGGGAATAGGTCATCTAAGTGCCGGGAATTCTACGGGGTGTAACATACATAGATAAAGAATAAGTTTTATCACCATATTGAAATCAGGTCTATGAATGTCAAAAGAAAGATGGAATCAACCCCGGAAAAGATAAACAAAGATAATGTATTTCTAATTTTAATAGATCTCATTTTGTAATACTTGTATGTGAAAAAGTTGAGTAGTTTAATTTTATTTTTATACATAAAAATATATAAATTTTCAAATCTTGGCAGACTAAGATATGTTTTTTTATTATTATACATAAAAGTAAAAATCATTTTCCAATCATAATCTAGTAGAATTATCTATTAACTAAATATATTTATGATTTGTAATTATAATAAATAAATTATAGTGCCAAACTATAACAAAACTTGAATTGTATTTGTTGCAGCATTGTTTCTCCCATGAATACACACACACACACATATTATAAATGTAAATTTAACTATTTTTAATGGATTAACGATTTATCCGATAAGGAAATTGAGTAATCTATTTCCCGCACTGTTAAATCATTAATTACAAATTTCAATTTATTCACCAACCGTTAATCTGATAACCCAGTACTAATAAGTCAATAAACCTATTTTGCATTTAAGTTATTAGTTATTGTTCGATTTTGAACAGTCCGAGAGGGAGTTGAAAGTGCAAGAAGGGAGAGGGATGAATTGAACTCGTTTTCTTTTCTAGTCGACTGACTGTATCAAGTAGACAATTGTTGAAGTAAGCAGTAGAGAAAACGTAAGTAACACAGAAAGTAATTGCTGAAATTAAAGTGACACCAAATGCTTTTATATTGATTGGGATCTAATGTGGATGTTAGTCCAGTCCTCTTGAGTTGCAAGGGTGTTTTTGTAAACTCATTGTGACTTGTTCTTGTACACTCAAACTCTCTTAATTGTATTTTTTGATACAATGCCTCATCAATAATTATTTTCTCTTTTTTATTTTTATTTTTATGTACATAGTAAATCACTATGAATAGAGTGCTTGTTAAAAATAGAGTAAAGAGCTTTGAGAAGGGTGAGACTTTCGTATATCTTTTTCTTCCTGCTTGAGTGAGAATCTTTAAATAAGTTTCCTTTGGTTGTTAGGTTCATTGGTAGAGATGGCAACCTAAGAGATTTGATACTTGAAAGGAGTAATAGATAATAAGGTCCAACTTTAACAATGTTTGGTATTTCTTGGTCTTCAAATCTTGTCTGTTACTTGTTTCCTCATGAAAATTTATCAAACTCCTTTAATACTTCTTCTTGGTATTTGTTTCCTTCTAGATCCGTTGTTAGTTTTGCATTTGATTTGTTCGCATTGAATCGTTGGTACTTGCTTCCTTAATTACCTTCAATCAATCGATCCTTCAAACTTGTTTCCTTATAGGCAAAATTTTCTCACTTGACTTTATTAATCATCATTCTTCAATATCTCTTTTCGTTTTCTATTTTAGACTTCTTCTTTGATTGCTAGCATTCATTTGACACTTTGATAGTTGGACCTTTTTTCGCATAATTAAATTAGTCATCGTTAATATCTTAAACCTAAACAATCTCTCCTTTTTAATGATAATAATTTAGTAGTACAAGTGTATTCAACTTTCTTATTTTGTAGTTGACTTCATTTGGTATAATGCTTCGCCTGAATGGTTGACTTTACACTTGTATGCTCCTCCTGAATGGTTGACTACCTCTTCATATTTTCCTCCTATATTCTTCCCCCTTGACATCAGCAAAAAGAGAAGCACACAAGTATATAATAGTTAAGCAACAAAAAATAGATATTGCACTAATTATAAACAAGAATATCTTTCCAGCAAAAACAACAAAAAGTAACTAAGCAACAACTGGACTTAGGACCAAATACAAAAACATTGCTTAACAAGGTCATCAAACAAAGAAAAGACAATTTCAGTTTAAACATCAATGTCAAATAGTACCCTTCATGAAATTGAACCTAGTAGAGACTATAGTAAAGAACTCTTTAGTGCTCCTAGTATGAATTAAAATGACCACCTTCCTAGCCTCCTTAATTACTTGATCCAGCTTGAGTTGAAGACGAGTAATATCAATATTGGCCTCTTTTGCAATATTTTTTACCTTTTCCATTTGAAATTGAGTTGCAACAAGAATGTCCTTGAATGAGTCGAGCTTATCTTCCAATACAGTTAATTTGGCAAGAATTTCGGTATAATAATCAATTTTGGGATGAGTAGAAGATGCGGTAGGCTTGGATTTTGAAGGTACTAGAACCAAAGAGACATTAAACTCATTTTTGATAACCTAGGAGCCATAAATATGAACGTACCTTATATTGACAAAAGCTCTTGAATTGTGACATTGCTTAACATGCAAAGGAGAAAATTCAGCTAAGTTGATGTTATTGACCTTCATGATCCGAGAAATAATCATACCCCAAGGAAGACTAGAGGGTTCTAAAGCAATTCTCAACATATAGCTAATGAAAAGTCTGGAGAGTTTAATTTTGTGCTTACTGACAAGACAACAAGTGAGAAGGATATCTCACTTAGGATAGAGCGAGAACCTGCACGAGGGAGAAGTCTGATGGCAACAATGTGTGTAATGACCTAGTCACAAAGGAAAGATCTTTAGGACCTAATTGAGTAGAAAACGAATTAGAGGATTATAAGGCAAATTGTTCTGCGGTGAAATTAATATTAAAATTAAAAAAATAAAATAAAAATCTTTAGGTTAAGATGCAGACATCTTGCTTTGTTTAAGGAGATTTAAGTCTACTACAACAAGTCTTTTCCAGTTTAGCAATAATCTTCTTGACTTGTAGCCTCTAAGATATAAAACTCGATAACGTCGTATAACTCACCAAACTCTGGACAAGAGTTGAGTCCAGAACTCGATCAAAAGAACACCTTCTTTCAACTAAATAAAACTCTCTTTTATTTCACATTTTCATGCACTCTATATTTTTCTTCGTCCCCAATCTAAGGTAAAATCATCATTATCTATAGACGAAGAATTTTTTTCTTGTAATGAATTGAAAAATGAGGCAATAATATTGGTAAATAGTAAAAGAATTATAACTTAAAAGTTACATAAGTTATAAGACATAATGAGGTAGGATATTGTAACGACCTGAACGTCGTTACAGGATGGTTAAAGGCATAGAACACAAAAATCCGTCTAAGGATGAGATAGGGAGATTGTGAAATAAACTAAATATAGAACTATACATTTTGGGGAGCTACTGGTCCGAGGAACCGCTGCAGTAGTGGGATTCCCACTGCAGCGAGACTGTTGTAGCAGTTGGAGTCCCACCGTGGTAGAAATTGAGGAGTAACCATTTGGACCATCGCAGTGGCCCTATGAACACTGTAGCAGGTCCACTACAGCGGAAATGTAACTGATGCAACGGACGACGGGAATCAGAAAATGAGTTCAAGTGGGAATTACAGGGTTTTCATCCTATTATTTTCCGAAACGCGATCAGGAGGTCTAGAGGACGGAAAAACCTTTTAGAGCAGTAATCTTTTCGCCCTAGATTCCACGCATTCCGAAGCTCTAAGGAAAGGTAAGGCTCCCGCGGAGTGGTTGAATTTTTTCCTTCCAAATCGAGGTAGGTTACAGTTATAGGGATAGATATATATATAATGGCATATATAGTGTGCAATGTTGATATATGATTGGTCTTCGGATGTTTATGTGATATTTGAGTCTATTGTTGTTAATCTATCTTAAAAATGTGACTAAGATGTGATATTGAATTGTGACGACTTGTTAAAGGATTGTGTATATATGCTAATGTAATTACATATGATAAATGGTTAGTAAAGTGATCATACTCCATTAATGAGAGGATGGTTAATTGATAATGGCTTATTCGAGTAGTAGATTGTAAGTTTCCGTATGATACAATGATGCACCTGACATGCTTTTTAAGAGAATGAGGAATGAAAAGTTTTTAGCATCCTAAAATGAGAGGCTTGATCTCGAGGGGAGTATCCGGACGAGCGAATAATATTATTTGAGTGGATCGTGTTCGAAGGAAGCATTCGGATGAGCATATGAGTGGGAGTGGGTGCCACGCTGACACAGTACATGAATTTCTAGAGTCCTCTACATGTCATGAGTAGCATGTGTGTACATGATTTATGTGGTTTAGTGTTAAGGGGAGATGGCGGAGGCGTGTGCCCATCATGTTATCCTTGGTTGTGTTATTTGCTTATTGTTTGTGATTTCAGTTATGTTCATGAGGTGGATGTGAAACGTATTATGAGAATGTGCTAATTTATTATGGATATGATGCAAATTGATAACAATGAACATGGTGTTACTACTAAGTGCGACTTTGTCACCATGTGTAGTTATTGAGTGGTTGTCGCTATGAATAACTGAGGATTGTAGCTCTTAATAGCTATTTGTGATTATTGTTCATTATGATCATTTGATGGATTCATGGAGTATGTGAAATGATAATTATTGATTTATTGAACTGTGAGATGGATGAACTGATGAAGGAGCATCATGTCGAGCTACTGCCTAAGCAATGCCACTACAGTGGAACCATTTTTGCTGTGGCAGATAAGTGACCACTGCAGCGAGAGGCCTAATCTAGTGAGCAGACCGAATAATTCCTGATTAGAGCTAGTGTTCATAAATGTCATGTAATTCTGCTTAAAGTTGAGGACCCTTCTTATATCTCTATTCCTGTTATTATGTAAGGTTGGCCGATTATGCCTACCAGTACTGTGTCATGTACTTACCCTACTCTTGCATTCTTTTCTGAATGCAGAGTTCAAGATTGATAGTTCTTTGCGCCCTCACCTATGAACCAACAGCTTTTTGGGATTGAGAAGGTGAGTAGATGAGGACGCAGATCACTTCTTCCTTGCAGATGTCCTTCTTTTGGACATTCGAACACTTTATTTCATTTAATGTTAGTTCCTTAGCTTGTAAAAATAGATGTCCAGTGCAATGATAATCAGGTTCTGGGAAATTGGTTATTTGGTTTTGGTCTGCGCAGTGTAATGATCTGAAATTGTTTTTTTTCATAATAATTGATTTCTTTTTCATGAATATTTTGATTATGGGGGTAGTATCAAGATTCATTGGTTCGCCCACTGGAGGGTTAGTGTGGGTGCCAATCACGACAATTTGGGTCATGAAAAAGTTTGTATCAGAGTCCTAGGTTCATTAATCTCATTGCACTAAGACAGGTCTAGTAGAATCTCACAGATCGATGCGAAGACGTCCGTAACTTATCTTTGAGAGGCTGCAGGACTTTAGGAAAACTCCTTCCTTCTTTCCTTTCGTGCGTATTACTTGATTCCAATTGGTATCTGGTGATCCAAATTGGTATCTAACAACTTTTCTTCTTTCCTTCTCAGATGGTGAGAACACACGCAAATGGTAATAGAGACGCAACACCTGAGCAAGTAGTGGCGGCCCCAGCTCGTGGTAGAGGAAGGGGCAGAGGTCGTGGATGGAGACCCACTGTAGCTAGAGGAGGGGCCCGTGCTCCTGCTCCAGTTAGGGAGAGGTTTGTATCTCTTGTGCCACCAGCAGTGCCGGAGAGGGCGATAGTTGAGGTCGAGGTCCCGACGTGCGGAGAAGCTCCTGCTGTGTCAGCATCCTCAGAGGTCCTAGATCAGGTCCTTAACCTTCTGAGTGGCTTGGTGGGCACTGGGGTAGTTCCAACAACTCCAACAGGACAACAGTTAGGAATTTAGCATGCAACTGCTGTGGCCCCGTGGATTGATGACATATCATAGCGGTGGTGTTTTCGAGGCCGGTGGAAGGACCAATGATGACAGGGGAGAGCACGACTTATTTTGGAGGTTCACCAAGATGAACCTCCCACCTTCTATGGGACAGAGGCAGAAGACACCTATGAATTCATCAATGATTGTCATGAAAGGCTTCATAATATGGGAACAGTGGAAAAATACGGTGTTGAGTTTGTTACCTTCCATCTGATGGGCAATGCAAAGTTCTGGTGGAGGGCTTTCGTGGAGTGCATACTTGTGATATGCTGTGAGTTTACAACACTTTTGATGCTTAAAACTGAGGAAATAGAATGGACTTAGGTATGTTTTTATGGATATAAGGCACTTTTACTTTAATTTTAGGAAAAATAAGTGTTGGAGCAAAAATGTGCAAAAGAGGCTTTAAAATACAAAAAATCAGCCAAGTACAGGTCTCAGTATGAGCCTTACCTTGATTGTACGAGCCGTACTGAGAACTCTGATGAAAGTCAGAAGGCTGGAATAAGGGGAAGGCAACATACGACTCGCAGTATGAGCCGTAAATGGAGTCGTGGAATTATTCAGAGAAAATCGCACAAAGGAAGTCTCTAGGTACGGATAGAGTCACGGATCGTAGCACCACCATATGAACCATACCATGTGCCATGGTGAACTTCAGAAGATTTTTTCAGTACTTGGCAGAACTCCAGATACAAAAGATCATGAGTCGTAGGAGGAAGGTACGAGTCATGCCACAACACTCGTGGAAAATTTCAGAAGATGTCTGAGTTCTTAGGGCCAAACCACGGTAGAATTGTATGATTCGTAGGACTATGGTACGACTCGTACCAGCCTGCCAATACTAGACAAATCTGTAGCAGCCAGGGATGTACGAGAAGTAGGTATGACTCGTACAATCCTGCGACAGGTTGTAGGTCCAGTCGTGACACAGTCGGCGCCATATATGAAAAATTTCTTGTTAACTTAGGAAAAGGTTACTAATGTCTGTATAAATAGCTTTTATGTTTTATTTTAGTCAGAGAACATAGAAACAAAGTAGTGGATGTGTCAAGAATATTATTTGTGAATTTTTGGTAATTTTTTGGGAGCAATTCTTGGGATAAAATTCTTGATTTCCTACATTGTTCTTGAGATTGTTCTTTGATATTCAAATATGTTTTTCTTCCAATTGTTGCTACAAATATTTAATTATGTGTTTATCTATGAATGTAAATTGTAATCTTACAACCATGAGAGACTAAAATCTCCACAACTAGGGTTTGTGGGAACCATGGTGGATTAACGAAATAGGGTTACAAAAAAGTGATTCAAAACCAATCTTAAAAGCTTGTATTGTATTCTCTTCATTTTTAAACATTTCTTAACAGTATACAACATTAGGACTTGCCCGAATTCTTTACTTTCTTGAAATTAGAGAAGTAGAGATTAGAAAAAGAGAATTACAACAAAGCCTTAGTCTTTACTATCATTGTAGTAACTTGATCTGTGGTCATAGAATAGTTAAATTTGGAATATAGTGATAACGGTTAGTTTGAAATTGCTCATGAGACCTGACCTGGTGATTGAGTAAAGTCATCCAATAGGGGTGAACCAATCGTTTAGATGAACACATTCTACAAGTAAGCATTGGGATTGATCATGTGTATATACCTGAAGGAGTTATGAACCCATGGAAAACACTTACCCTAATTGTTTGTAAATCTTGTTTTAAATTGCAAATCTTGATTAATATAATCATGTTTTAATATTGTTTTCTTTAAAACCCTCCAATTTGGAGATAACTTATCATCAAGTTCAATTACCGGCATTGGTCTAGATCTTACCCTATTCCCTATGAGTTAAAACCCAACCTCTTAGTTGGGTTCTTTATTAACAACGAATGCTTCATACTTTATCATGAATTGAGAGTTTGAGCATTATCAAAAAGTGTCGTAGTTGCCGGGGAATACGGCTAAGATTAGATTAATTGCTTGTATTTGACTTTTTGTTGTTATTTCTTGAATTATGTTTTCTTTTTGTTTGTAATATCCACAGGTTGTTGCTTGGTGAATGCCAAGTACTCATCAGAGTGGAAACCCCCTAATTTCGTTAGATACCAAAGTTGAAAAACACTACAAAAGATGGAAAACCAAGAGCAGAGAGATGCCCGTCTAGCTGAAGAAGCTAGGTAAGCTGAGCTAGATCAGCAAGCTGCACTTCAGGATGCAGATGATGCTCGCAATGAGGTTGTTAATGCTGGTTGACATGGAAGGGTCGATAGAGGCCAAAGATATGCCCCTCATGTTTTCAATGAAGATGACCCAGACATTGATGAAGTCGGGTCAACCGGAGCTAGCATACCACCACCATTGCCTACCGAGACTAAATTTTATATCACTAGCACCATGATCCAATTATTGAACATGAAAAGGGTGTTTAGTGGTCACGCAACTGATGATACCAACCTGCATTTGATGAACTTTGTTGGAATATGCAAGGCGTACAGGTTTTCGAGAGTCAGCTAGAATGCTATAAGGCTAAGACTCTTCCCCTTTTCTCTATCTGGGAAAGCCACAATATGTTTATCGGAGTTGCCTAACGACTCCATTACCAACTGGAGGAAGCTCAAGAAAGCTCTCCTAGAGATATTCTTTCCACCCTCTAGGATGCTGCATCTTAAGAACGAGATCTATAATTTCCGACAACTAAAAACTGAGGCACTTCACGAATCCTGGTTGAGGTTCAAGAAGAAAATGACCAAGTGCCCGAACCACAAAATTCCCGATGACAGTCTATTAGATATTTTCTATAGATCATTGAACAACAGTACAAAAGTAGTAGAAGACACAGTGGCAGGAGGAGCACCGATGAGCCACACCTGGGAGCAAGCTACCATAATTCTAGACAAAGTAACCAAGACAAACAGAGCATGGCACACCCGGGAAGCAGAAGCAGTGGTTGGTACATATGTTGTTGGTTTGACTGCAGACCAATGAAGGAAAGAAGAAGAACGTGACCAGGAATTGGCTTATATGCATACATCATTGAATTTGATTACTAAGAATATCATGGGATCTGGAGCCAGAAAGGTTAACACAGTGGGGACACAGAGATAGGAGCTAGGGCCGGACCACTCAGATTCTGAGGAGGAGGCAAACTTCTTGGACAACCAGGTGGCGGGTTTCCAAGCCAACACCCAAGGGTCTAGACAAAACACTTGGCACTAAGTTTTTTGAAACTAAAGTTGAACCAGTATTGATACAATTACAACCGGAATGGGTACTGAGATAGAACCCGAGGTTGTGAGCGTGAGGGGGACTTGAGAAGGAATGACGGTTACCGTAATGACTGAGCTTGATTGTACGTACCTCCTAATGCATGTGAGGGGGAGGTTGGACAGTTGAATTTAGAGAGCATTATGGCTGAGATGCTAAAGAAGGTGAGGTCTATAGATGATTAGCTGAAAGACATCCGTAGTGATATATCGAGCATGGGTCAGAGAGTGGAGTCACATGCTACAACTATCAAGTAGATCGAACAACAACTAGGGCATTTGTAAGCATCTATGAACCCTAGAAAAAAAGGTACACTACCTAGAAACACTGTCCAAAATCCAAAGAATGATGGTCACCGCATGGCTGTGATGACTAGGAGCGGGAAGACCACGGTTGACCCCCTCTGCCGATTGTAGTTGAAATGAAGAAAGAAAGCGCAATTGACAATGAAGAAGATGTTGCTGAGAAGGAGCATAATGAGGATGCTGAGTTGAATGAGGTTTTGAAAACGGTCCTAAAGCTGAACAAGGAGAAAAGCAATGAGCTACCAAATTTATAAGCCTATTCCATGACCACCACCGTTCCCTCAAAGAATAAAGAAGAGGATGGAGAATGGTAAGTTTCAGAAATTCTTGTCAATGCTCCAACACTTATCTGTAAACATGCCATTGGTCGAGGGATTGGAATAGATGCCGGGATATGCCAAGTTTATGAAGGACCTTGTCATGAAGAAAAGGTTCCTAAGCTATGAGCCTATGGATAATGTGCATCATAGTGGTGCTATAGCCTCACAGGTCCTTGTCCAGAAGAAGGAAGATCCAGGTGCCTTCACTATTTCATGCACAATTGGCGATGTTGAGTTTGCAAAGGAACTCTGTGATTTGGGAGCAAGCATCAATCTGATGTCGTTGGCTGTGTTTAAGAAACTGGGCTTGGGATCCCCCACACTGACTACCATGCGGCTACTGATGGCCGATAGGACTATCAAAAAGCCTGTGGGGATCCTGTTCGATGTGCTTGTTAAAGTTGATAGATTCATATTCCTAGTGGACTTCATGATCCTTGATTGCGAGGTTGATTTGAGGTCTCCATCATCTTGGGGTGACCATTCCTTTCCACTGGGAGAGCCTTAGTAGATGTGGAGGCTGGCTAGTTGAAGTTCAACCTTAATAAAGAAGAGGTCACCTTCAATATCTGCCTTTCAATGAACAAGCCGAAGGAATACGAAGTTGTCTCATCAATAGAGGATGAATCTGAGTTCCTTGATGAAGTCTGAGTAGTTAAGAGACTTGTGTCGTGCCGCGACGTTAAATTAGGCGCTTCTTGGGAGGCCACCCAAGTGGTGGTTTGGTGAATTCTGAGTAACCGAACCACCTGTATTGTGCGACGACGTCAAATCAAGTAATTCTTGGGAGGCAACCCAAGTTGCTTAACTTATTTTTGTTCAGTGTGCAGGGGAAACAAAAAAACAGGTGGAAGAAAAATTGCTGAACAGGAAGGTGCTACGGTTCTCAGTGCGATTCATGAGAGTATTGTACGAGCCATAGCACCAGCCATTGTGAGAATCAGAGATATATTTCAGTGCATAAGTTTAGGGTACAGTTGGTCCTATGACTCGTAACCTCATTGTTCGAGTCGTAGTACTCACCATGGCTATGAACTATGCAAGGCATGGATTACAATGGAAGAAAGACCTATGAGTCATAGTATGACTTGTACCCCCATAGTACGAGTCGTAAGATGTACTCGTAGGTCCACAGGTAAGTTTCTCAATATCTTTGTTATGGGTCTAAGGGAAGAGTTGTAGGGCTTTCCTATGACTCGTGATAGGTCAAAACTTTTAAAATCACCGGACTCGACCTAGATTTTAAAATTTTTTTCCTATAACCTATATAAGCTCAAACTAATAGTACCCTTCCCCCACGCTCTCAAAACCTAAACTCACGACTCCCTCACACCCATAACTCAACTTCAAAAATCAATTGAACAAGTTCTTCCTAGATTTCACCGAGAATCCCAATCTAAACCCTATTTTTGATTGATAGTCGACATTGTTAGCATTCAAATAAGTATATTTATCTGAATTTGATAAGTAAGACTTGTGTGCGCTTGATAAAAACCTATTAATCCCTGAGAGTTCTTGCAATGTTTGAAAAATAAAAAAAAAAGGACAATGACCGGGGATGTGAACAAAGTGTGTGCCATTGGGTAGGGGCTTGAACTTGTAAAAATTGCGCATTTGAACTTTTAAAATTGAGTTAAGGGTTGTGATTAAAAAGGGGAGGAATGGATAATTGTAAAACTTGTTAAATGCATGGCTGCACTTGGGGAATTCTGAGTACCCAACACTAATTGAAACCTCCTGCAAACTGAACCAAAAATAAGGCAGGGACAGGCTTCACAAGCCTTCCTACGACTCGTGGTTTCATACTACGACTCATAGGATGGCTCATTGGGACTGTCCCAAGCCAAATTTGAAATAATCATGAGGTACGAATCCTAGTACGGCTCATGGTTTATTGCTACGATTGTACCTTGCAGTCGTACCGAAAATCTAAAAAGGGTCAAGTTCACAAATGATAGTACAATCCATCCTACAACTCGTGGAATCGACTTGCGGGTTGTACCATGAGTCGTGGAAAAATAGAGGACAATTATTTTAAAGGGGCATCCACATATGACTCGTGGTACGAACTGTACCATTATGGTATAAGTAGTACCTCAGAGGCGTAACATTGACTTGAGATATTACGGGTCTCAGTACGTATCTCCAAGGTACGACCTGTACTGTTGACCCGTGTTAAATTATAAAGGAATTTTCCTTACTTTCTTTTTCTCATATTTGGAATTCTAACCCTTGTTCTCCACAGGTACAATGACGATGAAACATAAAGCATCAAAGGCAACTGGTCGGAGGAAATTGCTTGATGAGACCTCTGAGTCCAATCAAGCAGGCAACTCCCTTAATGGTTCATTAGAGGAATACAGGGTCGATACATTGGATACTGACGGGACCCAAACTACTAGGGTAAAGGACAAATCCCAAGTTGTGGCAGCTACTACCATATTTGCCGGTGCTCCCCAGTTTGAGGAGGGACCGGAGTAAAGAGCTTAAGAGTCCGGGAGCGTCTCTAATGAAGAAAAGGGGTCCGAGGAGGCCCAATCCGGAGATGCAAGCAATGGGTCCGTATTAGAGGAGAAGGCACCAAATGCCGAGCATGAGCAGACTATGCCTAGGGAGAACTGCACCATCCGGTGGAGAGTACTAGGAGCCCAGGAAATATATGAACAGGGCATTGCTCTCACCTCTAAGAATAAAACTAGGTGGAGCATTCAAGAAGAGCCACGAATCCTCAAAAATTCATTGAATGAGGTAGAGGAGATGAAGCAAATATTGAGACTCTATGGATTTGATTGGAGGGCTAGGGCCCCAGACCAATACACTTCAAAAGTCATCTGCGAGTTCTACGTCAATTATTTGGCAACCATGGAGCAGAAAGAGAAAGAGGGGAAGATATTGAAAGATCAGCCCAAGATGGAGAGTGTCCTGGTTAGAGGTCGAGAGATTGATATATCTGAGCGCACTATTGCGCGGATATTATATGGGCCTCAGTTTATACCACCACATGCTATGCCAGAATATGACTACCGAGTGGAGGCTTTGAAATAGATCAAGAAGCTCGATTTGATGAGAGGCGGAGGCAGATACTGTCACACCCCGCCTTGGGGGGTATGACTGGCACCTGGTGCCCTACTAGGACCTGACCTGCTGGACTGTAAGCCTGGGCACATCTGGTTCCTGGCTGGCTCTAACTCATATTTCTGGAAACAAAGGGCTATATAACGGCTGTAAATACAGCCCCCGGCCTGTTGGCCTATAGCCTTCTGTACCTGTACTAGCAGCTGACCAGAAACATATTATCTCAGGGAAACCTATGCAGGCCGACAAGGCCACCATGCTGTCTAGTTATCTGCAACTCAATCATAAAGCACAAAAGGAAACTACGTGACCGGCAAGGTCACCACTACTGGCAAGCTATGGCCCCACACGGCCAAAGTAAAAGAAAGCAAGAATACTGAAAACCAAACAACTGCACGGCCTCACACGACCGGCTCATCTGACCACAGGGAATATATAGACTGCAAGCCTCTAAGAATAGCAATAGAACTGGTCGGGACAGGGCCCCGACCTACCCGTACTATAAAACAAAAGAACTGAAGTACACCTCTGGAATTCAGTCTCCGGATGACAGGAGATGAATACTCGATCGCTGACAGGAATCACGTGGTGTCACCTGCTCATCTATAAGTACCTGCAGGCAAGTAATGCAGCGCCCCACCGGGCGTCAGTACCGCTGGTACTGAGTATATAAAGCAATAACTGAAGCAAAATCTGAATACAATAATATAACTGAAGAAACTGAAGTAGAGAGAATAGACTAACTGTCTGATAATGTAAATCATACCTTCTCTCAATCTTTACTGGGAAGGATAAGAGTCATACCTGGAAACGTATCGTGCTACTGCTGATCTACTTGTATCTAACATAACATGGCATAACGTGAAATAACATAACATAGCACACACAAACCTTACCCGGCCCCCACAAGCCGGGAGGTACAACCAGCACAGAATCTATACCCTTACCCCGGTCATCCCATCTCCTACAATGGCTGTAAGCATCCAACCGGTCCCTGGGTATGCACTTGGGCTCGCTGAGCCCCTGACTATAACTGTACCTGAGTCCGAAGGACTCCAAAATCAACACCCCGGGCGTACCCACTCGACGGGGGTGTATAAGGGCCGACCAAGGCACAATATGGGGAAATTGGCATCCCATCTTCGTCCCCTTGCGGGACGGCATATCACTCCGTAGAGTGACGTATCCTCATCCTCTAGCGGACGAGTCGATACAGCTATTAACCCTGGGCGGTCATGAATGCTAGGTAATCCAACCCCAATCAATACAACGGTCTCAACTAGTCATGCTGTCTGTATATCTCATAAGCTAAGGCTAACAGGGGTAAGGTGTCGTATATATAGCTGCTGAGCTAATAATAGTAATCTGTAAGTGCCTGATCCGTGCTGAGGCAGGTAATTATAAATACGAACATAGTCTCCTGTCAAACTGTACTGGAGCAATGCTATACAAGATGGTGTTTCTGCTAAAAGCTATACTGTTTACTCAGTTTCTGCATTAACATGATTTCCTATTTCTAACATGCTTTCTAAACTTTATTTAGTTACTATTCTATGTCTGAAATGTTTTACGCATACTGTACTACTTCGCGAGGTTTCAGCTAAACACAACAATATCTTAACATGGCATATTACATCACATACTGTATATACTGGACAATCTTTAATACTTACGTCAGAATCTATATCATACGGATAGGTCTCGTACACGTTACAACCCAAAACTTCTCATATTGCACCAATATTCATAATAACACAATAATCGACTTTTGAACATTCTACGGGTCTGTAAATTACCATACTGTCTTAATATTACTTAACTTGCCGAGGAAACTGACTTTACATACCTTATTCTTAAGCTATTCGTCTGTCGGACGAGGCTCGGCCGGTACTTCAACTGTTTTCTCCCCACTGCATTCATAAATATGTCAATCAATACTAAATACAACTTTATTTCAAAAGGCAACGTCACTTTCGATATAGTTTATAGCCTAAACTTAGGCTTATCGAAAGACGGTCGAAAACTCGCTATTTTTCAGCGGCCTAGAAGGGAGAAATATTTACTTCTCAGCTAGGAACACATAGACACTAATTTATAGAAATTCCACTTACCTTGGCTCGGTGGCTCGACGATTCGTCGGCCGTATTTTACGAAACTGAATCCGTAGGAATGCTCTCTGCTGCTAAATACTTCGGTATCTGGGATTAATTTGAGTTTGGGCAGCGTTTGGCAGCGTAATCGGACGGAAATTAATTAATTTCCTTCGTCCCTCTCTGTTCTCTGCGTTTGCCTCTGTTTCTCTGAAATTTATTTAAGATTTTATCAATTAAAACCGAAGTGGGGCTTTATATACTTAGGCCTGGACAAGGCCAACGTGTCACGAAGCCAACGCGGAGGCTCCTCCTCCGTGACACGCTGCCATCGCGGAGGGGCTCTGCCTTGGCTCCTTCCGCGATGGTTCGACAGGCTTCTCGTCCGATCTTTTCCCGGGCCTTTCTCCCACACGTATGGCCTTCAAATATGCTTAATCAATGTGGGAATAGGTCATCTAAGTGCCGGGAATTCTACGGGGTATAACATTCTCCCCCCCTTAAGAACATTCGTCCTCGAATGTACACTGTTATCTAGAGGACTTTCCGGATCCTCTGGAATATGGAAGAAAAAATTTACTTTCTGGAAAAGCTTTGACAGAGTTTCCCCTGTAACATGGACTATAGCAAAAACCTGAAATGCAGAAAAGTCCAATACAGGCACTGCACACAATATTCTAAGATTCACTGAACAACTAAATATCACTTCTTCTTTATCATTTACCGACATACAACCACAAGATACTGCATAGGTAATAATTCGGACATACCTATCACCTGACTAGGCCTGTAATAAGAGAGGATGTCTGATCCTCATATCTTGATAGACGTAATATCTTTAGTGCGTAGTCTGCGAATCTATCTGTCTAGGATAGTTACTGGGATCTCTTCATAGGCCTGCTTCTTCGTAACCTGGATATACTGCTCATTTTGACTATTACTGAAATCTAGCAAACACGCTCGCAACATGTCTTCGAGCGTCTGAATTGTTCGCTCAGCCTACTCATCTGTCTGAGGGTAGAACGCTGTGCTTAAATTAATCTGCGTGCCCAAACCTTTCTGAAATGATTGCCAGAATCTAACTGTAAGTTGTGCTCCTCTGTCTGAAATAACGGATACTGGTATTCCATATAATCTGACTACCTTTCTGATATACAACTTACTGGCAAGAATGAGTTGATTTTGCCAATCTGTCATTTATTACCCATATAGAGTCATGTCTGTATTTAATACGGGATAATCTTGTTACAAAATTCATATCTACCGCTTCTCATTTCCGGAGAGGCACAGCTGTGTCCTGGGTCAAACCCACCTGGTTTCTGATGTTCTGCTTTCGCCTGTTGGCAGTTAGAATACTGGGCTACCAGTAGTTCTCCTTAATGTCATGGTACCTCTTTGTCGTATCGGGATGAAGAGAATAGCGGGCGTAATGCGCCTCACTCATAAACTGCTGGCGATGCCCCCAAAATATCTGGAGCACAAATGTGGCCTTTATATCGCCACCCTTCATCCCCGGTTATCTGAAAATATGTCACTTCTCCTTACTGAACTTTGTGTTCAAGTTGATCCTGGCTAGGGTTTCCATACTGCCGTTCCTTTACTTCCACCGCTAACGACAACACTGAAACATTCTGTATTATCGCTCTGTTATCTTTTATTTCTGCTATATGACTGGTTATCTAGCTAACTGGTGTAACCCTCGAGTCTATCCTCGCTGTTTAGGCAGTTCAGGCTAAGGGCATCTGCCGCCACGTAAACCCTTCCTGGGTGATACAAAATCTTCCTTTTTTTTTAAAGCATAAACTACTGCCGCTAACTCCAGATCAGAGGGTAAGGTAATTCTCTTCAGGTTTCTTCCACTGCCTGAAAGCATAAGCTATTACTTTACCATGCTGCCTCAACCCTCTGTATCTTCTGGCGATACTAACACTGGAGGTGATGTTAACCTGGCTTTTAACTCTTGGAAGTTCTGCTCACACACCTCACCCTACTGAAACTTTGCTGCCTTCTGTGTCAATTTAGTCAAAGGTGCTGCTAAGGTGGAAAATCCTTCCACAGACCCTCTGCAGTGCCCGGCTAACCGCAGGGACTGCGTACTTTGATCAGAGTGGTAGGTCTAGGCTATGTCTTCACTGTTTTGATTTTTTTGTGTATCTATCTGTACACCAGCCTCCGACACAATGTGACAAAAAAGGCTACTAAACTCAACTAAGATTCACATTTACAAAAATTAACATATAACTGACAATCATACTGGTTTATTATACTGGAGAATCTGACAAGTAATCTACCGGTATAACTAAAGCTTTATCTGGCCTTCTGACCGCATGCTAAGGCTACTGGTTGCTAAGGTAATCTTGAACAACTATCTGCACACCATGTGCCCGCATCTGATCAGGGGGTCCTGATATTGATCATGACCTCTAATGATCTGGCTGCATAACCCTAAATGACTGAATAGTCGCGTTGAATGACCCGAATATGGCAGTAGTCCCACCATACTCTAACCGTGCTACTTGAGTGCTTATAGTTCGTGCATAACCGCAAACTCGTGGGCATCTAATTGCTCTGTTATTTTGCTTAACCCACTGGAAGGCTGGACTTATTCAACTTACTCCCAGGCGATCAATCTCTGGACCTTCACGGGGAGTCTACTGACCCCCTGGTCTTAATAAACACTGTGCTAGCAGGGCACTATCAATTTCTTACGCCTTGTGTGTATCCACTTGGATTTATACTGCTATTCTGGAGAATTCTCGGTCTTATGGGCTATTTTGTAAATACTGGCCTTCTGCTAGGGCTCTGTATCTAAATATCTTACAAAAACCAGCTGAAATACTAGTCTGTCGCTGACTACTGATGTGGACCCTTCCCTGGGGTACCCACGGGTATTCTGACTGGGGCGGCCGGCTGACTTATGGGGTGTTTCGCATAATAACTGCTAGGTTGGCTACGGCCGACTGTTGCCTATAAGGCTGGGAAAACGACGTATGACCACTTAACATGCTAGAACAATTCTGATATTGCTAACCTCTGAAATTTGCCCATTCGGCCTCTAATCCTGGTTCTAGCACATGTGCTACTGTTACCGATCTTCAGGGATGCCTCCCTGCTAATACAGGCGCCAGCTGATCGATAGACCGTCTAACTGCGCCCTTATCATCTAGCCATCTGTCTTAGGTCAATAATTCTGGTAAGCTCCTAGAGCCTAGATCCGACAACAACACATGAATCTATCAACTTAATAACTGAGAACTGAGATAGTTTTTATGACTTCATACGTAACTCATAGTCCCCCAATGCAATTTGTATAGGCTTTCTATTACTAATCAACATCTGTGATTGTAGCCTTTATAGGCATCCACTTACAACCTATCTATTATCTGTATATCTATATATCGCTAGCTACGTACAATATGTACTGATTTCTGCGGTAGTTCATGATCTCTGACAGGTTCTGCTGAGTCTCACATCGTACATGATACATTGCTTCTACGGCCTAATACCATCTCTTGCCCTGACTTATCATTTCATTGCATTGTCACCCCATTCTGAAAGTAACAAACATAAACATTTTAGTTATCGTTTGCTGTTTGAAATTCGCCACTCTTGCGATGTGGGGTCGACGTTCTAATCCTGTAGCCTTACTAGGCATATACTAAGAGCCCATGACTATCTGCTGGGCCTTATCTCTAGGCTACACTAGATTAGAGTTGTTGTATCGATAACTTCTTAGCTTTTCCATAGCGGACATACTGCGGTATTCTGAACCGCAATCCTACTATCAGCGCGAAGCTTAATCTTTAATACGATACTTTATCAATCCGGGGTAGTTCTAATTTCTCCACAAGATCTGACATTCCTGCTTCTCCCTCTCATCTTGCTTAAACTGAACTCTGGGGTTCAAGGTACCTGCCTTTCATTGCTAATGCGATTACTGATCAAGCCTCGGCCTATACTTCTTTGGGCGTATACTCAAGCCCATCTGATTCACATAACCTCTATATCTCTCGATGTCACAACTAGATCATAACTATAATCTTACAGGTATGTCTTGCTATCTATTAGCATATATGGCGGGCTTGGCCTTTTTATGGCTCAAACTTGACTATTACAAAGCATTTTATTACTAATAGATCTTTCACCCCTGCTTCGGGCAAACTAAATAATCTTACTTTTTCTACTGGCTTACTGTCATAAGGGTCTGCCCAACTTACATAATCATAGGAGCTCTCTATATTTTCGAATACTTACCTGGTGGTCTGACCTTATCTGTAATCATAATCGGATCTTATATAACTAATAAGTAAATCAACTCATAAGTACATTATACTTCTGACTCCCTATTCTGACGTTATCAACGTATACTAGGAATAATGCTAATAAAGGTATCACGCGGGGAGGTCTCTGATACCTCCTCCTTACTGCTGTAGTTATCATGTAACTGACTGATGCTCTCTTCCGTTGCTATTTCTGATCTTCTTCCTGTGATAGGGTAATGCTGATCTGTCTTTGTATCTGTAACCAAAGAATACGGTGAGTTCTCAGGGACTCAACCTTATACTGTACCGCTCTAAAGCACGACTGACTGAGAAAGAAGGGTAACTATCATATCATGCCTCGCAGCCTCCTGCCTATAGTATGTGGTGCACAACACATCCATAGACAAGATTCTACTTAGCACGGCTTGAAGACTCCCTGGGATACGACCTGCTCTGATACCAAGTTTGTCACACCCTGCCTTGGGGGGTATGACTGGCACCTGGTGCCCTACTAGGACCTGACCTGCTGGACTGTAAGCCTGGGCACATCTGGTGCCTGGCTGGCTCTAACTCATATTTCTGGAAACAAAGGGCTATATAACGGCTGTAAATACAGCCCCCGGCCTGTTGGCTTATAGCCTTCTGTACCTGTACTAGCAGCTGACCAGAAACATATTATCTCAGGGAAACCTATGCGGGCCGACAAGGCCACCATGCTGTCTAGTTATCTGCAACTCAATCATAAAGCACAAAAGGAAACTACGTGACCGGCAAGGTCACCACTACTGGCAAGCTATGGCCCCACACGACCAAAGTAAAAGAAAGCAAGAATACTGACAACCAAACAACTGCACGGCCTCACACGACCGGCTTATCTGACCACAGGGAATATATAGACTGCAAGCCTCTAAGAATAGCAATAGAACTGGTCGGGACAGGGCCCCGACCTACCCGTACAATAAAACAAAAGAACTGAAGTACACCTCTGGAATTCAGTCTCCGGATGACAGGAGCTGAATACTCGATCGCTGATAGGAATCACGTGGTGTCACCTGCTCGTCTATAAGTACCTGCAGGCAAGTAATGCAGCGCCCCACCGGGCGTCAGTATCGCTGGTACTGAGTATGTAAAGCAATAACTGAAGCAAAATCTGAATACAATAATATAACTGAAGAAACTGAAGTAGAGAGAATAGACTAACTGTCTGATAATGTAAATCATACCTTCTCTCAATCTTTACTGCGAAGGATAAGAGTCATACCTGGAAACGTATCGTGCTACTGCTGATCTACTTGTATCTAACATAACATGGCATAACATGAAATAACATAACATAGCACACACAAACCTTACCCGGCCCCCACAAGCCGGGAGGTACAGCCAACACAGAATCTATACCCCTACCCCGGTCATCCCATCTCCTACAATGGTTGTAAGCATCCAGCCGGTCCCTAGGTATGCACTTGGGCTCGCTGAGCCCCTGACTATAACTGTACCTGAGTCCAAAGGACTCCAAAATCAACACCCCGGGCGTACCCGCTCGACGGGGGTGTATAAGGGCCGACCAAGGCACAATATGGGGAAACTGGCATCCCATCTTTGTCCCCTTGCGGGACGGCATATCACTCTGTAGAGTGACGTATCCTCGTCCTCTGGCGGACGAGTCGATACAACTATTAACCCTAGGCGGTCATGAATGCTAGGTAATCCAACCCCAATCAATACAACGGTCTCAACTAGTCATGCTGTCTGTATATCTCATAAGCTAAGGCTAACAGGGGTAAGGTGTCGTATATATAGCTGCTGAGCTAATAATAGTAATCTGTAAGTGCCTGATCCGTGCTGAGGCAGGTAATTATAAATACGAACATAGTCTCCTGTCAAACTGTACTGGAGCAATGCTATACAAGATGGTGTTTCTGCTAAAAGCTATACTGTTTACTCAGTTTCTGCATTAACATGATTTCCTATTTCTAACATGCTTTCTAAACTTTATTTAGTTACTATTCTATGTCTGAAATGTTTTACGCATACTGTACTACTTCGCGAGGTTTCAGCTAAACACAACAATATCTTAACATGGCATATTACATCACATACTGTATATACTGGACAATCTTTAATACTTACGTCAGAATCTATATCATACGGATAGGTCTCGTACACGTTACAACCCAAAACTTCTCATATTGCACCAATATTCATAATAACACAATAATCGACTTCTGAACATTCTACGGGTCTGTAAATTACCATACTGTCTCAATATTACTTAACTTGCCGAGGAAACTGACTTTACATACCTTATTCTTGAGCTATTCGTCTGTCGGATGAGGCTCGGCCGGTACTTCAACTATTTTCTCCCCACTGCATTCATAAATATGTCAATCAATACTAAATACAACTTTATTTCAAAAGGCAACGTCACTTTCGATATAGTTTATAGCCTAAACTTAGGCTTATCGAAAGACGGTCGAAAACTCGCTATTTTTCAGCGGCCCAGAAGGGAGAAATATTTACTTCTCAGCTAGGAACACATAGACACTAATTTAGAGCAATTCCACTTACCTTGGCTCGGTGGCTCGATGATTCGTTGGCCGTATTTTACGAAACTGAATCCGTAGGAATGCTCTCTGCTGCTAAATACTTCGGTATCTGGGATTAATTTGAGTTTGGGCAGCGTTTGGCAGCATAATCGGACGGAAATTAATTAATTTCCTTCGTCCCTCTCTGTTCTCTGCGTTTGCCTCTGTTTCTCTGAAATTTATTTAAGATTTTATCAATTAAAACCGAAGTGGGGCTTTATATACTTAGTCCTGGACAAGGCCAACATGTCACGGAGCCAACACGGAGGCTCCTCCTCCGTGACACGCTGCCATCGCGGAGGGGCTCTGCCTCGGCTCCTTCCGCGATGGTTCGACAGGCTTCTCGTCCGATCTTTTCCCGGGCCTTTCTCCCACACGTATGGCCTTCAAATATGCTTAATCAACGTGGGAATAGGTCATCTAAGTGCCAGGAATTCTACGGGGTATAACAGATACAATGGTTGTTCGGCGTGGTCACTGAGGATAAAGAAGAGGCAGAGTGGGTTATTAGCGAAAAGTAGGTCACGAAGAACTCCTTAAATTTCATAGCAAAGTCCTGTTGGACGTTAGTGCACTACCGATTGGCTCCGACTATTAATGAAAATACCCTCAGCGCAGACACAATAGCTTTGGTGGCTTGTATCATTTCCAGATACCCCATCAATATTTTGAGGGTCATTGCAGAGGAGATGCAGGATCGGGCAATGGGATTAAGCCCTACCATCCCATTCCCGAGTCTCATTTTCAGATTATGCACAGAGGCTGGCATCAAGGTGCATCGTGGTGAGGAGCACCTGATCGGAGGATAGTAGAATGATGACATTGGCCAAATCCGAGATGAGATGAACTCGGTAAGTAGGGCCCAACTTTCCACTGCAGTCCCACTATCACGGTCAGTTGGGGCCGCACAAGTGAATGCCCCCACTTCATAGGAGTAGGGTGAGACACTGGCTATAGATGCCGATTATTCAGATGCAGCTCCTAGGACCTCTGCCGCACCTCTTGTGAGCCTCCTAAGCCAGCCTCCAGCCAGGTACATCCTAGTGCCTCAGGAATTCCTCCAAAAGCTGGCAAAGAAACTGACTGTAGCTGAGAAAAAGGTTCAGTCGATGATGGAGATTGTCAAACCTTGGGTAAAGGCTGAGATAGAGACAGCTGAATAGGCCCCACATTCCAGATTAGATGGGTTCAAGAGCAGTGCGCATGACTGAGCAGACTGATATGGGCAGCCTCCATGGGGAGTTGGGGGCTCTTTGGAGTCAAGTGGCCGAGATGTCATCATGGTAGCCAACAATCATAACAACTCCCACTCTTCCTGACCTCGATGTCATTATTAACGAGAAGCTTGATTTGGTGGCTTATTGGGAGCCCGTAGGAACAGATAAAGAGAAGGGGAAAAAGAGGGTCTCCGAGGATGTTGGAGATGAGACCCCAAAGAAGAAGAGGAAAAGAGAGAAAAGAGAGCATAAGCGGGCAAGATTAGAGATTTAGCAGACTCACGACGTGCATCAGTCGGAGCTGCTTGAGAGAGCCAGAGGAGCAGGTAGCTCGACCACAACCCAGGCAGAGCTTGCGAGTGGTAGGGACCCTTTGGGAGAGACAAATTCAGCCCCGACAATTCCAGAGGCCATAGAGATGGCTGATACTGCTGAGGGGGTAACCACTCCCCCTATTGATACACCATTGAGTGCGTCGACCACCGCCAGCGCCACGATTTCAGCGGAGTTACCTCCTCCGCAGGACGATAGGAGCGCTTAGAGCACCGCAGGTATGTTCCCTTCCCTCTATTTTTACATTCTATGCTTCGAGGATGAAGCATGCTTTTTAAAAAAAGTAGAGGGGGTGTACTTGTCATTTTTGGATATTTGATTCGTCCAAGGATTTTTCTTGCCGTTTTTATTTTCTCTCGGGCATGTTATCTAGTAGAACCGACATGTTTAGGGTTTTATTTTTGTAATTTTTAAAATTAGAAAGTAGCTTAGGAGTACTCAGTTAATAAATTGCACTAGTTTTGGAATTGTAAAAAAAAATTAACCCTGTTTTAAATTTTTTGATGACTAGCTATGTATTTGTAATTGCAAGCATGATTTTTGTGGATCATTTTATGTCATTTAGTATATTATCATGTATAGTTTTTGTTAATCCATGTATAAATGGTACAAGTAGAGTGAATTCAAGACATGTACCATGAGTGAGTGAGGTCTGATACATAGTTCAATACTGCGTAAAGAATCTAGAACTTGCCCGGTTATAGTGCAAGTTTTGTTTGATGTTGGTTGTAGTATCCTAGGTTTATTTTCTAGTTAAGCATCGTGTTTAGTATTTATTTTCCTTACATGAGGACATGAAAAAGTCTTAAGTTGAGGGTGTTGATGTGTTGTGAGTTTACAACACTTTCGACGCTTAAAACTGAGAAAATAACATAGACTTAGATATGTTTATATGGATATAAGTTACTTTGATTTCAGGGAAAATAAGTATGGAGAAAAAATGTGCAAAAAAGTCTTTAAAATGCAGAAAATCAGCCAAAGTACAAGTCTTAGTACGAGTCGTACCTTGATTGTATGAGTCGTGTTCATAAAATGGCTTGTAATTCTGCTTAAAGTTGAGGACCCTTCTGACATCTCTATTACTGTACTTATTTGTTATTATGTAAGGTCCGCCGATGATTCCTACCAGTACTATGTCATGTACTGATCCTACTCCTGCATTTTTTTGAGAAGGTGAGTAGATGAGGACACAACTTTTTTGGATCGAGAAGGTGAGTAGATGAGGGCAGATCACTCCTTCCTTGCAGATGTCCTTCTTTCGGACATTCAAACAATTTATTTTGGTTTTAGTTTTAGTTCCTTAGCTTGTAAAAATAGACGTCTGGTGTAATGATAATCAGGTTCTGAGAAATTAGTTATTTGGTTTTGGTACGCGCAGTGTAATGATCTGAAATTGTTTTTTCATAATAGTTGATATGTTTTTCATGAATGTTTTGATTATGGGGGTAGTATCGGAATTCGTTGGTTTGCCCAACGGAGGGTTAGTGTGGGTGACAATCACGACTATTTGGGTAGTGATAAATTTGGTATCAGAGCCCTAGGTTCGTTGATCTCATTGCACTAAGGCGGGTCTAGTAGAGTCTCACGGATCGGTGTTGTTGTGCCCTAGTGCATGCTCAAGCGTACGCGGTCGTGCAAGTAATATAGTGGCTTTTTTAAGAGCCGGATGTCGAACACACAGGGACTTCAGAACGAAATTTGTAAAATTTGTATTCAATGCAATTGATCCTAATGGGACTAAATCTGGAAAAAAAGCAATTGGAATAGAAAAAAAATCAGTAATAAAAAACCTCGTTGGTCACATAAATTAATCACCGAATTGGACCAACAATTGGGTGAATTTAAAGATCGCGCATCAATGGATCATCAAATTCATTTAAGAAAACCAAATGTATAGTTATTTTTACTTCCAAAAAGGAGAATAAGGATTTTGCGCCCGACGAGGAAGTGAATTTAATAAGCTATTTGCAACAATTAGATTTTTGGCGAGGTATAATTAAAGGCTCTATGCGGGCTCAAAGGCGCAAAACTGTTGTTTGGAAACTATTTCAAGCAAATGCGCATTCCCCCTTTTTCCTTGATAGAATAACCCCCTCCCTTCTTTTTTCTTTTGATATCTCTAGACTGATTAAACAAATTTTACTATTTCAACGAATGTTCAAGTTCTAGTGCTATATTAAATTTCACAAGTGCTGATTGTAGAGATTTCGGTTGCTTAAACTAAATCTATGTGATGATCACAAAATACTCGGGAAACAATAAGAAAAAGCACCTAGAGTTAAGGCTTGACAATCATGCAATGCTACAATTCACAATGGTTCAAGTATATGAAATTCAGTTGTTGTCTCACAGAGTTAATATGCAGTGTTCATGGTCTCTCGAGTCTCTAAACACAACAAACTAGTCTCACACCTACATCGTTGAGCGGGGATGTGACATCCTAATTCTTGAGCAATTTAACACTATGGATGTGGTTTATGGGGTTTATGCCCTTGATTATGGACTTTCACACCTCTAATCATTTAAACTAACTATCACGCTCCAAGCTTACACCCTAGACGGAACACTGTACTTGGAGTCACAAGTGACCCCAAGTCAACCACTGGTCTATCATTCACTGACATTCTGAGTAAACATGAAATATGGCGAAAGCTTTAAAGTAAACTATAAAACATTAAAGAAATAGAGCTGATTCATAAGTTTAACAACATCTGAGCAAAACTATAAGTTTGAAAAACCAAATCCGTGTCTGAAAGACACTACAACTGATGAGTTACTAGGACAAGCCCCCAACTAACTCCAAATCTAAATAAAAGAAAGCAAAATTGAGTAAAAATTCTTCGTCCTCGAAAAATGAGGAGTCACCAAATAGGACAGCTGAAGTCTTCAGAGAGAAATCGGCTAGCGAGGCTGAGACTGAGATCCTGCAGCTGTATCATAAAATGATACAACATAAAAGTATGCGTCAGTACTTTGAATGTACCAAGTAAGTGAGAGAAAACATAACACAATGGAATAAGTAACTGTAATGAACAGACCTGCAATGACCAACTGAAATTGCAGAAATTGAAATAACTGTAATAAATTGAGGTGGTCTAAATGACCCTGTCTGATGGTCAAAGACACGCTCTGAAACTGAGATACTGTCTGGAAGATTATACTGAACCCATAACTGCACTGAGTAGTCTGAATCTGTTATGAACTGAGCTGAACTTAGTTAAATTGACACTGAACTGACTAGTGGGAGAGTCTATAACTGGCATATAACCACGTGAGCTAGACGTGGATTCCAATGTATACACCCCATCGGTAGGACCCAATATACCTTGCCAAGGTATAGAGGCATGAACTGGGTGATCACAAAAGTCTGGGGCCGCGAGGCCAATAAAAGTATAACCTATGATGGCAACATAGTTTTGGGAACTTTGGTGCGCTGGAACCCCGGTTCGCTTGGTGCTAAGTCCTACTCCCACTGGATATTTCTAAACTGGATACTAAGCTGATAGCTCAAAACTGGGGCCCAAGATTAGTTAGGAATCCTTATCTGGAAGCACCTTGAGAGTCTTATCAGACCGAATTCTGTAACTGAGTTCTGAGACTAGTCAGAGCTGCTTATCTGGAAGCATCATAACCGTCTAAAGAACAAACTTTAATATGAAGTTGGGGTCCTAAGGCTGGTCAGAGCTTCCTATCTAAAAGTGTCATGACCGTCTAAAGAACCACTAAAACTGATATTGAGACTTTCTGATAACTGGGAGGCACTACTGACACCTCAGAAATTTCTGTAGTCAAATTTCGATATTAAGCACTATTGCAAGATTCTATTTTTCAACATTCAAGAGCTAGAGTTAGAATTCATGTTATAGCAACAAGCAACAACATGGTCACAAACTGGCGAAAAAAAAACATCAACATTTAACATAAGTGATATTCCACATGATTTAAATGAGGTCTGACAGATAATCTGATCACATTCAAAAGTCTCAAGGCTAGAACTGATAGAGAAAATAAAGAAGGATTTTAGGGACACAATGGAAGAACTATTCCCTTGTTGAATTCTCACATGCCTGAAGAAGAAATTCTGGCAAAAATCTCTAGAAATTCCAAGAAGAAATATCGAACCCTTGCTTCTGCTTTGTGCTTTATGACTATGTTCAATGCTTAGACTTTGAGGGAAGAGTGGAATGAAGGGGAAAAGGTCATGCTACCCCTTTAACTCCCTCCTATACGAACCCAAACGACGGGGTTTAAGCATTAAAAGAGTGGGAAATTACCAAGATACCCCTAGAAGTACCAACTGAAAATTCGCCGACACGGAACAACATGCCTCACAACTGGTCGTTGGTCAAAACCACGGCCCATTGGAATCATCTGTTGGTACTGTGCCCAAAAATTGGGTTTACTGGAATTCGATCACAGGAGGTTACCACAGCTCGATGGACGGACCAACGGGTCGTTGTATTAGCTCATGGTCGACACTGCTTGGGCCTGGAGCTTGGCGACGGGTGGTAGAAATGGCTCGTTGGTAGGAACCATGAGCCGTTGGTTCCTCTTCTTGCCTCAGGGAAGGGTCCGGTAACTTGGGATCCAACGGGGGACAGGACGGCTCATTGGTTCAACTAACGGATCTTCCTATGCCTCATTGTTTTCCTCGAAGAAAGACTGCTACGCTGACAATGACTCAGACAATGACCCATTGGAGCTTCCCATGACCTGTTGTCTGGGTCGTTCTACAATAAATTTTCTGGTTCTTCTTCTAAACTTTCTTGAAATGCCTAAGTCAGGCCTAGGAAATTTTTGGGGCGTTACAATATCTCCCCTTTGGAATCATTCGTCCTAGAATGAAGACTAAAATTGCTGAAAAACTAGGAAAAGAGATGAGATTTCTAGACCGAGACTATGAGCTTGTTTCTAAAGGAGTAACTGACTCTGAACTAACTCCACTGTACTAACAGAGCTGATGCAACAAGAATGCACATAGAAAATCTAAATAGAGCTGATGAGTACGAAACTAAATAGAGTACTGAGGAGGAATTTAGTACTTGATGCTGGAACTGAACTGGAAGGGAACAAGTGTGGGTATTTAGCCACAATATCTGCTTTTGCTTCCCACGTAGCTCCTTCTACATGTTGATTCCTCCATAAGACCTTGATTGAAGCTACCTCCTTGTTCCGCAGCTTCTGAACCTGACGGTCAAGGATTTGAACTGGGACCTCTTTGTATGCGATACTATCTTTCACTCCCACACTGTCTAATGGAACAACAAAAGTTGGATCACCGATGCACTTCTTCAATAGTGACATATGAAATACTGGGTGCACAGATGACAACTCTAAAGATAATTCTAGCTCATAAGCTACCTTGCCAATTTGTTTTAGAATTCTGTAGGGTCCCACATATCTCGGAATGAGCTTTCCTTTCCTCCCGAATCTCATCACCCCTTTCATGGGTGAAATTTTCAGATAAACCTAGTCATCCCCCGCAAACTCTAATTCTCTTCTCCTCACATCAACATAAGATTTCTGGCAGCTCTGAGCTATTTTCAATCTTTCCCTGATGATTTGTACTTTTTGCATAGCTTCATGAATCGAGTTGGCTCGATTAAAGTAGCTTCACTAACCTTAATTGTCACGCCCGAGATTACACCCGGATCATAAAAACGGGACAAGGAGACCCAAGAGACTCCAAGTCGACCCATGGCATTAACATACATCTAAACCATTCACATGAAGCGAAAAACTTAACATTATAATGTGAAATAGGTGGACATCATGACATGGAATAGAAAAGACAACGATACATGATCCATACATCAACGCTGACTACTACATACAGTCTGAAAAGCCTCTAATCATAATAGATGGGTTAAAGGGACAAGACCCCAACTAACCCTATCATACTAAATTTGAAAGGAACATAAAGTCTGAACATAAGACCCTCGAAACATGAGGACTCACAAAAGGGCACTGAGAGTAAGGTACCGAGAGCAAACTATGGGCGAGGCTAAACCTGAGAATTGGGTCTTGTATCATAAAATGATACAACATAGAAAGTATGCGGTCAGTACGTGGGGTAAGTAAAGCAGACATTTAAAGCATGTATGAAACTCATAAATTGTCATAAGAGTAGGACAGCATGCTCATATCATAAATCATTATAACATATTATACGGATCAAGGGTATCAAAATACTAGTAACATAAACATAGTCGTAATCATAATAGAAGAACTTCTCTTAACATAACTTGAGCCAACATACATAATAATGACATGCATAAATCATGAGGAACAGTGGGAAATTCTCTTAACCGACATACCCCATATGAGCACACAAGAAGACCGACTTGTAACCCTAGTCGGGAGGGTGTTCGTACCTTGCCAAGGGTAGGAACCATGAAGGGCGTGATCACGCATGAAAAGGGCCATTTGGGCCAGGGACAAATATGAAAGGGTCCTATCATACCTACGGTGGCACGTAGTTCATGAGATCCGGGGCTTAACCTGAGCCCTGAACCTACTCGGTGTTCGATACTACTACCAAAACATATATAGTGCTCATAATATTACATACATGAGTTCATGGGCTAGTTAAATCATGACAATCGTAAACATGCGTGAACATATAAGAACTAGCCATGACTTGAGGCCCTTGGGTCGGCCAAAAACATAATTCATGATTGATAAAATTTCATACATACTTGTAAATCATGCATATAGCTTGAAATTCATAAGTTCATAATAGATAACATAGTAAATTCATCAATAAATTCATAATTCATACTAGGCTTATCAAAAACACCAATGGATCAATGGGTCATAAATCGATTCATCATGAGGCATGCAAAATCAAGGTTAATTTTTTAGAAATTCAAAATCAACAATATTATAATCAATTTAAATCTCTAAAGATGATCAAAATCAGTATATTATGATAAGATTTCAAAATCACAAGACTCATAATTAAATCATTAAATTTCATACAAATCAAATACAAAACCCCATGAGTTTTTAAACAAAATTTGAATAATTAATAGAGAAGGAGCATGGGTGTGGAAGAATCCACCCATTGAAGAGCCTACATACCTGGGATTATCAACTCCTAACCCTCCTTAATAGCCCAAGGATGAAACTGAAGGTTTAGATGAAAAGCTTGAAATCTCCCCTTAAATCACTTGCCAAACCCTTGCATGCATGAATGAGACTTAGAATGAATTAATCCCATTTAAAAGACCCTATTCAGACCTTAAGACAATGTAGTTTAGGTCTTAGGAACTTAGGAATTATGAAAACACCCTTATTAAAATGCAGGAAATTTCTGGTCGCCAGCCCCCACGAGGGACCTCACGGGTCGTTGCCATGGTACATTAAGTCCACTGTCCAAAACATCCAAGGGACCCAATGGGTGACTTCACCAGTCGTGAGGTCAGACCATGACTCGTGGTCACCTTATGTGGCCTACACTGCCCATTCCAACTTGCCAAACCTCTAAGGTAGACCATGGGTGACCTCACGAGTCGTGAGGTCTGACCACGACTCGTGGTCAGGCCCGTGGCCTCCTCACTCAGGCCTTGCCAAACCATGCTGACCACGAGTCACCTCACAACACGTGGTCACTCCTCACGACCTACCTCATGGGTCGTTCTGTGACCTGGTGTGAATTTTTAGTTTTTTTCTCCATTTTTACTTCTTGGTCTAATCCTTGGGTTCTCGGGGTATAACAATATATCCCCCGGTGGAACATTCATCCTCGAATGTTAGAAACATGCAGAAAACTCAAAAACAAGCTATCACCATATGCAATTACCGGTCATTTAAGATGAAAACTGTCGAAATGACTACCTCCGAAAAGAACTACATAGCTGAACTAAATTCAGACATCAGATACATATACCATATCCTAAAAAAACTTGTACAAATGAACTGAACATGAAAAGCTGATTAGAGGTTTAGGGCAAAACTGATACCTCAAACTGAAACTATGCCGGTAGGGAACAAATGAGGGTATTTAGCTATCATTTCTTCTTTGGCTTTCGACGTAGCTCCCTCAACATGCTGATTTCTCCATAACACCTTTACTGAAGCTACTTCTTTGTTCCTTATCCTCCGAACTTGACGATCCAAGATTACAACTGGAATTTCTTCATAATTGATGCTATCTCTCACACCAACGCTTTTTACTAGAATGACTAAGGATGGATCCCTAAGCACTTTTTCAAGAGCGATACATGAAACATGGGATGAACTGCAGCGAACTCTGAAGGTAACTCTAACTCATAAGCCACTTTATCCACATGTCTCACAATTTGGTGTGGGCCAACATAACGGGGACTGACTTTCCTTTTCTTGCCAAATCACATTACTCCTTTCATGGAAGATACTTTTAGAAATACCCAGTCGTCCACGCCAAACTCCAAATCTCTTCTTCTCACATCAGCATACAATTTTTGACGACTCTGAGCGGTTTTCAACCGGTCCCTTATCAACTGCACCTTCACCGTCGCCTCGTGAACCGAATTTGGCCTTATCAAAACTGCCTCACCAAACTCAAACCATTCGATGAGAGATCTATATCTCTGCTCGTAAAGAGCCTCGAACGGTGCCATTTGGATACTAGAGTGATAGTTGTTATTATAAGCAAACTCGATTAAGGGAAAATGACCATCCCAACTACCTTTAAAACCCATAGCACATGCCCTCAACATATCCTTAAGAGTCTGGATTATTCGTCCGGCTTGGCCATCCGTTTGCAGATGAAAGGCTGTGCTGAGCTTGACTTGAGTCCCAAGTACCTTTTGAAAAGATTGCCAGAATTGGGAGGTAAACTGAGTACCTCGGTCTGAAATAATAGACAAGGGCACTCTATGAAGTCGAACCAACTCCCGATTATATAATTTGGCATAATCATCCACTGAATCCGTGGTCTTGACTGGTAAAAAGTGTGCAGCCTTAGTTAACATGTCCACCACCACCCAAATGGAATCATAGTGTCGCCAAGTACGAGGTAGGGCTCTAATAAAATCCATATTAATCTCTTCCCACTTCCAAGTGGGAATGCTAATATCCTGAAGTACTCCTCCCGACCTTTGGTGCTCGACCTTCACTTGCTAGCAGTTTGACACTTGGCTATGAACTATGCGATATCCTTCTTCATACCATCTCAACAATGGATTTCCCGCAAGTCCCGATACATCTTCGTGGATCTCAGATGGATGAAATATCTGGTACCATGTGCCTCATGCAATATCCAAATTCTCAAATTATCAACGTCCGACACATATAGCCGACCCTGGTATCGAAGGACACCATCTCCCCCTTGGGAGAAAACCTCCACCTTTTGACTTCGCACCACTTCCTTCAGCCTTCTAAAAATCAGATCCTCATCTTGTTTAGATTTGACATTGACCACCAAGGATGATTCTGACCCATTCTGCACAACAACGCCGCCATCGGTCGAGTCGATCAATCTAACCCCCAACCTTGCAATTTGGTGGACATCTCTCATCAACTCCTTCTTTCCTTCATCCATGTGGGACACACTCTCCAGAGAGAGCCTACTAAGTGCGTCCGCAACCACATTAGCCTTGCCCGAGAGGTAAAAGACACTCATATCGTAGTCCTTTAGCAACTCCAACCACCTCCTTTGCCGAAGAATGATATCTTTTTGCATGAACACATATTGCAGGCTCTTGTGATTTGTGAAGACGTCCACGTGAACCCCATACAAGTAATGCCACCATATCTTCAGCGCAAACACTACCGCGACCAACTCAAGATCATAGGTCGGGTAATTCTTTTCGTGAACCTTTAACTGTCGAGAGGCATGTGCATCACCTTCCCATGCTGCATCAACAAACATCCCAGTCTGACTCTCAAAGCATCAAAATATACAACAGAGCCATCGGTACCCTCGGGTAAAGTCAACGCTGGTGCTGATATGAGTTGGGTCTTCAATTCCTGGAAGCTTTTCTCACAATCCTCTAACCATTGGAACTTCACCTTTTTCTGAGTCAACCTGGTCAAAGGTGCCGCAATGGATGAGAAACCCTCAAAAAATCTCCGGTAGTACCCCGCTAGGCCCAAGAAACTCTGAATTTCTAAAGGATTCACCGGTCTGGGCCAGTTCTTCACCGCCTTGATCTTCTGGGAATCTACCCTTATACCTTCGCTTGATACCACATGACCCAGAAATGCCACCGAGTCTAGCCAAAATTCACACTTGCTACACTTTGCATACAACTGGCGATCCTTGAGGGTCTGCAGCACTAGTCTCAAATGAGTGGCGTGCTCCCCCTCCTCCAGGAGTATATACGTATATCATTGATGAACACAATCACGAACATGTCTAGATATTGCTTGAACACCCTGTTCATCAAGTCCATAAAAGCTGCAGGAGTATTGGTTAGTCCAAATGACATAATTACAAACTCGTAATGGCCATATCGAGTTTTGAAGGCTGTCTTCAGGATATCACACTCCCGAACCCTAAGCTGATGATACCCAGACTTGAGATTTATCTTCGAGAAACACCTGGCACCCTGGAGCTGGTCAAATAAATCATCAATCCTGGGCAAGAGGTACCTGTTCTTGAAGGTGACCATATTAAATTGTTGATAATCAATACACATTCGAAGGGATCCATCCTTCTTCCGAACAAATAGAATCGAGGCACCCCATTGAGACTTGCTCGGTCTAATGAAACCCTTATCCAACAAGTCCTTCAACTGTTCCTTTTACACTTTTAACTCAGCTGGAGCCATCCTGTAAGGTGGAATGGAGATAAGATGCGTTTCGGGAAGTAGATCAATTTCAAAATCAGTTTCCCTTTTTGGAGGAACACCTAGTAAATCGTTGGGAAAAACCTCCGGATACTCGTACACCATTGGAACTGACTGAATAGTTAGGCTCTCAAACTCTACATCCTTAACCCTAACTAGGTGGTACATGCAACCCTTAGAGACCATTTTCCTAGCCTTAAGATATGAAATAAACCGATCGGCTGGTACAACTGACTTACCTTTCCATTCTAAAACTGACTCACCCAAAAATTGGAATTCCACTGCACGGGTTCTACAATTAATTGAAGCATAACATGCAAACAACCAATCCATACCCAAAATGATGTCAAAATCATCATGTACAATTCTACTAAGTCCGCGGAGGTAACCTTATGCAACACCATAATAGGGAAACCCCTATATACTCGCCAAGCTACGTTTCATTCACTGACTGGATTAGATACGGAGAATAGTTCTAATAGAATTTCAAGACTAACTCCAAAACTACCAGCAATGTAAGGGGTCACGAAAGACAAGGTAGCTCCTGGATCTAACAAAGCATAAGCATCAATATGGAAGATTTGCAACATACCCGTGACCACATCTGGCGAAGCCTCCTACTCTCGGCGAGGCACTAGGGCATAAAAACTGTTTTAGCGCTGCCCACCTACCGAACTAGTAGAGGCACCCTGCTGAGGGATTCGTGCTACTGGAGCGATAAAACTGGCTGCAGGGTAATCTCTAATCCTGTGCCCGAGTTTGCCACACCCGAAACAAGCATCCACACTGACCAGGCACCTCCCGGGATGGTTTTTTCCACATCTCGCATAAGCTGGGAAAGTGCGCTCCACCTACATGCTACCATGATCCCTCGATTCTGTAGCCCTGCTCCTCTAGTCTTCCCTAAACCTAGACGGTGTGCTAGCCGATGATGGAGCTGGAGCAGTGGACCTGTGCTGGGACTGCTGACGTGATCCACCTCCTGACTTGGCCTGAGAAACCCCGTAGTTGTCAGTCCTAGCCCTCTTGGACTCTCTCTGCCTCCTATATATCGACTCCATCTACTGGGCATGCAATACAATATAGAGAAAGTCGATGTCCCAGTGTAGCATGGCAATACGTCAATCCTTGTCCAAGTAATCAGCTACTTCATGCACAAAGCGGCTCACCCGAGCCTACTGATCCACCACCAACTCCGGAGCATATTTAGAAAGCCGAGGGAACTCCAAGGCATACTCCTGGACTGATATGTTGCCCTACTTCAAATTCACAAACTCAGCCGCCTTGAGTTCCCTCATCTCCTAAGGGAAGAACCGATCCATGAACGCGATGTGGAACTCATTCCAACCTATCGGGCCTGCACCCGCTGTCCTAGCTCCTCTCCATTGCTTGAACCATATATGTGCTACCCCCTTGAGCTGATAGGAGGTCAAATCAACACACTCCCTATTATTCACCCCATAACCTGGGTGATCTTATGAATTTCCTTAATAAAGTCATGTGGGTCCTCGTCTACCTTTGACCCTATGAACTCCGGAGGGCTCATCCTCAAAAAGTCCCTCACCCTAGCAGCTATTGAATTCCCATTTTTTGGATAATGGCCCACAGTATGATTCTAGACCTGAGCTGTCATGGCCTATGCCAACATCTGAATTGCCGCCCTAAACTCAGCGTGGGCGGTTGGCTCTGGTACTTGCTCCTCATGAACGGGTGGAGATGGCTGATGCTCCCCATCATAGGCACCCTCATGATCATTATTGTTACCGTTCCTCCTGGCATTTACTCGGCGTGGAGGCATGATTCTGCAAATGCGAATAGCATGAATTAGAGGAGTAAAGGACGTTCATCGCATGACATAGATCATGAAAGAAGGGAACATTTCCTAAACGTCTAGTAGCCTCTTTGTCATAAGTGTGGCACGCTTCACACCCATGAAAAAGACTCTATTTAATGCGTCTTTCAAACTCCCTAGGACACTTTAAACCTATGGCTCTAATACCAAGATTTTCACGACTCGAGAGTACACCCGGAACATAAACACGGGACAAGGAACCCCGAGAGTCTCCAAGTCGACCCATGGCATGAGCATACATCTAAACAATTCACATGAAGCGGAAGACTTAATATAATAACATGAAATAGCTGGACATCATGATATGGAATAGAAAAGACAACGATACCTGATTCATACATCAACGCTGACTACTACATACAGTCTGAAAAGACTCTAATCATAATAGATGGGTTGAAGGGACAAGACCCCAACAAACCCTATCCTACTGAATCTGAAAGAAACATAAAGTCTAAACATAAGGCCCTCGAAACATGGGGCCTCAGCAAAGGGAACTAAGAGTAAGGCGCCGGGAGCAAGCTATGGGCGAGGCTGAACCTGAGAACTGGGTCCTGTGTCATAAATTGATACAACATAGAATGTATACTGTCAGTACGTGGAATGAGGTGTGGAAGAATCTACCCATTGAAGACCCTACATACCTGGGATTATCAACTCCTAACCCTCCTTAATAGCCCAAGGATTAAATTGAAGGAATTCAGGTGAAAATCTTGAAATCTCCCCTTAGATCACTTGTCAAAACCTTGCATGCATGAATGAGACTTAGAATGAATTAATCCCCTTTAAAAGACCCTATTCAGACCTTAAGAAGACGTATTTTAGGCCTTAAAACTTACAAATTACAAAAACACCATTATTAAAATGCAGGAAATTTCTGGTCGCTAGTCCCCACGAGGGACCTCACGGGTCATTGCCACAAGTCGGTTAAGTCCATTGTTCAAAACATCCAAGGGATCCATGGGTGACTTCACGAGTCGTGAGGTCAGACCACGACTCGTTGTCACCTTCCGTGGCCTACACTGCCCATCCCAACTTTCCAAACCTCCAAGTAGACCACGGGTGACCTCACGAGTCGTGAGGTATGACCACGACAAGTGGTCAGGCCCGTGGCCTCCTCACTCAGGCCTTGCCAAACCATACTGACCACGAGTCACCTCACGACTCATGGTCACTCCTCACGACCCACCTCACGGGTCGTTGAGTGACCTGGTGCAAATTTTCAGTTTTTTTCTCTATTTTTACTTCCTGGTCTGATCCTTGGGTTCCCGTGGTATAACATCAATCCACCTGATAGGACACCTACACCTCCTACCATACAATGCCTCAAATGGGGCCATGTGGATACTCGAGTGATAGCTGTTGTTGTATGCAAACTCGATGAGAGGTAAGTGGTCATCCCAATTGCCCTTAAAATCGATCATGCACGCCCTCAACATATCTTCTAGGGTCTGAATTTTCTGCTTAGATTTTCCATTTGTCTACGGTGAAAAGTTGTGTTGAGATTGACCTTGGTACCAAGTCCCTTCTGAAAGGACTTCCACAAGTGCAAGGTGAACTGGGTACCTCTGTTTGAGATAATGGATAATGGCACCCCATGAAGCCTGACCAACTACCAGATATAAAGCCTAGCAGAGTCCTCAGCTGAATCTATAGTTTTAACTTGGAGGAAGTGTGCTGACTTAGTCATCTAGTCTACTATCACACAGATTGAATCATGTTGCCGACGAGTTCTAGGTAGAACTGTAATAAAATCCATATTTACTTCTTCCCACTTCCATGTGGCTATACTGATATCCTGGGTCATACCTTTCGGTCTCTGGTGTTTTACTTTGACTTGCTGGCAGTTCGGGCACTTAGCTAGAAATTCAGTGATGTCTCTCTTCATGCCATTCCACCAGTAAATATCCCGCAAGTCACAGTACATTTTAGTAGCACTAGGGTGGATGGAGTATCTCGAGATATGAACTTCGAACAGTGTCTGCTATCTCAAATCACCAATGTCCGATACGCACAATCTGCCCTAGTAACGGAACACACCATCTCCCCCTTTGGAGAAAGCCTCAACTTCTTTTCTGAGAACCGCTTCCTTAAGCTTAAGTAAGATGGGATCTTTATCCTGTATGGACTTAACTTCAACAACCAATGAGGAATCTGACCTACTCTGCACAACTAGTCCACCCTCGGTTGTATCAACTAACTGTACTCCCAACCAAGCCAATCTATGGATATCTTTTGCCAACTCCTTTTTTTCCTCCTCAATATGAGTTACGCTCCCTATAGATACTCTGCTCAAGGCATCATCCACCACATTCACTTTGCCCGGGTGATATAACACGCTCATGTCGTAATCCTTCAAGAGCTCTAACCACCTTCTCTAATGAAGATTTAGGTCCTTCTGACTGCATACATACTGAAGGCTCTTGTGATTGGTGGAAACATCCACGTGATCCCCATATAGATAGTGTCTCCATATTTGCAATGCAAACACCACCGCTACCAACTCCAAGTCATGAGTCAGATAAATTTTTTCATGAATTTTGAGCTGTCTAGAGGCATATGCTATCACCTTGCCCCTCTGCATTAGAACGCAACCAACTCCAACTCTGGAGGTGTTTGTAGCAGACTATAAACCCATCTGATCATTCCGGTAGGGTCAACACTGGAGCGGTAGTGAGTTGAGTTTTTAACTCCTGGAAACTCTTCTCACATACATCTGACCACTGAAACTTCACCTTCTTCTGCGTCAGCATAGTCAGAGGGGATGCTACAGAGGAAAAGCCTTCCACAATGCATCAGTAATAACTGGCTAGATCTAAGAAACTTCTAATTTCGGTTGGGGAGGTAGGCCTGGGCCAGTCTTTCACCACTGCTATCTTTTGAGGATCAACCTAAATACCCTCACTCGAGACCACATGACCAAGAAAGTCATGGACTTCAACTAGAATTTGCATTTGCTAAACTTGGCGAACAAATGACGGTCTTTGAGTGTCTGAAACACTATCCTCAGGTGATTAGCATTCTCTTTCTCATTTCTGCAGTATACCAGAATGTCGTCAATAAATACAATGACAAACATATCCAGATATTGCTTGAAGACTCTATTCATCAGGTCCATAAAGGCTACAGGGGAAGTTGTTAGTTCGAAGGACATGACCACATACTCATAGTGACCATACCAAGTCCTGAAACCTGTTTTCGATATGTCACACTCTCTTAGCTGATGATACCCTGACCTGAGATCTATTTTGGAGAAATAGCTGGCTACCTGAAGTTGGTCGAACAAGTCACTGATTCTGGGTAGGGTATACTTGTTCTTGACTGTGACCTTATTCAACTGGCGGTAATCAATGCACATTCTGAGGGTGCCATCTATCTTTCGCACAAATAGTACTAGAGCACCCCAGGGGGAGATGCTGGGTATGATAACACCCTTATCAAGAAGATCTTTTAGCTACTCCTTCAACTCCTTAAGTTCAGCTGGAGCCATTCTATATGGAGGGATGGAGATGGGCTGAGTATTTGGGAGAAGGTCTATACCGAAGTTTATTTCCCGTTCAGGAGGAACTCTAGGAAAATCTTTGGGAAACACATCAGGGAACTCGCTGACAATTGGGACTGACTGGATAGCTGGGGTCTCAGAGCTGGAGTCTTTGACCTAAACTAAATGGTAAATACACCCTTTGGAAATAAGCTTTTTGGATTTAGGGTAGGAAATAAACCTACCCTTAGGCGCTGAACTACTGCCCGTCCACTCTAAAGCTGGCTCATTGGGGAATTAAAACCTGACGACCCTAGTTTTGCAGTGGACTAAGGCATAACCGGAGTGTAACCAATCGATGCCAAGAATGAAGCCGAAGTCGACCATGTCTAACTCTAAAAGGTCAGCTGGAATGACTTTATTGAAGACTGAGACTGGGCAGTTTCTATACACCCGGCTGGCTCTAACTGACTTGCCAATTGGGGTGGAGACTAAAAATGGTTCTGAGAGGATCTCTAGACTGATATTAAACTGGACTATTATGTAGGGAGTCACGAATGATAATATGGCTCCTGGATCTAAAAGGGCATATACATCTAGTTGGAAAAGATATAACATACCCATGACCACATCAGGTGAGCTCTTTTGATCCTAACGAGAAGACAGTGCATAAAAATGGTTTTGGCGCTGGCTGCCATCCGTACCTAAAGTATTGGCCTGCTGAGCTTGTCGGCCTGCTAGAGCTACTGAGGTAGTGGATTGTGACCTTCCTCGTCCTGCTAATAAACACTCCTTAAGATGATGACCAAGCTGTCCACAACCAAAACAACCCTCTCGACCCTAAAGACACTCTCCTAGGTGATGCTTGCCACACTTGGGGAAAGATGGATACCTGTTGCCAGCATTATAGCTTTGGGACTGAGAGCCAGATGCTCCGCCCCTCCGATCCTGGCGGGACCACAAGGTAGGGGCACTAGTTGAGCTGGGTGTTGGAGCCCTCTGCTGTTGCTGCTACTACTGTGGGCAACTACTACTGCCAGACCTCTAGTGGCCATAATCTGATTGGCCCATCCTTGCTGCTGCTGCTGTTGTGGGCGGCTACTACTGCCAGACCTCTAGTGGCCATAATCTGGTTGGCCCGTCCTTGCCCGCTTGTTCTTTCGCTCTATGTATCTCAGTTTTTCTGCCTCAATCTACTAGGCATAGAAAATAAGGATGGAGAGATCGATGTCCTTGATAAGCATTGAAGTATTGCACTCCTTGAGGACCAAGTTCGACAGTCCATTCACAAATTTCAGCATGCGAGCCCATGGGTCGCCACCATCTCTGGAGCATATTTGGACAACCTAGTGAACTCCAGAGAATATTCTTCTACTATTCAATTTCCCTATCTCAGATTCATGAACTCCGCTACTTTTTCCTCCCTGAGCTACCGAGGGAAGAATCTGTCCAGGAAGGCTGTAGTGAACTCCTCCCATTCCACCGGTCCTACTTCCACTGGCCTCCTCTCTTTCCACTGCTCGTACCAGATTTAGGCTACTCCTTTCAGCTGATAGGCAGCCAAGTCGGCACTCTCTGAGGGACTGACACTCATAATTTGGGTAATCTTTTAATCTCATCCACAAATCCTTGTGGGTTCTCTCCCACCTTAGATTGGTGAAAATCCAGAGGGTTCATCTGAGTGAAATCCCGCACTAGGGCAGCTGCTGTGGACCCATTATTGTTAATTGGAATCACCTGCTGCTTCACCTGGTTGGTAACAGTTTGAGAGAGCAGTTGAATGGCTGCCCTGAACTTTGTAGTAGACACTGAGTCGTCCTGAGGGGCTGCCGAGGCTGGTGAGGTAGCTCGATGAGCATTACGGCCCTTCTTTCATTACCACATCGTGGAGGCATGATTCACCGAGATGAAACAGAGCATGAGTTAGGAGAATGATTCCAGAATTAAATTTTCAATACGCGATAAGGAGTATGAAATAAAGGGAGTTTTCCTAATAACATCTCGTAAACTCCCCATCATAAGTGTAGTGCGATTCACACCGATGAAAAGGACTCTACTTGATGTGGCTTTCAGACATCTGAGGATACTCTAAACCTAGGGCTCTTGATACCAAGTTTTTCATGCCTCGAGCTTACACCCTGGACGGAACACGGTACTTGGAGCCACAAGTGACCCCAAGTCAACCCCTGGTCTATCATTCACTGGCATTCTGAGTAAACATGAAAAATGGCAGAAGCTTTAAAGTAAACTATAAAACATTTATGAAATAAAGATGGTTCATAGGTTCAACAACATCTGAGAAAAACTACAAGTCTGAAAAACTAAATCTATGTTTGAAAGCCACTACATCTGATGAGTTACTAGGACAAGCCGCCAGCTAACTCGAAATCTAAATATAAGAAAGCAAAATTGACTAAAATATTTTTCGTCCTCTAAAAATGAGGAGTCACCAAATAGGACAGCTGAAGTCTTTAGAGAGAAATCGGCTAGCAAGGCTGAGACTAAGATCATGCAGCTGTATCATAAAATGATACAACATAAAAGTATGTGTCAGTACTTTGAATGTACTGAGTAAGTCAGAGAAAACATAACACAATGGAATAAGTAACTATACTGAATAAACATGCAATGACCAACTGAAACTGCTGAAGCTGAAATAACTGTAGCAAACTAAGGTGGTCTAACTGACCCTATCTGATGGTAAAAGACACGCTCTGAAACTGAGATACTAGTTTGGAAGACTATATTGAACTCATAACTGCACTGAGTAGTTTGAATCTGTTATGAACTGAGCTGAGCTGAGACTGAGCTGAACTGACTAGTGGAGAGTTTATAACCGACATATAACCATGTGAGATAGACGTGGAGTCCGATGTATACACCCCATTGGTAGGATCCAATATACCTTGCAAGGGTATAGAAGTATGAATTGGGGGATCATAAGAGTCTGGGGCTGTGAGGCCAATAAAACTGTAACCTACGGTGGCAACATAGTTTTGGGAACCTGTGTGCATTCGAACCCCGGTCCGCTCGGTGCTAAGTCCTACTGCCACTTGATATTTCTAAACTGGCTACTAAGCTGATAGCTCAAAACTGGGGCCCAAGACTAGTCAGGAATCCTTATCTGGAAGCACTCTGAGAGTCTTATCTGATCAAATTTTGTAACTAGGTCCTGAGACTGGTCAGAGATGCTTTTCTGGAAGCGTCGTAACCGTCTAAAGAACAAATTGTAATATGAAGCTGAGGTCCTAAGTCTTGTTAGAGCTTCTTATCTGAAAGTGTCATGACCACCTAAATAACCACTAAAACTGAGACTGAGACTATTTCTGATAATTGGAGAAACTACTAACACCTCAGAAATTTCTGCAATCAAATTGATCAGCTGACATTTCTGACTAACAATGGATATTCTAACATTTTGACTGGAACTGAACTAACAATAGTCTGTCTGATTTTTTCAATACAATTAACAACCTGGGAGTCCCCAACACTGATAGATTCAAGAAAAATTTCGATATTAAGCACTATTACAAGATTGTAGTTTTCTGCATTCAAGAGATAGGGCTAGAATTCACGTTACAGGAATAAGCAACAACATGGTCACAAACTGGTGGAAAAAAACATCAGCATTTAACATAAATGATATTCCACATGATTTAAATAAGGTTTGATAGATAATTTATGATATTAAAAAGTCTCAAGGCTAGAACTAATAGAGAAAATAAAGAAGGATTTTGGGGACACAAGGGAAGAACTATTCCCTTGTTGAATTTCCACATACCTAAAGAAGAAATTCTGGAAAAAATCTCTGAGAAGAAAAATCGAACCCTTGCTCCTGTTATGTGCTTTTTGACTACGTTCAACGCTTAGACTTTGAGAAAAGAGCGGAATAATAGGGAAAAGGTTGTTATACCCCTTTAACTCCCTCTTATACGAACCCAAACAATGGGGTTTAATCATTAAAAGGATGGGAAATTACCAATATACCCTTAGAAGAAAGAACTAAAAACTGTCCGACACTAAACGACATGCCTCACAATGGGTCATTGGTCAAACCCACTTCCAATTGGAATCATCCATTGGTATTGTGCCTAAAAAATGGACTTACTGGAATTGGACCATGGGAGGTTACCACGACTCATTGGATGGACCAACGGGTTGTTGTATTAGCTTGTGGTCGACACTGCTTGGGCCTCGAGCCCGGCAACGGGTGGTAGCAACGGCTCGTTGGTAGGAACCATGAGAGATTGGTTCCTCTCGTTGCCTTAGGGAAGGTTCTGGTAGGATTCTGAACTTTGGGATCCAACGGGCGATAGGAAGGCTTATTGGTTCAACAAATTGATCTTCCTATGCCTTATTGTTTTCCCCAAAGGAAGACTGCTATGCTGACAATGACTCAGACAACGACCCATTGGAGCTTCCCACGTCCTGTTATCTGGGATCGTTTTGCAATAATTTTTTTGGTTTTTCTTCTAAACTTTCTTGAAATGCCTGAGTCCAATCTAGGAAAGTTTTTGGGGTGTTACACTAACTTAGCTTCACAACTACTTCTACGAGCGGTGATGTGACAATCCTAAGTCGGTGTCTAGCTATCATCCCATTTAATAACCAAGCAAGGCAAATTAGGTATAATTTCTATCCTAACAGTGTATCCAATTATTAAGACAAGAACTTGCTCCCTGCATTCTTTTGTTCTAACCTAGGGTTACTTGTTCTATATTTTGCCTAAGCTTAACAAGTTCATTTTCATGGTGATCAAACATAAAGACAACAATAATTAAAAATGCAAGACAAAATAACAACTAAAACTCAAACCAAAAATGAATTCATGCATGTACGTTCATATCATGTGGCCTCAACCCTAGAAGAAAGGTTTTAGCCACTCATGTTCATACCATTACTCAAACACATGTTTAAAGTAAAGTACTTACAAGAATGGTAAAAGAGAATGATAAGTTTTTGAACCCTAAGTAGAGTTTCTTTAGTTCTCCCTTCGCTCCTTTTTGTTTCTACAAAAATATTTCGTGATATCCAATTAAACTGCTAAGTGTTCCTTTTATAATTGTCCAAATTTGGCCTGTGGTGGACTACCTCCATGTCACATTGGCTATTGCAGAGATTTGCCTTTGTGACATGCTGGCTATCATGGAGATTTGCCTCCATGACACTCCACTGTCGTGGACGCTCACTATTTTGCAGCCCCTACTCATATAAATTAATTCTTTGCTCCGTGGCACGTTGTTGAACGCCCCAATACTTCTCCGTGGCACGAAGTTGACTCCAAATGACCATTTTAGCTTGTCTCACAATACATAATCCATCCCTTAGCATTTATCTTCAAGATAAGGACCATTATCTTCACATTGAGCTCCATCCATTGGCAATTTCAACCTACAAAGAGAGCTAATCATATTTGTTAGTCCATGACCAAAAATTACACAAAATACATGATACAAACATGGATAAAACATGGGTAAAAAGTATCACTTGGGCATGTACATATGTCCAAGATCAAGTGCGTAAATGTCCGTAACTTATCTTTGAGAGGCTGCAGGACCTTAGAAAAACTCCTTCCTTCTTTCCTTTCGTGCGATTACTTGATTTCAATTGGTATCTGGTGATCCAAATTGATATCTAACAACTTTTCTTCTTTCCTTCTCAGATGGTGAGAACACACACAAATGGTAACAGAGACGCAACACCTGAGCCAGTAGTGGCCGCCCCAGCTTGCGGTAGAGGAAGGGGCAAAGGTTGTGGTTGGAGATGTACTGTGGATAGAGGAAGGGCCTGTGCTCCTGCTTCAGTCAGGGAGAGGTCGGCATCTCCCGTTCCACCAGCAGTACAGGAGTGAGTGATAGTTGAGCTCGAGGTCTCGACGCAGGGAGAAGCTCCTGCCGCACCAGCATCCTCAGAGGTCCTAACTCAAGTCCTCAACCTTTTGAGCGTCCTGGTGGGCACCGGGGCAGCGCCAAAAACTCTAGCGGGACAACAGTTAGGAATTCAGCATGCAACTGTAGTAGCCCTGCAGATTGATGACATATCAAAGGAGATGGTGTTTTTTAGGCCGGTGGCAAGACTGGTGATGACAAGGGAAGAGCATGACTTATTTTTGAGGTTCACCAAGATGAAGCCTCCCACCTTCTACGACACAAAGGTAGAAGACACCTATGAGTTCATCATAGATTGTCATGCAAGGCTCCATAAGATGAGAGTAGTGGAAAAGTACGGTGTTGAGTTTGTCACCTTCCAACTGATGGGGGATGCAAAGCTCTAGTGGAGGGCTTTCGTGGAGTGCAGATTAGTGATTTGTTGTGACTTTACAACACTTTCAATACTTAAAACTAAGAAAATAGCATGGAATTAGGTATGTTTATATAGATATAAGACACTTTTACTTTGATTTCAGGGAAAATAAGTGTTGGAGCAAAAATGTGCAAAAGAGGCTTTAAAATGCAGAAAGTTAGCCAAAATACAAGTCTCAATACGAGCCATACCTTGATTGCATGAGCCGTATTGAGAACTGTGATGAAAGTAAGAAGGCTGGAATGAGGGGAAGGCAACATACGACTCTCAGTACGAGCCATAACTGGAATCTTGGAATTGTTCAGAGAAAATTGCACAAAAGCAATCTCTTGGTACGAATGGAGTCAAGAATCATAGCACCAACATATGGACCATACCATGAGCCGTGGTGAACTTCAAAAGATTTTTTCAGTACTTGGAAGAACTCCATACACAACAAACAGTACGAGTCGTAGGTGTGATGAATTGGTAATTTACCAACATTAGGCTCTTAAGCTTGAGTTTCTGCTTAGTTTTTGAGTTAATTTTATGGATTTTATACCCTTTTTGCTTTTGTTGTGTGCAGATGCCTAAATGTGTAGAAAAGAGCAAAAATGGAGCAAAAATAAGTAACTGATAGCAAATTGGCGGTCCACCGATGAAAATCGGTGAAAAGGCAGACAAAGGCCGATTACCACTACCTCTGAGGAAAAATGCTAGCGGCAAACCGCGAATTGCCAACGATGACTTGCCGGTTCAGTCGCCGAAAGACACCTGATTCTGGAAGGAAGTACAAAGATCCGACAGTTCACGGATTGAGATGGGCTAAACACCGGATGAACCGCCGATGCTCACTGGAGTTGAGTGATGGCTCAGATAAGACACTCGGCGGTTCACGAATTTGAATATGTTAGATTCTCTTCAATATATAAAGGAAGATTCATTGATTATGATTTGGGTCTATTTTTTCTTGCTTGATTATTACTTGTAAAAGAATAATTATATATTGAAAGAGAGTTTAATAGTGGGTACTGATAAGAGATTGTGAAATTAGGCTAGGAATAGCTAAAATTGCAGTCTCATTCCTCATTAGTAGCTAATAGCTAGAAATTAGTGCAGCTGCTAATCTAAATCTTGTCGGGTTGAGCTAAATCATGGCTAGAGATTTGACAAAACTCTAGAAAGAGGTAGTTATAAGGTGGAAAAGCTGTGGTTACCCACTTCCCGAGATTATTTACACTAACTAAACTTATAAGATGACCTAGCATGCCCCTATCTAGTTAGTATATCATCTACACCACACCTCTAGTCTTTCACATTTTTGTTGACAATCTTGCTGATCTTGCTATTTTGTTCCAGTAAATTACCAAACATAATTCACTACAAATTCCAATCCCTCTAATTTATTTGTTCTTATGTTAACTCTACGTGGTGCAAGCTAACTTCAAATTTTCAACCGAAACTTATAACTATCATTCACTAGTCCTTATGGGATTCGACCCCGACACCGAAGGGTTACTTGTTTTGATACTTCGGCCATGTATATTATTTACATGAAGGATATATTTTGGACGTTATCAAGGTGGAAGGTACGAGTCGTGCCACAACGGTCATGGAAAATTTCAGAAGATGTCAAAGTTCTCAGGGCCAAACCACGGAAGCATTGTACGATTCGTAGGTCTGTGGTACGAGTCGTACCAGCCTGCCAACACTTAGACAAATTTGCAGCAGCCAGGGACATACGAGAAGTAGGTAGAACCCGTACAATCCTACTACGGGTCATAGGTCTAGTCGTGACACAATCAGCGCCAGATATGAAAAATTCTCTATTAGCTTATAAAAAGGTTTGTAATGTCTATATAAATAGCTTTTATGTTTTATTTAGTCAGAGAACATAGAAACAAAGTAGTAGATGTGTTAAGAATATTACATGTGAATTTTTATCAAGTTTTGGGATAAAATTCTTGATTTCCTACATTGTTCTTGAGATTGTTCTTTGATATTCAAATCTGGTTTTGTTCCAATTGTCGTTGTAAGTATTTAACTATGCATTTGTCTATGACTGCAAATTGTATCTTACAACCATGAAATGCTAAAACCTCCACAACTAGGGGTTTTGGGAACCATGGTGGATTAACAAAATAGGGTTACACAAAAGTGATTCAAAACCAATGCTAAAAGCTTGTATTGTATTCTCTTCATCTTTACATATTTCTTAACAGTGTACAACATTAGGACTTTCCCGAATTCTTTACTTGCTTGAACCTAGAGAAGTAGAGATTAGGGAAGAGGATTACAACAAAGCCTTGGTCTTTACGATCATTGTATTAACTTGAGCTATAGTCGCAAGATAGGTAAATTTGGAACATATTGATAACGGTTAGTTTAAAATTTCTTACGGGACCTGACCTGGTGATTGAGCAAAGTCATCCAATAGGGACGAATCGGTCATTTGGATAAACCCTAGTTATAAGTTCTATAGCTAAGCATTGGGATTGATCACGTGTGTATACTCGAAGTAGTTATGAACCCATGGGGAACACTTACCCTAGTTGTTTTCAAATCTTGATTTAAATTAGAAATATAATCTTGTTTTAATATTATTTTCTTTAAAACCCCCCAATTTGGAGATAACTCACCAAAAAGTTTAATTACCGGTATTAGTATAGATCTTACCCTATTCTCTATGTGTTCGACCCCAACCTCTTAGTTGGATTCTTTATTGACAACAACCACTTCATACTTTTTCAGAAAGTGTGAGTTTGAGTGTTATCAACCAGCAGGGTCACCACCATTGATGTGGACCCAATTCTACACCACATTCCTAGAGAAATATATTACCCGCACTCCGAGGGATAGGATTCGGGATGAGTTCACTACCATTGAGCAGGGGGAGTTTATCAATTGTTTCATATGAGGCCTGGTTTCACTCCTTGTCTAGATATGCTCTACCCTTATTGCCTACCCAAGAGGAGAGGATCAGGAGGTTTTTTTAAGGCCTGAATGTGGGTCTCCAGGTACCATCTCTGTAGATGGTCTCTTCGGGTAAGACGTTTCAGGAAGTTGTAGAGTATGTGAAGTCGGTTGAAGGGGTCAGGCAGGAGGGCTATGTTATAAATGCTGAGAAGAAGGCTCAGAGAGTTGGCTCTTTCAGTAGTTCTTATGTGAAGGCTCCAGCACCACAGGGTTTCTTTGGGCGCCCTATTCAGTCTACCATGCAGGTGTCAGCCGTAGGTCCACCAGGGGAAGCTCCCCGACTGTCAAGTGCAGTTGGGGGTACTTAGATGGTTCGTTCTGATTTTGAGGCTCGTCCTATTTCTTTTGTTCCAGCTCAAAGATCGGTTATTGAGAAGGTCCTCCATGAGTGTGGTGAGTATGGTCACGTTCTAAGATGGTGCCCCAAGTTCAAACAAGGAAAACAGATTATTCCTCACCCAGCTCCTCAAGCTCCATCCCTAGTCGAGAGGGGAGATAGTGCATTCAGTCTAAATCATCCACAGCTGGGATAAAGTGGTTAACCAACTGCTAGAGGTAGTGTTCAGTAGGGTAGGGAACGTGCTTAGGTAGGTAGGGGTGGTACCCACCTAGGTAGAAGGGTGGCACAGCCCAATTGAGATGGTTCTCAGGCTGGTAACCAAGCTCATTTCTATGCTTTTCCTAGTAGACCGGAGGCAGAGGCTTCAGACACCGTTATCACAGGTATGATCTTCGTGGTTGATAGAATGGCTATTGTGTTGTTTGAATCGGGATCTATATTTTCTTATGTGTCTACTTATTTTTCTTTTGGTTTTGACCTTGTGTGTGATGTGCTTAATACTCCTATCCATGTGTCTACTCATGTTGGAGGTTTTGTGTTAGTAGATAAGATTTTCCGTGGCTGCATTGTTGAATTCATGGGATTTTACACTCTGAGGGACCTAGTGATCTTAGACATGGTGGATTTTGATATAATATTGGGAATGCATTGGTTGTCCCCTTACCATGCCATTCGGGATTGCTATGCTAAGACTGTCACTATATCAAGCCCAGGGTCATCTAGGTTGGAGTTGAAAGGAAATTGTAGCCCTACTCCTAAGAAACTTATTTCTTATATTCATGCCTGTAAGTTGATAGTGCGGGGTTGTTCAGCATATTTGGCACTTGTTCGGGACACTAGTTCAGACGGTCCTTCCATAGAGTCGGTCTCAGTTATTTGTGAGTTCTTAGAGGTTTTCCCTGCATATTTGCCCGACATGCCGCCAGACTGTGACATGCATTTCTGTATAGACTTGGAACTAGGAATCGGACCCATTTCTATTACTCCATACTGAATGGCACCTGCTAAGTTGAGGGAACTAAAGGACTAGTTGCAAGAGCTGCTCAGTAAAGGATTTATTAGACTGAGTGTGTTGCCATGGGGTGCCCCAATTCTAATTGTAAAGAAGAAGGATTGTAGCATGCAAATGTGAATCGACTACCGCCAGTTGAACAAGGTAACTATTTGAATAAGTACCCTCTTCCTCGGATAGATGATCTGTTTCACCAGTTATAAGGAGCGGCTGTATTTTCAAAGATTGATTTGAGATCAGGTTATCACCAGTTGAAAATTTGGGTTGAAGATATTCCCAGGCCAGCCTTTCAGACTAGGTATGGGCATTATGAGTTTCTGGTAATGTCATTCAGACTCACTAATGCTCCAACCGCATTCATGAGCCTGATGAACGATGTTTTTAAACCCTACTTGGATTCCTTTGTTATTGTGTTTATTAACGATATCTTGGTGTATTCTAAGACTAAGCAGAAGAATGAAAATCATTTAACGATTATGTTGGGATTGCTGAAGGAGAAGTAGTTGTATGCCAAATTCACCAAGTGAGAGTTTTGGTTGGAATCAGTGTCCTTTTTGGGGAATGTGGTTTCCCGGGAGGGAATCCAAGTTGATCCAGAAAAGGTGGAGGGGTCAAAAACTGGGCAAAGCCAATTAATGTGACAAAAATTTAGAGTTTTGTGGGGCTGCCCAGTTACTATCGTTGGTTCGTGAAGGGATTCGCCTCCATCGCTTATGCATTGACCAGATTGACATAAAAGGATGTACCCTTCCAATGGTCAGAGGAATGTGAAGCTAGCTTTCAGAAACTCAAGACTCTGCTAACCACAACACCTATTCTGGTGTTACCTGTGGAAAGGTAAAGATTTTGTTGTGTATTGTGATGCCTCACGATGTGGATCGGGTGTTGTGTCGATGCAGGAAGGGAAAGTTATTGCGTATGCCTTGAGACAGTTGAAGGTGTATGAAAAGAACTATCCCGCGCATGACTTGGAGTTAGCAGCGGTGGTGTTCACACTGAAAATTTAGAGGCACTATCTATATGGAGCTTGATGTGAGGTGTTCATGGATCATCCCAGCTTACAATATGTATTTTCCCAGAAGGATCTCAATTTGAGGTAGAGGAGATGGATGGAGTTACTTAAGGATTACGACATCACCATCTTATACCACCCAGGAAAGGCCAACATGGTGGCAGACACGTTGAGCAAGAAGACGGTGAGCATGGGTAGCCTGGCTTTCTTGGAGGCTACTCAACGATCGATGGCCATGGAGGTCTAGAACTTAGCAAATAGATTAGTGAGATTTTCGCTGAATGAAATTGGTGGAATGTTAGCCAACCTGGAGGCTAGATCCTTGTTGTTAGAGAAAATCAAAACCAGACAGTTTGAAGACGAAAAACTGGGTAAGATCAGAGATAAAGTCCGATGGGGAGAGGCCAAGGAAGCAGTGTTAGATGATGAATGGGTCTTGAGAATAAAAGGGCGAGTGTGTGTTCTACGAGATGGTGAGCTAACTAAAACTCTCTTGGCAGAAGATCACAACTCGAGGTACTCCACTGACCCCAGAGTCACGAAGATGTACCACGATCGAAAACAACATTATTGGTGAGGTAGGATGAAGCGATACATTATGGACTACGTGGCTTAGTGTTTAAATTGTCAACAGGTGAAGTACGAGTACTAATAGCCTAGACGGGTACTTCAGCAAATGCCTATCCCCGAGTGGAAATGGGAGAAGATAGCCATGGACTTTATGGTCGGTCTTCCTAAGGCTTTGGGTAAGTTTGACTCAATTTAGGTCATAGTGGATAGGTTGACCAAGTCGGCTCATTTCTTGATGGTCCAGTTGACCTACAACGCGGAGAAATTAGCCAAGATAAAGGTGAAAAAGGTTATTTAGTTGCATGAGGTGCCTGTTTCCATTGTATCAGACAGAGGCACTCAGTTTACTTCCCATTTTTAGAGGACTTTGCTGGCTGAATTGTGTACGAGGTTGGACTTGAGCACAACCTTCCATCCTTAGACAGACGGGCAATTGGAGCGAGCTATTCAAGTGTTGGACGACATGCTCCGGGCATGTGTGATAGACTGTGGGTGGTCATTGGGACAAGTTCTTACCCTTGGCAGAGTTCACCTATAACAATAACTACCACTCGAGCATTGGTATGGAACTTTTTGAAGCCTTGTATGAGAGAAAATGTAGGTCTCCAATTGGGTGGTTTGATGCATTTGAGGTGAGCCCTTGGGGGATGGATTTGTTAAAGGAGTCCTTGGAAAGGGTTCAAATAATTCAGGACCGTCTGGTGGCTGCTCATAGTATGTAGAAGCAATATGCAGACAAGAAAGTCAGGGACATGAAGTTCATGGAAGGGGAGCAAGTACTGCTCAAGGTGTCTCCCATGAAGGGGTGATGAGGTTCGAAAAATGGGGAAAGCTTAGCCCGAGGTATATTGGGCTATTTAAAATACTCCGATATATGGGGAAAACGGCTTATAAGCTGGCATTGCTGCCAGGATTTTCTGAAGTGCATCCGACATTTCATATGTCCATGCTGAAAAAGTACCATAGGGATGGAACATATATCATCAAGTGGGACTCTGTGTTGTTGGATGAGAATATGTCATATGAGGAGGGACTTGTAACAATATTGGCTAGAGAGCTTCGGAAATTTAGGTCCAAGGAGATTCTGATAGTAAAAGTTCAGTGGAATAAGCCACTTGGGAGACCGAGGCTGATATGCAGGTCAAGTACCCCCAATTGTTCACATAATCTGGTACATTTTTTCCAACTTTTGTATAGACCATTCGAGAACAAATGGTATTTTAATTGGTATCTGATGTAACCACATAGACGTCATTACGGGATAGTTAAGGATATAGAACGCAGAAATCTGGCTAAGGATGAGATAGGGAGGTTGTGAAATAAAATAAGTATAGAACTGTGAATTTTGGGGAGCTACTAGTTTTGGGGACTGCTGTAGTAGTGGGATTCCTACTGCAACGAGACCTCGTCAGCGGTCAGAGTCTCGACGTGGTGGAAATAGAGGAGTAACCATTTGGACTGCCATAGCGGCCCTATGACCACTGTAGCAGGTCCGTTGCAGTGAAAAGGTAATCGTTGCAGCGGATGACGGGAATCAAAAAGTGGGTTTAAGTTGAAATTTTGGTGTTTTCACCCTATTGTTTAGCAAAACGCAAATAGGAGGTCTAGAGGATGGAAAAACCTTCAAGAGAAGTAATTTGTTCACCAAATATTTCACGCATTTAGAAGATTTGAGAAAAGGCAAGGCTCCTGCGGAGTAGTTGAATTATTACCTTCCAAATCGAGGTAGGTTACGGTTATCGGGATAGACCTATATAATGGCATGTATAGTGTGCAATGTTGATTTATGATTGGTCTTCGGACGTTTATGGCATGTTGATCAAAATGACTAAGTTTAATGACTTGACCAGTCACTAGCCCTCGTATTATAAGATTCTCTCACCCTGTGGTCGACATTCCATTCCCCTTAGTCGTAGGTGCTCGTTCTATTTTGATTTGAATGGGCCGGGGCTCCCGAGGTACATATGGCTGGGTGTCTCGGTGATACAAACAAAGAAAAGACGATGCTTTTTAACGTGTGAGTCTATTGTTGTTAATCTATCTTAATATTGTGACTAAGATATGATATTGAATTGTGACGACTTGTTAAAGGTTTGTGTATATATGCTAATGTAATTACTTCTAATGAATGGTTAAAAGTTATCATACTCCGTTAATGAGAGGATGGTTAATTGATGATGACTTATTTGAGAAGTAGATTATAAGTTTCTGTATGATGCAATGATGCACTTGACATGTCTTTTATGAGAATGAGGAATGAAAAGATTTTAGCATCCTAAAATTAGAGGCTCGAGCCCGAGGGGAGTATTCGAACGAGCGAATAATATTATTTGAGTGGCTCGCGTTCAAGGGAAGTATCCGGATGAGCATATGAGTGGGAGCGGGTACCACGCCAGCACAGTACATGAATTTCTAGAGTCCTCTTCATGTCATGACTAACATGTGTGTACATGATTCATGTGGTTTAGTGTTAAGGGGAGATGGCGGGGCGTGTTCCCATCATGTTACCCTTGGTTTTGTTATTCGCTTATTGTTTGTGATTTCAGTTATGTTCATGGGGTGGATATGAAACACATTACGAGAATGTGCTAACTTATTATGGATATAATGCAAATTGATAACAATGAACATGGTGTTAATGCTAAGTGCGACTTTGTCACCATGTGTAGTTATTGAGTGGTTGTCGCTGTGAATAACTGAGGATTGTAGCTCTTAATAACTATTGTGATTATTGTACATTATGGTCGTTTGATGGATTCATGGAGTATGTTAAATGTTAATTGTTGATTTATTGAACTATGAGATGGATGACTGAGGAGGGAGCAACATGTTGAGCTACTGCCTAAGCAGTGCCGCTGCAGTGGAACCATTTTCGTTGTGGTGAGACCTCTTTGGTGGTCAAGTGACCGCTGCAGCGAGAGGCATAATCCAGTGACAGGCCGACTGATTCCTGAGTAGAGCTAGTGTTTATAAAATTTCTTGTAATTCTGCTTAAAGTTGAGGATCCTTCTTATATCTCTATTGTTGTACCTATCTGTTATTATGTAAGTTCGACCGATGATGCCTACCAGTACTGTCTCATGTACTGACCCTACTCCTACATTCTAGCAGTTCTTCGTGCCTTTACTTGTGAACCAACAACTTTTGTGGATTGATAAGGTGAGCAGACGAGGACACATATTACTCCTTCCTTGCAGATGTCCTTCTTTTGGACATCCGAACACTTTATTTCATTTTTAGTTTTAGTTCCTTAGCTTGTTAAAATAGACGTTTGGTGCAATGATAATCAGGTTCTGAAAAATTAGTTATTTGGTTTTGGTACGCATAATGTAATGATCAAAAATTATTTTTTCCACAATATTTGATTTATTTTTCATGAATATTTTGATTATGGGGGTAGTATCGGGATTCGTTTGGTTCTCTCAATGGAGGGTTAGTATGGGTACCAATCACGACCATTTGGATCGTGACAGATATAGACAAATAATAACTTAGTGGGTGTTATGATCTATTTTTAAATTCGCGTTCAAAATATTTCATAACTTGGAAATTTTCTGAAAAAGATAGAGTCACCACCTAATTATTATGGAAATTAGAAACCATTATTATAAAGGTATTTTCGAAAACCTTCGTGTAAAACTAGAGTTTGAGTAAGGGTTCAAATGATTTTTTGAAAAAGGCATTATGCACTTTAAAAAATTTCAAATGCGGTTACCAACGAATTTAAACATATGTGGCTAAAATAACTACTTATTTACAAAATAAAAAATTTAAAAATGATTTTATTTATACAGAAAAATTTAAAGTAGTTTACAAGAAAGAAAAGTATTTGACTATTCTGAGTTGAAAGAAATATTATTTGAAAACTTGTCTTAATATACTCAAAAACTTTGGATTAATCATCCCAAATTTAATTTTTCGAAAAGGCCCTTGAAACAAAGAACTAATACAAGCTAATCTCAAATCAAACAACATGGTCCACGAGCTTTGAATAAAATGAATGATTTTGATAGGAAACTTCTTTCATATTATTAAAAAATGCTCGAGTATAGAAAGACATATGACCTTGAAATAAGTTTTGTTAAAAGAAAATCTTAAGTCACAAGGTATTATTTATTAAAGATTTGGAGATTTAGACTTCTCAAAATGTTTTGGGAAAAAAATTAAACAATAATAATAATAATTTACAACTCATAATTCTCTTCACTATTTTTATTTTTATATTTTTTCTTTTGTTGGGTACTCATCAAGATCAAGTAAAGAAAGGCAAAGTAAAATGTTAGTATCACATATTCATAAAAATACAATTAAAAAAAAAATTAAAGGTGAATTGGTTTGGGCTTCTCGGCCCAAATATGGAGGCTACACAATGCTGCTTTGCTTGTGGGTTCAATATCTTCTTTATACTCATTCATTGCTGGCTGATTCAGGAAGTTGAGTATTGTGTTGGTCTTAGCTGCCCACAAGATATGCGGGAAGCAGATGACTCTAAGGGATTCCGTTGCGGTGTTACATGCATCAAAATAAAAAATCAGCAAGCATTAAAATAATTATCTATCTCATGGTAAAAAACTATCATATAAATAAAGAGGTCAACCAATAAATCATGTCTAAATTCTACATAAAATTTACATTTTAAATAAAGCTTAATCAAGTGAAAACTTCAATAATACACCCCCTACTGAATTCGATGTTCACTATTTATACAAAATTTCATAACTTAGATAAAATAAGCCAACAGTTCATACTTGCACATACAATAATAAAATTGGGTTTTTACCTCTTTACTCCAATCATACTTCTAGCAAGCAAACATAATCTTTTTTTGATATTATGAATAATATATTTATAAAGAAATGTGATACACAATGGTTCAAAGAGATCATGAATACCTCTACTTGATCAGAATGAAGACTCATTTTTGTTAAATTAAACCATATATTCATATTTATTAAAGAAATATTCCCAATCAACATATTTTCAAATGTATTTAGCTATATAGAACTTATACAGGAGAAGTATGTTCAGGTAAATTTCTCATGAAAGCATAATTAATTATTGATTTAGACAAAAGATCGAAGACAAAGAAGACTTGGCCTATTTAGATAATAGATAATACATGAGGATGGATCCATAATACAACAATAAACAAAAATAAGGAACTACACATTTTAGAGAGATCCTGATGAGCATTATATACTTAAAGGATTATTTTTGGAGATCTAGGTGTTCATAAAACTTAGGTATAATCAAGATATCACTAAAACATGATAGATGAAAGGGAGGAATCCTTCGCAACAAGAAAACGTCAATTAGTTCTTTCAACATTCAGGCTAAGATTAATCCAATAAGATAGTCATACAATATGTACATTAGACGTAGCGCTTAAGCCGCTTTAATCATATTGGGTTTAGAAACTACATTTCAAGAAATGGATTTGAGTTACAGGCCACTTACAATTGCTCAACGATTGCAGGAAGATTAGGGACAAATGAACTCTCTATTATCTCTAGGAATTTGTATGATGTAAGGTGGAAAATGAATCTGACCATACTTAAGCTCAACCAAGATAGATTTATGCTGAGTTTTGGCACACACGAATGAACACATAAGTAAAATGAAGACGAAGGATAAGAGATGTAAAGTAATTAATCAAAGCAAGTAAATCAGTCTGGAAGGATTTTAACATAAAATGGCATAAAACTCAACCTACTAGAACTTGAACTAGATTCTGGAAGAAAAAACACATACACACACATAATACTACTTATTTTGAGGTAGTTGTTTGTTAGCAAAAACAAAAGGGACCTTTTAACTCAGGATCACCTTAAAAGAATTGAGTTTTACAATCAAAGCTCCTTCTAGAGTTCAACTGTTTCATACACAGAGAAGAAACAAAACTTCTTTAGATATTAACTTGAGTTCCTCATACTATACACACACCATAACTTATTAGATGTAGCGCACATTAATGTATGTAACCATATAAATTCCTAGGATATTGTGAGAAGTCTAGGAGAATAGGAAAAAAAAAAGAACTGAATACTAAAGAAATGCCAAAAATAAAAATGTGCACATATGACTATGAACAAAAAAAAAAAAACTAAACTAACTATTGATGAAATTACTTGCAATCACTAGAAAAAATCCAAAAGTAACTACTCAACAGAAAATGAAAATAATATTAAGAATGTAAAAAACAAAAATCACCACTATGAACGAAAGCTAAACTACACTACTGATTAGATAGTCAATAAATGAAATATAAGTTAACTACTCTACAGAAAAGAAAAATAGCATTTAATACAAAGTAAAAAAGAAGAGAAAGAATTACTTGATTGGAGGTAGCGGACTGAGGCAAGGAGATTGATGAGGATGAATTCCACCATCGACTAACTTTGACTCAAAAAGCAGAGAAGGGTTACCAAAGTTTAAACTATAATCTTGATTAATAAAAATCTTATCTTAAAACAATATTTGTCCAAAATTTCATAAATATAGAATAATGGAAGAAATGTGGTGGTTTTTTTTATCTAGAACCGTGTTCATTTTCTTTATTTTTTCTCAAATTCTTCGTCATGCCTCCCAGGGAGAAGATGGACATGGGGGTTCTATTTATAGAATCCCCAAATGTTAAATTTAAATTTAAAATCTAGTTAAGAAAAATAAAAATATGAAAAGAAGCCATAAAAGTCTTACCTTTCATCTGGATTTGAGAAGGATGGAGACCCTTCTCCACTTTCACAAGCTAACAGTGGAGAAGGTTAAGTTTTCGGTGGATCTCAGAGTGATGGGATGGGTCTGCAACTTGGTTAGAAAAGAGGATAAGAGAGAGAGAGAGAGAGAGAGAGAGAGAGAGAGAGAGAGAGAGAAGAGGAGAAAGAGAGGAATGGTGATGAAGGCAGTTTGTTTGGTGAAGGAGAAGAAGGGATAGAAAGAGAAGAGGTTTGCTGGTGGGAGACGGTGGGATAGGGATGGAGAGCATCCGGGAAGGGTGTACAGATAGAAGGGGATGGAAAATGTCTAAGAAAGAGACCCCTTTTTGACTTGTTTTGGATTGTCCGATCATCTTGAACGGACAACTGAGATTAAACCATAGAAAAGGAAAATAATAGTACATAAAAAATCTCTCTCTCTCTCTCTCTCTATATATATATATATACATATATATATATTGTAAATACAATAAAATAGTTAAAATTAAACCATTCTTTAAAAAATAATTTAAGATAAAATGAGATGAATATTTTGTTAAATAATTAACCAAGCTTCTTGAATTTAACAAAATAAAATAACAATAATTTTTTTAAATAATGGACTAATCGTTAAACTCGCGTTGTAAATGACTTGCGATTTGCAAAATGACATACATACTAACATTTGTTTTACTAAAATAATTTTTAAACTGAACAAATAGGTATATTTAATATTTTATTATATATATATATATATATATATATATATATATATATATATATGTATATATATGTTAGGATATTTTTTCAAATAAAATGACAGAATATTATTAATTTTTTTTTGATTACGTGAAAAATAAATATTAATCTGTTTATGTTTTGAGAAGCTTGAATAATTAATTAAAATATAGCGGGCCAAAATTGAGTGTCAAAAACTACCTCTTTCTTTAGTCAGGAATGATGAAAAGAAGGCCTGGGTAAAGAAAATTGACAAAACCATTTTATTCTACCACCATATTCATCTCCGAAAATGACATGATTTAAAGGAATCATGTCTGAACCTTGGTATTGGGTTTTTGATTTGAAGACTTCAAAAGCTTATCTCAATGTCGAATTATGCAGAGACTGAGAAGCTTTGGAATGTGATGAGTAGGGAATCTTTGAAATATAGTCGAGATTTCAACATCAGCTCGCCTACATATTCCCGAAATAGGAATCAGGATGTTTACAGTTCGACTCAATTGGTTGAAAAGGTATCTCTTATGATGAAGTAACCTTTGTAGTTCAAGATGAATGACAAAATATTCTGAGTATGGAGAAGAAGTTTACAACCTCTTAGTCATGAATGTGACATGCTTCACATCCATAAGAACTTACACAAATATAATTTAAAAAACTCTTGGTGTGTTGTCATTTGGATTTGCAAAATAAGAAAAGTGCTCTAGCATGAGTTCAGAGATTACCCTAGACGTGAAACTGAAAAGAAGTTAAAACAAAAAGGAGTGACCCACATGCCTTCTAGTAGGGGTGTGGCTTGAATGTGGTGAAACTTAATCCTCAACTTATTTCCAAAGAGTTTGACATTTCTCTTCAAGACTATGCCCCAGTTCGCTGCTAAGAAAATGGTCCACGTTGCTTCACATGCACCTAGATCCTCCTATGAAATAGTATTTAATAATTTTTCATAAGTGGCACCATTTGATACTCTTTGAATATATATTGTGTTCACCATCCTCTTCGAATGGTATAAATATTAATATCCTTTTCAATAGATGATGTCACTCTTCACCACATATCATAGATAAATAATGATGAACGTTGATCTTCATCAGTATTTGACATTATAAATTATATGAAGAACATCGACCTCCTCCAATATTCGACGTTATAAATGTATGTGATCAATGTCGGCCTACTCTGGTACTCGAGTTTATAAATGAATATGATGAACATCGACGTCCTTCAGTATTTAACGCTATAGATAAATGTGATGAACATCGTCCTCCTTCGATATTCGATGTTATAAATGTATGTGATGAACATCGGCCTCCTCCGATATTCGACATTATAAATAAATATGTTGAACGTCGGCTTCCTATGGTATTCGACGTGATAAATAAATATGATAAATGTCACTCTCCATTGGTATTCAATGTTATAAATAAATGTATTAAATGTTGGCCTCCTCCGGTATTCGAATAATAAATAAATATGATAAATGTTGATCTTTATCGGTATTCAACATTATAAAATATGATGCCTCTTACGACATTTGAATGTATGATAGCACTCTCGGTAATTGAGAAGTGAACATGGTGGCCCTCTCAACTTTTGAATGTGTGATGGCCCTCTTGGCTTTTGTATGTATGGTGACCCTCTCAGCAACTGAAAAGCAAATATGATGGCCCTCATGCCTTTTGAATGTGTTATGACCCTCTCGGCAACTAAAAAATAATGTGATGGCACTCATGGCTTTTGAGTGTCTGATGGCCCTCTTAGAAACTAAAAGTAAATGTGATGGCCCTCATGGCTTTTGAATGTGTAATAGCCCTCTCGGAAACTGAAAAAGTAAATATAATGGCCCTTATGACTTTTGAGTGTGTGATAGCCCTCTCGACAACTAAAAAGTAAAAATGATGACCCTCATGACTTTTGAATGTGTGATAGCCCTTTCGACAACTGATTAAATATGATGGCCCTCTAAGATTTTGAATGTGTGATTTCACTCTCAACCACTAAAAAATAAATATGATGCCCCTTATGGCTTCTGAATGTGTGATGGCCCTCTCGGCAATTGAGAAGTAAATATGATGGCCCTCATAGATTTTGAGTGTGTGATGGCTCTTTCGGTAATTGAAAAGTAAATTGATGCCCCTCATGTGTCACGACCCGAGTCTATACCCTAGAAGAGACACGGTGCCTAGAGCCACAAGGACCTCAAGTTAGCCCATGGCATAGCATATCACTAACATGATCTGAAACTAAAAAGACAACTGAGGGGAAGCAATAAAACTTTAAGAAAAAGACATTTCCATAGAAATACTGGGAACTGAAAATTTAGTCATAAGCCAAAATACTGAGACATACAACTGAAAATACTAACTCTCTGTTTGAAAACCTCTACAAACTGATGAGCTGCTGGGACAAGTCCCCAGCTAACTCTACAAATTTGAAAACTGAAAGTACAACTAAAATAACTTAAAAGAACACATCTCCGGCCCCCGAATGATGAGAACTCACCAATACTAGCTGATCAAGTTCGCGGGGCTGAGCTTGAATACGTGAATCTATATCATAAAATGATATAGCACAAGAAGTATGCAGTCAGTACTTGAAGTATACTGAGTATATGGGATATGAAACTGATGTTTAAAACATCCTAATAATTTGAGAAAAATTGTATTATATGTAGCTAAATCCATAGGCTGAAGTTAAGTACAATGACCCTATCTAAGATGCATAAATACTAACATGATGTGATAGTTTGAAAACAATTAATGAAAATACAAGTAAAACTCACTTAAAGGTCATGTACATGTACTGAAAACTGAAGCTATAACTGTAACTGATCTAAATTGTACTGAAGCCAAACTATATTGTAGGAAGTCTATTAATTGACATATAACTATGTAAGCTAGATGTGTAGTTCGATGTATACTCCCCATTGATAGGGCCCACTATACCTTGCCAAGGTATAGTGACTAATCTGTGTGATCACTAACTGAGGTCCATTCGGCCTAATAACCTACAGTAGCACGTAGTTTTGGGAACCTGAATGCATTAAACTCCGGCCTACACGGTGCTAAGTGCTACTCCCAACTAAACATAAACACTGATAATATGGAAATTGGCGTCCTACGACTAAGTCAGAACTACTTTTTCTGAAAGTGTATTGAGATCTAAAGAACCATGAAAATATTGATAGCTCGAAACTGGTGTTCTAAGACTAAGTCAGAACTGCTTTATCTGAAAGTGTCCTGAGAATCTAAAGAACTATGAAAATATTGATCATACTGAAATCATGAGAGAATCATATATTTAAATCATACTATATAACATGCCTACTGAAATCATGCTACTATTAAGGAATGAAAATACATTATGCAATTGAGAGTAAAATCATGAACATCATATACTATTCATCATAAGAGCCTTGAAAACATGGAGGATATGAGGAAAATCATATATTGAATGAAAACCCTAAAACATGATTTCTACAGAATTGAATTTACTAGGGTTTCTAATAATAATTGGGACACAAGGGTGAAAGAAAATCCTTTTTGAAGTCCGACATACCTGGTCTTTTAGAATCCTTGCTAGCACGAGAATCTTGAAGCTCTTAGAGAGGAACTCGAGGTGTTCTTAAGAACCTTTGGAGCTAAGAGAATTGGGAATATATGGTGGTTTGAGAAGAATGAGAGATTAGATTAGGAAAAACCCTTTAATAATCCCTTTAGAAAATCCTAAACAACCTCATTTAGGAGTTAAATACATAAAATTTTTGAAAATACCCATGGAGACTTGCGCTAAAACTCTGCTCATTCGGTCACCACAAGTCACACAATAGGTCATTGGTTTCCACCACGACTCGTTGTGACTAGTTATTAATTCTGGATCCAATTTTCACTTCTCTGATCTTCTCCCTACAGGTGCTCATAACGACCCATCATTACGTACAGTCATCCTATGACTCATGGTGAAGGGACCAATTTTGCAACTTCTCTGAACATCATCCAATGGACAAACAGGATGGTCCGTCCTTTGATACAATGGTTCATTGTTTCTTATGATGAGTCATCCTATGATTCGGCTTAGTCGATCCATCTTGCACAATCTCAGAAGTCCATCTCAGGGTTCATCATCACGACTCGTCACTTGTAATAACAAGTTGTTACATCTTTACGTAGTCACTGAAATCATGATGCATACTCTTTAAAGATTATCCCATGACTCGTCACTATGACCCATTACACGTCATCATCACTTGACTTGTTGGTTCTAGAGAAGACTTGACCAATTTCTGAATTGCTGGCTCATGAAGAGGCATATTGTAACACCTCAAAAGTTCCTAATGCTAAACCCTAGACTTGGCATGAAAAACCAAAAAGAAACCAAAAATTCTTTCCTTAGAACGACTCAACTAATGAGTCATTGTCTGGAACAATGACCCATTAGAATAGTCATTGTAAGCTCCTGCAAATTTCCACCCAGGTACTAATGAGCCGTAGAATGACTCTTTGTATGATGTAACAAGTTGTCCTGTAGCTCGTTGTGACCCAGTCTAGAAACCTATTAAGTCTTTCTTTCAAACAACGAGCCAAACGTTGAGTCATTTTTTGATGTAATGACTCATCCTATAAAGTCATCGAATGAGAATCCAGAAAGTGCTTAACTTCTCTGAGTGACAATGGTTGGAAATGATGACCCATTGTTTTAGCTAACGGGTCATTCTGTCTATCTGTTGGTCAATATCTAGAAACTGTTCAAAATTTCCTCCAATGGAAATGGTTAGAAACAATGACCCGTTGTATCCACCAACTAGTCTTCGTGTCATCCTTTATGGGAATTCCACAGAATAGAAATTTCTAGTCCGAAAACAAGGACAGACACTAATGAGTCGTGGTCACCACCAATGACTCGTTGTGAGGCTCATTGGATCTGGATAGTCAGATTTTGGCATTTTCAAGGGTATTTTTATAAAATTTTAAGCTCTAAACTCCTAAAATATGTCATTTGGGGTACAATTAGATGGGAATTAAGGAAATTATTTGACGTACTCCTCTCATTCTCTCCCAAACTTATGGAATCAGTACATAGAAACTCGGACGGTCTTTTTCAAGCAAGAGTTAGGGCTTCTTCTCTCCCTCAGAGTTTAGGCGCTTTTCTTAAGGGTTCTTCTATAGGTATGTGGGGATTCAACATGGGAATTCTCTCACCCTTGTGCCCCAAAATCATCTTCAGAAACCTTCTATTAGTACGAGTTAGGGTTCTTTCAGACAAAATGTATGTTCAGTTAATTCAGTATATTTTTGCAAGTTCCCATAATTATTGCATTTGATTTTTCTTGATCTGAACATTATAGTATGACTACTAGAGCTATTTTTTGTATGACTTCTTTTGTATTGAGATTTGCATGATTTATAAGGTGGTTTTGAATTGTACTTTTTCTGGGGCTATTATTTGACTATAAACTTTTAGTATGAAGGTTTCAAGATAAAATTAGTATTTTCATATTGCAGGTATACTTATTATTTTTTAGAAATGTTAGCTGATTAATTTGGCGCTTTTATCATTTTATATTTAAATTCAGTATCTTCGGTTATCATGGGCCTTAGGACACTTTCAGATAAGTTGTTTTGTCTTAGCCTTAGGACATCAGTCTTAAGCTAATCAGTCTAGTTAGATATATCTAGAACTTCAGTTGGGAGTAGTACTCAGAAACGAGAGGACGGGGATTCAGCACACCCAGATTCCCAAAACTATGTGCCATCATAATTTATTAGCCCGAATGAGCCCCAGACAGTGATCACATAGCTCAGCCCCTATACCCTGGCAAGGTATAGAGGGCTCTTTTTGATAGGGTGTACACATCGAATTCCACGTTTATCTCACGTGGTTATGTGTCGGTTAAGAGTCTCTCCCACACTACAGTTCAGTCTCAGATCTTACAATATGTTTATGACCCTAAAATCTTTTTTAATCAGTTTTCAGTACTTTCAGATTTCAATTTATCTGCAACATGTATAATTTCAGTAAGGGTCACTTCATATATTTAGCATGTTTATTTATAATATTTTTTAGCATGATTATATTCTAAACTTTTATGACCTGTCATACTTAGTGCATACAAAGTAATGATTGTATATTTTCATGTGCTATATCATTTTGTGATATAGGCTTAGGTACCCAGCCTCATCAGCATTGTTACTTTCTCCAGGTGATTTCCAGCATTTGACAGTGGTGAGTCCTCATCCTTCGAGGGCCGGAGATTTGATTTTAGATATTGATTTTCTAGCTTTTCAGACTTTAGAGTTAGCTGGAGGTTTGTCCCAGCAACTCATCTTTTAGTAGAAGCTTTCGGACATATAGTTAGTTAGTTTGTCAGGTTGATGTTTAAATTTCAGATTCCATATATATTTACTTAACTTGGATTATTTTGCTACTCAGAACTAGTTGTTCCATTATTTCAGTTATGTTTCTACTCAATTTATTTAAAAACTCAGTTCATAGTAGTGTTATGCCATGTAATGGGTTTGCTTAGGGTCACTCGTGATCCTATGAACCGTGTTGTATCTAGGGTGTAAACTGGGGTTGTGACAAACTTGGTATCAGAGCCAGATTTAAAGTGTCCTAGGGTGTCTGAAAACTGCATCAAGTAGAGTACTTTTCATGGGTGTGAAGTGCGACTCACTTATGAGGAGGAGGCTACGAGGTATTTTTAGGAAAATTTCCTTTTTTCATAACTCTTATCGTGCATCGAGTTTTAATCTCAAAATTGTCCTCCTAACTCGTGCTCTACCATTTTCAGTTGACAATATCTCCAAAAAGAGGAAATGGAAGGAGGAACGGAAATGCTAATTATCCACCCACCAGCTCCAGTAGCCCCTCAGGACGATCAGGTGTCATATGCAGAGTTTCGAGCTGCTATTCAAATGCTGGCTTAGGTGATGATCAACCAGGTCAACCAGCAGGTTATCGTACCAGCCAATGCTAATAGGTTTGTAGCTGCTTTTGGAGTCTGAGATTTTACTCGAATGAATCCCCCAGCATTTTACAGTTCTAAGGTAGATGAAGACCCATAGGAGTTCATTGACGAGATTTAGAAGATCACCCAAATTATGGGTGTTACTTTTGTAGAAAGTGAAGACTTAGCCGATTATCAGTTAAAAGGAGTGGCTCAGATATGATAAGCAGTGGAAAGAAGGAAGCCAAAATGGTGTAGGTCTGGTGGAGTGGGATGAGTTTGTGATTGCATACCTAGATAGATTCTTTCCCTGGGAGTTAAGGAAAGTTATGGCCTCTAAGTTTTTGAACTTGAGGCAGAACGACATGACAATCTAGAAGTACGCGTTAAAGTTCACTCAACTGTCGAAGTATACTCTGGAAATGGTTGTGGAGCCAAGAGCTCTCATGCTTAAGTTCGTGAATAGAGTCTTAGATTTGGTAGATAAGGAGTGCAGGACTGCCATGCTTATCAATGAGATGGAAATCTCCAGACTCATTATCCACGCACAACAGATAGAGGTGAAGAAACTGAAGGAGATATAGAAGGAGAGTAAGCAGGCACGGACAAGCCAGTTTGAGTATTCTCAGCAGAGGTCGGGTGGTAGTAGTCACCCACAATAGCAATAGAGACCTCCACCACCTTCTTCAGCTAGTGCTCCTTCTTCTAAGGCCTGTAAAGATTAGAGGGGTGGAGCATCAAGCTCCTAGTCTCAGAGTCATGTCTCCAGTAGCTGCGCTTTTCCAGTATATTATAAGTGTGGCAAGAACCATCTGGGTGAGTGTCGTCTCGGCAAGGAGGGTTGTTTTGGCTGTGGCCAGTTGGGTCATAGGTTGAGAGATTGCCCATCAGTAGGATTGGGGAAAGCCCAGTCCACCACATCAGTAGCTCCACCGGGTCGTGCATCTCATCACAGTATAGGTGGCGGTATGTGCCATAACGCTTCTACGCCCTATCCTCCTATCAGGACTAGGAGAGCTCACCTGATGCAGTCATTGGTATATTGCATCTCTTTCAAACAAATGTTTATACTTTACTAGATCCAGGATCCACACTTTCTTTCGTGACTCCTTACATTGTTGTCTAGTTTGATATTAGTCCAAAAATTCTCTCAGAGTCGTTCTCAGTCTCTACTCCGGTCACAGTGTTTCATAAAGTCACCAAAGTTGATCTAGTAGAGTTAGATATGGTCGATTTCAACCTCATTCTTGGCATGGACTGGTTACATTCTTGCTATGCCTCAATTGACTATACAACCAGGGTCATCAGATTCCAGTTTCCTAACAAACCAGTCCTAGAGTAGAAGGGTAGTACTTCAGCGCCTAAGGGTCGGTTCATCTATCAAGGGGTACATCTATCACTTGGTTAGGGTCAAGGATTCTAGTTCCAAAACCCCAACACTTTAGTCAGTTCCAGTTGTATATGAGTTCCCCGATATCTTCCTGGAGTCCCTCCTGAGCGGAAAATAGACTTCAACATAGACCTTCTTCCAGATTCCCAGCCTATCTCTATTCCTCCATACCGAATGGCTCTAGCTGAGCTTAAGGAGTTAAAGAAATAGCTGAAAGAACTTCTAGATAAGGGCTTCATCAGACCCAACATTTCTCCATGGGGTGCCCCAGTCCTATCTGTGCGAAAGAAAGACGGTACACTTAGAATGTGCATCGACCACCATTAGCTAAACAAGGTCACAGTCAAGAACAGATATCCTCTACCCAGGATTTATGACTTGTTCGATCAACTTCACGGATCTAGATTTTTTTCCAAGGTAGATCTCAGATCAGGATACCACCAACTCAGGGTTAGAGAATGTGACATTCCGAAAACAACTTTTAGAACTCAGTATGGTAACTACGAATTCTTAGTTATGTCTTTTAGACTAACCAATGCTCCTACAACTTTTATGGATTTGATGAATAGGGTATTCAAGATGTAGCTGGACATATTCTATCATGACCCAAGCGGAGGCCCAAATCATAGACATGGGACAAGGGACCCTGAGGGACCCCAAGTCGACCTATGACTCATGCACACAACTAACCTCATTTAGATAAGTAGAAAGATAATCATAAAAACATAGCGGAAACATAACCATAGCATAACCTCACGGAATACAGAACGTATACAAGAGCTGAGTACTATATACTAGTCTGAAAGCCTCTACTACATACGATGGGTTGATGGGACAACATCTCCAACTAACCCGAATAATACTAAAACTCAAGATAGCATAAAAGTCTGTCAACAGCCCTCGGAACATGAGGACTCACCAATGAGCTGATAGTGCAAGCTGAGATGGACTAGGGATGAGGACGAGCCTGAGATCCGGACCCTATACCATGAAACGATACAACATAGAAAGTATGTGGTCAGTACGTGGAATGTACCGAGTATGCAAGATAAGTAAAACTGTTATGATAAGTAAAATCATTCAAACATATCATTTCATAACATAAGCTTTTAGAAAACTGAGAGGGCTCACATGTGTTCTTTCGAAATAAAAATCCCTCCATGATGTGACAATGCATAACTTTATAACACCAACTAACTCGAATGACTCAAAGCTGAGATGCAACAATTATGGGAAAGCTGAACATTGAGTCAAACCTTACTGTTAGAACATGCATGCATACATAATAATCTTGAGTAATGAATATGAAAATTTGAATCATACAAACAATGGGAGACTCGTCACTTAACCGACATACCACGATAGAGTTTACGTGGTCCCGACTATAATACTCAAGTGGGCAGAGCCGTCCAAAACCTTGCCAGAGGTAAGGACACTACCATGATATCGATATCAAGCTGAAGGGCCAATCGCCCGGGGATAGCTCACAAGGAAGGTCCCAATAATGTAATAATAGCAGCAACCTACGTTGGCGCATAGTTCTGGGGTATAGGGTGATTGACCCTTAACCCACTTGGTGCTAGACTCTTCTCCCAAAATATGCAATGCTCTACATTTTATATAATGAAGCTCAACATCGTCAATTGACGAAGCTCAACATAACCTAATGAAGAAGGTCAATATGAATCATGCATAACTCAACATTGTATGGAACAAAGCTCAACATTGTCTATTGACAAAGCTCATAATAACATCATGCCTAGAGTCAACATCATATGTAAATGAAGCTTAACATTGTCCATCGACAAAGCTTATAGTGACACACCACCCCAAATTATGATTTCATGCATATATGAGGCTTTATTTCGAAACATACCACAAGCTAGAATTTATAATAAGAGTTGAGGAAAATTTCACTTTAAACCATGTGGTAAGCTTATGTTGGGGAAAATCATTACTTTAAAACATCATGTGGATATCACCCAAAACTCTTATCATGCTTGGGTTTATTCAATTCACTTTGAAAGCATCAATACAATCATTGGTAGGGTTAGAAATATGCTTTTGTTATTCACGTCATCATCATCACACACGTATCACAATCACCTCTTCTATGAACTTTTCACCCATGGGCGTTTTAGATTCAAATTTTTAGAAAAAAACAATTTCTATAAGAGAAAACAAGTTAGAATTTTCCCAAGCTTTGTAAATCATCAATATCAACTCAATCTAATCATACCCATGAATGGAGATATAAGAATCATGTAATTGATAAAAACCCCATACTTGACCATTTATAGTTTTAACACAATTTGATAGGAATTTGGGCATGGGTGTGGAAGGGAGACACCTATTAAAACCCTACATACCTGGAAATGAAGAATTATATCACCCTTCAATTGCCCAAGATAAGATTCCAAAGGAAACCTTTAATTTTGGCCTTGAATTACCTCCTTCAAGCATTCAACCTTGCATGCATGGGGTGTTTGCACTTAGAATAAGTCTTCCCCTACTAAAACACTTCAAAACAATCCCTAAACGACATAGTATAGAGCCTTAGGACTAGAAAATGACGGAAGTTCCCTTACTAAAATGGCAGAAAAACCTGCACTAGACGATCCCACGATTGAACCAATGGACCGTGGTGTTATACCCCGTAGAATTCCCGGCACCTAGACGACTTATTCGCATGTTGGTTAAGCATATTTGAAGGCCATATGTGCTGGAGAAAGGCCCTGGAAAAGATCGGCCGAGAAACCTGTCGAACCATCGCGGAAGGAGCCGAGGCAGAGCCCCTCCGCGATGGCAGCGTGTCACGGAGGACAGGCCTCCGCGTTGGCTCCGTGACACGATGGCCTTGTCCAGGCCCAAGTATATAAAGCCCCACTTCAGGTTAATTCATTAAAACACTTAGGAAATTTCCAGGAAACAGAGAGAGAAATCAGAAAAAGGAGAGGGAACGAAGGAGATAATATAAATTTCGTCCGATTAAGCTGCCAAACGCAAATTAACTCCAGATACTGAGGTATTTAGCAGCAGAGAGGATTCCTACGGATTCAGTTTCGTGAAATACGACCGACGAATCATCGAGCCACCGAGCTAAGGTAAGTGGAATTGCTCTAAATTAGTGTCTATGTGTTCCTAGCTGTGAAGTGAATATTTCTCCCTTCTGGACCTCTGAAAAATAGCGAGTTTTCGACCGTCTTTCGATAAGCCTAAGTTTAGGCTATAAACTATATCGAAAGTGACGTTGCTCTTTAAAATAAAGCTGTATTTAGTATTAATTGACATATTTATGAAAGCAGTTGGGAGAAAATAGTTGAAGTACCGGCCGAGCCTCGTCCGACAGACGGATAGTTCGAGGATAAGGTATGTAAAGCTAGTTCCCTCGGCAAGTTAAGTAATATAGGTACAATATAGTAATTTAAAGGCCAGTAGGATGTTCAGAAGTCAAGTGTTACGTTTATTGCGAATGTTGATACGGTATTAGAAGCATCGAGTTGTAACTTGCGTGTAACTTGCCAGCATGATATAGACTCTAGTATAAGTGTTAGGAATTCCACAGTATGCTTTGTATGCGATGTGACACAGAATGTTAGGATATCATTATATTTAGTTGAAACCCAGTAAAGAGATGTAATATCGGTAAGACATCTCAGAAATAGAATGATAAGTTAAAATGAGGTTAGAAAGCATATTAGAAATGGCAAATCATGTTACTATAGGAACTCAGTATACAACATGGTTTTCAGCAGAAACACTATATCCTGTTCAGTATTAGCCCCAGAACAGTCTGGCAGGAGACTATATTCATACATATATATATTTACCAGCCTCAGCATGTATTAAATACGTACATATTACTATTACTAGTTCAGCATGTAATATATGCAATACTTTACCATTATTAGCGCCAGTATGCGGGACATGCAGATAGTATTACTAGTTGAGACCGTTATATTGTTTGGGGTTGGACTACCTAGCATCCATGACCGCCCCAGGGTTGATAGCTATATCGACTCGTCCGCCAGAGGATGAGGATACGTTGCTCTACAGAGTGGCATGCCGTCCCACAGGGGACGAAGATGGGATGCCAGTTTTCCCCATATTATGCCTTGGTCGGCTTTTACACACCCCTGTCGAGCGGATACGCCCGGGTGTTGATTCAGGAGTCCTTCAAACTCAGGTACAGTTATAGTCAGGGGTTCAGCGAGCCCAAGTGCATACCCAGGGGACCGGCGGGATGCTTATAGCTATTATAGGAGAAGGGATGACCGGGGTAGGGGTGTAGATTATGTGCTGGTTGTACCTCCCGGCTTATGGGGGCCGGGTAAGGTTTGTGTGTGTTATATTATGTTATGTTATGTTATGTCATGTCACGTTAGATACGAGTAGATCAGCAGTTGAGTGATACGTCTCCAGGTACGACCCCTATTCCCTTCCAGTATAATTAAGAAAAGGTATGACTTACATTATGAAACAGTTAATCTATTTCTTCCTACTTCAATTTAATCAGTTACATTATTGATGTCAGATATTTTTTTCAGTTATTGCTTTACATACTCAGTACCAGTGGTACTGATGCCCGGTGGGGCGCTGCATTACTTGCCTGCAGGTACTCATAGACGAGCAGGCGATACTACGTGATTCCTGTCAGCGATCGAGTATTCAGCTCCTGTCATCCGGAGACTAAATTCCAGAGGTGTATTTCAGTTCTTTTGTTGTATAGTACGGGTAGGTCGGGGCCTGTCCCGATCATTTCTATTGCTATTCCTAGAGGCTTGCAGTCTGTATATATTTCCCTGTGGTCAGATGAGCCGGTCGTGTGAGGCCGTGCAGTCGTATAGCTGTTAGTACTCTTTCTTTCTTTTATGTTGGCCGTGTGGGGCCATTGTTTGCAAGTAGTGGTGACCTTTCCGGTCACGTATCTTTCTAGTACTTCATGATTGAGTTATAGATAATTAGACAGCATGGTGGCCTTGTCGGCCCGCATAGGATTCCCTAAATTGATATGTTTCTGGTCAGCTGTCAGTACAGGTACAGGAGGCTATAGGCCAATGGGCCGGGGGCTGTGTTTACAGCCGTTATATAGCTCTTTATTTCCAGAAATGTGAGTTTGAGCTAGCCAGGCACCAGATGTGCCCAGGCTTAGCAGTCCAGCAGTTCAGGTCTTAGTAGGGCACCAGGTGCCAGTCATACCCCACAAGGCGGGGTGTGACAAACTTGGTATCAGAGCAGGTCGTATCCTAGGGAGTCTGCAAGCCGTGCTAAGTAGAGTCCTGTCCATGGATGTGTTGTGCACCACATAATATGGGTAGGAGGCTGCAAGGCATGATAGGATGGTTGTCTTTTATTCTTATTCGGTCGTGCTGTAGAGCGGTACAATATAGGGTTGAGTCCCTAAAAGCTTACTATATTATTTTGGTTACAGATAATGTCAGACCAGCAACATCCTATCACAGGTCGGAGCTTAGATGTTGTAGCAGGGGAAGGCACCAGTAGGATGCCTCACCCTCATTTAGAAACAGCCCGATCAGAGGGCACTACAGAGGCATCATCCCAGCCTCCTCAGCAGTCTCCACCACGTCAGGAGCCACTTGGGGCGACACTACCTTCAACAGTCCCTATACCGACACCTTCCAACCAGGAGGTTAGGAGTGCTGTAGTCATGTTAGCACAGATGATGGCTGCTCAGCGTCAGCCAATGCCGTCTACGGTTGCAGAGTTATCAGGAGGGCCCGGTAGTTAGAGGGTCCGAGAGTTCTTAGCTTTGAATCCTCCACAGTTTACACGTACGGACCGGACAGAGGACCCTCAGGATTTTCTGGATCAAATGCAGAGAATCTTCAGGGTTATGCATGCCACGCCTACCGAATCAGTTGAGTTGGCAGCATTCCGGTTATGGGATATCGCTGTGTTATGGTATGAAAGCTAGGAAAGGTCCCGAGGGAGAGATGTTTCCCCTCCCACCTGGTCCAGCTTTTCATGGGCCTTTCTGGATCACTATTTGTCGCGGGAGATTCGACATGCTCGGGTAGACCGGTTCTTACATCTGGAGCAGGGGGCCATGAGTGTTCGGGAATATTCCTTGCGGTTTGATTCTTTGGCCCGGTATGCACCGGCCTTTGTTGATACCATGGCATCCAGAGTACATCGCTTCATCATGGGGTTGAATCCAGAATATGTTGAGACTTGTATTACAGCCACACTGCGAGAGGACATGGACATTGCTCGAGTTCAGGCATTTGCCCAGAATATTGAGGGCATCAGACAGCGACAACGGGAGATCAGAAGGGTCAATCAGGAACAGCGGCGCTGGGACAGGCCAGTTGAGTTACAGAGGGAGGCCCGGGGAGGACCCAGGCCATGATTGTTAGACAGGCCGCCCAGGCCCCCGCCTCCGCCACAGTCGCAGGGGGGTAGGTTTAGCCGTAGGGGGCAGTCCGAGACTGGTAGAGGCTCGTAGATGGCAGATTCACCATTACAGAGGAGGACGGAGCAGAGTAGGTATACCATCCCATTTTGCCCTATATGCAGTCGACGCCATCCTGGAGAACGCAGGTATGGTTCCACCGCATGTTATATTTGTGGCCAAGAAGGCCATTTGATGAAAGATTGCCCAGCCAGAGGCCGAGAGGACCGAGATAGACAGGATAGGGCATCTGCAGGGTCATGAGCCACAGCATCCTCGACGGGGCGTAGGCCCTCAGTTTCAGCAGGCAGGGGTCGGGGCAGATCAGAGACTTCCATTACAGGTGCGGGTCCAAGCCGTACATATGCCTTACCAGGGAGGCAAGATTCAGAAGCGTCGCTTGATGTTGTGACAGGTATGTTAACTATCTGCTCACACCCTGCTTATGTGTTGATTGATCCAGGGTCTACCTTGTCCTACATTACTCCATTTGTGGCACGAAAGTTTAGTATTGCACCAGAATTATTGCAGCAGCCCTTTTTAGTATCCACGCCCGTTGGTGACTCTATCACAGCTAGCCGAATCTACCGCGGGTGTACAGTAGAGGTTGCTTACCGTCAGACCACAGTAGATCTGGTCGATTTAGAAATGATAGACTTTGATGCCATAATGGGTATGGATTGGTTAGTACCGTGTTTTGCCAATGTTGAATGTTGGACCAAGACGGTCGATTCCACTTCCCAGGAGAAGTAGTGCGGGAGTGGAAGGGCAGCACCGCTACGCCAAAAGGTAGGTTTATTTCCTACCTTCAGGCGAGAAAGTTGATATCTAAGGGATGTACTTACCATCTGGTCAGAGTTCAGGATGTCCAAGCAGAATCTCCGACAATCCAGTTTGTTCCAGTGGTGAACGAATTCCCTAATGTATTCCCTGATGAGTTACCTGGTATTCCCCCAGAAATGGAAATAGACTTTGCTATTGATTTGTTACCAGGTATTCAGCTGATATCAATTCCTCCCTATCGTATGGCTCCGGCAGAACTCAGAGAATTAAAGGAGCAGTTGAAAGATTTATTGGATAAAGGTTTCATCAGGCCGAGTACTTCACCGTGGGGCGCGCCAGTTTTATTTGTGAGGAAGAAAGATGTCTCGCTCCGAATGTGCATAGATTATCGGCAATTAAACAAAGTTACAGTAAAGAACAAGTACCCGCTCCCCAGAATTGATGACTTATTTGATCAGTTGCAGGGAGCCAGATACTTTTCTAAGATAGACTTGCGGTCCGGATATCACCAGGTCCGAGTACGTGAGAGAGATATTTCTAAGACAGCGTTCAGGACCCGATATGGGCATTTTGAATTTCTAGTCATGTCCTTCGGGTTAACGAATGCCCCGGCAGTCTTCATGGACCTGATGAATAGTATTTTCAGACCTTTCCTGGACTTGTTCGTGATAGTATTCGTTGATGACATTCTGGTGTATTCTCACTCTGAAGCAGATCACCGGACTCATTTGCGGACAGTGCTCCAGATTCTCAGGGACCGTCAGCTGTATGCTAAATTTTCTAAGTGTGAATTTTGGCTTAACTTAGTGGCCTTTTTAGGGCATATCGTCTCAGATGCTGGTATACAGGTAGACAAGCAGAAAATAGAAGCAGTAAAGTCATGGCCTAGGCCTACCACTCCGACTGAAGTTCGTAGCTTTCTGGGGTTGGCAGGATATTAAAGAAGGTTCGTTGAAGGGTTCTCGACCATTGCGGCACCTCTAACCAAATTGACACAGAAAGCAGCAAAGTTTCAATGGACAGAGGCATGCGAGCAGAGCTTCCAGGAACTGAAAGACAGATTAACCTCCGCTCCAGTGTTAGCATTGCCGGAAGGCACAGAAGGTTATTCAGTCTATTGCGACGCGTCAGGTGTCGGGTTAGGTTGTGTGTTGATGCAGCATGGTAGAGTAATTGCATATGCTTCCAGACAGCTGAGGAAACACGAAAAGAATTACCCTACCCATGACTTGGAATTGGCCGCAGTAATCTACGCCTTAAAGATGTGGAGGCATTACCTGTACGGCGTCCATGTTGATATTTACACAGATCATAAGAGCTTACAGTACATTTTTACTCAGAGGGAGTTGAATCTACGGCAACGCCGCTGGTTGGAACTGTTAAAAGATTATGATGTGAATATTCTATACCACCCCGGAAAAGCTAATGTTGTAGCAGATGCCCTGAGCCGTAAGTCAATGGGGAGCTTGGCGTATCTGCGACCTGAGAAGCGGAAGTTAGCCAAAGAAATTCATCAGTTAGCTGGTTTAGCCATTCGAGTAATGGAAACAGAAAATAATAGAGCAGTAATTCAGAATTCTGCTGTGTCATCATTAGTTACAGAGGCAAAAGAACGACAGTACGAGGATCCTGATTTAGTCCAACTCAGAGATAGAATTCAGAGAGGCAAGGAGTCAGATATTCAGATAACTGAGGATGAGGTGCTACGCTGTAAGGGCCGCCTTTGTGTCCCGAATGTTTCAGGGCTTCGTGGGCGGATCATGCATGAGGTACATTACGCTCGCTATTCCCTCTATCCAGGGGCGATGAAAATGTACCATGACATCAGAGACATCTACTGGTGGCCAGGTATGAAAGCTGAGATAGCTGAATTTGTATCTAGATGTTCTAACTGTCAGCAGGTGAAAGCGGAGCACCAGAAGCCGGGCGGTTTGACGCAAGATATAACGGTGCCTACATGGAAATGGGAAATGACAAACATGGATTTTGTAACAGGGTTACCCCATACCAGACGCAGAAATGATTCCATTTGGGTAATAGTTGACAGGCTGACAAAATCAGCTCATTTCTTGCCAGTGAAGGCTACCTTCTCAGCTGAGGATTATGCCGAATTATATATCAGAGAAATAGTTAGATTACACGGAGTGCCAGCATCCATTATTTCAGATAGGGGAGCACAGTTCACAGCTAGATTCTGGCAGTCATTTCAGAAAGGTTTGGGAACGCAGATCAACTTGAGCACAACATTCCATCCTCAGACAGATGGGCAGGCTGAACGTACAATTCAGACGCTCGAAGATATGTTGCGAGCGTGTGTGCTAGATTTTGGGGGTAGTTGGGATGAGCATCTTTCGTTGATTGAATTTGCTTATAATAACAGTTATCATTCAGCTATCCAGATGGCACCTTTCGAGGCATTATACGGGCAAAAATGTAGATCGCCGGTGGACTGGTTTGAAATAGGAGAATCAGCATTGGTTGTCCCAGACATTGTTCGACAATCAGAGGAAAAGATAAAGCATATCCGAGAACGATTACTGACTGCTCAGAGCCGCCAGAAGTCTTATGCAGATACGCGACGCAGAAATCTAGAATTTGCGGTAAATGACTGGGTATATCTGAAGGTGTCCCCAATGAAAGGGGTAATGAGATTTGGCAAGAAGGGCAAGCTTAGCCCAAGGTTCATTGGGCCATATCAGATTCGGTGAAGAATAGGCCGAGTTGCATATGAATTGAACTTGCCTCCGGAGTTAGCATCTGTTCACCAAGTATTCAATGTCTCTATGTTGAGGAAGTTCGTAGGGGACCCTTCTACAGTAGTTCAAGTTCACGATGTCCAGGTCACGGAAGAGTTAGCATATGAAGAGGTTCCAGTAGCTATCTTAGACAGACAGATTCGCAGGCTGAGGGCTAAAGATGTGGCGTCTGTCAAAATATTATGGCGTAACAAGAACCGTGAGGAAATGACGTGGGAAGCTGAAGAAGATATGAAAGCCAGATACCCTCACTTATTGCAGGCCTAGTCAGGCGACAGGTATGTCCGTATTATTACTTATCCAGTACCTTATAGTTGTATGCGTGTGAACAAGAAAGATTGATACTTAGTTATCCAGTGGATCCTAAAATATTACGTGCAGTACCTGTGTTGGACTTTTCTGCATTTCAGGTTTTTGCTATAGTCCATATTACAGGGGAAACTCTGTCGAAAGTTTTCTAGAAGGTAAGTAAGTAGTCCTCTAGATAACAGTGTACATTCGAGGATGAATGTTCTTAAGGGGGGAGAATGTTATACCCCGTAGAATTCCTGGCACCTAGACGACCTATTCACATGTTGGTTAAGCATATTTGAAGGCCATACGTGCTGGAGAAAGGCCCAGGAAAAGATCGGCTGAGAAACCTGTCGAACTATCGCGGAAGGAGCCGAGGCAGAGCCCCTCTGCGATGGCAGCGTGTCACGGAGGACAGGCCTCCGCGTTGGCTCCGTGACACGTTGGCCTTGTCCAGGCCCAAGTATATAAAGCCCCACTTCGGGTTAATTCATTAAAACACTTAGGAAATTTCCAGGAAACAGAGAGAGAAATCAGAAAAAGGAGAGGGAACAAAGGAGATAATATAAATTTCGTCCGATTAAGCTGCCAAACGTTGTCCAAACGCAAATTAACTCCAGATACTGAGGTATTTAGTAGCAGAGAGGATTCCTACGGATTCAGTTTCGTGAAATACGACCGACGAATCATCGAGCCACCGAGCTAAGGTAAGTGGAATTGCTCTAAATTAGTGTCTATGTGTTCCTAGCTGTGAAGTGAATATTTCTCCCTTCTGGACCTCTGAAAAATAGCGAGTTTTCGACCGTCTTTCGATAAGCCTAAGTTTAGGCTATAAACTATATCGAAAGTGACGTTGCTCTTTAAAATAAAGCTGTATTTAGTATTAATTGACATATTTATGAAAGCAGTTGGGAGAAAATAGTTGAAGTACCGGCCGAGCCTCGTCCGACAGACGGATAGTTCGAGGATAAGGTATGTAAAGCTAGTTCCCTCGGCAAGTTAAGTAATATAGGTACAATATAGTAATTTAAAGGCCAGTAGGATGTTTAGAAGTCAAGTGTTACGTTTATTGTGAATGTTGATACGGTATTAGAAGCATCGAGTTGTAACTTGCGTGTAACTTGCCAGCATGATATAGACTCTAGTATAAGTGTTAGGAATTCCACAGTATGCTCTGTATGCGATGTGACACAGAATGTTAGGATATCATTATATTCAGTTGAAACCCAGTAAAGCAATGTAATATCGGTAAGACATCTCTAAAACAGAATGATAAGTTAAAATGAGGTTAGAAAGCATATTAGAAATGGCAAATCATGTTACTATAGGAACTCAGTATACATCATGGTTTTCAGCAGAAACACTATATCCTGTTCAGTATTAGCCCCAGAACAGTCTGGCAGGAGACTATATTCATACATATATATATTTACCAGCCTCAGCATGTATTAAATACGTACATATTACTATTACTAGTTCAGCATGTAATATATGCAATACTTTACCACTATTAGCGCCAGTATGCGGGACATGCAGATAGTATTACTAGTTGAGACCGTTATATTGTTTGGGGTTGGACTACCTAGCATCCATGACCGCCCCAGGGTTGATAGCTGTATCGACTCGTCCGCCAGAGGACGAGGATACGTCGCTCTACGGAGTGGCATGCCATCCCACAGGGGACGAAGATGGGATGCCAGTTTTCCCCATATTATGCCTTGGTCGGCTTTTACACACCCCTGTCGAGCGGATACGCCCGGGTGTTGATTCAGGAGTCCTTCGAACTCAGGTACAGTTATAGTCAGGGGCTCAGCGAGCCCAAGTGCATACATAGGGGACCGGCGGGATGCTTATAGCTATTATAGGAGAAGGGATGACCGGGGTAGGGGTGTAGATTCTGTGCTGGTTGTACCTCCCGGCTTATGGGGGCCGGGTAAGGTTTGTGTGTGTTATATTATGTTATGTTATGTTATGTCATGTCACGTTAGATACGAGTAGATCAACAGTTGAGTGATACGTCTCCAGGTACGACCCCTATTCCCTTCCAGTATAATTAAGAAAAGGTATGACTTACATTATGAAACAGTTAATCTATTTCTTCCTACTTCAGTTTAATCAGTTACATTATTGATGTCAGATATTTTTTTCAGTTATTGCTTTACATACTCAGTACCAGTGGTACTGACGCCCGATGGGGCGCTGCATTACTTGCCTGCAGATACTCATAGACGAGCAGGCGATACTACGTGATTCTTGTCAGCGATCGAGTATTCAACTCCTGTCATCTGGAGATTGAATTCCAGAGGTGTATTTCAGTTCTTTTGTTGTATAGTACGGGTAGGTCGGGGCCCTGTGCCGATCATTTCTATTGCTATTCCTAGAGGCTTGCAGTTTGTATATATTTCCCTGTGGTCAGATGAGCCGGTCGTGTGAGGCCGTGCAGTCGTATAGCTGTTAGTACTCTTTCTTTCTTTTATGTTGGCCATGTGGGGCCATAGTTTGCCAATAGTGGTGACCTTGCCGATCACGTAGCTTTCTAGTACTTCATGATTGAGTTATAGATAATTAGACAGCATGGTGGCCTTGTCGGCCCGCATAGGATTCTCTAAATTGATATGTTTCTAGTCAGCTGTCAGTACAGGTACAGGAGGCTATAGGCCAATGGGCCGGGGGCTGTGTTTACAGCCGTTATATAGCTCTTTGTTTCCAGAAATGTGAGTTTGAGCTAGCCAGGCACCAGATGTGCCCAGGCTTAGCAGTCCAGCAGTTCAGGTCTTAGTAGGGCACCAGGTGCCAGTCATACCCCCCAAGGCGGGGATTGACAAACTTGGTATCAGAGCAGGTCGTATCCTAGGGAGTCTGCAAGCCGTGCTAAGTAGAGTCCTGTCCATGGATGTGTTGTGCACCACATACTATGGGTAGGAGGCTGCAAGGCATGATAGGATGGTTGTCTTTTATTCTTATTCCTTATAAATCTAATTCATTGAAATTCCATCCAATAAAACGGAAGAATTATAAATCTCCAAAATAATAGATAGAAATACCGCAAATAAGGCCATTGCGACACCCATCAAAGGAGTCGTTCCCCACCCAGGAGCTACTTTACCATATTCCGAATTCAATGGTTTTAATAAATCTCCTACTGCAGTTCGTCTTGGACCAGATCTAGAACTGTTCTCTAAAAATATCAAATTTAGATATTTGTACCCTGTCGAAGTAAGGAACCATGGCATATATGTTTGGAATAGATTCCATTTTGAGAGAGTTGAAAAAGCACTATCTCGTTGAAAGGTTCTATACATCTGCCCTTTCTCAACGCATTTCTTTAGACAAAGACTCCGTTTTTCCTCTTTTCGGATGATAAATCTTTCTCAGAACATGGAGTGTGAATCAAACCCATGTTTGAATTGAAATTGAGATACTGATGCAAGTTCTTCCCTTCTGAATCAGATAGATGAATAGGCTAGGCATAAATCGATATGCTGAAATTTAAATCAAAAATAAATAAGAAGAGGAGCCCATTAGATACAAATAATGAATCGTAATAGAAATAGAAAATAAAGTTCAGGTTCGAATTCCATAGACTATAGAATAGATAATATGGATGGGATTGTCTATAATGATAGACAAATGAAAGACTTTCTCAAGAGTCTAATTCATCCACTTGATATTTTTTGATTAAAATAGGTTGGGTGAGCTTGCAAATTAACTCAGTCTAATTGAATAAGTAAACAATTGAATTGGTTCAATTGCATGGTGTCAACGAAATCGAGTGCTAATTCCCATTTTATTGAATTGCCTCCCGTAGGAGTCTGGGCCGTGTCTCAATCCCAGTGTGGCTGATCATCCTCTCGGACCAGCTACTGATCATCGCCTTGGTAAGCTATTGCCTCACCAACTAGCTAATCAGACGCGAGCCCCTCCTCGGGCGGATTCCTCCTTTTGCTCCTCAGCCTACGGGGTATTAGCAGCCGTTTCCAGCGTCGTGCTGTAGAGCGGTACAATATAGGGTTGAGTCCCTAAAAGCTTACTATATTCTTTTGGTTACAGATAATGTCAGACCAGCGACATCCTATCACAGGTCGGAGCTTAGATGTTGTAGCAGGGGAAGGCACCAGTAGGATGCCTCACCCTCATTTAGAAACAGCCCGATCAGAGGGCACTACAGAGGCATCATCCCAGCCTCCTCAGCAGTCTCCACCACGTCAGGAGCCACTTGGGGCGACACTACCTTCAGCAGTCCCTATACCGACACCTTCCGACCAGGAGGTTAGGAGTGCTGTAGTCATGTTAGCACAGATGATGGCTGCTCAGCGTCAGCCAATGCCGTCTATGGTTGCGGAGTTATCAGGAGGGCCCGGTAGTTAGAGGGTCCGAGAGTTCTTAGCTTTGAATCCCCCACAGTTTACACGTACGGACCGGACAGAGGACCCTCAGGATTTTATGGATCAAATGCAGAGAATCTTCAGGGTTATGCATGCCACGCCTACCGAATCAGTTGAGTTGGCAGCATTTCGGTTACGGGACATCGCTGTGTTATGGTATGAAAGCTGGGAAAGGTCCCGAGGGAGAGATGTTTCCCCTCCCACCTGGTCCAGCTTTTCAGGGGCCTTTCTGGATCACTATTTGCCGCGGGAGATTCGACAAGCTCGGGTAGACCAGTTCCTACATCTGGAGCAGGGGGCCATGAGTGTTCGGGAATATTCCTTGCGGTTTGATTCTTTGGACCGGTATGCACCGGCGTTTGTTGATACCATGGCATCCAGAGTACATCGCTTCATCATGGGGTTGAATCCAGAATATGTTGAGACTTGTATTACAGCCACACTGCAAGAGGACATGGACATTGCTCGAGTTCAGGCATTTGCCCAGAATATTGAGGGCATCAGACAACGACAACGGGAGATCAGAAGGGTCAATTAGGAACAGCGGCGCCGGGACAGGGCAGTTGAGTTATAGAGGGAGGCCCGGGGAGGACCCAGGCCACGATTGTTAGACAGGCCGCCCAGGCCCCTGCCTCCGCCACAGTCGCAGAGGGGCAGGTTTAGCCGCAGGGGGCAGTCCGAGACTGGTAGAGGCTCGCAGATGGCAGATTCACCATTACAGAGGAGGGCGGAGCAGAGTAGGTATACCCTCCCACTTTTCCCTATATGCAGTCACACCATCCTGGAGCATGCAGGTATGGTTCACCCGCATGTTATATTTGTGGCCAAGAAGGCCATTTGATGAAAGATTGCCCAGCCAGAGGCCGAGAGGACCGAGATAGACAGGATAGGGCATCTGCAGGGTCATGAGCCACAGCATCCTCGACGGGGCGTAGGCCCTCAGTTTCAGCAGGCAGGGGTCGGGGCAGATCAGAGACTTCCAGTACAGGTGCGGGTCCAAGCCGCACATATGCCTTACCAGGGAGGCAAGATTCAGAAGCGTCGCCTGATGTTGTGACAGGTATGTTAACTATCTGCTCACACCCTGCTTATGTGTTGATTGATCTAGGGTCTACCTTGTCCTACATTACTCCATTTTTGGCACGAAAGTTTAGTATTGCACCAGAATTATTGCAGCATCCCTTTTTAGTATCCACGCCCGTCGGTGACTCTATCACAGCTAGCCGAATCTACCGCGGGTGTACAGTAGAGGTTGCTAACCGTCAGACCACAGTAGATCTGGTCGAGTTAGAAATGATAGACTTCAATGCCATAATGGGTATGGATTGGTTAGTACCGTGTTTTGCCAACGTTGAATGTTGGACCAAGACGGTCCGATTCCACTTCCTAGGAGAAGCAGTGCGGGAGTGGAAGGGCAGCACCGCTACGCCAAAAGGTAGGTTTATGGAAGGGCAGCACCGCTACGCCAAAAGGTAGGTTTATTTCCTACCTTCAGGCAAGAAAGTTGATATCTAAGGGATGTACTTACCATCTGGTCAGAGTTCAGGATGTCCAAGTAGAATCTCCGACAATCCAGTCTGTTCCAGTGGTGAACGAATTCCCTGATGTATTCCCAGATGAGTTACCTGGTATTCCCCCAGAAAGGGAAATAGACTTTGCTATTGATTTGTTACCAGGTACTCAGCCGATATCAATTCCTCCCTATCGTATGGCTCCGGCAGAACTTAGAGAATTAAAGAAGCAGTTGAAAGATTTATTGGATAAAGGTTTCATCAGGCCAAGTACTTCACCGTGGGGCGCGCCAGTTTTATTTGTGAGGAAGAAAGATGTCTCGCTCCAAATGTGCATAGATTATCGGCAATTAAACAAAGTTACAGTAAAGAACAAGTACCCGCTCCCCAGAATTGATGACTTGTTTGATTAGTTGCAGGGAGCCAGATACTTTTCTAAGATTGACTTGCGGTCCGGATATCACCAGGTCTGAGTACGTGAGAGAGATATTCCTAAGACAGCGTTCAGGACCCGATATGGGCATTTTGAATTTCTAGTCATGTCCTTCGGGTTAACGAATGCCCCGGCAGTCTTCATGGACCTGATGAATAGTATTTTCAGACATTTCCTGGACTTGTTCGTGATAGTATTCATTGATGACATTCTGGTGTATTCTCGCTCTGAAGCAGATCACCGGACTCATTTGCGGACAGTGCTCCAGATTCTCAGGGACCGTCAGCTGTATGCTAAATTTTCTAAGTGTGAATTTTGGCTTAACTCAGTGGCCTTTTTAGGGCATATCGTCTCAAATGCTGGTATACAGGTAGACAAGCAGAAAATAGAAGCAGTTAAGTCATGGCCTAGGCCTACCACTCCGACTGAAGTTCGTAGCTTTCTGGGGTTGGCAGGATATTACAGAAGGTTCGTTGAAGGGTTCTCGACCATTGCGGCACCTCTAACCAAATTGACACAGAAAGCAAAGTTTCAACGGATAGAGGCATGCGAGCAGAGCTTCCAGGAACTGAAAGACAGATTAACCTCCGCTCCAGTGTTAGCATTGCCGGAAGGCACAGAAGGTTATTCAGTCTATTGTGACGCGTCAGGTGTCGGGTTAGGTTGTGTGTTGATGCAGCATGGTAGAGTAATTGCATATGCTTCCAGACAGCTGAGGAAACACTAAAATAATTACCCTACCCATGACCTGGAATTGGCCGCAGTAATCCACGCCTTAAAGATGTGGAGGCATTACCTGTACGACGTCCATGTTGATATTTACACAGATCATAAGAGCTTACAGTACATTTTTACTCAGAGGGAGTTGAATCTACGGTAATGCCGCTGGTTGGAACTGTTAAAAGATTATGATGTGAATATTCTATACCACCCCGGAAAAGCTAATGTTGTAGCAGATGCCCTGAGCCGTAAGTCAATGGGGAGCTTGGCGTATCTGCGACCTGAGAAGCGGAAGTTAGCCAAAGAAATTCATCAGTTAGCTGGTTTAGCCGTTCGAGTAATGGAAACAAAAAATAATAGAGCAGTAATTCAGAATTCTGCTGTGTCATCATTAGTTACAGAGGTAAAAGAACGATAGTACGAGGATCCTGATTTAGTCCAACTCAGAGATAGAATTCAGAGAGGCAAGGAGTCAGATTTTCAGATAACTAAGGATGAGGTGCTACGCTGTAAGGGCCGCCTATGTGTCCCGAATGTTTCAGGGCTTTGTGGGCGGATCATGCATGAGGTACATTACGCTCGCTATTCCCTCCATCCAGGGCGACGAAAATGTACCATGACATCAGAGACATCTACTGGTGGCCAGGTATGAAAGCTGAGATAGCTGAATTTGTATCTAGATGTTCTAACTGTCAGCAGGTGAAAGCGGAGCACCAGAAGCCGGGCGGTTTGACGCAAGATATAACGGTGCCTACGTGGAAATGGGAAATGACAAACATGGATTTTGTAACAGGGTTACCCTGTACCAGACGCAAAAATGATTCCATTTGGGTAATAGTTGACAGGCTGACAAAATCAGCTCATTTCTTTCCAGTGAAGGCTACCTTCTCAGTTGAGGATTATGCCGAATTATATATCAGAGAAATAGTTAGATTACACGGAGTGCCAGTATCCATTATTTCAGATAGGGGAGCACAGTTCATAGCTAGATTCTGGCAGTCGTTTCAGAAAGGTTTGGGAACGCAGATCAACTTGATCACAACATTCCATCCTCAGACAGATGGGCAGGCTGAACGTACAATTCAGACGCTCGAAGATATGTTGCGAGTGTGTGTGCTAGATTTTGGAGGTAGCTGGGATGAGCATCTTTCGTTGATTGAATTTGCTTATAATAACAGTTATCATTCAGCTATCCAGATGGCGCCTTTCGAGGCATTATACGGGCGAAAATGTAGATCGCCGGTGGGCTGGTTTGAAATAGGAGAATCAGCATTGGTTGGCCCAGACATTGTTCGGCAATCAGAGGAAAAGATAAAGCATATCCGAGAACGATTACTGACTGCTCAGAGCAGCCAGAAGTCTTATGCAGATACGCGACGCAGAAATCTAGAATTTGCGGTAAATGACTGGGTATATCTGAAGGTGTCCCCAATGAAAGGGGTAATGAGATTTGGCAAGAAGGGCAAGCTTAGCCCGAGGTTCATTGGGCCATATCAGATTCGGCAAAGAATAGGCCGAGTTGCATACGAATTGAACTTGCCTCCGGAGTTAGCATCTGTTCACCCAGTATTCCATGTCTCTATGTTGAGGAAGTTCGTAGGGGACCCTTCTACAGTAGTTCCAGTTCAGGATGTCCAGGTCACGGAAGAGTTAGCATATGAAGAGGTTCCAGTAGCTATCTTAGACAGATAGATTCGCAGGCTGAGGGCTAAAGATGTGGTGTCTGTCAAAATATTGTGGCGTAACAGGAACCGTGAGGAAATGATGTGGGAAGCTGAAGAAGATATGAAAGCCAGATACCCTCACTTATTTCAGGCCTAGTCAGGCGACAGGTATGTTGATCGTGGGCAAAAATAGCATGCCCGAGTGATGCTTTATACCTTAATTTAGTCTTATTTATCTAAGTTATTTTATACATTTTCATGTGACTTTATGTAAATGTGAATATATACTAACCAACATAATTAGTCCTTGTTTTTGAAGGTTAATAATGCATTTGAGGAACTAATTCATGATTTGGTGAAGTGGAGGAATGGAATCAAGAGCAAAACATGAAAGTCAACAAGAAAACATGCAATAACTGGCACCCTGCGCGATAGGGGCCGTGGCACGCTGCCAACGCGGCAACACTTGGCCAAAAATTGCATTTTTTGGCACATTCCAGTGAGGGTACGCGTTACCAACGTGTCACAGAGGTCAAGTAGGGCGTTCAGCTCCGTGACACGTTACTGTTCCACCACAGGCCAAATTTTGCAATTTTTCAGCATAGTATAAATTGAACCCTTAGCTCCTAAAATCATTGGGTCACGATTTTATTCTGAAAAACCACCTAGGAGTGAAGGGAGAAGTGGGAGAACTCATCTAGGGTTTATCAAATTCCCTTCTCATCTACCAAATTCATGTAAGTATGTTAGTTTAGTATTAGTTAATTGTAGTTTTACGAACATGAATGGCAAGAACCCTTCCTCTAGGGTTGAAGCCATTAATTATGATTGTGCTTTTATGAAATTGTTTTGGAATTAAGTTATTGATTGTTGTTTTCGTCTTGCATTCTGGATTGTTGGTTGTTTTTATGATTGATCACCATGAAAGCATATTTGTTAGCTTGAGTAATAGCTTGAGAAAGCATTACCTAGGTCAGGACATGAGAATGTAAGGAGCATGTTTGTATCTCGGGAGATATATTGTGTCGGGATAGAAATATACCTCACACCGTGCTTGGTTGACACACGGGGGTTATGAAAGACCAACTTGGGATGTCACATCACCACTCAAAGAAGTAGTTGTGAGGCTAAGTTGAGTTAAATGGTTAGACGTACGAAAGTCCCTAATCGTTTCCCCGTAAACCACAACATAATTGATTGCCCGGGACTAGAAAATTAAACTCCTCGCTCACAATGATGCAGTGAGGCTAGATTGTCGTGTTTAGAGGCTCGAAAGACCATAAACATGCAATTCTAATTATGTGAAATAACAATTGATAGTTCCATGCTTAACCCATTGCAAATCGTAGGATCGCATGATTAATTGGTTTTAACTCTATGTTGCTCCTAGAGTGATTTCAGAATATTTCGTTGACCCAAACTTAGACTTAATTAATCTCAATCGAAAATGTCTATAACCAACACTTGAGGTATTTAAGATCACAATAGAAATGGATAGTTAGAGGAATGGGTCCAGTCCCTGTGGGTTCGACAATCCGGTTCTTAAAAAGAGCCACTATATTACTTGCACGACCCGTACACTTGCGGACGCGCGAATCTGGCACGTCTTGTTTTTGGCGCCGTTGCCGGGGACTCGGCGAAGTTTTGATAATTTATCTATTTTTGTGTGATTTTTGAATTTCCTTAAGTGTTGAGAAACTTGGTCTTAGTGTGCTTAATTGCAGGTAACAGGTTGTCCTGCCGAGCTGGCTAGAAATAGAGAGCTTGTGGAACCGTTGCTGGAACCTCAACGTCAAATCCATTTGCAAAGGAGAGTAGCTCTAGAGCAAAAGCTGAAGAGACTTCAAGAAAAGGTGCAACAACAACCACCCGCAGGACAAGCACAATTGTCATCCGAAGCAATGGTAGTAAGACCAGTTCGCGAAGTGGCAATCCCACTAGCGACGAATGTGACCTCTAGCATCCGTAAATCGGAACCTGGAGGGCACTTTGAGCTTAAACAGAACATGGTGCAGCTGTTACATTCTAGTGGTCAATTCACTGGGATGGCACATGAGGACCCACAGCAGCACTTACAGAGCTTTTTAGAGATTAGTGACACGTTTGTCCCCACCGGCGTGTCCACAGATTATGTCCGAATGACCCTCTTCCCATTTTCACTGTTGGGAGAGGCGAAAAAGTGGCTGAAGGCTGAGCCACCGAACTCCATAACTTCATGGAATGACTTGGCTAAGAAGTTCCTTATCAGATTCTTCCCTTCAGGCAAAACTGCAAGGTTGAGAAGTGAAATACTCAGTTTCAAGCAGAGGCCTGATGAGAACTTATATATGGCTTGGGAAAGATTCAAGTCATTGTTGAGAGATTGCCCCCATCACCAGCAATCAAATGAAGTGCTGGCCCATACCTTTGTAGAAAGTCTAGACCCACACACAAAAATATTACTAGACTCTGCATCGGGTGGGCAAGCCTTGGATAAGACTTATGATGAGTTGTACACCTTGTTGAATAGAATTGCACAAGGAAATCCAGAGTGGCACAGTGAGTCATTGAGAGGGGCAGGAAAGAGATCGGGGTTGATAGAAGTAGATGGTTTGAATGCCTTGGCAACACAGTTAGCTTCGTTCCAGCATCAAATGATGACTCAGTTCAATAAACTGAGTATGAACCAACGCCAGGGCCAGGTTAATGCAGTTCAGCAAGCTCCGAGTTGGTGTGAAATTTATGGTAATAATGGGCACCATGCTGAATCTTGTGGAGCCAATCCGGAGTCAGTCAATTTTGTTAGTAATGTGCAGCGCAACAATCAGAATTTTGAAACCCGTTACAATAGAAATTGGCAGGGCCACCCGAATTGTTTTTGGGGTGGTAACCAAAAGCAAAATTATATGCAACCTCAACAGCAGCAGTATCAGCAGAATAGGCAGAATGATGGGCAATTGAGTAGAAACATTGAGGAAACATTGCAGAAAATCATGGAGACCCAGACTCAGTTAGTGGAAAATCAGGCGAGGATGGCAACAGACTTAATGAATCAGCAAGTAGCCACCCGAAATCTTGAAAAACAAGTGGGTCAGATAGCAGCTGCTCAAAACATGAGATCGCAGGGGGGATTACCAAGCGACACAGATCCTAACCCCCGGCAGATCAATGCCATCAGTTTGAGAAGCGGTAAGCAATTAGCTGATGCAGTGCCAAAAGAGCTGAGAAAGGAGGTGCAGCCGGAGTTGGTTAGACTAGGACCATCCATCAACATGGGAGATAATCAGAGTGCTAGGCAACAAAATGCACAACTTCCATTGCAGCCAGCACAAAGACCACCACCACCATTCCCTCAGAAATTCAGAAAGAGCAAGGAAGAGGAATGCTTCAAAAAGTTCTTTTAGAGCTTCAAAGAACTTCACATAAATTTGCCTCTTATTGATGTCTTGCAGGGAATGCCCAAGTATGCTAAATACTTGAAAGACTTGATGGCGAACAAAGTGAGATTGGTGGACGTCCAGACTGTAGCACTGACTGAGGAGTGCAGTCACAGGGTATTGAGCAAAATGCCAAAGAAGCTCAAAGACCCAGGGAGTTTTACCCTCCCCATACAAATTGGTAAAGCTGAGGTGCTACGAGCTTTGTGTGACTTGGGGGCGGCAGTTAATCTAATGCCCCTATCCTTATTCAACACCCTGGGGTTAGGAAAACTGAGGCCAACAAGGTTGATGCTGCAGCTGGCTGACAAGTCGCGAGTGACACCTGATGGAATAATAGAGGACCTTCTCATCAAAGTAGGTAAGTTCATTAAACCTGCTGATTTTATTGTCTTAGATTTTCAGGTTGATGACCAGGTACCCCTGATCTTGGGACGACCATTCTTTTCCACTGGAGGAGCGGTGATTGATTTGAAAACAGGGACCCTGAAAATGAGGGTTGAGGATGAAGAAGAAATCTTCCGCGTTTACCAAGAAATGAACCCATCTACACACTACAGAAACCTTTGTCAGGTTAGTATGTTGGCAGAAGGTAAGTGTGGGGTGGAGGATTCCACAGGTGCAGGGCCAAAGGCAATTACAAGTGTTCAGCCCAAGTCTGATAGAGGGCTTCAATTTAAGAAGAAGTGGGAAAAAGAGAGGAACAGAGTGGAGGCTGTTTCCTCTAAACAACAAAAGAAAAGGAGATGGTTCTCGAAAGAGAACCCAGGTATGAGGATGTCCTGAAAAGGATAGTTCACGTCGGGCAACGAAGTAAAATAAGGCGCTGCTTGGGAGGCTACCCAAGGGTACCTCAGGTACACTTTGTTAATTTTGGTTTTGTGTTGATTTTGTTATTTTTATTTTGTTTGTATTTTTGGTGGAAAGTTAAGCACAGATGGCGGGAAGTCTGAGTACCGAGAAGGTGGAAGCTAAAGAGCATGGAATAGAAGAAGTGTGGGGTCAAACACCCATCTCTGGAACTTGAAAGGACAACTTGCTTTTAGCTTGGCATAAAGGCTCAGGGAGTATTTCTCATCCTTTAAATGTTAACTTAATGCTATGAGGACATAGCATGATTTAAGTGTGGGGTGAGAAAAATTTCAAATTTTTTGTGCTTAACAATTTTTGGTGAATGTAATGCTTTTTTGGTGAATGTTATGCTTCAAAATTTGAAAAATTTGAAATTTTTTTGTGAATCAAGCATGACTTCATCACCCGTTGGTTTTTCTTGTCGGTTCTTTTCCGACGGGGGGTCTTTGAACCGAAGAATAAAAATTTTTCTTTTTCTTTCCTTTCTCTGTATATAGTGTTTTAGTCATAGTTAGGGACTGTTTCAATGATGGATGGATGACGACCGTCTTGAGGAAAAATTAGTCGGTAGGTGATGGGTTTTTGAAACCATAACTATGTGGTGCTTGATGTTCTTGTTATGTGCTATACGTGATTGGAAGATGCAAGTATGTTCAGTGTGAAGCATGCAATTGTATAACTGTGTTTGAGACACTTAAGCTCTTGAATTTGACTCAATATGATTGAAGATTAATCTAAATTCTTGTGCTAGCTGAGTAAGAGTCTGATGAATATGTCTTGATTTGAGCATGTGCCATGTGTGTAAGGTTTTTGAGTATTCTGTGCCATTGTGGAATGTCTAGAACTTGCCTGGTGTGTTTATAAAACGAAATGAAGGATGTGAATAGTAGGAGATGATTTAGGCATTTCATTGAATGAACCAAATTTTTATCCCTCATTTTACCTACCTTGGAAAGATTAATCCTAGTTAGCCCCGTTGAGCCTTGAGCCTATTCTTTGACAGCTGCAACATAAGATTAATCCTTTTTCTTTTAGTAGCCTTGTGTTTGATCTAAAACTCCTAAGCGCTTGAGTGGAAAAATATGAAAGAGTAAAGGAGTGAAAAGAAAGGAAAAGTAGCAAGTTGTAGAAGTGAAAAAAGGACAAAGGTGCACATGCGTGAAAATGGTTGATTATTAGTAAGGAGAAGGGAAACAAATTAATGAAAAATTATATAGAACTCCTTACTAATAAGCTGAAAGTGCCTAAAGAAATGGGGGAACATAAGAGGAACAAGAAAGATGAAAGGAGAAAAAGGTAAAGTAAGGAAAGGGAAGTTCGTAAGGAGGGCGTAATGTATTAAAAGCGCTTAGGAAAGATAGTCACTATTACTGGCCATAATAGTACCTACCTGTCCCTTAGCCTACAGTACAACCCATTAAGTCCTACTTGATCTTACATTCACACATCCTTAAATTAGAGGAATAAAACACTAAGGGAAAGCTTATGGGTCATTACATGATGCATATGAATTCTTTGTGAGAGTGAGCGTAATTCTATTCATGTACCCACAGATGTTGTGATTTAAAAAATTGTTTTTGCGTGTGATTGGGTAACTCTCTTTCCGTGAGGGGCACATGTTGAATGAAGGATATAATTCATATGGGATTTCTTAATCAGTTGATTTGCATGATTTTGCTAAGATTGAGAGTCGATTCTTGAGGTTAAGAAGTCTTAACATAGTTGTACTTCATTTCAATGATCAAATCGTGCATGCTCTTTCTTTAGCTTGTTATCTTACGTAATCATTGTAGCCGTAGCTTGAATATTCTTGCTAAATGAGTTATGGATGAGTCTCCATATGCATGAGATGTAATAGGTTGTTCGAGGACGAACAAGACTTTAAGTGTGGGGTAGGTGATCGTGGGCAAAAATAGCATGCCCGAGTGATGCTTTATACCTTAATTTAGTCTTGTTTATCTAAGTTATTTTATACATTTTCATGTGACTTTATGTAAATGTGAATATATACTAACCAACATGATTAGTCCTTATTTTTGAAGGTTAATAATGCATTTGAGGAACTAATTCATGATTTGGTGAAGTGGAGGAATGGAATCAAGAGCAAAACATGAAAGTCAACAAGAAAACATGCAATAACTGGCACCCTGCGCGATAGGGGCCGTGGCACGCTGCCAACGCGGCAACACTTGGCCAAAAATTGCATTTTTTGGCACATTCCAGTGAGGGTATGCGTTACCAACGTGTCATGGAGGTCAAGAAGGGCGTTCAGCTCCGTGACACGTTTCTGTTCCACCACAGGCCAAATTTTGCAATTTTTCAGCATAGTATAAATTGAACCCTTAGCTCCTAAAATCATTGGGTCACAATTTTATTCTGAAAAACCACCTAGGAGTGAAGGGAGAAATGGGAGAACTCATCTAGGGTTTATCAAATTCCCTTCTCATCTACCAAATTCATGTAAGTATGTTAGTTTAGTATTAGTTAATTGTAGTTTTACGAACATGAATGGCAAGAACCCTTCCTCTAGGGTTGAAGCCATGAATTATGATTGTGCTTTTATGAAATTATTTTGGAATTAAGTTATTGATTGTTGTTTTCGTCTTGCATTCTGGATTGTTGGTTGTTTTTATGATTGATCACCATGAAAGCATATTTGTTAGCTTGAGTAATAGCTTGAGAAAGCATTACCTAGGTCAGGACATGAGAATGTAAGGAGCATGTTTGTATCTCGAGAGATATATTGTGTCAGGATAGAAATATACCTCACACCGTGCTTGGTTGACACACGGGGGTTATGAAAGACCAGCTTGGGATGTCAATTACCACTCGAAGAAGTAGTTGTGAGGCTAAGTTGAGTTAAATGGTTAGACGTACGAAAGTCCCTAATCGTTTCCCCGTAAACCACAACATAATTGATTGACCGCGACTAGAAAATTAAACTCCTCGCTCACAATGATGCAGTGAGGCTAGATTGCCGTGTTTAGAGGCTCGAAAGACCATAAACATGCAATTCTAATTATGTGAAATAACAATTGATAGTTCCATGCTTAACCCATTGCAAATCGTAGGATCACATGATTAATTGGTTTTAACTCTATGTTGCTCCTAGAGTGATTTCAGAATATTTCGTTGACCCAAACTTAGACTTAATTAATCTTAATCGAAAATGTCTATAACCAACACTTGAGGTATTTAAGATCACAATAGAAATGGATAGTTAGAGGAATGGGTCCAGTCCCTGTGGGTTCGACAATCCGGTTCTTAAAAAGAGCCACTATATTACTTGCACGACCCGTACACTTGCGGACGCGCGAATCGGGCACGTCATATGTCCGTATTATTACTTATGCAGTACCTTATAGTTGTATGCGTGTGAACGAGAAAGATTGATACTTAGTTATCCAGTGGATCCTAAAATATTACGTGCAGTGCCTGTGTTGGACTTTTCTGCATTTCAGGTTTTTGCTATAGTCCATATTACAGGGGAAACTCTGCCAAAATTTTTCTAGAAGGTAAGTAAGTAGTCCTCTAGATAATAGTGTACATTCGAGGACGAATGTTCTTAATGGGGGGGGGGGAGAATGTTATACCCCGTAGAATTCCCGGCACCTAGACGACCTATTCGCATGTTGGTTAAGCATATTTGAAGGCCATACGTGCTGGAGAAAGGCCCGGGAAAAGATCGGCCGAGAAACCTGTCGAACCATCGCGGAAGGAGCCGAGGCAGAGCCCCTCCGCGATGGCAGCGTGTCACGGAGGACAGGCCTCCGCATTGGCTCTGTGACACGTTATCCTTGTCCAGGCCCAAGTATATAAAGCCCCACTTCGGGTTAATTCATTAAAACACTTAGGAAATTTCCATGAAACAGAGAGAGAAATCAGAAAAAGGAGAGGGAACGAAGGAGATAATATAATTTTCGTCCGATTACGCTGCCAAACGTTGTCCAAACGCAAATTAACTCCAGATACTAAGGTATTTAGCAGCAGAGAGCATTCCTACGGATTCAGTTTCATGAAATACGGCCGACGAATCGTCGAGCCACCGAGCTAAGGTAAGTGGAATTGCTCTAAATTAGTGTCTATGTGTTCCTAGCTGTGAAGTGAATATTTCTCCCTTCTGGACCTCTGAAAAATAGCGAGTTTTCGACCGTCTTTCGATAATCCTAAGTTTAGGCTATAAACTATATCGAAAGTGACGTTGCTCTTTAAAATAAAGCTGTATTTAGTATTAATTGACATATTTATGAATGCAGTTGGGAGAAAATAGTTGAAGTACCGGCCGAGCCTCGTCCGACAGACGGATAGTTCGAGGATAAGGTATGTAAAGCTAGTTCCCTCGGCAAGTTAAGTAATATCGGTACAGTATAGTAATTTAAAGGCCAGTAGGATGTTCAGAAGTCAAGTGTTACGTTTATTGCGAATGTTGATACGACATTAGAAGCATCGAGTTGTAACTTGCGTGTAACTTGCCGGCATGATATAGACTCTAGTATAAGTGTTAGGAATTCCACAGTATGCTTTGTATGCGATGTGACACAGAATGTTAGGATATCATTATATTCAGTTGAAACCCAGTAAAGCGATGTAATATTGGTAAGACATCTCAGAAATAGAATGATAAGTTAAAATGAGGTTAGAAAGCATATTAGAAATGGCAAATCATGTTACTATAGGAACTCAGTATACAACATGGTTTTCAGCAGAAACACTATATCCTGTTCAGTATTAGCCCCAGAACAGTCTGGCAGGAGACTATATTCATACATATATATATTTACCAGCCTCAGCATGTATTAAATATGTACATATTACTATTACTAGTTCAACATGTAATATATGCAATACTTTACCACTATTAGGGCCAGTATGAGGGACATGCAGATAGTATTACTAGTTGAGACCGTTATATTGTTTGGGGTTGGACTACCTAGCATCCATGACCGCCCCAGGGTTGATAGCTGTATCGACTCGTCCACTAGAGGACGAGGATACGTCGCTCTATGGAGTGGCATGCCGTCTCACAGGGGACGAAGATGGGATGCCAGTTTTCCCCATATTATGCCTTGGTCGACTTTTACACACCCCTGTCGAGCGGATACGCCCGGGTGTTGATTCAGGAGTCCTTCGGACTCAGGTACAGTTATAGTCAGGGGCTCAGCGAGCCCAAGTGCATACCCAGGGGACCGGCGGGATGCTTATAGCTATTATAGGAGATGGGATGACTGGGGTAGGGGTGTAGATTCTGTGCTGGTTGTACCTCCCGGCTTATGGGGGCCGGGTAAGGTTTGTGTGTGCTATATTATGTTATGTTATGTTATGTCATGTCACATTAGATATGAGTAGATCAGCAGTTGAGTGATACGTCTCCAGGTACGACCCCTATTCCCTTCCAGTATAATTAAGAAAAGGTATGACTTACATTATCAAATAGTTAATCTATTTCTTCCTACTTCAGTTTCATCAGTTACATTATTGATGTCAGATATTTTTTTTCAGTTATTGCTTTACATACTCAGTACCAGTGGCACTGACGCCCGGTGGGGCACTGCATTACTTGCCTGCAGGTACTAATAGACGAGCAGGCGTTACTACGTGATTCTTGTCAGCGATCAAGTATTCAGCTCCTGTCATCCGGAGACTGAATTCCAGAGGTGTATTTCAGTTCTTTTGTTGTATAGTACGGGTAGGTCGGGGCCTTGTCCCGATCATTTCTATTGCTATTCCTAGAGGCGTGCAGTCTGTATATATTTCCCTGTGGACAGATGAGCCGGTCGTGTGAGGCTGTGCAGTTGTATAGCTGTTAGTACTCTTTCTTTCTTTTATGTTGGCCGTGTGGGGCCATAGTTTGCCAGTAGTGGTGACCTTGCCGGTCACGTAGCTTTCTAGTACTTCATGATTGAGTTATAGATAATTAGACAGCATGGTGGCCTTGTCGGCCTGCATAGGATTCCCTAAATTGATATTTTTCTGGTCAGCTGTCAGTACAGGTACAGGAGGCTATAGGCCAATGGGCCGGGGGCTGTGTTTACAGCCGTTATATAGCTCTTTGTTTCCAGAAATGTGAGTTAGAGCCAGCCAGGCACCAGATGTGCCCAGGCTTAGCAGTCCAGCAGTTTAGGTCTTAGTAGGGCACCAGGTGCCAGTCATACCCCCCAAGGCGGGGTGTGACATGTGGGAAGATACCACGACCCGTGGTATACTCCCGTGGTTTAGACTGCCAAACTTCCCGGTTTCTGATTTAAACCCACGGCTCTACAGGACGAGTCATCCTTCCAAACAACGAACCGTGGTTTCAAACCGTCTTAGCCTTTTCCTAGATCCACTTCCTTCCCACAACAACTAACAACAGCCCGTGCCTTCTCACAATGGGTTGTTGTGACGCCCGTGGTCCACACTACCACCAAGCCTGGCTTCACACCACAACCACATACAATAGCTCGTGGTTTGCTACCACAAGTCGTTATGTGGCTCATCCTACAACATTTTTTTCAGATCTCTGCACTTTGAATTTTTAACTCCCCAGGTTTATTCCTAACCACTTCCGGGGTATTACAATATCTCCCCCTTGGGAACATTCGTCCTCGAATGTAGGAAACTATCAGAAAATAGAAACGTGCAATTATCATAATCAAATATTGATCATCTAAATCAAAAACTGACGGAATGACTACCTTCATTTCAAACTATACTACTGAACTGGATTCACCAATCATACACACATCTACATCCATAAAAGAAACTTGTGCACATAGTTCAAATATGAAAACTAATTAGAGTCTAAGCGCAGAACTGATACCTCAAGCTAAAACTGAACCGGTAGAGAACCAATGTGGGTATTTAGCCATCATATCCACTTCGACTTCCCACGTAGCTCCCTCATCATGTTGATTTCTCCACAATACTTTAACCGAAGCTACTTCTTTTTCCTAAACTTCTAAACCTGATGATCCAAGATTTCAACGGGAATTTCCTCATAACTGAGGCTGTCTTTTACCCCAATGCTGTCTACCAGGACCACCAAGGCAGGGTCCCCCAATCACTTCTTTAAAAACGACACATGCAAGATAGGATGAACTCAAGATAACTCTGATGGAAAGTCCAACTCATATACCACCTTACCAACTCTCCTCACAACCTGATAGGGACCAACATAGCGGGGACTGAGTTTCCCTTTCTTTACGAACCACATTACTCCCTTCATAGGAGATACCTTTATAAATACACAATCATCCACCTCAAACTCAAAATCTCTTCTCCTTATATCAACATATGATTTCTGATGACTCTGTCCCTTATCAACCAAACTCTTACCATGGCTTCATGAACCAAATCAGGCCCTATCATGGCTGTCTCACCAACTTCAAACCACCCGATGGGTGATCTACACCTCCACCCATAAAGAGCCTCGAATGGTGCCATTTAGATATTGGAGTGATAGCTGTTATTGTAAGCAAACTCGATCAAGGGCGAGTGATCATCCCAACTACCTTTAAAGTCCATCGCACAAGTTCTCAACATATCCTCGAGAATTTGAATTGTCCGCTCCGCCTAGCCATCTGTTTGCAGATGGAATGCTGTGCTGAGCTTAACCTGAGTCCCAAGCCATTTTTAGAAAGACCACCAAAACTGAGAGGTAAACTGAGTACCTAGGTCTGAAATAATAGACAAGGGCACTCTGTGAAGCCGAACCAACTCCCAAATATACAACTTAGCATAATCATCCACTGAATCCGTGGTCTTGACCGGTAGAAAGTGTGCAGCCTTGGTTAACCTATCGACCACCACCCAAATGGAATCATAAAGTCGTCGAGTGTGAGATAGGCCTGTAATGAAATCCATATTAATCTCTTCCCACTTTCAAGTGGGAATGCTGATATCCTAAAGTACGCCTCCCTGCCTTTGATGCTCAACCTTCACTTGCTGACAGTTTGGACATTTAGCTACGAACTCTGCAATATTCCTTTTCATACCATCCGACCAATAGATTTCTCGCAAGTCCCAATACATCTTCGTGGATCCGGGATGAACAGAATATCTGGTATCATGTGCCTCATGCAATATCCAAACTCTCAAATCTTCAACACCTGGGACACATAGATGACCCTGATATCGTAACACACCATCTCCCCCTTGGGAGAAAACCTCCACCTTTTGACTCTACACCGCCTTCTTAAGCTTACTCAAAATTGGATCCTCATTTTGCTTAGGCTTGACATCAACCACCAAGGATGATTCTGTCCCATTCTGCAAAACAACACCGCCGTCGGTCGAGTCGATCAATCTAACCCCCAGTCTTGTAAGTCGGTGGAAATCCTTAACCAACTCCTTCCTTCCCTCATCCACGTGGGACACACTTTCCATAGAGAGCCTACTAAGTGCATCTATAACCACCTTAGCCTTGCCTGGGTGGTAGAGGACACTCATGTCATAGTCTTTTAGTTACTCCAACCACCTTCTTTACTGAAGATTTAGATCTTTATGTGTGAACACATATTGCAAGCTCTTGTGATCTGTAAATACATCCACATGGACCCCATACAAGTAATGCCTCCATATCTTCAATACAAACACCACTGTGACCAACTCAAGATCATGGGTTAGTTAATTCTTTTCATGAACTTTCAATTATCTCGAGGCATATGCTATTACCTTCCCACGCCGCCTCAACACACATCCCAGTCTGACTCTCAAAGCATCACAATATACAACAAAGCCATCAGTACCCTCGGGTAGGGTCAACACTAGTGCTGTAATAAGTCAGGTCTTCAACTCTTGGAAGCTTTTCTCACAAGCATCTGACCATTGGAACTTCACCTTCTTCTGAGTCAACTTGGTTAATGGAGCGACAATAGATGAAAAACCCTCCAAAAATCTTTGATAGTAACCTACTAAGCCCAAAAAACTCCTAATATCTGATGGGTTCACCAGTCTGGGCCAGTTCTTTACCGCCTCAATCTTCTAAGAGTCTACTTTTATGCTCTCATCTGATACCACATGGCCTAGAAATGCCACCGAGCCCAACCAAAACTCACATTTACTGAACTTTGCATACAACTGACGATCCTTGAGGGTCTGAAGAACTATCCTTAAGTGAGCGGCATGCTCCTCCTCGCTGCGTGAGTATATAAGGATGTCATCAATGAACACAATCACGAACATGTCCAAATATGCCTTGAACACCCTACTCATTAGATCCATAAAAATTGCAGGAGCATTCGTTAGTCTAAAAGACATAACTACAAACTCGTAATGACCATACAATGTTTTGAATGTCGTCTTCGGGATATCACTCTCCCGTACTCTGAGTTGATGATACCCAAATCTGAGATATATCTTAGAGAAACACTTAGCACCCTGAAGCTGACAAATCATCAATCCTGAGTAAGGGGTACCTGTTCTTGACAGTGACTTTGTTTAAATATCGATAATCAATGCACATACGAAGGGAACCATCTTTCTTTCAAACAAATAAAATTGGTGCACCCCATGGAGACTTGCTCGATCTAATGAAGCCCTTATCTAGTAAATCCTTTAACTGATCGTTAAACTTCTTTAATTTGGCTGGAGCCATCCTGTAGGGAGGAATAGATATAGGCTGCTTGTCGGGAAGGAGGTCAATACCGAAGTTAATCTTCCGCTCGGGAGGAATACCTAGAAAATCATTAGGAAAGACCTCTGGATACTCACGTACTACTGGAATTGACTGGATAGTCAGGATATCAGACTCAACATCCTTGACCCTAACCAAATGATACATCCAACCCTTAGAAATTATCTTCCTGGCCTTGAGGTAGGAAACGAAGCAACCAACAGGCACAGCTGAACTACCCTTCCATTCTAAGACTGGTTCACCCATAAATCTGAACTCTACTGACCAGGTCCTGTAATTAATGAAAGCATAACAAGAATACAACCAATCCATGCTGAGAATAACATCGAAATCAATCATGGATAACTCTATCAAATCTGCTGAGGTGACCTTATGGAGGGTCAAGACTGGTCAATCTCTATAAACCTGTCTAGCAGTAATTGAGTCACCTACAAGAGTAGAAACTGAAAAGGATTCTGACAAGACATCCGGATTGACTCTAAAGCTACTGGCTACATAGGGTGTCACAAAGGATAAGGTGGCCCTGGCCCCTTAATCTAATAAAGCATAAACATCAATATGGAAGACTCATAACATACCAGTAACCACGTCCGGGGAGACCTCCTACTCCTGACGGGATGCTAGGGCATAAAATCTATTCTAGCACTGACTGCCAACTGCACTGGTAGATGTCCCCTGATGTGCTGAGCGAGGGGGTGGGGCTACTGATCTAGAAGCTAGGCCACAACCCCCAATCTAATCCTATCTCGCTATTGGACAATCTTTGAGCATGTATCCGAGTTGCCCGCACCAGTAACACGTACCCAAACCTGCCAAGCACTGGCCTGTATGCCCTCGGCCATATTTGCGGCAAGATGGAACACCTGAATCTATGGGTCTGCTACTCTGACCCCTTGAACCTGATGCTCGCCCTCTCTGATCATGCCTAGGTCGAGATAATACACTCAAAGCTAATGAATCTGGGGCTGTTGATCTCTGGTGGGTCTACTGACGGTGCCCACCTCCTGAACTAGGCTGAGGAAATTTGTGATCATCAGTCCTGGCCCTCTTGGCCTCTCTCTCTCTCTCTCTCGAATGTGCCTCCTCCATCTGTTGGGCATACAACACCATCCGAGGAAAGTCCATGTCCTGATGGAGCATAGCAATCCTGCATTCCTTATCCAAGTAACCTGCTATCCCATGCACAAATCTGCTCAGCTCTGGTCGACCACTAACTCAGGAGCATACTTCGATAGGCGGGTGAACTCAAGGGAATACTCTAATAATGTCATCCTCCCTTGCTTCATATTTTACAAACTCGATTGCCTTCAGCTCCCTCATCTCCCGAGGGAAAAGCCGATCCAGGAATGGAACATGGAACTCTTCCCAAGTGACTGGACCTGCTCTAGTAACCCTGCTATCCTTCCATTGACGGAACCAGATATGTGCAACCCCCTTCAACTGGTAGGAGGCCAACTCTGCACTCAACGCTACTCACCCCCACGACCTGGGTGATCTTAATAACCTTATCCACGAACTCATGTGGGTCCTCATCTACCTTTGACCCAAGAAACTCTGGCGGGTTCATCCTTAAGAAGTTTTTGACTCGAGCCACCACTGCACTACCATTTTGCGGAACACGTGCAACAGCCTGCTGATTGACCTGAGTGTTCAAGGCCTGCGAAAGCATCTGGATTGCAGCCCAAAACTCAACGTGAGCGGCTGGCTCCAGTGCCTGAGGCTCCTGAACTGGTGGGGCTGGCAGATGCTCATGATCGTTTCCATCCTCTTGTCCCTCACCATCTCTATTCATCCTTCCATTCATTCTTCGAGGAGCCATGATTCTGCAATCGTGAATAGAACGAATTAAAAGGATAGAAAGGCTTTTTCATCACACGACATAGATCACAAACGAAGGGAACATTTCCTAAAACTTTAGTAGTCTCTTCGTCATAAGTGTGGCCCGCTTCACACTCTACCTAGCGTGGCTTTCAGAGTCCTTAGGACACATCAATCTATGGCTCTAATACCATGTTTGTCACGACCTGAGCAGAGGCTCGGATCGTAGGCACAGGACAAGGGACCCTGAGGGACCCCAAGTCGGCCCATGGCTCATGCGAACAACTGAACTCATTCAGATAAGCAGAAAGATAATCATAAAAACATAGTGGAAACATAACCATAACATAACCTCACGGAATATAGAACATATACAAGAGCTGAGTACTATATACTAGTATTAAAGCCTCTACTACATACGGTGGGTTGATGGGAAAACATCCCTAACTAAGCCGAATAATACTGAAACTCAAGATAATATAAAAGTCTGTCAACAGCCCTCAGAACATGAGGACTCACCAATGAGCTAATAGCGCAAGCTGAGATGGACTAGGGATAAGGACGAGCCTGAGATCCAGACCCTGTACCATGAAATGATACAACATAGAAAGTATCGCTCAGTACGTGGAATGTACCGAGTATTCAAGGTAAGTAAAACCGCTATGATAAGTAAAATCATTCAAACATATCATTTCGTAACATAAACTTTTAGAAAACTAAGAGAGATCACATTCGTACTTTCGAAATCAAAATCCCTCCATGATGTGCAATGCATAACTTTATAACACCAACTAACTCGAATGACTCAAAGCTGAGATGCAACAATTATGGGAAAGCTAAACATTGAGTTAAACCTTACTATTAGATCATGCATGCATACATAATAATCCTGAGTAATGAATATGAAAATCTGAATCATTCAGACAATGGGAGACTTGTCACTTAATTGACATACGACGATAGAGTTTACGTAGTCTCGAATATAACACTCAAGTGGGAAGAGCCGTCCAAAACCTTTCCATGGATAAGGACGCTACCATGATATCGATATCAAGATGAAGGGCCAATCAGTCGGGGAAAGCTCACAAGGGAGGTCCCAATAATATAACAACAACAACCCACGTTGGCGCGTAGTTCTGGGGTATAGGGTGATTGACCCTTAACCCGCTCGGTGCTAGACTCTTCTCCTAAAACATGTAGTTCTCTATATCATATATAACGAAGCTCAACATAGCCTAATGACGAAGATCAATATGAATCATGCATAACTCAACATCGTATGGAACAAAGCTCAATATTGTCTATCGACAAAGCTCATAATAACATCATGCATAGACTCAACATCATATGTAAATGAAGCTTAACATTGTCTATCGACAAAGCTTATAGTGACACATCACCCCAAATTACGATTTCATGCATATATTAGGCTTTATTTCGAAACATACCACAAGCTAGAATTTATAATAAGAGTTGAGGAAAATTTCACTTCAAACCATGTGGTAAGCTTATATTGGGGAAAATCATTTCTTTAAAACATCATGTGGGTATCACCCAAAACTCTATCATGCTTGGGTTTATTCAATTCACTTTGAAAGCATAAATATAATCATGGGTAGGGTTAGAAACATGCTTTCGTTATTCACTTCATCATTATCACACATGTATCACAATCACTTCTTCTATGAAATATTCACCCATGGGCATTTTAGATTCAAATTTTTAGAAAAAAAACAATTTTTATAAGAGAAAACAAGTTAGAATCCACCCAAGCTTTATAAATCATCAATATCAACTCAATCTAATCATACCCATGAATGGAGATATAAGAATCATGCAATTGATCAAAACCCCATGCTTGACCATTTATAGTTTTAACATAATTTGATAGGAATTTAGGCATGGTGTGGAAGGGAGACACCCATAAAACTCTACATACCTAGAAATGAGGAATTCTATCACCCTTCAATTGCCCAAGATCAGATTCCAAAGGAAACCCTTAATTTTGGCATTGAATTACCTCCTTCAAGCCTTCAACCTTGCATGCATGGGGTGTTTGCACTTAGAATAGGTCTTCCCCTACTAAAACCCTTCAAAACGATCCCTAAACAACGTAGTATAGATCCTTAGGACTATAAAATGATGGAAGTGTCCTTACTAAAATTGCAGAAAAACCTGCATGGGATGATCCCATGATTGAACCAACGGACCGTGGGAAGGTACCACAACCCGTGGTATACGCCCATGGTCTAGGCTGCCAAACTTCCTGATTTTTGATTTAAACCCACTCGGCAGGACGAGTCATCCTTCCAAACAACGGACCGTGGTTTCAAACCGTCTTAGCTTCTACCCATATCCAATTCCTTCCCACGACCAATAACAACGGTACGTGCCTTCTCAAAACATATTGTTGTGATGCCCGTGGTCCACCCTAGCACCAGGCCTAGCTTAACACCACGACCACATACAACAGCTCGTGATTTGCTACCACGAGTCATTCTGTGGCTCGTTTTGCAACATTTTTTTCAAATTTCTGCACTTTGAATTTTTAACTCCCCAAGTATATTCCTAAGCACTTCTGGGGTATTACATATTCATCATTATCTTTATATACAATATTTTGGTTTACTTTAAAAAAGAGGAGGAACATGCAGATCATTTGAAGATAGTGCTGCAGACCCTCAAGAATCACCACCTTTTTGCTAAATTTAGCAAGTGTAAACTCTGGCTGAAATCGGTTGCATTCCTCGGTCATGTGGTCTCTAGTGAGGGTATTCAAGTGGATCCTCAAAAGATTGCAGCAATTAAGAACTTTCCAATACCCACCTCTCCGTCAGACATCAGTAGTTTCTTGGGCCTAGCCGGTTATTACCGACGGTTCATAGAAGGGTTCTCCTCCATTGCTTCTCCTTTGAGTAGACTAACTCTAAATAAGGTGACATTTCAGTGGTCTGATAAATGTGAGAAGAGTTTTTAGGAGTTGAAGACTCGAATTACTACAGCCCCAGTTTTGACTCTACCAAAAGGGTCAAATGGTTTTGTGTTCTATTCTGATGCCTCTAGAGTTTTCCTTGATTATTTTCTGATGCAGCATGGAAAAGCCATAGCTTCTGCTTCTAGACAGCTCATGATTCATGAGAAGAACTATTTGACTCACGATCTTGAGCTGGCAGTGGTAGTATTTTCCTTGAAGATTTGGAGGCACTAACTTTATGAAGTTCATGTGGATGTTTTTTACTGACCACAAAAGCCTACAATATGTGTTCAGTCGGAAGGACCTGAATCTACATCAGAGAATATGGATAGAATTATTAAAAGATTATGACATAAGTGTATTGTATCATCTGGGAAAGGCCAATATAGTGGTTGATGTCCTCAGCAGGATGCCTATGAGGAGTGTTGCTCATGTTGAGGAGGGTGAAAAGCTTGCAAGGGATATTCACAAACTTGCTCGGTTAAGGGTCTAGTTGATTGAGTTTGAGCGTTATCAAAAAGTGGCGCCAGCGCGGGGGAATATGACTTAGGATTAGATTAATTGTTTGTGCTTAACATTTAGTCTTTATTTCCCTCTTTTTATGAAATGTCACAGGTTAGCGTGGTAAAACAAGCAACCAAAAGGTGACCACGACCTCAATAGGTATCTTGATGAAGTCTGAGCAATCAAGATACCTGCATCGTGCCGCGACATTAAATCAGGCTCTACTTGGAGGCAACCCAAGATGATTTTTCATTTTTATGTGTTTGTTCGAGTGTGCAGGTGATAGTTAATGACTTTCAACAAATTTGAGCATGAACATCAAAAATAGGGTGCAAAATAGCTATAGGAGATCATAGGGCATCGCACAGGCCAAGCAGCGCAAGGCCTGTTGCAAAGTGCAGGCATAGGCGCCACAGGGCACGCGAGGCAGCAAGGTCCGCGACGTGTAGCAGTAAAGGCGCTTTAAGCTCCGCTACACGGAGCAAGGTTCCCAAGTGAAAAATCTAAGGGTCAAAACCTAAATTCCATCCCATGTGGATACTTTAAAATTCCGAGACCTAAAAGTTTCAGTTTATTTAGAAGAGAACCGTGCCGCACACCCCCTTATTCACAAGAAAAGTCTCTCAAAACTTCATCTCTTCTCCAAATTTCTCCAAATTTTTTCACCAAATTCCCAAAGTATACCATTTTTTCTCTTGAAACCTTCATATATGGCACCAAAACTAAGCAAGGGGAAAGGAATGGCTTCTTCAAGACATGGGTCAAAAAGAGCAAGTAGAACTTGTAAAGAGGAGCATGAGTATGGCACCACAACAATTGAGACGTTATGGGCTCCGTTGGGTCATGGAGCAAGAAGTTAAAAAATGGTTCAAAAAGTATAAAGAATCCAAATACTCACATGATATGTTTATTGATAGAAATTGCTTATCACTAGTTTTCTCTCACATGGTAGATAAATTACACATTCTTGATCTTGGTTTTGTGTGTGATGATCCCGGTGATTGTAATTTGAATATGGCGAGGGAATTCCTTGCTAATTGGTAACAAAAGGAGATTACCTACTGCTAAACCCTAAAGAGAATCATAGAGGAATTTCATAGGGGACAAATTATAAATTTTTCACCTACTACTTTGAATAGATTACTTGGTACACCTAATATTGACCCACAACCTTTTGTGAACATTGTGAAGAAACCCCCATATAGAGACATTAGACATACTCTATGTGTCCCTAACTCTGTTGCAAGATGGACTCACCACCAACTATTTGGGTATCATGTTTCATTCCCATATGCTCACATGAGTAGAGAGGCACGTGTTTGGTTAAAAATTGTTTGTGCTTGTTTAGTGCCCGGGAAGTATGTAATCCATGTGACTAGGGAGAGAGTGTGTCTTGTCTATGCACTAATGAATGGGATGCCAATAAATGTGGGGATGATCATTAAAAATGTGTTGAAGAGAGCAAGGGTGAAAAAGGTCCAAAACTTCGAGTTCGTGGGTCTCTTGACCTGATTTCTATGTGTACATGATATAGAGGAGGAGGAGGCAAACTATAGACATTTTTATGATCCTAGGGGAATTAATGTGACTAAAACCAAGGAAACCAAGGCTATAAATAGTCCAGTCCTTTATGTCAATGAGTGCAATGTGCGAATTAATAACATATTGAGTCATTTGTACGATATGCATATGCTCAAGCTAAGGATGAATGGTGTGATTGAGGAGCAGTTATAGCAGCTTAACATGGATTACCCTGAGCGAACACTCATGAGCCCTTTGCAGAGTTAGTCCTAGATTCGAGGAGCCCCTTGATGATGACGTGGCCACAGAGAATGAGATGGGAGAGTAGACTCGGACATAGAGTCTAGTGATAATGATGAGGAGTATTCTGAGATAGGGGAAGCTGCTCTTGCCCTCATTGATGATGAGGAGTATAGGCCCAAGGAGTTCTTATTTCACTTTTTTACTTTATGCTTTATTGTTTTAGCACTAGGACAGTTTGACTAATTAAGTGTGGGTAGGAGAAGTGAACTTCATATTACCATGCATGCTTTAATTGCTAAATTTACACATGGTAGGCCTAGTTTTGTTTTTGGGATTTCTGACTTATCTTGCATACTTGTTGATTTGTAGTAGTATTTTTAGTTTTATTTTATTTTTGGTTCCTCCGATTTTTGTTTTCGGTACTTTTCTGGTGGATAGTCCCTTAGAACCGACTAGAGAGTCTAGTTTTTTTTTGTATTTTTCTTAGTCATTGAGTCATGACTTTTCCCATTGATGGATGGATGATGACCGTCTTAAGAGTAAATTAGTCATTAGGAAGAACCAGAACTTGGACCTTACGAATGTTAGGTGCTTCACTTAGGTACCATTGGGAGTTTATAAAAATTCACTCATAATGCATGAAAAAGGTAGAAGCACTTAGTCTTTTGAAACTTGACTCTTGTACTTGAAAAATGGGCTTAATTATGTTATGTATGCAATATGAATATGTGTGTTTATGTGATATTGATTGCCATTGTTAAATCATTTGTTTCATTGCGTGAATGAGGAATTTTTGATATACTTTATGCTTGCAAATTAACGTCTAGAACTTGCTCGGTGTATGTGCAAAGTGAAATATGAATGATGGATTTAGGAAGTGATATAGGCATTTCTTTGTGCCTTGTTGTTATCCTATTTTACCTACCTTTATGTAGTTTTCCTAGTTAGCCATTTTGAGCCTTAGCCTACTCTTTTGATAACCATATTACAAGCTTAAATCCCTTTTTGTTCTATTGACTTTATTTGATCCAAATGACTCCTAGATCACTTTAATTGATAATTTTTGCATAAAAGGAGCATAAGTGGAGAAGTAAAGGGAAAAAGTTAGAAAGTGCAGAAATTAGAAGAAAAGAAAAGGGTGAATTTTCTAAACAAGGAGGGTGATGTTAGTGGGAAAAAAAGAAGAAGAAAGAGCTTCGAAAGAAATGATGATAAAAAAAATGTATGAATGAGCTCAATGCTAAAAAAATCCCCACTAGTCACCTAAATTGAAAAATTGAAAAATAAAAGGAGGTGTGAGGAGATAAATAGGAGATTGAATAATATGCTAAACAAAAGTAAAGTGTTGTGAAGTATTAAAGTGCTTAGGGAACTTAGTTACTATCTTGTCCAAATTGTTCCTACTCGTCTCTTAGCCTACATTACAACCATGTTAAGTCCTAATTGATCCTTGATTCAAAGTTCTATATTGGTGGAGTATTACACTAAGGGCAAACCTATGGATCGTCTTTTGCATACATGTTGAGTTCTTTGGGAGAATGAGCAGGAATTGTTTATTTATGCCCATGTTCATGTTGACATAAATCTTATGTGAGAAAGGGCATATCTCCAAATTGTGAGGAGCACAATGGTAAGACATTGGTGTATCTTGATTGCTAAATCAAATATGATTCATGTTGGCCCAAAATATATCATGATGAGTTAGTTTTTAAAAGCTAAGTGATTTCGAACTTTGACATTTTAATGTTGATCCAATATGCATGTGAGTGAATTATTGAAGCTTTATTGATTTGTCTCATGATCCTAAGTACAAGTAGACCTGTTCATAGGATGAATTTTGTGCCTAAAATTGAGAAGGGAAGTAGTAGATTGTTTGAGGATGAAAAATAGTTTAAGTGTGGGGTGGTTATGAAGGGGGTATTTACGCACTTCTTAGCCATATTTTGCCCATACTTTACTATATTTTGAGAATGAATTATGTGTGTTTGCTTTTGTTTTATGATATATATTTGTGAAAAGAGCTAAGGCACATAATTAGATACTTTCAGGGATAAAAGTGATGGATTTGGGTGTATTTGAGGCTTTTGGAATGAAGGGAAAAATTGGAATGAACAAACAAAAATCATGGCAGTTGATTTCGGTTGTGAGCTCAAACAAATAGAGTTCAAGCCGAAAGTGCTTCAAAATAGAAAGATTGGCACTACACTGCCACATCTGCGCGACCAATAGCGCGGCGCGCAGGCCCTGCTGCACAAGGAGAGGCGCGAGGCACCAACATTCCTGTGCGACCAGAGGCATGAGGCACTGGCCTTTCAGTGCAATGACATGCGCGATGTGGCACAACTCTGGCATGATGCCATGCGCGAGGCACAACCTATTCTGTGTGATGCAAGGCGCAATGCGTTGACCCTATCCGGCTGCCAAAAACGGAATCCTACTTCAACTAGGAAAAGGAGCTGTAGATCCCAAATCAAATCCACGAAGGAACAAAGAAGTCATAAATCTACTATTGTAAATATCCTTTATTTCTTTTTAATAGAGAGCGAACCTTGAGAGAGACAATAGAGAATTAGAAGTTTTATTTCACAAAATACATTGAGATACGTATTGTTGAATTGTTCTTCCTTATTTTTTGCAATAATCAAGTGAAGTTTCTTCCAATCATTGTTTTAAGTATTAATTTTATGCTTTTGTCTATGAATTAAATTACGAGAGGCTAAAACCTCCAGAACTAAGATTGTGGGAACCATAGTGAATGAACGAACTAGGGTTTGCACGACGTGATTCTAAACCAATACTAAACGCTTGTATTGTAGTCTCTTCATCTTTAATGTTTTTTAATGGTGCGCAACATTAGGACTTGCCTAAATTCTCTACTTGCTTGAGCCTAGAGAGGTAGAGATTAGGAAAAGTGAAGTACGACAAAGCCTTGGTCTTTATGATCATTGTATTAGCTTGAGATGTGGTCATAGGATAGTTAAATTTAGGACAAATTGATAATGGTTAAATTTAAATCGCTCATGAGACCTAACCCAGTAATTGAGTATAGTCATCCAATAGGGACGAACCGATCGTTTGGATGAACCTTAGTTATTAGTTCTACAAGTAAAGTATTGGGATAAATCACAAATGCAAAACCCAAAGTAGTTATGAACCCATGGGGAACACTTACCCTAGTTAGTTCCATTAATTTCAAATCAACACTAAATTTCTCAACAATATTACTTGTTACTTTTACAAATTCCCTCTTTAGGAGATAATTGACTCAAGGTTTTTCATCTACATCTTCCACATTAATTTTTATATTATTTTCTTTTTCTATTAGGTTAGTATATGTTTCTGAAGTTTCTGAATATTGATCTAGATCTGCTTCTGAATTTTCATTATTTTGTTCATTTATTTCATTTATTCCTATTCTAGGTTGGTCTTCTAATGTACTTGTTTCTTCTAGTAATGTTTTAAATTTTTCTATTTCTTCTGTGAGTTTTAATTCTTCACGTTGTTTTTCTCTAGCTTTTAATTTTTCTTCATACAATTGTTTAAGTTTTTCCAATTCTTTTTCTAATTCTTGGATTCTCGTATCTTTTTTTTTTTAATCTGTTGTACTTCTATTTGGGCTTGCTTTTTAATTTTTTCTATTTCTTTTTTCCTATCTATCTCTTCATTTTGTTTATTAATTCTTACCGTTGCTATTAAGCTATCTTGTAGTTTTGTCGATTCTTTTTCTAACATTAAATATAATTGATCTCCTATTTTTTTAAATCTTCTTCCTAAACTTGAGTGTATAATTTTTATTTCTAGTCCTTTTTGACTCATATATTTTTCTTCTTCTAGGGCATATTCTTCTTTATTCATGGTAATTCGTGTTGTAATTTATATTCTAGGCTTTGTAGTTGTCCTTCCAAATAAAAATTTCTTTTCTTTGTGTTTTAATTGATGTGTGGCATACTCCTGCAACTATGTTATAATTTAGTCTCTTTTTTCTAAATTTGATTTCATTTATTACTTCATTTATTTTATTAAGTAGTTGTTGTTTGTACTCTTCTTTGTTATTGATATTGTCTTTCATGTTTTCTTTTTTAGGTATTTTATATAATTATATTCTGTTCTTGAAATTAGATCTATTAAGTATTCAAGTCTAACATCATCTGTTTTGCTTGAGCTTAATTGCTTATATTCGGGATATAGTATTTTTAATTGCTTTTTTAATTCTTTGACCTTTTTGTGAATATGTCCTTTCTTTGGTCTATGTAGTTTTTTGTTATCCATTATTTGTTATCGGGGTCTTGTGTAAATATTTTATTGTAATATTTATTTTTTAATGGCTCTATCCTTTGTATTTCTTTTATGTTTTCTAGTGCATATTCTAAATGTTCTAGATTTCTTTCTCTTATGTAATCACTTATATTAGTTTCTAACAAAATTACTAATAGTCTTATATTTTCCATAGTTTCTAACCAATATTCCATATATTCATAGTTTATCATTATTAATCTGAATTTATATCTAGTTCATATAGATCTATAATATCTGAATCAAGGGTTCTGAGTATATATAGGATAAGTTTTTTATATCTACGATCTTCATCTAGTAGGTACGAATTCATTTTTTGAATGTTTTCTAAACATAATATTCCCTCTAATCTCTTTAGGTATTATTAGAAATTATCCGGTTATTATAACGTTATTTTGAATAGTCTTTTTCGGTCACTACATACTAGTGTTATTCTATATCCTTCGATAATCCCTGTGAGATCAACCCCAACCTTTGTTTGATTCTTTATTAACAACGTCCGCTTCATATTTTATCAGGATGTGTGAGTTTGAGCGTTATCACTCCGTTACCAGGGCAGGTTATGTGTTCCTAATGTAGATAATTTGAGACAGTGGATACTAATGGAAGCTCACAGAACTAGGTACTCTATCCATAGAGGTGCCACCTAGATGTACCGTGATCTACAGGAAGTCTACTAGTGGAATGGCATGAAGAAGGACATTGCAGAATTCATGGCTAAGTGTCCAAATCACCAGTAGGTCAAGGTTGAACATCAAAAATCTGGGGGTATGAATCAGGACATTAGAATTCCTACTTGGAAGTGGGAAGAAGTGAACATGAATTTCATTACAGGTCTACCTCGTATGCGCCGAAAACATGACTCAATTTTGGTGGTTATAGACTGGATGACTAAGTCAATGCATTTCCTTCTAGTTAAGACCACAAACTCAGTAGAGGATTATGCTATACTATACATCCAGGAGTTTCTAAGATCGCATGGAATTCCCTTGTCCATCATTTCAGATGTGGGTACTCGACTCATCTCACATTTCTGGAAGTCATTTCAGAAAGGACTTGGTACTCAGGTCAAGCTTAGCACAACTTTTAACCCGCAGATAGATGGCCAGGCTGAGTGGATCATTCAGACTGTAGATGATATGTTGAAGGCTTGTATTATTGACTTCAAGGGAAGTTGGGATGACCACCTGCCTCTCATTGAGTTTGCATAAAATAATAGCTACTACTCTAATATTCAGATGGCTCTGTTCGAGGCATTATATGGTAGGAGGTGCAGATATGCTATAGGGTGGTTTGAGGTTGGTGAAACTACCTTAATAGGACCTAATTCGATGCATGAGGCCATGAAAAAGGTTCAAATTATCAGGAAACGACTAAAAACGACTCAAAGCCGATAGAAATTGTATGCAAATGTAAGGAGAAGGGAACTTGAGTTTTCTTTAGATGATTGGATATATCTAAAAATTTCACTTATGAAAGGTGTTATGAGGTTTGAGAAGAAAGAAAAGCTCAATCATAGATATGTTGGTCCATACAAAATCTTGAGATGCATTGGCAATGTGGCTTATGAGCTGGATTTGCCTGCGGAGTTAGCATTGCGGCATCCAGTCTTCCATATGTCCTTGTTAAAGAAATGCATCGGTGATCTGACCTTAATAGTTCCTTTAAAGAGTGTTGGTGTAAAGGACAGTCTCTCTTATGAAGAGGTTCCAGTTCAGATCCTAGACCATCAGGTTCATAAGCTGAGGAACAAGGAGGTCGCTTCAGTAAAGATTTTATAGAGGAACCAGCTAGTTGAGTGAACTACATGGGAAGCAGAAGTAGATATGATGGTTAAATACCTTCACTATTCCCTTCCAACATAACTTCAACATCAGGTACTAAATTCCTCCTCAATACTCTATTCAGTTCCATAACATTTAGCTCTATTCGTGTTTGAATGTGCACCCTAGTTGGAGTCAGTCATTCCTTCAGTAATCAATTTATAGTCTTCAGTTTTGGATTGCATCTCTTTCGTAGTCTTTCAGCTTGCTTAGCCTTCATTCGAGGATGAATGTTCCCAAGGGCGATATATTGTAACATCCCAAAAGTTTCTAAGGCTAAACCCCAGACTTGGCATGAAAAGCCAGAAAGAAACTAGAAAATCTTGCCTGAGAACAACTCAACTAACGAGTCGGTGTTAGGAAAAATGACCTGTCAGATGAGCCTTTGTAAGCTCATGCAAATTTCCTCCCAGGTACCAACGAGTCGTAGAATGACTCATTGTATGAGGTAACGAGTCGTCCTATCGCTCGTTGTAACCCATCTAGAAACCTATTAAATCTTTCTTTCAAACAACGAGCCAGACAGCGAGTCATTGTTTGATGTGACGACTCGTCCTATGAAATAGTGAATAAAAATCCAGAAAGTTCTTAACTTCTATCAGTGACAATGGTTGGAAATAATGACATGTTGTTTCAGCTAACAGGTCATTCTGTCCATCTGTTAGTCAATATCTAGAAATTGTTCAAAATTTCCTCTAATTGCAATAGTTAGAAACAATGACCCATTGTATCCACCAATGAGTCATCGTGTCATCCGTTGTGAGAATTCTAGAGAAGAGAAATTTCTAGTCTAGAAACAACAATTGGCAGCAACGAGTCGTGGTCACCACCAATGACTCATTGTGAGGCCCGTTGGATCTAGAAAGTCAAATTTTGAAACGGTTATCCAAGGGTATTTTTTTAAATTTCTAAGCTCCTAACTCCTAAACTACGTCGTTTGGGGTACGATTAGAGGAGAATTAAGGGAATTATTTGACTTACTCCTCTCATTCTCTCCCAAACATAAAAAATTAGTACATAGAAACTCAGACGGTCTTTTCCAAGAAGAGCTAGGGCTTCTTCTCTCCCTCAGAGTTCAAGTGCTTTTCTCAAGGGTTCTTTTATAGGTATGTGGGGATTCAATAAGGGAATTTTCTCTCCCTTATGCCCCAAAATCATCTTCAAAAACCTTCTCTATAGTATGAGTTAGGGTTCTTTCAGACAAATTATATATGTTCACTGTGCAAGTTCCCATAATTCTATCATGTGATTTTCATATTCTTGATCTGAATGTTATAGTATGACTACTCGAACTAGTTTTTGTATGAATTCTTTTGGGTTGAGCTTTGCATGATTCTAAAGCTGGTTTAGAATTGTACTTTCCTGGGGCTATTATCTGACTATAAATTTTTAGTATGAATGTTTCAAGTGAAAATTAGTATTTTCAGATTACAGGTATACTAATTATTCTTCAGAAATGTTAGCTGATCAGTTTGGCCCTTTTATCAGTGTATATTTAAATTAAGTATCTTCAGTTATCAAGTCCCTTAGGCTCTTAGGACACTTTCAGATAAGTTGTTCTATCTTAGCCATAGGACATTAGTCTTGAGCTAATCAGTCTAGTTAGATATACTTAGAACATTAGTTGGGAGTAGTACTTAGCATCAAGCTGATCGGGGTTCAGCACACCCAGATTTTTAGAACTACGTGCCACCATAGGTTATTAGTCTGAATGGGCCCCAAACAGTGATCCCACAGCTCAACCACTATACCCTGGCATGGTATAGTGGGCTCTTTTTGATAGGGTATATACATCGAACTCCATGTTTAGTTCACATGGTTATATGTCGGTTAAGAGTCTGTCCCACAGTACAGTTCATTCTTAGATCTTAGAATATGTTTATGACCCTTATTTCAGTACTTCCATATTTCAGTTTATCTGCAACATGTATAATTTCAATGAGGGTCACTTCATATTATTCAGCATGTTTGTTTATAATATTCTTTTAGCATGATTATATTCTAAACTTTCACAATCTTTCACACTCAGTATATTTAAAGTACTGATCATATATTTTCATGTTCTATATCATTTTATGATATAGGCTCAGGTACCTAGCCTCAACAGTGCAGTTAGTTTCTGACAATTTTTAGCATATGGCAGTAGTGAGTCATCATCTTTTGAGGGTCAGAGATTCGATGTTAGTTATTGATTTTCTAGCTTTTCATACTTTAGAATTAGCTAGGGGCTTATCCTAGCAACTCATCTTTTAGTAGATGCTTTCGGACAGATAGTCAGTTAGTGTGTCAGATTGGTGTTTAAATTTTAGATTCCATATGTATTTACTTGACTAGGATTATTTTATTACTCAGAATAGTTGTTCCATTATTTCAGTTATGTTTCTGCTCAGTTTATTTAGAAACTCGGATCATAGTAGTGTTATTCCATGCCATGAATTTGCTTGGGGTCACTTTTGATCCTAAGTACTGTGTCGCACCCAGGGTGTAAACTCGGGTTGTGACACATATAACGAGTTGTTACTTGACATCATGGCTCGTCACATGAGTCGTTACATCTTGGTACTGAAAAATTCCACCGACTTTCTACCACGAGTCTGACCACGACTCATGGCATCATCTAATGAGTTTTACCATGACTCGTTCTGAGGAAAGAAATTTCACTTTCTTGCTTGTTTCTTGCTTCAAATATAGGGTATGATCTTAGGAATTTTTGGGGTGTTATATAATCTCCTCCTTGGGAACATTCGTTCTCGAATAGAGACAAATAAGTTGAAAAGATAGGAAAAGAGCTGCAACCCCAATACTAAATGCTATAGATTGGATACTGATGGAGTGACTGACTCCGAACTGAGATACATAACTGAACTAATTTCATAGAACATTCATGAATGTTAATACACAAGAGTAATTGAGGGGCACACACTAAGTAGAATACTAAGGAGGAAACTATTACCTCAAGTTTGAACTGAGCTAAAAGGGAAAAGAGTTACTAATCCTAAAACTAATTTCTAGCATTTGAATAGATGACATGCTAGCTAATATAACTGGGAGTAAAAATTATTTGAATTCATGAATGATTGGATGCACGAAGCTAACTCTATATACAACTCCAACTCATAAGCCACTTCGCCACTACACCAAAAAATCTTTTGAGGACCAGCATACCGAGAATTAGTTTTCCCTTCCTTTTGAAACCTCATCACCCCTTTCATGGGTGAAACTTTCAGAAATGCCTTTTTAACTGCATCAACTTCTCTGAATGCCCCACTTGTCCTTCACAACTTATACTCCTCATATGTGCTCCTACGGATACTAAAGTCTAAGTCCACAACAGGCTTCCACCACGTTTAAACCTAACTCGACTAAATCTCTTGTATCTAAAGTTATCCTCTAGGAATAATACTTCCCTTTATCATGGAAATAACCTAAACTCGAGCTCTAATCAAGGATTCACTAGTCACACCATATTATGGTCTACTTGTTCATCATCACATTATTCAAGCACATCACTTATAATTATCCCATGGCTCTCTAGCTTACACAATCTAAGAATTTCCCTATCTCCCTAACATGGCTTATAATTGCACTTCATGAACTTCTACCAGGAGATACCACCAACATGTGACCCACACTTATAATTTAAGATAGAATCAGTATACTGCAAACATTCATTGGAGGTGTATCTGTTTTTTCCCATTCTTTCCTTACCTAGCTTCTTCAAGGTGAGGCCTAAGGAATCAGGTGCAATGGGCACAAGTACACCATCTACTAGGCGTATAAGGCATGAATAGAGAGTTTGTAATACCCCAAGAGTCTCTACAACAAAACTTGAGATTTGGAAATGTGATCAGCAGAAAAATGGAAAAATTGCCCCAGAACAACTCGTTGTACGAGCCATGGGAAGCAGTAATGGATCGTGGGTTCCATTCGTGGAAAAATTCTTAGTCAATAGGTCCAGGACCAACAAGCCATGGAACGAATTGTGGGTCCCCCCTAACGGCTCATTGGTTAGAGGCATTGTTTGGTTTTGTATTGGCGGGATGGATGGTACAAGTCGTGGTATGACTCATTGCAAGGAACAATGAGTCATGATTAGTACTCATGGGAAGGCACAATGAAAGTTGGTGCAGTGACAACAAATTGTTTAATGACCCATTTTCACGTGGTATGACCTATTTCTGGTGTCCATGGCGGAAATTCTAGAAGCTATACTTGTGGAGTCAATAGTGACAATGAGAGGACAAAACGGGCCATTGTGTCGATTAGCGACCCATTCTGTCGAGTCGTCGTTCAGAGGCCTGAGAACTGATAAATTTGGAAGGAAGTAACGGGTTGTTGGATCGTGGGACGACTTGTTGGTTGAGTCGTGGCATCGGGCAGTGTGATTTTTCCTGCGAAATTAGTAAGGGTATTTTCATAATTTCTAAGTTTCTAAGTCCTAAACTACGTTATTTTAATCCTTGTAAAGAGTGTCTTAAGGGGTTTAACCTATTCTAATTCATTTGACCCCCCCCCCCCCGCATGTAAGTCTTGAAGTTTTCTCTCTCAAGATCATTAAGGATTCTTCATCAATCTCAATGTCATCTTCTCAAATTCTCTTTGAGTCTCAAGTTAAAACTAGAATTTAGTGAACCCAGGTATGTTGGCTTATCATTGAGGGGATTATTTCACCCTCATGCCCTTCTTCAAGAAAATTCATGATCACTTATTCCTCCAATTCCCATGTTCAAAATTTTAGATATTTTATTTGGGTTATGAAATTCCTCTATGATTCTCTAATGGGTTTAGCTGAATTGGTATTAATTTATGATATCCATGATCGGGGTTTTTAGAATTCTTCAAATCTTTATGAAATTATGATTCATTATGTTTCAAGTATGATTAAGGACTTTTAGGGATAAATTCCTTTTATGAAATTCTATGATTTTATTATGTTTTCAACTCTCATAAGCCCTAATTTATGATTTATGATATGATATCCTACAAGCACTCGTCATGAATTTATGAATTTCAAATATGGGGATTTTATCAAGCATGTATGATGTTCATGATTATCATGTTTATGTTTATGGATGACTCAAGGGCCTTCTTTCATGGCTAGCTCACATATTTCAACCATGTTCGTGTGTATCACAATTTAAACTAGCCCATGATCTTCATGTATGATTTCACGATATTTATGAGAGCCTTCATGTGCATATTTTTGGGGGTAGTGTCTAGCACCAAGTAGGCTCGGTGTCACGTAAACTCTGAGGTCTCAGAACTACATGCCCACCTAGGTGTATACTCAGGATTAACCCTACGGGATCCCTACTAGTGATATCACGCTTTATATCATTTTTTGACTTGGCATGCTTGGGACGGCTCTGCCCACTTGAGCGAGATAGTTGGGGCATCATGTAAGCTCTATCATGACGGTGTCAGTTGTGAAGAGTCCTCCCATTGTTCCTTATGATTTATGCATGATCACGTTTGTGATACTAGGCTCAATATATAATTTACAAGGTTTATCTTATGATTACGATTTTGACTAGTTTATGAACAGTTTTGCAAACCATGAGCCCTCATGTTTACGTTAAGATTATCACTTCATGTTTTGAATTTCCCTATTCTTATGAACTCTTATATATTTTATTAGTCTGTTTTTACTTGTCTCGCATACTCAGTACATTCCAAGTACTAATCGCATACTCTATGTTGAATCATTTTATGATACAGGTCCAATTGATTAGTCTTAGCCCAGCTGTTAGTCCTGCTCTTACCTCAGTCCAATCCATCCCCATTGTTGGTGAGTCCTCATTCCCCAAGGATGTTCAATTCATCTTATAGTTTTCATTATTTTAGTTCCCTTTTAGTAAGCTAGTTGGTGTTGTTGTCCCATTAGCTCATCAGACAGTAGTACAGGCTTATCAAACATTTTATAGACTATCAGCTTTGTTGAGTATTTACTTGCTATTTTTTATACCCTAAAAGCCCAAATATCAGATCTGGGAGTCGAAACAGAGAAATGCTAAAATCTGGCACCAGGCATCAGGACGGGTCATGAGGTGACTCATCAGAACAGCCCACAAGTCGGGATATGACTCGTGGGGAGGCCCAGGTCATGAGTTTGAAAATTTGAGTAATCGGATCCCACGGACGTGACCACAAGTCGCGGTTAGGCACCATGACTCGTTAGATCAGTCATGGGGTGGGTTAGCAAGAAAAGAGAAGGAAGAGGGGGCAATGAACTTGACATAAGGACCCCACAAGTGGTGGTTAGTCATCTCAATCTGTGGGGAGGGTTGTGAGAAGCAGGGAATGATTTTGTTGAAACAAAGGCAGTGCACATCACGGATGGTGACCACGAGTCGTGGTCACCAGGCAACGAGTCGTTAAGTCTTTCGTTATGAGCCCAGCAGATTTGAGAAGTGGTGTACTTCACGGGTCATGCCACGGGTCGTGGCCCAAGGTAACGAGTCGCTAGGTCCCTCATCGGGACCATCTGGCAGTTATTTTTTGCGATTTTAGTAAGGGCTTTTCCGTAATTCCGAGGATCCTAAGGCCTAAACTATGTCATTTTGAGTAATGAATGATGACTTTTAAAGGGGTTTAGTTTAATTTAGTCCTTATTTATTCATGCATACATGGTAGAAGGTGAGAGAGGGTGATCAAGCTTAGTGTTCTTCAGTTCCTCTTCAATTTCTTCTTGGGCTATCAAATAAGTGTAAGAATCAACTACCAACAGGTATGTACGGTTCTTAATGGGTGAAAGTTTTCACACCCATGCCCAATCCCTCTCTAAATCATGAGATTTCTATGTCTAATCTATGGGGTTTTAACCTGATGCATGAATTTCTTAATTCCTTACATGGGTATGATTTAAATATTTTGTTACTATCAAATTATGAAGCATGGGAAAATTTTACAATGTTTTCAATTAAAAATCATGTTTCTAGTCTTATGAATTCAAAAGCCCATTAAGGAAAAGTTCATGAAAGATGAGATTTATGATTAATGTATGATGATGATAAGATATTATGATGAAAAGCATGTTTTCAAGCTACCCATGTTTATGATCATGTTTTAGATATGAATTGAGTACTTTCAAATATGATAAAAGCTTTGGGCAATGCCCACATCTTTAAAATATGATTTATGATTTCTCGAATTAAGCTTACCACATGGTTTTGGAGTGAAGACTCCCAATTATCTTTTAGCTTGTGGTATGATCTGAGTTAAAGCTTTTGAGATGTATTGATTATTGAGCTTTGTCAATAGATGATGTTGAGATTCATTGAATAACGATATAGAGCATATGCATGTTTTTGGGAGTAGTTTCTAGCACCAAGTAGGCTAAGGGTCGATCACCCTATGCCTCAGAACTATGCGTCAATGTGGGTTTATACTTATATGTTACTTCGGGACCTCTCTTGTGAGCTATCCCCAGACCTATTGGCCCATGAGCTTGATATCGATATCATGGTATTGTCCCTAACCTTGGCAAGGCTTTGGACGACTCTACCCACTTGAGTGTGATAGTTGGGACCATATCAGCTCTATCGTGGTATGTCAGTTAAAGGACGAGTCTCCCATTGTTCCTCATGATTTCAGATATTCATATTCATTACTCATGAGATTTATATATTTATATATGTTCTAAAGAAGGTTTGATTCAATGTTCAGTTTTACTTATAAATATTAGAATTTCAGCTTTGAGTCAATTGATTCAGTTATGATGATATGTTATGCTATGATGAGATCATGATTTCAGAAAGAATGCATGCAAACCATACTCTCAGATTGTTGATGTTTATGCTTACATAATTCATTGAATTTAAATGATTTTACTTACTTAAGAGGTTTTACTTACCTTACATACTCGGCACATTCCACGTACAAATTGAATACTCTATATTGTATCGTTTCATGATACAGGACCGGGTACTCAGGCTCAGCCCTGTTCATAGTCAGTTTTCAGAGTTTGAATTGTACTTCAAGGGTGAGTCCTCATCTCCCGAGGGCTATACTATTCAAATTTTCTTTATGTATTTTCAGTTTTAGCTTGTTGAGTTAGTTAGGGTCTTGTCCCATCAACTCATCATGTTTAGAGGATTTTCAGACAAATGATGTATTCAGCTTTGGATTGTGTATTCTGATGTTATGCTTGGTTTAGACTTCTGCTATGATTATCTTGTTTATTCTTCTTTTTTATTGATCGAGTTAGATGTGTGCTGATGCCATGGGTCGACTTAGGGTCTCTCGGGGATCCTTCCCCCCTGTTGCGATCCAGGCCTCTGTTCGGGTCGTGACAAACTTGGTATCTGATCCATAGGTTTGAAGTGTCCTAGGGTGTTTAAAGATTAAGTAGAGTCTTTTTCATGGGTGTAAAGTATGCCACACTTATGAAGAAGAGGCTATGAGACGTTTAGGAAATGTTCCCTTCTTTCATGATCTATGTCGTGCGATGAAATGTCTCCCTATCCTTCTAATTTGTGCTTTCGTGATTGCAGAATCATGCTCCCCGAAGAGTGAATAGTAAAAGGAATGGGAATGGAGAAGGCCACAAGGATGGCAATGGAAATGGGCACCAGCAGGCACCAAAGATGGTTGGCCACACTAAGTTTCGGGCATCTATTTAGATGCTCATGCAGGCTTTGATCGCTCAGGTCAATCAGCAGGGAGTTGCGCATGTTCCGCAGAATGGAAATGCAGTGGCGACTCGAGTCAGGGATTTCTTGATAATGAACCCGCTAGACTTTCTCTAGTCAAAGGTAGATAAGGACCCGCATGAGTTCATAGATGAGATTATGGAGATCACCCAAGTCATGGGGGTGAATGGAGTTGAACGTGCGGAGTTGGCCTTATACCAGTTGAAAGTGGCCGTGCATATCTAGTTTCACAAATGGAAAGATAACAAGGTCGCCGGAGTGGGCCCTGTCATTTGGGAAGAGTTCCATGTTGCATTCCTAGATCGATTCTTTCCTTGTGAGATGAGGGAGCTAAAGGAAGCTAATTTCGTAAATCTAAAGCAAGGGAGGATGATGGTGCAGGAGTATGCCCTTGAGTTCACCCACCTATCAAAGTACGCCCTCGAGTTAGTGGCAGATAAGAGGGCACGAGTGAGCAGGTTCGTTCATGGAGTGGCAGGCTATTAGGACAAGGATTGTAGGACCGCCATGCTCTATCAAGACATGGATTTCCCTCAGATATTCTTGTACACCCAACAGATGGAGGCGACACATCTCAGAGGGAGGGAGGCCAAGAGGGCCAGGACCGATGACCACAGATTCTCATAACCAAGGTCAGGAGGTGGGCACCGATAGTAGACCCACCAAAGATCTTCATCCCCAGCATCTTCAGCGTTGAGTGTTCTATCCAGGCCTAGGCACGATCAGAGAGGGCGAGCATCAAGCTCTAGGGGTCATACCAGCAGACCCCCAGATCCTAGTGTTATAGCTTAGCGTAGGTATGGCCGAGGTCACACAAGTCAGTGTTTAGAAAGTATAGGTGCTTGTTTCGGGTGTGGGAAGCCCGGACACATGCTTAGAGATTTCCCAGTAGCGAGGCAGGATCATGATGGGGGCCAATGATCAGCACATTAGGGAGCATCTACTAGCACAGGTGGCGGTCAGCCCCAAAATAGATTCTATGCCTTAGCATCCCGCTAGGAGCAGGAGGTCTCCTGCGATGTAGTGACTGGTATGTTACGAGTTTTCCATCTTGATGTTTATTCTTTGTTAGATCCGGGGACTACCTTATCTTTTGTGACACTTTATATGGCCAGTATCTTTGGAGTTGGTCCTGAAATCTTGTTAGAACCCTTCTTAGTCTCTACTCCAGTAGGTGATTTAGTTATAGCTAGACAGGTATATAGAGGTTTCTCGGTCTCATTCCTTTAGAGAATCACCTCAGCAGATTTGATAGAGTTAGCCATGACCAGTTTTGATGTTATCCTCAGCATGGATTGGCTATTTGCATGTTATGCCTTAGTTAATTTTAGAACCCGTGCAGTATAGTTCAGATTTCTAGGTGAGCCAATCTTAGAATGGAAGGGTAGTTCAACTGTGCTTGTAGGTCATTTCATTTCCTACCTTAAGGCCAGAAAGATGATTTCTAAAGGTTGTGTGTACCATCTAGTTAGGGTTAAGCATGTTGAGTCCGAGACCCCGACTATCCATTAAGTTCCATTAGTATGTGAGTATCTAGAAGTCTTACCTGATGATTTGTCAGGAATCCCTCCCGAGTTGGAGATTGATATCGGTATTGACCTTCTTCCCGACACGCAACCTATATCTATTCCTTCATATAGAATGGCTCCAGCCGAACAAAAGGAGTTGAAGGACCTGTTATATAAGGGTTTTATTAGACCGAGCAAGTCTCCATGGGGTGCACCAGTTCTCTTTGTTCGAAAGAAAGATGGTTCTCTTCGCATGTGTATTAATTATCGGCAATTGAACAAGGTCACCGTCAAGAACACGTATCCTATACCCAGTATTGATGATTTATTTTAACAGCTTTAGGGTGCCAAGTGTTTCTCGAAGATAGATTTCAGATCTGGGTATCATTAGCTTAGGGTTTTAGAATATGACATCCCGAAGACAGCCTTCAGGACGTAGTATGGTGATTATGAGTTTGTAGTTATGTCTTTTGGACTAACGAATACTCCTACTACTTTTATGGAATTGATGAATAGGGTGTTCAAGCCATACTTGGATATGTTCGTGATTGTGTTTATTGATGGCATCCTGATATACTCTCAGCGCGAGAAGGAACATGCCGCTCATTTGAGAATAATCCTTTAGACTCTCAAGGATCGCCGATTATATGCCAAATTCCGTAAGTGTGAGTTTTGGTTGAACTCCGTGACGTTTTTAGGCCATGTTGTATCAAGCGAAGGCATAAGGATGGACTCTCAGAAAATAGAGGTAGTGAAGAATTGGCCTAGACCGATGAATCCTTTAGATATTCGGAGCTTCTTGGGTTTAGCCAGCTATTATCAGAGATTTGTTGAAGGTTTCCCATCGATTGCAACACCTTTGAACAAATTGACCCAAAAGAAGGTGAAGTCCCAATGGTTGGAGGCTTGTGAGAAGAGCTTCCAAGAGTTGAAGACCCGACTTACTTCAGCACTGGTGTTAACTCTATCGGAGGGTACCAATGGGTTCATGGTGTATTGTGATGCTTCAAAGATCAGACTTAGGTGTGTATTGATGCAGCACGGGAAGGTTATAACATATGCTTCTAGATATCTAAAGGTTCATGAGAAGAATTACCCGACCCATGATCTTGAATTGGCCACGGTGGTATTGTCCTTGAAGATTTGGAGATGTTACTTGTACGGGGTCCATGTTGATGTGTATACGGACCGTAAGAGCTTACAATATGTGTTTACACAGAAGGATCTCAATCTTCGGCAAAGGAGGTGGTTAGAGATACTCAAGGATTATGATATGAGTGTGCTTTACCATCCGAGTAAGTCCAATGTAGTGGCAGACGCACTTAGTAGACTCTCTATAGAGAGTGTGTCCCATGTGGATGAGGGGATGAAGGAGCTGGTGAAGGAGGTGCATCGACTTGTAAGGTTGGGAGTTAGGTTGGTTGACTCAACTGATGGCGATGTTATGGTTCAGAATGGATCAGAATCATCCTTGGTTACTGATGTAAAAACTAGGCAAGATGAGGACCCATTTTAGCAAAGTTAAAGGAAGTTGTTCAGAATTAGAAGGTAGAGGTCTTCTCCAAAGGGGGAGATAGTATGCTTCGGTACCAGGATCGTCTATGTGTTCCAGATGTTGACGACTTGAGGAGCTGGATATTACACGAGGCTCATGGAACTAGGCATTCTATCCATACAGGTGCCACCAAGATGTATCGTGACTTACGAGAAGTCTATTGGTGGAATGGCATGAAGAAGGATGTCGCAGAATTCGAAGCAAAGTGTTCGAACTGTCAACAAATAAAGATTGAGCATCAGAGATCGGGAGGCATGCTTCAGGATATCAGTATTCCTACTTGGAAGTGGGAAGAGATCAATATGGACTTCATCACAGGTTTGCCTCGCACTCACCAGAAATATGATATCATTTGGGTTGTGTAGACAGGTTGACCAAGGCCTCTCATTTTCTACCAGTCAAAACCACAGATTTGACAGAGGATTATGCCAAACTATATATTCGGGAGCTAGTTCGATTGCATGGAGTGCCCTTATCCATAATTTCAAATAGAGGTACTCAATTCACCTCTCAGTTTTGGAAGTCATTTCAAAAAGGACTTGGTACTCAGGTTAAGCTCAGCACAATGTTTCACCCACAAACGGATGGTCAAGCGGATCGGACAATTCAAACTCTCAAAGACATGTTTAGAGCATGCGTGATCGACTTCAGAGGTAGTTGGGATGAACACTTTCCTCTTATCGAGTTTGCATACAATAACAATTTGCATACAATAACAGCTATCACTCCAGTATTCAGATGGCATCATTCGATACTCTTTATAGGCGGAGATGTGGATCACCCATTAGATGGTTTGAGGTTGGCAAAGCGGTGATGAAGAAGGTTCAGTTGATAAGGGACAGGTTGAGAATTGCTCAGAGTCGCAAAAAAACCTATGCCAATGTGAGAAGGAGAGAATCAGAATTTGAAGTTGATAATTGGGTATTTCTGAAGGTGTCTCTCATGAAGGGGGTGATGAGGTTTGTAAAGAAGTGGAAATTTAGTCCCTGCTATGTCGGCTCATACCAGATCGTGAGACATGTTGGTAAGGTAGCCTATGAGTTGGAGTTTCCCTCAAAATTAGCTTCGGTGCATTCTATTTTTCATGTATCACTCTTAAAGAAGTGTTTGGTTGATCCAGCTCTAGTCGTCCCTGTGGACAGTGTTGGTGTGAAAGACAGCCTCAGTTATGAGGAGGTTCCGGTAGAAATACTGGATCGTCAGGTTCGAAGGCTAAGGAACAAGGAAGTAGCTTCAGTTAAAGTGTTATGGAGGAATCAGCATGTTGAAGGAGCCACGTGGGAAGCTAAAGCAGATATGATGGCTAGATACCCACATTTATTCTCAATCGGCTCAGTTCCATCTTGAGGTATCAGTTTTTCTCTCAAAATCTATTTAGTTTTCATGTTCAGTTCATGTGCCCAAGTTTCTTTAATGTATATGGATGTATGAATGATGTGTGAATTAAGTTCAGCTATGTAGTTTGAATTGGAGATAATCATTTCGTTAGTTTTGCTTAAATGATCGGTATTTGAATGTAATGATTGCATTTCTCTGCCTTTTCTATATGTTTTCCAACATTCAAGTAAGAATGTTCCCAAGGGGGAGATATTGTTATACCCCGAAACCCCAAAGATCAGACCTGGGAATCAAAAAGGAGAAACGTTAAAATCTGGCACCAGGCATCAGGATGGGTCGTGAGGTGACCCGTGAGAGCAGCCCATGAGTCCTGATGTGACTCGTGGGGAGGCCTAGGTGATGAGTTTGAAAATTTGAGTAATGGGATCCCACATATGTTACCTCGAGTCGTGGTCATGCCCCACAACTTGTTAAGTCAGTCGTGGGGTGGGTGAGCAAGAAAAGAGAAGGAAAAGTGGGCAGTGGACTTGACGGAAGGACCCCATGAGTCATGGTCAGTCACCACAATCTGTGGGGAGGGTGGTGAGCAGCAGGGAATGATATTTTCAAAACTAAGACAGTGCACATCACGGATGGTAACCACGAGTCGTGGTCACTAGAAAATGAGTCGTTAAGTCTTCCGTTATGAGCCTAGTAGATTTGAGAAGCAGTGTACTTCACGGGTCACGCCACGAGTCGTGGCCTAGGGTAACGAGTCATTAGGTCCCTCGTTGGGACCATCTGGCAGTTATTTTTTGCGAATTTAATAAGGGCTTTTTCGTAATTTCTAAGATTCTAAGGCCTAAACTACGTCGTTTTGAGTTAAGAATGATGACTTTTAATGGGGTTAAGTTCATTTTAGGCCTTATTCATTCATACACACAAGGTAGAAGGCGAGAGAAGGTGATCAAGCTTAGTGTTCTTCAATTCCTCTTCAATTTCTTGTTGGGCTATCAAAGAAGTGTAAGAATCAACTACCAACAGGTATGTACAGTTATGAATGGGTGAATGTTTTCACACCCATGCCCAATCCCTCTCTACATCATGAGATTTCTATGTCTAATCTATGGGATTTTAACTCGATGCATGAATTTCTTAATTCCTTACATGGTTTTGATTTAAATATGTTGTTACTATAGAGTTATGAAGCATGGGCAAATTTTATAATTTCTTAAATTAAAAATCATGTTTCTAGTCTTATGAATTCAAATACCCATTGACGAAAAGTTCATGAAAGATGAGATTTGTGATTAATGTATGATGATGAGATATTATGATGAAAAGCATGTTTTCAAGCTAACCATGTTTATAATCATGTTTTAGATATGAATTGAGTATTTTCAAGTATGATAAAGCTTTAGGCAATGCCCACATGTTCAAAGTATGATTTATGATATCTCGAATTAAGCTTACCACATGGTTTTGGAGCGAAGAATCCTAATTATCTTTCAACTTGTGGTATGGTCTGAGTTAAAGCTTCTCATATGCATGATTTCATATTTGAGATGTATTGGTTATTGAGCTTCGTCAATAGATGATGTTCTTTGTTGGATAACGATGTAAAGCATATGCATTTTTTGGGAGTAGTGTCTAGCACCGAATAGTCTAAGGGTCGATCACCCTATGCCTCAGAACTATGCACCAACGTAGCTTTATACTTAAATGTTACTTTGGGACCTTCCTTGTGAGCTATCCCCGGTCTTATTGGCCCATGAGCTTGATATCGATATCATGGTATCGTCCCTAGCCCTGGCAAGGCTTTGGACGGCTCAGCCCACTTGAGTGTGATGGTTGGGACCATGTAAGCTCTATCGTGGTATGTCGTTTGAAAGATGAGTCTCCCATTGTTCCTCATGATTTCAAATATGCATATTCATTACTCATGAGATTTATATATCTATATATGTTCTAAAGTAGGTTTGACTCAATGTTCAATTTTACTTATAAATATCAAATTTCTGCTTTGAGTCAATTGATTCAGCTATGATTATATGTTATGTTATGATGAGATGATGATTTCAGAAAGAATGCATGCAAACCCTACTCTCAAATTCTTAATGTTTATGTTTACATAATGCATTGACTTTAAATAATTTTACTTAAGCGGTTTTACTTACCTTATATACTCGGTACATTCCACGTATTGATCGCCACTCTATGCCGTATCGTCTCATGATATAGGACCTGACACTTAGGATCAACCCCGTTCATAGTCAGTTTTCAGAGTTCACATCATACGTCGAGGGTGAGTCATCATTTCCCAAGGACTAGACTATTCAGATTTTCTTCATGTATTTTTTTAGTTTCAGCTTGTTGAGTTAGTTGGGGTCTTGTCCCATCAACTCGTCATGTTTAAAGACTTTTCAAACAAAAGATGTATACAACTTCAGATTGTGTATTCTGATATTATGCTTCATTTAGACTTCTTCTATGATTATCTTGTTGATTCTTCTATTTTATTGATCGAGTTAGATGTGTGCTTATGCTATGGGTCGACTTGGGCTCTCTCGGGGCTCCTTGTCCCGTGTTGCGATCCGGGCCTCCGTTCGGGTCGTTATATTGTTATGTTATTCAGACTTTTGCTTATTCATGTTATAGTAATCATATTCCTCTTTAAGTATGTTCTTTAGTTGTTATGTTCATGTCATGGGTCGACTTGGAGCCATTTGTGGTTCTAGGTCCCGTATCTCAATCCAGGCTATGTTCGAGTCGTTACAAACATGGTATCTGAGCATTAGGTTATGATGTGTCCTAAGGTGTCTGAAAGTTGTGTTGAGTAGAGTCTTTTCCATAGTTGTGAAGCACGCCACACTTATAAGGGAGAGGTTACAAGATGTTTTTGGAAAATTTCCCTTCTTTTATGATCTATATCATGCGAGGAACTATATCTCTATCCTTCTAACTAATGCTATATATGTTTGCAGAATCATGCCTCTATGCTGAGTAAATGGCAGAAGGAATGGAAATGGAAATGGCCATAATGATGGCAATAGAGATGGGCATCAGCAAGCCCCGCTAGAACTAGCATGTCCCTTGCTTGAGCAGGTCACTCATGCCAAATTTAGAGTGGAATTTTAGATGTTGGCATAGGCTATGACCACTCAGGTCGATCAACAAACTCATGTTTCCCAAAATGGGAACACAACGGTGGCTAGAGTTTTGGACTTTTTCGGGATGAACCAACCTGAGTTTCTTGGGTCAAAAGTGGATGAGTACTCTCATGAGTTCCTTGAGGAGATGTAGAAGATCACCCATATTATGGGAGTGACAGGGGAGGAGAGCGCAGATTTAGCCTCTTATCAGCTGAAGGGGGTTGCTTACATTTGGTTTCGCCAGTGGAAGGATGATAGAGCAGTGGGATCAATCCCTGTGAGTTGGAATGAGTTTACGAATGCCTTCTTGGATAGATTCTTCCCTAAGGAGTTGAGGGAGGCAGAGACGGTGGAGTTCGTAAACTTGTGGAAGAATAATATGACTATCCAAGAGTATGCCCTGGAGTTTACCTAGCTATCCAAATATTCGTTGGAGATGGTTGTGGACCAGAGTGCTCGGATGAGCAGGTTTGCAAAATGGAGTGTCAGACTCACTGGTCAAAGAGTGTAGGACCGCTATGCTAAACAGTAATCTAGACTTCTCCCGATTAGTCATATATGCCCAGCAGATATAGGTAGATCTAATGAAGGAGAGGGAGAGAGAGGCCAAGAAGGTTAGAATAGGCAGTTTAGATTCTCCCTGCAGATGTCCAGTGGCGGACATCATCCCAGTTTTACCAAAGGTCATCAGCCCCAGTGCCGTCATCAGCCAATGTTCCATCCAGACCTTGGGGTGATCGAAGGAGCAGGGTTTCAGGTTCTAGGGGACAAAGGGACACGCCGATAGAGCGCACCTTCCCTTTCACAGAAAATGAGGTAAGAACCACATAGGAGAGTTCTTAGTCAGATCAGATATTTATTTTGGGTGTGGCAAACCCGAGCACATGCGCAGGGAGAGTCCTTTGGCTAGGCAGGGCGACAGCAGAGGTCGTGCCCAGACCACCAGTTCAGTAGCAGCTCCAGCAGCACATCCTTTCCAGCAAGGTGCTTCTAAAAGTGCAGCCAGCGATCAGCGCCAAAATAGATTTTATGCACTCTCATCTCACTAGGAGCGTGAGACTTCACCCAATGTGGTTATGGGTATGTTATGAGTATTTCATCTTGATGTGTATGCATTATTAGAACTAGGGGATACCTTATCTTTTGTGACACCTTATGTTGCTAGTAGGTTCGGAGTTAGTCCCGAAATCCTATCAGAACCTTTCTTAGTTTCTACCCTAGTCGATGAGTTAGTTATAACTCGATGGGTGTACAGAAATTTCCCTATCACAGTCCTTCAGAAAATCATCTCAGTCGACCTAGTAGAGTTAGACATGATTGTTTCAATGTTATATTCTATATGGATTTACTACATACATGCTATGCCTTAGTCAATTGTAGAACCTGTAAGGTAGCGTTTTGATTTTTGGGTGAGCCAGTCCTAGAGTGGAAAGGAAGTTCAGTTATGCCCATAGCTCGCTTTGTTTCCTACCTTAAGGCCAAAGAGATGACATCCAAGGGTTGCGTGTACCATCTAGATCGGGTTAAGGATGCGACATCCGAGAACCCGACTCTTTATTCAGTTCCTATGGTGTGTAAATATCCGAAGGTGTTTCCCGATGATCTACTAGGAGTCCCTCACGAGTGAGAGATTGAATTTGGTATCGACCTTCTTTCTGATTGGAAGCTTATATCCATTCCTCCTTACATTATGGCTCTAGCTGATCTAAAGAAGCTGAATGAATAGTTGAAGGATCATTAGATAATGGGTTCATCATACCTAGAAAGTCTCCATGGAGTGCTCCAGTTCTATTTGTTCATAAGAAGGATGGTTCTCTTCGAATGTGCATTGATTATCGACAGTTGAAAAAGGTCACAATCAAGAACAAATATCTCCTCCCCAGAACTGACTTCTTTGATCGACTTCAGGATGCTAAATGCTTCTCAAAGATACACCGTAGATTCAGATATTATCAACTTAGAGTTAGAGAGAGTGACATCTCGAAGACGACTTTTAGCACTCTGTATGGTCACTACGAGTTCGTAGTTATGTCTTTTCGACTAACAAATTCTCCTGCGTCTTTCATGGATTTGATGAACAAGGTGTTTAAGCCATATTGAGATATGTTTGTTATTGTCTTCATAGACAATATTCTAATATATTCTCGAAACGAGGAGGAGCGTGCCGCTCATTTGAGGATTGTACTACAGACTCTCAAGGATTGCCAGCTATTTGCTAAATTCAACAAGTGTGAGTTTTGGTTAGAGTCAGTAGCATTTTTAGGTCGTGTGGTTTCTAGTGAGGGTGTGTAGGTGTACTCTCAAAAAATAGAGGTAGTGAAGAATTGACCTAGAACAGTTAATCCTTCAGACATCAGGAGCTTGTTAGGTTTAGCTGGCTACTACATGAGGTTTGTTGAAGGATTTTCATCTATTGCAGCATTGTTGACTAAATTGACCCAGAAGAAGGTCAAATTTTAGTGGTAGCCTGCGAGAAGAGTTTTCAGGAGCTAAAGACTCGACTCACTTCAGCCCCAGTATTGACTCTACCCGAGGGTACAGATGGATTCATTGTGTATTTTGATGCCTCTAGGGTTGGTCTTGGTTGTGTGTTGATGCAGCATGGTAAGGTCATTGCGTATGCCTCTAGACAACTTAAGATTCATGAGAAGATTTACCTGATGCATGACCTAGAGTTGGCAGCGATGGTGTTTGCATTAATGGAGACACTCCTTGTATGGGGTGCATGTGGATGTGTTCACGGACCATAAGAGCCTTCAGTATGTGTTCACTCAAAAGGACCTGAATTTGTGACAAAGGAGGTGTCTAAAGCTTCTCAAGGACTATGAATAAGTGTCCTTTATGATTTACGCAAAGCTAATGTAGTGGCGGATGCTCTTAGTAGGTTGTCAATGGAGAGTGTGTCTCACATTGAGGAGGGAAGGAAGTAGGCGGTGAAGGATGTGCATCGGCTTGCTCATTAAGGGGTTCTCCTTGTTGACTCGACTGATGTTGGTGTCATTGTTCAGAATGGGTCAAAATCTTCATTGGTGACCGATGTCAAGTCTAGGCAAGACGAGGATCCTATTCTGGTAAAGCTGAAGGAAACTATCCAAAATTAGAAGGTGGAGATGGTGTACTTCATTATCAGGGTCGTTTATGTGTTCCGGGTGTTGATGACTTGAAAGAGAGGATGTTGCATGAGGCTCATGGTTCCCAATATTCTATCCACCCAGGTGCCACCAAGTGTACCATGACCTACGAGAAGTTTATTGGTGGAATGGCATGAAGAAGGACATAGCAAAATTCGTGGCTAAGTGTCCAAATTGTCAACAAGTGAAAGTTGAGCATCAGAGACCTGGAGGTATGCTACAAGACATTAGTATTCCTACATGGAAATGGGAAGAGATCAATATGGACTTCATTACAGGGTTGCCTCGTACGCGCTGATAGTATGACTCTATATGGGTAGTGGTAGATAGGTTGACCAAAGCAACACATTTTCTATTGATCAAAACCACCGATTCAGCTGAGGACTATGCGAGATTGTACATTTGGGAGTTGTTTTATTTGCACGGAATTTCTTTTTCCATCATTTCAGATAAAGGTACTCAGTTTACTTCACAGGTTTGGAGATTATTTCAGAAGGGACTTGGTACTAATGTCAAGCTTAGCAAGGCTTTTCACCCGTAGATAGATGGTCATGCCGAGCGGACCATTCAGACTCTCGAGGATATGTTGAGAGCATGTGTGATTGACATCAAGGGTAGTTGGGATGATCATTTACCTCTCATCGAGTTTTCTTATAATAACAGTTACCACTCCAACATTTAGATGGCTTCACTTGAGGCTCTTTATGGATAGAGATGTAGATCACCTATTAGTTGGTTCAAACTTTGAAGTAGGTGAAGCTACATTGATAGGGCTAGATTCAGTTCATGAGGCCATGGAGAAAGTCCTTCTTATTAGAGAAAGGGTGAAAATAACACAGAGTCGTCAGAAATTTTATGCGGATGTCAGAGGGAGAGAGCTTGAGTTTGAAGTGGATGATCGGGTATTTTTGAAGGTTTTTCCCATGAAGGGAGTGATGAGGTTCATAAAGAAAGGGAAGCATAGTCCCTGATATATTGGTCCTTACAGGATTCCAAGATGAATTAGAAAGGTAGCTTATGAGCTGGAGCTAGCAGCAGAGTTAGCTTCGGTACATCCAGTTTTCCATGTATCTCTATCGAAGAACTGCATTGGCCACCCACCTTGGTTGTTTCGGTAGAGAGCATAGGTGTGAAAGATAACCTTAGCCATGAGGAGGTTCCAGTTGAGATCCTTGATCCTCAAGTTCGGATATTAAGGAACAACGAAGTAGCTTCAGTGAAGGTTTTGTGGAGGAATTAGCTTGTTGAGGGAGCTACATAGGAAGTCAAAGCAGATATGATTGCTAATACCCGCATCTTTTCCCTTCTGACTCAGTTCCAACATGAGGTATTAGTTTTCTCCTTAGTACTCTATTCAGTTTCATGTCCAGTTCATGTCTCTCAGTTCCTTTCATGTTTTAGCATATATGTACGAATCATAAATTCAATTCAGTCATGTATCTCAGTCTGTAATCAGTCACCCCATCAGTTTTCAGCTTCAGACAATCAACATTTGAAATTTCAGTTCTTTCCCTAGCCTTTTAGTATGTTTAACCCACATTCGAGGACGAATGTTCCCAATGGGGAGATATTATAATACTCCAAAAGTTCCTAATACTAGACTCGAGATTTAGAAATATGAACAAAAGAAATCTGGGAAAAAATGCCCCAAAATGACTCATTGTACAAGTCGTGCCAAGTAGTAACGGATCATGGGTTCCAGTCATGGCAAAATTCTTGGTCGATAGGTCTATGACCAACGAGCCCTGAAATGATTCATGGGTCCCCATAATGGGTCGTTGGTTGGAGTCGTCATTTGGTTCTATATTGGCAGTGTGAATGATACTAGTCATGGTACAACTCGCTGCAAGAAACAACAAGTCATGATTAGTACTCGTGGAAGGAGCAGTGAAAGTTGGTGCAGTGAGAACATATGTTGTAACGACCCATTGTCACGTGGTACAACCCGTTCCTGGTGTCCGTGGTGGAAATTCTTGAAGCTATAGTTGTGGAGTCAGTGGTGACGATGAGAGGATGCAACCCGTCCTGTTGAGTTTTCATTCGGAGGCCTGAGAACTAAGAAACTTGGAAAGAAGTAATGAGCAATGTAATGAGTCGTTGGATCGAGGGATGACTCGTTGGTTGAGTCATGCATTTGGTAGTGTGATTTTTCTTGGGAAATTAGTATGGATATTTTCATAATTTCTAAGCTCCTAAGTCCTAAAATATGTCGTTTTAAGCCTTGAAAGGAGTTTTTAAGGGGGTTTAACCTATTCTAATTCATTCACCCCCCCCCCATGCATGCAAGTCTATAAGTCTCTTCTCTCAAGATCATCAAGGATTCTTCTTCAATTTCAATCTCATCTTCTCAAATTCTCTTTGAGTCTCAATTTAAAGATAAAATTTAGTGAACCTAGGTATGTGGGCTTATTAATGAGGGGATTCTTTCACCCTCAAGCCCTCCTTCAAGCAAATTTTGGATAACCCATTCTTCCAATTTCCATGTTCGAAATTCTAGAGATTTTAATTGGGTTATGAAATTCCTCCATGCTTCTCTTATGGGTTTAGATGAATTGATATTAATTTATGATTTCCATGATAGGGGTTTTAAGAATTCTTCAAATCTTCATGAAATTATGATTCACTATGTTTCAAGTATGATTAAGGACTTTTAGGGCTAAATACCTTTTATGAAATTCTATGATTTTATTATGATTTCAATTCTCATAAACCCTAATTTATGATTTATGATATGATTTCCTACAAGAACTCTTCATGAATTTATGAATTTCAAGTATGGGGATTTTCTCAAGCATGTATGATTTTCATGAATATCAAGTTTATGTTTATGGCCGACTCAAGGGTCTTCTTTCATGGCTAGCTCATGTATTTCAAGCATGTTTATGTATATCATGACTTAAACTAGCCCATGAACTTCATGTATGATTTCATGATATTTATGTGAGCCTTCATGTGCATGTATTTGGGAGTAGTGTCTAGCACTGAGTAGGCCCGACGTTCAAGTAAACATCAAAGTCTCAGAACTACATGTCAATGAAGGTGTATACTCAAGATTAACCTTACGGGGTCCTTACTAGTGATTTCACACCTCATATCGTTCCTTTCCTTGGCAAGCTTGCGATGGCTCTATATACTTTAGCGAGATAGTTGGGGCATCATGTAAGCTCTATCATGATGGTGTCAGTTATGATGAGTCCTCCAACTATTCCTTATAATTTATGAATAATCATGTTTACGATACTTGGCTCAAGATATGATTTATAAGGTTTCTCTTATGATTATGATTATGACTAGTCTATATATAGTTTTGCAAACCTTGAGCCCCCATGTTTACATTATGATTATCACTTCATATTTTGAATTGTCCTATTCTTATGAACTCTTATGTATTTTATTAGTCTGTTTTTACTTACCTCACATACTTAGTACATTTCAGGTACTGACCGCATACTCTATGCTGCATCGTTTCATGATACAGGTCCGATCAATCAGTCTCAGCCCAACTGTTAGTCTTGCTCTTACCTTAGTCTAGTCCAGCTTTGTTATTGGTGAGTCCTTATTCCCGAGGACATTTAGTTTAGCTTATGGTTTTCGTTATTTCAGTTCCCTTTTAGCGAGCTAGTTGTGGGTATTGTCCCATCAGCTCATCAAATAGTAGTAGAGGCTTATCAGACTTATGTAGACTATCATCCTTATCGAGTATTGACTTGGTATTATGTTGTTATGTTATTTAGAATTCCTCTTATTCATGTTACAGTTATTAGATTCCACTTGATGTATGAATTTTATTTGTTATATTCATGCCATGGGCCAATTTGGAGTCATTCGAGGTTCTAGGTTCGGTGTCTCAGTCCCGGCCTATATTCAGGTCGTGACAGAGTTATTCTAAATGTACACATTGTAACCATAATTTCTATCATGGGTGAACATACTTAGGGCTTAGTGTAAGGAAATCGTAAGCACGAATTATTTAAGAAATCTAATATGGGCATATACATCGTGTAGCATGATTTTATTGTCGTTAAAGTGTATCTTGAGGTATGAGTTCATAGAGTTGAGCATATTGTGAGACATGAGTTTACAAGTATAACGAGTCTCAAGACATAAAGTTGGAATTTATGGAATCATAGAGTAAAACTGGGATCGTTGTCTAAAGCGGTTACTTATCATTCTAGGAATCTGAGTAGGAGATAGTATGCATAGAGTACTTGAACCTTATACATGGTCATAGCATGATTACATACGACGTGAGTGGAGTTTCATGTTGACTGAAGTGCAAGGGAAACACCTGAATAAGAATGGATCAACATCCCGTGGTTACTACTCCTGGAACCTTTAACAATTGAAATCTCAGGACTTGACTTAATTCTTCACCTTATCATCTCTCCCTTGGCTCGAAAGTCATCATTCTAAGAGTTTGGACTTTTTCTCTAAGATAGGCTATAATTACTAACTCTTATAGGGTCGAAGTATCACTATACATATGGATGGCAAACACTTTCTCGCGGACTACCTCTGTAGGTACTAAAATTCAGGCTAGAATTTCTTTCTGAGGTAACTCCTAACTTCTCTTTTTTTGGGTAAAGTAGAAATTTTATTTACCAAAAGTAATCGTTACGTATCCAAACAGGTCTGACCTCCTGTTTCTAAAGCTACACTATAATAAAAAAAATCAACAAACTGATGCCTATCTATAGTAAAACCAATACTAATAAATCAGCAGAAATATAACTATACTATGCTTAGAACAACAATCCTACAGTATCAATCTATGAAAGGAAAAACCAAAGGAAACTAACATTTGCTTCAGCAATTTTCTATCCAGTAGCTTTGCCTAGAGCACATGGTCGATGCCTCAGTTTAGCTAGCAATGGTTGACATTTCTTCCTATTATAGCCCCTGGTATGAAGATTAGCAACAACTTCTGTGCATATATGGGCTCCATGTTAAAATCTCACCCTATTACTTTCATGCCAGATGACAGTAACTACTATAGCGAACATGCTACTAATAATTCCACTCTCCCTAGCCTTCTTTTTTGTGCGCCAAGATACCCATGCCACGTCCTCTTGCCATGTACCTATGTAGTCTGGAACTCAAAGTAGAGATGCTGCATAGTCTCATCAGCCATTCCACAAAAGCAATAAGAGGGATCAATCTATAAACCAATCTTAAGCAATCTATCACAAGTAGCCACTCTATTCATCAATGATAACCATAAAATGATCTTGTGTCTAGGATGAATACTTGGTTGTAGTCGAGGCTCTCCCAAAGAGGCCTTGGGTGTCGGTCTTGCATGGAGACATGCATTGATCTTGGACAGATTTATATGCCCAAGTTATACTCAAAAGTATCATTTTAGCCTTGTTTATCTAGCAATGTGTATACATTTTCATGTAATTGGTAATAAAATGTGAATTTATACTAACCAACATGATTAGCATTGTTTTGCAGGTAAAATGTGATTTCGAGAAGCTAAAATGCATGTTGGATGATATCGGAGTTGGACTTGGATGCGAGCAAGGGAAAAGGCATTGGACAACATGATTTAAAGGGGCTCCGCGATGGAGCCGTGTCACGCTGCCATAGCGGAGGCATTCTGCCTGAAGGGTGAAAATTCACCATATTTCCAGTGGAGGTCCGCGTTTGCTCCGTGGCACGGAGCCAGTGCACCGCAATGCACGCCGTGCCACATTGAGTTTAAATTCCCGAACCCCCAGTTCCAGTGAGGGTCCGCGTTCATGGCGTGCCACGGAGGCAGTGCTCCGCGATGCACTCCATGACACATTGCTCATTATTCCGGGAAAAATTCCCACTAGTATAAATAGAACACTTAAGTGTATTTTTCATAATAGAGACTTGGTGGAGCAAGGACGTGGGTTACAGGCAGTTGAGGGACGAAAAGTTCAGGGTTTTTTCTCTCTTTCTTTCTTCTCTAATTCAATTATTTGTATGATTAATGACGTGCCCGATTCGCGCGTCCGCAAGTGTATGGGTCGTGCAAGTAATATAGTGGCTCTTTTTAAGAACCGGATTGTCGAACCCATAGGGACTGGACCCATTCCTCTAACTATCCATTTCTATTATGATCTTAAATACCTCAAGTGTTGGTTATAGACATTTTCGATTGAGATTAATTAAGTCTAAGTTTGGGTCAACGAAATATTCTGAAATTACTCTAGGAGCAACATAGAGTTAAAACCAATAAATCATGCGATCCTACGATTTGCAATGGGTTAAGCATGGAACTATCAATTGTTATTTCACATAATTAGAATGGCATGTTTATGGTCTTTCGAGCCTCTAAACACGGCAATCTAGCCTCACTGCATCATTGTGAGCGAGGAGTTTAATTTTCTAGTCGCGGGCAATCAATTATGTTGTGGGTTACGGGGAAACGATTAGGGGCTTTCGTGCGTCTAACCATTTAACTGAACTTAGCCTCACAACTACTACTTCGAGTGGTGATGTGACATCCCAAGTTGGTCTTTCATAACCGCCGTGTGTCAACCAAGCACGGTGTTAGGTATATTTCTATCGTGACACAAAATCTCTCCCGAGATACAAACATGCTCCTTACATTCTCATGTCCTGACCTAGGTAATGCTTTCTCAAGCTATTACTCAAGCTAACAAATATTCTTCATGGTGATCAATCATAAAAACAACCAACAATCTAGAATGCAAGACGAAAACAACAATCAATAACTTAATTCCAAAACAATTTCATAAAATCACAATTATAATTCATGGCTTCAACCCTAGAGGAAGGGTTCTTGCCATTCATGTTCGTAAAACTACAATTAACTAATACTAAACTAACATAATTACATGAATTTGGTAGATGAGAAGGGAATTTGATAAACCCTAGATGAGTTCTCCCACTTCTCCCTTCACTCCTAGGTAGTTTTCCAGAATAAAATCGTGACCCAATGAATTTAGGAGCTAAGGGTTCAATTTATACTATGCTGAAAAATTGCAAAATTTGGCCTGTGGTGGAACAGCAACGTGTCACGGAGCTGAACGCCATACTTGACCTTCGTGACATGTTGGTAACGCGTACCCTCACTGGAATGTGCCAAAAACTGCAATTTTTGGCCAAGTGTTGCCGCGTTGGCAGCGTGCCACGGCCCCTATCGCGCAGGGTGCTAGTTATTGCATGTTTTCTTGTTGACTTTCATGTTTTGCTCTTGATTCCATTCCTCCACTTCACCAAATCATGAATTAGTTCCTCAAATGCATTATTAACCTTCAAAAACAAGGACTAATCATGTTGGTTAGTATATATTCACATTTACATAAAGTCACATGAAAATGTATAAAATAACTTAGATAAACAAGACTAAATTAAGGTATAAAGCATCACTCGGGCATGCTATTTTTGCCCACGATTACCTACCCCACACTTAAAGTCTTGTTCATCCTCGAAAAACCTATTACATCTCATGCATATGGAGACTCATCCATAACTCATTTAGCAAGAATATTCAAGCTACGGCTACAATGATTACGTAAGATAACAAGCTAAAGATAGAGCATGCACGATTTGATCATTGAAATGAAGTACAACTATGTTAAGACTTCTTAACCTCAAGAGTCGACTCTCAATCTTAGCAAACTCATGCAAATCAACCGATTAAGAAATCCCACATGAATTATATCCTTCCTTCAACATGTGCCCCTCACGGAAAGAGAGTTACCCAATCACACGCAAAAACAATTTTTTAAATCACAACATCTGTGGGTACATAAATAGAATTACGCTCACTCTCACAAAGAATTCACATGCATCATGTAATGACCCATAAGCTTGCCCTTAGTGTTTTATTCCACTAATTTAAGGATGTGTGAATGTAAGATCAAGTAGGACTTAATGGATTGTACTGTAGGCTAAGGGACAGGTAGGTACTATTATGGTCAGTAATAGGGACTATCTTTCCTAAGCGCTTTTAATACATTACGCCCTCCTTACGAACTTCCCTTTCCTTACTTTACCTTTTTCTCCTTTCATATTTCTTGTTCCTCTTATGTTCCCCCATTTCTTTAGGCACTTTCAGCTTATTAGTAAGGAGTTCTATATAATTTTTCATTAATTTGTTTTCTTGCTCCTTACTAATAATCAACCATTTTCACGCATGTGCACCTTTGTCCTTTTTTCACTTCTACAACTTGCTACTTTTCCTTTCTTTTCACTCCTTTACTCTTTCATATTTTTCCACTCAAGCGCTTAGGAGTTTTAGATTAAACACAAGGCTACTAAAAGAAAAAGGATTAATCTTATGTTGCAGCTGTCAAAGAATAGGCTCAAGGCTCAACGGGGCTAACTGGGATTAATCTTTCCAAGGTAGGTAAAATGAGGGATAAAAATTTGGTTCATTCAATGAAATGCCTAAATCATCTCCTACTATTCACATCCTTCATTTCGTTTTATAAACACACCAGACAAGTTCTAGACATTCCACAATGGCACAGAATACTCAAAAACCTTACACACATGGCACATGCTCAAATCAAGACATATTCATCAGACTCTTACTCAGCTAATCACAAGAATTCAGATTAATCTTCAATCATATTGAGTCAAATTCAAGAGCTTAAGTGTCTCAAACACAGTTATACAATTGCATGCTTCACACTGAACATACTTGCATCTTCCAATCACGTATAGCACATAACAAGAACATCAAGCACCACATAGTTATGGTTTCAAAAACCCATCACCTACCAACTAATTTTTCCTCAAGACGGTCATCATCCATACATCATCGGAAACAGTCCCTAACTGTGACTAAAACACTATATACAGACAAAGGAAAGAAAAAGAAAAATTTTTATTCTTCGATTCAAAGACCCCCCGTCGGAAAAGAACCGACAAGAAAAACCAACGGGTGATGAAGTCATGCTTGATTCACAAAAAAATTTCAAATTTTTCAAATTTTGAAGCATTACATTCACCAAAAATCGTTAAGCACAAAAATTTTGAAATTTTTCTCACCCCACACTTAAATCATGCTATGTCCTCATAGCATTAAGTTAACATTTAAAGGATGAGAAATACTCCCTGAGCCTTTATGCCAAGCTAAAAGCAAGTTGTCCTTTCAAGTTCCAGAGATGGGTGTTTGACCCCACACTTCTTCTATTCCATGCTCTTTAGCTTCCACCTTCTCGGTACTCAGACTTCCCGCCATCTGTGCTTAACTTTCCACCAAAAACACAAACAAAATAAAAATAACAAAATCAACACAAAACCAAAATTAACAAAGTGTACATGAGGTACCCTTGGGTAGCCTCCCAAGCAGCGCCTTATTTTACGTCGTTGCCCAACGTGAACTATCCTTTTCAGGACATCCTCATACCTGGGTTCTCTTTCGAGAACCATCTCCTTTTCTTTTGCTGTTTAGAGGAAACAGCCTCCACTCTGTTCCTCTCTTTTTCCCACTTCTTCTTAAATTGAAGCCCTCTATCAGACTTGGGCTGAACACTTGTAATTGCCTTTGGCCCTGCACTTGTGGAATCCTCCACCCCACACTTACCTTCTGCCAACATACTAACCTGACAAAGGTTTCTGTAGTGTGCATATGGGTTCATTTCTTGGTAAACGCGGAAGATTTCTTCTTCATCCTCAACCCTCATTTTCAGGGTCCCTGCTTTCAAATCAATCACCGCTCCTCCAGTGGCCAAGAATGGCCGTCCCAAGATCAAGGGTACCTGGTCATCAACCTGAAAATCTAAGACAATAAAATCAGCAGGTATAATGAACTAACCTACTTTTATGAGAAGGTCCTCTATTATTCCATCAGGTGTCACTCGCGACTTGTCAGCCAGCTGCAGCATCAACCTTGTTGGCCTCGGTTTTCCCAACCCTAGGGTGTTGAATAAGGATAGGGGCATTAGATTAACTGCCGCCCCCAAGTCACACAAAGCTCATAGAACCTCAGCTTTACCAATTTGTATGGGGAGGGTAAAACTCCCTGGGTCTTTGAGCTTCTTTGGCATTTTGCTCAATACCCTGTGACTGCACTCCTCAGTCAGTACTACAGTCTGGACGTCCACCAATCTCACTTTGTTCGCCATCACGTCCTTCTCCCTGCAAGACATCAATAAGAGGCAAATTTATATGAAGTTCTTTGAAGCTCTCAAAGAACTTTTTGAAGCATTCCTCTTCCTTGCTCTTTCTGAATTTCTGAGGGAGTGGTGGTGGTGGTCTTTGTGCTGGCTGTAATGGAAGTTGTGCATTTTGTTGCCCAGCACTCTGATTATCTCCCATGTTGATGGATGGTCCTGGTCTAACCAACTCCGGTTGCACCCTCTTTCTTTGCTCTTTTGGCACTACATCAGATAATTGCTTACCACTTCTCAGACTGATGGAATTGATCTGCCGGGGGTTAGGATCTATGTTGCTTGGTAATCCCCCCTGTGATCTCATGTTTTGAGCAGCTGCTATCTGACCCACTTGTTTTTCAAGATTTCGGGTGGCTACTTGCTGATTCATTAAGTCTGTTGCCATCCTCGCCTGATTTTCCGCTAACTGCTTCTGGGTCTCCATAATTTTCTGCAGTGTTTCCTCAATGCTGCTACTCAATTGCCCATCATTCTGCCTATTCTGCTGATACTTCAATTGTTGAGGTTGCACATAATTCTTCTTTTGGTTTCCACCCCAAGAAAAATTCGGGTAGCCCTGCCAATTTCTATTGTAACTGGTTTCAAAATTTTGATTGTTGCGCTGCACATTACTAACAAAATTGACTGACTCTGGATTGGCTCCATAAGATTCTGCATAGTGCCCATTATTACCATAAATTCCACACCAACTCGGAGCTTGCTGATTTGCATTAACCTGGCCCTGGTGTTGGTTCATACTCAGTTTATTGAACTGAGTCATAATTTGATGCTGGAAAGAAGCTAACTGTGCTGCCAAGGCATTCAAACCATCTACTTCTATCAACCCCGATCTGTTTCCTGCCCCTCTCGATGACTCACTGTGCCACTCTGGATTTCCTTGTGCAATTCTGTTCAACAAAGTGTACAACTCATCATATGTCTTATCCAAGACTTGCCCACCCGATGCAGAGTCTAGTAATATTTTTGTGTGTGGGTCTAGACTTTCTACAAAGGTATGAGCCAACACTTCATTTGATTGCTGGTGATGCAGGCAATCTCTTAACAATGACTTGAATCTTTCCCAAGCCATATATAAGTTCTCATCAGGCCTCTGCTTAAAACTGAGTATTTCACTTCTCAACCTTGCAGTTTTGCCTGAGGGGAAGAATCTGATAAGGAACTTCTTAGCCAAGTCATTCCATGAAGTTATGGAGTTCGGTGGCTCAGCCTTCAGCCACTTTTTCGCCTCTCCCAACAGTGAAAATGGGAAGAGGGTCATTCGGACATAATCTGTGGACACGCCGGTGGGGACAAACGTGTCACTAATCTCTAAAAAGCTCTGTAGGTGCTGCTGCGGGTCCTCATGTGCCATCCCAGTGAATTGACCACTAGAATGTAACAGCTACACCATGTTCTGTTTAAGCTCAAAGTGCCCTCCAGGCTCCGGTTTACGAATGCTTGAGGTCACATTTGTCGCTAGTGGGATTGCCACTTCGCGAACTGGTCTTGCTACCATTGCTTCGGATGACAATTGTACTTGTCCCGCGGGTGGTTGTTGTTGTACCTTTTCTTGAAGTCTCTTCAGATTATGCACTAGAGCTATTCTCCGTCGCAAATGGATTTGACGTTCAGGATCAAGCAACGGTTCCACAAGCTCTCTATTTCTAGCCAGCTCGGCAGGACAACCTGTCACCTGTAATAATCAGACTAAGACCAAGTTTCTCAACACTTAAGAGAATTTAAAAATCACACAAAAATAGATAAATTATCAAAACTTCACCGAGTCCCCGGCAACAGCGCCAAAAACTTGACGTGCCCGATTCGCGCGTCCGCAAGTGTACGGGTCGTGCAAGTAATATAGTGGCTCTTTTTAAGAACCGGATTGTCGAACCCACAGGGACTGGACCCATTCCTCTAACTATCCATTTCTATTGTGATCTTAAATACCTCAAGTGTTGGTTATAGACATTTTCGATTGAGATTAATTAAGTCTAAGTTTGGGTCAACGAAATATTCTGAAATTACTCTAGGAGCAACATAGAGTTAAAACCAATTAATCATGCGATCCTACGATTTGCAATGGGTTAAGCATGGAACTATCAATTGTTATTTCGCATAATTAGAATTGCATGTTTATGGTCTTTCGAGCCTCTAAACATGGCAATCTAGCCTCACTGCATCATTGATAGCGAGGAGTTTAATTTTCTAGTCGCGGGCAATCAATTATGTTGTCGGTTACGGGGAAACGATTAGGGACTTTCGTGCGTCTAACCATTTAACTCAACTTAGCCTCCCAACTACTTCTTCGAGTGGTGATGTGACATCCCAAGTTGGTCTTTCATAACCCCCGTGTGTCAACCAAGCACGGTGTTAGGTATATTTCTATCCTGACACAAAATCTCTCCCGAGATACAAACATGCTCCTTACATTCTCATGTCCTGACCTAGGTAATGCTTTCTCAAGCTATTACTCAAGCTAACAAATATGTTTCATGGTGATCAATCATAAAAACAACCAACAATCCACAATGCAAGATGAAAACAACAATCAATAACTTAATTCCAAAACAATTTCATAAAATCACAATTATAATTCATGGCTTCAACCTTAGAGGAAGGGTTCTTGCCATTCATGTTCGTAAAACTACAATTAACTAATACTAAACTAACATACTTACATGAATTTGGTAGATGAGAAGGGAATTTGATAAACCCTGGATGAGTTCTCCCACTTCTCCCTTCACTCCTAGGTAGTTTTCCAGAATAAAATTGTGACCCAATGATTTTAGGAGCTAAGGGTTCAATTTATACTATGCTGATAAATTGCAAAATTTGTCCTATGGTGGAACAGCAACGTGTCACGGAGCTGAACGCCCTACTTGACCTCCGTGACACGTTGGTAATGCGTACCCTCACTGGAATGTGCCAAAAAATGCAATTTTTGGCCAAGTGTTGCCACGTTGGCAGCGTGCCACGATATTGCATGTTTTCTTGTTGACTTTCATGTTTTGCTCTTGATTCCATTCCTCCACTTCACCAAATCATGAATTAGTTCCTTAAATGCATTATTAACCTTCAAAAACAAGGACTAATCATGTTGGTTAGTATATATTCACATTTACATAAAGTCACATGAAAATGTATAAAATAACTTAGATAAACAAGACTAAATTAAGGTATAAAGCATCACTCGGGCATGCTATTTTTGCCCATGATCAATTAACACTCGTTTTATGATGATTAATCCACAAATTAGTGGCTAATTCCCTTCCTTGCTGAGGTTATGAACACTTGTGATGAATTTTGATTATTGATTATATGGTTTTTCATCTTTTTCTTCCATGTTGTTCTATTAATTCTTGTTGTTACTGCATTGGTGTGTGGCCTACATTAATGTACATCTAAAAAGTCCGATTTCACTCGAGAGAGCACGAAATTGGAAAGTTGTGAATTAATAGGATATTGTTCTTTACTTGATTTGGGAAAATTGAGTTTTGATGTGCATTCAGGATAGAAATATACCTGAAAGTCGTATTAGTCAATTTAGGAACCGGAATTGTATGGCTAGAACATGAATTGCATTTGATCACAGAAATGTAGACGGATGGTTCATGATTCTTAAGTGAGATTAAATACGAGAGTTTTAATCTCTTGGCAAATGTTCTTGGCTAGCAACTGGAAGAAAAGATTAACCAATTTATGATGATAATCAGTTTTATTACGTGTTCTTTAACCTCGGCATGCTCTTATCCATAGTTCAAATTCAAAGTAGCAAATTGTTCCTAGTTTTAATATAAAATTTAGAAAACAAAATATCCACTTTTTGGTTACGTTGTTGTCAGCATATTTAGAAGTAAAAATATAGTATACTTGAACAAATTGCACGTAACCCAAGTCTCTGTGGCATTGATACTTGGCTTACTAAAGCCACTTACTACTTGTTCGACTACGTGCACTTGCATGTCAGTTTTATAACCCCAAAACCACCTGAACATGCATCTAATGAACAAAGAAGTTATTGGTCACCACGACAGCCTGTAATCTTTTGGTTAAGTCACCTTACAATGCTGGAGCATTCAAGATTACCCCTCTAGATTCAATAATCTTCCTAATTACCTAGGTTGCACTGTTAGGAATAGGACAAGTCTCAACATCATCATGCTTTATATAGTAGGTGTGAAACCGTTTGACTCATAAAGAGTCGTTCTTCCTGTTGAAAGCCCATAGTTGCTTTATCACAGTAGCTTTGTTCCATATAACCATCTTTAAAATATTTAGCCCCCAGCTGCCTTAAGAAGGCAGACCTTTTCCCAAGAAACTAAAGCTTTTTTGGAAGTGTCCATAGCACCAGTACAAAGAAATGTTCCACATTGCCCCTCAATAATCTTCAAGATTTTCTTTGGAAGTATAAAAATTTGAGCCCAATAGGTTTGTATACCAAAGATAACTGATTTAATAAGTTGTACTCTCCTAGAATAGGAGAGGAGTTTGGCTTACCAACACTTAATTGTAGCAGTAACCCTCTCTATCATTGGCATACATTCTGCAATTGTGAGTTTCTTGGAAGAGAGGGGAACCCCAAGGTACCTGAAAGGGAGGATGCCTTTAGTAGAGGATGCCTTTAGTAATTCCAAAGTTAGTCAAAATGTCCTGCTCTATGTTCCATAGACCCCATCAATGTAGATGGAGCTCTTGTCAATGTTTTCCTGTAGCCTTAAAGGCTTAGAGAAGATTGTGAAAGCATCCATCAACAGTTGTATGGACTACTTATTTTCCCTACAAAACATCAAGAGATCATCCGCAAAACAAATATGAACCACCTTCTGCTTCTTACACCTTGGATGGAATTGGAACAACTTATTTCTATCCACAACAGTCAGCTCTCTTTGGAAATATTCCATGACCAGCACAAATAGGTAACGTGACATTAGATCACCATGACTAATACCCTTCCTCCCCTAAAAAGGCTTGGTTATCCCACCATTAATTCTAAGAGAGTAGGATACAGTGGAGATACTCTCTATAAACCATTCAACAAAATTGAAAGGAAACCCCAACTCAACCATTGTACTCCTCAAAAACATCATTGAATTGAGTCATAAGCCTTCCTAAGGTCAATTTTCAAAATACATCTTGGGGAAAGACCCTTCGTGTCATACCTCTTCAATACTTCATGTCTAAATAAAATGTTGTCCACAATGCTTCTCCCCTCAATGAAAGAAGTTTGGGATGGGATCACAACTATGCTAATGACCTTTTTAGTCTATTGGTGATAATATTTTTGATCAGTTTGTACACAGTAGTACAACACACAATAGGTCGATAATCCTAAACTGTTGAAGGGCTACTGGTTATAGGCACAAGAGTGATAGCTGTATAGCTAAAGGATTTAAGCATATTTCTAGTGATAAAGAATTCTTTGAAAGCCCTAATAACAGATTGGCTAATGGATCCCCAGTGCTTGGTAAAAAAACTTAGTAGGGAAGCTATCAACTCCTGGGCCTTTTCATGAGGCATATTTTTGAAAACATATATAATCTCTTCATCAGTAATCTCCCTCAAATCCATCTTTTGTTGATGATTTAAATAGGGGAAACTTCTAATAAACTCACTATTTGGATAAGGAAAAATCTCAGCTACAATGCCCATAATGTTAATGAAATAGGCAATAAATTCCTGCTCTACTTTAATTGAATCAGTCACCTTCTCCCCTCTCTCATTATAGATAAAAGTAACAACATTTCTATTAGCCCTGATCTTAAGCTGGGCGTAAAAATACTTAGTGTTGGAGTCACCACTAATTATCCATGTGGCTCTAGATTTATGTCTCAATACATGTTCCTCCACCTCACTCCACTTTTATATCTCCATAATCAGCAACTTCCTTCAGCTATTAAGGTGTCATTTATAGGTTGTGAAGTAATCTGAGCTTGAACAAAGTCTAGAGACTGTCTAGCCTGCATCATCCTCTAAGCATATGAAGCTAAATAGTGGTTCAAGTCTTTGCGAGCCCCTTTTAAAGCTTTAAGTCTTTGCCATAGTTGGTGCATCCTGCTACCCCCATAATGTCTACACCAAACTACGTTCACAATCCCAACAAAATATGGATGGGCCATTACAGATGTAAATAGCTTGAAAGGATTAGGGTGAAGCTTACCTTCACTGACACTTACATGAGAATGGGAGAGTGGCCTGATATGCCTGGTTGCAAATAATCAGCCTCAACATGGCCATAGTGTTGCAGCCAACTCAAGTTTCCAAAAGCCCAATCAATATTAGAATAGACCCTATCACCTTGTTATTGCTTGTTACAAAAAGTATAGTGTCATCCTTTAACTCTAACAGGTGTTAGAGAGGCATCAATGCAATTCTGAAAATCATGTGTTTCAGCATAGGTCACAGGAAAGCCCAATCTACCTGGTGAGAGCACTACACTAAAGTGACCATAAACAAGCCATTTCTCCTATATTGAGCCACATAGGTTAATCAAACCTGCCATATATACTGTCTTCTCTGTGCCTCATTTTTTGCATATATAATTGTTAGTAGAGAGGAGAAGGAGGTTGCAGCGACACTCACCCTACAATGAATATTCTACATCTTGACATCTAGAACCTGCAGTTCAATGTGGGATTTCCAAAAAAGATATATTCTCCCATTTGGGTCCATAGGATCGTTACACTTCGTACTCCAGCCATGGGAAATCTTCCACAAAATATTTTTAGCCTTATTCTCTTTAACCCTTGTTTCAAGTTATCCAAACACATCAATGTTATTCTTCTTCAAAATAAGGCAAACCTCCTTTTGCTTGAGGGGTTGATTGAGCCCCCTTATGTTTCATGTCGCACAAGTCATATGGCATTATCAATCCTAGGGTCCTTTAGTTTGTTCCCCTCACCACTTCTGGTTAGCTCTTGAATACCATCAAATTAATTCTACAAAGTATTGGAGGTACTCTAGCCATCAGCACTTGAGCTTCATCTACATCATCTTTAGTGGTGGTACCAGTGACAGGGAAGTTCTTTGATGACAACTTTGTTTGCTCCTATGGTATCTGTGGGTTCTTTATAATGAGCCACTTCTGCCTAGCGGGCCTTCTCTTTCTTGTAACTCTCCTCTTCCACCATGGGAGTTCATGGAAGGCTGCCTCCTTCTTCTCCTTCTTGTTCCAACAATCTGACTCATTCTGACCATACTTCATACAGTTTGTGCAAAAACTAGGCCACTAATCATAGTCCACAGTTACTGAATCATACCATCTGGCGTATTAACCTCAATCGATTCCACTAAATATTGAGATACATCTATTTAAATTAACACCATAGCATAGAAGATTCGCTCCATTTTTGCAGTCAACCTACTCGTATGTAGAGGATGACCCACTGCAATAGCAATCTTAATCAATGCCTCCGTCGACCAACAGCCCACTGGTAGTCCTGAAAAAAAACCACTAATCTTGGGCAGATTTATATGCCCAAGTGATACTCAAATGTGTCATTTTGTCTTGTTTATCTATCGATGTTTGTATATTCTCATGTGAATTGTAATAAAATGTGAATTTATACTAACCAACACGATTAGCGTGGTTTTGCAGGAAAAATATAATTTTACGAAGCTAAGATGTATGTTGGGAGAAATCGGGATTGGACTCGGAAGCTAGCAAGGAAAAAGCACAAGGAAAGCACGAATTAAAGGGGCTCCGCGATGGAGCAGTGTCACGCTGCCATCGCGGATGCATTCTGCCCGGATGCTGAAAATATGCCAAATTCCAGTGAAGGTGCACGTTGGGGCCGTGGCACGTTGGCCTAGCCCAGTGTTGCACGCTGTGCCACGTTGGGCTTTAATACCTGGATGACCGGATTCCAGTAAGGGTCCGCGTTGGTGGTGTGTCACGGAGGCAGTGCTCCGCGATGCACTCCGTGACACGTTGCTCGTTATTACGGGAAAAATTCCCACTAGTATAAATAGAACACTTAGGTTCATTTTTAAGAATTCTGACTTGGTGGAGCAAGAACGTGGATTACAGGCAGTTAAGGGGACGAAAATCTCAGGGTTCTTCTCTATCTCCTTCTTCTTTATTTCAATTGCTTGTATGATTAACACTCATTTAACGATGTTTAATCCACAAATCAGTGGCTAAATTCCCTTCTTGCTGAGGTTAAGAACATTTGTATTGAAATGTAATTATTGATAAATTGGTTTTTCATGTTTTCTTCCATGGTTGTTCTATTGATTCTTGTTCTTACTGCGTTAATGTGTCGCCAATGTTAATGTATATCTAAAAAGTCCGGTCTCACTCGAGAGAGCAAGAAATTGGAAAGTTGTGAATTGATAGGATATGATCTTTTCTTAGTTTGAGAAAATTGAGAATTGATTTACCTTCAGGATAGAGATATACCTGAAAGTCGTATTAGTCAATTAAGGAATCATTTTTGTATGGCTAGAACATGAATTTATTTTTATCACAGAGATGTAGGTGGAAGGTTCATGATTCTTAAGTTGGGTTAAATACGAGAGTTTTAATCCATAGGCAATAATTCTTGACTAGCGACCGGAGGAAAGATTAATCAAATTGTATCGATAATTTATTTCTCTACATGTTCATTTTAGCCTCAGCATGCTCATACTTATAGTTCAGACTCAAATTGTATATTTGTTTTAGACTTAGTATAAAATTAGGAAACAAAATATCAAAATATTCTTCACATTGTTGTCTGCCGTTTAGAGTTAAAGTTTATTGACACTTGATTAGATTGATACCTTAGTCCAGTCCCTGTGGGATCGATACTTGACTTACTTGAGCTACTTTACTACTTGTTCGACCACGTGCACTTGCGTGTAGTTATTCCAAACAGCCGAACATGTTTTTGGCGCCGTTGCCAGGGACTGGCAATTGGTATAATTTTTCTTAAGTGTTAGTTTACTATTTCCTCTTAGTGTTGACAACTTGGTCTTAGCCTGTATTTTGCAGATCCTAATTTCTGTTGAACACTGGAAAGAGACAAGGAGCTGGTGGACTCATCTTTAGAGCCGGAAAGACAATTCCATCATCAAAGGAGAGAAGCTCTAGAGAAAAAGTTGCAGTTGCTCAGACAAACAATCCCGGAGCAACAACAGAATCCACCAGTTGTAAGGGCAATGTTAGTGCCCAAGGAAATGACAGCTAGGCCGGTTCGCGAGGTGGCAATCCCACATGCTAACAATGTCACATCTAGCATCCGCAAACCTGAGCCAGGAGGGAGGTTCGAGCTTAAACAAAACATGGTGCAATTGCTGCACACCAGCGGGCAGTTCACAGGTCTCCCTCATGAGGATCCACGGCAACATCTCCAAAATTTTTTGGAGATAAGTGACACTTACATCCCCGCTGGAGTGTCATCAGATTATGTCAGGTTTACATTGTTCCCATTTTCACTTTTGGGAGAAGCTAAGAGGTGGTTGAAAGCTAAGCCACCTAATTCCATCACCACGTGGGATGATCTTGCAAAGAAATTCTTGATACGGTTCTTTCTATCCGGTAAAACAGTAAGACTTAGAAGTCAAATTCTAAGTTTTAAACTGAGAGAGGGAGAGAATCTGTATCAGGCCTGGGAGAGATTCAAATCTATGTTGCGGGATTGTCCTCATCATCACCAATCCAATGACGTGCTGGTGCATACTTTCATAGAGGGTTCGGAACCCCACACAAAAATCTTGCTAGACTCAGCAGCTGGGGGACAAGCATTAGAGAAGATTTATGAGGAGCTGTATACTTTGTTAAATCGTATTTCGCAGGGGAATCCGGAGTGGAATGCGGACTCGTCAAGAGGAGGAACAAGGAAAGCAGCAGGAGCCTTAGAAGTGGATGGTTTTTGATCCCGGGCAAAAATATATGCCCGAGATACGCATTATGACTTAAATTAGTCTTGTTTATCTAAGATTATTGTATACATTTTCATGTAACTTTAGATAAAGTAAAGATATGTGCTAACCAATATGATTAGCCTTTGTTTTGTAGGTTTTGATGACTTTTGAGTAACTAATCCATGATTTGGTGAAGTAGAGGCTTGGAAACGGAATTAACACGCGAACGTCGGTGAAGAGGAGGCACAAAACAGCCCACCGGTGCGTCGACAAGATGCCACGGCAGGCAGGCCGCTCACAACAGCCCACCTGTGCGTTGGCAACGTGCCACGGCAGGTGGCCTCCGCGACCAAGGGCTGCCAACGCGTAGCCCAGGCAGCGTGACACGCTGCCAACGCGGCAGGGTGCTGCCCGGGCCGATTTCGGGTGATTTCCAGAGGGCCTCCGCGTCCGTAGCGTGTCACGGAGGCCGTGCTCCACGATGCACTCCGTGACACGTTGCTTGTTATTCCGGGAAAGAGTCCTACTACTATAAATAGCACACTTAGGCTTATTTTTAATCAATTCAGACTTGGTGGAGCAAGGACGTGGGTTAGAAGCAGTTGAGGGATGAAAAAGCTAAGGGATTTCCTCTTTTCCTTTCTTATTTCAATCAATTGTTTGTATGATTAACACTTATTTTAGGATGATTAATCCACAAATGAGTGGCTAATTCTCTTCCTCGCTGAGGTTTTGAACAATGGTGATGAATTTTGATTGTTAATGATATGGTTTTCTTCTTCTTCTTCTTCCATGTTGTTCTATTAATTCTTGTTCTTACTGCATTAGTGTGTGGCCGACATTAATGTACATCTAAAAAGTCCAATTTCACTCGAGAGAGCAAGAAATTGGAAAGTTGTGAATTAATAGGGTATTGTTCTTAACTTGATTTGGGAAAATTGGGTTTTGATGTGCTTTCCTGATAGAAATATACTTGAAAGCTGTATTAGTCAATTTAGGAACCGGAATTGTAGTGCTAGGTCATAAATTGCATTTGATCACAGAAATGTAGACGAATGGTTTATGATTATAAAGTGAAATTAAATACGAGAGTTTTAATTTCTAGGCTAATGTTCTTGGCTAGCAACATGAAGAGAAGAATAACCGAATTATGATTACAATCAAGTTTATTACTTGTTCTTAACCTTGGCATGCTCATATCCATAGTTTCAATTCACAGTAAGTAATTGTTAATAGTTTTAGTATATATAATTTATAAACAAAAACTTATTTAACTGTTGGTTACGTTGTTGTTAGCATAATTAGAAGTAAGATAAGAATATAGTGTACTTAGGCAATTTTACTTATCCTGAGTCTCCTTGGATCGATACTTTGCTTACTGAGCCACTTTATTACTTGTTTGACCACGTGCACTTGCGTGTCAGTGTTACACCTATAGCAAACACTGCCGAACAAGTTTTTGGCGCCGTTGCCGGGGAGACTTGGCAATAGGTGAATTTGTTTTATGTGTAATTTATTGTATTTTTATTTTTCTCAAGTGCTGACAACTTAATCTTAGTGTTTGTTTTAATTCTTTTGCATTTTACTTTTTCTTTTTCGAATACCCTTATTGACATGACATCGTCGAATATAAATGGTTTCAATGGTGGATACTCATATTTTAGTGAATCTTGTCTTAATTGCGGAGGACACCACTTGTGGCAACAATGTAACACGTGTAATATATGTGGTGGTCAAGATGGCCATTGGGATGGCTGTCCGAATGCATATTCCCCTCCCCCAAGCCCCTACTATGATCCTTCTGTTGTTTTTCCTGAATATAGGCATGCTGAAAATGAGGACTTGGGACACCAAGCTCGAATAGAAGACATGCTGAAACAACTCTTGGAGCAATCAGAAGCAATGAAGGAGGCGATGGCAGTATTGAGAATTCAGCAAGAAGAGAATGCAGAGGCTCTAGAAAGGATGAGCATCAAATTCACGGAGATGATCGCTGAAGCTGAAGCTTGTGATAAATTGCAGGTAACAACTTTAGCCGATATTCAAGAGGAACTACAAGAGGACGACAAGGGTGAATTTTTGGATGAAGCCCAACAATTAGAATCTCTTGAGTGTCCCCGTGATGGGCTCACACTTATGGAAAATCCATTCTTGGAAGAAGAGATAGAGTATCCCCCAGTTGACTTTAATGGTGAGATAGATGTCGATGCTGAGAAGGTGTATCCAAGTAAGGAGGTCAAGCATAATGCAGTTTCAGAGTTGAGGTGTATTGGACCACACTCAACGCATTTTTCGACATTAAGTTTGGTTGACAACATAGAAGTAGAGTCTTCCAAGCTTATAGAGAAATGTCTAGAGGAGGACCAAGCCCCGTATATGTTGAAATTTGCTAACTCAGAGAGTCAAAATGACTTCGCTTACTTAAGGACCAATAAATGCAAACGGCAACATCTACTGCTTGGTCCTTACAATTTTTCACCACCACCCCTAGAACATAAGAGGAAATTAGAAAAGAAATTAGGGGTGAGATTCATATCCTCAAGGTGGAGGAAAAAGTCGTGAAACTTGGTACGTCATGCCGCGACGTAAAATTAGGCACTGCTTGGGAGGCAACCCAAGGGTACCACAGGTACCATTTTAATTTCTTGCAATTGAGTTAATTTTTGTTTATTTTCATCTTGTGTTGTTTTGGTGGAAACTTAAGCGCAGATGGAGGGGAAGTCTGAGTACCCGTGGAGGAGGAAGCTAACAAGCATGGAAGAGAAAAAGTGTGGGGTGGAACACCCACTTTTGCAAAGTTGAAGAAAGGCATGTTGCTAGCTAGGCCTAAAGGCCTCAGGGAGTATTTCTCACCCTTTTAAAATTTTAATTTGATGCTATGAGGACATAGCATGATTTAAGTATGGGGTGAGGTAAATTTCAAGGGAAATTTCAAAATTTTCTGTGCTTAACGATATTGGTGAATGTATGCTTATGCAAAAGTTGGTGAGAAATTTGAAAAATTTGAAAAAGTTTTGTGAATTAAGCATGACTTCATCACCCGTTGGTTTTTCTTTTCGATTCTTTTCCGACGGGGGGTATTTGAACCGAGGAATAAAATATTTCTTTTTCTTTTCTTCGTCTGTATATAAAGTTTTTAGTCATAGTGAGGGACTGTTTCCGATGATGGATGGATGACGACCGTCTTGAGGAAAAATTAGTCGATAGGTTTTGGGTTTTTGAAACCATAACTAATTGGTGCTTGATGTTCTTGTTATGTGCTATACATGGTTGTAAGATGCAAGTATGTTCAGTGTGAAGCATGCAAGTGTATAACTTTGTTTGTGACACTTAGGCTCTTGTATTCGACTCAATATGATTGAAGCTTAATTCTGAATTCTTGTGATTAGCTGAGTAAGAGTCTGCTGAATGTGTCTTGAATTGAGCATATGCCATGAGTGTAAGGTTTTTGAGTATTTTGTGCTATTATGAAATGTCTAGAACTTGCCTGGTGTGTATATAAAACGAAATGAAGGATGTGAATTGTAGGAGATGATTTAGGCATTTCTTTGAATGAACCTAAATGTTATCCCTCATTATACCTACCTTGAAAAATTAATCCTAGTTAACCCCATTGAGCCTTGAGCCTATTCTTTGACAGCTGCAACATAAGCTTAATCCTTTTTCTTTCATTAGCCTTGAAATTGAACCAAAACTCCTAAGCGCTTAAAGGAAAAATCCGAAAGATTAAAGGAGTGAGAAGAATGAAAAAGAAGGGAAAGTAGCAATTGTAAAAGTTGAGAAAGGTCGAGGGTGCACTTGTTTGAATATGGGTGAGTATTAGTAGGGAGAAAGAAAATAAATAAATGAAAAGTTACTTATAGAACTCCTTACTAATAAGCTAAAAGTGCCTAAAGAAAAGGGGGAACAAAAGAGGAAAAAGAAAGATGAAAAGAGAAAAAGGTGAAGTGAGGGAAGGGAAGTTTGTAATGAAGGCGTGATGTATTATAAGCGCTTAGGAAAGATAGTCACTATTACTGATCATAATAGTACCTACCCGCACCTGAGTTACATTACACCCTAAAAAGTCATACTTGATCTTACATTCATACATCCTTAAATTAGTGGAATAAAACACTAAGGGCAAGCTTATGGGTCGTTACATGATGCATGTGAATTCTTTGTGAGAGTGAGTGTAATTCTATTTATGTACCCACACATGTTGTGATATAAAAATTATTTTTGCGTGTGAAATTGGGTAACTCTCTTTCCGTGAGGGGCACATGTTGAATGAAGGATATAATTCATGTGAGATTTCTTAATCAGTTGATTTGCATGAGTTTGCTAAGATTGAGAGTCGATTCTTGAGGTTAAGAAGTCTTAACATAGTTGTACTTCATTTCAATGATCAAATCAGGCATGCCCTATTTTTAGCTTGTATCTTACGTAATCATTATAGCCGTAACTTGAATTATCTTGCTAAATTAGTTATGTGGGAGTCTCCATATGCATGATATGTAAAAGGTTGTTCGAGGACGAACAAGGCTTTAAGTGTGGGGTTGTGATCACGGGCAAAAATATATGCCCGAGATACGCATTGTGACTTAAATTAGTCTTGTTTATCTAAGTTTATTGTATACATTTTCATGTAATTTTAAATAAAGTAAAGATATGTGCTAACCAACATGATTAGCCTTTGTTTTATAGGTTTTGATGACTTTTGAGTAACTAATACATGATTTGGTGAAGTAGAGGCTTGGAAACGGAATTAACACGCAAACGTCGGCGAAGAGGAGGCACAAACCAGCCCACCGGCGCATCGACAAGATGCCATGGCAGGCAGGCCGCTCACAACAGCCCACCTGTGCATTGGCAACGTGCCACGGCAGGTGGCCTCCGCGACCAAGGGCTGCCAACGCGCTGCCCAACGCGGCAGGGTGCTGCCCGGGCTGATTTCGGGTGATTTCCAGAGGGCCTCCGCGTCCGTAGCGTGTCACGGAGGCTGTGCTCCGCGATGCACTCCGTGACACGTTGCTTGTTATTCCGGGAAAGAGTCCTACTACTATAAATAGCACACTTAGGCTTATTTTTAATCAATTCAGACTTGGTGGAGCAAGGACGTGGGTTAGAAGCAGTTGAGGGATGAAAAAGCTAAGGGATTTCCTCTTTTCCTTTCTTCTTTCAATCAATTGTTTGTATGATTAACACTTGTTTAAGGATGATTAATCCACAAATGAGTGGCTAATTATCTTCCTTGCTGAGGTTTTGAACAATGGTGATGAATTTTGATTGTTAATGATATGGTTTTCTTCTTCTTCTTCCATGTTGTTCTATTAATTCTTGTTCTTACTGCATTAGTGTGTGGCCGACATTAATGTACATCTAAAAAGTCCAATTTCACTCGAGAGAGAAAGAAATTGGAAAGTTGTGAATTAATAGGGTATTGTTCTTAACTTGATTTGGGAAAATTGGGTTTTGATGTGCTTTCCTGATAGAAATATACTTGAAAGCCGTATTAGTCAATTTAGGAACCGGAATTATAGTGCTAGGTCATAAATTGCATTTGATCACAGAAATGTAGACGAATGGTTTATGATTCTAAAGTGAAATTAAATACGAGAGTTTTAATTTCTAGGCTAATGTTCTTGGCTAGCAACATGAAGAGAAGAATAACCGAATTATGATTACAATCAAGTTTATTACTTGTTCTTAACCTTGGCATGCTCATATCCATAGTTTCAATTCACAGTAAATAATTGTTAATAGTTTTAGTATATATAATTTATAAACAAAAACTTATTTAACTGTTGGTTACGTTGTTGTTAGCATAATTAGAAGTAAGATAAGAATATAGTGTACTTAGGCAATTTTACTTATCCTGAGTCTCCTTGGATCGATACTTGGCTTACTGAGCCACTTTATTACTTGTTTGACCACGTGCACTTGCGTGTCGGTTTTACACCTATAGCAAACACTGCCGAACAGTTTTACAGCTATTGCTGCACAGATAGTTGCGTTATAGAATCAACTCAACACCCACTTCAGTAACATGAGCATGAACCGGTCTCAAGCCCCAGTGAAGGTAGTGCAGCAGATTTGGTGTGAAGTGTGCGAGAGTAATGAAAACTCAGCTGAGTGTTGCGGAGCAAATCCTGATTCGGTGAACTTTGTTGGTTATGTACAGAGAAATAACCACCTACAGTGTGGCAACAACTACAATTCCAACTGGAGGAATCACCCAAATTTCTCTTGGGGTAACAACAACCATCAAGGGCAAAGTTAGAGTCAGGGGGCATAGAGAAATCAAGGAAGGCAGCAGAACTATCAGTCACAATACAGAAGCAACAATGCACCTCCTCCACCACCATCACCCAGCATTGAGGAGATGTTCAAGACAATGATAGCTAACCAAGCTCAATTGCAGGCTGATTACGTGAAATTGGCAGCCGATGTAAAGAACAATCAGTTAGCTACAAAGGCGCTGGAGTACCAGTTTGGGCAATTTGCTGGAGCTCAAAACACCAGGACGAGATGAGGACTTCCAAGTGATACTGATCCGAACCCCAAGCAGGTAAATGCAGTGACCACAAGGAGTGGTTTGTGACTCAAGGAGGTGGAACCGAAAAGATTACCACAGCAGTCGAAAGCAGGTGAAAAGGAGAGGGATCAGAATGATGATAAGGGGAAGGAGAAGGAAGCTGAACCAGAAAGACCACCACCCCCGTTCCCTCAAAGACTAAGGAAACACAAGGAGGAAGCGTGTTTCAAAAAGTTCATGGAGGTGCTTAAGCAGGTACACATTAATTTACCTCTTGTTGATGTTTTGCAGGGAGTGCCGAAGTACGCAAAATATATCAAGGACATCGTGGCAAACAAAAGCAGGTTGACTGAGTACGCTACGGTGGTGCTTACGGAGGAGTGCACTTCACGGATACAAAATAGGTTGCCCACAAAGCTCAAGGACCCTGGGAGCTTTACAATTCAAATTACAATTGGGCAGAGTATCTGACCTCGTGGATTATGTGATTTGGGAGCGAGCATTAACTTGATGCCGACATCGGTATTCAAGAAGTCGGGGATAGGGAGTCCTAGACCAACAACAGTGATCTTGCAACTAGCGGATCGTTCCTTAGCCAGACCTGATGGCATTGTGGAAGACGTGCTAGTGCAAGTGGGCTCCCTTATCTTCCCGGTAGACTTTGTCGTGCTCGATTTTGAGCCAGACGCGGAAGTCCCATTTATTTTGGGACGTCCTTTCTTGGCGACTGGGAAAGCACTTATTGATGTAGCGGCAGGGCAGCTAACTATGCGGGCCCATGACAAGGTGGAGGTGTTTGAGGTGTACAAGGCTACAAAGCTTCCGGCCGTGTACGAGGAACTCTCAGTGATAAACGTGCTTGATCGAGCAGATAGTGCTCAGAGCGTTGAGTCACAGGAGCCATTGGGGAAACCACCGGAGAAGTGTAAGCATGACATGGGTGAGGACGGTAGTCGAGAGAAAACGTCCGTCACCCTAGAGGATGACTGAGCTTAATGACGTCGAGCCGCGACGATAAACCAGGCGCTGCACGAGAGGCAACCCGTGAAATTTTTGTAATATTTGAATAGATTTCGTAGAAGAAAAAAAAAGAAAAGAAAAAAAAATGAGAAAAAATACAAATAAAAACAACAAAAAAAAATTGTATTTTATGTGAAACCTATAAATTCTAACCAATTTCTTGTTGTGAGATGAATTTCAGGTTGAACGGAGGGTAAAAATGCAAAGGATCGCAAATGAAAAATCGAGGTGAGAAAAATAATAAAAAGTGGCAAACCAGTGAGCCTGCGTGATGGCTCCGTGTCACGGAGGAGGGCCTCCGCGTTACCCTCCGTGACACGTTGAAAGTGTTTTGGAATTTTTTACAAATACAGAACCCCTGCGCGATGGCTCCGTGTCACGGAGGGTTTGCTCCGTGTTACCCTCCGTGACACATTGAAGTGTTATTCGCGACGAGTCACACCGGGTCGCCGGGTGACCCGCGCGAAAAACCTTCTTTTTAACCCCGAAAACACCCAATTTTTCCCATTTTTCACTCCCCTCCGCGACAAACAACCCAAAATCCCCCCTCCCCCAACGTGACACGTGCCTAGGATCAAATTTTCTCTAACTTTTCTTCAAGTTCAACGAATTAAAGGTACGTTCTTGAACTTAACCTCAATTTTGGACTAAATTGTCAATTTTTGAGCATGTGAGGTAACTAAAGTTTGCCCCAAGTGTAAATTGAGCATGAATTCATTTAAGTTATTGTTGATTGATGTTCGTAGTATCATTATGATTGTATGAACTCGATATATATATGTTTGTTTGGATTTGTACGAAATTGGTAGCTAGGGTTGGAATTTGAATAGGACGAAGCTAAATTTGGTTGAAAATTTGAAAATGATTGGGTTGTTCATGTTGGGTAAGGTGAATTATGTTGTGCTTGTGATGAATATGCTAAGTAAACGATTGAATTTTTTTTCGGGATAATGAAATTTTTGAAATTGCATAGAAATTGGGGGAATTGCATCGGTTTTGTCGATAGATATTTTTGCTAAGTGCTATGTGATGAAATGTTATCGATGGTAATAGTGGATTAGCTGTACGAAGTCTGAGTAGTACATAGAATTTATACCGCCGAACCCTCTGAATGCACGAGGAATTTTTGTTATTGTTTTTTTTTATTTGAAAGTTAGAAAAAGAGGATTGTCTTGCTGTAATGTTGTGATTGTGGATAAAGACTAAGTGTGGGGTGGCCTAGCTAAACCCAATCTTAGTCGAAGCTAATTTTAATTTGAATAACATTGGGACTGTTTGTTTGATTTGACAGGAACGATGGCAAGCAGGCAAGACAAAGGAAAGGGCGCATCTACATCAGGCGCCGGAAGGAAAAGAATCAGACTGGGAACAGCAGCACCAGCGGTTCTGCGTGGCCAACGTCGTCAATAGGGAACCCGATGGGTGACAGAGGAAGGGAAGAAATGGTACACAAAGCATAAGGAAAGCAAATACTTCCCCGAGGAGCACATTGCTAGGGAACCGTTGGCATAAGAATTCCCCAGAATTATCCACAGGATTGATGCAGTCGGGCTGAACTTCATCTTCGAAGAGCCCAAGGAGTGCAATCTTCACCTAATATGGGAGTTCTACGCCAACTGGAACCCGACACACAGAAGTCACACCATAAAGATAAGGGGGCAGGTAGTCACTTTTGAGCCCCATCACCTTAATTGCATCTTGGGGGCGCGGGACACAGACGCCCATGTACTCCGACATCTGAATATCACTCCACTATATGCGGACATCAGATGCACTCTGTGTGGAGCCCGGTCTACAGCACGGTGGAGCAGGCATAAGGAGAGGGGCTACCATCAGACATTTTCCTACTCACAGATGAACAGGGAAGCGAGGATATGGCTTAAAATTGTTTGTTCCTGCCTGATCCCGGGGGTGCATATGACAGATGTCACCCGGGATCGTGTGTGCTTAGTCTATGCGTTGATGAAAGGGCTGGAGATCAATGCTGGGGCGGTGATTTTCTCCGCTATGAAGAGAGCCCGTTTGCATCAAGGGCACAGGTACAGGTTTGGTGGCTTACTGACCACGTTCCTGAGGGGCTTGGATATTGAGGAGGAGGCCCTTGACTCATCCCGCAGATGGAGAGGCGGGCCTTAGACGTCACCAAAACTAAGGCACCCGACACCATTCACGGGCCAGTTCTTACACTAGGCGAGCGACATGCTCGGGATGATCAGTACATGGCCCACATGTTCGGGATGCAGATGCTCCAGCTGCGCATAGGCAGGAGGCCGGCAACAGAAGATGAGCTGTGGCAGCTCGAGTTAGACTACCCTTTTGGCGAAAATGCCAGGGCTCTATGATGATGAGCCATCTTTTGTGGAACCACCTTTTGTGGAGCCCACTGATGATGATGTCCCCACAGATGAGGAGACACGTCGCGACGACTCCGATATTGAGTCAGAGGAGGACGACGGGGGTGATTCAGACATGGGAGATGAGGCAGCAGCACCTGACGAAGAAGTTGAATACTTCGATTGATCAGGGAGTTTCACCAACCACTTTTGTGCTACGCTATATTTTATGAACACTGGGGACAGTGTTCGATTTAAGTGTGGGGTGGGAGTAGTTTGGTGCTGGTTGTTTTGTTGTATTTATGTTTCTATTCTGTTGTTGTGCTAAATTTGTGACCCTGTGATTTTTGTGTATGTTTTGTATTGTAGTTAATGTGAAGCTGTTGTGTGAAGCTGTTGTGTGCTGTTGAATGTTGTTAGATGGTTGTGTAAATATTTTTTTATCGAAATCATCGATATTATTTTTTTATTGAAATCATCGATATTTTTTAAAATTTTTTTTAGATTTTTCTTTCTTTTTCTTTTAATTATTTTTATGATTGGGTTTCTCGGTGTTTTTTTTCGGTTCTTTTACCGAGAATAGTCCCATTGAACCGAAGTCGTAATTAGTGACCGTTCCCTATGATGGATGGATGACGACCGTCTTAAGGGAAATGTAGTCGATTGGAGTAGTTTTTGTCTTTTAATTTTCCCTTTGTTTGCTTGTATCCCAACCGTGTTGTTACTTTATGGTTGCGAAATTCTTGTTGTGTGTTGTACTTGATATTTAAAATGCAAAGGTGATTCGTATGAAAGCATGCAACTTTGTAAATATGTTGAGATACCTAGGCCATAGAGTTCGATTCGGTGTGATTGAGGCTTAATGTTTGAATTCTTGTAATTAGCTGATTGAAGAGTCTGTGAATATGTCTTGAGTTGAGCATGTGCAATGAGTGTGTGGTGAGGTTTCGTTTCTTCCATGCTATTGTGAAGTGTCTAGAACTTGCCTGGTGTGTGTACGAAACGAAATGAAGGATGTGTATTGTAGGAAAGGATGTAGGCATTTCTTTGCTTTAACCGAAAGTTTTTTTATTATCATACCTACCTTGAATGTACATCCTAGTTAGCCCATTGAGCCTTTAGCCTTATTTTTTCCTTTGTCAAAAAGGTGTAAACCGAGCTTAACCCCTACTTTTCATTATCCGTGAATTTGATCCAAAACTCTTAAGCGCTCAAGAAAAAAATAATTTTCCCACAGTGTCAAGGAGTGAGAGTTGTGAAAAGAAAAGAAAAAGCAGAGTGATGAAAGGAAAGAAAAGGTCAAAGGTGCACTCGCTATAAATTAAATATAATGAAGACGTATAACTAATCTTTGTTATTAAGTCGAGTGTGCTTAAAGATATGGGAACAAAAATAAAGACAGACTTCAAGAATGGGAGGATGAAGGAAGAAACAATACCCATAAGGTTGATGGGATGTATTGAAAAAGCACTTAAGGAGGCCAGTTGTTATTATTGGTTACCCCAGTATTTGCTAGTTCCGTAGCTTACATTACAACCCGTTAAGTCCTACGTGATCATCACGTGTCCTTATATTAGTGGAGTAATACACTAAAGGCAAGCCTATGGTTCATGACATGATGCATGTGAAGTCTTTTCGGAGAGAGAGCGAAATCGTGTTTATATGCCCCTGCATGTAATGTCTTTGAGTTCATTTGATTAAAAAGGGGAAAATTCTCTTGTGTTGTGAGGGCACATGCTCGATGAGAGACTGAATTTCGTGTCGGATATCTTGATTAGTTGATTTGCATGAGTTTGCCGATATCGAGAGTCTATTCTTGAGTCTAGGAGGTCTTAATGTGTTGAAGGCCATTGTATTGATAAGACTATGCATGTTTTCTTGATGATTTGCTATATTAAATAATCGGTATAACCGTAGCTTGAATTGTTGAGCCAAAGTATCCAAGATTGGGTGTCAATCGCATGAGGTGTAAGATTATTGTTCGGGGACAAACAAGGATTTAAGTGTGGGGTAAGTGATCTTAGGCAGATTTATATGCCCAAGTGATACTCAAATGTGTCATTTTGTCTTGTTTATCTATCGATGTCTATATATTCTCATGTGAATTGTAATAAAATGTGAATTTATACTAACCAACATGATTAGTGTGGTTTTGCAGGAAAAATATAATTTTATGAAGCTAAGATACATGTTGGGAGAAATCAGGATTGGACTCGGAAGCTAGCAAGGAAAAAGCACAAGGAAAACACGAATTAAAGGGGCTCCGCGATGGAGCCGTGTCACGCTGCCATCGCGGATGCATTCTGCTCGGATGCTGAAAATATGCCAAATTCCAGTGAAGGTGCGCGTTGGGGCCGTGGCACGTTGGCCTAGCCCCGCGTTGCACGCCGTGCCACGTTGGGCTTTAATACCTAGATGACCGGATTCCAGTGAGGGTCCGCGTTGGTGTAATGTCATGGAGGTAGTGCTCCGCGATGCACTCCGTGACACGTTGCTCGTTCGGTTAAATACGAGAGTTTTAATCCATAGGCAATAATTCTTGACTAGCGACCGGAGGAAAGATTAATCAAATTGTATCAATAATTTATTTCTCTACATGTTCATTTTAGTCTCAACATGCTCATACTTATAGTTCAGACTCAAATTGTATATTCTTTTTAGACTTAGTATAAAATTAGGAAACAAAATATCAAAATCTTCTTCACAGTGTTGTCTGCAGTTTAGAGTTAAAGTTTATTGACACTTGATTAGATTGATACCTTAGTCTAGTCCCTGTGGGATCGATACTTGGCTTACTTGAGCCACTTTACTACTTGTTCGACCATGTGCACTTGCATGTAGTTATTCCAAACAGTCGAACAACCACCCATGGAGGAATTATCATGAGACAATCAGGGTTAAACTTAAAACTTATCTCCCAATTTAGAATAATGAATTAATTATTATGGTAAGAATACAGTCCTCCCATTAGAATGTGCTCATAATCCTCAGTAATGCCAAATCTAAACACAAAGTACCCTAACTCATAAGACAAAATTTGTGGTGCCTTTGAGCATCTTCAGATATTTGCAATATAATTGTTATACCCCGGGAGCTCAAAGATCAGATACGGGAGTTGAAATGGGAAAAATTGTGAAATTGATGTTGCAGGCACAGGACCAGTTGTGGGATGACTTGTGAGGAGACCCCATGAGTCATCATGTGGCTCGTGGGGAGGCCTGGGGTAAATAAAGGATTGAGGTCCCTATGAGTTAGGTAATGACTCGTGGTCAGTCACCACGAGTCGTCATGTCATTCGTGGGGTGGTGCGGAAAAATAGATGGAGGAGCTAACCAGTAGACTTGACGGAAGGTGACCATGAATCGTGGTCTCGAGGAAATAGTCTTTATGTTCCCTGTTATGAGCCCAGCAGATCAGTTAACCAGTGCACTTGACAGGTGACTCAACGAGTCATTGCCCGTCCTGACGAATCGTCAGGTCACCCATTAGGGTCACCTGACAGTGTTTTTCTGCGAATTCAGTAAGGGTCTTTTTGTAATTCCTATGTTCCTAAGACGTATATTACGTCGTTTAAGGCTCGTCTTAGTGGGTTTTTAGTAGGGGAAAAACCTATCCTAAGCCATTACTCTCATGCATGCAAGTTTGAAGGTTTGAAGAGGAGGCTCAAGGTGAAATCTCAAGGTTTCAAATTGGAATCTCAGTTGGGCAATTAGAGGGTGTAGAATTCATTTCCTAGGTATGTAAGACTATGAGTGTGTGTTTTCTTCCACGCCCATACTCAATCCCTGTCAAAATGTGGTAAATTATCTATGATCAAGATTGTGTTTTACTCAATTGCATGATTCTTCAATCTCTATACATGGGGATGATTAGATTGTGTTTATATTAATGATTTATGAAGCTTAGGTAGATTCTAATTTTTTTCCCTTATAAAAATTGTTTTTCTAAAATTTGAATCTAATACGCCCATGGGTGAAGAAATCATAAAAGAGGTGATTTATGGTAAATGTGTGATGATGATGAAGTTGATGATGAAAAGCATTTTTCTAAAAAAATCCATGATTATGTAGTTGTTTTCAAAGTGAATTGATTAGATCCAAGTATGATAGAGCTTTGGGTGATTCCCATATGTTGATTTAAAGTTATGATTTTCCCGACATAAGCTTACCATATTGTTTGAAGTGAAATTTCCTAATTTTTATTATAAATTCTAGCTTGTGGTATGTTGAGTAAATATTTCTATACGTAGCTTACCACATGATTTGGAGTAGATGCTCCCACCTATGATTGAGCTTGTGGTATGTTGCGAAATAAAGCTTCTCATATGCATGATTTCATAATTGAGATGTAGGTCATTATTGAGCTTTGTGAATAGACAATGTTGAGCTTCATATCTGTATGATGTCTAGTCTATGCATGATTTCTTTATGAGCTTTGTCAATAGATAATGTTGAGCTTCGTTTCATACGATGTTGAGTTATGCATGATTTCATGTTGAGCTTCGTCAATAGACAATGTTGAGCTTCGTTATATACGATGTAGAGCATTGCATGTTTTGAGAGAATAGTCTAGCACTGAGCGGGTTAAGGTTCGATTAACATATGCCCCGGAACTACGCGCCAACGTAGGTTGATACTATTATATTATTGGGACCTCCCTTTTGAGCTATCCCCAGCCCGATTGGTCCTTCATCTTGATATCGATATCATGGTATTTTCCATCGCCCTGACAAGGTTATGGACAACTCTACCCACTTGAGTGTGATAGTAGGGACCACGTAAGCTCTATCGTGGTATGTTGGTTAAGTGACGAGTCTCCCACTATCTATATCATTCGGATTTGCATATTCATTACTCATGATGATTACTTATGCATGCATGTTCAAAAAGCAAGGTTTGGCTCATTGTTTAGCTTTTGATATAAATGTTATGTTCAGCTTTGAGTCATTCGAGTCAGTCATGATGTTCCTAGGCTTTGCATGATCACGTTATAAAAAGAGCACGATTTCAGAATGTATGCATGTAGCCTTCTACTTATAATTAAAATCTTATGATGTGTATGAATTGCTTTAAAATGATTTATTTTAGTTAACTGATTTTACTTACCTTGCATACTCGGTACATTCCATGTACTGACCACATATTTTCTATGTTGCATCATTACATGATGCAGGATCTGTTTCCCAGGTTCAGCCCCGTTCATAATCGCTTATCAGGGTTAGCACCTATGTGAGTGGTGAGTCCTCATATTTTGAGGGAGACATTCCGTTTCATTTCGTATTTCAGTTTCATATTTGTGGAGTTAGTTGGGGTCTTGTCCCATCAACTCATCTAGACTAGAAGCTTTTCGACTTAAGTATGTGTAGCTTCAGATATTATTCTAATGTGCGGTTGTATGAGACTTCCACTGAGCTATAATGTAGGTTTTCTTCATGTTTATTAAATGAATTATATGTATGTTCATGCCATGGGTCAACTTGGGGTCTCTCGAGGCTCTTTGTCCTGTGTCTATGAGAAGGGCCTCTGTTTGGGTCATGACAAACTTGGTATCAGAGCCATAGGTTTGATGTGTCCTAGGAAGTCTAAAAGCTGCGTTAGATAGAGTCTTTTTCATGGGTGTGAAGCGCGCCACACTTATGACGAAGAGGCTACTAGACGTTTTAGGAAATGTTCCCTTCTTTCAAGATCTATGTCGTGAGGTGAAAATCCTTTCTATCCTCCTAATTCATGCTATTTGTGATTGCACAAAAATGGCTCCTAGAAGGATGAACGGAAGGAGGAATGGAGGTGGTGAAGGCCACGATGAGGGAAATGGTCATGAGTCTCGGCCAGCCCCACTAATTCAAGAGCCTCGGGCACGAGAGCCAACCGCTCATGCTGAGTTCCAAGCTGCCATTCAGATGCTTGCGCAGGCCTTGACTGCTCAGGTCAATCAGCAGGTCGTTGTGCATGTTCCACAAAATGTCAATGCGGCGACAGCTTGAGTCAGGGACTTCTTGAGGATGAACCCGCCAGTGTTTCTGGGGTCCAACGTAGATGAGGACCCACATGATTTCATTGATGAGATTTTCAAGATCACCCAGGCTATGGGGGTGTTTAGTGTTGAGTGCACAGAGTTGGCCTCCTACCAGTTGAAGGAGGTTGCGCATATTTGGTTCCGTCAGTGGAAGGACAACAGGGTCGCAGGAGCAAGTCCGATCACATAGGAGGAGTTTCCGGTTGCATTCCTAAATCGGTTCTTCCCTCGAGAGATGAGGGAGTTGAAATCAGCTGAGTTCATGAATTTAAAACAAGGAAGGATGACTGTTTAGGAGTACTCCCTTGGGTTCACCCACCTATCTAAGTATGCCCAGGAGTTTGTGACCGACCAGCAGGCGCGGGTGAGCAGATTTGTGCATGGTATAGTAGGATATTTGAAAAAGGACTACAGGATAGATATGCTCCATCAGGACATGGACTTCCCTCGCATTGTGTTGTACGCTCAGTAGATTGAGGCAGCACATTCGAGGGAGAGGGAGGCCAAGAGGGCCAGGACTGAGGACCATAAATTCTCTCGGTAAAGGTCCGGTGGTTGGCCCCGACAACAGACCCACCAGAGATCATCAGCCCTAGCATCTTCAGTGCTGAGTTTGCCATCTAGGCCCAGACATGATCAGAGAGGGCGAGCGTCAGGCTCAAGTGGTCATAGAAGTAGGCCTGCAGACTCCAGCATTCCAGCTTGTCACAGGTGCGACTGAGGACACACAGGCCAGTGTTTGGCAGGTTTAGGAGCATGTTTTGTATGTGGGAAGCCTAGACATATTCTCAAAGATTATCCCATAGAGAGACAGGATCAGGTTGGGGACCGAGGCCTAGCTTCTAGTTCAGCAGCCCCACCCCCACGCACAACACATCAGGGGGCATCTACTAGCACAGCTAGCGAGCAACGCCAGAATAGATTTTATGCCTTAGCCACTCATCAGGAGCAGGAGTCCTCACCAGATGTAGTCACCGGTATGTTGAGAGTCTTTCATGTTTATGTATATGCATTGCTAGATCCGGGGGCTACCCTATCTTTTGTGACACCATATATAGCCAGTAGCTTCAGAGTAAGTCCCGATGTCTTATCAGAGCCCTTCTTAGTTTCTACTCTAGTAGGTGACTCAGTTATAGCTAGACGGGTGTATAGAGATTGCCCGATCTCAGTTCTTCATAAGGTCACCTTAGAGATATGATAGAGTTAGCCATGACCAATTTCGATGTTATTCTCAGTATCGACTGGCTATTGTCATGCTATGCTTCCGTTAATTGTAGAACTCGGTCAGTAGAGTTTAGATTTTTGGGTGAGCCTTTCTTGGAATGGGAGGGTAGTGCAGCTACACCCACAGGTCGATTTATTTCCTACCTTAAGGCTAGGAAGATGATTTCTAAGGATTTGTTGTACCATCTGGTTAGGGTTAAGGACGTGGAGTCCGAAACCCTGACTATCCAGTCCATACCAGTAGTATGTGAGTATCCAGAGGTTTAGTTGATGATTTTCCAGGTGTACCTCCCGAACAGGAGATTGATTTCGATATATATATTCTTCCCGACATGCAAACTATATCTACTCTGCCTTACAGAACGGTTCCAGCCTAGCTAAAGAAGTTGAAGGATCAGTTGAAAGACCTGTTAGATAAGGGCTTTATTAGGATGAGTAAGTCTCCATGAGGTGCAACAGTATTATTTGTTCGAAAGAAGGACGGTTCTCTTCATATGTGTATTGACTATTGGCAGTTGAACAAGGTTACCTTGAAGAAAAGGTACCCCTTACCCAGGATCGATGATTTGTTTGACCAGCTTCAGGGTGTCAAGTGTTTCTGCAAGAATGATCTCAGGTCTGGGTATCACCAGCTCAAGGTTCGGGAGAGTGACATCCCCAAGACCGCTTTCATGACACAGTATGGTCACTACGAATTTATCGGTATGTGTTTTGGACTAACCAATGCCCCTGCAGCTTTGATGGATCTGATGAACAGTGTGTTCAAGGTATATTTTGACATGTTCGTGATTTTGTTCATTGATGACATCCTTATATAATCTAGGAGAGAGGAGGAGCATGTCGATCACTTGAGAATAGTGTTTCAGACCCTCAAGGATCGTCAATCGTATGCAAAGTTCAGCAACTATGAGTTTTGGTTGGATTCGGTGGCATTTCTAGGCCATGTGGTATTAGGCGAGGGAATAAAAGTAGACTCTCAGAAGATCGATGTGGTAAGAATTAGGCTAGACCAGTGAACCCATCAGATATCAGAATCTTTTTGGGCTTAGCGGGTTACTGTCGGAGATTTATGAAGGGTTTTTCATTGATTGTCGCACCATTGACCAAGTTGACTTATAAGAAGGTGAAGATTCAATGGTCGGAGGCTTATGAGAAAAGCTTCCAAGAGTTGAAGACCCGACTCACTTCAGCACCAGTGTTGACTCTACCCGAGGGTATAGATGGCTTTGTAGTGTATTGCGGTGCTTCGCGAGTTGGACTCAGGTGTGTGTTGATGCAACATGGGAAAGTGATAGCATATGCCTCGAGACAGTTGAAAGTTCATGAAAAGAACTACCAGACCCATGATCTTGAATTGGCTGCGGTGGTGTTTGCATTGAAGATATGGCGGCATTACTTATATAGGGTCCACGTGGATGTATTCATGAATCACAAGAGCTTGCAATATGTGTTCATGCAGAAAGATCTCAATCTTCGGCAAAGGACGTGTTTGGAGTTACTAAAGGACTATGAAATGAGTGTCCTTTACCACCCGGATAAGGCTAATGTGGTAGCGGATGCACTTAGTAGATTCTCTATGGAGAGTGTGTCCCACATGGATGAGGACAAGAAAGAGTTGGTGAAAGATGTCCATCGACTTGCAAGGTTGGGAGTTAAATTGGTCGACTCGACCAATGGCAGTGTTGTTGTGTAAAACGGATCAGATTGTCCTTGGTGATGGATGTGAAGGCCAGGCAAAGTGAGGATCCAATTCTAGTAAAGCTGAAGGAAGCCATTGGAGGCCAAAAGGTGGAGGTTTTCTCCCAAGGGGGAGATGGGATGCTGGGTACCAGGGTCGTCTATGTGTTCCAGATGTCGATAATTTGAGGGAACAAATATTGCATGAGGCACATGGGTCCAGGTATTCCATCTATCCGGGTGCCACGAAGATGTATCATGATTTGTGGGAAATATATGGTGGAACGACATGAAGAAGGATATTGCAGAATTTGTGTCCAAGTGCCCGAACTGTCAGCAAGTGAAAGATGAGTATCAAAGATCGGGAGGCGTACTTTAGGATATTGGCATTCCCACTTGGAAGTGGGAAGAGATTATTATGGATTTCATTACAGGCTCACCTCATACACGTCAACACTATGATTCTATTTGGGTGGTGGTAGACAGGTTGACCAAGAGCATGATTTCAGAATGTATGCATGTAGCCTTCTACTTATAATTAAAAGCTTATGATGTGTATGAATTTCTTTAAAATGATTTACTTTACTTAACCAGTTTTACTTACCTTACATACTCGGTACATTCCACATACTGACCGCATACTTTCTATGCTGCATCGTTTCATGATGCAGCATCCGTTTCCTAAGTTCAACCCTGTTCGTAATTTCTTATCAGGGTTAGCACCTATGTGAGTGGTGAGTCCTCATCTTTCTAGGACTAGACTTTCAGTTTCATGTCGTATTTCAGTTTCATATTTTGTGGAGTTAGTTGGGGTCTTGTCCTATCAACTCATCTAGACTAGAGGCTTTCGGACTTATGTATGTGTAGCTTCGGAAATTATTCTAATGTGCCATTGTATGAGATTTCCACTGAGTTATTAATGTAGGCTTTCTTCATGTTTATTGAATGAATTAGATGTATGTTCATACCATGAGTCGACTTGGGGTCTCTCAGGACTCCTTTTTCTCGTGTCTGCGATCCAAGCCTCTATTTGGGTCATGACAAACTCAATAATTCTCCACACTCTTAATATATGGAGTGTCCCCCACAACATACCCAATCAGTGCATTCTTCAAACAGAGCTCCTAAGCCGCAATATCCTCCCTATTAACGTTTACCACCATCTTCCCCTGTTTGGATGTTGGAGCAATGTAAGTAAGAGTCCTACCCTTCTTTGTGTCCGGATTTTTCATTGTCTCCTTCATTTCCCCAAGAGGATGATGCATCGAAGTAGCTATTTTAGAGAAATGGAGGCACCGAGCTGCAGGTGAAGCTCCAGAGGCCTCAAAATCCTTTAAATAGAAGGATGTCTGAGATGAGGAATCCGAGTTATGCTCCTTTTCCTTCTTAGGAATAGACTGAATTTGAGGAGGAAGGTAACTACCAAACGTGAGCGCATGGAGGCACGAGTATTGTCACTCTACAGAGTGACCTATTGGCCCAATGAAGTATGAGCTGGGGCCATAACTTCCAACTGGGCGCAATCTAGTAGTCCTAGATAAACATGCGTCGAGATAAAAAAAACCCTTTGTTTCCTCTCAATGTTGATCCTAACTTCTCTTTTTTCTTATAAGATTATGATTATAGGATTCATACCCTTTCTACCTTATCAACTTCATGCATCTAATCCTTTATCCACTTATCACAAGGGTAAAGACTTATACTAAGATGCTGAAATCAGTTACCTTATAATGTAGTCCCTAGGCCTAGTAACACAAAAGTATCAACATGAGAGGCTCGCGACATACCCATGACTATATCTGGCGCATTCTCCTAATTCTGGCATGATGAGAGGGTATAAAAATGGCTCTAGCGTTGTCCCCTACCTATACTAGATGATGTGCCTTGCTGAGATTGGTGAGCTATTAAAGCTATTGAAGTAGTGGACTGAGTCTTTCCATGTCTGGTTGAGGGGCAATCTTTCAACCTATGGCCCAACTGACCACATCCAAAACAACCTTCCTTATCGAGCAAACACTCCCTAGGGTTATTCTTTCCACAATTCTTACAAGCTGAGAAGGTTTGACCTTGAGACATGTCCCCTGGAGCCCTAGAGCTTGGTGCTCTATCCCTCTGATCACCTCTAGTCCTGGATGGGACCCTAGCTGATGTGGATCTGGGGCTGATGACTTTTGATGGGACTATCAGTGATGCCTACCACCTGTCTTTTGTTGACAGTACTCAAAGTTCCCTGTCCTAGCCCTATTGGTCTCCCTCTCCTTTTCGTTCAACTTCTCCTTTTCAATATGCTAGGCATGAATCCTGAGTCAAGAGATATCCATGCCATTAATAAGCATAGAGGTCATGAACTCCTTGTCCACTAAGTCTGAGACCCCTAATATGAACTTGCTCATGCGAGCCCTTGGCTCGGGAACCATCTCCAAGGCATACTTCGACAACTGAGTGAACTTCAAGGAATACTCCTAAACCATTATATTGCTTTGCTTCAGGTTGACAAAATCTGCAACCCTTTCTTTCCTCATCTCCCGAGGAAAGAATCTGTCCCAGAAAGTTGTATTGAACTCATCCCAATCAATAAGAGTTGCGCATGCACTACGACCTTCCTTTTAATACCTGTACTATATATAAGCTACCCCCTTCAATTTATAGGAGGCCAAATCTTCACTTTCCTCTCCAATAATCCCCATAATCTAGGTGATCTCTTGAATCTCATCAATGAACTTCCGTGGATCCTCATCCACCTTCGAACCATGAAATTCCGGCAGGCTCATCCTAGTGAAGTCTCGCACTCTAGTTGATGTGGCACTCCTGTTGGTGTTCACAAGTGCAATCGTCGGTTCGTTGACTTGGGCCGCCATAGTCTATGCCAACATCTAGAAGGAATCCCTAAACTCTACATGAATCACTAGCTCATTCAAAGGGTTTGCTGGAGCTGGTGAGGCTGGCTGATTCCCATTAGCATTGCCATTTACTCTTCTGTTGGCTCTTCAGAGAGGTATTTTAACGTGTATAACACGAGTTAGAAGAATAAGAAGAGCTGGATATTTATTGCATGATATAAAACATGAAATAAGGGAAGTTTTCTAAAATATCTTGTAGCCTCTTTCTCATAAGTGTGGCATGCTTCACACACATGAAAAAGACTCTACTTAACGTGGCTTTCAAACACGCTAGGACACACCTAAACCTGATGGATTGATACCAAGTTTGTCACGTCTCGAGTCTATACCCTAGACGCGACAAGGTGCCTAGATCCATAAGGACCCCAAGCTAACTCATGGCGTAGCATGTAACTAACATAATCTGAAATTAAATAGACTGAGTGGAAGTAATGAAACATTAAGAAAATGATATTTTCCTTGAAATACTAGGATAACTGAAAATTTTGTCATAAGCCAAAATAGTGAGACATATAGTTGAAAACACTAACTCTCTATTTGAAAGCCTCTACTAACTGATGATCTGCTGGGACAAGTCCCCAGCTAACTCTACAAATCTAAAAATTGGAAGTACTACTAAAACAACTTAAAAGAAGATATCTCCACCCTCGAATGACGAGGGCTCTCAAATTATGAGGACTTACCAATACTAGCTGATCAAGATCAGGGACGTGTTTGTCCACGAGGATGGGTCCAAATACCTGAATCTATATCATAAAATGATATAGAACAAGAAATATGTGGTTAGTACTCTGAATGTACTAAGTATATGGGATATGAAAATGACGTTTAAAACATACTAATAATCGAAGAAAATCTGTACGAAATACATAGCCGAATGCATAAGCTAAAGTTAGTACAATGACCCTATGTGAGATGCATAAATACTGACATAATATGATAGTCTGAAAATAGTTAATGAGAATACAAGTAAAATTGATTTAAGGGTTATGTACATACACTGAAAACTGAAGCTGTAACTATAACTGAAAACTATAACTGATATAAACTATATTGAAGCTGAATTGTATTGTGCAAGAGTCTATTAACCTACATATAACCACTTGAGCTAGATGTGGAGTTTGATGTATAGTCCCCATTGATAGGGCCCACTATACCTTGCTAGGTTATAGTGAATAATTTGTGTGATCACTATTGAGACCCATTCGGGCTGATAGCCTAGGTTGTACGTAGTTCTAGGAACCTGGGTACGGTAAACCCCGACCCTCTTGGTGCTAAGTACTACTCCCAACTGAACATAAAAAATGATAATCTAGAAACTGGAATTCTTAGACTAAGTCAGAACTACTTTGTCTAAAAGTATCCTGAAAATCTAAAGAATCACGAAAATATTGATAGCTTGAAACTGGTATTCTAAGACTAAGTCAGAACCACTTTATTTGAAAGTGTCCTGAGAGTCTAAAAACCATGAAAAGACTGATCATACTGAAACCATAAGAGAATCATATATTTAAATCATACTATAAAACATGCCTCCTGAAATGATGCTAGTATCAAATCATGAAAATCCATTATGCAGTTGAGAGTAAAATCATGAACATCATATACTATTCATCATAAAATCCTCGAAAACATGGAGGACATAAAGAAAATCATACAATGAATGGAAACCCTAGAACATGATTTCTAGAGAATTGAATCTACTAGGGTGTCCTAAAATAATTGGGACACAAGGTGAAAGAAAACCTTTGTTGAAGACTCATATTCCTGGTCTTGGAGAATCCTTTCTAGCACGTGAATCTTGAAGCTCTTGGAGAGGAACCCTAAGTGTTCTTGAAAACCTTTAAAGATAAGAGAATCAGGAATGTATGGTGGTTTGAGAAGAATAAGAGATTAGATGAGGAAAAACCATCTATTAATCCCCTTAGGAAACCCAAAATAACCTTATGTAGGTGTTAAAAGCATGAAAAGTTATGAAAATACCCTTGGGAGCTTGCATCAAAAATACGCTTGTCCGATCATAATAGGCCATACAACGGGTTGTTGGTTTACCTAGACTTGTCGTGTCCACTCCTTACTTCTGGACCCAATTTTCACTTCGTTGATCTTCTCCCAATGGGTGCTCATAATGATGTAACACCCCAAAACTTTCCTACACCATACTTAGACATTTCTAGAAAAATGTAGCAGAAAATACCAGAAAAAAATTTCTCAGAATGATTGAGACAACGAGTGTGGTCAGCACCAACGATTCATTGTGTCAGTTGTGGACACCAGGTCTTGACCGCTTGGGAACCAACGAGATAAGGAATGACCCATTGTGAGAAACAATGAGTCTTCCTATCAGTCGTTATTTTCCCTAGCCCAAAAATCCTTCTCAGGGCCCCACGACTCAACCAATGAGTCATTGTCAGAAACAACTGACCCGTTGTAAGAGTCGTCAGGTGAAGTCTCTAAAATTCCCTTTCCAGTGAAGACGAGGAAAAACAAAGACTCATAGTTTCCCCCAATGAGTCATTGTCAGCATTGGCATTTCAACTTAGACATTTTTAAAAGAATCCCTTCAGTGAACCTAACGACTGGACACGATGACCGGTTGGTTCAACCAACGAGTCGTTGTGTCACCCGTTGCTTGGCCTTTCAGTTTTCTTTTCCCAGTAGCCACAGGAGGAACCAATGACCCATTTATTCATCCAATGAGTCGTCGTGACCCCCGTTTCCAGGTCCAGTGACTTCTAGTCCCAGGAAGTGGAACCAACAAGAGGTCCCAATGAGTCGTGGAATCAACCAATGACTCGTTGAGTGACCCGTTGGGACCCTATCGATCAGATTTTAGATTTAAATCCTAGGGTTACTTTTATAATTTCCCACCTACTTAGTACCTAAACTACGTTGTTTTGGGTCAAATCAGGGGTTTTATAGGGGGAAACCGACGGTTTCTCTCATTCTTTTCTCATCTCTCATCAGTTAAGCATAAAGTCCCTCTCAGAAAAGCTTAGAGCAGAAGTGAGAAAGAGTGATTCTTCTCAGTTTTCTCAAGGATTTCCATCACCAGGTATGTGGAAATTTAACAAGGGAATAGTTCTTACCTTGTATCCCAAAAATTTCTCCTATTTTCTTTATCAGTTCTAGCCCTGAAATTATCATATGTTGAGAAATTATTAGTCAGACCTCGTTTAATTCATGTGAAATATTATTTAATGATAATTGTAGATAGTTTCCACCAGTTTGTGATTGTATTGGTGCTTGTCCCTATAAAGTAAATTCTAGCCCTAGCCCTTGAATGTAGAAAACTAGAATCCTGCAATAGTGCTTAAATATTGAAATTTTGCTTGAATTCATTAGTGTTGGGGACTCCCATGTTGTTAGTTGTATTGAAACTTAGCCAGAATATTGTTAGTTCAGTTTCAGTAAAAATGTTAGAATATCCAGTGTTAGTCAGAAATGTCACTAAATAGTTTGACTACAGAAATTTCCGAGGTGTCAATGGTGCCTCCTAGTTATCAAAAATAGTCCCAATATCAGTATTAGTGGTTCTTTAGGAGGTCATGACACTTTCATATAAGGAGCTCTGGCCAGCCTTAGGACCCCATCTTCAGAATTACAGTTTTTTCTTAGACGGTTATAACGATTCTAGAAAAGCAGCTTTGACCAGTCTTAGAACCCAATTACAGAATCCGATCCATAAGACTTTCCGGTTGCTTCCAGATAGGTATTCCTGACGAGTATTCTGCCACAATTTGGAGCTATCAGCTTAGTATTTAGTCTAGGACTATCCTGTGGGAGTAGGAGTTAGCACCGAGTGGAATAGGGTTCCAGTGCACCTAGGTTCCCAACTACACTGGCCCCATAGGATATTTTTTTATGGCCTCATGGCCCCAGAATTGTGATAATCCTATTCATGCCTTTATACCCTGGCAAGGTATATTGGGTCCTATTGATGGTGTGTATACATCGGACTCCACGTCTAGCTCACGTGGTTACATGTCAGTTATAGACTATCCCACTAGTCAGCTTAGTTCAGTCTCAGATTAGTCAGTTCAGATTAGTTCAGTCCAGTATCTCATATTTAGGGCATGTCCTTGACCATTAGACAAGTCATTTAGACCATCTCAGTTATTACAATTATCCAGTTTTAGTTGATCATTTCATGTCTTTTCAGTTCAGCATTTTTACTCCTTATGTATGGTTTCTCTCACTTACTTAGTACATTCCAACTACTGACACATATCTTTTATGTTGTATCATTTTATGATACAACTGCAGGTTCTCAGATACAGCACCATTAGCCGACCTCACTCAGACTTTCCCAGAGGCATCAGTGGTAAGTTCTCATCCTTCGAGCACGAAGATAGTTTCATTCAGCTCTATTTTCTTTTATTTAGATTTGGAGTTAGATGGGGGTTGTCTCAGCAACTCATCAATTGTAGTGGCTTTCAAACACAGACCTGGTTTTCAGACATGTAGTTTTGTTCAGATGTTTTAAAAGTTATGATTCAACTTTATTTTTTCATTAATATCTTATATCATTATTCTAATACATCCCGCTATACATATATATATATATATTATATATATATATATATATATATATATATATATATATATATATATATGTACTTAGAATTCTAGTGTATGATGGAGAAAGGGTTGACTTGGGGTTACTTGTGACTCCAAGTACCGTGTCCCGTTCAGGGGTTGACTCAGGGCATAACAAACTTGGTATCAGAGAGCTAGGTTTAGATTATCCTTGGATGTTTGAAAGCTGCATCTAGTAGAGTCCCTTTCATGGGTATGAAGCATGCCACACTCATGAGGGGAGGCTACAAGATGTTATTAGAAAAACTCCCTGTTGTTCATATTCTTTATCATGCGTTGAAATTTAATTCTAGAATCGTTTTCCTAACTTGTGCTCTATTTTGTTTTAGTGAATTATGCCTCCACAACATGGTAATGGAAGAAGGGCCGTTAATGCTCACCAACCTACCCCACTAGCTCCAGCAGCCCCTCAGGACGACTCAGTGTCCACCGTAGAGTTTAGGGTGGCTATCCAGCTGCTTGCTCAGACAGTTACCAACTAGGTGAACGAACAGGTGGTTCCGATCAACAATATTGGATCTACAGAAGCTACCTGAGTGTGGGATTCCACTTGGATGAACCCTCCAGATTTTCATGGATCTAAGGTGGGAGAGGGCCTACAAGTGTTTATGGACTAGATTAGAAAGATCACCCGGATATGGGTGTCAGTTCCTCGGAGAGTGCCAACTTGGCTGCCTACCAGCTAAAAGGGGTAGCCTAGATCTGGTATGAGTAATGGAAGGAGGGGAGGCCAGCGGGAGTAGGACCAGTGGAATGGGAGGAGTTCACTACAACCTTCTGATGTGCTATGAGTTTACAGCACTTTCAACGCTCAAAACTAAGAAAACAGCATGGACTTAGGTATGTTTAGATGGATATAAGGCACTTTTTCTTTGGTTACAGGACAAAAATAGGTGTAGGAGAAAGAATGTGCAAAACATAGCCTGAATGTGCAGAAAATAGGCTTAAGTCACAATTCTCAATACGAGACGTAGGATGGTGTTACGAGCCGTACTGCAGATCCTGAGAAGTTTCAGATGGCTATGTATGAAGAGTGCATTCTACAACTCTCAGTACGAGTCGTATAATGCTTGTATGGGCTGTAGTGTTGAATCGTGGAAAGATTCAGAAGATTTGTACAAGAGGCTGACTCCTGATATGGATAGACAGTACAAGTCGTGGCATCAAGGTACGAGTCGTACCATAGCACTCGTGGAGAACATCCGAAAAATTGAAAATTCTTAGAGTCAAACCACGGAAGCACGATACGACTCGTAGGAAGCATGTACGAGTCGTACCAAGGTCCAACACTTAGCCAAATTTCACCTAGTCAATGACATACGGGAAGTAGGTATGACCAGTACAAACCAGCTACAGGTTGTAGGATTGGTCGTGCACAGGCGGCATCAGTTATGGAAATTCACCCTGTTAGCCTAGGAAAAGGATTTTTGTGTCTGTATAAATATGTTTTATGTTTTATTTTCATAGGACAGTCATTAGACAACATTGGAGGATATGAAATTGAGGGATAGAAGATAGACTTGAGTTGATTGGCTTGTGATCAACCTTTTTTTCATGCTTAAACACTTGTATTGTATTCTCTTCACGCTTAAACATTTCTTAACGGTGTACAAAGTTAGGACTTACCTGAATTCTTTACTTGTTTGAGCCTAGAGAGGTAGAGATTAGGAAAAGAGAATTACAACAAAGTCTTGATCTTGATGATCATTGTATTAACTTGAGTTGTGGTCGCAGGATAGCTAAATTTGGGACATATTGATAACGGTTAGTTTGCAATCTCTCATGAGACCTGACCCGGTGATTGAGTATAGTTATTCAATAGGGATGAACCAGCCGTTTGGATGAACCTAAGTTATCAATTCTACAAATAAGCATTGGTGATGATCACGTATGTATACCCAAAGCAGTTATGAATCCATGGGGAACACAAACCCTAGTTATCTTTCATTCTTGATTTTAACCAAAATTTTAACAGTTTTTTTTAATTATTGTTTTCTTTAGAACCTCCAATTTGGAGTAACTACCAAACAAGTTCACTTACTGGCTTTAGTCTACCTCTTTCATATTCCTTGTGGGTTCGATCCCAACCTCTAGTTGGGTTCTTTATTAACAACGTCGGATTCATACTTCGATAGGAGGTATGGTTTCAGTGTTATCAAAAAGTTGCGTCGTTACCGGGGTATATGGTTGAGACTAGATTATTTTCTTGTATTTGACTTTTTGGTAGTTATTTCCTTAAAACGTTTTCTTTTTGTGTTTGATACCTATAGGTTATTTTCCGGTGGATGCCAAGCACTCGGAGTAGTGGAAATCCTCTGATTCCATTGAACCCTGAAATTGGCCGGACACTGCGTAGAATGGAAAACCAGGACAGAAAGATACCCGCATAGCTGAATAAGCTAGGAAAGCTGAGCTAGCTCAGGAAGCTGCACTTCAGGATGAAGAAGATGCTAGAGAAGAGGTTGTTAATGCTGGTCGACATGGGAGGGGCAACAAAGGTCACAGACTGGCCCCTCAGTTCTTCAACAATAAGGACCCAAACATTGATGAAGTTGAGTCAACTGTAGCAATTGTGCCACCACCACTGCCCGCTGGGGCCAAATTCGACATCACAAGCGCCATGATTCAACTGTTAAACATGAAAGGGGGGTTCAGTGGTCATGCAATGGATGACGCCAACCTACACTTGATGAACTTCGTTGGAATATGCAAGGATACAGGTTGCTCGGAGTTAGCCAAGATGCCATTAGGCTCAGACTTTTCCCCTTCTCTCTATCAGGGGAAGCCACTTTATGGTTATCGAAGTTGCCCAACTACTCCATAACAAACTGGAGGGAACTCAAGAAGGCCTTCTTAGAGAGATTCTTTCCTCCCTCCAGAATGTTGCAGTTAAAGGATGAGATCTACAATTTCCGACAACTCAAGACCGAGGCACTTCACGAACTTGGTTGAGGTTCAAGAAGAAGTTGACAAAGTGCCCAAACCACAAGATCCCAAATGACAGTTTGTTGGAAATTTTTTACAGGTCCTTAAATAATAGCACAAAAGTTGTGGCAGACATGGTGGCAGGAGGAGCATTGATGAGTCGTACCTGGGAGAAAGCTGCTACTATTCTTGACAGGTTGACCAAGACAAGCAAGGCATGGCATACTAGGGAGGCAGATGCAGCGGCCGGTACATATGTTGTTGGTTTGACTGCAGACCAATGTAGGAAGGAAGAAGAATGCAATCAGGAGTTGGCTCACATGCGCACATCGTTGTATTTGCTTACAAAGCACATTATGGGAGCAGAAGCCAAAAAGGTAAATGTAGTGGTGATACAAGGACTGGAACAGGGGGCAGATCACTCTAATTCCGAGAAAGAGGCAAATTTCCTGGACAGCCAAGTGGCGGGTTTTCGAGCCAACGCCCAAGCGTCTGGACAAGACAATTGGCGTGAAGGTTCTGGAAACCAAGGTCAGAACCAATATAGAGACAACTACAATCGAAACGGGTACAGAGATAGGTGTCGTGGTCATAAGCACGATGGAGAATGGAGAAGAAATGATGGCTACCGCAATGACCGGGCTGGAGTTTATGTGCCTCCAAATGCACGAGAGGGGGAGGCTGAGCTATCAAAGTTAAAGATCATGATGGCCGAGATGCTGAAAAAGGTGAGGTCCAATGATGAGCAATTGAAGGAGATCCGTAGTGACATATCAAGTATGGGTCAGAGAATGGAATCTCATGCAACAGCTATCAAGCAGATCGAACAGCATCTTGGGCAACTGTCAGCATCATTGAACCCTAGAAAAAAGGGTACACTACCAAGCAACACTGTCCAGAACCCAAAGAATGATGGCTACTGTATAATGGTGATGACTAGGAGCGGTAGGACCACAGTTGACCCCCCCTTTTCCGGTTATAGTTGAGCAGAAGAAAGAGAGCATGATTGAGGAGAATGAGAAGAGTGTTGAGTCGCCAGAGGCCCCAATAGGTGAGAGAGAACATGACATTGATCAAGGAGAAACTCAACTGCACCAAGATATCCCACGACCACCACCATCGTTCCCTCAAAGAATGAAGAAAAAGGCAGAAAATGGCAAGTTCCAGAAATTCCTTTCAATGCTTAAGCAGCTATCTGTGAATATACCATTGGTTGAGGCATTGGAACAAATGTCACGATATGCTAAGTTTATGAAGGACTTGGTGACAAAGGAGAGGTCCGTAATCTATGAGCTGGTAGAAAATGTACATCACTATAGTGCTAGCTACTCGAGTCTTGGCTCGAAAGAAGGAAGACCCAGGTGCTTTCACTATACTGTGCACCATTAGCAATGTCGAGTTCGCAAGCGCACTTTGTGATTTGGGAGAAATCATCAACCTGATGCCCTTGGCTGTATTTAAGAAATTGTGCTTAGGAGACCCCACATTGACCACTATGTGGCTACTGATGGCTGACAGGACTATGAAGAAGCCAGTGGGTATCCTGTTTGATGTATTAGTTAAGGTGGACAAATTCATATTCCCAATAGACTTTATGATTCTGGATTGCGAGGTTGATTATGAGGTCCCCATCATTCGGGGAGACCATTCCTTGTGACTAGAAGGGCTTTGGTAAATGTGGAGGCGGGCTAATTGAAGTCCAAACTTAACAAAGAAAAGGTCACCTTCAAAATCTACTGGACAATGCAACAACCTAAGGAATTCAGTGTAATCTCAGCATTAGAGGATGAATTTGATTCACTTGACGAATTCTGAGTAGTTAAGAAACTTGCATCATGCCACGACGTTAAATCAGGCGCTTCTTGGGAGCCAACCCAAGTGGTGTCTTGGTGAAGTCTGAGTAACCCCGGCCACCTGCGTCGCGCCGCGACATTAAATCAAGCGCGTCTTAGGAGGCAACCCAAGTGATTAAACTAAAGTGGGCTCAGTGTGCAAGGAATACAAAAATAGGAGGCAGCAAAACTGCTGAAAGAGAAGCTACTATAGCTCTCAGTACGACTCGTGACAGCATCATATGAACCGTAGCAGGAGGCGTGGTGAGGTACAAAGATGTATTTCAAAGCAAAGACCTACGAGTCATCATACGGACCGTACCTACCTTGTATCAGCCATAGGATGTACTCGTAGGTCCTTAGGTAAGTTTTTCAAAGCTATGACTTACGGGTCCAAGGGACGAGTCATGGGGGCTTCCTACGACTCATGGTACGAGTTGTGAGGGGTCAAAATCTTCAAATGTACCCGACTCAACCTAGATGTTCAAATCTGCCCTTCTCCTATTTTAAACCCCAAACCTAAACCGACCCTTTTTCCCATGAAAATAAAACCTAGGAACGAACCCTACCTACGAATCCCTAATACTCGTGACTCAAAAACAAGAACAATCGAGCAAATTTTTTTCTGAAGAAAGTCATCTCAATCCAAATTTCATTTTATCAATCGAAGAAAGAAGAAACAAGTAAGTGTATTGTATTGAATATTGAGAAACTTATTTGCTTGAAGTCATAACTGTCAAACCCCTGTGAGTTTTTGTGCTTGCTCAAAAAATTTGAAGGAGACAAGGATCAGGGGTATTATTGAATTATGTGCGACTGGGAAAACATTATATTTTTTGTGGGATGAACTTGTGAATTGAAGCACTCAAACTTGAGTTACAGGTAGTGATTAAAAAAGGGAGGGATGAGTAGTGTTAAATTTATTGAATGACATCCCTAGACCTAGGGAAATTTGAGTACCCAAATCATGAAAAAGAATCCCTGTAAACTGGAGCAAAATCAAACAAGTCAAGAAAGAGGTACAAAACAGAGTACGGTTCGTGGTTTGTTACTACGAGTCGTACTGTGAATTCATATCCAAGACCTGAACAGGGCCGAGCCAGATGAGGCAGAAGAGTCCTTCCTATGACTCGTGGAATTGACCTACGGGTCATACCATGAGTCATGGAAAAATTCAGAGAAAATGGTAGTGTAGGGGCTTTATTAGATGACTCAAGGTACGGATCGTTCCTTCGTGGTACGAGTCTTACCTGTGAGCCAAATGTGCATACAGAGTTGTTAGTACTTCATACGAGTTGTACCTCCATTGCACAACCCGTACTGTTGACCCGTGGTGAAATATCAAAAATTTCTTTTCTAGTTTTTCTTTCTCAGATATGGAATTCTAATTCTCTTCTCTACAGGAACAATGACAATGAAATGCAAAGCATCCAAAGCAACTACCCAAAGAACATTACATGATGAAACATCTGAGTCCGTGGCTGCAAGCAGGAAAATCCCCTAGTGGTTCGATTGAGGAGTACCAGGTTGATACATCAGACAGTGACGGAACCAGAACCACTAAGGCAAAGGTAAAAGCACAAGCTATAATAGTTACTGCCATATCTACCCAAGCTCCCCAGTCTAAGGAGGGAGCTAGAGAAGGTAATCAGGAGTCGGGAAATGACTCAAATGTAGAAGAAGGGTTTGAGGAGACCCAATTCGAAGAGGCAAGTGGCAGAGATGACTCTGAGGAGGAGGCTCCTATTGCTGTACAAGAATAGACTCCGTCTAGAGAAATGTGCATAGTCCGGTGGGAGTGCTGGGAGCTAGAGAAATTTATGAGCAAGGTATTTCTCTCACCGCCAAAAACAAGACAAGGCGGAGCATCCAGGAAGAACCACGAATCCTCATAAACTCACTAAATGAATTTGACGAGATGAAGCAGATATTCAGCTTTTCTATGGCTTCGAGTGGATGGCCAAGACTCCAGCTCAGTATACCGCAGAATTGGTCCAGGAGTTCTCCGCCAACTATTTGGCCACCATGGAGCAAAAGGTTAAGGAGGGGAAGATAATAAAAGACCAACCCCGACTGGAGAGTGTTTTGGTCCGAGGACGAGAGGTAGACATATTAGAGAAGACCATCTCTCAGGTTCTGTATGGACCAAAGTTCTTGCCTACACGAATGATGTCGGAGTATGATTACAGGGTGGAGAAATGAAGCAAATCAGGAATTTGGGATTGCAGGAAAGGCAGAGGCAGCTGCAATGGTTGGCGGGTGTGATTGTTGAGGATAAGGAAGAAGATGAATGTGTTACTGGTGGAAAGCAGGTTACAAAGAACTCACTAAAATTCATAGAAAAAGCATGTTGGACACTCGTACGCCACCGATTAGCACCTACAGTCAATGACAACACAATGAGTGCTGACAGAGAAGCTTTGGTGGCATGCCTCATGTCCCGATATCCTAAAAACATCCTAAGGATCATCACAGAGGAGATATAAGATCGAGAGGTGGGATTGAGCACTACCATCCCATTCCCGAGTCTTGTATTCAGACTATGCATAGAGGCGGGGATGCCAATATGATTGGGTGAGGAGCATCTGATTGGAGGGAAAAGTTATTGCAGACATCGATCTTATCTAGGATGAAATAAATCCGGTGAGCCGAGCCTTGCTTCGTATAGCAGTTCCATCGGTCCAGCCAGTAGCGGGCACACAGGTGAATGCCCCCACCTTACAGGAGCAGAGAAAGACACCGGCTACAGATGCTGGTCATTCAGAGGAAGCTCCTAGCACTTCAGCTACACCACAGCCTAGCCTGTAGAATCAGACTCCAGCTGGGCATGTTTTAGTGCCCAGGACTTCCTCCAAAATTTTGCCAAAAGGTTGACCATGGCTGAAAGAAAAATTCAAGCTATTATGGAAAATGTGAAGCCATGAGTCAAAGCGGAGATAGATATAGTAGCTCAGGCCATACATGCTCGCCTGGATGGATTTGAGAGCCGGTTCAATATGTGCATGGCAGAGCAGACGGACACTAATAGTCTCCGTGAGGAGTGGGCTCTTCGGAGCCAAGTAGCTGAGTTGTTATCATGACAACTGGTCGATGAAGGGCCAGATAAGGCTATTGATTTGGCGGCTTATTGGGAGTTGACAGTAGCTGCTCAATATAAAGGAAAGAAAAGAGCTTCTGAGGATGTTGGGAGAGGAGAATTTAAGGAAGAGAAGGAAGAAGGAAAGGAGAGAGCGCAAGAGGGCCTGAGCAGAGAGCATGCAGACTCATGAATCATATATGTTAGAGGAGCAGGCAACTCCACCATGACTCAGCCCGATCTTGTTAGTGGTCGTGACCCTTCAGGTGAACCACCTTTAGCCCCAATTGACACAGAGGCCATAGGAGGAGCCAAGACTACTGAGGGGGTTACCACTCCCTTTATGGTTACTTCAATGAGTGCACTGGCCACCGCTAGCACCACGATTACAGCGGAAGTACCTCCTCCGCAGGATGACAAGAGCGCCATAGGTATGTTCCCTTCCCCAATTTCTTATAGTTCATGCTTCGGGGACGAAGCTTAATTTTCAAAAAATGAAGGGGGTGTACTAGTGATTTTTGGGATTTTTTGGATTCATCCGAGGGTTTTTCTTGTTGTGTTTCTTTTCCCTCGGACATGTTATCTAGTAGAACCGACATGTTTTGGATTTTATTTTCTTATTTGTGATTTTGGTTTAATTAGGAAATAACTTAGGAGTACTCAGGCAATGAAAATGCACTAGTTTTGATTTTTGAAAAAAATTGACCCTATTTTAAAAATTTTGATGCATTAGCTATGTATTTGTCACTGCATGCATGATTTCTGTGGATATTTTGATGTGATTTAGCTTATTAGCATGAGGAGTCTTGTTAATCCATGTGTAAACTAGACAGGTAAGGTGAATGTAAGTCATGTGCCATGAGCTCAGTTTAGTACTGTGTTGAAGATCTAGAACTTACCTAGTTGGTCTTTGCATAGGCTAAGGATGGTTGGTTAGGATATGATCATAGGCCGTTCTTTGTTTAGCTCACTTTTAGCCTAAATAACCCTACCAAAATAATATGATTCCCTTGATCCCAATATTGAGCCTTCAATAGACCATTTTTCTTTGATTAACCGATGAACCATTCCCATTTTTTTATAATGAACCTATTTTGTCCCTGGTCCTTCCTTGCACAGTATGAACCTCAACATAGGTAAAATGCCTAAGTTGAGGGTTGCTAGAGGAGGGATGCATAAATGGTGGGCACAAGAAAAAGGGAGAGAAAAGAGAAAAGGTTAAAAATGAGGTGTGGTGTGAAAAAAAACAGATGAAATTTTTTTTTAAAATTCTTGAAAAATAAAATTCAAAAGAAAAAATATAAAATTCTTGAAAAATTTGAAAATACACCACACCCATACAAATGCATATAAAAGAGGTGAAAAGGGAAGAAAAGGAATCAAAAGAATGAAGGGTGAAATAGGAGAATGGTGAAGCCAATGTATGTAGTGCCAAGGAAGGGATAGTCACTCATAAAATCTTTCATATTTATCATGTTCAGCCTAAAGCCTACATTACAAGCCAAAACAAGTCCTATAATGATCCTAATCTAACCATCTGACAGATCGAAGTAGAGAAAATAAGGGCAAGCCTATGGAATATGATACATAGTACTTGAGACTTCTTTGTGAGAGTGAGCGTCTTGTTTATTTAGTTCCATGAAATATTTGACACAATATCTGTGAGTGGGGACTTCATTTGTTGTGAGGATACATGAATTATGTTTACTTTTACCGTTGGTCTGTGTGAAAAGCATTGGTGATGACTTGATTGCCTGATTGATAGCTAGATGACATGTCTTGATCCCTGTTTAGCATGTTTTTTGGTTTTTTGTAGTACATTAGCTGATGTTGGTTCATGGAAAAGGGTCAGAAATTATTGAATGTATAGTGCAAGTTTTATTTGGTATTGGTTGTAGTATCCTAGGTTTATTTTGTAGTTGAGCATCGTATTTAGTTTTTCTTTTCTTTTCCTAAGGACATGCGAAAGTCTTAAGTTGAGGATGTTGATGTGCTATGAGTTTACAACACTTTTGACGCTCAAAACTAAGAAAATAGCATGGACTTAGGTATGTTTATATGGATATAAGGCACTTTTTCTTTGGTTACAGGACAAATAGGTGTTGGAGCAAGAATGTGCAAAAGATAGCCTGAAAGTGCAGAAAATAGGCTTAAGTCACAATTCTCAATATAAGTTGTAAGATGATGCTACGAGCCGTACTGCAGATGGTGAGAAGTTTCAGATGGCTAAGTATGAAGAGTGCATCCTACGACTCTCAGTATGAGTCGTACAATGCTGATACAGGCCGTAGTGTTGAGTCATTGAAAGATTCAGAAGATTTTCACAAGAGGCTAACTCCTGATACGGAAAACAGTATGAGTCGTGGCATCAAGGTACGAGTCATACCATAGCACTCATGAAGAACTTTAGAAAATTAAGAAGTCATAGAGTCAGACCACCGAAGCATAGAATGACTCGTAGGAAGCATGTATGAGTCGTACCAAGGTATAACACTTAGCCAAATTTCAGCCAGTCAATGATATACAGGAAGCAGGTATGACCCGTACAAACCTACTACGGGTCGTAGGATTGGTCGTGACATAGGCGACATCAATTATGGAAATTCACCCTGTTAGCCTAGGAAAAGAATTTTTATGTCTGTATAAATATGTTTTATGTTTTATTTTCATAGGAAAATCGTTAGACAACATTGGAGGATGTGAGAATTGGGGGATAGAAGATAGAATTAAGTTGATTGGCTTGTGATCAACCTTTTCTTGATTTTCTCTTGATCTTCATACTTTGTTCTTAAGGATTTTGCTGATTTATTTAATCAAGTTTTTCTCTCATCCATAATTGTAAGTATTGATTTATGTTTCTATTCATGAAAGCAAATCACAATCTTGCAACTATGAGAGTCTAAAACCTCCATAGCTAGGGTTGTGGGAACCATGGTGGATTAACAAGCTAGGGTTGCATAAAATTTATTCAAAACCAGTGCAAAACACTTATATTGTATTCTCTTCATGCTTAAATGTTTCTTAACACTGTACAATGTTAGGACTTACCTGAATTCTTTACTTGCTTAAGCCTAGAGAGGTAGAGATTAGGAAAAGAGAATTACAACAAAGCCTTGATCTTTATGATCATTGTATTAAGTTGAGCTGTGGTCGTAGGATAGTTAAATTTCGGATATATTGATAACGGTTAGTTTGCAATCGCTCATGAGACATGACCTGGTGATTGAGTATAGTCATTCAATAGGGACAAAGCAGTCGTTTGGATGAACCTAAGTTATCCGTTTTACAAGTAAGCATTGGTGATGTCACGTATGTATACCCGAAGCAATTATGAACCCATTGAGAACACAAACCCTACTTATCTTTCATTCTTGGTTTCAACCAAAATTTCAAAAATTGTTTTTAATTATTGTTTTCTTTAGAACCCCCACTTTGGAGTAACTACCCAACAAGTTCAGTTATTGGCTTTAGTGTAGCTCTTCCATATTCCCTGTGGCTTCGACCCCAACCTCTAGTTGGTTTCTTTATTGAAAACGTCCGCTTCATACTTCGGTAGGAGGTATGGTTTGAGTATTATCACCTTCCCAGACAGATTCTTCCTCAGGAGCTCAGGGAGGCCAAGGTGGCGATATTCATGAACTTGAAGCAGGGCAATAGGACAGTAGAAGAATATGCTCTAGAGTTGACCAGGTTGTCTAAATATGCTCTAGACAAGGTGGCCGAGCCAAGGGCTCGCATGCTGAAGTTTGTGAATGGAGATTTGAATTTGGTCCTTAAGGAGTGTAGGACAATAATGCTTATCAAGGACATTGATCTCTCCAGCCTCATAGTTCATGCCCAGCAAATTGAGGCAGAGAAATTGAAAGATCTGGAGCAGGAGAATAAATGGACGAGAACTGGCCAGTCAGAATATGGCAATCGAAGATCAAGCAATAGTAGCTGCCCACAGCAGTAGCAGCAGCACCAACAAAAGGCTCTAGCACCCAGTTCAGCTAGCGCCCTTACTTTTTGGTCCCGCAAGGATCGAAGAGGTGCAACATCTGGCTCTCAGTCCCAGAGCTTCAGTGCCAGCAATCGCTATCCAACTTGCCTTAAGTGTGACAAGAACCATCCAAGAGAGTGTCTTCAAGGTCAAGAGGGTTGTTTTGGTTGTGGACAACTTGGTCATCGGCTTAAGGAATGCCCATCAGTAGTATGGGGAAGGTCACAATCCACTACATCAGCAGCTCTAGCAGGCCGACCAGCTCAGTAAGCCAACACTTCAGGTACTGATGATGGCCAGCGCCAAAACCATTTTTATGCATTGCCTTCTCGTCAGGATCAGGAGAGCTCACTTGATATGATCATGGGTATGTTATGCCTTTTTCATCTAGACGTGTATGCCCTACTAGTCCAGTTCGATATTAGTCCAGAGGTCCTCTCAAAAACATTCTTAGTCTCCACCTCAGTTGGCGATTCAGTTAGAGTTAGCCGGGTGTGTAGAAACTGCCCAGTCGCAATCCTCAATAAAGTTATTCTAGCTGACCTTGTAAAGTTAGACGTGGTTGACTTTGACCTCATTCTTGGCATGGATTGGTTATACTTCAATTATGCCTCAGTCGACTCCAGAATTAGGGTAATCAAGTTTCAATTCCCTAATGAGCCAGTTTTAGAGTGGATAGGCAGTAGTTCAGTGCCTAAGGGTTCGGTTTATTTCCTACCTTAAGGCCAGAAAGCTTATTTTGAAAGGGTGCATTTACCATCTAGTTTGGGTCAAAGATTCCAGCTTTGAGACCCCAACTATCCAGTCAGTCCCAGTTGTTAGTGAGTCCCCTGATGCGTTTCCCGAAGATCTTCCCGGAGTCCCTCCTGAGAAGGAAATAGACTTCAGTATAGATCTTGTTCTAGATACTCAACCCATATCCATCCCTCCTTACAGAATGGCTCCAGCTGAGCTTAAGGAGTTGAAGCAGAAGCCAAAAGACCTTCTTGATAAAGGTTTTATTAGAACCAACATCTCTCTCTAGGGTGCTTCGATACTATTCGTGCGGAAAAAAGACGGTACCCCCAGAATGTACATCGATTACCGTTAGTTGAATAAGGTTACAGTCAACAATAGGTATCCCCTACCCAGGAATGATGACTTTTTCGATCATCTTCAGGGAGCCAGTTGTTTCTCCAAAATCGATCTCAGGTCGGGGTATTATCTGTTATGGGTCAGAGAGTGTGACATACCAAAAACAGCTTTTATGACTCGATATGGTCACTACGAGTTTGTGGTTATGTCCTTTGGACTCACAAATGCCCCTACAACCTTTATGGACCTGATGAATAGAATCTGGAAGCAGTATTTGGATATGTTCCTCATTGTATTTATCGACGGCATTCTAGTATACTCCAGAAATGAGGAAGAGCATGCTAATCACCTAAGGATAGTGCTTCAGACACTCAGAGACCACCAGTTGTTTTCCAAGTTTAGCAAATGCGAATTCTGGTTGAAGTCCGTGACTTTATCAGGTCATGTGGTCTTGGGTGAGAGTATTTAGGTTGATACTCAAAAGATATCAGTGGTGAAATACTGGCCCAAACCTACCTCCCCAACCGAAATCAGAAGTTTCTTAGGTCTAGTAGGTTATTAACGATTCTTTATGGAAGGCTTTTCTTCTATAGCATCCCCTCTAACTAGGCTGACTCAAAAGAAGGTGAACTTTCAATGGTCAGATCTGTGTGAGAAGAGTTTCAAAAAGTTAAAAACTTGACTCACTACAGCTCCAGTGTTGACCCTGCCGGAAGGATCAGACGGGTTTGTAGTCTATTGCGACGCTTCCAAAGTTAGACTTGGTCGAGTTCTGATATAGTGGGGTAAGGTGATAGCCTACGCCTCCAGAAAACTCAAGGTTCATGAAAAAAACTATCTGACTTATGACCTGGAGTGGGCAACGGTGGTGTTTGCATTGAAAATATGGAGACACTACCTCTACAGGACTCATTGGATGTTTTCACCGATCACAAGAGCCTTCAGTATGTGTTCAGTCAGAAAGACCTAAATCTTTGTCAAGGAAGGTGGTTAGAGCTACTGAAGGACTATGACATGAGCATGCTATATCACCCGGGCAAAGCCAATGTGGTGGTTGATGCCCTTGTTCGGCTTGTGGTGATGCTACACACAAGTGCACGTGGTCGAACAAGTAGTAAAGTGGCTTAATTAAAGCAAAGTATCGATCCCACAGGGACTGAACTACGGTACTAATTAACTTAAGCGTTAGTGAACTCTATGTTTACGAATGCAAACAACAAAATAAACAATATTTTGAGAGTTTAAGTTTACTGATTAATAAGAATCCAAGGAAAAATTGTAAAGTGAGTCTGAACAATAGTAATGAGCAAGCTGAGGTTAAAACGAACATGCAGGGAATTAATTTATCAATACAATTCAGTTAATCTTTCCTTCGAATGCTAGTCAAGAATTATTGCCTATATATTGGAACTTTTGACTCCTATCCAATTTAAGAATCATGAACCTTAATCAACATTTCTGTGATAAAAGAATTTCATGCTCTAGCCATACATAACCGATTCCTTAATTGACTAATAAGACTTTCAGATATATTTCTATTCTGAATGTAAATCAATTCTCATTTTTTAAACTAAGAAAATATCATATCCTACCAATTAACATCTTTCCAATTTCTTTCCTTTTCAAAATCGAAATTGGATTTTTAGATATACATTAAAATTGGCCAAACAATAATGCAGTAAAAACAAGAATTGATAGAACAACCATTGAAGAAAAGATGAAAACTGAAATGATTAACAATTACATTCCACTACAATTGTTCTCAACCTCAGTAAGAAGTGAATTAGCCACTCATTTGTGTATTTAACATCATCAAATAAGTAGAATTCATACAAACAATTGAGATAAAAGAGAAAGAGATAGAGAAGAACCCTAGAATTTTCGTCCTCTCAACTGCCTGTAACCCGCGTTCTTGCTCAACCAAGTCAGAATATTTAAAATAAAACCTAAGTGTGCTATTTATACTCTTGAGAATTTTTCCCAGAATAACAAGCAACGTGGCACGAAGTGTATCGCGGAACACTCCTTTCGTGCCACGGAGGTATCGCGGACCCACACTGGAAGTCGGCTCCTAGGCAATTTCACCTCAACGTGCCACGGCCTGCATCGCGGAGCCTGGCCAACGTGCCACGGTGCTATCGTGCACCTTCACTGGAAATTGCCAAAATTATTTCATCCGAGGCAGAGTGCCTCCGTGATGGCAGCATGACACGGCTCCATCGCGGAGCCCTTGTTTTTGCTGATCTTCCTTGTCGTTTTCCACTCCTTGTTTCCAAGTCCATTCCCGATCTTCACCAACATGTATTTTATCTTCCAAAATTTTCTTTTACCTGCAAAACAGCACTAATCATGTTGGTTAGTATAAATTCATATTTCTACTAAAAATCACATGAGAATGTAGACATAACGGTCGATAAACAAGATGAAATGAAGCGTTTGAGTATCACTTGGGCATGCAATTCTGCCCAAGATCACTTACCCCACACTTAAACTCTTGTTTTTCCTCGAACAATATTCTCACATCTGATGCAATTGACACTCACGCATAGCTACTTTGGCTCGACAATTCAAGCTACGACTATACCGATTATTTAATATATCAAATCATCAAGAAAACATGCATGGTCTCATCAATACAACGAAGTACATCACATTAAGATCTCCTAAGCTCAAGAATCAATTCTTGATCTTGGCAAACTCTTGCAAACCAACTGATCAAGACATCCGACATGAAATTAATCTCTCGTCAAGCATGTGCCCTCACAACACAAGAGAACTTCCCCATTTGCACTCATATGATTCCCAAAGCACTACATGAAGGGGTATATGAACATGATTTCGCTCTCTCTCCCAAAGACTTCACATGCATCATGTCATGAACCATAGGCTTGCCTCTAGTGTATTACTCCACTAATATAAGGACGCGTGATGTAAGATCACGTAGGACTTCACGGGTTGTAATGTAAGTTAAGGAAGTAGTAAATACTGGGCTAACCAATAATAGCAATTAGCTTCCTTAAGCTCTTTTCAATACATCCCACCATCATTACGGGCATTGTTTCTTCCTTCATCCTCTCATTCTTGAAATTTTTCTTTGTTTTTGTTCCCATTTCTTTAAGCACACTCGACTTACTAGCAAAGATTAGTTATACATCTTTATTTTATTTAATTTCAGCAAGTGCACCTTTGACCTTTTCTTTAACTTTCGCCACTTCTGCTTCACAATTATCACTCCTTTACACTGTGGGAAAATTGTTTTTCTTAAGCGCTTAAGAGTTTTGGATCAAATTCACTGCTAATGAAAAGAAAGGATTAAGCTCAGTTTCTACCTCTTCAAAGAAAGAAAAAAAATAGGCTAAAGGCTCAATGGGGCTAACTAGGATGTACATTCAAGGTAGGTATGATAATGGAGAAACTTTCGGTTTAATCAAAGAAATGCCTACATCCTTTCCTACAATACACATCCTTCATTTTGTTTTGTACACACCCCAGGAAAGTTCTATACACTTCACAATAGCATGGAATAATCGAAACCTCACCTCATACTCATTGCACATGCTCAACTCAAGACATATTCACAGACTCTTCAATCAGCTAATTACAAGAATTACTATTAAGCCTCGATCACACCAAATCGAACTCTATGGCCTAGGTATCTCAATATGTTTACACATTTAAATGCTTTCATAATAATCACTTTTGCATCATAATATCATGTACAACACGTAACAAGAATTTTGAATCATGAAGTAGCGACACGTTGGTGACACAAACAAAAGAAAGAAAAGAAAGAAAAAAACTACTCCTATCGACTACATTTCCCCTAAGACAGTCGTCATCCATCCATCACAGGGAACGGTCACTATCTACGACTTCGGTTCAATGGGACTATTCTCGGTAAAAGCACTGAAAACAAAGGCCGAGAAACTCAACATAAAAAAATTCAAAAAAAAATTTGATAGAAAAAGATAAAAATTTTACTTTTGAAAAATATTTACACCACACAACACACAGCAGCTTCAACATTCATTACAACACCAATTTAATTTCAGAACACACAATAGAGAGTCACAACACAACAACAAAACATAAACATCAACAAAGCAGCTGGCACCTAACTACTCCCACCACACACTTAAACAGAACACTGTCCCCAGTGTTCACAAAATTTCAACATATCATAAAGGTAGGTGGTGAAACTCCCTGATCAATCGAAGTATTCAACTTCTTCGTTAGGTGCCATTGCTTCGTCTCCCATATCAGAATCGCCCCCGCTGTCCTCATCTGACTCAACATTTGAGTCCTCCCGGCGTGTCTCCTCATCGGTGGGGAAGTCATCATCTACGGGTGTTCGGTGCTATTTCGATTGGTATTATATATTATAAACCGACACGCAAGTGCACGTGGTCAAACAAGTAATAAAGTGGCTAAGTAAGCCAAGTATTGATCCAAGGAGGCTCAGGGTATGTAAAATTTGCCTAAGTATACTATATTCTTATCTTACTTCTAACTATGCTAACAACAACGTAACCAACAGTTAATTGAGTTTTTGTTTATAAAATATATACTAAAACTATTAACAATTATTTACTGTGAATTTAAACTATGGATATGAGCATGCCAAGGTTAAGAACAAGTAATGAATTCGATTGTAATAATAATTCGGTTAATCTCTTCTTCATGTTGCTAGCCAAGAACAGTAGCCTAGAAATTAAAACTCTCGTATTTAATTTCACTTAAGAATCATAAACCATTCGTCTACATTTCTGTGATCAAATGCAATTTACGACCTAGCAATACAATTCCGGTTCCTAAATTGACTAATACGGCTTTCAAGTATATTTCTATTAGGAAAGCACATCAAAACCCAATTTTCCCAAATCAAGTTAAGAACAATACCCTATTAATTCACAACTTTCCAATTTCTTGCTCTCTCGAGTGAAATTGGACTTTTTAGATGTACATTAATGTCGGCCAAGCACTAATGCAGTAAGAACAAGAATTAATAGAACAACATGAAAGAAGAAGAAGAAAACCATATCATTTACAATCAAAATTCACTACACGTGTTCAAAACCTTAGCAAGGAAGAGAATTAGCCACTCATTTGTGGATTGATCATCCTAAAACAAGTGTAAATCATACATACAATTGATTGAAAGAAGAAAGGAAGAGAAGAAATCTCTTAGCTTTTTCGTCCCTCAACTGCTGCTAACCCACGTCCTTGCTCCACCAAGTCTGAACTAAAACTGAACTAATTAAAATAAACCTAAGTGTGCTATTTATACTAGTGGGAAATTTTTCCCGGAATAACAAGCAACGTGTCACGGAGGCCAACGCGGAGCCTTGCCTCCGTGATACGGCGTGGACGCGGACCCTCACTGGAAATCCAGGGTCTGGTAAATTAGCCTCAACGTGGCACGGAGGCCAACGCGGAGGCCTATCTCCGTGCCACGGAGCTGTTGCGAGGCTTCACTGGAATTTGTCCATTAATTCCCTCTCCAGGAAGTGTGCCTCCGCGATGGTAGCGTGGCACGGCGCCATCGCGGAGCCCTTATATTCTGCACATTCCAATGTCGTCTCCATGCTCGCATCCAAGTCCAACTCCGATATTTTTCCAACATGCATTTTTGCTCCTAAAAATCATATTTACCTGCAAAACAAATGCTAATCATGTTGGTTAGTATAAATTCACATTTTATTACCAAGTACATGAAAATATATACATATTGCACACAAAAAAGGCGAAAATAATACGTTTGAGTATCACTTAGGCATATAAATCTGCCCAAGATCAACAGGCTCCATAAATGCGGGCCCCACTCTGTGTAGAGCTCGGGCATTCTCGCCGAATGGGTAATCCAGCTCGAGCTGCCACAACTCATCCTCCGTTGTCGACCTCCCGCCAATGGGCAGCTGCAACATCTGCATCTCATACATGCGGGCCATATACTAGTCATCCCGAGCATGTCGCTCGGCTAGTGTGAGCACCGGCCCATGAGTGATTTCAGGTGCCTTGGTTTTGGTTACATCCAAGGCACGCTTATAAATTTGTGGGATGTAATCTAGGGCCTCCTCCTCGATATCATGGCCCTTCAGGAACGTGGTAAGCAAACCACCGAACCCGTATCTATGCCCCTAATGTAGTTAGGCTCTCTTCATGGCGGAGATGATCACCACCCCAACATTGATCTCCAGCCCCTTCATCAGGGCATACACCAAGCACACTCGATCCCAGGTGACATCTGTCATGTGCACCCCCGGGATCAGGCAGGAACATACAATTTTTATCCAAATCCTGGCTTCCATGTTCATCTGAGAGTAGGGCAGTGTCTGATGGTAGCCCCTCTCCTTGTGCCTACCCCACCTTGCTATCGAATGGGCTCCACATAGAGTGTGTCTGATGTCTGCATAAGGTGGAGTGATGTTCAGCTGCCGACGGACATGGGCGTTTGTGTCCCGCACCCCAAGATAGCATTCAGGTGATGGGTCTCAAAAGTGACAACCTGCCCCCTGATTTTGACGGTGTGACTGCGGAGGGTCGGGTTCCAGTTGGCATAGAACTCCCTGATAAGATGGAGATTGCACTCCCTGGGATCTTCGAAGATGAAGTTTAGCCCAGAAGTGTCAATCCGGTGTACAATCCACGGGAATTCCTGTGCCAGCAGCTCCCGTGCTATTTGCTCCTCTGGGAAGGATTTGGTTTCTTTGTGTTTTGCATACCACTTCTTCCCCTCATCAGTCACTCATCGGGTTCCGTATTGTCGGAGTTGGCCTCACGGAACCGCTGGTGCTGCTGGAACTGCTGTTCCCAATCGTATCCTTTTTCTGCCGGCGCCCGATGTGGATGCGCCCTTCCTTTTGTCTTGTCTGCCTGACATTGTTCCTGCACATTTAAACATACGATTCCAATGTTATTCAGGTCATAACTAGATACAACTAAGGTTGGGTTTAATTAGGTCACCCCCCACTTAGTCTTTAGCCACAATCAAAACAATTCGACAAGACATTCATGATTTTCCTCATTATTAACATTCAACCGGCTTAGTGCATTCATATAAATTGATGGAACAATTACTATGTACTACTCAGACTTCGTACAACAACTACAAATTTCTCCATCAATTCACTTTCAACATCATAACACTTAGCCAATTTTTTTCTCAACAACCTATGCAATTCACCAATTTCATTCTCCCGAAAATCCCTTGTCTACTTAGCATATTCAATATTAATCACAATATAATTCACTTCACCCAACATGCACAACCCAATTTTTTGACATTTCAAACAAATTTAGTCATTTCTCAATTTTTTCTTCTCTCTAGAACATCACTCTAAGATTTTCTCTCTAGGAAGATCTTAATTAAGCTCTTTGGGGCCATGGGGCTAGATCCCCCTCCGGACCTCAAAAAATTTCATTCAAAATATGAAATTGTATATCTCATCAATATGAATGCAACAAAAAAAGAATCATCAAAAAATTCCAAACCAAACTCCGGGAATTCGCAAAACAAGTTAGCATCAACAAAGCCAATTCCCAAGAGCAATCTGTCCAAATCTCTAACAAGAATCCCCAATCGAATTTCCAGTCAAATCTTGAAGGAAATCAAACTGGAGAGGTTTCATCTATTGAGGATCTATCAACACAACAAATTTTAGGAAATTCTACTACACAAATTATGAGACAACAGTCGAAAGAAATTCACACCAAGTCGCCGGAATTTCGAACTGGACAAGATGGAATTCGACCAATTTCCGGCCAAAATCGAGAGCATTTGATAATTGGGGATGGTTCCCAATCCCATAGCACCCATTTTCACAAAGTTTCAGGTGATACGGAGGAGCAGAACTCCAGTGGGAACCACTGCTATGCCAGCGATGGAGCTATGGCAGAACTGGTAGTGCGAGATGGTCTCCAGGCCGAGCACAACCCTGAAGCACACCATTACAACCAAGCAACATCACTTTCCACTCATCAAAACACCACGAATTCGAATTCAAATTTAATGCTCCCTCACACGATTTCAAGTGGTGGCAGCGTGGTGATTCAAAATTCAAGGGCTCTTCAGCATACCTCTCAGCCAAACACTGTGGAATTAAATTCGAAGGTCGAGCAAACTGGACTGAGTTCCAGTGAGGGCGGCGACATTATACAGGCTAAAGAAATCATAAAAGATGATGTTAATTCCATGCGTATTCACTCCCAAATCTCAAAATTTCATAAAGCCCCTTCTAAATTGGGCCTGGTAGAGTCGAATTTGCGACCGTGGTCTTCGTCAAACTGGCTGGAACTGGGTGGAGATGTTATGGAGATGGAATTCATGAATTGGCAATGTCAATCCAATCAAAGTCATACAGGGATGATGAATCTGGAAAAAGCTCCATTTGAGAATTCTCAAAATGTCTCGAATTTGGTTTCTAGGGCTACTTCATCGGAGCAACTAACTGAAGCCGGAGCTCAGGTGATCGAAAAATGCGATTTGAAGGGGAATATATCCACGACCCTCCAGAATTCAGAAGCCCCATCAGGTGAGATCCCCATCAATTCAAATTTGAATTCAAGAACTGTGAATTTGGAAAATTTGGCAGGAACTGTGTCTGTGGATCCGGTGGCTGAAAGTTTTGATTCTAATTCTCAAAATAGTCAGCAATCCCTCAGGAAGAATTCCCACCATAGAACTGAATTTTTGAAGCAATCCAACATGAATCCTAGTTTGATAAAGCATAGCAGTAACTGTGAAATTGTGAATGCTAATACTGATTACACCAGAAATCCTACCAATGATGCCAATAATGTTCAACAAAAAGTACTAACCAAGTGGAATTGGTCCATGGAATAAAACTCCCTCATGCTAAACCTACTGTTGCTTACCTTACCAATATTCCCAACTAGCAAACAAATTTTTCTTCAAATCCAAACCCAATTCAGAATGCCACCAAACCTCACAGTGAAGGAATTCTTGGGAATAACATGGTTGTGGACAATAGTTTGTTAGCCAATGACTCAATAAAATCCAATGCACCTCCTAAGAGTCTGAGAAAGAATCCTAACAATAATCCAAATGTTTCAAAACCTCCACAACCTAAGATTTCCTCCAATTATGATAACTACCAACCTCCTCCACCAAAAGAGAAACAAGCTCAATCCAAAGGAAAAACTACCAAGAATCCTAATCAATCTCCCAATACCAACAATAAAACCAACACTGACCAAGAACCTGCTCCTCCTACAATTGTACAATCTCTAGCTACCATCCTCAGAACTAACCAAGCCAAGAGCTATGTTCCTATTCAGTTTTCCCCTCCTCAAATAACCACCAAACAAGGCTTTCCTGCAGTTATATTCAAAAAAGAGGACTTCATGGTCAAATTAGCTGAGAGGTGCAAATTCACTTTGATTGGAATATTTGCTAGCACTATGCCTAAAATGGATCTCATTAGGAAAAGCTTTATCCTACAAACTCAGCCAACAGGGGGGGGTCAAAAATGCCCATTTCAACTCAAGGCACATTTACATAGATTTGGACAATGAAAATGACCACATAACTGTGTGGACCAAACAGAAAATGTATATCGAAGGCAAACTTATGAAGCTGCAACTATGGACACCCACCTTTAGACCTGAGGAAGAAACTTCCATTGTTCCTATATGGGTCACACTTCCAGAACTTCCATGGCATTGCTATTACTTAGAGTTCCTTACTGCTCTTCTTTCTCCTGTTGGTAAAGCTCTATATCTGGATACGACTTTTGTCCAAAAAACCAGAGGAACTGTAGCTAAAGTGAGAATTCAGATTGACTTAACCAAGGATAGACCTAACCATATTTGGATGGGATTTGATGAAGAGGATATCACTAAGGGAAAATGGCAAGCTATTGAATATGAAGATGTACCAGATTATTGTGTGCATTGTAAGCATCAGGGTCATCTGGTTCATGATTGTTCTTTGAAGAAAAGAGATGATGATACTAAGAAAAGAAAGGAAGTGGAAGTTGAAACTTATAAGAATAATAAGCACGCAAATTTAGGGACAAAGGAAACCTAAGTACTTGATGACAATAGTAAAGAGAACCAACCACAAAACAGAGCCAGAACAACTGGCACCAAGCAGGGAAAACAAAGTCTGGAAGTGAACAAAAGCAAAAATTTAGAAGATCAATGGAAAACTCAAAAGAGAAAGAATTTTAAAGGAAATTCTCACAACCACAAGCTTCAGGAAAAAACAACAAACAGGTATACATACCTATTCAGACAAACACTTCACGTATGATTCTTAACTCTCTCACAGATTGTAATGTTGTTCATGGAGTCCATGTTCAACAACCCCCTCCCCATAATGTTCATACTCCTGCTGCTGCAAATGGGATGCAAAATGCAATTGTTCAACAAAACGCAGGTATTGACTCAATGCTCCCCACCCCCATGGCTCCCCCCAAATCTAATATTGTTATTGATATTGATGATTCTATAGTTGCTGGAGGTATGGATGGTGTGGAGGAGGAACCTACTAACTTGCAGGAAGGGGTATCCAAAGGGGGGAATTTGTCTCATGTTTTGCATGAGAGCCAATCCACTGACCTTAGGTGTGACTCTAGAGCTCCTGCTACCACTATTATACCTAATTACAAGCTTGCAACCACAGAATAGAACTTTCCTTTACAACAAGAGCAGATTCCCAGTTTGGATCAGGGACATGTTCAGATAAATAATTCGGATCACAGGTTAATCCCAATTGTATCTCAGAGGTTGCGTCCAGAACAGGCTTAGAGTTTGAGGTCAAATCAAATGCATGAGGTTGAATCACAGGGTGCAGCAGATAATCTGGTTCAACATGAAATTATGGTTCAACAAGTGCAAAATTTTAATACTTTTGACTCTAATGTTGTTTCACCCCAAGGACAAGCTGTTGGATTGGATCAGCAGTTGGAGACAGTTCAACAAGTTCAAAATTTGGGATTGGAGCATACTGATTTCAGAGGAAATACACAGGGTCAAAATTTGGGTACAGATCTGGGACAGGTTTCAGAGGTTGATAGATAGCAAATTTTGGGTGCAAAACAAGGTCAAAATTTGCCTATATCAGATCAGAGAGGGGTCAAGAATATTCCTCAGGATCAACAAGTTGTGAAAGGTTATGAACAAATCCATCTTCATCTTCAAAGAACTCCAACCAGGGCTAACAATCAGGATCAATCCAACAACTCCAAATCCAAGAATAAGTTGAGCAAAAAGAGAAGAGATGCCCTTAAAAAGAAACTGGAAGCTCAAAATAGAGAAGCTCAAGGGAATCCCAACCTTATGATCGAAGAGACCAATATTTCTTCTCCATCTCAAGTTCTGGATCAAGGTTCTCCCAGAAATCCTTTATTTGAGGATAACCAAGAAGGATTAAGTTCTACTTCAGATCCAGAGACTCCCATTGAAAATCCCATCCCTATTGCTTGTGATCCTCCTGACCCAGTGTTTGCAGTTTGTAACCTCAATACATCGGGTAGTAGAGACTTTGAAGTAGATGACTACAGACAGATTATTTCAGAGGACGAAACTGAATATGATTCTGAGGAGGAATCAAAAAATACTACAGATGATGTACATGCTATGCAACTGTTGCAAACATTTGGTGCTACTAATTCTCAGATGTTAGAGGCCCATGTAAAGGAAGTTACTGATCGACAAGGTCTCTCGCCACGAGGAGCATCACACTTTTCTCCTGGCTCTGGGACTGGACCCCCAGCCGCCAGAACCAGACTGAAAGTCAAAACCCGTCATCCCCATGATTAGTTCTTTTATTTGGAATGCGAGAGACATCAGGACTATTGGTGCCTTGGAGAGACTAAAAGTTCTCAAGAAGATCCACAAATTAGCTATTATTACCATCTTGGAGCCTTTTTCGGACAATGCCCATATTCAGCTATTCACTAACTATTTGACCATGCACAAATCAATCTACAATGCCAATGGGAAGATCTGGGTGTTTTGGAATAACGACATAGATTGTGTTCTCCTCAGTTCTGATGACCAGCAGGTGATTTGTGAGTTCAGACATGTTGAGTGTGCTGAGATTTTCACTATGACTTTTGTTTATGCTAAGTTTCAGGAAACCCTCAGGGCTTCACTTTGGGACAATCTTAGACACAGATCTCAGACTACTACTCCTTGGTGCACTATTGGGGATTTTAATGTTATTACCACCCCAGAAGAGAAACTAGGAGGTGTTCCTTATAGAATGCAGAAGAGTTATGAATTCCTGCATATGATAGAGCAGTGTGGTTTAATCGATCTTGGATACCACGGTTCTAGATTCACTTGGTCGAATGGTAGAGGGCCGGAAGATGTGATTTAGAAAAGATTAGACAGAGCCATGGTGAATGATAACTGGCTTAGTAAAATGCCCCTCACTACCATTACTCATCTTCCTTTTGAGGGCTCAGATCATTGTCCTCTTCTCTAGAGATGATAGACAGACAGGAAACTCATGTCAAATACTTCAAGTTTCTTCATTGTTGGACAGAGAACTCGACCTTCATGGATACAATGCGACAGTGATGGACTAGGGAGGTTATGGGCATCGTATGTGGGTCTTTCACCAGAAAATAAAGAGACTTAGTTCTACACTTAGCCAATGGTCAAAAAATGAGTTCGGGGACATCTTTTCTCGAGTTAAGGAATATGAGGATGCAGTTAAGGTTGCTGAAGAGAAGTTCATCAAGACAAATAGCAATGAGGATAGATCTTCACTACATGCCTTGAATGCAGAGTACATCAGATTCCTTAAGTTGGAGGAGTCCATTTTGAAACAGAAAACGCAGTTACAGTGGTTCAAAGAGGGAGATGCAAACACTAGCTACTTTCATGCCCTTATGAGAGGTAGAAGGAGGAAACTTTTTATTCATAAGATTCTGACTGATACAGGCAGCTAGATTCAGGGGGATGCTAGTATTGCGAAGGATGCATGTGATCATTTTCAGGATCCATTTTCTGAACAGTCATACCATGTTAGGGAATATCTCCTAGTTTGTATACCATCTCTAGTAACAGATGATCAAAATGAGCTACTGACTGATATGCCAGACTTGGAGGAATTGAAAAGAGTCGTCTTCTCCATGAATCCTAATTCTGCAGCAGGGCCAGATGGTATGAATGGGAAATTTTTCCAAACTTGCTTGGAAATTATCAAGAAGGATTTGCTTGTTGTGGTGCAGTCCTTCTTTTGTGGTTCCTCGCTTCCAAAATATTTCTCGCACACTTGTCTAGTTTTGATACCAAAGATGGAGTCCCCGAACCACTTATCAGAATTTAGACCGATCAGTTTGAGTAACTTCACCAACAAGATCATCTCAAAGCTTATTTGTCTTCGGTTGGCTCCCATTCTCTCGGGCTTAATTTCGACCAATCAATCTGGGTTTGTCAAAGGAAGGAGCATATCCGAAAACATCATGTTAGCTTAGGAAGTTTTTCAGAGTATCAAGAAGAAGAATTCTAGGGGTAATGTAGTCATCAAGCTTGATATGGCGAAGGCTTATGACAGAGTTTCCTAGGCCTACACTTGCCTTGTCCTCCGAAGAATGGGTTTCTGTGAGATTATCATCGATATGATATGGAGGATTATGGCGGATAATTGGTACTCCGTCATTATCAATGGTACTAGACAAGGTTTCTTTCACTCCACCAGAGGCCTTAAGTAGGGGGATCCACTTTCTCCTGCCCTATTTATTTTAGGAGCAGAGGTTCTTTCAAGAATGATGAACAACCTGAACCATAATTAATTCTTCCATGGTTTTTATATGGAAAAACGAGGTCCCCAAGTTAATTACCTAAGTTTTGTTGATGATGTTATTATCTTCACTTCTGGGGGAAGGAGATCTCTAGAGTTGGTTATGCAAAAGCTTTCAGATTATGAAGGTTGTTCGGGACAGCTCATTAACACAAACAAAAGCCACTTCATGGTTCCTACTAGTGCCCACCCCTCTATTGTGGCGACTATTAAGGCGGTTACGGGATTTTCACAGAAAGAGTCCCCTATCACCTATCTGGGTTGTCCGCTATATATTGGGAGGCAGAGGATTGTCTACTTCTCAGATATTATTTCCAAAGTGGTAGGAAGGATTTTAGGGTGGCAATCAAAAATGCTAAGTTATGGTGGAAAAGCTACTCTCATTAAATATGTTCTCCAGTAACTCCCTATTATTCTACTCAGTTCCATCTCTCCCCTTAAAACTGTTCTTGACGAGATTGAGAAATTGACAGCTGATTTCTTCTAGGGCATGAAGAATGATAAAAAGAGGTACCACTGGGCTTCTTGGGACACATTATGCTATCCCTATGATGAAGGCGTGGTTGGGTTCAGGAAGATTCATGAAGTTTGCAAATCCCTTGAACTCAAACAATGGTGGAACTTTAGAACCAAGGACTCGCTCTGGCGAAACTTTCTCCTAGCCAAATATTGTCAGCGATATCACCCAGTGTCGAAAAAGTGGGACTCAGGTGACTCTCAAAGCTGGAAGAAACTCAAGATTAACAAGCAGCGAGCTGAGGAAAATCTTTTGTGGAAGGTCTACTCTGGCAGCTGTAGTTTTTGGTGGGATAATTAGCTCAGTACTGGACCTCTTGCTGCACATAAGATCTTGCCAGGCAGACCGGGCAAGGCTACAGTTTCTGAGCTTTTACACCAGGGCCAGTGGAGGATAAACTGACTAAGGCAGCAGCTCCCGCTACACTTGGTCACACAAATTATCAACACTCAGATTCAATTTCATCAAGATAAACCTGATCAGCATTTTTGGAAGGCCAATACCTCGGGTATATTCCCTTCTACTTTTGCATGAGATATGATAAGGAGATCTAAATAGACCACTCTCATTGATAGAAGAACTTGGCAAAAGCATGTACCTTTTAAAGCCTCATTTACCTTATGGAGGGCGCTTAGGAATAAGCTCCCTACAGCAGCTAGAATTCTACTGTTCGATTCGGATGCTAGTACAGATTGTGTGTGTTGCCGAGACAGAGGCTACGAGGATGTTCAACATGTCATGGTCCCTGGAAGATTTTCTACTGCAGTCTGGATCACGTTCTCCACATCTATGGGCTTCAGACACCATGACATGCCCTTTAGGGCCCTTCTCATGCAATGGTGGGCTCAGAAGCCGGGTAGTGATCCTCACAATACACTCCTCAGATCCCTCCCTATCTTCATTTGCTGGAACCTCTGGAAGAACAGGTGTGCTGCTAAGTATGGTTCCAAACAGTCCAACCTGATGAGGGTAAAGTATGGTATTATTAGTGATGTCTACAAACTGTTGATGACGGTATTCCCTTATGTACACTGGCCTCCAAGTTGGGGAGATATTTGTGCTAGAGTGGAGTCATGTGTACACGAGATTAGGGTAACCAGAGTTGAATGGTCTAAGACATCTCTTGGACTTGTCAAACTCAATACAGATGGGAGTGCCCTTGGCAATCCGGGAAGGATTGGGGTAGGTGGTATTATCAGGGACTGCTATGGGGACCTTATTTATGCTTTTTCTTCTCTTATTGGGGAAGGAACAAATAATCAGGCAGAACTGGAAGCAGCATATATAGGTCTCACTTGGTGTCTTCAAAACGGTCACTCAGGCGTCATTCTTGAGGTTTATTCGGAACTTCTAGTTGGTTGGATTAGGGGCACTATTGCCCCACCCTGGCATCTCCACCACACCTTTCTCAGACTACAGGACACTATCACACAGCTTCACACCTTCTCGTGTCGTCACATCTTCAGAGAGGGCAATGCCGTTTCTGATGCACTGTCTAAACATAGTCACACCACTACTATCGCAGTTCATTTCTCTTGTCTCCAGGAGCTACCGGTACACATCAAGGGTTACCTTACAACGGACAAAATGGGATTACCTAACTTCAGAAGGAGGAATACTAGGAGGATCAAAGAACCACCGTGAGATGTTGTGAATTGCTTGGTGTGTATCCAAGCTTGGTATGGATTCCTCTATACCACCTTTTGTCTGTTACCTCTTCCTTTTCAGATAGGCTATTTCTTTTTCTTGAATAGGTCTTCTTTGTAAAGGGAGAGTCTCCCTCATTTATTGCTTTCCTAGAATTTATGTATTGGAGAGGAGTCCTCTCCTGTAGGTGCATAGTTTCTAGGTTTTCATTTTTTAGCATCGGGGATGGGTTGGCTAACCTTAGTAGGATGGCCGACCTATGAACCACCATAGGATCGGAGGTAAGGTTTATGTCCCCCTCCATGTACTTTTGTTTTTGTTGCTTTTGTTTATTTATGTTAAGGCCTGGGGGTGTAGCTCAACCCCTGCCCACCACAAGGACGTTTACCAAAAAAATAATAATTTAGTCTTCTTCCTATTCAATCTTCAACCCTAGTTACCAATTTCGCAAAAAATTCAATAAAACATGCAATCATCGAGTTCATATACTCACAATGATACTATGAACATCAATCAATCATAACTCAAGTGAATTCAAGCTTAATTCTCACTTAGGGCAAGGTTTAATCACCACACATGTTCAAGAACCGAAAATTTAAGCAAAAATGAGGTAGAGTTCAAGAACATACCTTAGATTTGATGAAATTGAAGAAAACTCGAAGAAAATTGATGCTTAGGTCTGTGTCACATTGGGGGAGAAAGGAATTTGGGGTGTTGTTCGCGGAGGGAATGGGAAAACAGGAAAGAAAGGAGGAAATTGGGGTTTTAAAGTGATATTTCGCGCGGGTTACCCGGTGACCCGGTGTGACCAATCGCGAAATAACACTCAACGTGTCACGGAGGGTAACGTGGAGCACCCCCTCCGTGACACGTAGCCATCGCGCCAGTGTTCTGGATTTTTAAAAAATCTGGAACACTCTTCAACATGTCACGGAGGGTAACGCGGAGCACCCCCTCCGTGACATGGAGCCATCGCGTAGGCTCACTGTAATGTAACAATTTTTATTTTTCTCACCTTTGATTTTTTCCTTTGCGTTTCTTTGCATCTTTGCCCTCCGTTCCACCTGAAAATCACTTCACCATAAGAAATTGGTTAGAATTCATAGGTTTCAACACAACAAAATTTTTATTTATTTTTTTCTTTTTCTTTTTTTTTTTAATTTTTTTCTTTTCCTTTGTTTTTTTTTCAAATAGTTCTACTCATCTATTAAAATAATTTCACGGGTTGCCTCCCGTGCAGCGCCTAATTTACCGTCGCGGCTAGACGTCATTCACGTTCAATCATCCTCTAGAGTGATGGACTTCTTCTCTCAATTAACGTCCTCACCCCAATAATGCTTACATCGCTGCCCATTTACTAAGAATGTGGCACTTCTATCTTCTTGCCACAACTCCACTGCCCCGTGTGGGGTCATTCTTACCAGCTCAAATGGCCCTGACCATTTGGTCCGCTATTTTCCTGGAAATAACCTCAATCTTGAATTGAATAGCAATACTTTCTGTTCCGGCTCAAAGATCCGATGCACCATATGCCTATCATGCCACCTCTTCATTTTCTCTTTGTAGCACTTGGCACTTTCATAAGCATGCCAACAAAACTCATCAAGTTCACTGAGTTGTATGAGCCTCTTCTTCCCCGCTAGCTCCGGATCCATGTTCAATTTTCTCACGGCCCAAAAAGCTCGGTGTTCTAGCTCCACAGGCAGATGACACGCCTTTCCGTAGACCAATCTGTACAGAGAAGTCCCAATTGGTCTCTTGTACGCAGTTCTATAAGCTCACAATGCATCGTCGAGTTTGCTTGACCAATCAGCTCGTTGTGCATTCACTGTCTTCTGTAGAATCTTCTTTATTTTTCTGTTCGACACCTCCACCTGCCCACTAGTTTGGGGATGATATGCTATTGCTACCTTATGGTGCACCCCATACTTAGCTAGCAAATTCTTGAAACTTGCATTTACAAAATGAGCCTCTCCATCACTGATAATGGCTCGGGGTGTCCCGAACCTGGTGAAAATATGCTTTCTCACAAATTTCTTTACCACCTTGTTGTCATTCCCGGGGCACGTTGTTGCTTCGACCCACTTTGATACATAATCAATGGCTACCAAGTGGGAACGGGCCCATGAAATCTATACCCCATACATCAAAGATCTCCACTTCTAATATCTGCTACAGCAGCATCTCCTGCCTTTTACCAATTGTGCCTGTTCTTTGACATCTATCACACATTTTTACGTATGCCATAGAGTCTCTAAACAGTGTAGGCCAAAATAAACCGGACTGTAGCACCTTGTGCGTTGTCCTCTCGCCTCCGTGGTGCCCTCCATACAATGAAGAGTGACAACTCCTCAATACTTCTGTAATCTGGCTCTCCGAAATGCATCTTCTCATCACCTGATCCGGTCCCTACTTAAACAAGTACGGCTCATCCCAAATGTAATACTTGCAATCATGTCTCAACTTCTTTCGTTGCTGAACCGTAGCCTCCGATGGATGGACTCCACTCACTAGCAAATTCACAATGTCTGCATACCAAGGGATTTCTGCTTCCGTTATTTCCAAGAGTTGCTCATCCAGGAACTCTTCTTTGATGTTGTCACCTTCCTTCACATGCGACCGACTTTCCAATCGCGATAGTTGATCTGCCACTTGATTCTCGCTCCCCTTTCTGTCCCGAATCTCTATGTCAAACTCTTGTAACAACAAGATCAGTCTGATCAGCCTGGGCTTTGCATCCTTCTTGTTAAACAAATACTGAATCACTGCATGATCGGTATACACCATTACTTTAGAACCCACCAAGTAGGACTGGAATTTATCAAACACAAACACCAATGCTAGCATCTCCTTTTCTGTGACTGTATAATTGACTTGGGTTGCGTCAAATGTTTTGCTTGCATAATAAATGGAATGAAACATTTTATTCCTCCGCTTCCCCAATACAGCTTCTACAGCCACATCACTTGCATCACACATTAACTCAAATGGTTGCTCCCAATTAGGAGAAATGAGAATAGGTGCTTCTATCAACTTCTATTTCAACTCCTTGAATTCTTTAACACAATCCTCATCAAACTCGAACTTCACCTCTTTTTCTAGCAACCTGCATATTGGTCTAGAAATTTTAGAGAAGTTCTGGATGAACCGTCTGTAGAACCCTGCATGTCCGAGAAAACTGTGAACACCCTTCACTGAAACAGGTGGTGGTAGCTTTTCAATCACTTCGATCTTTGCACGATTGACTTCCAACACCTTGCAAGAAACCTTATGGCCAAGGATGATACCCTCCTTGACTGAAAAATGACATTTCTCCTAGTTGAGTACAAGGTTGGAGTCCTTGCATCGAGCTAGCACCCTGTCAAGATTCTGCAAGCAAGTAGCAAATGAATTACCGAAAACAGAAAAATCATCCATAAATACCTCGACGAAATCTTCCACCATATTGTGAAAGATCGCTATCATGTATCTTTGGAATGTGGCGGGTGCATTGCATAACCCAAATGGCTTCCGCCGGAAAGCATATGTCCCATAAGGACATGTGAAAGTAGTCTTCTCCTGGTCCTCTGGTGCTATGGCTATCTTGTTATAGCCAGAATATCCATCAAGAAAACAATAATATTCTTGACCAGCCAACCTGTCCAATATCTGATCAATAAATGGGATAGGGTAATGATCTTTCCTTGTGGCCTCATTGAGCTTTCTGTAGTCCATGCAAATTCGTCAGCTTGTGACTGTGCGTGTAGGGATCAGCTCATTCTTCTCGTTGGTGACCATGGTCATCCCTCCTTTCTTTGGTACACACTGAATGGGATTGACCCATTCACTGTCTGAAATGGGATAGACCACACCTACATCAAGCCACTTGATCACTTCCTTCCTAACCACATCCTTCATCACCGGATTCAACCTCCGCTGATGTTGTATAGTTGGTTTTGCTCCTTGCTCCATAAAAATTCTGTTTGTGCAAAAAGCTAGATTGATTCCCCTAATATCTGACATTTTCCATCCCATTGCTTTCTTCCTCCTCTTGAGAACTACCAATGCATCCTTTACCTGTGCCTCCGTCAGTTCTGCAGAGATGATGACTGGCAGGGTGTCATCTTCCCCCAGAAATACATACTTCAAATGTGGAGGCAATGTATTCAACTCCAGTTTTGGTGCTTCCTCAATAGATGGTTTTGGCAATGGTTCCAGGGACCTCATCAATGGCTGAAAGTCCTGCTTCCTGAGATACCATTTTAGTTCATTCAACATTTGCACCATCTCATAAGTATCTCTATCTCCGAAATGATCGGAGCTCATCAACACTCTCTCCAATGGATCTTGAGAATCAACAATCTGAAGAATTGCTTCTTGGTTTAGCACATTGATTGCTGAAAGCTCCTCATAGATGGCCGGAAGCTTCATGGACTTATACACATCAAATACCTCCACTTTGTCATGCGCTCGCATGGTTAGCTACCCCGTAGCTACATCAATCAAAGCTCTCCCAGTTGCCAAGAAAGGGCGTCCCAAAATAAATGGGACTTCTGCATCCGACTCAAAATCTAAGACAATAAAATGTACCGGGAAGATGAGGGAGCCCACTTGCACTAGCACATCTCCCACAATGCCATCTGGTACTCCCTGCAAAACATCAACCAAAGGTAAATTAATATGTACCTATTTAAGCACCTCCATGAACTTTTTAAAGAAAGCTTCCTCCTTGTGTTTCCTTAATCTCTAAGGGAACGGGGGTGGTGGTCTTTCTGCCTCGACTGCCTTCTCCTTCCCCCTCTCATCATCATGTTCCCCATCTCTTTCCACTACTCCTTACTGCTGAGGTGATCTTTCTGGTTCCACCTCCTTGAGTTGTAATCCACTCCTTGTGGTCACTACATTGACCTGCTTGGGATTCGGGTCAGTGTCACTCAGTAGTCCTCCTCTGGGCCTGGTGTTTTGAGCTCCAGCTAGTTGTCCCAACTGGTACTCCAACGCCTTTATAGCTAACTGCTGATTTTTCATGTCTGCCGCTAATTTCACATAGTCAGCCTGCATTTGCGCTTTGTTAGCTATCATTGTTTTGAACATTTCCTCAATGTTGTTGGTTGGAGGAGGAGGTGCATTGTTTCCTCTGTACTAGGACTTATAATTCTGATGCCCCCCTTGATTTCTCTGCACACCCTGATTCGAACTCTGCCCTTGATGGTTGTTACTACCCCAAGAGAAATTCGGATGATTCCTCCAATTTGAGTTGTAATTGTTGCCATACTGCTGGTGACTATTTCTATGGACGTTACCAACAAAGTTCACTGAATCTGGATTTGCACCACAGCACTCAGCTGAGTGTTCATTACTCCGCATACTTCACACCAAACCTGCTGCACTACATTGACTGGGGCTTGTGGTTGATTCAAGCTCATACTGCTGAAGTGGGTGTTGAGTTTATTTTGCAATGTAGCTATCTGTGCAGCGATAGCTGTAAAACCATCCACATCAAAGACTCCTGCCGCTTTCCTTGTTCCTCCTCTTGAAGAGTCCGCATTCCAGCTGCTGAGTCTAGCAAAATTTTGTATATGGCTCCAAACCCTCTATGAAATTATGCACCAACACATCATTGTACTGGTGATGGTGAGGACAATCCCTTAACATCGATTTGAACCTTTCCCAAGCTTGATACAGATTCTCCCCCTCTCTTTGTTTAAAACTTAGAATCTGACTTCTAAGTATTGCTGTTTTCCCGAATGGAAAGAATCTTATTAAAAACTTTCTTGCAAGATCATCCCACGTGGTGATAAAGTTAGGTGGTTCATCTTTCAACCACCTCTTTGCTTCCCCCAATAATGAAAATGGGAACAATGTAAGCCTCACGTAGTCGGATGATACTCCAGCGGGAATGTAAGTATCACTTATCTCCAAAACGTTTTGGAGATGTTGTTGTGGATCTTCATGAGGGAGACCTATGAATTGCCCGCTGGTGTGCAAAAATTGCACCATGTTCTGTTTAAGCTCAAACCTCCCTCATGGCTCTGGTCTGCGAATACTAGATGTAACATTGTTAGCATGTGGGATTGCCATTTCGCGAACCGGCCTTGCTGCCATTTCCTCGGGCACTAAAACTGCCCTCACAAGTGGTGGATTTTGTTGTTGCGCCATAATTGCCTATCTTAGCAACTGTAGCTTCTTCTCTAGAGCTTCCCTTCTTTGACGATGAAATTGTCTTTCCGGCTTTATATATGTATCCACCAACTCCTTGTCTCTTGCCAGTGTTCAAAAGAATTCAATATCTGCAAGAGAAAGGCTAAGATCAAGTTGTCAGCACTTATATAGAATTTGTAAACTAACACTAAGAAAATAATTTTACCAATTGCCAGTCTCCGGCAAAGGCGCCAAAAACCTGTTCGGCATGTGGTGATGCTACACGCAAGTGCACGTGGTCGAACAAGTAGTAAAGTGGCTTAATTAAAGCCAAGTATCGATCCCACAGGGACTAAACTACGGTACTAATTAACTTAAGCGTTAGTGAACTCTATCTTTACGAATGCAAACAACCAAACAAACAATAGTTTGAGAGTTTAAGTATACTGATTAATAAGAATCTTAAGGCAAAATTATAAAGTGAGTCTGAACAATAGTAATGAGCAAGCTGAGGTTAAAACGAACATGCAGGGAATTAATTTATCAATACAATTCAGTTAATCTTTCCTTCGGTTGCTAATCAAGAATTATTGCCTATGGATTGGAACTTTCGACTCCTATCCAATTTAAGAATCATGAACCTTAATCTACATTTCTATGATAAAAGAATTTCATGCTCTAGCCATACATAACCGATTCCTTAATTGACTAATAAGACTTTCAGATATATTTCTATTCTGAATGTAAATTAATTCTCAATTTTCTAAACTAAGAAAAGATCATATCCTACCAATTCACATCTTTCCAATTCTTTCCTTTTAAAAATCAAAATTGGATTTTTAGATATACATTAACATAGGCCAAACATTAATGCAGTAAAAACAAAAATTGATAGAACAACCACTGAAGAAAAGATGAAAACTGAAATGATTAACAATTACATTCCACTACGATTGTTCTCAACCTCAGCAAGAAGTGAATTAGCCACTCATTTGTGGATTTAACATCATCAAATAAGTAGAATTCATACAAACAATTGAGATAAAAGAGAAAGAGATAGATAAGAACCTTAGAATTTCCGTCCTCTCAACTGCCTGTAACCCACGTTCTTGCTTAACCAAGTCAGAATGTTTAAAATAAAACCTAAGTGTGCTATTTATACTCTTGAGAATTTTTCCCAGAATAACAAGCAACGTGGCACGGAGTGTGTCGCGGAGCACTCCCTCCGTGCCACGGAGGTATCGCGGACCCTCATTGGAAGTCGGCTCCCAGGCAATTTCACCTCAACGTGCCATAACTTGCATCACGGAGCCTAGCAAACCTGCCACGGTGCTATCGCGCACCTTCACTGGAAATTGCCAAAATTATTTCATCCGAGGCAGAGTGCCTCTGCGATGGCAGCGTGACACGGCTCCATCGCGGAGCCCTTGGTTTTGCTGATCTTCCTTGTCCTTTTCCACTCCTTGTTTCCATGTCCATTCCCGATCTTCACCAACATTTATTTTAGCTTCCAAAATTTTCTTTTACTTGCAAAACAACACTAATCATGTTGGTTAGTATAAATTCACATTTCTACTTAAAATCACATGAGAATGTACACATAACAATCGATAAACAAGATGAAATAAAGCGTTTGAGTATCACTTGGGCATGCAATTCTGCCAAAGATCAACCCTGAGCAGGGTATCTATCCGGAGAGTGGCTCATGTTGATGAAGGCAAAAAGGAGCTGGCAAAGGATATCCACATATTAGCTCTGTTGGGAGTACATTTCATTGATATTGCTGAGGGGGAGTAGTTGTACAGAGTGGTTCAGATTCCTCTGTGGTTGTTGAAGTTAAGTCCAGACATGATGAAGATCCCATATTACTTAAGCTAAAGGAAGTGCTTCTCAGAAAAGAATTTGAGGCTTTCTACAAAGGGGGAGATGGGGTACTCCGTTACTAGGGTAGTTTGTGCGTACTGGATATGGGTTATTTGAGACAGCAGATACTGGATGAACTGCATATTTTGAGATATTCCATCCACCCTGGTGTTACTAAGATGTACCATGATTTACGGGATATTTACTGGTGGAACAGCATGAAGAGAGACATTGCTGAATTTGTAGCTAAGCGCCCGAACTGCCAGCAAGTCAAAGTAGAACACTAGATACTGGGAGATATTACTCTGGATATCAGCACACCCACATGGAAGTGGGAAGAAGTGAATATGGATTTTGTTACGGGTCTACCTCGAACTCGTCGGCAGCATGATTCAATCTGGGTGATAGTAGACCAGATGACTAAGTTAGCACACTTTCTCCTATTTAAAACTATATATTCAGCTGAGGACTATGCTAGGCTTTATATCTAGGAGTTATTCAGACTTCATGGGGTGCCCTTATCCATTATCTCAAATAAAGGTACCCGGTTCACCTCTCACTTCTGGAAGTCCTTTCAGAAGGGACTTGGTACCCAGGTCAAGCTCACCACAATTTTTCACCTGCAGACCGATGGATAAGTTGAGCAAACTATTCAGACCCTAGAAGATATGTTGAGAGCGTGCATGATCGATTTTAAGGGAAGTTGGGATGATCACTTTCCTCTTATCAAGTTTGCATACAACAACAGCTACCACTCTAGTATCTAGATGGCCTCGTTTGAGGCATTGTATGGTAGAAGGTGCAGATCTCCTATCGGGTGGTTTGAGGTTGGTGAAGCTACTCTAATTGAGCCAGACTCAGTTCATGAATCTATGCAGAAAGTACATCTCATTCGAGAAAGATTGAAAATAGCTCAGAGCCGTCAGACATCTTATGCTGATGTGAGGAGAAGGGAACTTGACTTTGCAATGGATAAAAGGGTTTATCTGAAAATTTCACCCATGAAAGGGGTAATGAGATTTGGGAAAAAAGGAAAGCTCAGTCAAAGTCTTGTGGAGAAATCAGCACGTAGAAGGAGCTACCTGGGAAGTCGAAGTAGATATGATGGCTAGATACACACACTTGTTCCCTTCCAGTTTAGTTCCGGTATTTGGTACTAAATCCCTCCTCAATACTCTATTCAGTTTTGTACTCATCAGCTCTATTTATATTTTCTATGTGCATTTTAGTTGCATTAGCTCTGTTAGTACGGTTAAGACAGTTTGGAGTCAGTTACTCCTTCAGAAACTAGCTCATAGACTCAATCTAGAAATCTCAGCTCTTTCCTTAGTTTTACTATAGTTTTAGTCTTCATTCGAGGACGAATGATCCCATGGGGAAGATACTGTAACACCCGAAAACTTTCCTAGACCAGACTTACACATTTCTAGAAAAATGCAGTAGAAAAACCAGAAAAAAATTCCTCAGAATGATTGAGACAACGAGTCGTGGTCAGCTCCAATGAGTCATTGTGTCAGTCATGGTCACCAGGTCTTGGACTCTTGGGAACCAACGAGACATGGAACAACCTGTTGTAAGACACAACAAGTCATCTTGTCTGTCGTGGTTTCCCCCAGCCCAAAAGTCCTTCCCAGGACCGCACGACTCAACCAACGAGTTGTTGTCAGAAATAACGACCTGTTGTGATAGTCGTCGGGTGAAGTCTCTGAAATTACCCTTCCAGTGAAGACGAGGAAAAACAACAAATCGTAGTTTCCCCCAATGAGTCATTGTCAACATATTTGTTTCAACTTAGGCATTTGAAGAAGCATCCCTTCAGTGAACCTAACGACTGGACACGACGAACTGTTGGTTCAACCAACGAGTCATTGTGTCACCCGTTGCTTGGCCTTCCAGTTGTCCTTGCCCAGTGGACATAGGAGGAACCAACCACCCGTTGGTTCATCCAATGAGGCATGGTGACCCTCTTTGCCAAGTCCAGTTACTTCTAGTCCCAGACAGTGGAACCAACAAGAGCTCCCAACGAGTCGTGGTCTCAACCAACGACTCATTGAGTGACCCATTGGGACCCTATCAAACATATTTCAGATTTAAATCCCATGGTTACTTTTGTAATTTCCACCTACTTAGTCCCTAAACTATGTCATTTTGGGTCAAATCAGGGGTTTTAGAGGGGGAAAAACCGACGGTTCTCTCATTCTTTTCTCATCTCTCATTAGTTAAACGTAAAGTCCATCTTTGAAAAGCTCAGAGCATAAGTGAGAAAGAGTTATTCTCCTCAGATTTCTCAAGGATTTCCATCACCAGGTATGTGAGAATTTAACAAGGGAATAGGTCTTCCCTTAGTCACAAAAATTCCTCTTATTTTCTTTATCAGTTCTAGCCCTGAAGCTATCGTATACTGAAAAATTATTAGTTAGACCTCGTTTAATTCATTTGAAATATTATCTTATGATAATTGTAGATAGTTTCCACCAGTACGTGACTATGTTGGTGCTTGTCCCTGTAAAGTAAATTCTAGCCCTAGTGCTTGAATGCAGAAAACTAGAATCCTGCAATAGTGCTTAAATATCAAAATTTTGCTTGAATTCATCAGTGTTGGGGACTCCCATGTTGTTAGTTGTACTAAAACTCATCCAGACTATTGTCAACTCAGTTTCAGTGAAAATTTTAGAATATCCAGTGTTAGTCAAAAATGTCAGCTGATCAGTTTGACTACAGAAATTCCCAAGGTGTTAGTAGCGCCTCCCAGTTATCAGAAATAGTCTTAGTATCAGTTTTAGTGGTTCTTTAGGCGGTCATGAAACTTTTAGATAAGAAGATCTGGCCGGCCTTAGGGCCCAGCTTCAGAATTATAATTTTTTCTTTAGACAGTTACGACACTTTCAGAAAAGCAACTCTGACCAGTCTTTGAACCCAGTTATAGAATCCGGTCGGATAAGACTCCTAGGGTGCTTCCATATAGGTATTTCTGACTAATATTGGGCCCTAGTTTCTAGCTATCAACTTAGTATGCAGTATGGGACTATCTAATGGGAGTAGGACTTAGCACCGAAGAGACCGGGGTTGCAATGCACCCAGGTTCCCAGAACTACATTCCCACCGTAGGTTATTTTTTATTAGCCTCATGGCCCTAGACTTATGATCACCTAGTTCATGCCTTTATACCCTGGAAAGGTATATTGGGTCCTAATGATGGGGTGTATACATCGGACTCCACGTCTAGCTCATATGGTTATATGTCGGTTATAGATTCTCCTACTAGTCAGCTTAGTTCAGTCTCAGATTAGTCAGTTTAGATTAGTTCAGTCCAGTATCTCAGATTTAGGGCATGTCCTTGACCATCAGATAGGGTCATTTAGACCATCTCAGTTTATTACAGTTATCTAGTTTCAGCAATTTCAGTTGATCATTTCATGTCTTTTCAATTCAGCATTTTTACTCCTTGTGTATGGTTTCTCTCACTTACTTAGTACATTCCAAATACTGACACATACCTTTTATGCTGTATCATTTTATGATACAGCTATAGTTTATCAGACACAAAATTGTTAGTTGAAGATAGTTTCATTTAGTTATGTTTTTATTTTATTTAAACTTGGAGTTAGCTGGGGTCTTGTCTCAACAACTCATCAGTTGTAGTGGCTTTCAGACATAGACCTGGTTTTCAAACTTGTAGTTTTGTTCAGATGTTTTAAAAGTTATGATTTAGCTTTATTTTTCATTAATGTCTTAGATCATTATTCTAAAATCTTCCGCTATATATATATATATATATATATATGTTACTCAGAATGCTTGTGTATGATAGACCAGGGGTTGACTTGGGGTTACTTGTAACTCCAAGTACCATGTCCCATCCAGGGTGTAGACTCGGGGCATGAAAAATGACCCTTCAATACATACCACGAGTCGTCTTATAACTCATGGTAAGGGGATCAATTTTCCATCTCCTTTAAACTTCATCTAGCGGACAGAAAGGATGGTCTATTGTCATGACCCAAACGAAGGCCCAAATCGTAGGCACGGTACAACGGACCCCGAGAGACCCCAAGTCGACCCATGGCATAAGCATACATCTAACTCATTCAATAAACTGAAGGAATCATCATATAACTCAGTGGAAGTCTAACTCATCATAACATCAGAATAAACATCCGAAACTAACACGTACATAAGTTTGAAAAACCTCTAATCTAGACAAGTTGATGGGACAAGACCCCAAATAACTCAACGATACTGAAACTGAAAATACATAAGAAACTGAAAGTCTATCCCTCGAAGGATGAGGACTCACCAACCGAGTAGGAGCTGACTCTAACAATTGACTTCGAACGGGTCTGAGCTTGGGAGTTGGGTCCTGTATCATGAAACGATACAACATAGAGAATATGCGGTCAGTACATGGAACATAACGAGTATGCAAGGTAAGTAAAACTGCTTAAGTAAAGTAAATCACTTAAAACATTTCATAACACCTCATAAGCTTTCAAATCTGAGAGGAAGGACTGCATGCATTCATTCTGAAATCATAATATTTTCATAATATGACCATGCATAGATTCATAAATCATAACTGACTCGAATGACTCAAAGCTGAAATATAACATTTATAGAAAAGCTGAAGGATGAGTCAAACCTTGCTTTTAGAACATGCATTCTTAAAGTAATAGTCATGAGTAATGAATATGCAAATCTGAATCATGTAGACAATGGGAGACTCGTCACTTAACTGATATACCACGATAGAGCTTATGTTGTCCCGACTATCACACTCAAGTGGGTAGAGCCATGCAAAACCTTGCCAGGGCTAAGGACGCTACCGCGATATCAAGCTCAAGGGCCAATAGGGCCGGGGATAGCTCACAAAAGGAGGTCCCAATAATATAATAGTATCAACCTACGTTTGTGCGTAGTTCTGGGGCATAGGGTGATCAACCCTTAACCCGCTCGATGCTAGACTCTTCTCCCAAAAACATGCAATTCTCTACATCGTATATGATGAAGCTCAATATCATCTATTGACGAAGCTCACAATGAAATCATGCATAACTCAACATCGTATGAATCAAAGCTCAACATTGTCCTTTGACAAAGCTCAATAATGAAATCATGCATAGACTTGACATCATATGAAAATGAAGCTCAACATTAACATACATCTCAATTATGAATTTATGCATATGAGAAGATCTATTTCGAACATACCACAAGCTCAAATATAAGTGGGAGCATCTACTCCAAATAATGTAGTAAGCTATATGTACGACTATTTAACTCAGCATACCACAAGCTAATAATATGAAATTTGGAAGAGTCTGCTCCAAACAATGTGGTAAGCTTATTTCAGGAAAAGTCATCATTTTAAATCAACATGTGGGTATTGCCCAAAGCTTTATCATACTTGAATCGACTAAATTCATTTTGGAAACAATATAATAATCATGGGTAGCTTTAGAAACATGATTTTCATCATCAAATCTCATCATCATCATACATTCATCATAATTCTCTTCTTTCATGAACTTCTCATCCATGGGAATTCAATTTCATAATTGAGAAAACATAATTTGGATTGAAAATAATTTAAAATCTTCCAAAGCTTCACAATTCATTAATATAAATAGAATTTAATCATACTCATGTATAGAGATTGAAGAATTATGCAATTGGGTAAGAACCCCATACTTGATCATAGGTGATTTTCATGATTTGATAGATATTGGGCATGGGTGTGGAAGGAGACACCCACTCATAATCTTACATACCTGGGAGGGATGATTTTACCACTTCTCTAATTGCCCTAGATGAGATTCCAATGAAAACCTTCAAAACTTGCTCTAAATCCTCTCTTCAAACTCTCAAGTTTGCATGCATGCAATGAACTAGCTTAGAATAGGTTTTCCCCTCTTAAAACCTTGTAGAATGAGCCTTAAACGACGTAGTATAGGCCCCTAGGACTTAGGAATTACTGAAAAGCCCTTACCAAAATCGCGGAATTTGGCTGACTGCCAGTCCCCACGAGGGACTGGATGACTCATGCTCACAGACTACAACTCGTTTTCAAGAGTCATCTGATACACTGCTCATAACAAATAGGGGACCTCATGGAAGACACCACGACTCGTGGTGGGTGACCACGACTCGTGGTCACCATCCGTGGCTTCTACTGCCCACTGCCTCTTTGCCAAAAACCAGTCTAGCCACGGGAAACCTCACGAGTCATGACCATGGTCTTCTCAACACATCCTTCCAACCCTGCTGGACCACGATTCATTTCACGACTCGTGGTCACTCCTCACGATTCATCCTGTGACCTGGTGCATAATTTCAATTTTTCACTATTTTGACTCCTGGGTCTGATCCTTGGGTTCCTGGGGTATAACAATATCTCCCCCTTGGGAACATTCATCCTCGAATGTTAGAAAAAAGTAGAAAATAGAAACATGCAATCCTCATATGCAAACACTGACCATTTAAATAAAAACTGATGGAATGACTACCCATGAAAAGAACTACATAGATGAACTGAATTCAGACATCACATACATCTATCATAACATAAATCAAACTTGTGCACATGAATTGAACATGGAAACTGATTAGAGAATTAGGGAAAAAACTAATACCTCAAACTGAAACTGAGTCGGTAGGGAACAAGTGAGAGTATTTAGCCATCATAGCTGCTTCGGCTTCCCACGTAGCTCCCTCAGCATGCTGATTTCTCTATAACACTTTAACTGAAGCTACCTCTTCGTTCCGTAACCTCTGAACCTGACGATCCAAGATCACAACTGGAATTTCCTCATAGTTGAGGCTATCTGCCATACCAACACTTTCCACCAGGATAACTAAAGTTGGATCACCTAAGCATTTTTTCAAGAGCGATACATGAAAGATGGGATGAATTGAACATAACTCCGACAGTAAGTCTAACTCATACGCTACCTAACAACTCTTCTCATAACCCAATAGGGACCAACATAGCATGGACTGGGTTTTCCTTTCTTTTCGAACTGCATGACTCCCTTCATGGGAGATACCTTTAGAAACACCCAGTCTTCTACCTCAAACTCCAAATCTCTTCTCCTCACATCAGCATATGATTTCTGACGACTTTGAGCGGTTTTCAGCCTGTCCCTTATCAGCTAAACCTTTACCATGTCCTCATGAACCAAATCAAGCCCTATAATAGCTGCCTCACCAACCTCAAACCATTCGATGGGCGATCTACACCTACGCCCATAAAGAGCCTCGAACGGTGCCATCTGGATGCTGGAGTGATAGCTGTTATTGTAAGAAAATTCGATCAAGGGAAAGTGATCATCCCAACTACCCTTAAAATCCATCACACAAGCTCTCAACATGTCCTCGAGAGTTTGGGTTGTCCTCTCCGCTTGACCATCCATTTGCGGATGAAATGTTGTAATGAGTTTAACCTGAGTCCCAAGCCCTTTTTGGAAGGACTACCAAAACTAAGAGGTAAACTGAGTACCCTGGTTTGAGATGATAGACTAGGGCACTCCATGCAATCACACCAACTCTCGGATATACAGTTTGGCATAATCATCCACTGAATCTGTGGTTCTAACCGGTAGAAAGTGTGCAGCCTTGGTCAACCTGTCGTCCACCACACAAATAGAATCACAGTGTCGGCGAGTACGAGGTAGGCCTGTAATGAAATCCATACTAATCTCTTCCCACTTCCAAGTGGGAATGCCAATATCCTTAAGTACGCCTCCCGACCATTGATGCTCGTCTTTCACTTGCTGACAGTTCAGGCACTTGGCTACAAATTCTGCAATATCCTTCTTCATGCTGTTCCACAAATATATTTCCTACAAATCACGATACATCTTGGTGTCACACGGATGGATAGAATACTGGGATCCATGTGCCTCATGCAATACCCGGTCCCTCAAATTATCAACATCTAGAACACATAGACGGCACTGGTACCGCAACACCACATCTCCCCCATGGGCGAAGACCTCCACCTTCTAACTTCCAATGGCTTCCTTCAGCTTTACCAAAATTAGATCCTCATCTTGTCTGGCTTTCACATCCATCACCAAGGACAATTTTGATCCGTTTTGCACAACAATGCCACCATCTATCGAGTTGACCAATCTAACCCCCAACCTCGCAAGTCGATGAACATCTTTCACCAACTCCTTTCTTCCCTTATCCACGTGGGACACACTCTCCATAGAGAGCCTACTAAGTGCATCCGCTACCACATTAGCCTTACCCGGGTGGTAAAGAACACTCATGTCGTAGTCCTTTAGTAGCTACAACCACCTCCTTTGCCAAAGATTAAGATCTTTCTACATAAATGAATATTGCAAGCTCTTGTGATCCGTTGGATACATCCACATGTACTCCATATAATTAATTCCACCATATCTTCAAGGCAAACACCACCGCGGCCAACTTAAGATCATGGGTCAGGTAAAACTTCTCATGGATTTTCAACTGTCTTGAGGCATATACTATCACTTTCCTATGAAACATCAACACACACCCAAGTACAATTCTCGAAGCATCACAATACACCACAAAACCATCGTTACCCTCGGGTAGGGTCAGCACTGGTGCTGAAGTGAGTCGAGTCTTCAACTCTTGGAAGCCTTTCTCACAAGCCTTCGGCCATTGGAACTTTACCTTCTTCTGAGTCAACTTGGTCAAAGGTGCTGAAATAGATGAAAATCCCTCAACAAATCTCTGATTGTAACCTGCTAAGCCCAAAAAGCTCCTGATATCTAATGGGTTCATCGGTCCGGGCCAATTCTTTACCGCCTAGATTTTCTAAGAATCTACCCTTATGCCCTCACTCGATACCACATGGCCCAAAAATGCCACAGAGTCCAACCAAAACTCACATTTGCTGAACATAGCATAAAACTGACAATCCTTGAGGGTCTGAAGTACTACTCTCAAGTTAGTGGCATGCTCCTCCTCGCTCTGAGAGTATATAAGGATATCATCGATGAACACGATAACGAACATGTCCAAATATGCCTTGAACACCCTATTCATTAGATCCATAAAAGATGCAGGGGCATTGGTTAGTCCAAAAGACATAACAACAAATTCATAGTGACCATGCTCTCACAACCCAAATGTACACCCGGATCGTAGACACGGGATAAGGAACCCCAAGGGACCCCAAAAGTAGACCCTTGGCTCATGCATACAACTAATCTCGTTCAAATAAGCGGAATGATAATTACAAATAAAACATAGTAGAAACGTAATTATAGCAAAACATCATGAAATACTGAACATATACACAGCTAAATGCTACATACTTGTCTGAAAGCCTCTAATACATAAGATGGGTTGATGGGACAACATCCCCAACTAACCCGACCAATACTGAAACATAAACAACATAAAAGTCTATCAAACGGCCCTCGAAACATGAGGACTCACCAAAACTGAAAGCATAGGCAGAGATGGACTAAGGATGGGGAAGAGCCTGAGATTCGAACCCTGTATCATGAAACAATACAACATAGAAAGTATGCAGTCAATATATGGAATGTACCGAGTATTCAAGGTAATTAAAAAGGACATTTTAAAGTAAATAAAACTCATATGTAACGTAGGAGAAGGACATCATGCATATACCATAAACTTCTTGAGAAAAGATAAGGCTCAAGGCTTTCAAATCATTCATAAAACGTTCGTAATCATACTCATAACTAAACATTATCAAAGCGTAACTTGAGCCCATAAAATAAATATAACAATGCATAAGACATGCGGAACAATGGGAGGACTCGTCTTAACCGACACCATCATGGTAGAGCCTTTCATGATGCCCCAACTATCTCACTCAAGTGGGCAGAGCCGACCCTGGCTTGCTAGGCGAGGGTCATGCATTAGGCGTGATATCACATTTGAGGGGATCATTATCAAAATAAAATATATAATTAGAAACCCATGGTGGCACGTGGTTATGAGACACCAGCGTAGTCCTTTGAACGTCGGGCTGCTCGGTGCTAGACACGGCTCCCAAAACATGCATATATGCTCATATGTAAATCAATAACATCATGCATTAAGATTCATCGACTAAAATATAACATTTGTCATCATTGATCCCCTTTAAAACATGCTTAGCCAAGAATCATAGGCCCTTTTCATCGGCCACCATTGTTCGGTTGGTGTGGTGACTACACGCAAGTGCACGTGGTCGAACAAGTAGTAAAGTGGCTTATGTAAAGCCAAGTATCGATCCCACAAGGACTGAACTACGGTACTAATTAACTTAAGCGTCACTGAACTATGTCTTTAGGAATGCAGACAACCAATAAAATAATATTTTGAGAGTTAAGGTTACTAAGTAATAAAAATCTAAGTTAAGATTATAATTTGAGTCTGAACAATAGTAATGAGCAAGCTGAGGTTAAAACAAACATGCAGGGAAGTAATTTATCAATTCAATTCAGCTAATCTTTACTTCGGTTGCTAGTCAAGAATTATTGCCTATGGATTGGATCTTTCGACTCCTATCCAATTAAGAATCACGAAACCTTAATCTACATTTCTGTAATGAAAGAATTTCATGCTCTAGCCATACAATACCAATTCCTTAATTGACTAATAAGACTTTCAGATATTTTTCTATTTTGAATGTAAATCAATTCTCAATTTTCTAAACTAAGAAGAGATCATATCCCACCAATTCACATCTTTCCAATTTCTTTCCTTTTCAAAGTCAAAATTGGATTTCTAGATATATAATAACATTGGCCAAACATTAATGTAGTAAAAACAAGAATTGATAGAACAACCATTGAAGAAAAGATGAAAACTGAAATGAACAACAATTACATTCCACTACAATTGTTCTTAACCTCAGCAAGAAGTGAATTAGCCACTCATTTGTGGATTAAACATCATCAAATAAGTAGAATTCCTACTAACAATTGAGATAAAAGAGAAAGAGATAGAGAAGAACCCTAGAATTTTCGTCCTCTCAACTGCCTGTAACCCACGTTCTTGCTCAACCAAGTCAGAATCTTTTAAAATAAAACCTAAGTGTGCTATTTATACTCTTGAGGATTTTTCCCGGAATAACAAGTAATGTGGCACGGAGTGTATCGCGGAGCACTCCCTCTGTGCCACGAAGGTATCGCGGGCCCTCACTAGAAGTCGGCTCCCCAGGAAATTTCACCTCAGCGTGGAAAGGCTTGCATCGCGGAGCCTAGCCAACGTGCCAAGGTGCTATCGTGCACCTTCACTGGAAATTGCCAAAATTATTTCATCCAAGGCAGAATGCCTCCGCGATGGCAGCATGACACGGCTCCATCGCGGAGCCCCTATTTTTGTTGCTCTTCCTTGTCATTTTCCACTCCTTGTCTCCAAGTTCATTCCCGATCTTCACCTACATGTATATTAGCTTCCAAAATTTCCTTTTACCTGCAAAACAACACTAATCATGTTGGTTAGTATAAATTCACATTTTAACTAAAAATCACATGAGAATGTACACATAACGATAGATAAACAAGTCGAAATGAAGCATTCGAGTATCACTTGGGCATGCAATTCTGCCCAAGATCACTTACCCCACACTTAAAACCTTGTTCGTCCTCGAACAATACTCTCACATCTATGCAATTGACACCCACGCACCACTACTTTGGCTCGACCATTCAAGCTACAACTATACCGATTATTTAATACAGCAAATCATCAAGAAAACATGCATGGTCTCATCAATACAATGAAGTACACCATATTAAGACCTCCTAAGCTCAAGAATCGATTCTCGATCTTGGCAAACTCGTGCAAATCAACTGATCAACACATCCGACATGAAATTTAATCTCTCGTCAAGCATGTGCCCTCACAACATAAGAGAATTACCCCATTTGCCATCATATGATTTCCAAAACACTACATGTAGGGGTATATGAATACGATTTCGCTCTCTCTCCCAAAGAATTCACATGCATCATGTCATGAACTATAGGCTTTCCTCTAGTGTATTACTCCACTAATATAAGGACGCGTGATGTAAGATCACATAGGACTTACGGGTTGTAATGTAAGCTAAGGAACTAGTAAATACTGGGCTAACCAATAATAGCAACTAGCTTCCTTAAGCACTTTTCAATACATCCCACCATCATTATGGGCATTGTTTCTTCCTTCATCCCCTCATTCTTGAAATTTTTTCTTTGTTTTTGTTCCCATTTCTTTAAGAACACTTGACTTACTAGCAAAGATTAGTTATACATCTTTATTTTATTTAATTTCAGCAAGTGCACCTTTGACCTTTCTTTAACTTTCACAACTTCTGCTTTTCCTTCCGTTTCACACTTCGTACTCTTTTACACTGTGGGAAAATTGTTTTTTCTTGAGCGCTTAAGAGTTTTGGATCAAAATCATGGCTAATGAAAAGAAGGGATTAAGCTTGGTTTGTACCTCTTCAAAGAAAGAAAAAAAAATAGGCTAAAGGCTCAATGGGGCTAACTAGGATGTACATTCAAGGTAGGTATGATAATGGAGAAACTTTCGGTTTATTCAAAGAAACGCCTACATCCTTTCCTACACTACACATCCTTCATTTCGTTTAGTACACACACCAGGAAAGTTCTAGACACTTCACAATAGCATGGAATAATCGAAACCTCACCTCACACTCATTGCACACGCTCAACTCAAGACATATTCATAGACTCTTCAATCAGCTAATTACAAGAATTCACTATTAAGCCTCGATCACAACGAATCGAACTCTATCGCCTAGGTATCTCAACATGTTTACACATTTGCATGCTTTCATACGAATCACTTTTGCATCTTAATATCATGTACAACACGTAGCAAGAATTCCGAACCATGAAGTAACGACACGTTTGGGACACAAACAAAAGAAAGAAAAGAAAGAAAAAAACTACTCCTATCGACTACATTTCCCTTAAGATGGTCGTCATCCATCCATCATAGGGAATGGTCGCTATCTACGACTTCGGTTCAATGGGACTATTCTCGGTAAAAGCATCGAAAACAAAGGCCGAGAAACCCAACATAAAAAGATTTTGAAAAAAAAATTGATAGAAAAAGCTAAAAATTTTAATTTGAACAATATTTACACAACACACACAACCCACAGCATCTCAGACAACACACAGCAGCTCAACATTCATTACAACACCAAATTAATTACAGAACACACAACACAGAGTCACAAGGTCACATTTTGCACAGGCACAACAACAAAACATAAACATAAATAAAGCAACTGGAACCTAACTACTCCAACCCCATACTTAAACCGAACACTGTCCCCAGTGTTCACAAAATTTCAACATATCACAAAGGTAGGTGGTGAAACTCCCTGATCAATCGAAGTATTCAACTTCTTCATCAGGTGTCTTTGCTTCATCTCCCATATAAGAATCGCCCCCGCTATCCTTGTCTGACTCAACATCTGAGTCCTCCCGGCGTGTCTCCTCATCGGTGGGGACATCATCATCTACGAGCTCCATAAATGCGGGCCCCACTATGCATAGAGCCCTGGCATTCTCGCCGAATGGGTAATCCAGCTTGAGCTGCCACAGCTCATCCTCCGTTGCTGGCCTCCCTCCTATGCGCAGCTGCAACATCTGCATCCTATACATGCGGGCCATATACTGGTCATCCCGAGCATGTCGCTCGGTTAGTGTGAGTACCGGCCCATGAGTAGTATCAGGTGCCTTGGTTTTGGTGACATCCAAGGCACACCTGGAAATTTGTGGGATGTAATCCAGGGCCTCCTCCTCAATAACGTGGCCCCTTAGGAACATGGTAAGCAAACCACCGAACCCGTATCTATGCCCCTGATGCAGTCGGACTCTCTTCATGGCGGAGATGATCACCGCCCCAAAATTAATTTCAAGCCCTTTCATCAGGGCATACACCAAGCACACTCTATCCCGGGTGACATCTGTCATGTGCACCCCCAGGATCAGGTAGGAACACACAATCTTCAGCCAAATCCGGGCCTCCCTATTCATCTGCGAGTAAGGCAATGTCTGATGGTAGCCCCTCTCCTTGTGCCTACTCCACCTTGCTGTCGATCGAGCTCCGCATAGGGTGCGTCTGATGTCCGCTTAGGGTGGAGTGATGTTCAGCTGCCTAAGGACATGAGCATTTGTGTCCCGTGCCCCTAGGATTGCATTCAGGTGATGTGGCTCAAAAGTGACAACCTGCCCCCTAATTTTGACGGTGTGACTGCGTAGAGTCAGGTTCCAATTGGCATAGAACTCCCGAATAAGATGGAGATTACACTCCCTGGGCTCTTCAAAGATGATGTTTAGCCCAATAGTGTCAATCCGGTGTACAATCTGCGGGAATTCCTGTGCTGGCGGTTCCCGTGCTATCTGTTCTTCTGGGAAGTATTTGGTTTCTTTGTGTTTTGCATACCACTTCTTCCCTCATCATCCACCCATCGGGTTCCGTATTGTCGGCATTGGCCTCGCGGAACCGCTGGTGCTGCTGGAACTGCTGTTCCCAATCGTATCCTTTTCCTACCGGCGCCCGATGTGGATGTGCCCTTGCCCTTGTCTTGTCGTCCTTACATTATTCCTGTACATTCAAAGAGACAGTCCTAATGTTATTCAAGTCATAATTAGCTTCAACTAAGGTTGGGTTTAATTGGGTCACCCCACACTCAGTCTTAAGCCGCAATCCAAACAATTCGACAAGACATTCATGATTTTCTAATTCTTAACATTCAACATGCTTAGTGCATTCGTATGAGTCGATGGAACAATTACTATGTACTACTCAGACTTCGTACAATGAATAAAAATATCACCATCGATTTCATTACATCATCATAGCACTTAGCGAATTTTTTCAACAACCTATGCAATTCTCCAATTTCATTTTCCCGAAAATCCCTTGTCTACTTAGCATATTCAACATCAATCACACTATATTTCATTTCACCCAACATGCACAACCCAAGTTTTTCATAATTTCAAAGAATTTAGTCTTCTTCCTATTCAATCTTCAACCCTAGCTACCAATTTAGCAAGAATTCAATAAATCATGCAATACTTGAGTTCATATATTCAAAATGATACTAAGAACGTCATTCAATCCTAACTAAAGTAAATTCAAGCTCATTTCTCACTTAGGGCAAGGTTTAATCACCACACATGTTCAAGAATCGAAAATTTGAGCAAAAACAAGGAAAAATTCAAGAACATACCTTTGATTTGATGAAATCAAAGAAAACTTGAAGAAAATTGATGCCTAGGTCCGTGGCACGTTGGGGGAGGAGGGAATTTGGGGTTTGTGTCGCGGAGGGAATTAAAAATAAGGAAGAAAATAAGGGAATTTGGTATTTTAAGGTTATTTTTCGCATGGGTTACCCGGTGACCCGGTGTGACCTGACGTGAATTAACCTTCAACGTGTCACGGAGGGTAACGCGGAGCACCCCTTTCGTGACACGGAGCCATCGCGCTAGTGTTATGGATTTTAAAAAAATCCAGAACAAGCCTCAACATGTCACAGAGGGTAATGCGGAGCACCTCCTCCATGACGCGGAGCCATCGCGCAGGCTCACTATAATGTGCTACTTTTTTATTTTCTCACCTTGATTTTTTTTCCTTTGCATTTCTTTGCATTTTTGCCCTCCGTTCCACCTGAAAATCATTTCACCACAACAAAATTGGTTAGACCTCATAGGTTTCAACACAAAAGAATTTTTATTTTTCTTTTTCTTTGTTTTTCTCTTTTTTTATATTTTTTTTCAAATAGTTCTACTCATCTATTACAACACATTCGCGGGTTGCCTCCCGTGCAGCGCCTGATTTACCGTTGCGGCTCGACATCATTCATTGCTCAATCATCCTCTAGAGTGATGGACATCTTCTCTCGAATACGTCCTCACCCCAATAATTCTTACATCTTTGCCCATTCACCAAAAATGTGGCACTTCTATCTTCTTGCCACAACTCCGCTGCCCTGTGTGGGGTCATTCTCACCACTTCAAACGGCCCTGACCATTTGGACCGCAACTTGCCTAGAAAAAGCTTCAGTCTCGAATTAAATAGCAACACCTTCTACCGTGGCTCAAAGATCCGATGCACCATATGCCTATCGTGCCACTTCTTCGTTTTCTCCTTGTAGCATTTGGCACTTTTATAAGCATGCCAACGAAACTCATCAAGTTCGCTGAGTTGCATCAGCCTCTTCATCCCTGCTAGCTCCGGATCCATGTTCAATTTCCTCACGGCCCAAAAAGCTAGATGTTCTAGCTCCACAAGCAGATGACATGCCTTTCCATAGACCAATCTAAACGGAGAAGTCCCAATGGGTGTCTTGTACGCAGTTCTATAAGCCCACAACGCATCGTCGAGTTTGCTTGACCAATCAATTCGTTGTGCATTCACTGTCTTCTGTAGAATCTGCTTGATCTCTCTGTTTGACACCTCCACTTGCCAGCTAGTTTGGGGATGATACGCTGTTGCTACCTTTTGCCGCACCCCATACTTAGCTAGCAAATTCTTGAAACTTGCATTTACAAAATGATCCCCTCAATCAATGATAATGGCTCGGGGTGGCCCAAACCTGGTGAAAATATACTTTTTCACAAATTTTGTTACCACATTATTGTCATTCCTGGGGATAGTTGTTGCTTTGACCCACTTGGATACATAATCAACGGCTACCAAGATGTAACGATTACCAAATGACGGTGGGAACGGGCCCATGAAATCTATTCCCCATACATCAAAGATCTCCACTTCTAATATCTGCTGCAGCGGCGTCTCCTGCTTTGTACCAATTGTGCCTATTCTTTGACATCTATCACACATTTTTACATATGCCATAGAGTCTCTAAATAGTGTAGGCCAAAAGAAACCTAGCTGTAGCACCATGTGCACTGTCCTCTCACCTCCGTGGTGCCCTCCATACAATGATGAGTGACAACTCCTCAATACTTCCGAAATCTGGCTCTCTGGAATGCATCTTCTCATCACCTGATCCAGTCCCTGCTTAAACAAGTAGGGCTCATCCCAAATGTAATACCTGCAATCATGTCTTAACTTCTTTCTTTGCTGAATCGTAGCCTCCGGTGGATAGACTCCACTCACCAGCAAATTCACAATGTCTGCATACCAAGGGATTTCAACTTCCCTTATTGCCAAGAACTGCTCATCCGGGAACTCCTCTTTGATGCTGTCACCTTCCTTCACATGCAACTGGCTTTCCAATCACGATAGGTGATCTGCCACTTGATTCTCGCTCCCCTTTCTGTCCTGAATCACTAGGTCAAACTCTTGTAACAACAAGATCCATCTAATCAGCCTGGGCTTTGCATCCTTCTTGTTAAATAGATAGCGAATCGCTGCATGATTGGTATACACCACTACTTTAGAACCCACCAAGTAGGACCTGAATTTATCAAACGCGAACACCAATGCTAGCATCTCTTTTTCAGTGACTGTATAATTGGCTTGGGCTTCGTCAAGTGTTTTACTTGCATAATGAAAGGAATGAAAAATTCTATTCCTCCGCTGCCCCAATACAGCTCCTACAGCCACATCGCTTGTATCACACATTAATTCAAACGGTTGCTCCCAATCTGGAGAAATGAAAATGGGTGCTTCTATCAACTTCTGTTTCAACTCCTCGAATGTTTTAACACAATCCTCATCAAACTCGAACTTCACCTCTTTTTCTAGCAACCTGCATATTGGTCTAGAAATTTTAGAGAAGTTCTTGATGAACCGTCTGTAGAACCCTACATGTCCGAGAAAACTGCGAACACCCTTCACTGACACAGGTGGTGGTAGCTTTTCAATCACTTCGATCTTTTCACGATCGACTTCCAAACCCTTGCAAGACACCTTATGGCCAAGGACGATACCCTACTTAACTAAAAAATGACATTTCTCCCAGTTGAATATAAGGTTGGAGTCTTCACATTGAGCTAGCACCCTGTCAAGATTCTGCAAACAAGTAGCAAACAAATTACCGAAAACAGAAAAATCATCCATAAATACCTCGACGAAATCTTCCACCATATCGTGAAAGATCGCTATCATGCATCTCTGGAATGTGGCGGGTGCATTGCATAAACCAAATGGCATCCGCCTGAAAGCATATATCCCATAAGGACATGTGAAAGTGGTCTTCTCCTGGTCCTCCTGTTCTATGGCTATTTGGTTATAGCCAGAATATCCATCAAGGAAACAATAGTATTCTTGACCTGCCAACCTGTCCAATATCTGATCAATAAATGGGATAGGATAATGATCTTTCCTTATGGCCTGATTGAGCTCTCTGTAGTCCATGCAAACTCGCCAGCCTGTGACTATGCGTGTAGGGATCAGCTCATTCTTCTCGTTGGTGACCACGGTCATCCCTCCTTTCTTTGGGACACACTGAACAGGACTGACCCATTCACTGTCTGAAATGGGATAGACCACAACTGCATCAAGCCACTTGATCACTTCCTTCCTAACCACATCCTTCATCACTAGATTCAACCTCCGCTGATGTTGTACAGTTGGCTTATCTCCTTCCTCCAAAAAAATTCTGCGTGTGCAAAAAGTTGGATTGATGCCCCTAATATCTGACATTTGCCAGCCCATTGCTTTCTTCCTCCTTTTGAGAACCACCAACGCATCATTTACCTGTGCCTCTGTCAGTTCTGTGGAGATGATAACTAGCAAGGTGTCATCTTCCCCCAAGAATACATATCTCAAATGTGGAGGCAATGTCTTCAACTCCAGTTTTGGTGCTTCCTCAAATAGATGGTTTTGGCAATGGTTCCAAGGACCTCATCAATGGATGAAAGTCTTGCTTCCTTAGAAACCATTTTGGTTCGTTCAACATTTGCACCATCTCATAAGTGTCCCTGTATCCGAAATGATCGGAGCTCATCATAGCTCTCTCCAATGGATCTTGAGAATCAACAATTTGAAGAATTGCTTCCTGGTTTAGCACATTGATTGCTGATAGCTCCTCATAGATGGTGATCTTGGGCAAATTTTTATGCCCAAGTGATACTCAAAGGTGTCATTTTAGCCTTGTTTATCTACCAATGTTTATACATTCTCATGTGATTGATAATAAAATATAAATTTATACTAACCAACATGATTAGCGTTGTTTTGGAGGTGAAATATAATTTTGGGAAGCTAAAATGCGTGTTGGGAGAGATTGGGGTTGGACTCGGATGTCAACAAGGAAAAAATACAAAATTTGGCCTGTGGTGGAACAGCAACGTGTCACGGAGGCAGTGCTCCATGATACACACCGTGTCATGGAGGCAGTGCTCCGCGATACACAACGTGTCACGGAGGCAGTTCTCCGCGATACACTCCGTGACACGTTGCTTGTTATTCCCGGAAAAATTCCCACTAGTATAAATAGAACACTTAGGTTCATTTTTCATTATTCTGACTTGGTGGAGCAAGAACGTGGGTTACAGGCAGTTGAGGGGATGAAATTATCAGGGTTTTTCTCTCTTTCCTTCTCTTTGAATTCAATTGCTTGTATGTTTAACACTCATTTAACGATGTTTAATCCACAAATGAGTGGCTAATTCCTCTTCTTGCTGAGGTTAGGAACAATTGTATTGAAATGTGATTGTTGATCAAAATTGGTTTTTCATCTTTTCTTCCATGGTTGTTCTATTGATTCTTGTTCTTATTGCATTAATGTGCGGCCTACGTTAATGAACATCTAAAAAGTCCGGTTTCACTCAAGAGAGCAAGAAATTGGAAAGTTGTGAATTAATAGGATATGATCTTTTATTGGTTTGGGAAAATTGGGAATTGATTTGCCTTCAGGATAGAAATATACCTGAAAGTCGTATTAGTCAATTTAGGAACCTGGTTTGTATGGCTAGAACATGAATTTTCGTTTGATCATAGAAATGTCGGTGGACGGTTCATGATTCTTAAGTTGGGTTAAATACGAGAGTTTTAATCCATTGGCAGTAGTTCTTGACTAGCAACCGGAGGAAAAGACTAACCAAATTATATTGATAATTAATTTCTTTACATGTTCATTTAACCTCAGCATGCTCACATTCATAGTTCAGACTCACATTAGATAGTTGTTTTAGACTTAGCATAAAAATTAGAACTCAAAATATCAAATTCTTGGTTACACTGTTGTCTTCATTGTTAGAATTAAAATATAGTACACTTGAGTAATTTTTTACCTTATCCCAGTCCCTGTGGGATCGATACTTGGCTTACTTAAGACACTTTACTACTTGTTCGACCACGTGAATTTGCGTGTAAGTTATATACCCATATAACAAACAGCCGAACAGATGGCCGGAAGCTTCATGGCCTTATACACATCAAATACCTGCACTTTATCATGCGCTCGCATGGTTAGCTACCCCGCAACTACATCAATCAACGCTCTCCCGGTTGCCAAGAAAAGACGTCCCAAAATAAATGGGACTTCCGCATCCGGCTCAAAAACCAATATAATAAAATCTACCGGGAAAATGAGGGAGCCCACTTGCACTAGCACGTCCTCCACAATGCCATCTGGTCTGGACGAAGAACAGTCTCCTAACTACAAGATCACTGTAGTTGGTTTAGGACTGCCCAGCCCCAACTTCTTGAACACCAATGTCGGCATCAAGTTTATGCTCGCTCCCAAATCACATAGTCCACGAGCTCGGATACTTTGCTCGATTGTTATCTTAATGGTAAAGCTCCCAGGGTCCTTGAGCATTGTTGGCAACCTGTTCTGTATCCAGGAAGAGCACTCCTCAGTAAGCGCCACCGTAGCATACTCCGTCAGTCTGCTGTTGTTTTCTACGATGTCCTTGATATACTTTGCATATTTCGGCACTCCCTGCAAAACATCAACCAAAGGTAAATTAATGTGTACCTGTTTCAGCACCTCCATGAACTTTTTTAAGCAAGCTTCCTCCTTGTGCTTCCTTAATCTTTGAGGGAACGGGGGTGGTGGTCTTTCTGCCTCGGCTGCCTTCTCCTTCCCCCTCTCATCATCATGTTCCCTATCTTTTTCCACTACTCTTGATTGCTGAGGTGGTCTTTCTGGTTCCACCTCCTTGAGTTGTAATCCACTCCTTGTGGTCACTGCATTGACCTGCTTGGGATTTGGGTCAGTGTCACTCGGTAGTCCTCCTCTGGGCCTAGTGTTTTGAGCTCCATCTAGTTTTCCCAACTGGTACTCCAACACCTTTGTAGCTAACTGCTGATTTTTCATGTCTGCTTCTAATTTCACATAGTCGGCCTGCATTTGCGCTTGGCTAGCTATCATTATTTTGAACATTTCCCCAATGATGTTGGGTGGTGGACGAGGTGCATTGTTTCCTCTATATTGCGACTGAAAATTCTGATGCCCCCCTTGATTTATCTGCACACCCTGATTCGAACTTTGCCCTTGATGGCAATTACTACCCCAAGAGAAATTTGGACGATTCCTCCAATTTGAGTTGTAATTGTTGCCATACTATTGGTTATTATTCCTCTGGACGTTCCCAACAAAGTTTACCGAATCTGGATTTGCCCCACAACACTCAGCTGAGTGTTTATTACTCCCACATACTTCACACCATACCTGTTGCTCTACCTTAACTGGGGCTTGTGCTTGATTCAAGCTCATACTGCTAAAGTGGGTGTTGAGTTGATTTTGCAACGCAGCTATCTGTGTAGCGATAGCTGTAAAACCATCCACCTCAAAGACTCCTGCCGCTTTCCTTATTCCTCCTCTTGAAGAGTCCGCATTCCATTATGGATTTCCCTGTGAAATACGATTTAACAAAGTATAAAGCTCCTCATAAGTCTTTTCTAATGCCTATCCCCCAGCTGCTGAGTCTAGCAAAATTTTTGTATGTGGTTACAAACCCTCTATGAAAGTATGCACCAAAAAATCATTGGACTGGTGATGGTGAGGACAATCCCTTAACATCGATTTGAACCTTTCCCAAGCTTGATACAGATTCTCACCCTCTCTTTTTTTAAAACTTAGAATCTGACTTCTAAGTCTTGCTGTTTTCCCAGATGGAAAGAATCGTATCAAAAACTTTCTTGCAAGATAATCCCAAGTGGTGATAGAGTTGGGTGGTTCAGCTTTCAACCACCTTTTTGCTTCCCCCAATAATGAAAATGGGAATAATGTAAGCCTCACGTAGTCGGATGATACTCCAGCGGGAATGTAAGTGTCACTTATCTCCAAAAAGTTTTTGAGATGTTGTTGTGGATCTTCATGAGGGAGACCTGTGAATTGCCCGCTGGTGTGCAACAACTGCACCATGTTCTGTTTAAGCTCAAACCTCCCTCCTGGCTCTGCTTTGTGAATATTAGATGTAACATTGTTAGCATATGGGATTGCCACTTCGCGAACCGGCCTTGCTGCCATTTCCTCGGGCACTAAAACTGCCCTCACAAGTGGTGGGTTCTGTTGTTGCTCCAGAATTGCCTGTCTTAGCAACTGCAGCTTCTTCTCTACAGCTTTCCTTCTTTGACGATGAAATTGTCTTTCTAGCTCTATATATGAATCCACCAACTCTTTATCTCTTGCCAGCGTTCAGAAGAATTCAATATCTTCAAGAGACAGGCTAAGATCAAGTTGTCAGCACTTATATAGAATTTGTAAACTAACACTAAGAAAATAATTTTACCAATTGCCAGTCCCTGGCAACGGCGCCAAAAACTTGTTCGGTTGGTGTGGTGACTACACGCAAGTGCACGTGGTCGAACAAGTAGTAAAGTGGCTTATGTAAAGCCAAGTATCGATCCCACAGGGACTGAACTACGGTACTAATTAACTTAAGCGTCAGTGAACTATGTCTTTATGAATGCAGACAACCAATTAAACAATATTTTGAGAGTTAAGGTTACTAAGTAATAAAAATATAAGTTAAGATTATAATTTGAGTCTGAACAATAGTAATGAGCAAGCTGAGGTTAAAACAAACATGTTGGGAAGTAATTTATCAATTCAATTCAGCTAATCTTTTCTTCGGTTGCTAGTCAAGAATTATTGCCTATGGATTGGATCTTTCGACTCCTATCCAATTAAGAATCATGAAACCTTAATCTACATTTCTGTGATGAAAGAATTTCATGCTCTAGCCATACAATACCGATTCCTTAATTGACTAATAAGACTTTCAGATATACTTCTATTCTGAATGTAAATCAATTCTCAATTTTCTAAACTAAGAAGAGATCATATCCTACCAATTAACATCTTTCCAATTTCTTTCCTTTTCAAAATCAAAATTGGATTTCTAGATATACAATAACATTGGCCAAACATTAATGTAGTAAAAACAAGAATTGATTGAACAACCATTGAAGAAAAGATGAAAACTGAAATGAACAACAATTACATTCCACTACAATTGTTCTTAACCTCAGCAAGAAGTGAATTAGCCACTCATTTGTGGATTAAACATCATCAAATAAGTAGAATTCATACAAACAATTGAGATAAAAGAGAAAGAGATAGAGAAGAACACTAGAATTTTTGTCCTCTCAACTGCCTGTAACCCACGTTCTTGCTCAACCAAGTCAGAATCTTTTAAAATAAAACCTAAGTGTGCTATTTATACTCTTGAGAATTTTTCCCGGAATAACAAGCAACGTGGAACGGAGTGTATCGCGGAGCACTCCCTCCGTTCCACGGAGGTATCGCGGACCCTCACTGGAAGTCGGCTCCCCAGGCAATTTCACCTCAGCTTGGCAAGGCTTGCATCGCGGAGCCTGGCCAACGTACCACGGTGCTATCGCGCACCTTCACTGGAAATTGCCAAAATTATTTCATCCGAGGCAGAATGCCTCCGTGATGGCAGCGTGACACGGCTCCATCGCGGAGCCCATATTTTTGCTGCTCTCCCTTGTCATTTTCCACTCCTTGTCTCCAAGTTCATTCCCGATCTTCACCAACATGTATATTAGCTTCCAAAATTTCCTTTTTACCTGAAAAACAACACTAATAATGTTGGTTAGTATAAATTCACATTTTAACTAAAAATCACATGAGAATGTACACATAACGATAGATAAACAAGTCGAAATGAAGCATTCGAGTATCACTTGGGCATGCAATTCTGCTCAAGATCAAACATCATTAATCGATAAATCATGAAATTCGCTTCATAAATCGTAAATCATTCTTCAACACGTGGGCACTGCCCAATACTTCATCATATTCAATTCTTTCAAAACATGCTCACAAACATGGGTAACTTGAAAATCATGCTTTTCCATCATCAATAAACTTAAGTTATAGAGAATTCATCAAAAATCATAACTTCCATGAACTTTCATCAAATGCGCATTTTGGATTTAAAAGATTGAAACATAATTTAAAGAAAATAATAAATAAATATGCCCGTCATTCATAATTTGATAATTAAAACTCAATTAAATCATACCCATAAAGAGAAGTCACATTTTCATGTAGTTGAGTAAAACCCCATAGACTTGAATAGGACGCTTCATGATTTAAATTGAAATTTGGGAATGGGTAGGGAAGAATTTCACCCATTCTAAAATTCTACATACCTGGAAATGGATTGACTCAAAGTTCCATGAATACTCACAAAGAAATTGATGAAAATTTGGGGAAGAAGGCCTTGAATCTCCCAAAACTCTTTCTAAAGTTCTTGCATGAGAATGGGCATGCATAAGGGACTTAACTCATCTTATCACACTCAGAAAATATCCAAAATGACGTAGTTTAGAGTTTAAAAGCATGGAAAAGCCGAAAATACCCTTAAAATTATTTCCCTGAAAACTATCCCGGACGGACCAATGACCGACACAACGGGTCGTGGCAACATACCACAACTCGTGGTATCGAGTCATCAGGTCCACTGCCTCATAACACATCTCATATCCTTCCCACAACTCATCAGAACGAGTCATTACATCAACCCATGGGTCGTTGAATCGACCATCGTCAACTCCTTGAAAAACCTGACTTCCCTTTCCATGAGCCTCACCACAACCCGTGGTGCCTTCCAACAAGTGGTGGTCTCCATCCATTGAATGCACTGGAAACTTCAACCCACAAGCAACGACTTGAAACAACGGGTCGTTTCTCCTCACCACGAATCATGGGATGTCCCGTTGTTTCTCCCTTAGCCTAATCCAGTCCTTCCAATGACCGGTTACAATGGCTCATTATTCCTGACAACGAGTTGTTACACCGTCCATTGTCTTTACTTCTCCCCTGAACTTCCCGAACCACGACTGCTTTCGACGACTCATGGTATCCACCCATGAGTCGTTGAGTCGTCTGTTCTGTGATGTTTTGCCAGTTTTTTCTGCACTTTTCAAATTCAACTCCCGGGTCTATTCTTAGGCCTTCCCAGAGTATTACAATATCTCTCCCTTGGAAAAATTCATTCTCGAATATAGAAAACAAGCATCAAACAAAAACATACAATTTATCATAGCCATGTATTGGTCATTCTAACCGAAATTTCACGAAATGACTACCTCCGAATAAAACCATATAGTTGAACTGATCTTATACTTCATATACATATTCATACACATGAAAGAAACTTTCACACATGAACTGAATATGAAAACTAGATAGAGTCATAGGGAAAAACTAATACCTCAAGTCGGAACTGAGCCGGTAGAGAATAAATGTGGATATCTAGCCATCATGTCCGCTTCGGCTTCCCATGTAGCTCCCTCAACATGCTTATTTCTCCATAAAACCTTAACTAAAGCTACTTCTTTATTTCTCAACTTCCGAACCTTACCATCCAAGTTCCCAATGGGAATTTCTTCATAACTGATGTTGTCTTTTACTCCAATGTTGTCTACCAAACTACAAAGGCTGGGTCACCAAAACACTTTTTCAAACGTGACACATGGAAGATGAGATTAACTGAAGATAGCTCCGATGGCAAGTCCAACTCATACGCCACCTTACCAACTCTTCTCATAACCCGGTAGGGACCAATATAGCGGGGACTGAGTTTTCCTTTCTTTTTGAACCGCATGACTCCCTTCTTGCGAGATACCTTTAGAAATACCCAGTCGTCCACATCAAACTCCAAATCTCTTCTCCTCACATTAGCATACGATTTCTGATGACTCTAAGAGGTCTTCAACCAGTCCCTTATCAACTAAACCTTTACCATGGCCTCATGAACCGAATTAGGTCCTATTATGGCTACCTCACAAACCTCAAACCAACCAATGGGCGATCTACACCTTCACCTATAAAGAGCCTCGAACGGTGTTATCTGGATACTAGAGTGATAACTATTATTATAAGCAAAAACGATCAAGGGAAAATGATCATCCCAACTACGTTTAAAGTCCATAACACATGATCTCAACATACCCTCAAGAGTCTGGATTGTTCGTTCCGCCTGGCCATCAATTTGCGGATGAAAGGCCGTGCTGAGCTTGACTTGAGTCCCAAGTCCCTTCTGAAAAGACCTCCAAAACTGAGAGGTATAATGAGTACCTCAGTCTGAAATAATAAATAAGGGCATTCCATGAAGTTGAACCAATTCCCGAATATACAATTTGGCATAATTATCCACTAAATCTATTCCTTGATCGGTAGGAAGTGTGCAACCTTGGTTAACCTGTCGACCACCACCTAAATGGAGTCATATTGCCGGCGAGTATGGGGTAGACCTGTAACAAAATCCATATTAATTTCTTCCCATTACCAAGTGGAGATGTTGATATCCTGAAGTACGCCTCCGGGCCTTTGATGTTCGACTTTCACTTGCTGGCAGTTTGGACATTTTGCTATGAACTCTGGAATATCTCTCTTCATACCATCCCACCAATATATTTCTCGCAAGCCCTTATACATTTTTGTGGATCCTAGATGGATGCAATATCTGGTACCATGTGCCTCATGCAATATCCGAACCCTCAAATTATTGACGTCTAGAACACATAGTCGACCCTGGTATCGTAGCACACCATCTCCCCCTTGGGAGAAGACCTCCACCTTCTAACTCCGAACTGCCTCCTTCAGCTTCCTCAATATTGGATCCCCATCTTGCCTGGATTTAACATCAACCACCATGAACGATTCTGATCCGTTTTGCACAACAACACCGTCATCAGTAGAGTCGACCAATCTAACTCCTAGTCTAGCAAGTTAGTGTACATCTTTCACCAACTCCTTCTTCCCCTCATCCACATGGGACACACTCTTCATTAAGAGCCTATTAAGTGCATTTGCAACCACATTAGCCTTGCCCGGGTGGTAGAGAACACTCATGTCGTAGTCCTTGAATAATTCCAACCACCTCTTTTGCCAAAGATTTAGTTCTTTCTGTGTGAACACATATTGCAAGCTCTTGTGATCCGTAAATACATCCACATGGGACCCATACAAGTAATGTCGCCATATCTTCAATGCAAACACCACTGCGGCCAACTCGAGATCATGGGTCGGGTAATTCTTTTCATGAACTTTCAGCTGTTTCGGGGCTTATGTTATTACTTTCCCATGTTGTATCAACACACATCCCATTCCGACTCTCGAAGCATCACAATACACTACAAAGCCATCAGTACCCTCAGGTAAGGTCAACACTGGTGCTGAAGTGAGTCGGGTCTTCAACCCCTGGAAGCTCTTTTCACAAGCATCTGACCATTGGAACTTCACCTTTTTCTAAGTCAACTTAGTCAAAGGGGCCGCAATAGATGAGAAACCCTCAACAAACCTTCAGTAGTAACCTTCTAGGCCCAAGAAACTCCGAATTTCTAAAAGATTCACCGGTCTGGGATAATTTTTCACCGCCTCGATCTTATGGGAATCTACCCTTATGCCTTCGCTTGATACCACATGTCCCAGAAATGCTACCAAGGTTAGCCAAAATTCACACTTGCTAAAATTTGCATACAGTTGACGATCCTTGAGGGTTTGCAGCACTATTCTTAAATGAGTGGAATGCTCCTCCTCGCTCCGGGTGTATATAAGAATGTCGTCAATGAACACAATCACGAACATGTCCAAATATTCCTTGAACACCCTATTCATTAAATCCATAAAAGTTGCGAGGGCATTGGTTAGTCCAAAAGACATAACAACAAATTCGTAGTGACTATATCAAGTCCTGAAAGCGGTCTTCAAGATGTCACTCTCCCAAACTCTAAGCTGGTGATACCCATACCGGAGATCAATATTGGAAAAGCACTTGGAACCCTGAATCTGGTCAAACAAATCATAGATCCTAGTTAAGGGGTACCTGTTCTTGACGGTAACCTTATTCAACTGCTGATAGTCAATACACATGCGAACGGAACCATCCTTCTTTCGAACAAATAGAACTTGTGCACCCCATGGAGACTAGCTTGGTCTAATGAAGCCCTTATCCAATAGATCCTTTAACTGATTGTTCAATTCCTTTAGTTAAGTTGGGGCCATCCTGTAGGGAGGAATAGAGATAGGCTGCGTATCGAGTAATAGATCAATACCGAAATCAATTTCCCTCTCCAGAGGAACACTGGGCAAATCATCAAGAAATACCTCCAGATATTCGCACACCACCGAAACTAACTAAATAGTTGGGGTCTCGGACTCCACATCCTTAACCCTAACTAGGTGGTACATGCAACCTTTAGAGATCATCTTCCTGGCCTTAAGATAGGAAATAAACTGACCTGTAGGTACCGCTGAACTACCCTTCCACTCCAACACTGACTCAATTGGAAAACAAAATTCCACCTTACGGGTCCTATAATTAATCAAAGCATAACATGAAAACAACCAATCCATACCAAGTATAATGTCAAAGTCAGTCATGGCTAACTCTACAAGGTCTGCGGAGGTAATCTTATGCAACACAGTGACCGGGCATTCTCTATATACTCGTCTAGCTATGACCGAATCACCAATAGGGGTCAAAACTGAAAATGGTTCTGACAAGGTCTCGGGACTAACTCCAAGGCTACTAGTAATGTAAGGAGTCACAAAAGACAAGGTAGCTCCTGGATCTAGCAACACATAAACATCAATATGAAAGACACGCAACATACCAGTGACCACGTTTGGCGAAGCCTCCTGCTCCTGGCGCAAGGCAAAGGCATAGAATAGGTTTTGGCACTATTCTCCACCTCCACTAGTCGATGCTTCCTGCGGAGCAGAATATGCTGGAGCTGCTGCTGTCTAGCGGTCTATACACAACCCCTATCATCACCCTATCTAGCATATGGGCATGCTCGGTGCATGTGTCCAGACCTACCAAACCCATAGCAAACATCTAAACCGAGCAGGCACTCCCTGGTGTGACTCTTTCCACACTTCCCGTAGGCTGGAGAGGTATACTCTAATTGGGTACCTCTCTGATCCCTAGATCTTGAAGCCCTGCTCCTCTGATCACCCCTGGGTCTGGATGGAACACTAGATGATGATGGTACTCGGGCTAGTGATTTCTGCTAAAACTATGGATGGTAGCCACCGCCGGACCTCTAATGCGGAAACCCACGGCTATCCGTCCGAGCCCTCTTTGCCTCCCTCTCGCTTGCATGAGCTGCCTCTATCTGCTGGGCATATAACACTATGCGAGGAAAGTCAATATCCTAGTGGAGCATAGCAGTCCTGCAATCCATGTCTAGATAACTAGCCACACCATGAACGAATCGGCTCACTCGCGCCCTCTGATCTATCACTAACTCTGGGGCATACTTTGACAAATGAGTGAACTCAAGAAAATACTCCAACACTGTCATCTTTCCTTGCTTGAGGTTCACAAACTCAGCTGCCTTCAATTCCCTTATCTCCTGAGGATAGTACCTGTCGAGAAAAGCCATGTGGAACTCATCCCAGCTGATAGGGCCCGCTCCCGATGCCCTGCTGTCCTTCCATTGCTTGTACCAAATATGAGAGACCTCTTTTAGTTGATAAGAAGCCAAGTCCACACACTCCCCATTTTTCACCCCCATAACTTGAGTGACCTTCAACATCCCTTTAATGAACTAGTGTGGACCCTCATCCACCTTTGATCCCATGAACTCAGGAGGGTTCATCCTCAAGAAGTCTCTAATTTGAGTCGCCGCTGTGTTTCCATTATGTGGGACCTGTGCAATAGCCTACTGATTGACCTGAAAAGTCAAGGCCTGCGCCAATATCTGAATAGTCGCCCGAAACTCCGTGTGGGTAGTTGGCTATGGTGCCTGGGGCTCCTGAACAGGCGGGGCTTGCTGATGCCCATGGTTATTGCCATCTCTGTGGCCTTCATCATTTCCATTCCTCCTCCCATTCATTCTTCTATGAGCCATAATTCTGCAATCGCAAATTGTATGAATTAGAAGGATGGAAAGGATTTTCATCGCACAACATAGAACATGAAAGAAGGGAACATTTCCTAAACGTCTAGTAGCCTCTTTGTCATCGGTGTGGAGGACTTCACGCCCATGAAAAAGACTCTACTTAACGCAACTTCCAGACACCCTAGGACACTTCAAACCTATGGCTCTGATACCAAGTTTGTCACGACCCGAATGTACATTCGGATCATAGACACGGGACAAGGGACCCCGAGGGACTCCAAGTCGACCCATGGCTCGTGCATACAACTAATCTCGTTCAAATAAGTGGAATAATAATCACAAAAAAACATAGCGAAAATGTAATTATAGCGTAACATCATGAAATACTGAACATATACACAGTTGAGCACTACATACTTTTCTGAAACCGTCTAATACATAAGATGGGTTGATGGGACAACATCCCCAACTAACCTGACCAATACTGAAACATAAACAACATGAAAGTCTATAAAACGGGCCTCAAAACATGAGGAGTCATCAATAAGCTGAAGGCGTACGCAGAGATGGACTAAGGATGAGGATGAACCTGAGATCCGAAACTTGTATCATGAAACGATATAGCATAGAAAGTATGCGGTCAGTACATGGAATGTACCGAGTATGCAAGGTAAGTAAAATGGAAATTTTAAAGTAAATAAAACTCATAAGTAACGTAGGAGAAGGACATCATGCATATACCATAAACTTTGTGAGAAAACATAAGACTCAAGGCTTTCAAATCATTCAAAAAACGTTCATAATCATAATCGTAGGTAAACATTATCAAAACATCACTTGAGCCCATAAGATAAATATAACAATGCATAAGACATGCGGAACAATGGGAGGACTCGTCTTAACCGACACCATCATGGTATAGGCTTTCATGATGCCCCAACTATCTCATTCAAGTGGGCAGAGCCGACCCTGGCTTGCCAGGCAAGGGTCATGTGTTAGGCGTGATATCACATTTGAGGGGATTATTATCAATACAATATATCATTAGAAACCCATGATGGCACATGGTTATGAGACACCGGAGTAGTCCTTTGAACGCCGGGCTGCTCGGTGCTAGACTCGGCCCCCAATACATGCATATAGGCTCATACATAAATCAATAACATCATGCATTAAGATTCATCGGCTAAAATATAACATTTATCATCATTGATCCCCTTTAAAACATGCTTAGCCAATAATCACAGGCCCTTTTCATCGGCCAACATCATAAATCGATAAATCATGAAATTCGTTTCAGAAATCGTAAATCATTCTTCAACATGTGGTAATTGCCCAATACTTCATCATATTCAATTCTTTTAAACATGCTCATAAACGTGGGTAACTTGAAAATCATGCTTTTCCATCATCAATAAACTTAAATTATAGAGTATTCATCATAAATCATAACTTTCATCAAATGGGCATTTTGGATTTAAAAGATTGAAACATGATTTTAAAAAAATAATAAATAAACCTTCCCATCATTCATAATTTGATAATTAAAACTCAATTAAATCATACCCATAAAGAGAAGTCACACTTTCATGCGTTTGAGTAGAACCCCATAAACTTGAATAGGAGGGTTCATGATTTAAATTGAAATTTGGGCATGGGTGGGGAAGAATTTCACCCATTCTAAAACCCTAAATACCTGGAAATGGATTGAATCAAAGTCCGTTGAATACCCACAATGAAATTGATGAAAATTTGGGGAAGAAGGCCTTGAGTCTCCCAAAAAATCTTTCTAAAGTTCTTGCATGAGAATGGACATGCATAAGGGACTTAATTCTTCTTATCACACTCAGAAAATATCCAAAACGACTTATTTTAGAGTTAAAAGCATGGAAAAGTCAGAAATTCCCTTAAAACTATTTCCCTGAAAACTATCCTGGATGGACCAATGACCAACCCAACGGGTTATGGAAATATACACGACTCGTGGTATCGATTCATCGGGTCCACTGCCTCATAACACATCTCAGATCCCTCTAACAACTCGTCAAGATGAGTCGTTACATCAACCTATGGGTCGTTGGATTGACCGTCATCAACTCCTTAACCAACCTGACTTCCCTTTCCACGAGCCTCACCATGACCCATGGTGCCGTCCAACGAGTCATGGTCTCCATCCGTTGAATGCACTGGAAACCTCAACCCATAAGCAACGAATTGAAACAACAGGTCATTCCTCCTCACCACGAATCGTGGTATGTCTCATTGTTTCTCCCTCAGCCTAATCCAGCCCTTCCAACGATCAGTTACAACGATTCGTTATTCCTGACAATGATTAATTACACTGTTGTCGTTATTGCTCCCCTGAACTTCCTAAACCACAACTGTTTTCGAAGACTCGTGGTATCCACCCACGAGTCGTTGAGTCATGCGTTTTGTGATGTTTTGCCAGCTTTTTATACACTTTTCAAATTTGACTACTGGGTCTATTCTTAGGCCTTCCTGGGGTATTACACATACCAAGTCCTGAAAGCAGTTTTCGGTATGTCACTCTCCCGAACCCTGAGCTGGTGATACCCGGATCTGAGATCAATCTTGGAGAAACACTTTGCACCCTGAAGCTGGTCAAACAAATCATCGATCCTGGGTATAGGATACATGTTCTTAACGATGACCTTGTTCAACTGTCGATACTCAATGCACATCCGAAGCGAACCATCCTTCTTCCGGACAAATAACACTGGTGCACCCCATGGAGACTTACTCAGCCTAAGAAAGCCCTTTTCTAACAGGTCCTTCATCTGATCCTTCAACTCTTTTGCTCGGCTGGAGCAGTTCTGTAGGCAGGAATGGATATACACTGCGTGTTGGGAAGAAGATCTATACCGAAATCAATGTCCCGCTCGGGAGGGACACTTGGAAAATCATCAGGAAAGACCTCTAGATACTCACGTACTACTGAAATTGACTGGATTGTCGGGCTTTTAGACTCAATATATTAACCCTAACTAGATGGTACATGCAACCCTTAGAAATCATCTTTCTGGCCTTAAGGTAGGAAATAAATCAAGCTACAGGCACAACTGAACTATCCGTCCATTCTAAGACTGACTCACCCAGAAATCTGAACTCAACTGCCTGGGTTTTACAATTAACTGAAGCATAGCACGCAAAAAGCCAATCCATGCTGAGAATAACATCGAAATTAGTCATTGATAACTCTATCAAGTCTGCTGAGGTGACCTTATGAAGGACTAAGACTGGGCAACCTCTATACACCTGCCTAGCTATAACTGAGTCACCTACTGGAGTGGAAACTGAGAAGGGTTCTAATAAAACATCGGGACTGACTCCGAAGCTAATGTCCACATAGGGTGTCACAATAGACAAGGTAGACCTCGTATCTAACAAATAATAAACATCAATATGGAAGACTCACAACATACCCGTGAGCATATTGAGGGATACCTCCTTCTCCTGATAGAAAGCTGAAGCATAGAATATGTTCTGGCGCTAACCGCCAGCTGTGCTAGTAGATGCCCCCTAATGTGTTGAGCGTGGGAGAGGGGTGGCTGAACTAGAAGCTGGACCTCAGCCCCCAACCTAATCCTGCCTCACAGCTAGACAATCTCAAAGCATGTGTCTGGCTGCCCACACCTGAGATAAGCACCTGAACGGGCCAAGCACTGGCTTGCGTTCCCCGACCACATCTGCGTCAAGCTCGGATGCTAGAATCTGCAGTTCTGCTACTCTGACCCCTCCACACTGATGCTCGCCCTCCCTGATCTTGTCTAGGACTGGATGGCACACTCAATCTCTAGTGAGTCTGCTGTCGGTGCTCACCACCGGACCTCTGCTGAGAGAATCTGTGATCCGCGGTCCTGGCCCTCTTGGCCTCCCTCAAATGTGCCGCCCCCATCTGCTGGGCGTACAACACTATGCGCGGGAAGTCTATATCCTAGTGAAGCATAGAAAACCGGCACTCCTTTTCCAAATACCCTGCTATACCATGCACAAATCTACTCACCCGCGCCCTTTGGTCGGTCACTAACTCCGGCGCATATTTTGATAGGTGAGTGAACTCAAGGGAATACTCTTGCACTGTCATCCTTCCCTGCTTCAAGCTTACAAACTCAACTACCTTCATCTCCCTCATGTCTTGAGGGAAGAACCAATCTAGGAATGCAACCTGAAGCTCCTCCCACGTGATCGGACCTGCTCTTGTGACCCTACTATCCTTCCACTAGCAAAACTAGATATGCGCAACCTCCTTCAATTGGTAGGAGGCCAACTCTGCGCACTCAACACTACTCACCCCCATGACTTGGGTGATCTTGACAATCTCATCAATGAAATCATGCGGGTCCTCATCTACATTGGACCCCAAGAACTCCGGGGGATTCATCCTTAAGAAGTCTCTGACTCATGCTGTTGCTGCATTGCCATTCTGCGGAATATGCGCAACGACCTGCTGATTGACCTAAGCGGTCAAGGCCTGTGTAAGCATCTAAATAGAGGCGCGGAAGTCAACATGAGCAGTTGGCTCCAGTGCTTGAGGCTCCTGAACTGGTGGGGCTGGCTGATGCCCATAACCATTTCCATCCTCTTGGCCTTCACCACTTCCATTCCTCCTTCCATTCATTCTTCTAGGAGTCATGATTCTACAATTGCGAATAGCATAAATTAGAAGGATAGAAAGACTTTTCATCCACGACATAAATCATGAAAGAAGGGAACATTTCCTAAACGTCTCGTAGATTTTTCATCATAAGTGTGGCGCGCTTCACAACCATGAAAAAGATTCTCCCTAACGTGGCTTTCTGACTCCCTAGGACACATCAAACCTATGGCTCTGATACCAAGTTTTTCACGACCCGAACAGAGCCCTGGATCGTAGGCAGGGGACGAAGGACCCAGAGAGACCCTAAGTCGACCCATGAAATAAGAATACATCTAACTCATTCAATAAACTGAAGAAATCATCAATATAACTCAGCAGAAGTCTAACTTATCATAACATTAGAATAAGCATCCGAAGCTAAACACATACATAAGTCTAAAAAGCCTTTAATCTGGACGAGTTGATGGGACAAGACCCCAACTAACTCAACAATACTAAAACTGAAAATACATAAGCAACTTAAAGTCTAGCCCTCAAAGGATGAGGACTCACAACCGAGTAGGAGATGACTCTAATAATCGACTACGAATGGGTCTGAGCCTAGGAGCTAGGTCCTGTATCATGAAATGATACAGCATAGAGAGTATGTGGTCAGTACATGGAACGTACCGAGTATACAAGGTAAGTAAAACTGCTTAAGTAAAGTAAATCATTCAAAACATTTCATAACACCTCATAAGCTTTCAAATCTGAGAGGAAGGACTGCATGCATTCATTCTGAAATCATAATATTTTCATAATATGAGCATGCATAGCTTCATAACATCATAACTGACTCGAATGACTCAAAGCTAAAATATGACATTTATAGAAAAGTTGAACAATGAGTCAAACCTTGATTTTAGAACATGCATGCTTAAAGTAATAATCATGAGTAATGAATATGCAAATTTGAATCATGTAGACAATGCGAGACTCGTCACTTAACCAACATACCATGATAGAGCTTACGTGGTCCCAACTATCACACTCAAGTGGGCAGAGCTGTCCAAAACCTAGCCAAAGCTAAGGACGCTACCATGATATCAATATCAAGCCCAAGGGCCAATAGGGCCGGGGATAGCACACAAGGGAGGTCCCAATAATATAATAGTATCAACCTATATTGGTGCATAGTTCTAGGTCATAGGGTGATCGACCCTTAACCCGCTCGGTGCTAGACTCTTCTCCCAAAAATATGCAATGCTCGACATAGTATATAATGAAGCTCAACATCGTTTATCGACGAAGCTCAACATTGTCTATTGAAAAAGCTCAACATCGTCTATTGATGAAGCTCATAATGAAATCATGCATAACTCAACATTGTATGAAATGAAGCTCAACATTATCCTTTGACAAAGCTCAATAGTGAAATCATGCATAGACTCGACATTAGATGAAAATGAAGCTCAACATTAACATACATCTCAATTATGAATTTATGCATATGAGAAGTAATATTTCGAACATACCACAAGCTCAAATATAAGTGGGAGCATCTACTCCAAGTCATGTGGTAAGCTATATGTAGTACTATTTAACTCAACATACCACAGGCTAACAATTTGAAATTTGGGAGACTTTGCTCCAAACAATGTGGTAAGCTTATTTTAGGAAAACTCATCATTTTAAATCAACATGTGGGCATTGCCCAAAGCTTTATCATAATTGGTCTACTCAATTCATTTTGGAAAAAAATATCATAATCATGGTTAGCTTTAGAAACATACTTTTCATCATCAAATCTCTTCATCATCATACATTCATCATCATTCTCTTCTTGCATGAACTTCTCATCCATGGGCATTCAATTTCATAATTTAGAAAACATAATTTGGATTAAAAACAATTTAAAATCTTCCCAAGCTTCACAATTCATCAATATAAATAGAATCTAATCATACTCATGTATAGAGATTGAAGAATTATGCAATTGGGTAAAAACCCCATACTTGATTCTAGGTGATTTTCATGATTTAAATAGAAATTGGGCATTGGTGTGGAAGGAGACACCCACTCATAACCTTTCATACTTGGGAGAGATGGTTTTACCACTTCTCTAATTGCCCAAGATGAGATTCCAATGGAAACCTTCAAAACTTGCTCTAAATCCTCTCTTCAAACTCTCAAATTTGCATGCATGGAATGAACTAGCGTAGAATAGGCTTTCCCCTCTTAAAACCCTGTAAAAAGAGCCTTAAACGACGTAGTATAGGCCCCTAGGACTTAGGAATTAGGAAAAGCCCTTACTAAAATCGCAGAATTTGGCTGACTGCCAGTCCCACGAGGGACTGGACGACTCGTGCTCACATTCCACAACTCGTGGTCAAGAGTCGTCTGGTACACTGCTCAAGACAACTAGGGGACCTCACGGAAGACACCACGACTCATGGTGGGTGACCATGACTCGTGGTCACCATCCGTGGCTTCTACTTCCCACTGCCTCTTTGCCAACAACTAGTCTAGGCCACGGGAGACCTCACGAGTCGGGACGCCTGAACACGACTTGTGGTCATGCCCGTGGTCTTCTCAACACATCTTTCCAACCCTGCTGGACCACGAGTCACTTCACGACTCAAGGTCACTCCTCACTATTTGTCTTGTGACCTGGTGCAAAATTTTAGTTTTGCACCATAATGTTGAATAGTTAATATCTAAGATTCCAATTCCAGTAGTTTAGTGAATTACTATGCATATAAGATTTCTGTGATGTGGTCCCACTTAGCTCAGAGGTTACGCCAAAAATTAGGATACATTCTGGGAAAATCAAACTTCCATTGAAGAGAAGCAAATGAAAGGCTTTCATAAAAATTTCTCGTTTTGACTCCCGGGTCTAATCCTTGGGTTCCCGGGGTATAACATATGTCCTTCAATACAACGGTTCGTCGTTTCTTACCATGAGTTGTCTTATGAATCGTGGTTAGTGGATCCATCCTGCACACTCTCTGAAGTCCATCTCACGGTTCATCATCACAACTTATCACTTATCATAACGAGTCGTTACATCCTTTGTAGTCTCTAAAATTATGATCCATACTCTTTGAAGTTTATCTTATGACTCGTCACTATGTTCCGTTACATGTCACCACGAGTCGTCACTTGACTCGTTGGTTCTAGAAAAGACTTAACTAATTTCTGAACTGTTGGCTCATGATGAGGCACAAAATGGGTCATTATTTGACATCACGACTCATCACGTGAGTCGTTACATCTAGGTCCTGAAAAGTTCCACTGACTACTTACCACGAGTCTGACCATGACTTATGGTACCATCTAATGAGTCGTACCATGACTCATTTTGAGGGGAAATATTTTCACTTTCCTATTGATTTCCCACTTCAAGTATAGGGTATGATCTTAGAGACTTTTGGGGTGTTACATCATGGCTTTGAATGTGTTATGGCCCTCTCACAACTGAAAAGTAAATATGATGTCCATCTTTGCATTTGAATGTGTGATGACCCTCTTGGCAAACTAAAAATATAATAGCTTTTTGACTATGAGCGTCACTCTTTATTGGTCTTTGATGTGGCAAATATATTCTTGTTTAAACATCATCCTCCACTTGCGCAGTAGGTACCCCCCTTTGCTAGGGGGCCAATATAGTGTTACTTGTTACTTCTTTGGTCAAGAGAGACTTTTATTCCTATTTATTCAATAATACCTCAGAATATTTCCCTTTTGAAAAAACTGAGTAAGTTGATAAATAATGCTCTCCCAAGAACCTTATGACAACCTGCATCCACAAAAAATCATTAGTTTTTTGCGAAACTAATTTGTGTTGACTTCTTTTGGTCTGCTTGATCCTTCTCTTGACAGCTCAGGAATTTTCTCGACCCTCCAGGTTATGATAGAGAGAAGACAAAATCAAATATTTTTAGGAAGGTAGAAAAGATTTTAAAAAGTAATTTTGAGAAAAATGATTCTAGAAAAATCTCAGCCAATTGGCTATCATGACATGCACAAAACGAACGGACATCCACTATTTGGGAACTTAATATGTAAGGAGACTTGTTGGAAATTGAAGATTTTTTGAAGCTTTGTCGTAGATGGAGAATGAGGTTCTTGGATTTCTTGTTTGTACTTGAGGAAATTTTGAGTCTTTATCAAAATTTATGCCCTAGTTATGGCTTCGAAGAAATCTAATATTATCGATATGAGAACTGTCCTCGTAGAGATTCTGCGCTAGTTGCATATTTCAAAAATAATCTTCAAATTTTTCTGTACGAGAATATTCAGTCTTGTGGAAATTTTTGAAATTCTTTTTAAAAAAATCTGCCCCAGTTTCCATTATGAAGGGAAATGGAAAACTTACAGGGAATATGACCGAGCCAATATAGTTCCTCCGTATCCCGTTGAGGTAAGAATCGGGTCAAACATAGTTTAAATAATAAGAAACACCTTTTAAACTAGTATGAAACATTACAAAACTTACAAGAAAATATGTGATTACAAGGAAAGAAAGAAAAGAAAAAAATACTCTTCAGATGTAATATCTCTTGACAACATCTGAATTGATTGGTCTCAGCTACTGTTGGTCATCCATTTCTGCTAGAATCAAAGAACCTTCTGATAGAGCTTTTCGAACCACATAAGGACTTTGCCAATTTGGTGGAAATTTCCCTTTATACTCATTTTAATGGGGGAAAATGCGCTTCAACACCAATTGGCTTACTTTAAGAGTTCAAGCTCTTACTCTTTTATTGAAAGAGCAAATCATCCTTTATTGTTATAGCTGACCATGACATACTGCACTCATTCTCTTCTCATCAACAAAAACAAGTTTTTTTAGTCTGGCATGAACCTATTCAGCGTTGTTTAATTCATCTTCTTTAATGATCCTTAATGAAGGTATCTCGACCTCAACAGACATCATTTCTTCTGTTCCATATACTAGAAAATAGGTAGTTTCCCCATTTGAAGTTCTGATAGTTTTTCGATATCTTAATAGAGCATAAGGCAACATCTCATGCCAAGATCTATGATTGTTAACCATCTTCCTCAAGATCTTTTTGATATTCTTTGTTATACCCCGTAGAATTCCCGGCAACTAGATGACCTATTCGCACGTTGGTTCAGCATATTTGAAGGCCATACGTGCTAGGGAAAGGCCCGCGAAAAAGATCGGACGAGAAACCCGACGAACCATCGGGGGAGGAGCCAAGGCAGAGCCCCTCCGCGATGGCAGCGTGTCACGGAGGTGAGGCCTCCGCGATGGCTCCGTGACACGTTGCCCAGGTTCAGGCTCAAGTATATAAGCCCCACTTCGGTTTAATTTCATTTTAATCAAAGGAAATTTCAGAAAACAGAGGTTACATGCAGAGAAAAAGGGGGAACGAAGCAAATTAAGTAATTTTCATTCGATTACGCTGCTAAACGTTACCCAAACTCAAATTAATCCCAGATACCGAAGTATTTAGCAGCAGAGAGCATTCCTGCGGAATTAGTTTCGTGAAATACGGCCGACGAATCGGCGAGCCACCGAACTAAGGTGAGTAGAATTGCTCTAAATTAATGTCTATGTGTTCCCAGCTGAGAAGTGAATATTTCTCCCTTCTGGACCGCTGAAAAATAGCGAGTTTTCGACCGTCTTTCGATAAGCCTAAGTTTAGGCTATACATTATATCGAAAGTAACGTTGCTCTTTACAATAAAGCTGTATAGTATTAATTGACGTATTTATGAATACAGTTGGGAGAAAATAGTTAAAGTACCGGCCGAGTCTCGTCCGACGGACGAATAGTTCGGGAATAAGGTATGTAAAGCTAGTTCTCTTGGCAAGTTAAGTAGTATCGGTACAATGTAATAATTTACAGACCAGTAGGATGTTCAGAAGTCGAGTGTTACATTTACTGTGAATGTTGATACGATATGAGAAGCATCGGGTTGTAACTTGCGTGGAACTTACTAGTACGACATAGATTCTAATACAAGTGTTAGAAACTGCCTAGTATGCTCAATATGTGATGTAATATGAGATGTTAAGATATTATTGTATTTAGTTGAAACCCCGTAAAGTGAAGCAATATCCGTAAAGCACTTCAGAAATAGAACGGCAGGCTAAAATAAAGTTTAGAACGCATGTTAGGAATAGTAAATCATGTTAATACAGGAACTCAGTAAACAGCCTAGTTTTCAGTAGAAACACTATCTTGTATAGCATTTGCCCCAGTACAGTATGGCAGAAGACTATATTCGTACATACATATATATTATTTCCAGCCTCAGCATGTATTAAGTACGTACATATTTCTATCACTAGTTCAGCATATAGTATATACAGATACTTTACCACCATTAGCATCAGTATGTGAGACACGCAGATAGAATTACTAGTTGAGACCGTTGTATTGTTTGAGGTTGGACTACCTAGCATCCATGACCGCCCCAGGGTTGATAGCTGTATCGACTCGTCCGCCAGAGGACGAGGATATGTCGCTCCACGGAGTTGCATGCCGTCCCACAGGGGACGAAGATGGGATGCCAGTTTTCCCCATATTTGTGCCTTGATCGGCCCTTACACACCCCAGTCGAGCGGATATGCCCGGGTGTAGATTCAGGAGTCCTCTGGACTCAGATGCAGTTATAGTCAGGGGCTCATCGAGCCTAAGTGCATACCCAGGGGACCGGCAGGATGGTTACAGGATTTATAGGAGATGGGATGACCGGGGTAGGGGTGTAGATTCTGTGCTGGTTGTACCTCCCGGCTTATGGGGGCCGGGTAAGGTGTGTGTATGTTATGTATGTTATGATATGTTATACTGTGTTACAGTAGATACGAGTAGATCGACAGTAGAACGACAAATCCTCAAGTATGACTCCTACTCCTTCCAGTATGATTAAGAGAAGGTATGACTTACATTATCAGACAATTAATCTATTCCTTCCACTTCAGTTTTATCAGTTATATTATTGTTTCAGATATTTCTTTCAGTTATTGCTTTACATACTCAGTACCAGCGGTACTGACGCCCAGTGGGGCGCTGCATTACTTGCCTGCAGGTACTCATAGATGAGCAGGCGATACTATGTGATTTCCTGTCAGCGATCGAGTATTCAGCTCCTGTCATCCAGAGACTGAATTCCAGAGGTGTATTTCAGCTTCTTTTGTTGTATAGTACGGGTAGGTTGGGGCCCTGTCCCGATCATTTCTGTTGCTATTCCTAGAGGCTTGCAGTCTGTATATGCTTTCCCTGTTGTCAGATGAGCCGGTCGTGTGAGGCCGTGCAGTTGTATAGCTGTTAGTACTCTTTCTTTCTTTTATGATGGTCGTGTGGGGCCATAGTTTGCCAGTAGTGGTGAGCTTGCCGGTCACGTAGCTTTTTAATACTTCATGATTGAGTTGCAGATAACTAGACAGCATGGTGGCCTTGTCGGCCCGCATAGGTCTCCCTGTATTGGTATGTTTCTGGTCAGCTGTTAGAATAGGTACAGAAGGCTATAGGCCAATGGGCCGGGGGCTGTGTTTACAGCCGTTATATAGCCCTTTGTTTCCAGAAATATGAGTTAGAGCCAGCCAGGCACCAGATGTGCCCAGGCTTAGTAGTCCAGCAGTTCAGGTCCTAGCAGGGCACCAGGTGCCAGTCATACCCCCCAAGGCGGGGTGTGACAAACTTGGCATCAAAGCAGGTCGTATCCCAGGGAGTCTGCAAGCCGTGCTAAGTAGAGTCCTGTCCATGGATGTGTTGTGCACCACATACTATGGGCAGGAGGCTGCAAGGCATGATAGGATGGTTGTCTTTTATTCTTATTCAGTCGTGCTGTAGAGCGGTACGTATAGGGTTGAGTCTCTAAAAGCTTACTATATTCTTTGGTTACAGATAATGTCAGACCAGCGACATCCTATCACGGGTCGGAGCTTAGATGTTGCAGCAGGGGAAGGCACCAGCAGGATGCCTCCCCCTCGTCTAGAAACAGCCCGGTCAGAGGGCACTACAGAGGCATCGTCCCAGCCTCCTCAGCAATCTCCACCACGTCGGGAGCCACTTGGGGCGACATTACCTTCAGCAGTCCCTATACTGACACCTTCCGACCAGGAGGTTAGGAGTGTTGTAGTTATGTTAGCACAGATGATGGCTGCTCAGCGTCAGCCAATGCCGTCTACAGTTGCGGAGTCATCAGGAGGGCCCGGTAGTTCGAGGGTCCGAGAGTTCTTAGCCCTGAATCCCCCACAGTTTACAGGTATGGACCGGACAGAGGACCCTCGGGATTTTCTGGATCAAATGCAGAGGATCTTTAGGGTTATGCATGCCACGCCTACCGAATCAGTTGAGTTGGCAGCATTCCGGTTACGGGATATCGTTGTGTTGTGTTATGAAAGCTGGGAAAGGTCCCGAGGGAGAGATGTTTCCCCTCCCACCTGGTCCAGCTTTTCAGCAGATTTTCTGGATCACTATTTGCCCCGGGAGATTCGACAGGCTCGGGTAGACCAGTTTCTGCATCTGGAGCAAGGGGCCATGAGTGTGCGGGAATATTCCTTGCAGTTTGATTCCTTAGCCCGATATGCACCGGCCTTTGTTGATACCATGGCATCCAGAGTGCACCGCTTTATTATGGGGTTGAATCCAGAATATGTTGAGATTTGTATTATAGCTACACTACGAGAGGACATGGACATTACTCGAGTTCAGGCATTTGCCCAGAATATTGAGGGCATCAGACAGCAACAACGGGAGAGCAGAAGGGTTAATCAGGAACAGCGTCGCCGGGACAGGCCAGTTGAGTTACAGAGAGAGGCCCGGGGAGGACCCAGGCCACGATTGTCAGACAGGCCGCCCAGGCCCCCGCCTCCGCCACAGTCGCAGGGGGGTAGATTCAGCCGCAGGGGGCAGCCAGAGACTGGTAGAGGCTTGCAGATGGCAGATTCATTATTACAGAGGAGGGCAGAACAGAGCAGGTATACCCTACCACTTTGCCCTATATGCAGTCGACGCCATCCTGGAGCATGCAGATATGGCTCCACCGCATGTTATAATTGTGGCTAAGAAGGCCATTTGATGAAAGATTGCCCAGCCAGAGGTCGGGAGGACCGGGACAGACAGGATAGGGCATCTGCAGGGTCACGAGTCACGGCATCCTCAGTAGGGCGCAAGCCCTCAGTTTCAGCAGGCAGGGGTCGGGGCAGATCAGAGACTTCCAGTACAGGTGCAGGTCCAAGCCGTACATATGCCTTACCAGGGAGGCAAGATTCAGAAGCGTCGCCTGATGTTGTGACAAGTATGCTAACTATATGCTCACACCCTGCTTATGTGTTGATTGATCCAGGGTCTACTTTGTCCTATATTACTCCATTTGTGGCATAAAAGTTTAGAATTGTACCAGAATCATTGCAGCAGCCCTTCTTAGTATCTACGCCCGTCGGTGACTCTATCACAGCTAGCCGAATCTACCGCGGGTGTACAGTAGAGGTTGCTGACCGTCAGACCACGGTAGATCAGGTCGAGTTAGAGATGATAGACTTCGATGCCATAATGGGTATGGATTGGTTAGTACCATGCTTTGCCAATGTTGAATGTTGGACCAAGACGGTCCGATTCCACTTCCCAGGAGAAGCAGTGCGGGAGTGGAAGGGTAGTACCGCTACGCAAAAAGGTAGGTTTATTTCCTACCTTCAGGCCAGAAAGTTGATATCTAAGGGATGTATTTACCATCTGGTCAGAGTCCAGGATGTCCAAGCAGAATCTCCAACACTCCAGTTTGTCCCAGTGGTGAATGAATTCCCTGATGTGTTTCCTGATGAGTTACCTGGTATTCCCCCAGATAGGGAAATATACTTTGCTATCGAATTGTTACCAGGCACTCATCCAATATCAATACCTCCCTATCGTATGGCTCCTGCAGAACTCAGAGAATTAAAGGAGCAGTTGAAAGATTTGTTAGATAAAGGTTTTATCAGGCCGAGTACTTCACCGTGGGGTGTGCCAGTCTTATTTGTGAGAAAGAAGGATGGCTCGCTCCGAATGTGCATAGATTATCGGCAGCTAAACAAAGTTACAGTAAAGAACAAGTACCCGCTTCCCAGAATTGATGACTTATTTGATCAGTTGCAGGGAGCCAGATACTTTTCTAAGATTGACTTGCGGTCCGGATATCACCAGGTCTGAGTACGTGAGAAAGATATTCCTAAGACAGCATTCAGGACCCGATATGGACATTTTGAATTCCTAGTTATGTCCTTCGGATTAACGAATGCCCCAGCAGTCTTCATGGACCTGATGAACAGTATTTTCAGACCTTTTCTGGACTTGTTCGTGATAGTATTCATTAATGATATTCTGGTGTATTCTCACTCTGAAGCAGATCACCGGACTCATTTGCGAACAGTGCTCCAGATTCTCAGGGACCACCAGTTGTATGCTAAATTTTCGAAGTGTGAATTCTGGCTTAACTCAGTGGCCTTTTTAGGACATATTGTCTCAGATGCTGGTATACAAGTTGACAAGAAGAAAATAGAAGCAGTTAAGTCATGGCCTAGGCCTACCACTCCGACCGAAGTTCGTAGCTTTCTGGGATTGGCAGGATATTACAGGAGGTTCGTTGAAGGTTTCTCGACTATTGCAGCACCTCTAACCAAATTGACACAGAAAGCAGCAAAGTTTCAATGGACAGAGGCATGCGAGCAGAGCTTCCAGGAACTGAAAGACAGATTAACCTCCGCCCCAGTATTGGCATTGCCGGAAGGCACAGAAGGTTATTCAGTCTATTGCGACGCGTCAGGTGTTGGGTTAGGTTGTGTGTTGATGCAGCATGGTAGAGTGATTGCATATGCTTCCAGACAGCTGAGGAAACACGAAAAGAATTATCCTACCCATGACCTGGAATTGGCCGCAGTAATTCACGCCTTAAAAATGTGGAGGCATTACTTGTACCGCGTCCATGTTGATATTTACACAGATCATAAGAGCTTACAGTACATTTTCACTCAGAGGGAGTTGAATTTGCGGCAACGCCGCTGGTTGGAGCTGTTAAAAGATTATGATGTGAATATTTTATACCACCCCGGAAAAGCTAATGTTGTAGCAGATGCCCTGAGCCGAAAGTCAATGGGGAGTTTGGTGTATTTGCGACCTGAGAAACAGAAGTTAGCCAAAGAAATTCATCAGTTAGCTGGTCTAGCCGTTCGAGTAATGGAAACAGAAAATAATAGAGCAGTAATTCAGAATTCTGCGGTGTCATCATTAGTTTCAGAGGTAAAAGAACGACAGTACGAGGATCCTGATTTAGTCCAACTCAGAGATAGAATTCAGAGAGGTAAGGAGTCAGATTTTCAGATAACCGAGGATGATGTGCTACGTTGTAAAGGCCGCCTCTGTGTCCCGAATGTTTCAGGGCTTCGCGGGCGGATCATGCATGAGGTACATTACGCTCGCTATTCCCTTCATCCAGGAGTGACGAAAATGTACCACGACATCAGAGATATCTACTGGTGGCTAGGTATGAAAGCTGAGATAGCCGAATTTGTATCTAGATGTTCTAATTGTCAGCAGGTGAAAGCAGAGCACCAGAAATCGGGCGGTTTGACGCAAGATATAACGGTACCTATGTGGAAGTGGGAAGCGATAAACATGGATTTTGTAACAGGGTTACCCCGTATTAGACGCAGAAATGATTCCATTTGGGTAATAGTTGACAGGCTGACAAAATCAGCTCATTTCCTGCCAGTGAGGGCTACCTTCTCAGCTGAGGATTATGCCGAATTATATATCAGAGAAATAGTTAGATTGCATGGAGTGCCAGTATCCATCATTTCAGATAGAGGAGCACAATTCACAGCTAGATTCTGGCAGTCGTTTCAGAAAGGTTTGGGAACACAAATTAACTTGAGCACAACATTCCATCCTCAAACAGATGGGCAGGCTGAACGTACAATTCAGACGCTCGAAGATATGCTACGAGCGCGTGTGTTAGATTTTGGGGGTAGCTAGGATGAGCATCTTTCGTTAATTGAATTTGCTTATAATAACAGTTATCATTCAGCTATCCAGATGGCGCCTTTCGAGGCATTATATGGGCGAAAATGTAGATCGCCGGTGGGCTAGTTTGAAATAGGAGAATCAGCATTGGTTGGCCTAGACATTGTTCGGCAGTCAGAGGAAAAGATAAAGCTTATTCGAGAACGTTTACTGACCGCTCAAAGCCGCCAGAAATCGTATGCAGATATGCGGCGCAGAGATTTAGAATTTGTGGTAGATGACTAGGTATATCTGAAAGTGTCCCCGATGAAAGGGGTAATGAGGTTTGGCAAGAAAGGCAAGCTTAGCCCGAGATTCATTGGGTCATATCAGATTCGGCGAAGAATAGGCCAAGTTGCATACGAATTGAACTTGCCTCCAGTGTTAGCGTCTGTTCACCCAGTCTTCCATGTCTCTATGTTAAGGAAGTTCGTAGGGGACCCTTCTATAGTAGTTCTAGTTCAAGATGTCCAGGTCACAGAAGAGTTAGCATATGAAGAGGTTCCCGTAGCTATCTTAGACAGACAGATTCGCAGGCTGAGAACTAAAGATGTTGCGTCTGTCAAAGTATTGTGGCATAACAGGAACCGGGAAGAAATGACTTGGGAAGCTGAAGAAGATATGAAAACCAGATACCCTCACCTATTTCAGGCCTAGTCAGACGACAGGTATGTCCGTACTATTACTTATGCAGTACCTTACGGTTGTATGCCTGTAAATGATAAAGAAAAATTGATATCCAATTATCCAGTGAATCCTAGAATATTATGTGCAGTGCCTGTTTTGGACTTTTCTGCATTTCAGGTTTTTGTTATAGTCCATATTATAGGGGAAACTCTGCCGAAATTTTTCTAGAAAGTAAGTAAGTAGTCCTCTAGATAACAGTGTACATTCGAGCACGAATGTTCTTAAGGGGGGGAGAATGTTATACCCCGTAGAATTCCCGGCACCTAGATGACCTATTCGCACGTTGGTTAAGCATATTTGAAGGCCATACGTGCTAGGGAAAGGCCCGGGAAAAAGATCGGACGAGAAACCCGACGAACCATCGCGGGAGGAGCCGAGGCAGAGCCCCTCCGCGATGGCAGCTTGTCACGGAGGTGAGGCCTCCGCGATGGATCCGTGACACGTTGCCCAGGTTCAGGATCAAGTATATAAGCCCCACTTCGGTTTAATTTCATTTTAATCAAAGGAAATTTCAGAAAACAGAGGTTACACGCAGAGAAAAAGGGGGAACGAAGGAAATTAAGTAATTTTTGTCAGATTACGCTGCTAAACGTTACCCAAACTCAAATTAATCCCAGATACCGAAGTATTTAGCAGCAGAGAGCATTCCTGCGGAATTAGTTTCGTGAAATACGGCCGACGAATCGGCGAGCCACCGAACTAAGGTGAGTAGAATTGCTCTAAATTAATGTCTATGTGTTCCCAGCTGAGAAGTGAATATTTCTCCCTTCTGGACCGCTGAAAAATATCAAGTTTTTGACCGTCTTTTGATAAGCCTAAGTTTAGGCTATACATTATATCGAAAGTAACGTTGCTCTTTACAATAAAGCTGTATTTAGTATTAATTGACATATTTATGAATGCAGTTGGGAGAAAATAGTTGAAGTACCCGCCGAGTCTCGTCCGACGGACGAATAGTTCGGGAATAAGGTATGTAAAGCTAGTTCTCTTGGCAAGTTAAGTAGTATCGGTACAATGTAATAATTTACAGACCAGTAGGATGTTCAGAAGTCGAGTGTTACGTTTACTGTGAATGTTGATACGATATGAGAAGCATCGGGTTGTAACTTGCGTGGAACTTACTAGTACGACATAGATTCTAATACAAGTGTTAGAAACTGCCTAGTATGCTCAATATGTGATGTAATATGAGATGTTAAGATATTATTGTATTTAGTTGAAACCCCGTAAAGTGAAGCAATATCCGTAAAGCACTTCAGAAATAGAACGGCAGGCTAAATTAAAGTTTAGAACGCATGTTAGGAATAGTAAATCATGTTAATACAGGAACTCAGTAAACAGCCTAGTTTTCAGCAGAAACACTATCTTGTATAGCATTTACCCCAGTACAGTCTGGCAGAAGACTATATTCGTACATACATATATATTATTTCCAGCCTCAGCATGTATTAAGTACGTACATATTTCTATCACTAGTTCAGCATATAGTATATACAGATACTTTACCACCATTAGCTTCAGTATGTGAGACACGCAGATAGTATTACTAGTTGAGACCGTTGTATTGTTTGGGGTTGGACTACCTAGCATCCATGACCGCCCCAGGGTTGATAGCTGTATCGACTCGTCCACCAGAGGATGAGGATACGACGCTCCACGGAGTGGCATGCCATCCCACAAGGGATGAAGATGGGATGCCAGTTTTCCCCATATTTGTGCCTTGATCGGCCCTTACACACCCCAGTCGAGCGGATACGCCCGGGTGTAGATTCAGGAGTCCTCCGGACTCAGATGCAGTTATAGTCAGGGGCTCATCGAGCCTAAGTGCATACCCAGGGGACCGACAGGATGCTTACGGGATTTATACGAGATGGGATGACCGGGGTAGGGGTGTAGATTCTGTGCTGGTTGTACCTCCCGACTTATGGGGGCCGAGTAAGGTTTGTGTATGTTATGTATGTTATGATATGTTATACTGTGTTATAGTAGATATGAGTAGATCGACAGTAGAATGATAAATCCTCAAGTATGACTCCTACTCCTTCCAGTATGATTAAGAGAAGGTATGACTTACATTATCAGACAGTTAATCTATTCCTTCCACTTTAGTTTTATCAGTTATGTTATTGTTTCAGATATTCTTTCAGTTATTGCTTTACATACTTAGTACCAGCGGTACTGACGCCCAGTGGGGCGCTGCATTACTTGCCTGCAGGTACTCATAGACGAGCAGGCGATACTACGTGATTTCCTGTCAGCGGTCGAGTATTCAGCTCCTGTCATCCGGAGACTGAATTCCAGAGGTGTATTTCAGCTTCTTTTGTTGTATAGTACGGGTAGGTTGGGGCCCTGTCCCGATCATTTCTGTTGCTATTCCTAGAGGCTTGCAGTCTGTATATGCTTTCCCTGTTGTCAGATGAGCCGGTTGTGTGAGGCCGTGCAGTTGTATAGCTGTTAGTACTCTTTCTTTCTTTTATGATGGTCGTGTGGGGCCATAGTTTGCCAGTAGTGGTGACCTTGCCGGTCACATAGCTTTTTAATACTTCATGATTGAGTTGCAGATAACTAGACAGTATGGTGGCCTTTGCGGCCCGTATAGGTCTCCCTGTATTGGTATGTTTCTGGTCAGCTGTTAGAACAGGTACAGAAGGCTATAGGCCAATGGGCCGGGGGCTGTGTTTACAGCCGTTATATAGCCCTTTGTTTCCAAAAATATGAGTTAGAGCTAGCCAGGCACCAGATGTGCCCAGGCTTAGTAGTTCAGCAGTTCAGGTCCTAGCAGGGCACCAGGTGCCAGTCATACCCCCCAAGGCGGGGTGTGACATTCTTGTTGGCAAATTCTATGGCTCCATTCATTTGAGGGTTGTAAGTGGTTGAATTACAGTAAATAATCTTGAATTGCTGACATATATCTATCATCAAATGGCTATTCGAATTAGCTCTATTGTCTGTGATGATTGACTTGGGTTACCAAATCAACACATCAAATTGTTGCGAATGAAATTAGCTACTACCTTCTTCTTCACAGTTTTTTATGAGGAAACTTTCACCCACTTGGTGAAATAATCAATGCCAACTATAATGAACCTGTGTTTATTGGAGGCGGCTGGTTTGATAGGTCCGATGACATCCATGCCCTAGGTTGCAAATGGCCAAGGAGAGCTCATCATATTGAGCTAGTTTGGAGGTACCTTCATCAAATCTCTGTGTGTTTGGCATTTGTGGAACTTCTGCATAAACCGACTACAGTCATTCTCTATGTCATCCAGAAATATCCAGCTCGCAAAATCTTCTAAGCCAATATGAATCCACTTATGTGAGGTCCACATGTTCTGGCATGTACTTCGTCAAGCAACTTCGTGGCTTCAATGGAATCCACATATCGTAGGAATCCCAAATCTGGAGTCCTCCTATAAAGGATTTCCCCATTAAGAAAAAAATATTAGCCATTTGGCATATCATCTTTTTCTGATTAACTATTGCATATTCAGGATATGCCCCGACTTCTAGATACCTTTTCATATCAAAGTACCATGGCTTCCCATCTGGTTATGATTCAACTTGTGCATAATATGCAAGTTTCCCTTTCACCTTTATCTCCAACGGGTCAATATAGCTTTGATATAGATGTTGTATCATGGAGTATATAGTAGCTAAAGCATCAACAAACTCATTATGTATCCTTGTGATATGTCTGAACTCAATCTTTCTTAACCTTTTGCATAAATCTTGAACTAGTTCTATGCATGGTGTAATCTTGGAGTTCTTTAATGCCCATTCTCCTTGAACTTGATGAATCAACAAGTCAGAATCATCGATAACTAGCAATTCATGAATATTCATATCAAGAGCCAATTTGATGTCGAGAATACAAGCTTCATATTTAGCCATATTTTTTGTGCATGGGAAGCGAAGTGTGGCTGTTAACGGATAATGTTGACCAATTTCTATAACCAATATTGCTCCAATTCCTGAACCTTTAAAGTTGACTGCGCTTTCAAAGAACACCCTCCAGCCAGGATATGCTTCTAAAATATCTTCTTCTATGAACAGTACTTCTTCATCTGGGAAATAGGTTTGGAGTGGCTCGTATTATTCATCAACTAGATTTTTTGCAAGATGATCAACTAGGGCTTGTCCCTTGGCCGCTTTCTGAGTCACCTACACGATGTTGAACTCACGTAGCAACATTTTTTATTTTTCATATTTTCCTATCGACATTTCCTTCTGAAATATGTACTTCAAAGAGTCCATCTAGGAAATAAGATATGTTGTATATGAAGACAAATAATGTCTCAATTTTTGGGTCAATCCAGGTCAAAGCACAACAAGTTCTTTCTAATAGAGAATAATGAGCCTCGTATGGAGTGAACTTCTTTCTCAGATAATAAATTGCTCGCTCATTCTTCCCAATCTGATCGTGTTATCCCAAAATGCATCCAAATGCATTGTTTGAGACCAATAAATGAAGCATCAATGGACTTTTTTCCCTTTTCTTTGATAGTGTCAAAGGATTTATAACACTCTTTCATCCATTCGGTTGGTGTGTCTTTCTTCAACAACTTAAAAATGGGTTCACAGATAATCATTAACTAGGCTATGAATCGGCTGATGTAATTAAATCTTCCCAAGAAGCTCATTACTTCTTTCTTGGTCTTTGGAGGAGGTAACTCTTAAATTTCCATGACTTTGGAAGGGTCAAGTTTAATCCCCTTGTACTGACTATGAAACTCAATAACTTATCAACTGGCACTACAAAAGCATATTTGCCAGGGTTTGACTTCAAGTTGTACTTGTGGAGCCAATCGAAGAACTTCTTCAAGTGAGCTAAGTGATTTGAACTCTCATAGGATCTGATAATGACATTGTCCACATATACTTCAATCTTCTTGTGGATCATATCATGAAAGATAGTGGTCATGGCTCTCATATAAGTGGTGCCGACATTCTTGAGACCTAACAGCATCACCCTATAATGATAAACACCCTAAGGTGTGACGAAAGTCGTCTTCTCTACATCTTCTTCATCCATTAGGATCTGATGATATCCTATTAAATAATCCCCTAATGAGTGCCTCATGCTTGGCCCAATTGTCAATGAAGATGTGGATGTTGGTTAATGGAAAGTTGTCTTTCAGACTAACTTTATTAAGATCTCTGTAGTCCACACAAATTCTAATCATTCTATCCTTCTTTGGCACCAGGACAATGTTAGCTATCCATGTCGGATACTTTGTAACTTAAATAACTTTAGCTTGAATCTACTTGGTAACTTCTTTTTTGATTCTCAGGCTTAAGTCTGATTTGAACTTTCAATTTTTTTTCTTCACATAACTAAACCTTAATCAATTGTAAACTTGTGGAAGATAATGTCTGTACTTAGCCCCTATATGTCTTCATAAGACCAAGCAAATATATCGATGTATTCTATTAGCAAGTTAATCAACTCTCTTTTCTGTGACTTTGTCAGGTGAATGTTGATCTTAGTCTCTTTGACTTGTTCCTCAGCTCCTAAATTTATAGTCTCAGTTTCATCAAGGTTAGGCTTTTCCTTATCCTCGAACTGTTTGAACTCCTCTGTAATGTGTTTCGGCGTCATGGATTCTTCATCATATTCCTCGATCTCATGACTGTCAGATTTAACTTGTTCGTTGTAATTGTGACATGTCATGATATTGGCAGATTTAGATCATTTTTACTGTGTACAAAACAAATCAAACTTTTAGATAACAAAGTAATTTAAAACTAAGAAAATGAGTAAATCATTGAAAAATAGGAATAACATGAGGCTTTTCATTGAATTTAAAAACACTGTCAGACTTTGGCTATGACGCACACTAGTATGGTACATGCCTTTTGGAAAAGTAAAACCAGTACTAAGGAACATAAAAACATAAATGGTGGGTCTTGGGCCTCATCCAGACTACCATCGATTTCTGTTGGAGGGTCCCTGATGCCCAAAGTCAAATGGAATTGAAAAGACTTTTTTGATATTTCAAGGTGGCGTCTCGAAAGTGCCGCTAGTCGGTTTCATCAGGGAACGTCCAAAAATCCTGGTCAAATGCGAACATCTTTATTAGAAAAGATACCCTAGAACATGTTATTAAATTGAGTGAGATGCCCCTTTCAAGCAGCATTTTACTAGAGGTTTCTAATCTACCCTTGTGCGATTCCTATTGAAGCATATACTGGGGGTGGGTGTAGGGTAGATTATTTTAAAGCGGACTCCCCATTCATTAGATAGAGAAGATTACCAAGATTTCACGATCCGCTGCCGAATTTATTTCAATTCCAAGAGCTCGGATCGAATCGGTATAGACTTCCTAATAACACATTAAAAACTAGAATCCCTTATACTGCTAATCCTTGCCTTGGGACAAGGTTCGAAACTAGGCATACCCCCCATCTCTATCAAACTCACGTCTTTTATATAACTAAGTCAATCAATACTATAATGAATCTCTTGTTTTATTGGGGGTGAAGTTGAGTGATCCACTTGATAATGATGCATGATATGGCCCTCTGATAGAATGGGTGACGTCATTCTTAAGGGTAAATCGTCATTACTTGTTAGTTAGCACCACCTTCATAGAGAGTAATCACTGAATAAACTTCAAGGGTTTTCTTTATACTACAGTTCTTTCCTAAGGAGCATTTTTTTAATCTTATTTTTGTGTCGAACCGGGTGACATTTTCCTATGATGGATTGAAAGATGACTTTCTTAAGGGAAAATGTTAAGTATTGAGTCTTTTTGAGTCTTTTGGGCACTTGTTTGAAGAGGTACCACCAAAATTTCTTGCTTGGAATTTCACATGAGTTTTGAAAAAATGAGGGGGCACTTAAATTTGAAATCTTGTCATGGGTTATACATTTCTTGCTTGGCATTTTTATTCATAAAATAGCTTGTCTAAAGTCATACTCTTAATGTGATTTAGAAAGTGTGAACTCCTTGGATTATAATGCCTTGTGTGGTGAGTCCTTTGGCTTAATTCTTGTGTGTGCATGATTATATAGAACTTGCCCTAGGTGTGATTCAAAGAGAAAGTTTATATGATGTGCACTTAGAACATGATCTTAGTCTTTCTTTTTATAGTCACTTCACCAAAAATGACCTCCTTGAAAATAAATCTTTGATAGCCAATGTTTGAGCCTCAGACCCTTTCTTGGAAATCACATTACAGGCCTAATCACCCTTTTTAATCCTCTTCTTTGGCACCCATCCTCACTAGTTTCTAGTTATGAAAGAATGAAAAATGGGGCTTAAAGCCCAGGAGATGGGGAGAGATAAGAAAATGAATCGAAGTGAGGTAAAAGTCTTAATTTGGGGGTTTGCAGGAAAAGGGGAGAAATATAAAAGCTTCAATGTGAGATAGCACCAAATTGTAATGAAATGAATGAAATGGTTGGTTAAAAAAACAAAAAACCTCAAATCATTAAAAGTGACAGAATAGTTGAAAGGTGTTACTTCTTACTTAGATGAGGCTAAATGTGGAATTCAAAGGTATTATAAGGGTGGCTCTTGCTAAACAAAAGATGAAGATGATGAACAAGGAGAGATAAGGTGGAGTGATCTTAATAGTGTGATAGGATGTTAAAAGTGTTCACAAAAAGGCATTGGGGAGGTTCTAGTCACTAGAGCTAATCATTTGTCCTACCCTTACCCCCAGCCTTCATGATAATCCGCAAGTCCTTAGTGATTTTGAGTGTAGCAACTCTTCATTAGTGGCAAATTATACGTAGGGCAAGCCTATGGATCAATTTAAATGCACATGAATTTCTTTGTGAGAGTGAGCATATTTGCCTTATCATATAATCCCTATGCATGAAATTCTTGAAAATGTATGGGATCCTCTCTTTTCGTGAGTGACATCACTTCCTTTGGGTATACTTAAAAGTGTTTTCAAGTGAGAAATGTGAATGAGACAAGTGTGTAGCGAACTTTAAGACAAGCTTTGAATGTGAATTGTCAATGATATGAGATGCTCCTTTAGCTTGTTTTGGAAATGAACTATGGCCCTTGTTTGAATGAAATGAATGCATGTAAGATATTCTTAATGATTGTGGTCACCTATTGAAGCTTGTGCAACATAATTTAAATCGTTTCTTCTTCTTGAGTTGGTGTGTGATTCTTGGGTTGTCTTAAGTCTTAATGGTTTGTGTGCAACTCTTATGATGCTCCAAGCTTAGTAAATTCTATTTGAGAGAGAATTCCATTCTTGAGGACAAGCAATGGTTCATGTTTGGGGATCTTGATGAATTGGTAATTTACCAACTCATTCGACTTTTAAAGCATGACCTTTTGCTTGACTTTCAACTCATTTAGGAAGTTTTTATGCCCTTTTTCTTCTGTATGTAGGCATTTGAAGGAAACAAATATAATGAAAGATTCGAACTCAAAAAGAGATACTAAATACATGCTTTTAATCGGCGAAATGCGGATCCTGACTTGCAAAATGCAATTGAAATGCAGGTGGGACTGTTTGCACCGATGCTTCGCAGGTTCGCACCGATACTTCGTAGGTAGGCACCGGTGCTTTGCAGGTGGGCGTCGGTGCTCCACAGGTTGGCACCAGTGCTTCGCAGGTTGGCACCGGCTATTCACCGGTGCTTCATAGGCTAGCACCTGCTAAACATAGTTCGAAGTGCAAATGACCCATTTAGCTGGTGGAAGGGAAAAAACATCCAGGAAGGATCTCAAAGCTCCTAGAAGCCTCCAAGGACAATTGGGGAAAGTTATGCCCAAGAAAATATGGATATTTGTGACCCTTATTGTACACCGCACATCATAACATATTCAAATTTAGAGAGAACAAAAACACCATAAAATTGTAGTGATAGAATTGACTTTTCTTTTTATTTTTCTTTAACCCATTTTGGGGGAATTCCATCATTGTTGTAAGACCTTGTCAAGAAAATTTGTGAAACAATATGATGAACTTTGAGGGAATTCCTCTTGGTATTCTCTCTCTCTCTAGATATGAGTAGCCAATTTGCTAGCTAGGGGTTTCTACATGGTGGGTTTGTAAAAATGAATATGTATTAATTAATTGTTATTGGATTATAATTGCAAGTATAGATCTATTATTTGCTTGAGAAAGTGATGAGTTGGTAATTTACAAACTCATTAGGCTCTTGAGAAGCTTTAGATTAGTTTTCAAGTCATTTAGATGGATTTTATACCCTTTTTGCCTTTTTATGTACAGGTATCTGAGTTGAAGAAAAAGAGCATGAAGTGGAGTAAAAAGGATGAAATCAGGTGAAAACCGGTGCCACATCGGACGACACCGGTGAAACGCGGGTCAAACGCAGGTGACCATTGACCTGAAGACAATGTGCAACCAGCGGCCGCAGATATTAACCTGCGACTCGCCAGTCAAAGCGCCTACCAGTGCATGTACTTTTTGGAAAAAGGAGTAAATGAAATGGCGGATCGCAGATTGAGGCCAACAAACTGCCGAAGCTGTTGTCTAATGGGCCAGTAGAATCATTGGATGTGCAGCACATGATGGACTTTGGTTGGCAGAATACAACCGGCGAATCGTCGGTGCCCCTGCAAGTGACAAGACACCTAAATAGGGGAAATTACGTCCAGCACTGGAAAAAGAGGAGATTGGTTGCCCTATTTTTGAATATAGTCTAGAATAAAGTACTCTGTATATAACTTTTATATTTTTTAGCTTTTTGAAATTCATTTTTCCTGGGAAAGAGAACTCCGTTGGAGGAGATTGTTGAATATTGCTTTTCTTATTTTCTTCTTCTTCCATTAGCAAGGTATAACCATTGTTGCAGACATATTTTGAGTTTGATTTCTCTTGCTCTTACTAATGAAGTCATCGAGTTTATTGATGAATATACTCTTTAGTTTTTTAATCATGAGTAGCTAAATCATCAACTAGAGATATGTGATGATAGGTGCTTAATTAGATTGGGTATTTCTAGATTCATCTTAATATTGCTTAATTACTATAAATATGTTGGGTTCTCTCTAATTCATTATTGATGATCCATACTAGCAAATGTGGGTTTAATTTTCTTACTTGATTTAGCTTAAAAAAAAGAATTCAAGTATTTAGAGAGAATTTGATGGTGGAATGGATGTGATTGTGTGGAGTTGGGTTAGAAATAGTCAAAACCCATGTTCACAATCCTAATTAGTAGGTGATGGCTAGAAATGGCTCAGCTATTAACCCAAACTCTATTGGGCTAATTGAATTATGTCTTGAGGTTCAAAAGGAATCAAGGAGAAGGCATCCATGAGGTTGAAAAACATAAGATGCCATCTTTCCCAAGGTTATTTACACTTATTCACAATGATTTGATGAGCTAGTATATCCTTATTTTAGCACCCCATCTACACCACACCTCTACTCTTCTCTCATTATTGTCTATCAATTTTGGTTATTTTGCTATTTTGGCAAGCTGGTTTGAAATCCACAATATTTTTAACTCCATTTTTCCCCCAAGAATTTTCTATTCTATTTCCTCAATTGGTGAGAATTAATTCAAATTTCCTAAAACAACACTTGCGCAAATCATTCACTAGTCTCTGTGGAATTCAACCCCGACATGCGTCACGAATATTTGTGTAGATACAATGATCTCTTACACTTTCTCTAAACGAGGAGTGTATTTGAGCATTTTCAGAAAGAAGGGTGAGAATTGGCTAAGAAAATAATAGGGAGGATTTGGAGTGTTGATTTATGGGGTTAAGTTATAGATAGTCAAAACCCACAGTCCCACTACATTAAAGGTTCAAGGCTGGAGATAGCTTGATCCTTCCTCAAGCTTTTATAGTAGAAAATTTAAATTTGGCCTTGGGGTTTGAGAAAACCCAAAGAATAAACATTCTTGTGGTTGAAAAATGAGGAAATGTGCTTTATCCACTTTTATCTATGCTAAATTTGAATCTAAGGAAATGAAGTAAACCTCAGTTTAGTTGTTAGCCCATCAATAGCACACCCCTAGCCATCTCACTTGTGATTGCAACAATTCGAATCCCCCTCACTTAGCACTAAGTTAGAATTTGATATTCTTTTTCCTTTTTCCCCTATTTTTACTTTTTAAATATTAAACAACGATGCATTCTAGTTTGAATTAGCTTATAACTCTTGAACTATTAACTCAATTCCTTATGGGATTCGACCCCGAAACCTATCGGATATATTTGTTTTACCAACAATCATTCACACTCTCTCCTGGTGAGGAGTGAATTTGGATGTTATCAATATTATGCACATGCTTCTCTTCTTTAACTCTCCACTCCCTCTCCTTTTCCTTATAATGGTCAAATTTAGGATTTTCTATAATAATAGGGTAAGGCTCGGGTAGTGTGAGGTATGAAAAATTGGAGCTGGTGGCAATATTTGGTCAGCAAGTGGATTTTGGACAGTGAGTGTGGGATTTTGATATGTGGGTGGTACATTTTGTGGATGATTGGTATTTGAAACTGGATTTGGGGCAACTAGAGGTGGGGTTTGATATGAACTGCTAGCATTTAGTGGATTTTGGTTACTTAAATCAATGGTGGGCGATTTGGTCATTAAAGGTTTAGGTGAAGTGGTATGGGTAGGGAAGTAATAGGGTAATGGAGCGCTTAGAGAAGGGAAAGAAGGTGGAAGTCTTCTTGCTGCAATGGCTAATTTAGCCCAATTTTCAGTATATTGCAGTTCTTCCTGCATCACTGTAAATTGTTGCGCCAGTTGCGCAATCAATTCATTTGGTCAATTACTATTAAGCCCCTGAGGGATACATCCGTTAAATCAGTTTGTTCAGTGGTGTTACCAGTTATTTTGCCTTTCCTTTTTGTTTAGTTATGGTTGGGGAAGGAATTCTTATTTGCTTTTGATCTGGTGTAGTAAAGGATGTTCTGCTAGCTTCTTAACATACATCAATTTTTATTTATTACCTGATAAAGTAAAAATAAATCAAAAGGCAAATATGTTACATTTCGTTCATAATAGTTAATACAATATATCACACAAAAAATAAACAAAAAAGTATCACTTTACCAAAGATGAACCCGTCCATGGGTGATTTTGAGTAAAGAGAAGTTTTACAGACAAGAGTTTTCCCATTGATTTTTGAAATAAGTGACTTTGGCTTTTTGTTATACCCCGTAAGACTCCAGACACCTAGATGGCCTATTCGCACGTTGGTTAAGCATATTTGAAAGCCATACGTGCTAGAGAAAGGCCCGGGAAAAGACCGGACGAGAAACCTGTTGAACCATCACGGAAGGAGCCGGGGTAGAGTCCCTCCGCGATGGCAACGTGTCATGGAGGTGGAGCCTCAGCGTTGGCTCCGTGACACGTTGGGGCTGTCCAGGCCCAAGTATATAAAGCCTCCACTTTGGTTTGTGATGTTGTATACTTCATTTAATTTCCATGAAAACGTAGAAACAGAGAGAGACGAAGAGGGGTAATATATTATCATTCGATTACGCTGCCAAACGTAGTCCAAACTCAAATTAACTCCAGATACCGAGGTATTTAACAGCAGGGAGCATTCCTACGGTTTTTGTTTCGCGAAATACGGCCGACGAATCGTCGAGCTACCGGACTAAGGTAAGTAGAATTGCTCCAAATTAGTGTCTATGTGCTCCTAACCGTAAAGTGAATACTTCTCCCTTCTGGACTTCTGAAAAATAGCAAGTTTTCGACCGTCTTTCGATAGGCCTAAGTTTAGGCTATAATTATATCGAAAGAGACGTCGTCTTTCATAATAGTGCTGTATTTAGTACTAATTGACGTATATATGAATGCAGTTGGGAGAAATAGTGAAAATACTGATCAAGCTACGCAGTTAGTCGGGGAATCAAAAGCGAAGGTATGTAAAGCTAGTTTCCTCGGCAAGTTAGTAGTCTCGCAATAGTAAGATAGTTCAAAGGCCAGTAGAATGTTTCAGAAGTCGTGTGTTATGTTTAGTATGAATATTAGTACGATATTGGAAGCATCATATTGTATATAGCGTGAAACTTGCTGGTATAAATTCTAATACAAATTGTTAGGACATGTACGGCATGCCCAGTATGTGATTTAGTACAGAAAGTTAGGATCCTATCGTATTCATTTGGAACTCAGTAAAGCGATATAAGTATCTGTAAGGTATCTCAGAAGTAGAATGGTAGATTAAAATGAAGTTTAGGAAGCATGTTGGAAATAATAAATCATGTTATTATGAAACTCAATTATACAGCATGATTCCCTGCGGAAAAACTATATCTTGTTCAACATTAGACTCAGCACAGTATGTCAGGAGATTGTATGCATATACCATTATCACTCTCAGCATGTATTAAATACATATATATCACTATCACCAGTTCAGCATATAGTATGTACAGATACATTATCATCACTAGCTTCAGCATGTGATATACGTAGTCAGTATTACTAGTTGAGACCACTGTTTTGTCTTGGGGTTGGATTACCTAGCATTCATGAATGCCCCAGGGTTAATAACTATAGCGACTCGTCCGCCAGAGGGCGAGGATACGTCACTCTACGGAGTGGCATGCCGTCCCACAGGCGACGAAGATGGGATACCGGTTTCCCCATATTGTGCCTTGGTCGGCCTTTATACACCCCCGTCGAGCGGGTACGCCTGGGGTGTTGATTCAGGTGTCCTCCGGACTCAGGTACAGTTATAGTCAGGGGCTCAGCGAGCCCAAGTGCATACCCAGGGGATCGGTAGGATACTTATAGTTATTATTGGAGATGGGATGACTGGGGTAGGGGTATAGATTGCGTGTTGATTGTACCTCCTAGCTTATGGTGGCCGGGTAAGGTTTGTGTGTGCTATGTTATGTTATGTTATGTTATGCCATGTTACACTAGATACGAGTAGATCGACAATAGAGCGACACATTTCCAGGTATGACTCCTACTCCTTCCAGCATAGTTGAGAATAGACTTAACTTTACATTTTCAATCAGTTTAGTCTATTCCTTTCCATTTCAGTTTCATCAGTTGTATTGTTGTTTTCGGATATTTTTCAGTTGTTGTTTTGCATACTCAGTACCAGCGGTACTGACGCCCCTTGGGGGTGCTGCATTACTTGCCTGCAGGTACTCATAGACGAGGAGGCGATCCCTCATGATTCCAGCCAGCTACTGAGTATTCAGCTCCTGTCATCCGGAGTCTGATTTCCAGAGGTGTAGCTCTTTTCTTTTTTGTACAGTACGGGTAGGTCGGGGCCCTGTCCCGATCATTTCTATTGTTACTCTTAGAGGCTTGCAGTTTGTATATTATCTTCCCGTGGTCAGTTGAGCCGGTCGTGTGAGGCCGTGCAGTTGTATAGCTGTTTAGTACTTCTGTTTCTTTTATGTTGGCCGTGTGGGGCCATAGCTTGACAGTAGTGGTGACCTTGTCGGTCATGTAGCTTTTCAGTATTCCCTTGTTTAAGTTTCAGATGACTAGACAGCATGTTGGCCTTGTCGGCCCGCATAGGTTCCTTATTATGAGTACGTTCTGGTCAGCTGTTATTACAGGTACAGGTGGCTATAGGCCAGTTGGCCGGAGGCTGTGTTTACAGCTGTTATATAGCCCTTTGTTTCCAGAAATCTGAGTTAGAGCTAGCCAGGCGCCAGCTGTACTTAGGCTCACCAGTTAGTAGTCCAGGTTTTACTAGGGCACCAGGTGCCAGTCATACCCCCCAAGGCGGGGCATGACAAACATGGTATCAGAGCAGGTCGTGTCCCAGGGAGTCTGCAAGTCGTGCTAAGTAGAGTCATGTCTATGGATGTGTTGTGCACCACATACTATAGGCAGGAGGCTGCGAGGCATGATAGGATGGTTACTCTTTTTTCTCAGTCGGTCGTGCTATAGAGCAGTGTAGTATAGGGTTGAGTCCCCCCAAAAAAACTTATCATATTCTTTGTCTACAAATAATGTCAGACCAGCGATATCCTATCACAAGTCGGAGCTTAGATATTGCAGCAGGGGAAGGCACCAGCAGGATGCGTCACCCCCGGTTAGACACAGCCCGATCAGGGGGCACTACAGAGGCATCAGCCCAGCCTTCTCAGCAGTCTCCACCACATCATGAGTCACTTGGGGCGACACTACCTCCAGCAGTCCCTATACAGATACCTTTCGACCATGAGGTTAGGAGTGCTGTAGTCATGTTAGCATAGATAATGGCTGCTCAGCGTCAGCCTATGCCGTCTACAGTTGCGAAGTCGTCAGGAGGGCCCGGTAGTTTGAGTGTTTGAGAGTTCTTGGCTCTAAATCCCCCACAATTTGCAGGTACGGACCGGACAGAGGACCCTCAGGATTTTCTAGATCAGATGCAGAGAATTTTCAGGGTTATGCATGCCACGCCTACAGAATCGGTTGAGTTGGCAGCATTCCGATTACGGGACATCGCCGTATTGTGGTATGAAAGCTGGGAAAGGTCCCGAGGGAGAGATGTTTCCCCTCCGACCTGGTCAAGCTTCTCAGGAGCGTTTCTGGATCACTATTAGCCATGGGAGATTCGACAGGCCCGGGTGGACCAGTTTCTACATCTAGACCAGGGGCCATGAGTGTTCGGGAATACGCCTTGCGGTTTGATTCTTTGGCCCGGTACGCACCGTCCTTTGTTGATACCATGGCATCCAGAGTACACCGCTTTATCATAGGGTTGAATCCAAAATATGTTGAGACTTGTATTACGGCCACATTGCAAGAGGACATGGATATTGCCTGAGTTCAGGCATTTGCTCAGAATATTGAGGGCATCTGGCAGCGGCATCGGGAGAATAGGAGGACCAATCAGGAACAGTGCCGCAGGGACAGGCCAGTTGAGTTACAGAGGGAGGCTCGAGGAGGACCTAGGCCACGATTGTTAGATAGGCCACCCAGGCCCCCGCCTCCACCACAGCCACAGAGGGTTAGCTTTAGCCGCTGGGGGAAGTCAGAGACCGACAGAGGCTCGCAGATTGCAAATTCACCATTATAGAGGAGGGAGGAGCAGAGTAGGTATACCCTACCACTTTTCCCTATATGCAGCCAACTCCATTCTGGAGCATGCAGGTATGGCTCCACCGGATGTTATATTTGTGGCCAAGAGGGCCATCTGATGAGAGATTGCCCAGCCAGAGGTCAGGAGGATCGAGATAGACAGGACAGGACATCCGCAGGGTCACGAGCTACAGCATCCTCGGCAGGGCGCAGGCCCTCAGTGTCGGCAGGCAGGGGTCGGGGCAGATCAGGGGCCTCCAGTGTGGGTGCGGGTCCAAGCCGCACATATGCTTTACCAGGAAGGCAGGATTCAGAAGCGCCACCTGATGTTGTGACAGGTATGATAACTATTTGCTCACACCCTGCTTATGTATTGATTGATCCAGGATCTACCTTGTCCTACATTACTCCATTTGTGGCTTGAAAGTTCAATATTGCACCAAAATTATTACAGCAGCCCTTTGCGGTATCCACGCCCATCGGTGACTCCATTATAGCTAGCAGAATTTACCGAGGGTGTGCAGTGGAGGTTTCTCACCGCCAGACTACAGTGGATTTGGTAGAGTTAGAAATGATTGATTTCGATGCCATTATGGGTATGGATTGGCTAGTGCCATGCTACGCCAATGTAGAGTGTTGGACCAAGATGGTCCGATTCCACTTTCCAGGAGAGGTAGTGCGAGAGTGGAAAGGTAGCACAGCTACTCCAAAAGGTAGATTTATTTCCTACCTTCAGGCGAGGAAACTGATAACTAAGGCATGTATCTACCACCTAGTCTGGGTTCAGGATGTCCGAGCAGAATCTCCCACACTCCAGTCTGTTCCGGTGGTGAATGAGTTCCCTAACGTGTTTCCAGATGAGTTACCTGGTATTCCCCCAGAGAGGGAAATAGATTTCGCTATTGACTTATTACCAGGCACTCAGCCCATATCAATTCCTCCTTATCGTATGGCTCCTGCAGAACTCAGAGAGTTGAAGGAGCAGTTGAAAGATTTGCTAGATAAAGGTTTTATCAGGCCGAGTACTTCGCCATGGGGTGCGCCAGTTCTATTTGTGAGGAAGAAAGATGGATCGCTCCGTATGTGCATAGATTATCGGCAGTTGAACAAAGTTACAGTGAAGAATAAGTATCCGCTTCCCAGAATAGATGATTTGTTTGATCAGCTGCAAGGGGCCAGATACTTTTCCAAGATTGACTTGCGGTCCGAGTATCACCAGGTTTGAGTTCGTGAAAGAGATATTCCCAAAACGGCGTTCAGGACCCGATATGGACACTTCGAATTTCTAGTTATGTCCTTTGGGTTAACGAATGCCCCAGCAATATTCATGGACCTGATGAACAGTATTTTCAGACCATACTTGGACCTATTCGTGATCGTGTTTATTGATGACATTCTGGTGTATTCTCGCTCCGAGGCAGATCACCGGACTCATCTACGGACAGTGCTTCAGACTCTTAGGGACCGCCAGTTATATGCTAAGTTCTCCAAGTGTGAATTCTGGCTGAACTCAGTAGCCTTCTTGGGGCATATTGTGTCGAATGCTGGTATACAAGTTGACACGAAGAAGATAGCAGCAGTTAAAACTTGGCCTAGGCCTACCACTCCGACCGAAGTTCGCAGTTTTCTGGGGTTAGCGGGATATTACAGGAGGTTTGTTGAGGGATTCTCTACCATAGCGGCACCTCTAACCATACTGACGCAGAAAGCAATGAAGTTTCAGTGGACAGAGGCATGCGAGCAGAGCTTCCAGGAACTGAAAGATAGATTGACCTCCACCCCAGTGTTAGCCTTGCCGGAAGGTACAGAAGGGTATTCAGTGTATTGTGACGCATCAGGCATTGGGTTGGGTTGTGTGTTGATGCAGCATGGTAAGGTAATTGTGTATGCTTCCAGACAGCTGAGGAAACACGAGAAAAATTACCCTACCCACGACCTGGAGTTAGCCGCAGTGATCCACGCCTTAAAGATATGGAGACATTACTTGTATGGCGTCCATGTGGACATTTTCACAGATCATAAGAGCCTACAGTATATCTTCACCTAGAGGAAGCTGAATTTGCGACAGCGTCGCTGGTTGGAGTTATTGAAAAATTATGACGTGGACATTCTGTATCATCCGGGGAAAGCCAATGTTGTAGCAGATGCTCTCAGTCGTAAGTCCATGGGGAGTTTGGCGTATTTGCAGCCTGAGCAGCGGGAATTGGTCAGGGAAATACATCAGTTAGCTAGCCTAGCCGTTCGTATAGCAGACACAGAGGACAACAGAGCGGTAATTCAGAACACCACCATGTCATCATTAGTTGTGAAAGTAAAAGAACGAGAGTATGAGGATCCTGACCTGATCCAGCTTAAAGACAGAATCCAGTAGGGGAAAGTGCTAGATTTCCAGGTAACAGAGGATGGAATGTGTTCGGTTCGTGTTATATGGGTATATAACTACACGCAAGTGCACATGGTCGAACAAGTAGTAAAGTGGCTTAAGTAAGCCAAGTATCGATCCCACAGGGACTGGGATGAAGTGCAATCTGCTCAAGTGTACTATATTTCAATTCTAAAAATGCAGACAACAGTGTAACCAAGAGTTTAATATTTTCATTTCTAATAATTATGCTAAGTCTAAACAATTATCTAATGTGAGTCTGACTATGAAGGTGAGCATGCTGAGGTTAACGAACATGTAATGAAATTAATTACCAATATCATTTAGTTAGTCTTTTCCTCCGGTTGCTAGTCAAGAACTACTGCCAATGGATTAAAACTCTCGTATTTGACCCAACTTAAGAATCAAGAACCATCCACCTACATTTCTGTGATTAAATGTAATTCATGTTCTAGCCATACAACACCGATTCCTAAATTGACTAATACGACTTACAGGTATATTTCTATCCTGAAAGTAAATCAATTCCCAATTTTTCCAAACCAAGAAAGGATCATATCCTATTAATTCACAACTTTCCAATTTCTTGCTCTCTCGAGTGAAATCGGACTTTTTAGATGTACATTAACGTAGGCCACAAATTAATGCAGTAAGAACAAGAATCAATAGAACAACCATGGAAGAAAAGATGAAAAACCAAAGAATCAATGATCACATTTCATTACAAGTGTTCATAACCTCAGCAAGAAGAGGAATTAGCCACTCATTTGTGGATTAAACATCGTTAAATGAGTGTTAAACATACAAGCAATTGAATACAAGGAGAAGGAAAGAGAGAAAAACCCTGATAATTTCGTCCCCTCAACTGCCTGTAACCCACGTTTTTGCTACACCAAGTCAGAATATCTCCAATAAAACCTAAGTGTGCTATTTATAGTAGTGGGACTTTTTCCCGGAATAACAAGCAACGTGTCACGGAGTGCATCGCGGAGCACTGCCTCCGTGACACGCCACTGACGCGAAAGCTCTTTGGAAATCACCCAAAATTGGCCTCGGCAGCACCCTGCCGCATTGGCAGCGTGTCACACTGCTTGGGTAGCGCGTTCACACCTCATTGTCGCGCAGCCAGCCTACCGTGGCACGTTGCCAACGTGCAGGTGGGCTGTTTTGTGCCTCCTCTTTGCCGACGTTCGCGGGTTAATTCCGTTTCCAAGCCTCTACTTCACCAACTCATGGATTAGTTGTTTAAAAGTCATCAAAACCTACAAAACAAAGGCTAATCATGTTGGTTAGCACTTATCCTCACATTCATATAAAATTACATGAAAATGTATACAATTACTTAGATAAACAAGACTAATTTAAGTCATAAAGCGTATCTCGGGCATGCTGTTTTTGCCCGTGATCACAACCCCACACTTAAAGCCTTGTTCGTCCTCGAACAACCTTTTACATATCATGCATATGGAGACTCCCACATAACTAATTTAGCAAGATAATTCAAGTTACGGCTATAATGATTACGTAAGGTAACAAGCTACAAATAGAGCATGCACGATTTAATCATCAAATTGAAGTACAACTATGTTAAGACTTCTTAACCTCCAAAATCGACTCTCAATCTTAGCAAACTCATGCAAATCAACTGATTAAGAAATCTCACATGAATTATATCCTTCATTCAACATGTGCCCTCACGGAAAGAGAGTTACCCAATTTCACACGCAAAAATAATTTTTATATCACAACATGTGTGGGTATATGAATAGAATTACGCTCACTCTCACAAAGAATTCACATGCATTATGTAATCACCCATAAGCTTGCCCTTAGTGTTTTATTCCACTAATTTAAGGATGTATGAGTGTAAGATCAAGTAGGATTTTTTAGGTTGTAATGTAACTCAGGTGCGGGTAGGTACTATTATGGTCGATAATAGTGACTATCTTTCCTAAGCGCTTTTAATACATCATGCCTTCATTACGGACTTCCCTTCCCTTACTTCACCTTTTTCTCCTTTCAGCTTTCTTTTTCCTCTTTTGTTCCCCCTTTCTTTGGGCACTTTTAGCTTATTAGTAAGGAGTTCTATAAGTAACTTTTCATTTATTTATTTTCTTACTCCCTACTAATACTCACCCGTATTCAAACAAGTGCACCCTTGCCCTTTCTCAACTTTTACAATTGCTACTTTTCCTTCTTTTTCATTCTTCTCACTCCTTTACTCTTTCGGATTTTTCCTTTAAGCGCTTATGAGTTTTGGTTCAAATTCAAGGCTAATGAAAGAAAAAGGATTAAGCTTATGTTGCAGCTGTCAAAGAATAGGCTCAAGGCTCAATGGGGTTAACTAGGATTAATTTTTCAAGGTAGGTAAAATGAGGGATAAAAATTTGGTTCATTCAAAGAAATGCCTAAATCATCTCGTACAATTCACATCCTTCCTTTCGTTTTATAAACACACCAGGCAAGTTCTAGACAATCCACAATAGCACAGAATACTCAAAAACCTTACACTCATGGCACATGCTAAAATCAAGACAAACTCAGCAGACTCTTACTCAGCTAATCACAAGAATTCAAAATTAAGCTTCAATCATATTGAGTCAAATTCAAGAACCTAAGTGTCTCACACAAAGTTATACATTTGCATGCTTCAACACTGAACATACTTGCCTCTTACAATCACGTATAGCACATAGCAAGAACATCAAGCACCAATTAGTAATGGTTTCAACAACCCAAAATCTATCGACTAATTTTTCCTCAAGACGGTCGTCATCCATCCATCGTTGGAAACAGTCCCTAACTATGACTAAAACATTATATACAGACAAAGGAAAAAAAAATTTATTCTTCGGTTCAAAGACCCCCTTGTCGAAAAAGAACCGAAAAGAAAAACCAACGGGTGATGAAGTCATGCTTAACTCACAAAACATTTTCAATTTTCTCACAATCATTACATTCACCAAAATTCGTTAAGCACAAAAAATTGAAATTTCCCTTGAAATTTACCTCACCCCACACTTAAATCATGCTATGTCCTCATAGCATCAAATTAACATTTAAAGAGGGTGCGAAATACTCCCTGAGGCCTTTAGGCCTAGCTAATAGCATGCCTTTCTTCAACTTTGCACAAGTGGGTGTTCGACCCCACACTTTTTCTCTTCCATGCTTGTTAGCTTCCTCCTCCACGGGTACTCAGACTTCCCCTCCATCTGTGCTTAACTTTCCACCAAAACAACACAAGATGAAAAATAAATAAAATCAACTGAAATGCAAGAAATTAAAATGGTACCCATGTACCCTTGGGTTGCCTCCCAAGCAGCGCCTAATTTTACGTCGCGGCACGACGTACCAAGTTTCACCACTTTTTCTTCCAGCTTGAGGATATGAATCTCACCCCTAATTTCTTCTCTAATTTCCTCTTATGCTCCAGGGGTGGTGGTGAAAAATTGTAAGGACCAAGCAGTAGATGTTGCCTTTTGAACTTATTGGCCCTTAAGTAAGCGAAGTCATTTTGTTTCTCCGAGTCAGCAAATTTCAAAATATATGGGGCTTGGTCCTCCTCTAGACATTTCTCTATAAACTTGGAAGACTCTATTTCTATGTTGTCAACCAAACTTAATGTCGAAAAATGCATTGAGTGTGGTCCAATAAACCTCAACTCTGAAACTGCATTATGCTTGACCTCCTTACTTGTAAACACCTTCTCAGCATCGACATCTATCTCTCCATTAATGTCAAATGGGGGATACTCTATCTCTTCTTCCATGAATGCATTTTCCATGAGTGTGAGCCCATCGGGGACACTCAAGAGATTCTAATTGTTGGGCTTCATCCAAAAATTCACCCTTGTCTTCCTCTTGTAGTTCCTCTTGAATATCGGCTAAAATTGTTACCTGCAATTTATCACAAGCTTCAGCCTCGGCAACCATCTCCGTGAATTTGACGCTCATCCTTTCTAGAGCCTCTGCGTTCTCTTCTTGCTGAATTCTCAATACTGCCATCGCCTCCTTCATTGCTTCTGATTGCTCCAAGAGTTGTTTCAGCATGTCTTCTATTCGAGCTTGGCGTCCCAAGTCCTCATTTTCAGCATGCCTATATTCAGAAAAAACAACAGAAGGATCATAGTAGGGGCTTCGGGGAGGGGAATATGCATTCGGACAGCCATCCCAATGGCCATCTTGACCACCACATATATTGCACGTGTTATAGTGTTTCCACGAGTGGTGTCCTCCGCAATTCAGACAAGATTCACCAAAATATGAGTATCCACCATTTAAACCATTTGTATACCATGATGTCATGTCAATAAGGGTATCCGAAAAAGAAGAAAAATAAAATAAAATAAAAAAATAAAAAAAAATTAAAACAAACACTAAGACCAAGTTGTCAGCACTTAGAGAAAAAAATATAGTAAATTTACACTTAAGAAACTTTCACCAATTGCCAGTCCCCGGCAACGGTGCCAAAAACTTGTTCGGTTCGCGTTATATGGGTATATAACTACACGCAAGTGCACGTGGTCGAACAAGTAGTAAAGTGGCTTAAGTAAGCTAAGTATCGAACCCACAGGGACTGGGATGAAGTGCAATCTGCTCAAGTGTACTATATTTCAATTCTAAAAATGCATACAACAGTGTAACCAAGAGTTTAATATTTTGATTTCTAATTATGCTATGTCTAAACAATTATCTAATGTGAGTCTGACTATGAAGGTGAGCATGCTGAGGTTAACGAACATGTAGTGAAATTAATTACCAATATCATTTAGTTAGTCTTTTCCTCCGGTTGCTAGTCAAGAACTACCGCCAATGGATTAAAACTCTCGTATTTAACCCAACTTAAGAATCATGAACCATCCACCTACATTTCTGTGATTAAATGCAATTCATGTTCTAGACATACAACACCGATTCCTAAATTGACTAATATGACTTACAGGTATATTTCTATCCTGAAAGTAAATCAATTCCCAATTTTTCCAAACCAAGAAAGGATCATATCCTATTAATTCACAACTTTCCAATTTCTTGCTCTCTCGAGTGAAATCGGACTTTTTAGATGTACATTAACGTAGGCCACACATTAATGCAGTAAGAACAAGAATCAATAGAACAACCATGGAAGAAAAGATGAAAAACCAAAGAATCAATGATCACATTTCATTACAAGTGTTCATAACCTCAGCAAGAAGAGGAATTAGCCACTCATTTGTGGATTAAACATCGTTAAATGAGTGTTAAACATACAAGCAATTGAATACAAGGAGAAGATAAGAGAGAAAAACCCTGATAATTTCGTCCCCTCAACTGCCTGTAACCCACGTTCTTGCTCCACCAAGTCAGAATATCTCCAATAAAACCTAAGTGTGCTATTTATAGTAGTGGGACTTTTTCCCGGAATAACAAGCAACGTGTCACAGAGTGCATCGCGGAGCACTGCCTCCGTGACACGCCACTGACGCGAAAGCTCTCTGGAAATCACCCGAAATTGGCCTCGGCAGCACCCTGCCGCGTTGGCAGCGTGTCACGCTGCTTGGGCAGCACGTTGACACCTCATTGTCGCGCAGCCAGCCTTCCGTGGCACGTTGCCAACGTGCAGGTGGGCTGTTTTGTGCCTCCTCTTTGCCGACATTCGCGGGTTAATTCCGTTTCCAAGCCTCTACTTCACCAACTCATGGATTAGTTGCTCAAAAGTCATCAAAACCTACAAAACAAAGGCCAATCATGTTGGTTAGCACTTATCCTCACATTCATATAAAATTACATGAAAATGTATACAATTGATTAGATAAACAAGACTAATTTAAGTCATAAAGCGTATCTCGGGCATGCTGTTTTTGCCCGTGATCAGAATGCTGCGTTGTAAAGGCCGTCTATGTGTTCTAGATGTTTTAGGGCTCCGCCAGCAGATTATGAACGAGGTACATTACGCCCGTTATTCTCTACACCCCGAAGCGACGAAAATGTACCATGATATCAAGGAAAACTACTGGTGGCCAGGTATGAAAAGAGAAATTGCTGAATTTGTAGCCCAGTGTCCTAATTGCCAATAGGTGAAGGCGGAACACCAGAAACTAGGCGCGTTAACTCTGGACATAGTTGTGCCTCTTTGGAAATGGGAGGCAGTAAATATGGATTTGTGGCAGGATTACCTCGTACCAGACAAAGACATGACTCTATCTAGGTGATAGTTGACAGATTGACCAAATCAGCTCATTTCCTGCTAGTGAGAACTACCTTCTCGGCCTAAGATTATGCTGAGTTGTATATCCGAGAGATAGTTAGATTGCACGGAGTGCCAGTATCCATTATTTCAGACAGAGGAGCATAGTTTACGGCTAGATTCTGGCAGTCGTTTCAGAGAGGTCTGGGTACGCAGATTAAATTGAGCACTGCATTCCACCCTCAGACAGATGGACAGGCTGAACGCACCATTCAGACGCTCGAAGATATGTTGCGAGCGTGTGTGCTAGATTTCGGTGGTAGCTGGGATGAGCATTTGCCGTTAATTGAATTTTCTTATAATAATAGCTATCATTCGGCTATTCGGATAGCGCCTTTTGAGGCTTTATACGGGAGAAAATGCAGATCGCCGGTTGGCTAGTTTGAAATAGGAGAGCCAGCATTGTTCGGACCAAACATTGTTCAGCAGTCAGAGGAGAAGGTAAAGCTTATAAGAGAACGCCTACTTACTGCACAGAGCCGCCAGAAATCATATGCTAATGTGCGGCGCAGAGACCTGGAATTTAATGTGAATGACTGGGTATTTCTGAAGGTATCTCCGATGAAAGGGGTGATGAGATTCGGCAAGAAAGGTGAGCTCAGTCCGAGATTTGTTGGACCTTATCAGATTCGACGAAGGATAGGCCGAGTAGAATATGGGTTGAACTTGCCTCCAGAGCTGGAATCCGTTCATCCGATCTTTCATGTATATATGCTGGGGAAAAGCATAAGAGACCCATCTAGAGTAGTCCCAGTCCAGGTTATGCAGGTTACAGAAGAGCTGGCCTATGAAGAGGTTCCAGTAGCTATCCTAGACAGACAGATTCGTAGATTGAGAACTAAGGATATTGCGTCTGTCAAGGTATTGTGGCGTAACAGGAACTGAGAGGAGATGACGTGGGAGGCTGAGGAAGATATGAAGATTAGATATCCTCACTTATTCCAGGCCTATTGAGGCGACAGGTACGTTCGTATTATTACTTATGTAGTACTTTATGGTTGTATATGTGTAAATGAGAAAGATTGATGTTTAGCTATCGAGTGAACTTTATAGTATTGTGTGGAGTACCTGTATTGGACTTTTCTGTGTTTCAGGTTTTTGCTATAGTCCATACTACAGGGGAAACTCTGCCGAAATTTTCCTAAGTAGTGAGTTGAGAAGTCCTCTAGATGGGAGTTTACATTCGAGGTCGAATGTTCTTAAGGGGGGGAGAATGTTATACCCCATAAGATTCCCGACACCTAGATGGCCTATTCGCACGTTGGTTAAGCATATTTGAAAGCCATACGTGCTAGATAAAGGCCTGGGAAAAGACCGGACGAGAAACCTGTTGAACCATCACGGAAGGAGCCGGGGCAGAGCCCCTCTGCGATGGCAACGTGTCACGGAGGTGGAGCCTCCGCATTGGCTCCGTGACACGTTGGGGCTGTCAAGGCCCAAGTATATAAAGCCCCCACCTCGGTTTGTGATGTTGTATACTTCATTTAATTTCCAGGAAAACATAGAAACAGAGAGAGACGAAGAGGGGTAATATATTATCGTTCGATTACGCTGCCAAACGTAGTCCAAACTCAAATTAACTCCAGATACCGAGGTATTTAGCAGCAGGGAGCATTCCTACGGCTTTTGTTTCGCGAAATACGACCGACGAATCGTCGAGCTACCGGACTAAGGTAAGTAGAATTGCTCCAAATTAGTGTCTATGTGCTCCTAACCGTAAAGTGAATACTTCTCCCTTCTGGACTTCTGAAAAATAGAAAGTTTTCGACCATCTTTCGATAGGCCTATGTTTAGGCTATAATTATATCGAAAGAGACGTCGTCTTTCATAATTGTGATGTATTTAGTACTATTGACGTATATATGAATGCAGTTGGGAGAAATAGTGAAAATACTGATCAAGCTACGCCAGTTAGTCGGGGAATCAAAAGCGAAGGTATTTAAAGCTAGTTTCCTCGGCATGTTAGTAGTCTCGCAATAGTAAGATAGTTCAAAGGCCAGTAGAATGTTTCAGAAGTCGTGTGTTATGTTTAGTATGAATATTAGCACGATATTGGAAGCATCATATTGTATATAGCGTGAAACTTGCTAGCATGGTATAAATTCTAATACAAATTGTTAGGACCTGTACGACATGCCCAGTATGTTATTTAGTACAGTAAGTTAGGATCCTATCGTATTCAGTTGGAACTCAGTAAAGCAATATAAGTATCTGTAAGATATCTCAAAAGTAGAATGGTAGATTAAAATGAAGTTTAGGAAGCCTGTTGGAAATAGTAAATCATGTTATTATGAAACTCAATTATACAGCATGATTCCCAACGGAAAAACTATATCTTGTTCAACATTAGACTCAGCACAGTATGTCAGGAGATTGTATGCATATACAATTATCAGTCTCAGCATGTATTAAATACATATATATCACTATCACCAGTTCAGCATATAGTATGTACAAATACATTATCATTACTAGCTTCAGCATATGATATACGTAGTCAGTATTACTAGTTGAGACCACTGTTTTGTCTTGGGGTTGGATTACCTAGCATTCATGACCGCCCCAGGGTTTATAGCTGTATCGACTCATCCGCTAGGGGGAGAGGATACGTCACTCTACGGAGTGGCATGCCGTCCTACAGGGGACGAAGATGGGATGCCGGTTTTCCAATATTGTGCCTTGGTCGGCCTTTATACACCCCCGTCGAGTGGGTACGCTTGGGGTGTTGATTCAGGAGTCCTCCGGACTCAGGTACAGTTATAGTCAGGGGCTCAGGGAGCCCAAGTGCATACCCAGGGAATCGGCAGGATGCTTATAGTTATTATAGGAGATGGGACGAATGGGATAGGGGTATAGATTGAGTGTTGATTGTACCTCCCAGCTTATGGGGGCCGGGTAAGGTTTTTGTGTGCTATGTTATGTTATGTTATGTTACGCCATGTTACACTAGATACGAGTAGATCAACAATAGAGCGACACATTTCCAGGTATGACTCCTACTCCTTCCAGCATAGTTGAGAACAGACTTAACTTTACATTTTCAGCCAGTTTAGTCTATTCCTTTCCATTTCAGTTCCATCAGTTGTATTGTTGTTTTCAGATATTTTTCAATTGTTGTTTTGCATACTCAGTACCAGCGGTACTGACGCCCCTTGGGGGCGCTGCATTACTTGCCTGCAGGTACTTATAGACGAGGAGGCGATCCCTCGTGATTCCAGCCAGCTACTGAGTATTCAGCTCGTGTCATCCGGAGTCTGATTTCCAGAGGTGTAGCTCTTTTCTTTTTTGTACAGTACGGGTAGGTCGGGGCCCTGTCCTGATCATTTCTATTGTTACTCTTAGAGGCTTGCAGTTTGTATATTATCTTCCCGTGGTCAGTTGAGCCGGTCGTGTGAGGCCGTGCAGTTGTATAGCTGTTTAGTACTTCTGTTTCTTTTATGTTGGCCGTGTGGGGCAATAGCTTGACAGTAGTGGTGACCTTGTCGGTCACGTAGCTTTTCAGTATTCCCTTGTTTAAGTTTCAGATGACTAGACAGCATGTTGGCCTTGTCGGCCCGTATAGGTTCCTGATTATGAGTACGTTCTGGTCAGCTGTTATTACAGGTACAGGTGGCTATAGGCCAGTTGGCCGGAGGCTGTGTTTACAGCCGTTATATAGCCCTTTGTTTCCAGAAATCTGAGTTAGAGCTACCTAGGCGCCAGCTGTACTTAGGCTCACCAGTTAGCAGTCCAGGTTTTACTAGGGCACCAGGTGCCAGTCATACCCCCCAAGGCGGGGCGTGACACTTTTGTTGAATCTTGATCCTCTCGATACCTCGTTGGTTACTTTTCTAACCCTCGTTGCCAATGAATTTTCCAACTTTTCCACATAATAGGGGAATAAAGCTTCTTGAAGATAGGGATAGTATTTTAGAGATCTTTTTTAGTGAATAGTTTTTAGGAGAAACTTAGAAGGCTTAGAGTATTTTGGTCGAACTTTTTGTGTAGTGAGTTTATTTTTTTTTGCCTAAGCACTCTAGAAAAATAGGAGTGGTTCAATTCACCTCTGATCTAAGCAACATATATAAGCATATAAGGCAATTATAGCAAACAATAGCATGTAAAATCATGTAAAAGTTGACATTTCCTAAATGTTGGGTGACTCTTTTATGCCCAGGGCAGGCCTAGCAAATTGAAGGATGTATATGCCATTTTTAAATCAATCCATTATCCCCAAAATATGCTTTCATTAATAACAAATATAAGAGGCATAAGTATTTACAACCAAAATAGCACATGGAGATACATTTTCAAGGGAAGGAAAAATGTGAAACAAGCAATCCCATGTAGGGTACAGCAATAGATAAGTCTAACACCTCGAAGGTCCTTCGTTGGTTCTTGCTTTATTAGCCTTGTCCACTTCATACCATATGAAGTACCTGTCAATTACCAAGTGACTCCTGATCTCGGGCAGAATTATATGCCCAAGTGATACTCAAATGCTTCATTCCATCTTGTTTATACATTGATAATTGTACATTCTCATGTGATTTGTAGTTAAAATGTGAATTTATACTAACCAACATGATTAGTGTTGTTTTGCAGGAAAAATGGAATTTTAGGAAGCTAAGATGCATGTTGAGACAAAATCAGGAGTAGACTCATAAGCGAGCAGTGGAAAAGGCCCAGGTTATGCAGAAAATTAAGGGGCTCCGCGATGGAGCCGTGTCACACTGCCATCGCGGATGCATTCTGCCCCGGATGATGAAAATAGGCCAAGTTTCGGTGAAGGTTCGCGTTGGGGACGTGGCACATTGGCCAAGCCCCGTGTTGCACGTCGTGGCACGTTGGGCATAATTAACTGGAGGACCGGATTCCAGTGAGGGTCCGCATTTGTGGCATGTCACGGAGGCAGTGCTCCGCGATGCACTCCGTGACACGTTGCTTGTTATTCCGGGAAAAATTCCCACTAGTATAAATAGCACACTTAGGTTTATTTTTAATTATTCTGACTTGGTTGAGCAAGAATGTGGGTTACAGGCAGTTGAGGGGACAAAATTCTTAGGGTTCTTCTCTATCTCTTTCTTCTTTATTTCAATTGTTTGTATGATTAACACTCATTTAACAATGTTTAATTCACAAATGAGTGGCTAAATTCACTTCTTGCTGAGGTTAAGAACATTTGTAGTGGAATGTAATTATTGATCATCTTGGTTTTTCATCTTTTCTTCCATGGTTGTTCTGTTAATTCTTGTTCTTACTGCATTAATGTGTGGCCAATATTAATGTATATCTAAAAAATCCGGTTTGGGCTCGAAAGAGAAAGAAATTGGAAAGTTGTGAATTAATAGGATATGATCTCTTCTTGGTTTGGGAAAATTGAGAATCGACTTACCTTCAGAATAGAAATATATCTGAAAGTCGTATTAGTCAATTAAGGAATCGGCTTCGTATGGCTAGAACATGAATTTCTTCTTATCACAGAAATGTAGGTGGAAGGTTCATGATTCTTTAGTTGGGTTAAATATGAGAGTTTTAATCCATAGGCAATAATTCTTGACTAGCAACCGAAGGAAAGATTAACCAATTTGTATCAATAAATTGCTTCCCTGCATGTTCGTGTTAGCCTCAGCATGCTCATTACTACAGTTCAGACTCAAATTGTATATTTGTTTTAGACTAGTATAAATTAGGAAACAACCTCCCAAAAATCTTCTTGAAACTGTTGTCTGCATTATTAGAGTTAGAGTTTATTAACACTTGATTCGATTATTACCTTGTTCCAGTCCCTGTGGGATCGATACTTGGCTACTCTAGCCATTTTACTACTTGTTCGACCACGTGCACTTGCGTGTAGTTGCGAAACAGTGCGAACAAGTTTTTGGCGCCGTTGCTGGGGACCGGCAATTGGTAAAACTGTTGTCTTAAGTGTTAGTTTACTATTTCTTATTAGTGTTGACAACTTGGTCTTAGCTTGTCTTTTGCAGATATTGAATTCTATTGAACACTGGCAAGGGACAAGGAGTTGGTGGATTCACACTTAGAGCCAGAAAGACAATTCCATCGCCAAAGGAGAGAAGCTCTAGAGAGAAAGCTGCAGTTGCTCAAACAGACCATCCTGGAGCAACAACAGAATCCACCCATTGTAAGGGCAGTGTTAGTGCCCGAAGAAATGGCAGCTAGGCCGGTTCGAGAAGTGGCAATCCCACATGCTAGCAACGTTACATCTAGCATTCACAAACCTGAGCTAGGAGGGAGGTTCGAGCTTAAACAGAATATGGTGCAATTGCTGCACACCAGTGGGCAATTCACAGGTCTCCCTCACGAGGATCCACAACAACATCTCCAAAATGTTTTGGAGATAAGTGACACTTATATCCCCGTTGGAGTATCACCCGATTATGTCAGGCTTACATTGTTCCCATTTTCACTTTGGGGAGAAGCAAAGAGATGGCTGAAAGTTGATCCACCTAATTCCATCACTACTTGGGATGATCTTGCAAAGAAATTCTTCATACGGTTCTTTCCATCTGGTAAAACAGCAAGACTTAGAAGTCAAATTCTAAGTTTTAAACAGAGAGAGGGAGAGAATCTGTATCAAGCCTGGGAAAGATTCAAATCTATGTTGCAGGATTGTCCTCATCATCACCAATCTAATGATGTGCTGGTGCATATTTTCATAGAGGGTTTGGAACCCCACACAAAAATCTTGCTAGACTCAGCAGCTGGGGGACAAGCATTAGAAAAAACTTATGAGGAGTTGTATACCTTGTTGAACCGTATTTAGCAGGGAAATCCAGAGTGGAATGCGGACTCTTCTAGAGGAGGAACAAGGAAAGCGGCAGGAGTCTTAGAAGTGGATGGTTTTACAGCTATCGCTGCACAGATAGCTGCGTTACAAAATCAACTCAATACCCACTTCAGCTATTGTGTGCTGTATAGAGTTGTTGTTAGCTGGTTGTGTAAATATTGTTGTTTTATCGAAATTATCAATATTTGTTTTATCGAAATTATCGATATTTTTAAAAATTTTCGTGAAATCTTTCTTTTTTGATTGGGTTTCTCGGCGTTTGTTTTCGGTGCTTTTACTGAGAATAGTCCCATTGAACCGAAGTCGTAAATAGTGATCGTTCCCTATGATGGATGGATGAAGACCGTCTTAAGGGAAATGTAGTCGATAGGAGTAGATTTCTTTTGTTCTTTTTAATTTTTTTCTTTTGTTTGTTTGAATCCCAAACATGTCATTACTTTATGGTTTGAAATTCAGGTTGTGTGTTGTACATGATATTTAGAACGCAAAGGTGATTCGTATGAAAGCATGCAACTTTGTGAACATGTTGAGATACCTAGACCGTAGAGTTTGATTCGGTGTGATTGAGGCTTAATGTTTGAATTCCTGTAATTAGCTGATTGAAGAGTTTGTGAATATGTCTTGAGTTGAACATGTGCAATGAGTGTGTGGTGAGGTTTTGATTCTTCCATGCTATTGTGAAGTGTCTAGAACTTGCCTGGTGTGTGTACGAAATGAAATGAAGGATGAGTATTGTAGGAAAGGATGTAGGCACTTCTTTGATTTAACCGAATGTTTTTTTCATTATCGTACCTACCTTGAATGTACATCCTAGTTAGCCCATTGAACCTGTAGCCTATTTTTTTCTTTTGTCGAAAAGGTACAAACTGAGCTTAACCCCTTCTTTTCATTATCCTTGAATTTGATCCAAAACTCTTAAGCGCTCAAGAAAAGTAATTTTCCCACAGTGTCAAGGAGTGGTAATTGTGAAAAGAAAGGAAAAGTGGAAGTGGTGAAAGTAAAGAAAAGGTCAAGGGTGCACTTGCCGAATTTAATAAAAGGAAGATGTATAAGTAATCTTTGTTATTAAGTTGAGTGTGCTTAAAGATATGGGAATAAAAATAAAGAAAGACTTCAAGAATGGGAGGATGAAGGAAGAAACAATGCCCATAATGTGGTGGGATGTATGGAAAAGCGCTTAAGGGTGCTAGTTGTTATTATTGGTTAGCCCAGTATGTACTAGTTCCTTAGCTTATATTACAACCCGTTAAGTCCTACGTGATCTTACATCACTCGTCCTTATATTAGTGGAGTAATACACTAGAGGCAAGCTTATGGGTCATGACATGATGCATGTGAATTCTTTGGGAGAGAGAGCGAAATTGTGTTCATATGCCCCTGCATATAATGCTTTTGAGATCATATGATTGTAAAGGGGGAAATTCTCTTGTGTTGTGAGGGCACATGCTTGACAAGAGATTTAATTTCGTGTCAGATGTCTTGATCAGCTGATTTACTTGAGTTTGCCGAGATCGAGAGTCGACTCATGAGTCTAGGAGGTCTTACTGTGTTGAATGTCATTGTATTGATGAGACTATGCATGTTTTCTTGATGATTTGCTATGTAAATAATCGGTATAACCGTAGCTTGAACTATCGAGCCAAAGTAACTATGATTTGGTGTCAATTGCATGAGATGTGAGATTATTGTTCGAGGACGAACAAAGTTTTAAGTGTGGGGTAAGTGATCTTGGGCAGAATTATATGCCCAAGTGATACTCAAATGCTTCATTTCGTCTTGTTTATACATTGATAATTGTACATTCTCATGTGATTTGTAGTTAAAATGTGAATTTATACTAACCAACATGATTAGTGTTGTTTTGCAGGAAAAATGGAATTTTAGGAAGCTAAGATGCATGTTGGGAGAAATCGGGAATAGACTCGGAAGCGAGTAGTGGAAAAGGCCCAAGTTATGCAGCAAATTAAGGGACTCCGCGATGGAGCCGTGTCACGCTGCCATCACGGATGCATTCTGCCCCGGATGATGAAAATAGGCCAAGTTTCAGTGAAGGTCCGCGTTGGGGCCGTGGCACGTTGGCCAAGCCCTGCGTTGGACGCCGTGGCACGTTGGGCATAATTAACTGGAGGATCGGATTCCAGTGAGGGTCCGCGTTTGTGGCGTGTCACGGAGGCAGTGCTCTGCAATGCACTCTGTGACACATTGCTTGTTATTCCGGAAAAAATTCCCACTAGTATAAATAGCACACGTAGGTTTGTTTTTAATTATTCTTACTTGGTTGAGCAAGAACGTGGGTTACAGGCAGTTGAGGGGACGAAATTCTTAGGGTTCTTCTCTATCTCTTTCTTCTTTATTTCAATTATTTGTATGATTAACACTCATTTAACGATGTTTAATTCACAAATGAGTGGCTAAATTCACTTCTTGCTGAGGTTAAGAACATTTGTAATGGGATATAATTATTGATCATCTTGGTTTTTCATCTTTTCTTCCATGGTTGTTCTATTAATTCTTGTTCTTACTGCATTAATGTGTGGCCAATATTAATGTATATCTAAAAAATCCGGTTTGCGCTCGAAAGAGAAAGAAATTGGAAAGTTGTGAATTAATAGGATATGATCTCTTTTTGGTTTGGAAAAATTGAGAATGGATTTACCTTCAGAATAGAAATATATCTGAAAGTCGTATTAGTCAATTAAGAAATCGGTTTCGTATGGCTAGAACATGAATTTCTTCTTATCACAAAAATGTAGGAGGAAGGTTCATGATTCTTAAGTTGGGTTAAATACAAGAGTTTTAATTCAAAGGAAATAATTCTTGACTAGCAACCAAAGGAAATATTAACCAATTTGTATCAATAAATTGCTTCCTTGCATGTTCGTGTTAGCCTCAGCATGCTCATTACTATAGTTCAGACTCAAATTGTATATTTGTTTTAGACTAGTATAAATTAGGAAACAACCTCCCAAAAATCTTCTTGAAACTATTGTCTGCATTATTAGAGTTAGAGTTTATTAACGCTTGATTCGATTATTACCTTGGTCCAGTCCCAATGGGATCGATACTTGGCTACTCCAGCCATTTTACTACTTGTTCGACCACGTGCACTTGCGTGTAGTTGCGAAATAGCGCGAACAACTCCCAGCTAACTACATCTTACTTTCAAAACTCATCTTCTCTATATCATGACCTATTAGTTCATGCGATCATCCAACTCAATCAAACAATTTCTAGCATCCCATAACTCTTGCCTGGCTTGCTTCAACTCTTCTTTCAAATGGTGTATGGTCAAAGCATTCTCCCTATGCTGCCTACAATGAGCTATCTCACTCTCCTAGTACTTGTCTTAAAGCCTGTGGAGTCGAATTTGATGCTCGGATTCCTTATCAGTAATTTAGGTAGGCTCATTCGGATCGAGTATGAGAGTTCCAGCAGATTCTTCTTCAAACACTCTTTGTAAGTATCAGTACACTCAGGCCTTAACCTATTCTTGGCCATGAGCTCCCCAACTTCCCTCTTTCTCCAACCTCAGATGATGATATCTTTTAGTATTACTTGACCCTCTTTATGCTCGGTAATGTAACTAGTCATCTCTCCTACTTGAGGTGTCTCTTGCCTTATGTCAAGTTGTCTAAGGACTCTAGCGGGAACATAAGGATGAGTACACCTAAGGCCCGCAAGTACAAAGAAAAGAAATTTATTACCTCTAGTTGTGTACTTTCTAGGGTGTAGATCCATGATTTAACATTGCACATTGTTGTCTCTCAAACTACTAAACTGTTTAAACCAAAACCCTTGAGTTGGTTTCCTTTGAAACTTGTTCATGGAAAGCTGCCATTAGACTATGAAATGCGGAGTGGTCCATCCTCATTTGAATGATCTGGTTCTTTGGGATGAGAGGCTTTTAGCAAATGTTTAATCATCTACTATTTCAAAATAAGATTACATCCTTGGAAGAAGTGAGCTCCATTTTGACAATTTCCTAGAGCCCAATAAATATCGGCAACAATCATAGGAGCCAAAGTGTGATACTTGACTGCGGTTCCATACTCCAATCCGTCAAAAATGGCATATGTAGCAATAACAACACTTTGGTAGATGGTGCCTCTTGTTCCTTGAGGAAACACATAATCCAAAGTAGGCATACTGCCAATGCAAATGCTCCCCTACTTTTCCAATCCATTTCGGAGGCAAATTCATGTCCAAACTTCTTGAAAGCTCTATATCGTCTGAACTTATAATACAACTTACAAAGTGGGATATTTGGTCTTTCAAACCTACCCAACCAATCATCACTCACAAAAAAAATCCATCTTTCATTTTGTTGGCAGTTCCACACAACAAGGATTAAAACATCGTTATCAGGCATTTTCTTCCTCTTGTTACACATAGACACTCTCGTAGCTAGCCAAGACTTCATCAATAGTCAGGGTCAACTAAACATCCCCAAAGTAAAATATCATATTATTGTTATTCCAAAACTTGATTAAAACATGCACCATTTTGGGCTAGGTCTTCATATCCATAAGGGAAGGCAAATATCCAATGTGCATACTAATGATCGATCTATCCTCCTTGTTCATGTATTTCCACCAAACTCGAAGATAATCATCAGGCTCGGTAATAATTCTATATCTTTTGGTAGGGTATGGTTGGGTTATTTCTACAAAATAAACAAAGTAAGTTCCCTCTACCAAAGTGATAATGGATTAATTCAAGCGGCATATACTCCTTCAATTTTAACACATATGGATGATTGGCAATACTTGACTCGTAACTAATAGATGCAAGGTGGGCTTCTAATGGGCCCAATACCCCTTGAGTATTGGTCCATCCTAGGCCAATGCCTAAAAAATGGGTTTGGGCTTCGCTCTATCCTAGTGTCTAGAGTAGACTTTTGAAATGGAATGCGTTCCAAGAGGACTACTTGGATTAGAAATATGATAGTCATTAGATGCATAACGTATTAATAAATTATCAACATTTCAAGAAAAGGGATATTTGTGAAAAGGAGCCACGGGATCGCAAACCCCCCTTAAAGATAAATAAAAAATGAGTGATGTTTGGCGGAAATATATCATGACATGCAATGACAGTTTATATAAAAAGAAACCGATAAAGCATGATTTAACAAACAAATAAGGGTTATCCAAAAAATGTTAGAAATTTTTTTTTGATTAGTGTTATACCCCGAGAACTCAAAGATCGGACCCGGGAGTTGAAATAGGGAAAAGCTAAAAATTCAAGTTGCAGGCACAGAATGAGTCATTGGACGACTCGTGAGATCAGCCCACGAGTCGTCAGGTGGCTCGTGGGGAAGGCTAGTGAAGAGCAGGGAGTTGGAGGATAAGGGTTCCCCACGGGCGAGGGAGCGACTCGTGGTCAGTCACCACGAGTCGTTAGGTCAACCGTGGGGTAAGGATGTGTGAAAAATAGAATAGGCCAACCAGTGTACTTAATGGGAGGAGGCCACGACTCGTCATGTCAGGCAACGAGTTGTGGTATGAGTCGTTGGGTGGAATTCAAGTAAATTGGTATAAGGGAGGCAGTGTACTTGACGATTGGTGACCACGAGTCGTGGTCACCACTACCGAGTCGTTATGTTCTCCTTCATGAGCCCTAAGAGTTTGACAAGAAGTGTACCCGACGAGCCAAGTAATGAATCGTTTGGGAACGTAATGAGTCGTCAAGTCACCCGTTAGGGTCACCTAGCAGTTATACTCCTGCGATTTAGTAAGGGCTTTTTTGTAAATTTCTAAGATCCTAAGGCCTAAACTACGACATTTTGGGTTATGACTAGGGAAATTTAAAGGGGTTAAGTTCAGTTTTCACTTTATTCATTCATGCATGCAAGGTAGGGGAATTAAGGGAGTGATTCAAGCTTAGCATTCATCAATTCATTGATTTCTTCTTGGGTTATCAAGAGAGGTTAAGAACTAGTAATCCCAAGTATGTAGGGTTCTCAATGGGTGATTTCTTCCACACCCATGCCCCTCCTCTATGATATTTTTTATAAAAGTTTCATTAAAAACTCATGGGGTTTTGAATTTGATTTGCTTAAAATCTAATGATTTGACTATGGGTTTTGTGAATTTAAAATCTTATCATACTCTATGAGTTTTAATCAGCTTTTTTGATTTAAATTAATTATACTATTATTGATTTGGAATTTCTATGTATTTAAACCTAATTATGCATGCCCCATGATGAATCGATTTATGATATACTTACCCATTGATGATATTTATAAGCCCATCATGAATTTATTATGTTACCCATTATGATTTTATGAAATTCAAGCTATATGCATGATTTACAAGTATGTATGAACATTAAGAATCATGAATTATGTTTTTGGCCTACTCACGGCCTTATGTCATGCCTAGATCACGTATGTACAAGCATGTGTATGATTATCATGATTTAACTGGCCCATGAATTCATTTATGTTATACTATGAGCACTATATATGTTTTGGGAGTAGTATCGAACATCGAGTAGGTTCAGAGCCTAGGTTTTTCCCTGGATCTCATAAACTACGTGGCACCGTAGGTATGTTGGGACCTCCTATGGGACTGTCCCCGGACCAAATGGCCCTTTTCATGGAAATATTACACTTTCATGGTTCTATCCTTGGCAAGGTATGAACACCCTCCCGAATAGAGTTACAAGTCGGGCTTCATGTGTGCTCATATGGGGTATGTCAGTTAAGAGAATCTCCCACTGTTCCTCATGATTTATGCATGTTTATGATTATGTATATTGGCTCAAGTCATGTTCAATAAAGCTTTCTTCTTATGATTATGGGTACGATTGCATTACGAATGTTTTGAAAACCTTAAGCCTTACGTTATGTTATGATGTTTATGATATGAGCATGAAGTCCTACTCTTATGATCATTTATGAATTTTATATGTTTTAAATGTCTGTTTTACTTACCTCGCATGCTCAGGGCATTCCATGTTCTGACCGCATACTTTCTATGTTGTATCATTTCATGATATAGGGCATGCTCTCAAGCTCACCCTCCTTAGTAGCTTCTCAGAATTTGCTATCAGCTTAGTTGGTGAATCCTCATGTTCTGAGGGCCATATGTTTAGACTCTATTGTTCCTCTTTCAGTTTTAGTATCATAGGGTTAGTTGGGGAGTTATCCCATCAACCCGTCTATCATGATTAGAGGCTTTTTAGACTACCAGTTGTATTCAACCGTCATGTATGGATTATGTATTGTCCTTTCTCCGTATTTATGTCATGTTTACGTTTTCTTATGTTAAGTCTTTTGCTTATATGTTTGAATTAGATGTATGCTCATGCCATGGGTTTATTATGGGTCTCCTAGGGCTCCTTGTCCCGTGTCTACGATCCGGGTGTACGTTCAGGTCGTGACAAACTTGTTATCAAATCTTTAGGATTGAAGTGTCCTAGGGTGTCTGAAAGCCGTATTAAGTAGAGTCTTTTCATGGGTGTGAAGTATGAAAAAGAGGCTACTAGACGTTTAGGAAATGTTCCCTTCTTTCATGATTTATGTTATGCGATGAAGTCCTTTACTCTTCTAATTCTTGCTATTCGCGGTGCAGAATCATGCCTCCACGTCGAGTGAACGCCATAAGGAACGGTAATGGTAATGATCATGAGGATGCCCATGATGGTGAGCATCAACCAGCTCCACTCGTTCACGAGGAGCACGTACCAAAGCCAGCTACCCACGCTTAGTTTAGGGTAGCGATTCAGATGCTGACACAAGCCATGATAGCCTAGGTTCAAAATCAGACCGTAGCGTATTACCCGTAGAATGGGAATATGGCAGCAGCCAGGGTGACGGATTTGTTGATGATTAGCCCTCCAAAGTTCACGGGGTCAAAGGTGGACGAGGATCCACATGATTTCATTGAGGAGATTCTAAAGATCACCCAGGTTATGGGGGTGAACAATGGAGAGTGTGTTGACTTGACCTCCTACTAGCTAAAGGAGGTAGCTAACATATGGTTTACATAACGGAGAGATACCAGGGCAATGGGTGCAGTGATAGGCTGGGAGGAGTTTCACACAACATTTTTGGATCGATTCTTCCCTCGGTAGATGAGGGAGCTCAAAGCGGCCGAGTTTCTTAATTTGAAGTAAGGAAACATGTCCGTTTAGAGTACGCATTAGAGTTCACTCGATTATCCAAGTATGCTCCAGAGTTGGTAGAGGATCAGAGGGCTCAGGTGAGTCATTTTGTGCATGGGGTGGCGGACTACTTGGACAAAGATTGCAGGATCACCATGTTTAATCGGGATATTGACTTCCCCCATATTTTATTGCATGCAGAGCAGATGGAGTCGGTCTACCGAAGGCAGAGGGAGGCCAAGAGGGCCAGGACTGACAACTATGGGGTTTCTCAGGTCAGGTCAGGGGGTGGACAGCGTCAGCAGTCCCAACACAGGTCTATCGCTCTAGCTCCATCCTCGGCCAGCACGCCATCTAGGTTCAGAGGAGATCATAGGAGTAGGGCTTCAGGCTCGAGGGATCAGGGTAGCATGCAGGTGGAGCGCATTTTTCCAGCTTGTGCGAAGTGCGGCAAGAATCATCCCAGGAGGTTCTTAGTTGGCTCAGATGCGTATTTCAGGTGTGGCCAACCCAGGCACAGACTTAGGGATTGCCCCTTAGCCAGCTCATGGGTCGGTGGGACCCATGTGATAGCAGCCAGTTCTACCACTCCAGCAGCACGTCCCCCTCAGCAGGGTGCCTCTACTAGTTTAGCAGGCGGTCAGCGCCAAAAAAAGTTTTTAACTTTTAGTACACCGCCAGAAGCAGGAGGCTTCACCAAATATGGTCACTAGTATGTTGCAAGTATTCCATATTGATGCTTATGCCTTGTTAGATCAAGGAGCTACTTTGTCTTTTGTGACCCCTTATATTGCTAGTAGTTTTGGAGTTAGCCCTGAAATCCTATTAGAATCGTTCTAAGTCTCTACTCCAATCGGTGATTCGGTTGTAGCTAGGTGGGTGTATAGAGGTTTCCCCATTACAGTATTACATAAGGTCACCTCCGCAGATCTAGTAGAGTTAGCTATGACTAACTTTGACCTCATTCTGGGCATGGATTGGTTGTTTGCATGTTATGCTTCGGTTAATCGTAGGACTCGTGCGCTGGAATTTCGATTTCCGGGTGAGTCGGTGTTGGAGTGGAAGGGTAATTCAGCTGCACCAGCCGATCGGTTTATTTCGTTAAGGCTAGGAAAATGATTTCTAAGGGTTGCATGTATCACTTAGTTAGGGTTAAGGATGTTGAGTCTGAGACCCCGTCTATTTAGTCAGTTCCAGTAGTGTGTGAGTATCATGAGGTTTTTCCCGATGATTTGCCAAGTATTCCTTCAGAAAGGGAAATTGATTTCGGCATTGATCTCTTACCCAATACGCATCCCATCTCTATTCCTCCCTACAAGATGGCTCCAACCGAGCTAAAGGAGTTGAAAGATCAGTTGAAGGACTTATTAGATAAGGGCTTTATCAGACCGAGCAAGTCTTCATGGGGTGCACCAGTGTTAGTTGTCCGGAAGAAGGATGATTCTCTTCGGATGTGCATCGACTATCGGCAGTTGAACACGGTCACCGTTAAGAAAAAATATCCTTTACCCAGGATCGATGATTTTTTTGACCAGCTTCAAGGTGCCAAGTGTTTCTCCGAGATAGATCTCAGGTCCGGGTATCACCAGCTCAAGGTTCAGGAGAGTGACATCCTAAAAACCGCCTTCAAGACTCGTTATGGTCACTAAGAATTTGTTGTTATGTATTTTCGACTAAGCAATGCCCCTTCATCTTTGATGGACTTGATGAATAGGGTATTCAAGCAATATCTAGACATGTTCGTGACCGTGTTCATCAATGATATCCTTATATATCATTGAGAGTATATCATGTTCGTGATCGTGTTCATCAATGATATCCTTATATATCATGTTCATGATCGTTTTCATCAATGATATCCTTATATATCATTGAGAGGAGGAGCATGCCGCTCATTTGAGAGTAGTGTTGCAGACTTTCAAGGATCATCAATTGTATGCAAAGTTCAGCAAGTGTGAATTTTGGTTGGACTCTGTAGAATTCTTGGGTCATGTGGTATCGAGTGAGGGCATAAGGGTAGATTATCAGAAGATTGAAGCGGTAAAGAATTGGCCCAGACCTGTGAATCCTTCAAAAATTTGGAGTTTCTTGGGCCTAGCAGACTACTACCAGAGATTCGTAGAGGGTTTTTCATCAATTACAGCACCATTGACCAGGTTGACCCAGGAAAAGGTAAAGTTCCAATGGTTAGAGGCTTGTGAGAAAAGCTTCCAAGAGTTGAAGACTCGACTCACTTCAGCACTAGTGTTGACCCTACCCGAGGGTACCGATGGTTTTGTTGTGTATTGTAATGCTTCACGAGTCGGACTGGGATGTGTGTTGATGCAACATGGGAAAGTTATAGCATATGCCTCGAGATAGTTGAGAATCCATGAGAAGAATAACTCGACTCATGATCTTGAGTTGGTCGCGGTGGTGTTTGCATTGAAGATATGGTGGCACTACTTGTATGGGGTCCACGTGGATGTATTTACGGACCACAAGAGCTTGCAAAATGTGTTTACACAGAAAATATCAATCTTTGACAAAGGAGGTAGAGCTACTTAAGGACTACTATATGAGTGTTCTTTACCACCCGAGTAAGGCTAATGTGGTAGCGGACACACTTAGTAGGCTCTCTATGGAGAGTGTGTCCTACGTGTATGAGGGAAGGAAGGAGTTGGTAAAAGATTTCCATCGACTTGCAAGGTTGGGAGTTAGATTGGTCGACTCAACTTACGGCGGCGTCATTGTGCAAAATGGATCAGAATCATCCTTTGTGATGGATGTGAAAGAAAGTCAAGATGAGGATCCGATGTTGGTAAAGCTAAAGGAAGCCATCCGTAGTCAAAAGGTAGAGGTTTTCTCACAAGGGGGAGATTGTGTGTTGCGGTACCAGGGTCATCTGTGTGTTTCAGACGTAGGTGATTTGAGGGATCGGATATTGCATGAGGCACATGGATCCAGGTACTTTATCCATCTGGGTGCCACCAAGATGTATCATGATTTGCAGGAAATATGTTGGTGGAACAGCATGAAGAAGGATATTGCAGAATTTGTAGCCAAGTGCCCGAACTGTCAGCAAGTGAAAGTCAAGCATCAATGGCCGAGAGGCGTACTTCAGGATATTAGTATTCCCACTTGGAAGTGGGAAGAGATTAATATGGATTTCATTACAGGCCTACCTCATACTTGACAACACTACGATTCTATTTGGGTGATAGTAGAAAGGTTAACCAAGGCTGCACACTTCCTACCGGTCAAACCACAGATTCAGCGGATGATTATGCCAAACTGTATATCTGGAAGCTGGTGCGATTACATGGAGTGCCCTTATCTATTATCTTAGACCGAGGTACTCAGTTTTGGCAATTTTTTCATAAAGGGCTTGGGACTCAGGTTAAACTCAACATAGCATTTCATCCGAAAATTGATGGTCAGGTAGAGCGGACAATCCAGACTCGCGAGGACATGTTGAGAGCATTGTAATGGATTTCGAAGGTAGCTGGGATGATCATTTGCCCTTGATCGAGTCTTCTTATAATAACAGCTATCACTTTAGTATCCAGATGGCACCGTTCGAGGCTCTTTACGGGCGGAGGTGTACATCGCCCATAGGATGGTTTGAGGTTGGTGAGGCAGCGATGATAGGACCTGATTTGGTTCATGAGGCCATGGTGAAAGTTCAGATGATAAGGGACAGGCTGAAAACCGTTCAGAGTCGTCAAAAGTCATATGCGGATGTGAGAAGGAGAGAGTTAGAGTTCGAGGTGGATGATTGGGTGTTTCTGAAGGTGTCTCCAATGAATGGAGTCATGCAGTTCGGAAAGAAAGGAAAATTCAGTACCCGCTATGTTAGTCCCTACCGGGTTATGAAAAAAGTTCGTAAGATAGCATATGAGTTGGACTTGCCATCAGAGTTATCTTCAGTTCATCCCGTTTTTCACGTATCGCTCTTGAAAAAGTGCTTGGGTGATCCATCGTTAGTTGTCACGGTGGAAAGCGTTGGAGTGGGAGGTACTCTCAGTTATGAGAAAATTCCAGTTGCAATTTTGGATCATCAGGTTCAGAGGTTGAGGAACAAAGAAGTAGCTTCGGTAAAGGTGTTATGGAGAAATCAGCATATTGAGGGAGCTACATGGGAAGCCAAAGCAGCTATGATGGCCAAATACCCTCACCTGTTCCCTACCGGCTCAGATTTAGTTTGAGGTATCAGTTCTTGCCCTAATTCTCTAATCAGTTTTCATGTGTAGTTCATGTGCGCAAGTTTGATTTATGTTATGATAAATGTATGTGATGTCTGAATTCAGTTCAGTTGTGTAGCTCTTTTTGGAGGTAGTCATTCCGTCAGATTTCGGTTACAATAATTAGTATTTGAGTATGATAATTGTATATTTCTGTTTCCTTCTTGTTTCTAACATTCGAGGATGAATGTTCCCAAGGGGGAGATATTGTTATACCCCAAAAACTCAATGATCGGATCTGGGAGTTGAAATGGAGAAAAGCTGAAAATTCAAGTTGCAGGTACAGAATGAGTCATTGGACGACTTGTGAGATCAGCCACGAGTCGTCAGGTGGCTCGTGGGGAAGGCTAGTGAAGATCAGGAAGTTTGAGAATAAGGGTTCCCCTCGGGCAAGGGAACGACTCATAGTCAATCACCACAAGTCGTTAGGTCAACTGTGGGGTAATGGTGTGTGAAAAATGGAAGAGGATAACTAGTGTACTTAACGGGAGGAGGCCACGACTCGTCATATCAAACGAGTCGTGGTATGAGTCGTTGGGTGGAATTCAAGTAAATTGGTAAAGGGAGGCAGTGTACTTGACGATTGGTGACCACGAGTTGTGGTCGCCACTACCGAGTTGTTATGTTCTCCTTCATGAGCCCTAAGAGTTTGACAAGTGTGTACCCGACGAGCCAAGTAATGAATCGTTTGGAACGTAATGAGTCGTCAAGTCACCTATTAGGGTCACCTGGCAGTTATTCTCATGCGATTTAGTAAGGGATTTTTCATAAATTCCTAAGGTCCTAAGGTCTAAACTACGACGTTTTGGGTTATGAATAGGGAAATTTAAAGGGGTTAAGTTCAGTTTTCACTTCATTCATGCATGCATGCAAGGTAGGGGAATTGAGGGAGTGATTCAAGCTTAGCATTCATCAATTCATTGAAATTTCTTCTTGGGTTATCAAGAGAGGTTAAGAACTAGTAATCCCAAGTGTGTAGGGTTCTCAATAGGTGATTTCTTCCACACCCATGCCCCTCCTCTATGATATTTTTTACAAAAGTTTCATTAAAAACTCATGGGGTTTTGAATTTGATTTGCTTAAAATCTAATGATTTGACTATGGGTTTTGTAAATTTAAAATCTTATCATACTCTATGGGTTTTAATCAGCTTTTTTGATTTAAATTAATTATACTATTATTGATTTGGAAGTTCTATGTATTTAAGCCTAATTATGCATGCCCCATGATGAATCGATTTATGATCTACTTACCCATTGATGATATTTATAAGCCCATCATGAATTATAACTTAAATCATGAATTTATTATGTTACCCATTATGATTTTATGAAATTCAAGCTATATGCATGATCTACAAGTATGTATGAACCTTATGAATCATGAATTATGTTTTTCGCGGACTCACGGGCCTTATGTCATTGCTAGATCACGTATGTACAAGCATGTGTATGATTATCATGATTTAACTGGCCCATGAATTCATGTATGTTATACTATGAGCACTATATATGTTTTGGGAGTAGTATCGAACATCAAGTAGGTCCGGGGCCTAGGTTCTGCCCTGGATCTCATAAACTACATACCACCGTAGGTATGTTGGGACCTCCTATGGGACTGTCCCTGACCCAAATGGCCCTTTTCATGGTGATATCACACGTTCATGGTTCTACCCTTGGCAAGGTATGAACTCCCTCCCGACTAGGATTACAAGTCGGGCTTTATGTATGCTCATATGTGGTATGTCGGTTAAAAGAATCTCCCACTATTCCCCATGATTTGTGCATATTTATGATTATGTATATTGGCTCAAGTCATGTTCAATAAAGCCTTGATCTTATGATTATGAGTACGATTGCATTACGAATGCTTTGAAAACCTTGAGCCTTACGTTATGTAATGATGTTTATGATACGAGCATGAAGTCCTACTCTTATGATCATTTATGAATTTTATATGTTTTAAATGTCCATTTTACTTACCTTACATACTCAGTGCATTCCACGTACTGACCGCATACTTTCTGTGTTGTATCATTTCATGATACAGGACCCAACTCTTAGGCTCACCCTCCTCAGTAGCTTCTCAGAGTTTGCTATTAGCTTAGTTGGTGAATCCTCATGTTCCGAAGGCCATATGTTCAGACTCTATTGTTTCTCTTTCAGTTTCAGTATTGTAAGGTTAGTTGGGGAGTTGTCCTATCAACCCATCTATCATGATTAGAGGCTTTTCAGACTACCAGTTGTATTCAGTCGTCATGTATGGATTATGTATTGTCCTTTCTCCGTATTTATGATATGTGTACGTTTTCTTATGTTAAGTCTTCTGCTTATATGTTTGAATTAGATGTATGCTCATGCCAAAGGTTGACTTGGGTTCTCTTGGGGCTCCTTGTCCTGTGTCTACGATCCGGGTGTACGTTCGGATCATGACAGTTAGAACCTATATGAATCCCCCGCAGAGTTGCCATCTGTTATGATCCATTTTTAAACTTGCGTTCAAAACTCTTTCATAACTTGGCAATTTTGTGGAAAAGATAGAGTCGTCACCTAATTATTACGAAAATTAAGAGATAATTATTATAAAGATATTTTCAAATACCTTTATTTAAAATCAGATTCTGAGTAAGGGTTTAAATGATCTTTTAAAGAAGGTATTAGGCACTTTAAAAAAATTCGCAAATACGATTACTGGCGTATTTAAATATATGTGGCTAAAATAACAATGTATTTGTAAAAAAAATTGAAAATCAGAAAACAAAAGTATTTGACTATTAACGAGTTAAATGAAATATTATTTGAAGACTTGTCTTAATAGACCCAAAAACCTTGGATTAGTCATCCCAACTTTAATTTTTTGGAAAGGCCCCTGAAATAAAGAACTAATAAAACCCTATCTCAAATCAAACAATATAGTCCAAGATCTTTGAAAAAATGAATGATTTTAATATAAACTGCATTCGTGTTATTAAAAAAATGTTCGAGTATAGAAAGACATATGACCTTGAAATAAGCTTTGTTAAAAAATCGTAAGTCACAAGGGATTATTTATTTAAGATATGGGAGATTTGGACTTCTCAAAATATTTTGGCAAAAAAAATAAAATAAAATAAAATAAAATAATAATAACAATAATTGGCAAGTCATAATTTCGCTTCACTATTTTTATTTTTATTTTTTACTTCTTTTGGGTACTCATCTAGATCAAGTAAAGGAAGGAAAAGTAAAATGTTAGTATTACACATTCAAAAGTACAGTAAAAAAATCAAAGCTGAATGATTTGGGCTTCTCGGCCCAAATCTGAAGGCTATGCAATGTTGCTTTGCTTGCGGGTTCAATATCTTCTTTCTGCTCATTTATTTCTGATAGACTCAATGAGTATTGTGTTGGACTTTAGCCCGACACAAGATGTGCAGGAAGTAGAAGAGTCCAACGGACTCAATTGCGGTGCTACATGCATCAAAATAAAAATCAGTGAGCATCAAAATAATTATCCATCTCATGGTAAAAAAGAAACTATCATATAAGTAGCCAATAAATCATGTCTAAATTCTGCATGGAATTTATATTCTAAATAAAGCTTAATCGAGTGAAAACTTCAATCATGCACCTCCTACTGAATTCGACATGCATTACTTAAATGAAAATTCATTACTTAGACAAAATAAGCTAACAGTTCATACTTGCACATACAATAATAAAATCGGATTTTTAGCTCTTTACTCAATTATACTTCCAGCAAGCAAACATTGTATTCTTTTTTTGGCATTATGGATAGTATATTTGAAAAATTACAGAAATATACAATTGTCAAACTTACATTGAAAAAATATAGCCCAAAACTTACTTTGTAATTCTATAGCCTAAAACAAAATAAGCCCATTCCTGAACCCTGATTGGAAAAATTTGGTATACAATAATATACATCGGTATACAATATTACGAAAACTTTATTTTTCTTCCTTTTACAATAATATTTAAAAACTTTATATACAATGTTATACATCTAGTATACAAATATTACATAAAATTATAAGAATTATTTATATACTTATATACAATATTACACAACATTATACATTTACTGTAGACAATATATTAACTTTATATAAAATGTACAAAAATATATAATGATGCATAATATTTATACACACTTTTACATGATTACATAAAATCATACAAACTCATACATAATTGATATATTATCAATTAATCCACTATAAATAACTAGTTTATGCTTTTTTATGCAATACTATTTCAAATCAACAAAATTAAAGGATCAATAATTAAAGAAGTAATACTTAATTCTTAATTAAATTTTAACCACAATTTCGAAATGATACTACAATGAATCACAATCATCAATTTTTTCAATTTCAACAAATTTAAAACCCATTTGTGAATTTTTAACTTTTAAAAATTCTAACAATGGAGTTTTGAATTTTTCAATTTAATTCACCTAATAATTAATACTTAAATTTATGATGATAAATATGAGTATCACTCTCAATCAGTTTTTAAGTATCAAAATATGAAATTCACAATCACATCAAATATATTAGATATCAACAATGTAATATCAAGTTGCACGAATATATTTTTGTAGCGACGTATCTATAAAAATTTATGCATATCCTTTTAGAAAAATATCAAATTTATACATAATCTCTATAAAGTTGATTATAAAAATTATGAAAGAGAAGCCAAAAAAGAAGTAGTTGCAGAAAAAGAAAAAAAGAAGCAGAAAAACTAAAAAGACAATATGAAAAAGCAGCAAAAAAAAAAAGAATAATGAAAAAGCAGCAAATAGAAACAAGAAGAATAAGAATGAAGAAGCAAAAAGAAAGAAGAAAGAAGCAGCAGAAGCAAAAAGAAAGAAGAAAGAAGCAGCAGAAGCAAAAAAGGAAGAAGAAGAGGAAGAAGAAAAGCAAATAGAAAAAGAAAAAAGAATGAAGAATAAGAAAATATAATTTTCCAAAAATATCAATAAAAAATTAGAAATGGCTAAAGAGGTAATAAATTGAAATATGGGCTAACGTGAGTAATTATTTTACTCTAATTATCCTACAATGTAATCTTTCCTAATATATTTATAAAAACATGAGACACATTGGTTCAAAGAGATTATGAATACCTCCACTTGATTAGAACGAAGACTCATTTTGGTTAAAGTAAATCCGATATTCATATTTATTAAAGAAATATTACCAATCAACATATCTTTAAATATATTTAGCTATAGAGTGTTTATAAGCAGGAGAAGTATGTTCATGTAATTTCTCTCGAAAGCATAATTAATTAATGACTTAGACACAAGATCGGAGAAAAAGAAAACTTGACCTACTTAGATAATAGATAATATATGAGGACGAATTCTGAATACAACTATAAACAAAAACAAGAAACTAAATATTTTAGAGAGTTCGGGATGAACATTATTACTTAAAGGATTATTTTGGGAGATCTAGGTGTTCATAAAGCTCAGGTATAATGAAGATATTATTAAAACGTGACAGACAAAAGGGAGGAATCTCCCTCAACAAGAAAATGTCAATTACTTCTAAGGCTAAGACTTAATCCTATAAGACAGTCATACAATATGTCAATTATACTTAGAGCATAAGCTGCTTCAATCATATGGGGCTTAGGAACTAGATTTCAAGAAATGGATGTTACACCCCGAAATTATTTTTGATGATTATTTAATGGTTATATGTCACATTAAGGTAATTATGGATCGTACATTGTCCGTAGGTGAGGAGCGAAACTTGTGCAATGGAAAAAGCGAAGAGTATGTGATGTTTGTAAATAAGGGTCAATTTTAAATGGTCATATCTCCAAACATATAATAATCCAGAAGTCCCATAACATATCAAATGATAGGTATTTGGGTCTAGTTTACAGTGAAAAAATCGCTCGTCAATCAGGGTTCGGAGTAAAAAGTTATGCTCGTTTGAAGACAGTACTGTCGGCTGGGAAAGTGCCCAGGCGCGTGGGCGCCGAGACAGGCAGGCAGCAGGCGCGCGCGTGCGTGAGGGCATGTCGCACGGGCGTCGCCCAGCCCTTGGCCAGCCCGCCTATATGAAGTAAAATTGAGCTAGAAAGCTCATTTCTACTCCGTTTTAGTTGATATTTTATTCAGAATTCATAGAATTCAAAGCCCTATCACATGGTGAAAAGATATCCCAGGTAATAAACTTCACTCTTGTCTCTTTTGGGCTTTGAAAAGAGAACCTTGGAAAAAAGTTATGACTTGTTGTTGTCTTGTGGTTGATTGTGGTATTGTTGTGTTTTTAGATGATTCTAGGTAGAGGAAAAAGTAGGAGTTTACTTCTAATTTAGCTGATACCATCTCAAAGAAAGGGTAAGTAATTCCCTTTTTGATTTCTTTAAGTTTATGAGGTTATAACTTGGAGAATGTTGTAGCATTGTTTGTTGTTTCTTTGTGTGTTTTTGTGGCATGTTGCTGCCCAATTTTTCCAGAACTTTAGTGAAGTGAAGTTACTGCTTGTTGGGTTTGTAAATTTGACTTGGAATGATCCTTAATGAATAAGCTTGAAAGGAAGATTTTTGTCAAAATTAGAGTCGACGTGCCAAGGTATGTAAAGGCGTCCCTTTCCTTGTTTTTCAAGCACGAAACTAAGTTATTGAAAGGATCAATATTCCTATATTTTTAAAATCATATTGAGGCATGTATAATCCTTTCCAAAGGGTCGGAAATACTTTACATAAAGCTTGAATTGTTAAGAATGGTTTAAGCGAACAAATGTGAAGCGAAAGGCGTAATTTTTATACGATTATTGTCGTAGTTCTAAATCGAGTCTGAAGTCCCCTTAACATGGGTACGTGAGCTGGTCCTTTGCAGTATATTGTATTATGTGATGTTGAATATATGTTAATATCTGGTCACTTAGTGAAATTGGTAGGAAATGCTAAGACGACGACATGTAATTGAACTTAAGCTAAGAAGATGACGCTAAGCCGATTGAGGGTAAACGAGCTTATTGAAATGACGTTTTAATAACATTGTTAATTCCTCCTATATGTTTATGTTGTAAAGTGATTAAGGTAAAAAGTAGATTTTATGTTTTTTCTCTTTAAAGCTAAGCAACGGCACGTAGCGAATAAGCTAAGTCGATACATGTTAACGGGGAAAGCGTGGCTAAGTTGTCAATTAGGCAAAGAGGTAAGTGCGTATAAGAACTGATGGAATGGTGAACACAAGGGTAAATGCTTGAGTGTAGAGTGAATAATTTTTGGCAAAGAAGTTAAGATGAATGACGAAAGTAGAGCTAAATATTGTTAAATTAGACGATACGGGTTACAATGGTGAACGAGGTAGGCAACAACTAGGAAGATTAACCCTGTTCTAAAGACGTTTAGCAAAAGAGTTATAAATTAAGTTGTTTATGTTCAATATGTGTTATGTTGATGAATAACCACTAAAGTGTTAACCTTCTACGAAATAATTAGAGTTGAACGTCTGCAAAATAGTAACTTAAGTTGAGAAGCTCTCTGCTATACCCCTAAATGATTATGTTAGGCTATCTATTCTAAGTGTTGAAATTTTCTACCTTGTCTGAAAAGGGTAATCCTAGGATCTTCTAAGACACTTATGATTATGTACGCTTTCTTAAGCTCCGCAGATAATTGCAAAGTTATGTAAGTCAATCCAGCATCACCCGAATTACGGCTATATATCTTTATTTGCCTATAAGGAATAACTTAGAGGGTTACTCACGAGTTCCTAAGTTATAGAGCTCCAAGTCTCAGATCCTTAAGTTATGTCTTTACGTCCCTAATTTATGTTGAAATGTGCTAGTTGATCTAAGAAGTTTTTGAGAGATCATATTTCGAGAATTATGCTAATGTCTCGGTCAAGTGTCTAATGTTGTATACGAGTCTAAAAACTCAAGTCTTTATATGTCTTTCCAATAAGAAGTCTTAATGTATATGATTTTCATATTATAACATAAAGTTGAATTCTTTCAGTTATATTCAAGTCATGCATCTTTATGTTTAGCTCTTGTGGAGTTATCAGTTGTATTTCCTAAATTCAGAGGAGAGATTCTTGTTCGGTGGTTCGTTGGGTATCTAAACCGACACGCAAGTGCACGTGGTCGAACAAGTATTAAGTGACTTTAGTAAGCCAAGTATCGATCCCTCAGAGACTCGGATTAAGTGAAGTTTGCTTAAGTATACGATACTATATTTAACTTCTAAATATGCTGACAACAACGTAACCAAAAAGTGAATAATTTGTTTTATAAATTTTATACTAAACTACAAACAATTATCTACTTTGAATTTGGACTATGAATAAGAGCATGCTGAGGTTAAAGAACATGTAATGAAACTGATTATCATCATAAATTGGTTATTCTTTTCTTCCTGTTGCTAGCCAAGAACATTAGCCAAGAGATTAAAACTCTCGTATTTAATCTCACTTAAGAATCATAAACCATCCGTCTACATTTCTGTGATCAAATGCAATTCATGACCTAGCAATACAATTCCGGTTCCTAAATTGACTAATACGGCTTTCAAGTATATTTCTATCAGGAAAGCACATCAAAACTCAATTTTCCCAAATCAAGTAAAGAACAATATCCTATTAATTCACAACTTTCCAATTTCGTGCTCTCTCGAGTGAAATCGGACTTTTTAGATGTACATTAATGTAGACCACACACCAATGCAGTAGAAACAAGAATTAATAGAACAACATGGGAGAAAAAGACGAAAAACCAAATAATTCAATAATCAAAATTCATCACAAGTGTTCATAACCTCAGCAAGGAAGAGAATTAGCCACTCATTTGTGGATTAATCATCCTAAAACAAGTGTTAATCATACAAACAATTGAATTAGAGAAGAAAGAAAGAGAGAAAAAACCCTTAACTTTTCAACCCTCAACTGCCTGTAACCCACGTCCTTGCTCCACCAAGTCTGAATTATGAAAAATACACTTAAGTGTTCTATTTATACTAGTGGGAATTTTTCCCGGAATAATGAGCAACGTGTCACGGAGTGCATCGCGGAGCACTGCCTCCGTGACACGCCGTGAACGTGGACCCTCACTGGAATTTGGGGGTCCGGGAATATAGCACCAACGTGGCACGGCGTACAACGCGGAGGCTAGCCACCGTGCCACGGAGCTGTCGCGAACCTTCACTGGAAATTGATGAATTTTCACCCTCCAGGCAGAATGCCTCCGCGATGGCAGCGTGACACGGCTCCATCGCGGAGCCCCTTTAATTTGTGCAGTCCAATGCCTTTTTCCGTGCTCGATTCCAAGTCCAACTCCGATATCATCCAACATGCATTTTAGCTCCTCGAAATCACATTTTACCTACAAAACAATGCTAATCATGTTGGTTAGTATAAATTCACATTTTATTACCAATTACATGAAAATGTATACACATTGCTAGATAAACAAGGCGAAAATGATACTTTTGAGTATCACTTGGGCATATAAATCTGCCCAAGATCACTTACCCCACACTTAAATCCTTGTTCGTCCTCGAACAACAAACATACAAGTCATGCAATTTACATTCCAACCTTCGCTACTATGGTGTGACAATTTGAGCTATGGTCATACCGATCATTCAATATTGCAAATCATCAAGAAAACATGCATGGTCTTTACAATGCAATGACCTTCAATACATTAAGACTTCCTAGACTTTCAAGAATTGATTCTCGATATCGGCAAACTCATGCAAATCAGCTAATCAAGATATCCGACACGAACATCAATCTTTCCTCACGCATGTGCCCTCACAACTCAAGAGAATCTTTCCCTTTTTTGCTCATGTGACACACAAACATTCAAGTAGGGGCATGTAAAAATAATTTCACTCTCTCTCCCAAACGAATTCACATGCATCATGTCATGACCCATAAGCTTGCCCTTAGTGTATTACTCCACTAATATAAAGAAATGCAATGTAAGATCACGTAGGACTTTAATGGGTTGTAATGGAAGCTATGGAACTAGTATATATTGGATTAGCCAATAATAGCTACTAGCATCCTTAAGCGCCTTTGCAACACATTCCCATCAACTCATGGACATCGTTTCTCTTTTTTCTTTTTTCATCATCATCCCATTCTTGATGATTTACTTTAGTATGGCCCATTTCATTAAACACATTTGACACAATAACAAAGGTTATTCATGCACCTTCATTATCGTTTATATGTAGCAAGTGCACCTTCAACCTTTTCTTTTCTTCCCTCACTCTGCTTTTCTTTTTCTTTTCACCATTCTCACTCTTTGACACTTTGGGAACATTATTTTCTTCTTAAGTGCTTAAGAGTTTTGTATAGACTTTACGGCTAATGAAAAGAAGAATTAAGCTCAGTTTAAGCTTTTTGGGCAAAAGAAAGAAATAATAGGCTAAAGGCTCAAAGGGCTGACTAGGGTATACAATCACATAAAGGGGAAGTATGACAAGAAAAAATTAGCAACTCTCGGTTAAAACAAAGAAATGCCTACATCCTTTCCAACAATACACCTCCTTCATTTCATTTTGTACACACACCAGGCAAGTTCTAGACACTTCACAATAGCATGGAATAACAATACCTCACTTCACACTTTATGCACATGCTCGATTCAAGATGTATTCACAAATTCTTCAATCAGCTAATTACATGAATTCAAACATTAAGCCTCAATCACACCGAATCGAACTCTACAACCTAGGTATCTCAACATATTTACAAGATTGCATGCTTTCATACGAATCACTTTTGCATTTTGAATATCAGGTACAACACGCAACCAACAATTCACAACCATATAGTAACTACAGGTTCCGGGATGCAATCCACCAAAGAAAAAAACTGAAAATAAATTAAAATAACTACTCCTATCGACTACATTTCCCTTAAGACGGTCGTCATCCATCCATCATAGGGAACAGTCACTAACTATGACATCGGTTCAATGGGACCATTCTCGGTAAAAGAACCGAAAACAAACGCCGAGAAACCCAAAATAAAAAATTTGAAAATTTTTTGCAAAACATCGATCATTTCGATAGAAAAATTATTTACAAAAATTTTAAATATGAACAAAATATTTTCACAAAATTTTAAAAATATCGATCATTTCAATAAGCAAAAAAAAATATCTATAAAAAATTTTTACAGACTCAGCTGGCAACATTCCACAACACACATCAATTTCACAAATATGTACAGATACAGAACAATTTAAAAATTCACAAACACAGGGAAACAAAACATATAAATATACAGAGGAAAGCATACAAGCAAACCAGCCCAGCCCAGCACCTAACTACTCCCACCCCATACTTAAACCGAACACTGTCCCCAGTGTTCTCAAAAATCAAATAGCACAAAATCGGGTGGTGGAACTCCCTGATCAGTCAAAGTATTCCACTTCTTCATCAGGTGCTGCTGCCTCATGTGCTTGTGTTACATGTTTCACCATGTAAGCTGACATTTTATACCATTTCTATAAAGGCGACTCCATATAAAATTGACTTGCAGGGAAAGTAGTTTTATTTTTACTCTGAAAGCTTTCTTTAGAGGTTCAAATAAAATTTAGATACTTTACGTTGTCACTTCTAATTTCCTCTGTAAAGCAACCCTTGAAAAGGTAAGAGCTTATGTTGCGTGTTGCGCTCTGATGGCCCTGCGTGTTTGCCTTATTGATGTAAATTGCTATTGTCTGATACTAAGTTAAAACGGATACGAAAAGATCTAACGAAAGGAAATAAGCAAGTATTCAAGGACAGTTCATCCTTTGAATTCACTGTAATCAGTCCATGTCCTTTTTGCTTTGTGAAGTTTAATGCATAAGTTTTTTTATTTGCTTGAAGATTAGTCCTATAAATGTGTACAGTGCCACAAAACTATGAAAACAAAAAAAGACGGGTCTAATTCCTTTTTCATCCATCACAGACCTAATTTTTAGGAGAAGGGGTGCCTAATTAATTTCTTCAGCTAGAGACGAGGTTCTGCAGTATTGGTAAATAGAAGAGAGGTTGCTGTATTTTATCAAAATTTGGTTAAAAATCAGAATAGGTGGAGGTGAAAATGTAGATTGAAAATGTTTTCTTGCAATTTTGGGACTGGAAACTGCAGGCCAAGAAAATGTTGGTGGAAAACTGTGTAAAGATAACCGTTAAGACTATCTTCCCTCTTATTCTGTCTTTTCTGAGATTAGATTCGTATACTTATTGGATTAAATTATAAAAGGAAAGAGTAGAGTTCACAGAAACATCTGTTTGTGGGTTTTGTTTTGTTTGATGATTATCACTATACAATTAGATGCTAGATTATGTGTCTTCTTTTAAATAGAAACCATGTGCTCATGGTCAGTAATATTTTGTCACTACGAAGAGTTAGGCGGGCATGATAAGGCATCTATAACAGAGTTAAGCTAAAAAAGTGATGAATCCACATTGATCCTTGATACAGAATAATATCAAGAGTTTCACCATTAAATGTTATTGCACCTGCAGTCCTTCATTCATGAATTAAGCTTCAACAATCTTTTGGAGATGAAATCCAACAAATATTCTCTTTCTTTGCCTTTATTTTAAATACAATGCAAATATTCTGAATAAACATATTCTATCTTGCAGATGGCATATGAGCTGCATAGCATGCTAACTGGTGCTGTGAGCATGACAACTGGAGAAAAGGTCATGCCAGCTTACCAAGGAGATTCAGAATCTTTTCTCAACAATGTAGTGTTTCCAGTTTATGATGTCATATATAAGGTACTTCAAAGTTTGGACATGCATTTACCCCTGATCTCCATAATTTCAGTTTCTAACCTTGTCCCTGAAACACTTTAAGGAAGCAATGAAAAACGGAAAAGGAACAGCTGATCACTCGACATGGAGGAACTATGATGATCTGAATGAATTCTTTTGGTAGAGCTACCTTTCTCTCATGCCTGTCTTATATTTCAGTTGAGGGACTTTTAAATATGTCAGGAATTTCTTGTGATCCACTGATTGTTTCGCTGTTTTAGGTCTCCAGATTGTTTTCAAATAGGTTGGCCCATGCGTCTGGACCATGATTTCTTTTGTGTAGGATCTCCAAATAATGTCAAAGTTAAAAAAGAAAAGGCTTCTGTTTCCAACCTTCAAGAAAACAAGGATGCAAATGAAGATGAAGAAATGGGAGTAAGTTACCCTGTTGACATTTCAAATTATAGTAAATAGTGTACATAGACACAAGAAAGTGTCCTGACATTTCATTGATAATGCAAGTTTTCTTTTAATCTCAATGTATCTTGTATTTATTTTTTTACTAAAATCAAGAAAAGAATGGGCTCAAAACCTTTCGATCACACAATGCCTATATAAGGCTTATGGGAAAGGATACATGGATTTTCTCTTTCAATGATGCAGCCTTCTGTCTATCAACGTATTCTATTCCTGTTTGTTTTGTAGCATGGTCACATATTAGCTTGAAAGGTTCTCTGTATTGGTTCAAACGATTCATATATTTTATGATTTTTATCGGCTAAATATGTTATCAATTGTATTGTAATTAATTGAAATGATCAAAAAGGAATGTGAGTTAATATATGCTCTAAGGTGGCTTTTGATGTGGCAACATAAGTAATTTTCTTCTCTCTTACATGCGTGTCTGTCTTTACAATGAGTTGAGGCTGTTGCAACACCAGGACTAAGCATGTGCAATATCAGTTCTTTCGTCCTTATGTTTAAGATAGTAAAATTCCAAAATTGAAGGGGAGCTATGGAGCAACAGAGCAACGGTAAAGTTGTCTCTGTGTGACCTATAGGTCATGGGTTCGAGCCTTTGAAGCAGCCACTAATGTTTGCATTAGGTTAGGCTGTCTACATCACACCCCTTGGGGTCCCTTCCCTGGACCATGCTAACGTGGATTTCTCATGCACCGGGCTGCCCTTTGAGTAAAATTACAGTTCCATTCTGTGATCTTCAGATCCTAGTGGATGAAGTTCGTGAACCAAAGTGGCCGGGGAAGACAAATTTTGTAGAAATCCGTTCATTTTGGCAGATTTTCAGATGCTTTGATAGGATGTGGAGCTTTTTTATCATATCACTTCAGGTGTGTTCATGAAAGAGAAGATATTAACAATAGCTTAAGTATACATTCTTACCAGGTTACTAAGCTTCATTTTCTTTTTCTTCATTTCTTGACTGTTTTCTTTTAGGCAATGATAATTATGGCATCTCATGATTTGGAGTCTCCTCTGCAAGTCTTTGATGCAACAGTACTCGAGGATGTTATGAGTATCTTCATCACCTCAGCGGTTCTTAAACTTGTAAATGGTATGAGTTCTAAGTCTCTTGTTATTTTACCGTCCACCTTTTCAGATTTTATTTGTTTTATTATCTAATTACCTATCATAGCTTAAGACAAGACGTATGAAGAGATTCTCATTTCTTGCAGCTATTCTTGATATCATCTTTACATGGAAAGCTCGATGTACAATAGATCCCAATCAAAGTCTGAAACATGTGCTGAGGGTGGTTGTTGCTATGATGTGGACCATCATTCTTCCCATATATTATGCTAGTTCTCGTAGAAAATATACTTGTTACTCAACACAAAGTGGGAGTTGGCTTGGAGAGTGGTTGATGGTTGCAACTATTAGGATTCGCCTTATTCTTACTTACCGAACCAAGGAGGTAGTGAATAGGAAAAAGGGATTTACAATGGAGATTTGAGGCTATCAACCCTCATTTAATAGCTTGAACTTATCCGAGGATAGCTAATCCGGTTTTAAGAGTAAGGGTTAATCAAGAATACACTCGTAGACGGATCAAGTTACGTGGTGAAAATTATCTAGATAGGGGAGCAACCATTTAGGTGAACTTAACTTACCAATATTGCATGTCCAACACCGGAATAGATCACTAGTGTATAAGCCTTGTGGTTATGAAGTCTTGGAGAACACAATCCTAGTCAAGTCATTAATGAATACAAACTGAATTTGATCTAAGCATTCAGAAATTTTACTTTTGTTTATTATTTTATTTCTTTTCCTCTTAGGAGATAAGTAATTCAATAGTAACAGTTATTCACATTAACTCAAGTTCTTCCATATTCCCTGTGGGATCGACCCTAACCTTTGTTGGGTTCTATATATGACATCGACCGCTTATATCTCAATTACGAGGTGTAATTTGGGTGACATCAAATTTTGATGTCGTTGTCGGGGAATATGGCTAAGGCTTTTGTTAATTGTGTTTGCTTTACTATTGGTTCTTATTTTCTTTTGTTGTTTTGGCTTGCTTACAGGTCCTAGGTTCGTGCATGCCCAATACTAGAAGCCAAGAAAAATCCCTGGTTCCAATTGATCACGAACTTGAGCAGGCCTTAATAAACTTGAGAAGAATGGCCAATGCACATGAACAAGAAACAGTAGACCAGGACACAGCCAGAATGTTGGCTGAAGAGAAAGCTCGCGCTAGAGATCGTGAGTTAGCTGGGGCTATTAAAGAGCAACATCTAGCTGCAGAAGCAGAGCGAGCTAGACGACACAGAGGTCCAGAACACCAGAGACACCATATTTTGATGATGAAGATGAAGCTGATATAGATGAAGTCGGTGCCACTAGAGCTATAGTCCCTCCTCCTTTGCCTGTTGGGGCAAAGTTTTATATTACCAATGCAATGATCCAACTGGTCAACATGAAGGGAATATTTGTGGGTCATGCATCTAATGATGCCCATGCTCACTTGACAAATTTCGTGGGTATATGTAGGGCATACAAACAACCGGGAGTAAGCCAAGACACAATCAGACTGAGGTCATTCCCCTTCTCATTAGGGAGTGAGGCAACGATGTGGTTGGCTGAGCTGCCAAATGATTCTATTACTACTTGGGGGGAACTTAAGAGAGCTTTTCTTGAACGATTTTTCCCACCATCCAAAGCGTTGCAGTTGAAAGATGAGATTTATAACTTCAGACAACTAAATTCAGAGGAACTTCATGAGACATGGCTTTGTTTCAACAAGAAGCTCAAAAGGGTGCCAAATCACAGGATTCCAGATGATACATTGTTGGAGATCTTCTATAGGTCTCTGAATGCTAACACTAAGGCGGTGGCTGATACCATCTCCGGAGGAACCTTTATGAGCCACACCTATGCAGAAGCTGTTGAATTACTCAACAGGATCACCAAAACCAATCGTGCATGGCATACTAGAGTCTCGGAGATTCCGACTGGTTCTTATGCGGTTGGTATGTCCGCAGAACAGTGAAGAAAAGATGAGGAGCATGATCAAGATATTGCAGAATTAAAGAACACAACGGGGTTGCTTGCCAAGAATCTGATGGGAGTAGGAGAGGAAAAAGTAAATGTTGTTGGTTCTTAGGGAAAGGCCCCGAGAAATGATGGATGTGAATTTGAGTCTGAGGAAGAAGCGAATTACTTAAATGATCAAAGGGCGGGTTTTCGGAACAACACCCAAGGGTCTAACCAAGACTCTTGGCGTCAAGATCAAGGGAAGCAAGGTCGGAATTTTTACAAGGATAACAATTACAATCGAGGCCAATACAGAGACAATGGAGACTGGAAGAAGAGCGATGAGTACAAGAATGATAGAAGCGGTTTGTATGTTCCTCCAAGAAACTGTGAGCCAGAGCCCAGTGGTTCAAGGGTTGAACATATGTTATCTAAGGTACTTAAGCAAATGGAGACAACAGATAGCCACTTTAAGGAGCTCTGCGCTGATATTTCCGGCATGAATCAAAAGGTGGAATCACACGCTGTGCTCATTAAGCAGATTGAGCAGCAGCTGAGTCAAATGTCTATTGCAATGAACCAGAGACAGAAAGGCACACTTCCCAGCAACACAGTGCAGAATCCTAAAAATGATAGTCACTGCATGGCGGTCACTACTAGGAGTGAGAAGGCGACCGGTGATGTTATACCCCGTAGGATTCCCAGCACCTAGATGACCTATTCGCACGTTGGTTAAGCATACTTGAAGGCCATACGTGCTAAAGAAAGGCCCGGGAAAAAGATCGGATGAGAAACCTGTCGAACCATCGCGGAAGGAGCCGAGGCAGAGCCCCTCCGCGATGGCAACGTGTCACGGAGGTGGAGCCTCCGCGTTGGCTCCGTGACACGTTGGCCTTGTCCAGGCCCAAGTATATAAAGCCCCACTTCGGTTTTAAATCATTTTAACTTATAAATTTCCAGTGAAACAGAGGGGAAAAACCAGAGGAAGAAAAGGAACGAAGAGGGTAATATAATTTTCATCCGATTACGCTGCTAAACGTTGTCCAAACTCAAATTAACCTTAGATACTGAGGTATTTAGCAGCAGAGAGCATTCCTACGGATTTAGTTTGGTGAAATACGGCCGACGAATCGTCGAGCTACCGAGCCAAGGTAAGTGGAATTGCTCCAAACTAGTGTCTATGTGTTCCTAGCTGTGAAGTGAATATTTCTTCCTTCTGGACTTTTGGAGAATAGCGAGTTTTCGACCGTCTTTTGATAGGCCTAAGTTTAGGCTATAACTATATCGAAAGTGATGTCGTTCTTCAGAATAAAGTTGTATTTAGTACTGATTGATATATATATGAATGCAGTTGGGAGGAATAACTGAAATACTGACCAAGCTACGCCAGTTAGTCAGGAAATCAGAAGCGAAGGTATGTAAAGCTAGTTTCCTCGGCAAGTTAGTAAGCTCGGTATAGTAAAGTAATTTAAAGGCCAGTAGAATATTCAGAAGTCATGTGTTATGTTTATTACGAATGTTGGTACGATATTAGAAGCATTATGTTATAATTAGCATGAAACTTGCTAGCACGATATAGATTCTAATACAAGTGTTAGGAACTGCACAGCATTCCCAGTATGTGATGTAGTACAGAATGTTAGGATATTATCGGATTCAGTTGAAACCCAGTAAAACAATGTAATGTTTGTAAGGCATCTCAGAAGTAGAATGATAGGTTAAAAATGAAGTTTAGGAAGCATGTTAGGGATAGAAAATAATGTTATTATAGAAACTCGGTATACAGTACAGTATGGCAAAAGATTATATTTATACATATACACTATTATCAGTCTCAACATGAATTAAGTACATACATATCGCTATCACTAGTTCAGCATACAGTAGACACAGATACATTATAATTATTAGCTTCAGCATGTGATATATGCAGATAGTATTACTAGTTGAGACCACTGTATTGTCTTGGGGCTGGATTACCTAGCATCCATGACCGCCCTTGGGTTAATAGCTGTATCGACTCGTCCGCCAGAGGATGAGGATACGTCGCTCTTCGGAGTGGCATGCCGTCCCATAGGGGACGAAGATGGGATGCCAGTATTTCCCATATTGTGCCTTGGTCGGCCCTTACACACCCCTGTCGAGCGGATACGTCCGGGTGTTGATTCAGGAGTCCTCTGGACTCAGGTACAGTTATAGTCAGGGGCTCAGCGAGCCCAAGTACATACCCAGGGGACCGGAAGGATGCTTATAGCTATTATAGGAGATGGGATGACCAGGGTAGGGGTATAGATTCTGTGCTGGTTGTACCTCCCGGCTTATGGGGACTGGGTAAGGTTTGTGTGAGCTATGTTATGTTATGTTATGTTATGCCATATTACATTAGATGCGAGTAGATCGGACGTAGAATGATACGTCTCCAGGTATGACTCCTACTCCTTCCAGTATAGTTAAGAGTAGGCATAATTTACATTATCAGACAGTTAATTTATTCCTTCCTATTTCAGTTTCATCAGTTGTAACGTTGTTTTCACATATTCCTTTCAGTTATTGCTTTACATACTCAGTACCAGCGGTACTGACGCCCGGTGGGGCGCTGCATTACTTGCCTGCAGGTACCCATAGACGAGGAGGCGATCCCTCGTGATTCCTGTCAGCGATCGAGTATTCAGCTCCTGTCATCCGGAGATTGAATTCCAGAGGTGTATTTCACTTTCTTTTGTTGTACAGTACGGGTAGGTCGGGGCCCTGTCCCGATCATTTCTATTATTATTCCTAGAGGTTTGTAGTCTGTATATATTTCCCTGTGGTCAGTTGAGCCGGTCGCGTGAGGCCGTGCAGTTGTATAGCTGTTAGTACTTTTATTTCTTTTATGCTGGCCGTGTGGGGCCATAGCTTGACAGTAGTGGTGACCTTGCCGGTCACGTAGCTTTCCAGTATTTCATTGTTGAGTTACAGATAACTGGACAGCATGGTGGCCTTGTCGGCCCGCATAGGTTTCCCTATATTGAATGTGTTCTAGTTAGCTGATAGCGCAGGTACAGGTGGCTATAGGTCAATTGGCCGGAGGCTGTGTTTACAGCCGTTATATAGCCGGTTGGTTTCTTGGAATAGAGTCAGGGTCGGCCAAAAGCACCAGACGTGCTTAGGCTGGACCATCTAGCAGTCCAGAGTCTAGCAGGCACCAGGTGCCCGTCATACCCTCCAAGGTGGGGTGTGACAAACTTGGTATCAGAGCAGGTCGTATCCCAGGGAGTCTGCAAGCCGTGTTAAGTAGAGTCCTGTCCATGGATGTGTTGTGCACCACATACTATGGGTAGGAGGCTGCAAGGCATGATAGGATGGTTGTCTTTTATTCTTATTCATTCGTGCTGTAGAGCGGTACAATATAGGGTTGAGTCCCTAAAGGCTTACTGTGTTCTTTGGTTACAGATAATGTCGGACCAGCGACACCCTATCACAGGCCGGAGTTTAGATATTGCAGCAGGGGAAGGCACCAGCAGGATGCCTCACCCTCGTTTAGAAATAGCCCGATCAGAGGGCGCTATAGAGGCATCGTCCCAGCCTTCTCAGCAGTCCCCACCACATCAAGAGCCACTTGGGGCGACACTACCTCCAGCAGTCCCTATACCGACACCTTCCGACCAGGAGGTTAGGAGTGCGGTAGTTATGTTAGCACAGATGATGGCTGCTCCGCGTCAGCCGATGCCGTCTACAGTTGCGGAGTCGTCAGGAGGGCCCGGTAGTTCGAGGGTCCGAGAGTTCTTGGCTCTAAATCCCCCACAGTTTATAGGTAAGGACCGGACAGAGGACCCTCAGGATTTTCTGGATCAAATGTAGAGAATTTTCAGGGTTATGCATGCCACGCCTACAGAATCAGTTGAGTTGGCAGCATTTCGGTTACGGGACATCGCCGTACTGTGGTATGAAAGCTGGGAAAGGTCCCGAGGGAGAGATATTTCCCCTTCGACCTGGTCCAGCTTCTCAGGAGCTTTTCTGGATCACTATTTGCCGCGGGAGATTCGACAGGCCCGGGTAGACCAGTTCCTACATCTGGAGCAGGGGGCCATGAGTGTTCAGGAATATTCCTTGCGGTTTGATTCTTTGGCCCGGTATGCACCGACCTTTGTTGATACCATGGCATCCAGAGTACACCGCTTTTTCATGGGGTTGAATCCAGAATATGTTGAGACTTGTATTACGGCTACACTGCGAGAGGACATGGACATTGCTCGGGTTTAGGCATTCGCCCAGAATATTGAGGGCATCAGACAGCGGCATCGGGAGATCAGAAGGGCCAATCAGGAACAGCGCCGCCGGGACAGGCCAGTTGAGTTACAGAGGGAGGCTCGGGGAGGACCCAGGCCATGATTGTTAGACAGGCCGCCCAGGCCCCCGCCTCCGCCACAGCCGCAGGGGGGTAGATTTAGCCGCAGGGGGCAGTCAGAGACTGGTAGAGGCTCGCAGATGGTAGATTCACCATTACAGAGGAGGGCGGAGTAGAGTAGGTATACCCTACCACTTTGCCCTATATGCAGTCGACGCTATCCTGGAGCATGCAGGTATGGCTCCACTGCATGTTATATTTGTGGCCAAGAAGGTCATTTGATGAAAGATTGCCCAACCAGAGGTCGAGAGGACCAGGATAGACAGGATAGGGCATCTGCAGGATCACAAGCCACAACATCCTCGGCAGGGCGCAGGCCCTCAGTTTCAGCAGGCAGGGGTCGGGGCAGATCAAAGGCCTCCAGTACAGGTGCGGGTCCAGGCCGCACATATGTTTTACCAGGGAGGCAAGATTCAGAAGCGTCACCGGATGTTGTGACAGGTATGCTAACTATCTGCTCACACCCTTCTTATGTATTGATTGATCCAGGGTCTACTTTGTCCTACATTACTCCATTTGTGGCACGAAAGTTCAGTATTGCACCAGAATTATTGCAGCAGCCCTTTTTAGTATCCACGCCCATCGGTGACTCTATTGTGTCTAGCAGAATTTACCGAGGGTGTACAGTAGAGGTTGCTGACCGTCAGACCACAGTAGATCTGGTCGAGTTAGAAATGATAGACTTCGATGCCATAATGGGTATGGATTGGTTAGTACCGTGCTTTGCCAATGTTGAATGTTGGACCAAGACGGTCCGATTCCACTTCCCAGGAGAAGCAGTGCGGGAGTGGAAGGGCAGCACTGCTACACCAAAAGGTAGGTTTATTTCCTACCTTCAGGCGAGGAAATTGATATCTAAGGGGTGTATTTACCATCTGGTCAGAGTTCAGGATGTCCGAACAGAATCTCCGACACTCCGGTCTGTTCCGGTAGTGAACGAGTTTCCTGATGTGTTTCCTGATGAGTTACCTGGTATTCCCCCAGAAAGGGAAATAGACTTTGCTATTGATTTATTACCAGGCACCCAGCCGATATCGATCCCTCCTTATCGCATAGCTCCTGCAGAACTCAGAGAATTAAAGGAGCAGCTGAAAGATTTATTGGATAAAGGTTTTATCAGGCTGAGTACGTGACCATGGGGTGCGCCAGTATTATTCGTGAGAAAGAAAGATGGCTCGCTCCGAATGTGCATAGATTATCGGCAATTAAACAAAGTTACCATAAAGAACAAGTACCCGTTTCCCAGAACGGATGACTTATTTGATCAGTTGCAGGGAGCCAGATACTTTTCTAATATTGACTTGCGGTCCGGATATCACCAGGTCCGAGTACGTGAGAGGTATATTCCTAAGACAGCGTTCAGGACCCGATATGGACATTTTGAATTTCTAGTCATGTCCTTCGGGTTAACGAATGCCCCGGCAATCTTCATGGACCTGATGAACAGTATTTTCAGACCCTTCCTGGACTTGTTCGTGATAGTACTCATTGATGACATTCTGGTGTATTCTCGCTCTGAAGTAGATCACCGGACTCATTTGCGGACAGTGCTCCAGATCCTCAAGGACCGTCAGTCGTATGCTAAATTTTCTAAGTGTGAATTCTGGCTTAACTCAGTGGCTTTTTTAGGGCATATCGTGTCGGATGCTGGTATACAGGTAGACAAGCAGAAAATAGAAGCAGTTAAGTCATGGCCTAGGCCTACCACTCCGACTGAAGTTCGTAGTTTTCAGGGGTTGGCAGGATATTACAGGAGGTTCGTTGAAGGGTTCTCGACCATTGCGGCACCTCTGACCAAACTGACACAGAAAGCAGTAAAGTTTCAGTGGACAGAGGCATGCGAGCAGAGCTTCCAGGAACTGAAAGACAGATTAACCTCCGCCCTAGTGTTAGCATTTCTAGAAGGTACAGAAGGTTATTCAGTGTATTGCGATGCATCAGGCGTCAGGTTAGGTTGTGTGTTGATGCAGCATGGTAGAGTGATTGCATACGCTTCCAGACAGTTGAGGAAACACGAAAAGAATTACCCTACCCACGACCTGGAATTAGCCGCAGTGATCCACGCTTTGAAGATGTGGAGACATTACTTGTATGGCGTCCATGTTGATATTTTTACAGATCACAAGAGCCTACAATATATCTTCACCCAGAGGGAACTGAACCTGCAGCAACGTCGCTGGTTGGAGTTGTTAAAAGATTATGATGTGAACATTCTGTATCACCCAGGAAAAGCTAATGTAGTGGCAGATGCCCTGAGCCGTAAGTCAATGGGGAGTTTGGCGTATTTGCGACCCAAGAAGCGGGAGTTAGCCAAAGAAATTCATCAGTTAGCTGGTTTAGCCGTTCGAGTAATGGAAACAGAGAATAATAGAGCGGTAATTCAGAATTCTGCTGTGTCTTCACTAGTTACAGAGGTAAAAGGACGACAGTATGAGGACCCTAACTTAGTCCAGCTCAGAGATAGAGTTCAGAAAGGTAAGGAGTCAGATTTTCAAATGACTGAGGATGATGTGCTACGCTGTAAGGGCCGCCTTTGTGTTCCGAACGTTTCAGGGCTTCGCCAGCAGATTATGCATGAGGTACATTACGCTCGCTATTCCCTCCATCCAGGGGCAACGAAAATGTACCACGACATCAGAGACATCTACTGGTGGCCAGGTATGAAAGCTGAAATAGCTGAATTTGTATCTAGATGTCCTAACTGTCAGCAGGTGAAAGCGGATCACCAGAAACCGGGCGGTTTGACGCAAGATATAACGGTGCCTACGTGGAAATGGGAAGCGATAAATATGGATTTTGTAACAGGGTTACCCCGTACCAGACGCAGAAATGATTCCATTTGGGTAATAGTTGACAGGCTGACAAAATCAGCTCCTTTCCTGCCAGTGAAGGCTACCTTCTCGGCTGAGGATTATGCCGAATTATATATCAGAGAAATAGTTAGATTACATGGAGTGCCAATATCCATTATTTCAGATAGGGGAGCACAGTTTACAGCTAGATTCTGGCAGTCGTTCCAGAGGGGGTTGGGAACGCGGATTAATTTGAGCACGGCATTCCACCCTCAAACAGATGGGCAGGATGAGCGGACTATCCAAACGCTTGAAGATATGCTGCGAGCATGTGTACTAGATTTTGGAGGTAGCTGGGATGAGCATCTTTCATTGATTGAATTTTCCTATAATAATAGTTATCATTCAGCTATCCAGATGGCGCCCTTTGAAGCATTATATGGGCAAAAATATAGATTGTCGGTGGGCTGGTTTGAAGTGGGGGAATCAGTGTTGATTGGGCCAGACATCATTCAACAGTCGGAGGAGAAGGTAAAGCTTATCAGAGAACGCCTGCTGACTGCTCAGAGTCGCCAGAAGTCGTATGCAGATATGCGGTGCAGAAATCTAGAATTTGCGGTAAATGACTAGGTATACCTGAAAGTGTCTCCGATGAAAGGGGTGATGAGATTTGGCAGGAAAGGCAAGCTTAGCTCGAGATTCATTGGGCCATATCAGATTCGGCGAAGAATAGGCCGAGTTGCATACGAATTGAACTTTCCTCCAGAGTTAGCATCTGTTCACCCGGTATTCCATGTATCCATGTTGAGGAAGTTCGTAGGAGACCCTTCCACGGTTGTTCCAGTTCAGGATGTCCAGGTCACAGAAGAGTTAGCATATGAAGAGGTTCCAGTAGCTATCTTAGACAGACAGATTCGCAAGTTGAGGAATAAAGATATTGCGTCTGTCAAAGTGTTGTGGCGTAATAGGAACCGTGAAGAGATGACGTTGGAAGCTGAAGAAGATATGAAAGATAGGTATCCTCACCTATTCCAGGTTAATTCAGGCGACAGGTATGTCCGTATTATTACTTATGTAGTACCTTATGGTTGTATATGTATAAATGAGAAAGATTGATGTTTAGCTATCCAATGAATCTTAAAGTATTGCGTGCAGTACCTGTGTTGGACTTTTCTACATTTCAGGTTTTTGCTATAGTCCATATTACAGGGGAAACTCTGCCGAAATTCTCCTAGATAGTAAGTTGAGAAGTCCTCTAAATAGAAGTTTACATTCGAGGACGAATGTTCTTAAGGGGGGGAGAATGTTATACCCCGTAGGATTCCTGGCACCTAGATGACCTATTCGCACATTGGTTAAGCATATTTGAAGGCCATACATGCTAAAGAAAGGCCCGGGAAAAAGATCGGACGAGAAACCTGTCGAACCATCGCGGAAGAAGCCAAGGCAGAGCCCCTCCGCGATGGCAACGTGTCACGGAGGTGGAGCCTCCGCGTTGGCTCCGTGACACGTTGGCCTTGTCCAGGCCCAAGTATATAAAGCCCCACTTCAGTTTTAAATCATTTTAACTTATAAATTTCCAGTGAGACAGAGGGGAAAAACCAGAGGAAGAAAAGGAACGAAGAGGGTAATATAATTTTCATCCAATACGCTGTTAAACATTGTCCAAACTCAAATTAACCTCAGATACTGAGGTATTTAGCAGCAGAGAGCATTCCTACGGATTTAGTTTCGTGAAATACGGCCGACGAATCGTCGAGCTATCGAGCCAAGGTAAGTGGACAGCTCAAGTTTCGATTGAACAATGAGGAAGTGACATTTAATGTGTGCAGATCCATAAAGCAGCCAAATGACATGAGGGCGGGCTCAGTAATTGATGTTGTGGACCCTGAGTTCCCAATTCTGCCTATGGAAGAGTTATTGATTCTTAATGATTTAACAGTCGTTTTGATGGATATTGGTGCTGAGGAGATTAATTAGGGTGAGGAGATTGTAAATGCACTTGTTGGCACATACACTTATGCTCCAAAGAAGATTGATCTTGACTTGAAGTATCGGATGACCCCACCAGCCAAGCCATCTATTGAGGAACCTCCAGTATTGGAACTCAAAGCACTCCCATCTCATTTGAAGTATGTATTCTTGGGCATGTTATCGGTCATTGTTGCAGCCGACTTAAAGGAGTGGCAAGTGGAGGATTTGGTCTCCCTTTTAAAAAAATATAAGAAATCTATTGGGTGGACCATTGCAGACATTATTGGTATCCCAACCGGTATTTGCACTCACAAAATCCATCTAGAGTCAGATTGTATTCCGAGTATTGAGCATTAGCGTAGGTTGAATCCACCTATGCAAGAGGTGGTCAAGAAGGAGATCATCAAGTGGTTGGATGCAGTGGTGGTTTATCCTATTGCAGACAGAAAATGGGTGAGCCTAGTCCAGTGTGTACCGAAGAAAGGAGGAATCACGGTGGTCCCAAATGCTAACAATGAGCTCATTCCTCTAAGACCAATCACCGGTTGTAGAGTACGCATGGACTACAGAAAGTTGAACCATTGAACGCAAAAAGATCACTTTCCTATTCCATTCATGGACCAGATGTTAGAAAGACTTGCAGGTAAAGGATGGTACTACTTCCTTGACGGTTATTTTGGGTATAATCAAAATTCTATAGCCCCAGAAGATCAATAAAATACCACGTTCACTTGTCCTTATGGTACATTTGCTTTCAAGAGGATGCCGTTTGGATTGTGTAATGCACCAACTACTTTTCAGCGTTGCATGATGTCCATATTTTCTGACATGGTGGAAGATATCATTGAAGTCTTTATGGATGACTTTTCGGTGGTGGGTGATTCATTCGATGGTTGTTTGGCTCATTTGAGCAAGGTGTTGCAAAGATGTGAAGAGACCAACTTGGTGCTTAATTGGGAAAAGTGCCATTTTATGGTCAAAGAGGGGATAGTTTTAGGCCACAAGATTTCAGGTAAGGGCATTGAGGTGGATCGAGCTAAGATCAAAGTGATTGCCAGTCTACCACCTCCTATTTCTGTGAAAGGTGTTCGAAGCTTTTTGGGCCATGCAGGGTTTTACAGAAGATTCATCAAGGACTTCTCCAAAATTGCACAACCTTTGTGTAAACTGCTCGAGAATGAGGTGAAGTTTGTTTTTGACGAAGCATGTCTGAAGGCTTTTGCATGCCTTAAAGAGAGATTGACCACTGCCCCCATTATAGTGGCACCGGACTAGCCTTTACCTTTTGAGGTAATGTGTGATTCTAGCGGTGTGGCCCTAGGAACTGTGACGGGCCAACGGCATGAAAAGATTTTCCATCCGATCTACTACGCTAGCAAGGCTCTAAATGCAACCCAGAAAAATTACACTGTGACAGAACATGAGCTGTTGGCTGTAGTTTTTGCATTTGAGAAGTTTCGGGCATACTTGCTTGGAACTAAGGTAATAGTCCACACAGACCATGCAGCTCTGAGATATCTGATGGCAAAGAAAGACACCAAGCCACGGTTGATTCGATGGGTTCTGCTGCTACAAGAGTTTGTGTTTGAGGTAAAAGACCAAAAAGGGATGGAAAATCAGGTTGTAGATCACTTATCAAGATTGGAACCCAATGCAGCACTTAGAGATGAGCATGACATAGATAATGCATTCTCGGACGAGCAGGTTCTAGCGGCCTCACATGATCTCATCCCATGGTTTGCAGACTTCGCTAATTATTTGCTGAGTGATGTCATACCAGAGCACTTATCTTTTCCCCAGAGAAAGAAGTTTATGCATGATGTGCGGAAGTTTTTCTGGCATGAACCCTACTTATTTCGTATATGTGCTGATGGGGTTATTTGGAGGTGCGTGCCCAAGATAGAGATGCTAAGTATATTGGAGGCCTGCTGATCTTGGGCAGATTTATATGCCCAAGTGATACTGAAACGTATCATTTTCGCCTTGTTTATTGTGCAGTGTGTATACATTTTCATGTAATTGGTAATAAAATGTGAATTTATACTAACCAACATGACTAGCATTGTTTTGTAGGTAAAACATGATTTTGAGGAGCTAAAATGCATGTTGGAACAATATTGGAGTTGGACTTGGATGCGAGCATGAAAAAGACATTGGACTGCACAATGTAAAGGGGCTCCGCGATGGAGCCGTGCCACGCTACCATCGCGGAGGCGTGATCTTGGGCAGATTTATATGCCCAAGTGATACTCAAACGTATCATTTTTACCTTGTTTGTTGTGCAATGTGTATATAATATCATGTATTTGGTAATAAAATGTGAATTTATACTAACCAACATGATTAGCATTTGTTTTGCAGGATAATGTGATTTTTAAGAGCTAAAATGCGTGTTGGAACTATGTCAGAGTTGGACTTGGATGCGAGCGTGGAAAAGACCTCGGATGGCATATTTTGCAGTGGCTCCGCGATGGTGCCGTGCCACGCTGCCATCGCGGTAGCACACTGCCTGGGCAGAAATAAAAGTGGCAATTTCCAGTGTGCCTGCGCGTCAGCTCCGTGGCACGGAGACAGGCCTCCGCGATGGCCTCCGTGCCACGTTGAGGCTAATTATCCGGACCATGAAATTTCCAGAGAGGGTCCGCGTCCACGCCGTGTCACGGAGGCAGTGCTCCGCGTTGGCCTCCGTGACACGTTGCTTCTTATTCCGGGAAAAATTTCCCACTAGTATAAATAGCACACTTAGGTTATTTTTAAAAAAGGTTTTTTTTTAGTTTTAGTTTTTTAGCCTGAGTTCAGAAGTGGGAGCAGGAACGTGGTTTTGTGGCAGTTGAAGAATAGAAAAGATAAGAGTTTTCTTCTCTTCCCTTCTTCTTTCCTTCAATTGTATGCATGATTCACACTCATTCTAGGATGATTAATCCAAGAATGAGTGGCTAATCCCTCTCTTGCTGAGGTTTTGAACTTGTGAAATGAATGTTGGTAATAATTGATATGGTTTATTCTTCTTCTTGCATGTTGTTCTATTAATTCTTGTGCTTATTACATTCTTGATTGGCCACCATTAATGTATATCTAAAAAGTCCAATTTCACTCGAGAGAGCATGAAATTGGAAAGTTGTGAATTAATAGGGTATTGTTCTTAACTTGATTTGGGAAAATTGGGTTTTGATGTGCTTTCTTGATAGAAATATACTTGAAAGCCGTATTAGTCAATTTAGGAACCGGAATTGTAGTGTTAGGTCATAAATTGCATTTGATCACAGAAATGTAGACGAATGGTTTATGAAGCTAAAGTGAAATTAAATACGGAAGTTTTAATTTCTAGGCAAACGTTCTTGGCTAGCAATATGAAGAAGAAGATGACCAAATTATCATGATTATCAAGTTCATTACTCGTTCTTAACCTTGGCATGTGCATATCCATTGTCTAAACTCAACGTAAATAGTAGTTATTAATTTTAGTAGATAATTAGTTTAGAAACAAAACATACTCAAATCTTGGTTGGATTGTTGTTAACATAGTTAGAAATAGAATAGAGATATAGTAAACTAGGCAGTTTTGCATATCTAGAGCAGCCTCCTTGGATCGATACTTGGCTACTTAGCCACTTTATTACTTGTTTGACCACGTACACTTGCATGTCGGTGTATAATATATACCGAGCAGCAAAGCGCGAACAAGGCACACTGCCTGGACAGTGTTCGATTTAAGTGTGGGGTGGGGAGTAGTTAGGTGCTGGGTCATAGGCTCTAAATCTGCTGTATATTCTACTTGACGTTTGTGTATGTCTGTGCTTTCCCTGTTGTTGTGAACTGATTTGTGAATGATGTGTATATATTTGTTTGTGGCTAATGATGTGTGTCTATAAAAAGTTATGGTTGCCTTTGTAAATATTTTGTAAATTTTGTAAATATTTTTTTCTCTATCGATATGATCGATATTTTTCAAAATTTTTGCGAAAGGATGTTGCACTTATCAACATATTTTGTAAATATTTTTTTCATCGAAATGATCGATGTGTTGCAAAAATTTTGAAGTTTTATTTTTGGGTTTCTCGGAGTTTGTTTTCGGTTCTTTTACCGAGAATAGTCCCATTGAACTGATGTCATAGTTAGTGAACATTCCCTATGATGGTTGGATGACGACCGTCTTAAGGGAAATGTAGTCGATAGGAGTAGATGATTTGTTTTTAGTTTCGTTGGTGGATTGCATCAATAAACTGTAGTTGCTTATGGTTGCTAAAATTTTGTTGCGTGTGTAATTGATGTTCGAAATGCGAAAGTGATTCGTTTGAAAGCATGTAACTGTGTAACTATGTTGAGTTACCTAGGCTATAGAATTTGGTTCATTATGATTGAGGCTTAATCTTGAATTCATGTACTTGACTAATTAAAGAGTCTGTGAATGCATCTTGATTCGAGCATGTGCATGAAGTGTAAGTGAGGTTTTGCTATTCCATGTCATTGTGAATTGTCTAGAACTTGCCTGGCGTGTATACAAAGCGAAATGAAGGAGGTGTAGTGTCGGAAAGGATGTAGGCATTTCTTTGTTTTAACCGTTAGTTTCCATTTTTTTCTTGTCAAGTTCTACCTTTTTATATGTTGTACACCCTAGTCAGCCCGTTGAGCCTTTAGCCGATTTCTTTCTTTTGTCCAGAATTGTATGAACTAAGCTTTATTCCTTCTTTTCATTAGCCTTAAAGTCTATAAGAAGCTCTTAAGCGCTTACAAAGAACAAAAAAAAAATTGTTTCCCAAAGTGTTAAAGAGTGAAAAGAGTGAAAAGAAAAGAAAAGCAAAGTGAGGAAAGAAAAGATGGTGTTGAAGAGGCACTAGTTGTAATTAAATGAAATTGAGGGTACATGAAAACCTTCCGTTTAGGGTCAAGTGTGCCTGATGAAATGGGCTGTATGAAAGTAAACCAGCATGAATGGGAGAAAAAGAGAAAAGAGAGGAACAATGTCCATGAGTCGATGGGAATGAGTTGAAAAGGCGCTTAAGGATGCTAGCAACTATTATTGGCTAATCCAATATATATATACTAGATCCATAGCCCAGTTACAACCCATTAAAAGTCCTATTTGATCCTACACTGCATTTCTTTATATTAGTGGAGTAATACACTAAGGGCAAGCCTATGGGTCATGACATGATGCATGTGAATTCTTTTGGGAGAGAGAGTGAAATTAATTTCTATATGCCCCTACGTGCATGTTTGTGTGCTGCACGAGCATAAAAGGGGAAGTTTCTCTCGAGTGGTGAGGGTACATGCTTGATGAAAGATTGATTTTCGTGTCGGATTTCTTGATTAGTTGATTTGCATGAGTTTGCCGATATCAAGAATCAATTCTTAAAAGTCTAGGAAGCCTCGATGTATTAAGGTCATTGTCTTGTACGACCAAGCATGTTTTCTTGATGATTTGCAAAAATCGAATAATCGGTATGACCGTAACGTAAATGGTTGCACCATAGTGACAAAGGTTGAGATGTGATGTGCATGATTTGTGTATGTGTTGTTCGAGGACGAACAAGGATTTAAGTGTGGGGTAAGTGATCTTGGGCAGATTTATATGCCCAAGTGATACTCAAACATATCATTTTTACCTTGTTTGTTGTGCAATGTGTATATAATATCATGTATTTGGTAATAAAATGAGAATTTATACTAACCAACATGATTAGCATTTGTTTTGCAGGATAATGTGATTTTTAAGAGCTAAAATGCGTGTTGGAACTATGTCGGAGTTGGACTTGGATGCGAGCGTGGAAAAGACCTCGGATGGCATATTTTGCAGTGGCTCCGCGATGGTGCCGTGCCACGCTGCCATCGCGGTAGCACACTGCCTGGGCAGAAATAAAAGTGGCAATTTCCAGTGTGCCTGCGCGTCAGCTCCGTGGCACGGAGACAGGCCTCCGCGATGGCCTCCGTGCCACGTTGAGGCTAATTATCCGGACCATGAAATTTCCAGAGAGGGTCCGCGTCCATGCCGTGTCACGGAGGCAGTGCTCCGCGTTGGCCTCCGTGACACGTTGCTTCTTATTCCGGGAAAAATTTCCCACTAGTATAAATAGCACACTTAGGTTATTTTTAAAAAAGGTTTTTTTTTAGTTTTAGTTTTTTAGCCTGAGTTCAGAAGTGGGAGCAGGAACGTGGTTTTGTGGCAGTTGAAGAATAGAAAAGATAAGAGTTTTCTTCTCTTCCCTTCTTCTTTCCTTCAATTGTATGCATGATTCACACTCATTCTAGGATGATTAATCCAAGAATGAGTGGCTAATCCCTCTCTTGCTGAGGTTTTGAACTTGTGAAATGAATGTTGGTAATAATTGATATGGTTTCTTCTTCTTCTTGCATGTTGTTCTATTAATTCTTGTGCTTATTACATTCTTGATTGGCCACCATTAATGTATATCTAAAAAGTCCAATTTCACTCGAGAGAGCATGAAATTGGAAAGTTGTGAATTAATAGGGTATTGTTCTTAACTTGATTTGGGAAAATTGGGTTTTGATGTGCTTTCTTGATAGAAATATACTTGAAAGCCGTATTAGTCAATTTAGGAACCGGAATTGTAGTGTTAGGTCATAAATTGCATTTGATCACAGAAATGTAGACGAATGGTTTATGAAGCTAAAGTGAAATTAAATACGAAAGTTTTAATTTCTAGGCAAACGTTCTTGGCTAGCAATATGAAGAAGAAGATGACCAAATTATCATGATTATCAAGTTCATTACTCGTTCTTAACCTTGGCATGTGCATATCCATTGTCTAAACTCAACGTAAATAGTAGTTAATAATTTTAGTAGATAATTAGTTTAGAAACAAAACTTACTCAAATCTTGGTTGGATTGTTGTTAACATAGTTAGAAATAGAATAGAGATATAGTAAACTAGGCAGTTTTGCATATCTAGAGCAGCCTCCTTGGATCGATACTTGGCTACTTAGCCACTTTATTACTTGTTTGACAACGTACACTTGCGTGTCGGTGTATAATATATACCGAGCAGCAGAGCGCGAACAAGGCACACTGCCTGGAGGGTGATTAATTTGTCAATTTCCAGTGAAGCCTCGCGACAGCTCCGTGGCACGGAGGCAAGCCTCCACGTTGCCTGTCGTGCCACGTTGAAGCTTTATTCCTGGACCCTAAATTTCCAGAAAGGGTCCGCGTCCACGCCGTGTCACGGAGGCAGTGCTCCGCGATGCACTCCGTGACACGTTGCTTGTTATTCCGGGAAAAATTTCCACTAGTATAAATAGAACACTTAGGCTTATTTTTAATTAATTCAGACTTGGTGGAGCAAGGACGTGGGTTACAGGCAGTTATGGGACGAAAAAGCTCAGGGTTTTTCTCACTTTCTTTCTTCTTTCAATCAATTGTTTGTATGATTAACACTTGTTTTAGGATGATTAATCCACAAATGAGTGGCTAATTCTCTTCCTTGCTGAGGTTATGAACAATGGTGATGAATTTTGATTATTGAATTATATGGTTTTTCATCTTCTTCTTCTATGTTGTTCTATTAATTCTTATTTCTACTGCATTAGTGTGTGGCCGACATTAATGTACATCTAAAAAGTCCGATTTCACTCGAGAGAGCACGAAATTGGAAAGTTGTGAATTAATAGGGTATTGTTCTTAACTTGATTTGGGAAAATTGGGTTTTGATGTGCTTTCCTGATAGAAATATACTTGAAAGCCGTATTAGTCAATTTAGGAACCGGAATTGTATTGCTAGGTCATCAATTGCATTTGATCATAGAAATGTAGACGGATGGTTTATGATTCTTAAGTGAGATTAAATACGAGAGTTTTAATCTCTAGGCTAATGTTCTTGGCTAGCAACTGGAAAAGAAGAATAACCGAATTATGATTATAATCAATTTCATTACTTGTTCTTAACCTTGGCATGCTCATATCCATAGTTTCAATTCAAAGTAGATATTTGTTAATAGTTTTAGTACATAATTTATAAACAAAAATTATTTAACTTTTGGTTACGTTGTTGTCAGCATATATAGAAGTAAGATAGAATATAGTATACTTGAGCAATTTTTACTTATGCAGAGTCTCCTTGGTTCGATACTTGGCTTACTTAGCCACTTTATTACTTGTTTGACCACGTGCACTTGCATGTCGGTTTTTAACCCCTATAGCAAACACCCAAACAAGTTTTTGGCGCCGTTGCCGGGGAGACTAGGTAATTGGTGAAATTGTGTTAAGTGTAAATTTACTGTATTTTTATTTTATTTTCTTAAGTGTTGACAACTTGGTCTTAGCCTGTATTTTGCAGACTTGATTTCTGTGAACACTGGCAAAGGACAAGGAGCTGGTGGAATCTTATATAGAGCCTGAACGTGAATTTCATAGTAAACACAGAGAAGCTCTACAAAAGAAGCTGCAGTTGCTCAGACAGACTATTATGGAGCAACAAAATCCACCGGTTGTGAGGGCAGTGTTAGTGCCCGACGAAGCAGCAGCAAGGCCGGTTCGCGAGGTGGCAATCCCACATGCCAACAATGTACATTCAAGTATCCGCAAACCAGAGCCTGGAGGGAGATTTGAACTAAAGCAGAATATGGTGCAACTATTGCACACAAGCGGGCAATTTACCGATCTCCCTCATGAAGACCCACAACAACATCTCCAAAACTTTTTGGAGATAAGTGACACTTATATACCCACTGGAGTGTCACCTGATTATGTTCGGCTCACACTATTTCCGTTCTCATTACTTGGTGAAGCCAAGAGGTGGTTAAAAGCTGAGCCACCAAATTCTATCTCAACGTGGGATGATCTAGCACGGAAGTTCTCGATAAGATTTTTTCCCTCTGGTAAAACAGCTAGACTTAGAAGTCAAATTCTAAGTTTCAAACAGAGGGAGGGAGAAAATTTATATCAAGCCTGGGAAAGATTTAAATCCATGTTGCGGGACTGTCCTCATCATCATCAGTCCAATGAGGTGTTGGTACACACATTTATTGAGGGTTTGGAACCCCATACTAAAATTTTGCTAGACTCAGCATCTGGAGGGCAAGCGCTGGAAAAGACTTATGAGGAGCTGTACACTTTGCTCAACCGGATTTCACAGGGCAATCCAGAATGGAATGCTGATTCATCTCGAGGTGGAGCAAGGAAAGCAGCAGGAGTGCTTGAAGTGGATGGATTTACAGCTATCGCTGCACAGATAGCTGCCTTGCAGAATCAGTTGAACAACCACTTCAGCAACATGAATTTGAACCAGCCTTCAGCTTCAGTCAATGCGGTCCAGCAAATGTGGTGTGAAGTGTGTGGAAGCAGTGAGCACTCAGCTGAGTGCTGTGGAGCAAACCCAGATTCGGTTAACTTTGTGGGCAATGCACAAAGAAATCAGCAGCAGTTTGGTAGTGGCTACAACTCAAATTGGAGGAACCATCCAAATTTTTCGTGGGGTAGCAACAACCAACAAGGCCAAAGTTCAGGTCAGGGTATGCACAGGAATCAAGGAGGGCAACAGAACTACCAATCTCAATTCAGAAATCACAATGCCCCTCCTCCACCACCATCACCTACCATTGAGGTGGGCTCTACAAAGGCTGGCCCCACTCGGCATAGAGCCCTGGCGCTTTCGCCAAACGGGTAATCTAGCTCGAGCTGCCATAGCTCCTCCTCCGTGGCTGGTCTCCCACCGATTCTGAGCTGGAGCATTTGTATCCCAAACATCCGTGCCATGTACTGGTCATCACGAGCATGTCGCTCACCAAGTGTTAGCACTGGCCCGTGGGTGGTGTCGGGGGCCTTAGTTTTGGTCAAATCCAAGGCCCGCCGCTCCAACTGCGGGATATAATCCAAAGCCTCTTCCTCGACGTTGAGGCCTCTGAGAAAGGTGGTGAGTAGTCCACCGAAACCATACCTGTGGCCCTGGTGTAGTCGGGCTCTCTTCATGGCGGATATAATGACTGCCCCGACATTAATCTCCAGCCCTTTCATCAGGGCGTACACCAGGCAAACACGGTCCCGGGTCACATCAGTCATGTGTACCCCCGGGATTAGGCACGAGCAGACTATCTTCAGCCAGATTCGGGCTTCCCTGTTCATTTGAGAATATGGCAGAGTCTGGTGGTAGCCCCTTTCTTTATGTCTGCTCCATCTAGCTGTGGATCGAGCCCCACACAGTGTGCGTCTGATGTCAGCATACGGTGGGGTAATGTTCAGCTGGCGGAGAAAATGGGCGTCTATGTCCCGCGCTCCTATGATGGCATTTAGCTGTTGGGGTTCCAGAGTGACTATCTGCCCTCTGATCTTGATGGTGTGGCTTCTGATTGTCGGGTTCAAATTAGCATAGAACTCCCGGACCAGGTGCAGGTTACATTCCTTGGGCTCCTGAAATATGAAACCGAGCCCAGCTGCCTCAATCCGGTGAACCATTCTGGGGAACTCCTGTGCTAATGGCTCCCGTGCTATATGCTCCTCGGGGAAATATTTGTTCTCTTTGTATTTGGCATACCACTTTTTCCCCTCGTCAATCACCCATCTCGTTCCATATTGGCGGCGCTGGCCGCATGGAACTGCTGGTGCAGCTGGGACTGCTGTGCCCAGTCTTAGTCGCTTTCTTCCGGTGCCTGAAGTTGATGCACCCTTCTCTTTATCTTGCCTGCTTACCATTTTGCCTGTCAACACAAGTCAACAATCGCAATGTTAAGCTAAATAAATATTAACTTCGGCTAAGGTCGGGTTACGCTAAATTTACCCCACACTTAGTCCTTAGCTACAGTGATAACAATACGGCAAGAATAACTTTATTTATACCAAAATACCAGCCATACAAATCATGCTTAGTGCGTTCAACAAGAAAATTCGACGGTATAACTTCTGCGTACTACTCAGACTTCATACAGCTAATCCCAATAACTACCATCGCTAGCATTTCAACCTTCGCACTTAGCAAAGAAAAACAACGAAACAAAAACAACAACAAAAATTCTATACACATGAACCTACAACCAACCCAATTTGAACAAATTTCAACATTTTCCCAAACCTGAGAATTCATCGTCTATTAACATTCAAACAATTTGTACAACGATTCAGTCCATTCAACACGTACACCCCGGCATAGAATTCATGAATTTAACGCCTTACCAACTTCAAATTCAACAACAAAGCCCTAGAATTGATTTCTTCTATCAAATTCGAATAATTCATACAATCGACAAGTTCAAACGCTCATTACAACATTCCGAACATTTATCAATCAACAAATAACTCGAATTCATGCTAAATTTCGACTTAGGGCGATTTAGTTCACCTCCCATGCTTAATTTCGAATAAAATCAACAAAAACTTGAGAGAGAATCGGAAAACATACCTTGTAGTTGAATAAGCGAAGAAAACTTGGTAATTTGTTGCCTTAAGCCGTGGCACGTTGGTGGGAGAGGGGTTTTGGGACGTTTGGTCATGGAGGAAAATGAAAATGAGGGGAAAAAAGGGGAGAAATCGGGGTTTAAAAGGTAAAAAACACGCGGATCACCCGGCAACCCGGTGTGACCCGTCACAATTTACACGGCAACGTGTCACAGAGTGCATCGCGGTGCACTGCCTCCGTGAAACGGAGCCATCGCGATAGCATTCTGGAAATTTTGAAATTTCCGGGTTATGCCTCAACGTGTCACGGAGGGTAACGCGGAGGTCCTCCTCCGTGACACGGAGCTATCGCCCCAGCTCACTATCTTCTACATTTTATTAATTTTTCATACCTCGCCTTTCCCTTCACGATTCCGTGCACATTTTCTTCCGTTTGACCTGAAAATCATCTCACTAAACAAAATTAGTTAGAATAATAGGTTTCACCTAGTAAAAATGAAAAATACTAACTACAACGAAAAATTTTGTAATAAATCAAGAAAAAGAAAAAATAAAATCCATTTACACTTTACAAAATGAAAGAAAAATTTTTTTTTCACGGGTTGCCTCCCGTGCAGCGCCTGGTTTACCGTCGCGGCTCGACGTCATTTAAGCTCAATTGTCCGCTAGGGTGATGGACAATTTCTCACGATCAGTGTCCTCCCCCAGTAGTGCTTACACCTATCCGGTGGTCTTCCCAATAGCTCTCGGGAATGCTTCATCTGCTTAGCATTACCTTGATCAATTACATTGATCACCGAGAGTTCTTCATGCACCATCGGGAGCTTGGGTGCTTTATACACATCGAACACCTCTACCTTGTCGTGTGCTCGCATTGTCAGTTGCCATGCAGCTACATCGATTAATGCTTTCCCGGTTGCCAAGAAGGGTCGTCCCAAAATAAATGGGACTTCCGCGTCTGGTTCAAAATCCAGAACAATAAAATCTACCGGAAAAATTAGGGAGCCAACTTGCACTAGAACATCCTCAACAATGCCATCCGGCCTAGCTAAGGATCGGTCCGCCAACTGCAAGATTACGGTTGTAGGTCTAGGACTCCCTAGACCCAACTTTCTGAATACCGAAGATGGCATCAGATTTATGCTCGCTCCCAGGTCACACAATCCACGAGCTCGGATGCTCTGCCCAATAGTAAGCTGGATAGTAAAACTTCCAGGGTCTTTTAACTTCGTGGGCAGTCTGTTTTGGATCTGGGAAGTGCACTCCTCCGTCAAAGCCACCGTGGCATACTCAGTCAAACGACTTTTGTTGGTCACGATGTCCTTTATGTATTTGGCATATTTCGGCACTCCCTGCAAGACATCAACAAGAGGTAAGTTAACATGTACCTGTTTAAGCACCTCCATGAATTTCTTGAAACACGCCTCCTCCTTGTGTTTCTTGAGTCGTTGAGGGAACGGGGGTGGAGGTCTTTCTGATTCAGCTTCTTTGGTCTTCCCCATTTCCGAACTTTGCTCCCCCTCAACTTCTGCTGCTCCCGAATTTTGAGGTGGTCTTTCTGGTTCCACCTCCTTCAGCTGCAAACCACTCCTTGTGGTCACTGCATTTACCTGCTTCGGATTCGGATCCGTGTCGCTCGGCAGTCCTCCTCTGGGCCTTGTATTTTGGGCACTAGCAAATTTCCCAAATTGATACTCAAGAGCCTTGGTCGCTAACTGGTTATTTTTCACTTCGACTGCCAATTTAACATAGTCAGCCTGCAATTGCGCTTGATTAGCGATCATGGTCTTGAACATCTCCTCAATGCTGGGTGATGGTGGTGGAGGAGGGGCATTGTTATTTCTAAATTGAGATTGGTAGTTCTGTTGCCCTCCTTGATTCCTTTGCATACCCTGACCCGCACTTTGGCCTTGATGGTTGTTGCTACCCCATGAAAAATTTGGATGGTTCCTCCAATTTGAATTGTAGCCACTACCATACTGCTGGTGATTTCTTTGTGCATTACCCACAAAGTTTACCGAATCAGGATTTGCTCCACAGCACTCATCTGAGTGCTCACTGCTTCCACACACTTCACACCACAATTGCTGGACTGCATTAACTGGAGCTGACGGCTGGTTCAAAGTCATGTTGCTGAAGTGGTTGTTCAATTGATTTTGCAAGGAAGCTATATGTGCAGCGATAGCTGTAAATCCATCCACTTCAAGCACTCCTGCTGCTTTCCTTGTTCCACCTCGTGATGGATCAGCATTCCATTCTGGATTGCCCTGTGAAATCCGGTTTAGCAAGGTATACAGCTCCTCATAGGTCTTTTCCCGCGCTTGTCCTCCAGCTGCTGAATCTAGCAAAATTTTGGTATGGGGTTCCAAACCCTCAATAAATGTGTGCACCAACACGCCATTGGACTGATGATGATGAGGACAGTCCCGCAACATGGATTTAAATCTCTCCCAGGCTTGGTATAAATTTTCTCCCTCCCTCTGTTAGAAACTTAGAATTTGACTTCTAAGTCTTGCTGTTTTGCCAGAGGGGAAAAATCTTATCAAGAACTTCCGTGCAAGATCATCCCACGTTGAAATAGAATTTGGTGGCTCAGCTTTCAACCACCTCTTGGCTTCTCCGAGTAATGAGAACGGAAATAATGTAAGCCGAACATAATCAGGTGACACTCCAGCGGGTATATAAGTGTCACTTATCTCCAAAAAGTTTTGGAGATGCTGTTGTGGGTCTTCATGAGGGAGACCGGTAAATTGCCCGCTTGTGTGCAACAATTGCACCATATTTTGCTTGAGTTCAAATCTCCCTCCAGGCTCTGGTTTGCGAATACTGGATGTAACATTGTTGGCATGTGGGATTGCCACCTCGCGAAATGGCCTTGCTGCTGCTTCTTCGGGCACTAACACTGCCCTTACTACCGGTGGATTTTGTTGCTCCATAATGGTCTGTCTGAGCAACGACAGCTTCCTTTGTAGAGCTTCTTTCCGTTTACTGTGAAATATACGTTCAGGCTCTATATAAGATTCCACCAGCTCTTTGTCTCTTGCCAGTGTTAACAGCAATTAAGTCTGCAAAATACAGGCTAAGACCAAGTTGTCAACATGTAAGAAAAGAAAATACAAATACAGTAAATTGACACTTAACACAATTTCACCAATTGCCAAGTCCCCGGCAACGGCGCCAAAAACTTGTTCGGTGGTTCGTTGGGTATCTAAACCGACACGCAAGTGCACGTGGTCGAACAAGTAGTAAGTGGCAGAAAGCCAAGTATCGATCCCTCAGAGACTCGGATTAAGTGAAGTTTGCTTAAGTATACGATACTATATTTAACTTCTAAATATGCTGACAACAACGTAACCAAAAAGTGAATAATTTGTTTTATAAGTTTTATACTAAACTACAAACAATTATCTACTTTGAATTTGGACTATGAATAAGAGCATGCTGAGGTTAAAGAACATGTAATGAAACTGATTATCATCATAAATTGGTTATTCTTTTCTTCCTGTTGCTAGCCAAGAACATTAGCCAAGAGATTAAAACTCTCGTATTTAATCTCACTTAAGAATCATAAACCATCCGTCTACATTTCTGTGATCAAATGCAATTCATGACCTAGCGTTCCGGTTCCTAAAATGACTAATATGGCTTTCAAGTATATTTCTATCAGGAAAGCACATCAAAACTCAATTTTCCCAAATCAAGTAAAGAACAATATCCTATTAATTCACAACTTTCCAATTTCGTACTCTCTCGAGTGAAATTGGACTTTTTAGATGTACATTAATGTAGGCCACACACCAATGCAGTAGAAACAAGAATTAATAGAACAACATGGGAGAAAAAGACGAAAAACCAAATAATTCAATAATCAAAATTCATCACAAGTGTTCATAACCTCAGCAAGGAAGAGAATTAGCCACTCATTTGTGGATTAATCATCCTAAAACAAGTGTTAATCATACAAACAATTGAATTAGAGAAGAAAGAATGAGAGAAAAAACCCCTGAACTTTTCGTCCCTCAACTGCCTGTAACCCACGTCCTTGCTCCACCAAGTCTGAATTATGAAAAATACACTTAAGTGTTCTATTTATACTAGTGGGAATTTTTCCCGGAATAATGAGCAACGTGTCACGGAGTGCATCGCGGAGCACTGCCTCCGTGACATGCCGTGAACGCGGACCCTCACTGGAATTTGGAGGTCCGGGAATATAGCACCAACGTGGCACGGCGTGCAACGCGGAGGCTAGCCACCGTGCCACGGAGCTATCGCGAACCTTCACTGGAAATTGATGAATTTTCACCCTCCAGGCAGAATGCCTCCGCGATGGCAGCGTGACACGGCTCCATTGCGGAGCCCCTTTAATTTGTGCAGTCCAATGCCTTTTTCCGTGCTCGATTCCAAGTCCAACTCCGATATCATCCAACATGCATTTTAGCTCCTCAAAATCACATTTTACCTACAAAACAATGCTAATCATGTTGGTGAGTATAAATTCACATTTTATTACCAATTACATGAAAATGTATACACATTTCTAGATAAACAAGGCGAAAATGATACTTTTGAGTATCACTTGGGCATATAAATCTGCCCAATATCAATTCTCCCATGTACAAATGTTCCTAATGTCTAAGTAAGTATAAGTGCAAGCTACGATAATGATCAGTTAAGCTAAGAACTTTGAATACCAGGAAGTGTCTTGGAGGTCACCCAGTTAACTAAATACGAGTTATACATTATATTGAAGTCTCATACGTTGTATGTCTGTAGTTCAGTTCTCAACTCTATGTATATGACAAATAACTCCAAGTTCCTAGTTACAATTTCTATGTTTTCCTGCAAAAGTCAAAAGACTTAAGAACTATATGTGCTTATCTACATGATAAATTTAACAATGAAATTCCAATGTATAGTTGCCGATACAGGTAAAGGAACCACTTGGTAGGCAGTATATATTTGCAGTTCCCAGATGTTAAAGAATTATGTAGAAATGAGCTCTATGTGTTTCTATCCAAGTAATATGTTAAATTGGTAGGATTATTTGTAGGACATTGTTTGTAAGCCTACAAAAGTTCTTATTTTGTCTAAACCTCTTGAAAGTCCTTCAAGTAACTGAGTCGACATGTTCATGTATAATTTGACAGCTTTACTTGATATATATACATATTTTCTAGCTTTACATGATATGGGTGCTTACTTGCATTTATGGGTGACGAAAGAGGTGTATTCCGGCCACAGATTTAACATTTATCATTCGTATGTCATACATGTTAAATTGACTCAATATAAGCCATATCGCCCTATTTATGATTATGATTGAGAATTATTTTTATTTTGCCCCGGTGTAGTACATCGACTGGAGATATTTATATTTTGCCCTGGTGTGGTACATCGGTTGGAGATATTTTTATTTTACCCCGGTGTGATACATCAGCTGGAGATATTTTTATTTTACCCTAATGTGGTACATTATTTTACCCCAGTGTGGTACATCGGCTGGAGATATTTTTATTTTACCCCGGTGTGGTACATCGGCTGGAGATATTTTTATTTTACCCCAGTGTGATACATCAGCTGAAGATGTTTTTATTTTTCCTTTGTATGGTACACCGGCTGGACGAATTTTATATATGGATTTATGGTTGGCTAGTTGCTGGCATTACAGTTATAGTTTTTCTTGTGCATTACTTGGTTGCATTTGCACTTCATTATTGACTTATTGCAAGGTTTCAGTTTCCAAGATTCCAGGTTGTTGCTATTCCTTATTTCTAGCTCAGTTATCATTGTTATCTTACATGTTTATAGTTTTCTGCATTACATACCAGTACATTTCATTCGTACTGACGTCCCTTCGCCTGGGGACCTGCGTTCGTGCCGCAAGTGTAGGTAGAGGTCGGGATTGCCAGTTGCAATAGAAGTTCGTGAGATTAGTGGATGTGTTGGTATGCTCCTTTCTTTCTAGAGCTAAGACTAGTTTTGTTTCAGTTAGAGTTTTGAGATGCAGTTATGGGTAGGTCGGAGCACAGTCAGTTTACTCTTTAGAGGCTTTGTGGACTTAGTTTGTACAATGGTATTCAGTTTGTGGTCTTGTCGGTTTTTTGTAGTTTAGTTTAGCATACTCATAGTCTTATTTGCATTTCAGTTGTTTACCCTATATTTATTGAGACATTATGGGTCCAGTTTGTGCTCCAGTTGATTCTGACCGGTGGCCTGGATGGCCTAAGTGTTATAGTTACAGATGTCATATAGCCGGCTTTCCAGTCAGTCGGGTATAAGGAGCCAGTCGCGCCCTCCCCGCCAGTTATGGGGTGTGACAGACTTGGTATCAGAGCAAAGTCATATCCTAGGGAGTCCACAAGTCGTGTCTAGTAGAGTCTTGCTTATAGGTATGTTGTGCACCATACTTATAATCTGGAGGCTACAGGGCATTTAGGGGTTGTTTCACTTTGTTCATTAATAGATCGTGCTATAGAGCAATGATGTAAGGGTTGTTTGAAATCTAAATAATGCTTATGTTTTAGAATTCAACTGTAGTAAGAAAGATGGCTATGAGATTTATCGACACTGATGCTTGAAAGGGTCCTAGTCGCTCTCCTGTCGATCCGAGAAATAGATTAGAGGCTCGAAGCGAGTTTCCCATTCCTCATACCATAGTTCCTCCAAGTTCCAGTCGGAATTACTGTGGGAAGGGATTCAGCCCCCTCCTATTGTTTTAGATTCGATAGAGCTAAGAGAATGTAGAGTTATTGATCCTTCAGCACCGATGTACCTTCAGGCATATCAAAGGGATGAGATTTTGAGAAAGCATTTCAGATGTTAGCCTGAGCAGTGACGTTCCAAAATAAATAGTTAAAATTAATGGTAGGGTCCAGGGGAACTTTTGAGAGCTCTAGTTTCCATAGGTTTTGAGCCTAAATCCCCTAGCCTTCACGAATCAGTACTTTTCCACGGGAACTTCGACGGGCTTGAGCTAATAAGGTTTCGTATCGAGAGCAGAGCAGCATGAGTATTTGCGAATATAGTGTCGGGTTTAATCCTTTGGCCCAATATGTTTCAGATAGGGTGCGGAATATGAGGGACAGAGTATATCGATTGTATTATGTTTGGGACCCCATTTGGTCCGAGAGTGTTTGGGAATGTCTACCCTGACAAAATTATCTACTGCTTGGATGCTAATACTTGCTCAAAAGACGGACAATATGATTCATCATCTCGTAAGTAATGACAAGGTAGTGGAACTGAGTAAGGAAACCAAGTCTATAAGACTATTTAAGGACCCTCATAGTGCTTGGAGACCCCGTCCAGCTAGACATTCAGTTTCTCCTTGAGATTCAGTCTCTACTTTGTCCCTATATTAGACTACAATTTCTTTTAGCCCCGATTCCAAGATAGGCAGTGACAAGTTGTGGTAAAAGCAAAGGTAAAAGAGCAACTTCAGGTTTGACACTATTTCTATATGTTAAGTGGTTAAGTTGTGATTTTCACTTTTTTTCTATGATATTTCCTAATGGTATGAATGGAAAGGTGGTATTGGAGTAAATGATAACTCCCATGGTAGTGAATTAATTTGCTTAGGGTTAGAAAAGTTACCGATTTTATGGTACTAAAGCATGTCTATCATATGTCAAACAAATAGATGGAGTTGAGTAAGTACGGTTTGATAAGAAGCGGCAATAGAAAGAGGATGTTCTTACAAAAATAGAATGTATGCTTATGACACAAGGCAAGGAAAAGTTAAAGATGTTATGGTTAAAGTTACGGCTACCAAGGTATAATGTTACACCCCGTAAGTTTCTAGCATTTAGTCAGCCTATTCGCATGTTGATTGAGAGTTTTAGAGTGTTATACATACGAGGAAAGGGCCCGAGGAAAGGCCGAACGAGTGCTAAGTTGGGATTTCGCGAGAGGAGGCCGAACCAAGCTGCCCAGAGGGGCAAAGTGGCATGGAGCTACTCCTCTGCGTTAGCCAACGTGGCAAGGAGCAGAATCAGCGCGTTGCCAGCGTGCCACGTTGCCTTGCATGCTGCTTCAAGTATATATAGGCCTCACTCTTAGATTTCATGTTATTTCTCAAGTAAATCACGACCAGCAGAGGTGAGAACGAGGGAGAACATTTAATTTTCATCTGATTACGCCGCTAAACGCCGTCCAAATCCAAATTAACTTCGGGTATCGAAGTATAAGGCTGCAGGGAGCATTTCTACGGAGTTAGTTTCGTGAAGTTCACCCGGCGAATCATCGTCCCGCGGAGCCAAAGTTGTTGGAGTTGCTCCAAACTAGTGTCAATACGATCATAAACTTAAAGTAAGTATTTCTCCCTTCTAGATTCCCGAGAAATTACGAGTTCTTGATCGTCTTTCGATAAGTTGAAGTATAGTCAATATATATATATATATAAGTTCTGGTTTTCTTCAAATATAGTAATAAAGTTGGCCCTATTCTTCCATTAATATGATTACAGTTGAGAAGGGAAGTTGAATACGAGCTGATACTCATCAGTTAGTTACAAAACGGCGAACGGGGTATGTAAGGCTTAACTCTCGGCAAGTATCCTTGTCATACAGTGTTATGACTTATGTTCTCGAATAGAAATAACAATCTTAGATGCTGCAGACGGTTGCTACCATTAGATTGTAATTTGATATATTGTAATTAGTTGTTGTGGATATACATATATAAATATCATATATGTTTCGAGTAGCTGCTAATATGGATTACAGTTACATAAATTCTGGTTAGCTGCTAGAAAACATGTACAGATCGTACTGCAGGACTCCTCGCTGAAAGGGACCAGGTTAAATGTGATTCGCGTTATGAACGCTATAGAAGCTCTTTTAGTTCTCAGCTTATTGCGATGATAGACTTATATATTTGTTGCCAGGCCTAGACTTCAGAAGCTCGCAAGAGTTATTGGCCTGAATCAGTTGGATAAACGATATGGGCGCAGTTAGGTGGTCTAACGACCAGTTGGTGCCCGTATTGGCAGGAGAGCATCCCTAGAGGTCATTTGCGTTATCGCACATTCCAGAACTAGAAATAGAGATAGAATAGGTATATTCTAGAGTTAGCGATACCAGGGTTCTCCAGTGTATTGAGTGATCGCCCGCCATTCCTTTAGCCTTATCAGATTGTCAGTCTTAGTCGACCTAACAGTTATCATGTAGGACGCCAGCAAGCTAGCCTAGCCATCTAGGTCAGATAAGCCCGTGGGTACCCCAAGGAGGGGTCCACATCAGTAGTCAGTGATGGGCTAGCACCCTAGCCAGTTCTTGTAAGGTATTCAGGTACAGAGTGCCAGGAGAGGGCCAGCCGTATAGTTGATTAATTAGAAGAATAAAGTAGTTAGCTATCCGCAACCCCACAGTTATTCATGAGTTATAGATGTCCGAGTAGGACATTCAGAGTATTGTTAGGCCACTTCAGACCTTGCTCTATTCATCCCAGACTATTAGAGATCATGATCACTATTAGGATCCTCTGATTAAATACGGGCACATGGCATGCCTACAGACAACCATACAGATTATCCCAGAAGCGAGTAGCATTAGCATGAGGCCGAGAAGGCCAAATATGCTCTCGTTATACGGATAGATTGATGAGTCAGTATAGCATCTGGGTTGGGGTTGCCCTTAGTTAGGAGCCTTCCATGACCGCCCTAGGGTTAATAGCTGTGTTGCTCGCCCGTCAAGGGCGAGGATACATTGCTCTATAGAGCGACATGCCATCCGCAAGGGACGAAGATGGGGATCCAGATCCTCATATTGTCGTGGTTGGCCTTATACACACACACCCGCCGAGCGTTTACGCCTGGGTGTAGATATCAGGAGTCCTCCGGACTTAGACTCAGACACAGCTACAATTCAGGGGCCAAGCGGACCCCAGTTGTAGACCCAGGGACCGGTAGGTTGGATACAGTACCAGTAGAGTTGTAGACACCTGAGTAGGGGTATATATATTGAGATGTGCTCGCCAGGACTTATGGGGGCCTAAATGAGTTATTCTGTGCTGATTGTACCTCCCGGCTTTTGGGGGCCAGGTGGGGTTCTTGTATGAATTCTTGTCTGCTAGTTGTAGCGTATAAGTATGTAAGTATGTAGTCTTAGCTTATGTACATCTAGTGTCAGTTAGATGCAGATTACAAATCAGTAGGCTTACAGGTTAATCTTTCAGCTCTTCTTTTTATTTACTTCTAGACCTATTCAACTTATCTATTGCCTTATATATTCAGTACATATTGTACTGACGCCCTTTCTGGGCCACTTCATTACTTTCCTGCAGGTACAAATAGATGAGGAGCAGGTCCCTCGTAGTTTCGGTTAGCCGTACAGCACCACCAGCTCCCTTCTTCTGGGGCTTGTGTGATAGAGGTTTATTCCATTTTTTTGTATAGTAGGGGTAGGTCAGGGCCCTATCCCAACCATCTTGTTATTCCTAGAGGCTTGCAGATCGTGTTACTTCCCTGTGGTTAGATGATGTCGGCCATGTGGGGCCCATATGTGCTTTAGATTATGTGTGTTGGTCGTGTGGGGCCCTATTTAGCATCTGATCTTACCTTTTAGTTATAGCTAGATATCATGGTGGCCTTGTCATCCCGCATAGGACTCCCTATGATTGTTTGTCTCTGGTTAACTGCTTATTTTTCACAGGGGCTATAGGCCTTTTTGGCCGGGGGTGGTATTTATAGCCGCTATATAGCTCGTTGTTTTCTTGATTCCAGTGTTAGAGTCAGCCCTGCACTAGAAGTGCTTAGGCTCAGTCAGCTCAATAGTTCAGGTCCTAGTAGGGCACTAGGTGCCAGTCATGCCCCCCACGGTGGGGTGTGACATATAACCCTTATTCGAGGACGAATGATTTTAAGGGGGGGAGGATGTTACACCCTGAAATTTTTTTGATGATTATTTGATGGTTATATGTCATATTAGGGGAATTATGGGTCGTATGTTGTCTGTAGGTGAGGAGGGAAACATGTGCAAAGGGAAAAGCGAAGAGTATGTGAAGTTTGTAAATAAGGGTAAACATTAAATGGTCATATCTCTAAACATATAATGATCCAGAAGTCCCATAACATGTCAAATGATAGGTATTTGAGTCTAGTTTATAGTGAAACAAACCGCTCGTCAATCGGAGTTTGGAGTAAAAAGTTATGCTCGTTCGAAGACAGCATTGTAGGCTGGGAAAGAGCCCAGGCGCACGGGCACCGAGACAGGCAGGCAGCAGGCGCGCGCGCACGCACGAGGGCATGTCGCACGGGCACCGCCCAGACCTTGGCCAGCCCGCCTATATGAAGTATAATTGAGCTAGAAAGCTCATTTCTACTCCGTTTTAGTTGATTCTTTTTCATAAATATGAGAACTCAAAGCCCTATCACATGGTGAAAAGATATCCCAGGTAATAAACTTCACTCTTGTCTCTTTTGGGCTTTGAAAAGAGAACCTTGGAAGAAAGTTATGGCTTGTTGTTGTCTTGTTGTTGATTGTGGTATTGCTGCATTTTTAGATGATTCTAGGTAGAGGAAAGAATAGGAGTTTACTCCTAATTTAGCTGATAACATCTCCAAGAAAGGGTAAGTAATTCCCTTTTTGATTTCTTTAAGTGTATGAGATTATAACTTGGAGAATGTTATAGTATTGTTTGTTGTTTCTTTGTGTGTTTTGGTGACATGTTGCTGCCCAATTTTTCTAGAACTTTAGTGAAGTGAAGTTGCTGCTTGTTGGGTTTGTAAATTGGACTTGGAAGGATCCTTAATGAGTAAGCTTTAAAGGAAGATTTTCGGCAAAATTAGAGTCGACGTGCCAAGGTATGTAAAGGCGTCCCTTTCCTTGTTTTTCAAGCACGAAACTAAGTTATTGAAAGGATCAATATTCCTATATTCTTTAAAATCATATTGAGGCATGTATAATCCTTTCCAAAGGGTTGGAAATACATGGCATAAAGCTTTAATGGTTAAGAATGGTTGAAGCGAACAAATGTGAAGCGAAAGGCGTAATTTTTATACGATTATTATCGTAGTTCTAAATCGAGTCTGAAGTCCCCTTAACGTGGGCACCGTGAGCTAGTCCTTTGCAGTATATTATATATGTGATGTTGAATATATGTTAATATCTGGTCACTTAGTGAAATTGGTAGGAAATGCTAAGACGACAACATGTAATTGAACTTAAGCTAAGAAGATGACGCTAAGCCGATTGAGGGTAAACGAGCTTATTGAAATGATGTTTTAATAACATTGTTAATCCCTCCAATATGTTTATGTTTTAAAGTGCTTAAGGTAAAAAGTAGATTTTATGTTTTTCCTCTTTAAAGCTAAGCAAGTGGCACGTAGTGAATAAGCTAAGTTGATACATGTTAACGGGGAAAGTGTGGCTAAGTTGTCAATTAGGCAAAGAGGTAAGTGCGTGCAAGAATTGATGGAATAGTGAACATGAGGGTAAAGACTTGAGTGTAGAGTTAATAATTTTAGGCAAAGAAGTTAAGATGAACAAGGAAAGTAGAGCTAAATATTGTTAAATTAGACGATACGGGTTATAATGGTGAATGAGGTAGGCAACAACTAGGAAGATTAACCCTGTTCTAAAGACATTTAGCAAAAGAGTTATAAATTAAGTTGTTTATGTTCAATATGTGTTATGTTGATGAATAACCACTAATGTGTTAACCTTCTACGAAATAATTAGAGTTGAACGTCTGCAAAATAGTAACTTAAGTTGAGAAGCTCTCTGCTATACCCCTAAATGATTATGTTAAGCTATCTATTCTAAGTGTTGAAATTTTCTACCATGTCTGAAAAGGGTAATCCTAGGATCTTCTAAGACACTTATGATTATGTAAGCTTTCTTAAGCTCCGCAGATAATTGCAAAGTTATGTAAGTCAATCCAGCATCACCCGAATTATGACTATATATCTTTATTTGCCTATAAGGAATCACTTAGAGGGTTACTCACGAGTTTCTAAGTTATAGAGCTCCAAGTCTCAGATCCTTAAGTTATGTCTTTACATCCCTAATTTATGTTGAAATGTGCTAGTTGATCTAAGAAGTTTTTGAGAGATCATATTTCGAGAATTATGTTAATGTCTCGGTCAAGTGTCTAATGTTGTATACGAGTCTAAACATTCAAGTCTTTATATGTCTTTCCAATAATAATTTTTAATGTATATGATTTTCATGTTATAACATACAGTTGAATTCTTTCAGTTATATTCAAGTCATGCATCTTTATGTTTAGCTCTTGTGGAGTTATCAGTTGAATTTTCTAAATTTAGAGGAGAGATTCTCCCATGTACCAATGTTCCTAATGTCTAAGTAAGTATAAGTGCAAGCTACGATAATGATCAGTTAAGCTAAGAACTTTGAATACCAGGAAGTCTCCTGGAGGTCACCCAGTTAACTAAATACGAGTTATACATTATATTGAAGTCTCATACGTTGTATGTCTGTAGTTCAGTTCTCAACTCTATGTATATGACAAACAACTCCAAGTTCCTAGTTACAATTTCCATGTTTTCCTGCAAATAAGTCAAAAGAATTAAGAACTATATGTGCTTATCTACATGATAAATTTAACAATGAAATTCCAATGTATAGTTGTCGATACAGGTAAAGGAACCACTTAGTGGGCAGTATATATTTGCAGTTCCCAGATGTTAAAGAATTATGTAGAAATGAGCTCTATGTGTTTCTATCCAAGTAATATGTTAAATTGGTAGCATTATTTGTAGGACATTGTTTGTAAGCCTACAAAAGTTCTTATGTTGTCTAAACCTCTTGAAAGTCCTTCAAGTAACTGAGTCGACATGTTCATGTATAATTTGACAGTTTTACTTGATATATATACATATTTTATAGCTTTACATAATATGGGTGCTCACTTGCATTTATGGGTTAAGAAAGAGGCCTATTCCGGCCACAGATTTAACATTTGTCATTCGTATGCCATACGTGTTAAATTGACTCAATATGAGCCGTATCGGCCCTATTTATGATTATGATTGAGAATTATTTTTATTTTATCCCGGTGTGGTACATCGGCTGGAGATATTTATATTTTACCCCGGTGTGGTACATCGGCTGGAGATATTTATATTTTACCCCAGTGTGATACATCAGCTGGAGATATTTTTATTTTACCCTGATGTGGTACATCGGCTGGAGATATTTTTATTTTACCCCGGTATGGTACATAGGCTGGAGATATTTTTATTTTTCCCTGGTGTGGTACATCGGCTGGAGATATTTTTATTTCACCCTGGTGTGGTACATCGACTGGAGATATTTTTATTTACCCCGGTGTGGTACATCAGCTGAAGATGTTATTATTTTTCCTTTGTATGGTACACCGGCTGGAAGAATTTTCTATATGGATTTATGGTTGGCTGGTTGCTGGCATTACAATTATAGTTTTTCTTGTGCATTATTTGGTTGCATTTGCACTTCAGTATTGACTTATTACCAGGTTTCAGTTTCTAGGATTCCAGGTTGTTGCTATTCCTTATTTCTAGCTTAGTTATCATTGCTATCTTACATGTTTACAGTTTTCTGCCTTACATACCAGTACATTTCATTCGTACTGACGTCCCTACGCCTGGGGACCTGCGTTCATGTCGCAGGTGCAGGTAGAGGTCGGGATTGCCAGTTGCAGTAGCAGTTCGTGAGATTAGTGGATGTGTTGGTATGCTCCTTTATTTCTGGAGCTAAGACTGGTTTTGTTTCAGTTAGAGTTTTGAGATGCAGTTATTGGTAGGTCGGAGCACAGTCAGTTTACCCTTTAGAGGCTTTGTGGACTTAGTGTGTACAATGGTATTCAGTTTGTGGCCTTGTCGGCTTTTTGTTTTTTAGTTTAGCATACTCATAGCCTTGTTTGCATTTCAATTGTTTACCCTATATTGATTGAGACATTATGGGTCCAATTTGTGCTCCAGTTGATTCTGACAGGTGGCCTGGACGGCCTAAGTGTTACAGTTACAGATGTCATATAGCGGGCTTTCCAGTCAGTAAGGTATAGGGAGTCAGTCGCGCCTTCCCCCAGTTATTGGGAGTGACAATGGACTCGAGTTACAAACCACTTACAATTGCTCAATGATTGTAGGAAGATTAGGGACAAATGAACTCTCTATTATCCCTAGGAATTTGTATGATGTAAGGTGAAAAATGAATCCGACCAAACTGAAGCCCAACCAAGATAGGTTTATGCAGAGTTTTGGCATACACGAACAAACACATAAGGAAAATAGAGATGAAGGAGAGGAGCTGTAAAGTGATTAATCAAAGCAAGTAAATCAATCTGGAAGGAGTTTGAGATAAAAGGGCATAGAACTCAACCTACTAGAATTTGAACTAGATTCTGGAAGAAAACACACACACACACACACCCTTATAAGACTACTTAGTTTAAGGTAGTTGTTTGTTAGCAAAAACAAAAGGGACTTTTTAACCCAGGATCTTTGAGTTTTACACTCAAAGCTCCTTCTAGAGTTCAACTGGACCTAGATCAACCTTTACAAAGAGATTCTTACTGGGGGAAACCTTGTCACAATTGCTACGCAAAGAAGAATGAAAAAATATAAAATGTAAGAAATATAATCATTAAATACTATGCACAGAGAATGGCCAAAACTTCTGTATATCTTAAATTGAGTTCTTCATACTATACACACACCATAACTTATTGGTTGTGGCACACATTAATGTATGTAGCCATATAACTTCTTAGGAGATTGTGAGAAGTCTAAGAGAATAGGAAAGAAATAAACTGAATATTAGAGAAAGGCCAAAAATAAAAATGTGGACATATGACTATGAACGGAAAAAACTAAAATAACTACTGATGAAATTACTTGCAATCACTAGACAAAATCCAAAACTAGCTACTCAATAGAAAATAAAAATAACATTAAGAATGTAAAGGAAAAATCACCACTATGAACGAAAGTTAAACTAGACTACTAATTAAATTATCAATAAATGATATCTAAGTTAACTACTCTATAGAAAATAAAAATAGCATTTAATACAGTGCAGAAAAAAGGAGAAAGAATCACCTGATTGGAGGCAGCGGACTGAGACGAGGAGATTGATGAGGATGAATTCCACCACTGACTAACTTTGACTCACTAATTACAGAAGGGTAACCAAAATTTAAACTAAAATCTTGATTAATCAAAATATTATCTTAAGCATAATATTTGTCTAAAATTTTGTAAATATAGAATAATGAGAAGAAATGCGGTTTTTTCGATCTAGAACCGCGTTCGTTTTCTTTTTTTTTTTTTAAGATTCTTCGCTGTGTCTCCCGTGGTGAACATGGAGGTGGGGATTCTATTTATAGAATTCCCAAATACTAAATTTGAATTTTGAAATTAAGTTCAAGAAAAATGAAAGTGTGAAAAGAATCCAGAAAAGTCTTACATTTCTTCCGAATTTGAGGAGGATGGAGACCCTTATCCACTTTCACTAGCTAACAATGGAGAAGATGAGATTTTTAGCGGATTTCAGGGGTGAAGGGATGGGTATTCATTTTGATCGAAAAAGAGGATGAGAGAGAGAGAAGAGGAGAAAAGAGAGAGAAATAGAAGAGGTTTGTAGGTGGGAGGCGGTGGGATAGGGATGGATATATATATATATATATATATATAATAAAATAGTTTAAATTAAACCATTCTTTAAAAAATTAATTTAAGATAAAATTGAGATGAATTATTTTTTGATTAAATTAACCAAACTTTTTGAATTTAACAAAATAAAATACAATAATTTCTTTTTTTAATAATGAACTAATTGTTAAACTTGCATTACACTACAAAAAAATGGTTAGATTTGCGGAGGTTTAATTGCGGGGATTATTATAACCTCCAATAAACTATATTGATTGTGGAGGTTATTTTAGCCACAACTAATTTTTGTTACATTTGCTGGGGTTGTAACCCCCGCTAGTCCTTAACCAAAAAAAAGCAAGAGAAATACCTATTTTCCTTCATTTTTAATTCTTTTCACTTATTTTTAATGGAACAATCAATATTTTTCTTTTTTGCCAAGATATATCGCAGAACCCTCCGGACTCTCTCTCTTAATCTCTTGAGGCTCACTTTTCTCTCTCTAAAACTTCTACCAAATTCTTATTTCTTCAATATGTATTAGTTATAAGGTGCAGAGTTCTTTATCCCAAGCTCGTAACTTGCTGATTATAGATCTGAGACCTGTAAAATTGCTAAATTTTTCAAGTTTGGCATATGAATTACAGGAATTTTGATTTCATCAAATTATGACATACAAATCCACTAACCTAAGGTCTTATTCTTCCTTATTCTTTTCATTTTGCTTTTAAAATTGAAATTTACTTTAGCTTTCTTCTTTCATCTGGGTTTTAAATTTATTTTCTCTACTTATTTTGTGTTTTTCCTTTGTTGATTCTTTGCCCTAGCCCTTCCCTACTGAAATAAACATGAAAATTTATTTTTCTATATGAAGAAAAACAAAGACAATGTCGGTAGTAGAATCATTGTATTCTGAAGAAAAAAACTTCATTCTCTATAGAATTTTAATATCTCTGTCAATTGGTAGCTCACTTCTTCTCTTTTAGGTCTCTGTTTTAGTGATTTTTGAGCCAAAGAATTTGCTTCAATTCCAAATTTTCCCGTGCTGAAAATGCTTGCTCTCAATGATTCTAAAAGGTATATTTTTTAGTTGAAAATGACTACAAAATAGATTTTTGAAACTTAGCTAAAAAATGACACATTTAAAGGTAGTTCCAATAAAGTATTTCTTTTGGAGATTTCTATCTTCTGTTTTATTTGATAGGGTCTAAGTATGAATTTTATGGAATACTAATATATGGTAGTCTCATTGGAATTTAAATATAATATGAAGTATCTCAAACTGGTCCCATTTAGTAGGTTATCATATGGACTACATTAGTTTTAGCTCATCCTAGTTTTCTAGTTTGGTTAAAGATCATCTGCTTCATTTGAGAATTTCTGTGTCAGTAGTCACTTTTTAGCTTAGCTAAATGTCAAACTAGATGATACTTGATTTTAGTCTGAATATATGGAGTAACATATCCAAAATAGAAAGATAACTAACTGAGATTGAAGTCAGTAGAACATATTTCATACACTAAACCACATTTGTGAGCGGTTTAGATACATGGATGAAGTCTAATTGAAGCAAATTATTTATCCAATATGCTAAATTCCCTTTAAGTCCTATTTAGTATTGTCTCAAATTTTTCATGAAGGTATAATCCATATCCTGGCGGAGTTTGTTGTGGGTTCAAAATGTTAGGATCCCATTTTGCTATAATGTGCAGAGTTTATATCAATTTTTTTTATATCCCTTACATATGCTTGTTACTTTCTATTGCATAGTGTTGATAATGCTCAAACTCACACTCTTGATAAAGCATGAAGTATACGTTTTCAATAAAGAACTCAATAAAGGTTGGGGTCGATCCCACAGGGGATATGGTCAAGATATAAACTAACGCAGGTATTTAAGCTTTTAGGTATGTTATCTCCAAAAAGGGAGGTTATAAAAACAATTATAAAACAATATTGAAAATTGGTTGCTGTTTATCAAGATTTGCAATTAACTAGGGTAAGTGTTCTCCATGAGTTCATAACTACTTCGGGTTTATACTTGTGATCTATCCCGATGCGTATTTGTAGAACTGATAACTAGGGTTTATCCAAATGACTGGTTCTTCCCTATTGGATGACTATACTCAATCACTGGTTAGGTTTTATGAGCGATTTCAATTGAATCGTTATCAATATATTCCAAATTAACCATCCTGCGACCACAGCTCAAGTCATACAATGACCCGTAAAGATCAAGGCTTTGTTGTGATTCTCTTTTCCTAATCTCTACTTCTCTAGGTTCAAGCAAGTAAAGAATTAGGGAAAGTCTTAACATTGTGCTTCATTAAGAAACATTAAAGATTAAGAGAATATAATACAAGTGTTTAGCATTGGCTTAGAATCACTTTGTGTAACCCTAGTTCGTTAATACACCATAATTTTCACAATACAAGTTGTGGAAGTTTTAACGTCTCATGATTGTAATATAGTTACTAGTATTCATAGACAAATACATAATTAAATACTTATAAAGATGATAGAAAAGAAAATCTGCTTGATTATTGCAAGAATTGATGTTGAATAATTCAAGAACAAGGAAGAAATCAAAGCAAGAAAATCTCCATGACTTGAATTAAAAATAAACAACAACTTGTCTCTGAATGGAATAAAACTCAATGTTTGACTCTCTGGGTATGGTAAATAAGAAATTAAGTGACTAAATCCTCCTCGGCTTTACATACTTGTGGCTCCACTTTACCTTTTTTCCCCGTTTTTCATTTTCACAACTTTTTTCTCCCTTTTCTGCATTTATATGCAATATATGGGTGTGGTATGTTTTTCTCAACCTTTTCTTTCCTTTTTCTCTTGTATTTGCTTTTCAAGTCTTTCTTTTTTTAACTCTTTTCTTCTCACACCATACCTCATCTTTAGCGTTTTTCCTTTCTTTTCCTTTGTCCTTTCTTTTCCTTTGTCCTTTCTTTTCCTTTTTCACCTCCCCACAATCTGTGCACCCCTACTATAGCCACCCTCAACTTAGGCATGTTTCTTGGGTTGAGGTTCATTATGTCCAAGGAGGGACCAAGGCTAAAATAGGTTCATTATAAACAATGGTTAAGATTAAAGGTTAATAAAAGATAATTAATATAAGGCTCAAAATCGGGATCAAGGGATTCATCATCATTTGGTAGGATCATTTAAGCTAAAGTGGCTAACACCAAAGGATTGATTGAATTGTCTTATTAGGACAATTCATGGTTCATATGCTTAGTTAGAAGTAATAATCCAATGGATTTCATGGATTTACCTAATAACAGCTTATGATCATCTCCTAACCAACTATCCTAAAGCCTATGTAAAGACCAACTAGGCAAATTCTAGATCCTCTAGGCAGTATTGAACTAGGTATACATCCTTACTCACTCATTGTACCGGTTTGCATTGAATCTACCTATCCAATTCATGCACAGCTAACTACAACTACTCATGCTCATAATTTAAATGCCATACAAAGATCCACAGAAGTCATGCAATCGCAATTAACTACACAATTAACATCAAAACAAAATTTTCAAACAGGGTCAATCTTTTCAAAAACATCAAACGAGTGCGTATATTGGCTGCAAAGTAATTTTAATCTACTTCTAATTACACGAAAACAGCTTAAACATGTCGGTTCTACTAGATATCATGCATGAGGGAAAATAAACACGGCAAGAAAACCCTCGGACAAATAAAAAAATTTCAAAAATACAAGCACACCCCCCTTTGAAAAACGTGCTTCATCCCCGAAGCATAAAATATGTAAGAAGAAGGGAAAGGGACATATCTGTGGTGCCTTAAGCGCTCCTGTCATCCTATGGAGGTGGTACTTTCGTTGCAACAGTGGCGTTAGCGGTGGCTGGCGCACTCAATGGTACCTTTTTTGGGGGATTGGTTACCCCCGCATCACTTGTGGTCATTTTCACAACCTTATTCTATACTCTGTCTAAATATAGCTCTTCTGAAGGGTCCTCGCACCCACAATCACTCTCTAGGAAGTAGTGGAGCTCCCCGCTCCTCTGTCTCTCTCCTGCAACTCTGACATATGTACATCATGAACTTGCAAGCTCTTTACTCTCATATGCTTTCTCTCCTTCTTCTCTTTCTTTTTCCTCTTCTTTGAGGGCTCATTTTTAACTTCCTCTAAGACCCTCTTCTTCCCTTTGTATCCACTAGAAACTGTCTGGCCCCAATATGCCTCCAAGTTGAGTGCCTCATCTAGCTCTCTTGTCCTGGTTAGATTTGGTTGCTCTTTCTTCATTGTCATTGTACTTGTGGAGAAAACGGTTAGTATGTATGATCTGAGAAAAAGAAAGCAAGAACAATCATCCTTTTTATTTTTCCACGAGTCTATAGTGCGGGTTGTACCATGGTGGTATGATTCGTACTAAGACAAGTAGTTAGTTCATGCTGATTCTATCACGACTTTTTGGTACGACTTGTACTAGGTAGGTACGGTTCATACTAAGAGTCATAGGAGGATTGTCCTTAATTTCAGAGTTTTGGTCTTTCTGTACAATTCATGTTATGGTTCATGATTAGGTTCTACGAGTCATACAAAGTGTCATACCATTACTTGTGAACTTTGACCCTTACTGCCTCATGGTAGAATCACCAGGTACGACTTGTAATAGGATCCTACGAATCGTACCGGGTTTCATACCAACACTTACACTTTTATTGACCTTGTACAGTCCCAATGAGTCCTTATACAAGTCGTGGTATAAAACAACGAGTCATATGAAGACTCATGAAGCCTTCCCACCTCTTTATTTTTGTTCAGTTGTTCCCTTAAACCCACTTTTAATTTTGGATACTCAAAGTTCCCCATTTTAGGCTACCAATTTTCATAATTTATGCATACCCAGTTCATTTCCAACCTGGGTCACATCCCTTAACTCAATTTTTCAATTTTTCACCTGCCCAATTTATTGTTTTAAGCATTTCCAAGTTCTACCCATTCAATAGAATCATATGAGCTAGCGTTCATCTTCTTCAACCCATTTTTGGTGAGTTTGAGGAATCACAGTCGCCTATAAGATCATACAGAGCAAGCTTGTCACAAATTTAAACATGGTTACTTACTTGAAGTTTCAAGTATTTGCTTTCTTCAGTGATTTTAGGGTAGGAATGTCGATTGTGCAAGAGTAAACTTGCACAAGTTTGAGCTTGAATGTTGTGGGAGTTTTGAGTTATGGGTGTGCAAGAGTTGGGTGATAGTCGTTGGTTCGATAGCTTATGTTTCCGTGGGAGTGAATGTTGAAAGAATTCCAGTTTAAATAGGTTAAGGCGGATTCTTGATGAATATGGGTTGATTCAAGTCGCATTCATTAAATCATCCCATCACGACTCATACAACGAGTCGTAGGTTTGACCTACGACTCGTCCCTTGGACCTGTAGCAAAAGACTCAGAAAACTTACCTAAGGACCTATGAGTGTATGGTACGACATGTACCATGAAGGTATGAATCGTACTACGACCCGTAGGTTGTCACTTTTCTAAACTTCCACACTTGGCATGGTTTATCATTACAGTAAGTACTATGACCCATACAATGTAGGTACGATTCGTAATAACCAACCATAACGTAAACTCATGCTTTAGCTCAATCTCCAGCATGAACCACAGATGGTACTATGAGTCATATAATAGTCATAAACTTGTACTGAGACTCGTAGTACAGCCCTGTCCTGCAATATTTTTCACCCACTTGTTTTTGTTTTACCTGCACACTGAAAACACAAAAGTTAAGATACTTGGGTTGCCTCTCAAGAAGCAATTGATTTAACATCGCGATACGACGCAGGTGGTCTAGTTACTTAGACTTCACCAAACCACCACATGGGTCGTGTTCACTCCCAATTACACGCAAGTGCACGTGGTCGTACAAGTAATAAAGTGGCTTTATTTCAAGCCAGGTATCGAACCTACAGGGACTGTAATATGGAAGTAATTTTTCCTAAGTGTTTAGTATACGCACTTCTTTGTACAAGTAGAAAACCAAAACAAATGGTGATTTTTCAAGAATAATAGTCATTGTAACCTTAAGTAAAAATTATAAATTATAATATGAACAATAGCATGAACAAGCTGAGGTTAAGGCAAAACAGGCATATATGTAATTTATTGATTAAATTTCAGTCAACACTTCTTTTCGGTTGTTAGTCGGGAATTATTAACCAATGTATTGGGTCTTTCGAACTCCTCTCCAATGAAAGAATCATGAGACTTACATTACACATTTCCGTGATGAAAAAACTTCATATTCTAGCAATACACAACAAATTCCATAGATAACCAAATATGACATTACAGATATATTTCTATTCTGAACGTTAATCTTCTCGTAATTTCTCAACCAAGACAAGAACATATTCTACCAATTCACATCTATCCAATTAATCTTCCTTTCGAAAATAAAACTGGAATTCTAGGATGTACATTAACAATGGCCAAGCATTAATGTAGTGAAAACAAGAATTAGTAGAACAACCGTTGTAGAGAAGATAAAAACTGAAATAACATCAATTACATACTACTGCAATCATCCTCAACCTCAACCAAAGGTGAATTAGCCACTCATTTGATGATTAAACATCTTCAAACAAGTAGAAACCATACAAGCAATTAAAATTTAAGAGAAAAAGAAAGAGAATTAACCCTAGAACTTCTTCAGCTCAACTGCTTGATACCCACGTTCTAGCTTGAAAATGTCAGATATCTTAAAATAAAACCTAAGTGTGTTATTTATACAAGTGAGAAATTTCCCAGAATAAACTAGCAACGTGGAACGGAGGGTATCGCGGAGCATCAGCTCCGTGCCACGGCCCTGCCGCAGAGCCTAACTAGAACTTGGATGCCGGATTATTATCCTCAGCGTGGCACAGAGGGTATCGCGGAGCATCAGCTCCGTGCCACGAACGTGTCGCGCACCTTCACTAGAATCCGGGTGTGTAGCAAAGTCTTCTCACCGTGTCACGGAAGTGAACGCGGAGCATAGGCTCCGTGACACGGTGCCATCTCGCACCTTCACTGGAATTCAGCTCAAATTTCACTCTAGGCAGAATGCCTCCGCGATGGTGGCGTGACACGACCTCTATTGCGGAGCATCAAGTTTTTAGCATTTTCTTGTCGACTTTCGAGTTTTGCTTCCGAGTCCATTCCTCCACTTCACCAACTTATAGATTAGTTTTCAAAATTAATTCTAACTGCAAAAACAATAACTAATCTTGTTGGTTAGTATAAATCCACATTTACATAAAAACCACATGAGAATGTACACATAAAAGTAGATAAACAAGTCCAAATTAAGTAATAAAGTATCACTTGGGCATGCAATTATGCCCAAGATCACCTACCCCACACTTAAAGTCTTGTTCGTCCTCGAACAACCCTTTCACATCTCATGTAATTGAAGACTCACGCATAGATAATTTAGCAGGACAATTGAAGCTACGGCTATAAGGATTATTTAAGATAGCAAGTTAAAAATAGAGCATGCACGATTTAATCATTGAAATGAATTACAACTATGTTAAGACTTCCTAACCTCAAGAATCGACTCTCAATCTTAGCAAACTCATGCAAATCAACCGATCAAGAAATCCACATGAATGTTATCTCTCAGTAAACATGTGCCCTCACAAAACAAGAGAGTTACCCCATTTTTACTTCAAAAGAATTTCAAATCACAAAAGGTATGGGTATATGAATAAAATTACGCTCACTCTCTCAAAGAATTCTCATTCATCATGTAGTGAACCATAATCTTGCCCTTAGTGTTTACTCCACTAATTTAAGAATGCATGAACGTAAGATCAAGTAGGACTTAAGGGGTTGTAATGTAAGCTAAGGGACGGGTAGGTACTATTCTGGCCAGTAATATTGACTATCTTCCCCCAAGCGCTTTTAATACATCCACATTCATTAAAGACATCTCCTCTATACTTCTTCCTCATTCTTCTCACTCTTGAATTTTCTCTTTTTGTTCCCATTTCTTTAAGCACACTCAGCTTACTAGTAAAGTGTATTTAAGCAAATTTTTCATTTGCTTTCTTACTCTCTACTAATAATCAATCATTTTCAAACAAGTGCACCTTTGTCCTTTTCTCAACTTTCACAACTTCTACTTTTCCTTTGGCACGCTTCTCACTCCTTCACTCTTTGGAATTTTTCACTTAAGCGCTTAGGAGTTTTGGATCAAATTCAAGGCTAATGAAAGAAAAGGATTAAGCTTATGTTATAGCTATGAAAGAATAGGCTTAAGGCTCAATGGGGCTAACTAGGATTTAACATTCAAGGCAGGTAAAATGAGGGATAAAATTTAGGTTCATTCAAAGAAATGCCTACATCCTCTCCTACAATCTACATCCTTCATTTTGTTTTATATACACACCGGGCAAGTTCTAGACACTCCACAGTATCATGGAATATTAGAGAAACTCACACTCATTGCACATGCTCATTTCAAGACATATTCCCAGACTCTTAGCTCAGTTAATTACAAGAATTCAAAATTAAGCTTTAATCACAACGAGTTGAATTCTAGAGCCTAGGTGTCTCAACATGTTTAACACACTTGCATGCTTCCATACAAATCACACTTGCATCTTACAATATAGCACATAACAAGAATGTCGAACCATTAATTAGCTCTGTGTTCAAAAAAAATCTATACCTACTGACTAAATTTCCCTTAAGACGATCGTCATCCATCCATCATAGGGAACAGTCTCTATCTAAGACTTCGGTTCAAAGGGACTATTCTCGGAAAAAGCACCGAAAACAAAAGTCGAGAAACCCAAATCAAAAAATAGAAAAAATAAAAAATAAAAAATAAAAAATAAAATAGCAAACAACTTACACAAATAACTCCTTCACAATTTATTACATCACCAGCACCAACACACAAAATCATCAACAACATAACATGAACCACAATGTTACACATTAACAGCCACAGAAGCACAAGCACAACACAACCTTACTACACCAGTACCTAACTACTCCCACCCCATACTTAGTTGGAACACTGTCCCCAGTGTTCGCATATCTGCAATTAAAAACAAAGTTTGGGTGGTGTAACTCCCTGATCAATCAAAATGTTCAATCTCTTCATCAGGTGCTAGTGCCTCATCTCCAAGATCAGAATCTTCTCCGTCATCCTCCTCTGACTCAATGTCTGAGTCATCCAGGCACATTTCCTCATCAGTAGGGACGTCGTCATCAACTGGTTCTACAAATGCGGGCCCAATTTTGCATAATGCTCGGGCATGCTCATTAAATGGATAATCCATCTCGAGCTGCCATAATTCATCCTCTGTAGCGGGCCTTCCACCAGTTCGCAGTTGTAGCATCTACATTCCATACATTATGGCCATGTATTGGTCATCCCGAGCATGTCGCTCGGCTAGTGTAAGCACCGGCCCAATTGTGGTATTGGGTGCTTTGGTCTTAGTGACGTCTAAAGCATGACGATCAATTTGCAGAATGTAATCGAGGGCCTCTTCTTCAATACCATGGCCCCTGAGGAAAGATGTTAGAATACCACCGAAACCATACCGATTCCCTTGATAAAGTCGGGCTCTCTTCATGGCGGAAATAATCACCGCTCCAACATTTATCTCCAGTCCTTTCATCAATGCATACACCAAACAAACTCTGTCCCGGGTGACATCAGTCACGTGCACCCCCGGGATCAGGCAAGTACACACTATCTCCAACCAGATCCTCGCTTCTCTGTTCATTTGGGAGTATGGCAATATCTGATGATATCCTCTTTCCTTGTGACGACTCCACCTAGTTGTTGATCGTGCTCCACAATGTGCGTATGATATCTGCAAATGGTGGAGTGATATTCAGCTGGCGGAGGACATGCGCGTCTGTGTCCCGCATCCCCAAGATGGCATTAAGATGTTGTGGTTCAAAAGTAACCACCTGTCCTCTGATCTTGACTGTGTGGCTGCGCACGGTGGGGTTCCAGTTAGCATAGAATTCCCTTATGAGGTGGAGATTGCACACTTTGTGTTCTTCGAAGATGAAGTTTAACCCAACAGTGTCTATCCTGTGTAGGATTCTCGGGAATTCTTGAGCTAGTGGTTCCCGTGCTATTTGTTCCTCTGGGAAATACTTGGTTTCCTTGTGTTTGGAGTACCATTTCTTTCCCTCATCTGAAACCCATCGTGTTCCACATTGTCTATGTTGCCCCCTTGGAACAGGTGGTGTTGCTGGCACTGCTACCCCAATTCTTAGTCTTTTTCTGCTTGCGCCAGATGTGGATGCGCCTTTCCCCTTGTCTTTCCTTCCATACATTTGTCCTATCCATCAAAATCATATATTTCAAATGTCATTCATGGTGTATTTGGCTTCTACTAAGGCTGGGTTTAAATGGATCACCCCACACTTAGTTGTTCGCCTAATCAATACAATTCGACAAGAACAACCACATAATTTCAGCTTTTATTTCCCAAAAGGTTCAGTGCATTCATAAAAGTGGATGGGATGGTTTCATTGTACTACTAAAACTTCATACAATGCATTATTAAAGTTCATCCATTGATTCATTTATGCAATCATGAGCAATTCGCAATTTGTGCACATCAACCTATGGGATTTTCCTACTTTCATTCCCCAAAAATCAATCTTCTACCTAACACATTCAAAGTTTAAGCACAAAAAAAAAAATTTGTTCAACTCCAACAACACGCACAACCCAAAATATCTCTATTTCTACCCTTTTCTCTTCTTCCCAACTCGATTCTCATCCCTAGTTATCAACAATGTAAGATTTTCAATACAAATCATGTAATTATTGAGTTCATAACACAACATTAGCACAAAATCAACATTCATCCATGACCCAATTGATTACAACACTTTATATGAACTTAGGGCAGAAATTAAACATACAATATGTTCATGATACAAAATTTGCAGAAAAATGAATAAAAGTGCAAGAACATACCTAGTATGTGATGTTTTTGAAGAAGGAATTGAAATTTGTTTTTGATGTTAGGGGCGTGTCACGTTGAGAGAGAAGGGGAAATGGGAGTTTTGTCGCTGAGGATTTCAGCAAAATGGGGAAAAATCATGTTTTGGGGGGTTAAAAAGAGTGATTTCGCGCGGGTCACCCGCTGTCCCAAACTAACTCGACGCGAAATTGGCCTCAATGTGTCACAGAGGCCAACGCGGAGGGTAAGCTCCATGACACGGAGCCAACGCGGAAGCTTACTGGAAACCTTAACAAACCTGGATTAGCCTCAAGGTGTCACGGAGGGTAACGCGGAGGTCAGCCTCCGTGACATGGAGCCAACGCGTAGGCTCACTGTTTCTTGCCCCAATTTTCACTTTTTACCTTTATTTTTTTCACTTGCGATTTTGTATTTTTTCCCTCCATATTCCCTGAAAATCATCAAACAACAACAACTTGTTAGAAAATCGTGGGTTGCCTCCACCTAGTGCCAGCTTTTTTTTTCTTTTTTTTTTGAATTTGTTCCTAACTAGTCTAGTACATTACATCCACGGGTTGCCTCCCGTGCAGCGCTTGGTTTACCATCGCGGCTCGACGCTTGACTTCCTCATTCATCTACTAAGGTGATAGATGTCTTCTCTCGATTAACGTCTTCACCCCAGTAGTGCTTACACCTTTGTCCATTCACCAAAAATGTGGCACTTTTATCCTCTTGCCACAATTCAACCGCCCCGTGTGGGGTCATCCTTGCTACTTCAAATGGCCCTGACCACTTGGAGCGCAATTTCCCTAGGAAGAGTTTCAACCTAGAGTTGAATAGCAACACCTTTTGGCCCGGCTCAAAGATTCGATGCACCATGTGCCTGTTGTGCCACCTTTTCGTTTTTTCTTTGTAGCATTTTGCACTTTCATATGCGTTCCATTGAAACTCGTCCAACTCACTTAGCTGCATCATTCTCCCCTTTCCTGCAAGCTCAGGATCCATGTTCAGCTTCTGCATAGCCCAATAAGCTCGATGTTCCAGCTCCACGGGTAGATGACGTGTCTTCCGGTAAACCAATCTGTACAGTGAAGTCCCAATGGGTGTCTTATATGCAGTTCGATATGCCCACAACGCATCATCCAGTTTGCCTGCCCAATCTAAGTGTTGTGCGTTCACCGTTTTCTGCAAAATCTGTTTAATTTCCCTGTTTGACACCTCTACTTGCCCGCTAGTTTGGAGATGATATGTTGTAGCCACTTTATGCCGAACCCCGTATATTGCTAGCAAATTCCTGAACCCTGCATTCACAAAATGTGCCCCTCCATCACTGATAATTGCTCGTGGTGTACCAAACCTGGTGAAAATCTACTTCTTCACAAATCTAGTCACCACCTTGTTGTCATTCCTGGGACAAGCTACTGCCTCAACCCACTTACGCACATAGTCCACCGCCACCAAGATGTATCGCTTGCCAAATGATGGTGGAAACGGGCCCGTAAAATCTATCCCCCACACATCAAACACCTCAACTTCTAATATGTGATGCAATGGCATTTCCTGTCTTCTGCCGATTGTTCCTGTTCTTTGACATCGATCACATACTTTGACATAAGCTGCAGCATCTTTGAACAGTGTGGGCCAAAAGAACCAGGATTGCAGCACTTTGTGAGCAGTACGCTCTCCTCCATGATGACCTCCATACGGCGATGAATGACAACTCCTTAGCACCTCTGCCGTCTGACTTTCTGGAATGCATTGCCTCACCACTTGATCTGGTCCTTGCTTGAATAGATACGGCTCATCCCACATGTAGTACCGGGACTCATGCCTCAGCTTCTTCCTTTGTTGATTCGTAGCCTCAAGTGGGTATACTCCACTTACCAACAAGTTCACAATATCTGCATACCAAGGGAGTTCAGCTTCTTTTATTGCCAAGAGTTGTTCATCGGGGAACTCCTCTCGGATGCGCTCACCTTCCTTCACATGTTCGCGATAGGTGATCTGCAACCTGATTTTCACTTCCCTTCCTGTCTCGGATCTCCAGATCAAACTCTTGCAGCAATAATATCCACCTGATTAGCCTTGGCTTCGCATCTTTCTTGCCAAATAAGTACCGAATTGCCGCATGATCAGTGTGTACCACCACTTTCGACTGCACCAGATAGGATCTAAACTTGTCAAATGCAAACACTAGAGCCAGCATCTCCTTCTCAGTGACTGTATAATTTACTTGTGCAGCGTCAAGTGTTTTGCTTGCATAGTAGATGGAATGAAAAATCTTATTCCTTTGCTATCCCAATACCGCTCCTACAACCACATCACTTGCATCACACATTAACTCAAAAGGATATTCCCAATCAGGAGCCACGAGAATAGGAGCTTCCACCAGCTTCTTTTTCAGCTCCTCAAATGCTTCTACACATTCCTTGTCAAATTCAAACTTCACCTCTTTTTCTAGCAACCGGCATATCGGTCTAGAAATTTTAGAGAAGTCTTGAATAAACCGTCTGTAAAACCCAGCATGTCCTAGAAAGCTGTGGACACCCTTAACTGATACTAGCGGTGGTAGCTTTTCAATCACCTCTATCTTTGCACGATCGACTTCCAACCCTCTGCATGACACCTTATGGCCAAGAACAATACCCTCCTTGACTAAAAAGTGACACTTTTCCCGGTTGAGCACCAGGTTTGAGTCTTCACATCTAGCTAACACCCTGTCAAGATTCTGCAAACACATAGCAAACAAGTTACCAAAAATAGAAAAGTCATCCATAAATACCTCGACATAGTCTTCCACCATATCGTGGAATATTGCCATCATGTATCGCTAGAATGTGGCTGGTGCATTGCATAGACCAAAAGGATCCACCTGAAAGCATATGTCCCATAAGGACATGTAAACGTGGTCTTCTCCTGATCTTCTGGTGCTATGTCTATTTGATTATAGCCAGAGTAACCATACAGAAAGCAATATTATTCCTGCCATGCCAGCCTATCTAACATCTGATCAATGAATGGAATCGGATAGTGATCTTTTCGAGTGTCCTCATTGAGCTTCCTATAATCCATGCAAATTTGCCAGCCCGTGACTGTGCATGTGGGAATCAGCTCATTCTTCTCATTTGTGACCACTGTCATCCCCCCTTTCTTTGGAACGCATTAAACTGGGCTAACCCATTCGTTGTCTGAGATGGGATATACGACTCCTGCATCCAGCCACTTGATCACTTCCTTTCTAACTACATCCTTCATCACCAGGTTCAATCTCCGCTGATGTTGCACGGTTGGCTTGGATCCCTCTTCCATAAATATCCTGTGTGTGCAGAAAGCTAGACTAATCCCCTTAATGTCTGATATTTGCCATCCCATTGCTCTCTTTCTCCTTTTAAGGACCACCAATGCCTCTTTCACTTGTGCATCTGTCAGTTCTGTTGAAATGATGACTGGTAAGGTGTCATCTTCACCCAAGAATACATACTGCAGATGTGGAGGCAATGTCTTTAACTCCAATTTAGGTGCCTCCTCTATTGATGGCTTTGGGGATGGTTCCAAGGACCTCTGCAATGGTTCAAAATCTTGCTTCCTGAAGAACCATTTTGGCTCATTCAAAGTGTGCACCATCTCATATGTCGCACTGTCCCCAAAATGATCATGTCCCACCAAGGCTCTCTCCAAGGGATTCTGTGAGTCAATAATCTGAAGGGTCAATTCCTGATTCAAAACACTGATTGCTGATAACTCTTCATAGATGGTCGGTAGCTTCATGGCCTTGTAGACATCAAAGACCTCTACCTTATCATGAGCTCTCATGGTTAGCTGCCCAGTAGCTACATCAATTAAGGCTCGCCCGGTTGCCAAAAAGGGACGTCCCAAAATAAATGGGACTTCCGCATCTGGCTCAAAATCAATAATTATAAAATCCACTGGGAAAATGAGGGAGCCTACTTGCACTAGAACATCCTCCACAATTCCATTAGGTCTGGCCAATGAACGGTCAACTAGCTACAAGATCACAGTAGTGGGTCTAGGACTGCCCAGCCCCAGCTTCTTGAATACTGATGTTGGAATCAAATTTATACTTGCTCCTAAATCAAACAAACCACGAGCTCGAATAGACTGCCCAATTGTGATCTGAATAGTGAAGCTCCCAGGATCCTTGAGCTTTGTCGGCAATCGATTCTGAATACGGGAGGTGCACTCCTCTGTTAGTGCAACTGTAGCATACTCTGTCAGTCTGCTCTTGTTTGCTACAATGTCTTTGATATACTTAGCATATTTTGGCACTCCCTGCAACACATCAACTAAAGGAAGACTAATATGTACCTGCTTTAACACTTCCATGAACTTCTTGAAGTATGCTTCCTCCTTGTGCTTTTTCAATTTTTGAGGAAAGGGGGGTGGTGGTCTTTCCATCTTTGCTACCTTTTCATTCCCCCTCACATCATCATTTCCTTCATCCTTTTCTCTTTCTCCAGATTTCTGAGGTGGCCTTTCGGGTTCCACCTCCTCGAGTTGCTTTCCACTCCGGGTGGAAACTGCATTCACCTGCTTAGGATTTGGGTCTGTATCACTTGGTAATCCTCCCCTCGGTCTAGTATTTTGGTCTCCAGGTAACTGTCACAACTGATACTCCAATGTCTTTGTAGCTAACTGCTGATTTTTCATATCAGCTATCAATTTTACCTAATCATCCTGCATCTGCACCTGGTTAGCTATTATGGTTTTAAGCATATCCTCGATGTTGCTGGACTGAGGAGGTGCATTATTTCCTCTAAACTGCGGCTGAAAATTGTGATGACCCCCTTAATTTCTGTGCATGCCCTGATTTGAACTCTTTACCTAATGACTATTACTCCCCCATGAAAAATTCGGATGATTCCTCCAATTTGGGTTGTACCTGTTGCCATACTGCTGATTACTGCTCCTTTGGGCATTTCCAACAAAATTTACTGAATCTGGATTTGCACCACAACACTCAGCTGAGTGTTCACTACTTCTACAGACTTCTCACCACACCTGATGAACTTCATTGACTGGGGCTTGTGCCTGGCTCAAGCTCATACTGCTGAAATGAGTGGTAAGTTTATTTTGCAAAGCATCTATCTGTGTAGCGATAGCTGTGAATCCATCCACCTCAAAGACCCCTGCGGCTTTCTTTTCTCCCCCTCGAGTTGTATCCACATTCCATTCTGGATTACCTTGTGAAATACGGTTCAAAAAGGTATAAAGCTCTTCGTAGGTCTTTTCCTATGCTTGCCCCCAGCTGCTGAATCTAACAAAATCTTCGTATGCGGTTCCAAGCCCTCAATGAATGTATGCACCAACACATCATTAGACTGATGATGGTGAGGACAATCTCTTAGCATTGACGTGAACCTCTCCCAAGCCTGATACAAATTCTCGCCATCTCTCTATTTGAAGCTTAGAATCTGACTTTTAAGCCTGGCTGTCTTCCCTGATGGAAAGAATCGTATCAAAAACTTCCTCGCTAGGTCATCCCAAGTAGTAATAGAATTTGGCAGTTCAGGCTTTAACCACCTCTTGGCTTCCCCCAGCAGTGAAAACGGGAATAGTGTAAGCCTCACATAATCAGATGATACTCCAACAGGTATATATGTGTCACTTATCCCCAAGAAGTTGTGGAGATGCTGCTGTGGATCTTCATGAGGGAGACCTGTAAATTGCCCGCTGGTGTCAAATAACTGCACCAGATTCTGCTTAAGTTCGAATCTCCCTCCTGGTTCTGGTCTGCAAATGCTGGATGTTACATTATTTGCATGTGGGATTGCCACCTCGCGGACCGGTCTTGCTGCCATCTCTTCTGGCACTAAAACTGCCCTTACAATCTGTGGTTGCTGTTGTTGCTCCAGAATTGCTCTTCTTAATAACTGCAACTTCTTTTCTATAGCTTCCCTCTTCTATAGATGAAATTGTCTCTCCGGCTCTAAAAACGGATCCACCAACTCCTTATCTCTTGCCAGCGTTCAGAAACAACTTAGTACCTGCAAGAGAAATCGCTAAGATCAAGTTGTCAATACTTGTATCGAACTTGTAAACTGACACTAAGAAAATCAAGTCACCAATTTCCAGTCCCCGGCAACGGCGCGAAAAACTTGTTCACTCCCAATTACACGCAAGTGCACGTGGTCGTAAGAGTAATAAAGTGGCTTTATTTCAAGCCAGGTATCGAACCCACAGGGACTGTAATATGGCAGTAATTTTTCCTAAGTGTTTAGTATACGCACTTCGTTATACAAGTAGACAACCAAAACAAATGCTGATTTTTCAACAATAATAGTTACTGTAACCTGAAGTAAAAATTATAAATTATAATCTGACAATAGCACGAACAAGCTGAGGTTAAGGCAAAACAGGCAAATATGTGATTTATTGATTAAATTTCAGTCAACACTTCTTTTCGGTTGTTAGTCAGGAATTATTAACCAATGGATTGGGTCTTTTGAACTCCTCTCCAATTAAAGAATCATGAGACTTACATTACACATTTCTGTGATGAAAAAACTTCATATTCTAGCAATACACAACAAATTCCATAGATAACCAAATATGACATTACAGATATATTTCTATTCTGAACGTTAATCTTCTCGTAATTTCTCAACCAAGACAAGAACATATTCTACCAATTCACATCTATCCAATTAATCTTCCTTTCGAAAATAAAACTGGAATTCTAGGATGTACATTAACAATGGCCAAGCATTAATGTAGTGAAAACAAGAATTAGTAGAACAACCGCTGTAGCGAAGATAAAAACTGAAATAACATCAATTACATACTACTGCAATCATCCTCAACCTCAACCAAAGGTGAATTAGCAATTCATTTGATGATTAAACATCTTCAAACAAGTAGAAATCATACAAGCAATTGAAATTTAAGAGAAAAAGGAAGAGAATTAACCCTAGAACTTCTTCAGCTCAACTGCTTGATACCCACGTTCTAGCTTGAAAATGTCAGATATCTTAAAATAAAACCTAAGTGTGCTATTTATACAAGTGAGAAATTTCCCGGAATAAACTGGCAACGTGGCACGGAGGGTATCGCGAAGCATCAGCTTCGTGCCATGGCCCTGTCGCAGAGCCTCACTGGAACTTGGATGTCGGATTATTATCCTCAGTATGGCACAGAGGGTATCGCGGAGCATCAGCTCCGTGCCACGGACGTGTCGCGCACCTTCACTGGAATCCGGGTGTGCAGCAAAGTCTTCCCACCGCGTCACGGAAGTGAATGCGGAGCATAGGCTCCGTGACATAGTGCCATCTCGCACCTTCACTGGAATTCAGCTCAAACTTCACTCTAGATAGAATGCCTCTGCGATGGTGGCGTGACACGGCCTCTATCGCTGAGCATCAAGTTTTTAGCATTTTCTTGCTGACTTTCGAGTTTTGCTTCCGAGTCCATTCCTCCACTTCACCGACTTGTAGATTAGTTTCCAAAATTAATTCTAACTGAAAAAATAATAACTAATCATGTTAGTTAGTATAAATCCACATTTACATAAAAACCACATGAGAATGTACACATAAAAGTAGATAAACAAGTCCAAATTAAGTAATAAAGTATCACTTGGGCATGCAATTATGCCCAAGATTAGGTTGCCTCTCAAGAAGAGCCTGATTTAACGTCGCAGCACAATGCAAGTCTCTTAACTACTCAGAATTCATCAAGAAACTCATAATCATCATCGATTGGTGAGACAACCCTAAATTCATTGGGCTGCTTCATAGATCGACAGATGTTAAAAGTGACGTCCTCTTTATTTAACCTGAACTTTATTTGGCCAGCTTCCACATCTACCAAGGCTTATCCAGTGGCTAGGAATGGTCTCCCCAAGATAATGGGGACCTCAAAATAACCTCACAATCATGGATTACATAGTCCGCTGGGAAGATGCAACAGTCCATCTTAACAAGAACATCAACTAAGATCCCCATTGGTTTTTTAACTGTACGGTGTGCCATCAATAACCGCATTGACATTGGTGTGGGGGCTCCCAAGCCCAGTTTTTTGAAGACAGCTAATGGCATCAGGTTGATGCTTGCACCTAAATCACAAAGTGCCTTCGCAAACTCAAAATCACCAATTGTGCATAGAATGTTGCAGGACCTGGATCCTCCTTCTTTTGAGCAAGGACTCATGAAGCTATGGCACTGCAATGATGCAAGTTACCTACTGGCTCATAGCTCACAAACCTCTTCTTGGTCACAAGTTCCTTCATAAACTTGGAAAATCAAGGCATCTGCTCCAATGCCTCAACCAATGGTATGTTCATCGATAATTGTTTAAGCATAGAGAGGAATTTTTGGAACTTACCATCTTTCACCTTCTTCTTCATCCTTTGAGGGAATGGTGGCGGTGGTCGAGGGATAGCCTTATGAATTTGTGTGCCCCCTTGCTTCTTACCCTTTTCAGCTTCAGACTCCTTTTCACTAATTGGAGCTTCAGTTAACTCAGCCTCACCTATGAGCTCATGCTCAGCAACCTCATCTTCCTCACCAAGCTCCATCTCCTTTTGTCTTTCCATCTCAACTACAACTGGCAGAGGGGGGTCAACTGTGGTCTTTCCACTCCTAATCATCACAACCATATAGTGACTATCATTCTTTGGGTTCTGCATAGTGTTGCTAGGAAGTGCTCCCTTCTACCTCTGGTTAAGGGATGCCAACATCTATCCAAGTTGTTGCTCAATCTATTTGATCATAGTTGCATACAATTCAACTTTCTAGTTCATACTTGATATATCTGCCCGAATGTTCCTCAGTTGATCATTAATGGGTTTTACCTTTTTGAGCATCTCAACCATCATGTTCTTCAATCTTGAGGGTCCAGTCTCACCCTCACGTGCATTAGGAGGAACATACAAACCTTTGCAGTCGTTGCGATAACCATCATTCTTTCTCCATTCTCCCTCTCGCTCGTACCTCGGCTCTTATCCCTATACCCATTTCGGTATGGTTTTTTGGATACTAATTTTGACCTTGATTTTTTATCACGACCCAAACATAGGCCCGAATCAAGACACAGGACAAGGAGCCCCGAGAGACTCCAAGTCAACCCATGGCATGAACATACATCTAACTCAACCAATAAAACTGGAAGATTTAACATAATAAACATAGAATAAGTCCAATTATAACATAACATCGAAACTGAAATTCACTTCATACATGACAAGATGATTACTACATACAGTCTAAAAGCCTCTAACATATCTGATGGGTTGATAGGACAACACCCCCAACTAACCCGACAAGTATGAAACTGAAGAAAGACATAACAACCACGAATACTAAATTTCCTTGGGAAAATGAGGACTTACCGATGCTAGCTAGACAGGTCTGAATTGGAAAGCAGTGACTAAGGATGCTATTGAGAAAGATCCCTCGGACCTGTATCATGAGACGATATAGCATAGAATATGCGGTCAGTACGTGAAATGTACCGAGTATGCAAGGTAAGTAAACGGATAGTTAAAATACATAAAAGTTCATAAGAGTAGGATAACATGATTGTAACATAAATATCATAATGCAAACGTAAGGCTCAAGGTTTTCAAAACATTCATAGAACATTCATAATCATAATCATAAGAGAAAAAATTTATTAAACATGACTTGAGCCAAAGTATATAGTCATAACCATACATAAATCATGAGGAACAATGGGAGATTCTTATAACCGACATACCCCATATGAGCACACATGGAGCCCAACCTGTAAACCCCTAGTCGGGAGGGTGTTCATAGCTTGCCAAGGGTATAACTATGGAATAGGTGTGATATCACTCATGAAAGGCCCATTTGGGCAAAAGGGACAGTCACAAAAGAGGTCCCATCATGGCTACGTTGGCGCGTAATTTTGAGACTCGGGGTATGGTTGGACCCCTGGTCTACTCAATGTTAAATACTACTCCCAAAATATATATAGTGCTCATAGGACAATATATGTGAGATTCATAGGCTAGTTAAAATCATGGTAATCATAAGCATGCTTGAAATATGTGAACTAGCCATAAAAGTAAGGCCCGTGAGTTGACCATAAGCATAAATCATAAATCATGAGGTTCATGCATACTTGTAAAACATGTATTTACATGCTATTCATAAATTCATGATGAGCATTTGAGAGAAATCATATCATAGTCATAAATCATAATGGGTTAATGAACATCAAAATCAAAGTAGAATCGTAACTTGATTTATCATGAAACATGTCACGCCCCACCTTGGGAGGCATGACTGGTACCTGGTGCCCTACTAGGATCTGAACTAACCAGACTGAGCTTATGCACTTCTGGTGCATGCCTAATCTTTAAATCAAGAAAACAACGGGCTATTTCTCGGCTGTAAACACAGCCCCCGGCTGACAAGGCCTTATAGATGCCTGTAAAAGAAAATAGCTAACCAGAAGCAGGTAATAGCAGGGAATCCTATGCGGGCCGAAAATACCACCATGATTTCTAGTTATAACTATAAAGTAAATCCAGCACTAAACTAAGCTATGGCCGACAAAGCCGCTAATTGATAGTTAAACAAGGCTCCACACGGCCAACACATAAAATAAAACATACACGAGCCCCATACTGCCAACAATAACTAACCATAGGAAATTTGAAACAATATGCAAGACTCTAGGAGTGATATAATGGTCGAGATAGGGCCTCGACCTACCCATAAATTGTACAATCAAAAGAGTAAACCTTCTAACTGTTAGCTCTGGAGGAAAGGAGCCGACTGTACTACTAACCCTGGCTGGCTACTAGGAAGGTCCTGAACCGCATCTATGTGCACCTGCAAGAAAGTAATGCAGCATCCTAAAAAGGGCATCAATACAATATGTACCGAGTATGTAAGACAGTAACTATAAATAACTGAATGAACTAAAAGAAAACTAAAAGTAACTGAACGAAAAGAATAGATATACTACCTGAATAGCTGAACTTCCTACTGTGTAATCTATCAGTACTAATGCAAACAAGAACCTTACCTGACTCTCATAAGCTGGAAGGTAGAAACAGCACAGAATAACCCACCCGGGGCCCCCATAAGCCTTTGTGAGTACACTTCAATATATATACCCCTAACAAGGTCACAATGAGTCATCTAATAACTATAGTCATCCTACTAGTCCCCTGGGTCTGCTACTGAGCCCGCTCTGCCCCTGAAACATAGCTGTGTCTAAATCTAGTGCACTCCTGATATCTGCACCCCACGCACCAGGCTCGATGGGGATGTGGTGCCAATACGGAATATAATAGTATGACCATGGAATGGACTATAAGAGGCCCTCAGACCCATCTTCATCTCTCCCTGACGACATACCGCACCTTAGAGCAACGTCATCTAGCCCTTGGTGGGCGTCGACACAGCTAGCAACCCTAGGGTTGGTTATGGAAGGCTATACAGAGCAAAGTCAATCCCAAACTAAACATAAGTACTGCTTTCTACTAATAACAATAGCTAATCACAATAGATATGCTTTGGGTTCTCTTACTGGGATTCAAACTATATTATAATACTAAAGAAACTAACTTGCCGAAGGAATTCTCCTTAACATACCTCGATTGTCGATTTCTGGTTAACTGGCGAGTTTCAATTCATATTCAATAGCCCTTTCCAACTGTAATTGTAGTACTGGGAGAATGAGACTAGTTTTAGTACTAAATTTGGCAGAAATGATAACTTATAATACTAATATTAACTATACTTCAACTTAACGAAATACGGCCAAAAACATATAATTTCCTGAGAGTTCAAAAGGGAGAAATGCTTACTTGAAGCCTGTGACTGTATAGGAATCAATTTGGAGCAGTTCTGGGATCTTCTACTCAGTGGGGTTACGATTTGTCGGACGAATTTCAGGAAAATAACTCTGTAGCAATGCTCTCTGCAGGCTTAAAACTCAATACCTAAAGTTAATTTGAATTTTCCCCTTTTACCAAACCTCATTACACTCTTCATTGGTGAGACTTTCAGAAATACCCAGTCGTCTATATTGAATTCCAGATCCCTACGCCGCACATCAAAGTAAGATTTTTGACAAATCTGAGCTGTCAGCAAGCGCTCTCTAATAAGCTTTACTTTCTTCGATGACTAGTGGATTATGTCTGGTCCAATTAATCCTGATTCTCCAACCTCGAACCAACAAATAGGAGACTTGCACTTCCCCCCATATAAGGCCTCGTATGGCGCCATCTGAATTACCGAATGGTAACTGTTATTATAAGCAAATTCAATAAGGGGTAAATGTTCATCCCAACTGCCCCCAAAGTCTAACACACACGCTCGCAACATGTTCTCAAGTGTTTGAATTGTACGTTCTGCCTGCCCGTCTGTCTGGGGATGGAATGTTGTACTCAGGTTAACCCGCATTCCCAAGCCTTTCTGGAAGGACTGCCAGAATCTAGTTGTGAATTGTGCTCCTCTGTCAGAAATGATAGATACTGGAACACCATGTAGTCTAACTATTTCCCTGATGTATAACTCGGCATAGTCCTCAGTTGAGAAGGTGGTCCTGACTGGCAGAAAATGAGCTGACTTTGTCAATCCATCAATAATTACCCAAATGGAATCAAATTTATGTCTTCTACGGGGTAATCCTATCACAAAATCCATATTGATTGCTTCCCATTTCCATATAGGCACTACTAATTCCTGTGTCAATCCGCTGGGTTTTTGATGTTCCTCTTTTACCTGCTGGCAATTAGGGCGTTGTGCTACGAATTCTTCTATACCCTTTTTCATTCTCGGCCACCAGTAAATCTCTTTTATGTCATAATACATCTTTGTTGAGCCTGGGTGAAGAGAATAACAAGAATAATGTACCTCTGCCATGATCTGCTGGCTAAGTTCTGCCATATCTGGAACACAGAGGCGACCTTTACATATTAAGACCCCATCCTTTAGTTACCTCGAAAGCTGATACTTCTCCCTGGTGTACCTTATCTCTGAGCTCTACTAAATGAGGATCTTTGTGTTGTCGTTCTTTTACCTCTACAACTAGGGATGATACTACTGTATTTTGAATTATAGCCCATTATCTCCCGAGTCCACTATTTGGACGGCTAAGCTAGCTAACTGGTGCAATTCTCGGGCTAACTCCTGTTGTTCGGGCCTCAAGTATGCTAAACTCCCATGGATCTACGACTGAGAGCATCTGCTATAATATTATCCTTTCCTGGATGATATAGAATTTTCATGTTGTAGCCTTCAATAGTTCTAACCAACGACGCTGTCGCAGATTCAACTCTTTTTGTGTAAAGATGTATTGGAGGCTCTTATGATCAGTAAAATGTCCACGTGTACCCCATACGGGTAGTGTCTCCAAATTTTTAAGGCGTGAAATATGATCTTGGGCAGATTTATATGCCCAAGTGATACTCAAACGTATCAATTTTACCTTGTTTGCTGTGCAATGTGTATATAATATCATGTAATTGGTAATAAAATGTGAATTTATACTAACCAACATGATTAGCATTTGTTTTGCAGGTAAATGTGATTTTTAGGAGCTAAAATGCATGTTGGAACTATGTCGGAGTTGGACTTGGATGCGAGCGTGGAAAAGACCTTGGAATGCACATTTTATAGGGGCTCCGCGATGGAGCCGTGCCACGCTACCATCACGGTAGCACACTGCCTGAACAGGAATTAAAATGGCAATTTCCAGTGTGCCTTCGCGTCAGCTCCGTGGCACGGAGAGAGGCCTCCGCGTTGGCCTCCGTGCCACGTTGAGGCTAATTTACCGGACCCTGAAATTCCAGTGAAGGTCCGCGTCCACGCCGTGTCACGGAGGCAGTGCTCCGCGTTGGCCTCCGTGACATGTTGCTTGTTATTCCGGGAAAAATTTCCCACTAGTATAAATAACACACTTAGGTTTATTTTAATTAGTTTTTAGTTTTTAGACTGAGTTCAGAAGTGGAGAGCAAGGACGTGGGTTAGGAGCAGTTGAGGAACGAAAAAGCTAAGGGATTTCTTCTCTTCTTTTCTTCTTTCTATCAATTGTACGTATGATTTACACTCATTTTAGGATGATCAATCCATAAATGAGTGGCTAATTCTCTTCCTTGCTGAGGTTTTGAACATGTGTAATGAATTTTGATTATAATTGATATGGTTTTCTTCTTCTTCTTTCATGTTGTTCTATTAATTCTTGTTCTTACTACATTAGTGATTGGCCAACATTAATGTACATCTAAAAAGTCCAATTTCACTCGAGAGAGCAAGAAATTGGAAAGTTGTGAATTAATAGGGTATTGTTCTTAACTTGATTTGGGAAAATTGGGTTTTGATGTGCTTTCCTGATAGAAATATACTTGAAAGCCGTATTAGTCAATTTAGGAACCGGAATTGTAGTGCTAGGTCATAAATTGCATTTGATCACATAAATGTAGACGGATGGTTTATGATTCTAAAGTGAAATTAAATACGAAAGTTTTAATTTCTAGGAGAATGTTCTTGGCTAGCAATATGAAGAAGAGATTAACCAAATTATCATGATTATCAAGTTCATTACTTGTTCTTAACCTTGGCATGTTCATATCCATTGTCTGAATTCACAGTAAATAGTTGTTATTAATTTTAGTATATATAGTTTAGAAACAAAAACTCAAGTAACTGTTGTGCGGGCAGTGTTAGTGCCCGATGAAGCAGCAGCAAGGCCGGTTCGCGAGGTGGCAATCCCACACGCCAACAATGTACATTCTAGCATCCGCAAACCAGAGCCTGGAGGGAGGTTTGAATTAAAGCAGAATATGGTGCAACTCTTGCACACAAGCGGGCAATTTACTGGTCTCCCTCATGAAGATCCACAACATCTCCAAAACATTTTGGAGATAAGTGACACTTATATACTCGCTGGAGTGTCACCTGATTATGTTCGGCTCACCTTATTTCCATTTTCCTTACTTGGTGAAGCCAAGAGGTGGTTAAAAGCTGAACCACCCAATTCTATATCAACGTGGGATGATCTTGCATGGAAGTTTTTGATCAGATTTTTCCCTTCTGGTAAAACAGCCAGACTTAGAAGTCAAATTCTAAGTTTTAAACAGAGGGAAGGAGAAAATCTATATCAAGCCTGGGAAAGATTTAAATCCATGTTGCGGGACTGTCGTCATCATCATCAGTCCAATGAGGTGTTGGTACACACATTTATTGAGGGTTTGGAACCCCACACTAAAATTCTGTTAGATTCAGCAGCTGGAGGGCAAGCGCTGGAAAAGACTTACGAGGAGCTGTACACTTTGCTCAACCGAATTTCACAGGGCAATCCAGAATGGAATGCAGATTCATCTCGAGGTGGAGCAAGGAAAGCAGCGGGAGTGCTTGAAGTTGATGGGTTTACAGCTATCGCTACACAGATAGCTGCTTTGCAAAATCAGTTAAACAACCACTTCAGTAATATGAATTTGAATCAGCCTTCAGCTTCAGTCAATGCAGTTCAACAGATGTGGTGTGAAGTGTGTGGTAGTAGTGAGCATTCAGCTGAATGTTGTGGTGCAAATCCTGATTCTGTTAACTTTGTGGGCAATGCACAGAGAAATCAGCAGCAGTTTGGTAGTGGCTACAACTCAAATTGGAGGAACCATCCGAATTTTTCGTGGGGTAGCAACAACCAACAAGGCCAAAGCTCAGGGCAGGGTATGCACAGAAACCAAGGAGGGCAACAAAATTATCAAGCTCAATTCAGAAATCACAATGCCCCTCCTCCACCACCATCACCTACCATTGAGGAGATGTTCAAAACCATGATCGCTAATCAGGCACAATTGTAGGCTGACTATGTTAAATTGGCAGCCGAAGTGAAGAATAATCAGTTGGCGACCAAGGCTCTTGAATATCAGTTTGGGCAATTTGCTAGTGCCCAAAATACGAGACCCAGAGGAGGACTACCTAGCGACACGGATCCTAATCCGAAGCAGGTAAATGTAGTGACCACGAGGAGTGGTTTACAGTTGAAGGAGGTGGAACCGGAAAGACCGCCTCAAAAGTCAGGAGCAGCAGATGTTGAGGGAGAGCAAATCTCAGATAAGGGGAAGACTAAAGAAGCTGAACCAGAAAGGCCTCCACCCCCGTTCCGTCAATGACTTAAGAAACACAAGGAGGAGGCGTGTTTCCAGAAATTCATGGAGGTACTTAAACAGGTACATGTTAACTTACCTCTTGTTGATGTCTTGCAGGGAGTGCCAAAATATGCGAAATATATTAAATACATCGTGGCTAACAAAAGTCGTTTGACTGAGTATGCCACGGTAGCTTTAACGGAGGAATGCACTTCCCGTATTCAGAATAGGTTGCCCACAAAACTGAAAGACCCTGGAAGTTTTACTATCCAGCTTACGATTGGGCAAAGTATCCGAGCTCGTGGATTATGCGACTTGGGGGCAAGCATAAATCTGATGCCATCTTCGGTATTCAGAAAGTTAGGTCTAGGGAGTCCTAGACCTACAACGGTAATCTTGCAGCTAGCAGACAGGTCTTTAGCTAAGCCGGATGGCATTGTTGAGGATGTGTTAGTGCAAGTAGGCTCCCTCATTTTTCCGGTCGATTTCATTTTTCTGGATTTTGAACCAGATGCTGAAGTCCCATTTATTTTGGGACGACCCTTTTTGGCAACCGGAAAAGCATTAATTGATGTAGCTGCGGGTCAACTCACGATGCGAGCACATGACAAGGTCGAAGTGTTCGATGTGTACAAGGTACCTAAGCTCCCGACTGTTTATAAGGAACTCTCGGTGATCAACGTGAGTGATCATGGGAAGGCTAATGGAATGAGTGATTCCCGAAAGTTACTAGGTAGGCCACCGGATAAGGTTGAGAACTACTGGGGGATGACCATGATCGGGACAAATCGTCCATCACCCTAGTAGACAAGTGAGCATAAAGGACGTCGAGCCGCGATGGTAAACCAGGCGCTGCACGGGAGGCAACCCGTCAGAAAAATATTTTATTTTTCTTCTTTTTGCATAGTGTAGTTAGTTTTTATCTTTATTTTTGTTTTTATTTGTTTATTTCCAGTTTTTCTTTTTCTTTTCTTGATTAGGTTTAGATTTTCATTTTAGTTAGTATTTTTTATTTTAGTTAGGGAAATCTATTAATTTAACCAATTTTTGTTTAGTGAGGTGATTTTCAGGTATAACGGAGGAAATATACATGGAATCGAGAAAATGAGGCAAGGTATGAAAAATCAAATTAATTGAAGAAACAGTGCACTGGCGCGTTGGCGCCGTGTCACGGAGGTAGGGCTCCGCGTTACCCTCCGTGACACGTTGAAGACAAAATCCGGATTTTTCAAAAATTCCAGTAAGCCAACGCGTTGGCTCCGTGTCACGGAGGAGGGTCTCCGCGTTACCCTCCGTGACACGTTGCCGTGTATTTGGTGTCGGGTCACACCGGGTTACCGGGTGACCCGCGTGTTTTCTTAATTTAAAACTCCAGATTTCGCCCCATTTCTTCCCATTCCCTCTTCCCTCCGCGACCAAAACACCTATTTCCCCCTCCCCAAGCACCGTGCCACGTTCCTAGGCAAGGAATACGTCAAGTTTCTTCGGTTTCTCAATTCAAAGGTATGTTTTCATCGTCTATCTCAATTTTTTGGCGCTTTTTGTCAAATTTGGGCATGTGAGGTGAGATATGACACCCTAGGTAGAAATTAAACATGAATGTTGGATTATTTGTGATTGATATATGTTTGGATTGTTGTAATTAGCGTTTGAACTTATCGATTGCGTAAATAATTCGAATTTGATTATAGAATTGTATTCTAGGGCATGAGTTGTTGAATTTAACTTGAGCGACTTGATAAGTCGGCAAATTAGATGCCGGGGTGTGTTTGTAAATTGAGAGAAGTCGTGGTAAATATTGTGTAAATGTTAAAAGACGACAAATTCTCGAATTTTTATGGGAAAATGCAAAAAGTGTGTAAATTGGTTAGCTTGTTTGGATTAGATTGTATATAGAATGTTTTTATCGTTGTTTTTATTTTGTTGTTGTTTTTGTTGCGAAGTGCGATGTGTGAATTGTTAGCGATAGTAGGATTTGGATTAGCTGTATGAAGTCTGAGTAGTACGCTAACCGTTATGCTGTCAAAAATTTTTTTTTGTGAACGCACTAAGCATGAAGTGTATAGTGTTGTCTGTGGTGTAATTAGAGTTATCTTTGCCGTAATTTTGTAGAAGTAGCTAAGGCCTAAGTGTGGGGTAAATGTTGTGTAACCCGACCTTAGCCGAAGTTAACAAGTTTTTAGCTTAACTTTGTGCTTGTTTGTGTAAATTGACAGGTACAATGGCGAGCAGACAAGATAAATGCAAGGGTGCTTCTACCTCAGGCACCGGTAGGAAAAGGATGATACTGGGCACCGCAGTCCCAGCTGCACCCGCTGTTCCGCGCGGCCAACGCCGCCAATACGGAACAAGATGGGTAACCGATGAAGGGAATAAATGGTATGCTAAGCATAAAGAGAACAAGTACTTCCCTGAAGAACATATTGCACGGGAACCACTTGCACAGGAGTTCCCTCGCATCGTACAGAGAATCGAGGCAGCTGGGCTCAGCTTTATTTTTCAGGAGCCCAAGGAGTGCAACCTTCATTTGGTCCGGGAATTTTATGCAAATTGGAACCCGGCCATCAGAAGCCACACAGTGAAAATCAGAGGGTAGATTGTCACTCTGGACCCCCAGCAGCTGAATGCCATCGTTGGAGCGCGGGACACAGACGCCCACGTTCTCCGCCAGCTAAACATCACCCCACCGTACGCCGACATCAGACGTACGTTGTGTGGGGCTCGATCCACAGCCCGATGGAGTAGACATAAGGAGAGGGGTTACCACCAGACTCTACCTTATTCGCAGATGAACAGGGAGGCCAGAATATGGCTGAAGATTGTGTGTTCGTGCTTGATCCCGGGAGTCCATATGACGGACGTGACCCGGGACCATGTCTGCTTGGTGTATGCCCTTATGAAAGGGCTTGAGATTAATGTGGGGGCGGTAATAATATCCGCCATGAAGAGAGCCAGACTGCACCAGGGCCACAGATACGGATTTGGAGGACTCATCACCACCTTCCTCCGAGGCCTCGACATTGAGGAAGAAGCCTTGGACTATATTCCGCAGTTGGAGCGGAGGGCCCTCGACGTGACAAAGACTAAGGCCCCCGACACTACACATGGACCTGTATTGACTTTGGGCGAGCGACATGCTCGTGACGATCAGTACATGGCCCGTATGTTTGGCATGCAGATGCTTCAGCTACGGATTGGTGGGAGACCAGCCACCGAGGAAGAATTATGGCAGCTGGAGCTGGACTACCCCTTTGGCGAGAACGCTAGAGCCTTATGTCGGGTGGGACCAACCTTCGTGGAGCCTACTGATGACGATGTCCCTAATGATGAGGAGACACGTCGTGAGGACTCCGATGTGGAGTCCGATGACGACGATGGAGCTGATTCAGACATGGGCGACGAGGCCGCAGCACCGGATGAGGAAGTCGAATATTTTGACTGAGCAGGGAGTTCCACCACCCACAATTTTGTGCTTTGTATTGTTGTGAACACTGGGGACAGTGTTCGATTTAAGTGTGGGGTGGGGAGTAGCTAAGTGCTGGGACAAGGCTCTAATTTGCTGTATGTTTTTTTTTTCCTTGGTTTGTATGGATGTTTGTGCTTTCCCTATGGTGAACTGATTTGTGATGTATCTGTATATATTTGTTTTGTGGCTGATGATGTGTGTTTTTGAAAGTTATGGTTGCCAGTGTAAATATTTTGTAAATTTTGTAAATATTTTTTTCTATCGACATGATCGATATTTTTCAAAATTTTTGCGAAGATATTTTGCAATTATCAAAATCTTTTGTAAATATGTTTCTATCGAAATGATCGATGTGTTGCAAAAAAAATTCGATTTTTTTTGGGTTTCTCGGAGTTTGTTTTCAGTTCTTTTACCGAGAATAGTCCCATTGAACCGATGGCATAGTTAGTGACCGTTCCCTATGATGGATGGATGACGACCGTCTTAAGGGAAATGTAGTCGGTAGGAGTAGGATTTTTATTTGTTTTTAGTTTTTCTTTGGTGGATTGCATCAATGAACTGTAGTTGCTTATGGTTGCTAAAATTTTGTTGCGTGTTGTAACTGATGTTCAAAATGTAAAAGTGATTCGTTTGAAAGCATGCAATTCGGTAAATATGTTGAGTTACCTAGGCTATAGAATTTGGTTCAGTATGATTGAGGCTTAATCTTGAATTCATGTGATTGGCTAATTAGAGAGTCTATGAATGCATCTTGATTCGAGCATGTGCATGAAGTTTGAAGTGAGGTATTGTTATTCCATATCATTGTGAATTGTCTAGAACTTGCCTGGTGTGTATACAAAACGAAATGAAGGAGGTGTAGTGTTGGAAAGGATGTAGGCATTTCTTTGTTTTAACCGATAGTTTCCATTTTTTTTTCTTGTCAAATTCTACCTTTTTATATGTTGTATACCCTAGTCAGCCCGTTGAGCCTTTAGCCGATTTCTTTCTTTCTTTTGTACAAAAGTGTATAAACTAAGCTTTATTCCTTCTTTTCATTAGCCTTAAAGTCTATAAGAAGCTCTTAAGCGCTTACAAAGAAAAGAAAATGTTTCCCAAAGAGTGAAAAGAAAAAGAAAAGTAGAGTGAAGAAAGAAAAGATGATGTTGAAGAGGCACTTGCTATAATTAAATGATAGTGAGGGTACATGAAAACCCTTTGTTTTGTGTCAAGTGTGTTTGATGAAATGGGCTGTATGAAAGGAAACCAGCATGAATGAGGGAAAAAGAGAAAAGAGAGGAACAATGTCCATGAGTCGATGGGAATGAGTTGAAAAGGCGCTTAAGGATGCTAGCGACTATTATTGGCTAATCCAATATATATATACTAGATCCATAGCCCCGTTACAACCCATTAAAGTCCTACGTGATCCTATATCGCATTTCTTTATATTAGTGGAGTAATACACTAAGGGCAAGCCTATGGGTCATGACATGATGCATGTGAATTCTTTTGGGAGAGAGAGTGAAATTAATTTTTATATGCCCCTACTTGCATGTTTGTGTGTTGCATGAACAAAAAGGGGAAGATTCTCTCGAGTTGTGAGGGCACATGCTTGATGAAAGATTGATTTTCGTGTCGGATTTCTTGATTAGCTGATTTGCATGAGTTTAACGATATCAAGAATCAATTCTTAAAGTCTAGGAAGCCTTGATGTATTAAAGGTCATTGTATTGTAAGACCAAGCATGTTTTCGTGATGATTTGCAAAAATTGAATAATCGGTATGACCGTAGCGTAAATTGTTGCACCATAGTGACGAAGGTTGGGATGTAATTTGCATGATTTGTGTATATGTTGTTTGAGGACGAACAAGGATTTAAGTGTGGGGTAAGTGATCTTGGGCAGATTTATATGCCTAAGTGATACTCAAATGTATCAATTTTACCTTGTTTGTTGTGCAATGTGTATATAATATCATGTAATTGGTAATAAAATGTGAATTTATACTAACCAACATGATTAGCATTTGTTTTGCAGGTAAATGTGATTTTTAGGAGCTAAAATGCATGTTGGAACTATGTCGGAGTTGGACTTGGATGCGAGCGTGGAAAAGACCTTGGAATGCACATTTTATAGGGGCTCCGCGATGGAGCCATGCCACGCTACCATCGCGGTAGCACACTGCCTGAACAGGAATTAAAATGGCAATTTCCAGTGTGCCTTCGCGTCAGCTCCGTGGCACGGAGAGAGGCCTCCGCGTTGGCCTCCATGCCACGTTGAGGCTAATTTACCGGACCCTGAAATTCCAGTGAAGGTCCGCATCCACGCCGTGTCACGGAGGCAGTGCTCCGCGTTGGCCTCCGTGACATGTTGCTTGTTATTCCGGGAAAAATTTCCCACTAGTATAAATAGCACACTTAGGTTTATTTTAATCAGTTTTTAGTTTTTAGACTGAGTTCAGAAGTGGAGAGCAAGGACGTGGGTTAGGAGCAGTTGAGGAACGAAAAAGCTAAGGGATTTCTTCTCTTCTTTTCTTCTTTCTATCAATTGTACGTATGATTTACACTCATTTTAGGATGATCAATCCACAAATGAGTGGCTAATTCTCTTCCTTGCTGAGGTTTTGAACATGTGTAATGAATTTTGATTATAATTGATATGGTTTTCTTCTTCTTCTTTCATGTTGTTCTATTAATTCTTGTTCTTACTGCATTAGTGATTGGCCAACATTAATGTACATCTAAAAAGTCCAATTTCACTCGAGAGAGCAAGAAATTGGAAAGTTGTGAATTAATAGGGTATTGTTCTTAACTTGATTTGGAAAAATTGGGTTTTGATGTGCTTTCCTGATAGAAATATACTTGAAAGCCGTATTAGTCAATTTAGGAACCAGAATTGTAGTGCTAGGTCATAAATTGCATTTGATCACAGAAATGTAGACGGATGGTTTATGATTCTAAAGTGAAATTAAATACGAAAGTTTTAATTTCTAGGCGAATGTTCTTGGCTAGCAATATGAAGAAGAGATTAACCAAATTATCATGATTATCAAGTTCATTACTTGTTCTTAACCTTGGCATGTTCATATCCATTGTCTGAATTCACAGTAAATAGTTGTTATTAATTTTAGTATATATAGTTTAGAAACAAAAACTCAAGTAACTGTTGGTTACATTGTTGTTAGCATAATTAGAAGTGAAATAGGAATATAGTAAACTAGGCAACTTTACATATCTTGAGCCTCCTTGGATCGATACTTGGCTACTTAGCCACTTTATTACTTGTTTGACCACGTGCACTTGCGTGTCGGTTTATAATATATAATACCAATCGGAATAGCACCGAACAAAATACTGTTGCTAACTTCAGGTCATGAGTGGGATAGTTCTTTTCATGCTTCCTCAGCTACCTTGAAGCATAAACAATTACCTTACCGTGTTGCATCAGAACACACCCTAACCCAACACTTGAAGTATCATAATACACTACATAACCTTCTAATCCTTCTGTCAATGCTAGTACTGGCACTGCTGTCAATCTGTTCTTTAATTCTTGAAAACTCTATTCACACGCTTCAGTCTAGTGAAATTTAGCTGCTTTCTGAGTTAATTGGGTTAAAGGCACTGATAAGGTCGAAAACCCTTCTACAAAACTTCTGTAGTACCCAGCTAATCCCAGCAAACTGTGTACCTCAGTCGGAGTTTTAGGTCTAGGACATGTCTTTACTACCTCGATCTTCTGTGAATCTACCTGAATACCAGCCTCTAATACGATATGGCCCAAAAAGGCCACAGAATTCAGCTAGAACTCACATTTAGAAAATTTTGCGTATAGCTGGCGATCCCTGAGAATCTATAGCACTGTTTGCAAACGATCTCGATGTTCTACTTATGAAGGAGAATACACCAGAATATCATCAATAAAATACTAACACAAACAAGTCCAGATTTGGGCCAAAAGATGTTGTTCATCAAATCCATGAACACTACAGGAGCATTCATCAACCTGAAGAACATAACTAAGAATTCAAAATGGTCATACCTGGTCTTGAAGGCCGTCTTCAGGATATCTCTTTTCCTGAACCTGCACCTGGTGATACCTAGACCTTAAGTCGATCCTAGAGAAATACTTTGCCCCATGTAACTGATCAAACAAGTCGTCTCTCCTGGGAAGTGGGTATTTATTCTAGATGGTAACTTTATTTAGCTGCCGGTAGTCTATACACATGCGGAGGGAGCCATCCTTCTTTCTTATAAATAGAACTGGCGCACCCACGGTGAAGTGCTCAACTTGATGAAGCCCTTATCTAACATATCTTTAAGTTGTTCCTTCAATTCCCTAAGCTCAGCAGGAGCCATTTAGTACGGAGGGATGGATATAGGCTGACTACCTACTAATAGGTTGATAGAGAAATTAATTTCCCATTCTGGGGGAATACCAGGAAGTTCATTTGGGAATACATCTAGAAATTCATTGACTACTGGAATAGAATGAAGAGTCGGGGATTCTTCTTGAACATCCTGAACCCTGACAGTATGATAGGCGCAAGCCTTTGCTATCATCTTTCTTGCCCGAAGATAGGATATAAACCTACCTTTTGGCGTGGCTGCATTGCCTTTCCACTCCTGTATTACCTCCCCTGGAAAGCGGAATTGGACAGTCTTGGTCCAACATTCTACATTGGATAACACGACGCTAGCTAGTCCATACCCATAATTGCATCAAAGTCAATCATTTTTAATTCCACCAAATCTTCTAAACTCTGGCGACCAACAACCTCTACTGTGCAACCCCGGTAGATCCTTTTAGCTATAATAGAATCATCGATGGGTGTGGACACTGAAAAAAGTTGCTGAAGAAATTCTGGCGTGATGTCGAATTTCTGGGCTACTGGTGGCATCACATATGACAAAGTGGAACCTGGGTCTATCAAAAATAAATAGAATGAGAGCAAATGTCCAGCATACCTATCACCACATACGGCAATGACTCTGACTCCTGTCGTCCGGATAAAGCATAAGTGCGATCTTGACCGGTGCTTGAGCTAGATGCCCTTGACCTTCTCGGCTTCTGCTGGTTGAAGCTAAGGGCCTACGCGCTACTGGAGATGCTAGGGCACGTGACCCTACTAAAGATCTGTCCTTTCGGTCCCGATCAGTCTGACCCCTGGCTGGATAGTCTCTCATCAGGTGACCCTCCTGTCCATAGGTGTAACACGCCAAAGAACCATACCTGCGTGCCCCAGGATGATGTCAACTACAAATAAGGCAAAGTGGCATGGTGAATCTACTCTGCTCTGACCCTCTCTACTGCTACAAACCTGATGGTTGTGAGCTCTCGCCGGGTCCTGACTGGCTCCGACGACCTGGTCTACTCCCATGCTGCTTCTGTGGAGGTGGAGGTCTAGGTGGTCTGCCTGATAGTCATGGCCTAGGTCCACCCTGTAACTCTACCTGCGTATCACTAGGTCTAGCCCTGCGGCGTTGCTCCTGATTTGCCCTCTCTATCTCCCACTGCTGCTACCTGATTCCCTTAATATTCTAAGCAAATGCCTGAACACGGGCAATATCGATGTCCTCTCACAGAGTAGACGTAATACAAGTCTCTACATACTCTAGAAGAAACCCCATAATAAATTGATGCACCCTAGCTGGCATGGTATCTACAAAAGCTGGTGCATATCGTGCCAAGAAGTCAAATCTCATAGCGTACTCCTAAACACTCATTGAACCCTGCTCCAGATGCAAAAACCGATCTACTCGGGCCTGTCAGATTTCTCACAGCAAATAATGGTCCAAGAAGGCCTTTGAAAAGCTGGACCAATTTAGAGGGGAAACATCTCTACCTCGGGACCTCTCCTAACTCTCGTATCATAATACTGCTATGTCCCATAATCAAAATACTGCTAACTCAACCGACTCCGCAGGTGTGGCATGCATTACCCTGAAGATCCACTGCAACTTGTCCAAAAAGTACTGAGGGTCTTTATCTCAGTCCATCCTTGTGAATTATGGGGGACAGGTCCTCCTGAAGACTCTGCAACTACGGGTGCCACTGGCTGACGTTGTGCAACCATAATCTAAGTTATCATAAAAACAACACTCCGAACCTCCTGATCTGATGGCATCAGTATAGAGACCGCTGGAGGTGGTGCCGATGCACCTGCCGCTCTGGGCGGCTCCTGACAGGGTGGAGACTACTGGGGAGACCGAGATGGAGTCTCCATGTTGCCCTCACATCAGGCTGACTCTGACTGGGGCACCCGGCTAGTGCCCTCTCCTGCTGCGATGTCCAACTTCCTGCCAGTCGTGGTCTGTCGCATGTCTGATATTTCTCCGTGGACAAGCAGAATATGGTAATATACGGGACTCAATCCTATGTTGTACAGCTCTATAGCACAACTGTAAGAGATAGAAGAGTAACCATTCAATCATGCCTCGCAGCCTCCTGTCTATAGAATGTGGTGCACAACACATCCATAGAAAAGACTCTGCTTAGCATGGCTTGCAGACTCCCTGGGATACGACCTGCTCTGATACCAAGTTAATCATGCCCCACTAGAATCTGAACTGACCTGACTGAGCTTATGCACTTCTGGTGCATGCCTAATCTTTAAATCAAGAAAATAACAGGCTATATCTCGACTGTAAACACAGCCCTCGGCCAACAAGGCCTTATAGCCACTTGTAAAAGAAAAGAGCCAACCAGAAACAGGTAATAGTAGGGAATCCTATATGGGCCAACAAGAACACCATGATGTCTAGTTATAACTGTAAAGTAAATCCAGCACTAAACTAAGTTATGGACGACAAGGCCACTAACTGACAGCTAAACAAGGCCCCACATGGCCAACACGTAAAATAAAGCATACAAGGGCCCCACACGGCCAACAACAACTAACCACAGGAAATATGAAACAATCTACAAGCCTAAGAGTGATATAATGGTCGAGACAGGGCCCCATCCTACCCATAAATTGTACAATCAAAAAGAGTAAACCTTCTAACTGTTAGCTCCGGAGGAAAGGAGTCGACTGCACTGCTAACCGTGGTTGGCTACTAGGAAGGTCCTGAACTGTGTCTATCCGCACCTACAGGCAAGTAATGCAGTTCCCCATGAAAGGCATTAGTACAATATGTACCGAGTATGTAAGGCGGTAACTGTAAATAACTAAATGAACTAAAAGGAAACTGAATGAAAATAATAGAGATACTACCTGAATAGCTAAACTTCCTGCTGTCTAATCTATCAATACTAATGCAAACAAGAACCTTACATGGGCCCCATAATCCAGAAGGTACAACCAGCACAAAATAACCCACCCGGGGCCTCTATAAGCCCTGACGAGTACACTTCAATCTATACACCCTTAACAAGGTCACGCTGAGTCATCTACTAGCTATATCCATCCTACCAGTCCCCTAGGTTTGCAACTGAGCTCGCTCCGCCCCTGAACCGTACCTGTGTCTGAATCTAGTGGACTCTTGATATCTGCACCCCAGGAACCAGGCTCGATGGGGGTGTGGTGTCGATACGGCATATAATAGTACAGCCATGGAATGAACTATATAAGGCCCTCAGACCCCATCTTTGTCCCTCGCAGACGGCATACCGCTCCTTGGAGCGATGTCATCTAGCCCCTGGCGGGCGCTGACAGCTAGTAATCCTGGGGTTGGTTATGGAAGGCTATAAAGGGCAAAGTCAATCCCAAACTAAACATAAGTACTGGTTTCAACTAATAACAATAGCTAATCGTAATAGATATACTTCTGGTTCTCTTACTGGGATTCAATCTGTATTACAATACCAAAAAGACTAACTTGCCTAAGGAATTCGCCTCAACATACCTCGATCGCCTATTTTTGGTTAACTAGCAAGTTTCAATTCGTATTCAATAGCCCTTTCCAACTGTAATTGTAGTACTGGAGAATAAGACTAGTTTTAGTACTAAATTCGGTAGAAATGATAACTTATAATACTAATATTAACTATACTTCAACTTAAAAAAACATGGCCAAAAACATATAATTTCCTGAGAGTTCAGAAGGAAGAAATGCTTACTTGAAGCCTGTGACTGTATAGGAATCAATTTGGAGCAGTTCTGACAACTTCTACTCGGCGGGGTTACGATTTTTCGGGAGAATTTCAAGAAAAAAACTCCGTAGTAATGCTCCCTGTAGGCTCAAAACTCAATACCTGAAGTTAATTTGAATTTGGACAGCGTTTAGCAGCATAATCGGAGGAAAATAACTTTAAAATGTCATACCTCTCACTTTTTGGACAAGGCTCTGTTAATATGATATGATACAAAATGATTCAATTAAATTTATATATAACTTAGGCAGTGCACGGGGGTCCATGGCACGGACCCCAACACACCATTTTACGGGCGTATCACGGAGTTGATCGCGGAGGGAGAGGGTCCGTGACATGTTGCCCCTCTAGGCAGCTTGTCCAGTCTTCTCCCTTGCAACCTCAATTCCGCACTCGTTCGACCTTTCCTCGAGCCCTTTCTCATACACATCGTACTCTAAAACTCTTGACTAACGTACAAATATGCCGAACTAAATGATAGGAACTTACGGGGTGTAACAAAACATACATAATTGGGCATAGTTTTATAGAAATTTAAGTCCATAAGTTTATAATTGAAATAGTTGTAAAATCTGCCCAAGATTCATAGAACTCAATGTTGGTCACCACGGGGGACGTAATGGGTCATGGTGTACCCAACGAGTCATGGTGACCCATCCATTGGGTACACTGCCCATCTTCCCTTTCCTTCACCTCATCCTTGACCAGGACTGACCTAACGAGTCGTTGGTGCAAACCACGACTCGTGGTCCTGTCCGTGGTCACCCCAAAGACAAAGTCCCCTAACCATGACCAACCTTCACCCCACAACTCATGGCCTACCCCACGGTTCACAGGACGACTCATCCTGTGACCTGGTGTAAATATTTCCAGTTTTCTCTGTTTCCGCTCCTGGGCTAATCTTAGGGCTTTCAGGGTATAAGAATATCTCCCTCTTGGGAATATTCTTCCTTAGATGTTGAAAATCATACAGAAAAGCATATAAATGCGATCATTATATTCAAATACTAATCATACATTCTAAAAACTGACAGCATGACTATCTCTGACTGAACTACATGGCTGAACTGAATTCCCAAACCACACATACATCCATTTACATGAAAGAAACTGAGGTACATGAGCTGAACATGAAACTGAATAGAGTATTAAGGAGGAAACTGATACCTTAAGCTGAAACTGAGTCAGAAGAGAATAAATGCGGGTATTTAATCATCATATCAGCTTCAGCTTCCCACATAGCTCCCTCAAACATGCTGATTCCTCCATAAAACTTTAACTAAAGCTACTTCTGTGTTCCTTAACCTTCGAACCTAATGATACAGTATTTCCACTGAAACCTCTTCATAACTAAGACTGTCTTTCACACTGACACTGTCCACCGGAACAACTAGAGCTAGATCATCCAAACACTTCTTTAAGAGAAATACATGGAAAACTGGATGAACTGAAGCTAATTCTGAGGGCAACTCCAATTCTTATGCTACCTTGCCTACTCGTTTCACAATCCGATACGAGCCAACATAACAGGGACTAAGTTTCCCTTTCTTTCCAAATCTCAACACTCCCTTCACGGGAGATACCTTCAAAAATACCCAATCATCAACTTCGAACTCGAGTTCTCTCCTTCTCACATCTGCATAAGACTTTTGGCGACTCTGAGCTGTTTTCAACCTGTCCTGTATGAGCTGAACTTTCTCCATGGCCTCATGGACTGCATCTAGTCCTATCATTGCAGCTTCACCGACTTCAAACCAACCAATAGGTGATCTATATCTCTGCCCATAGAGAGTCTCAAACGGAGCCACCTGAATGTTGGAATGATAGTTGTTATTGTACGTGAACTTAATGAGAGGCAAATGATCATCCCAACTACCCTTGAAGTCAATCATGTCATGCTCTCAATATGACTTCAGGAGTCTGGATAGTCCGTTCCTCTTGGCCATCGATTTGCGGATGAAATATTGTACTAAGCTTGACCTGAGTGCCAAGTCCTTTTTGAAACAACCTCCAAAACAGGGAGGTGAACTGAGTACCTCTGTCTAATATGATGGACAAGGGCACTCCATGCAACCGAACTAGCTCTTGAATGTACAGTTTGGCATAATGCTCCACTGAACCTGTAGTTTTCACTGGTAGAAAATAAGCGGCTTTGGTTAACTTGTCCACGACCACCCAAATGAAACCATACTATAGACAAGTGCTAGGAAACCCTATGATGAAGTCCATATTGATTTCCTCCCACTTCCAAGTAGGGATACTGGTGTCCTAAAGCACACTTCCCGATCTTTGATGCTCAACCTTCACCCGTTGACAATTGGGACACTTAGTCACAAATTCTGCTATGTCCTTCTTCATGCCATTCCACCAATAGACTTCCTATAGGTCATGGTACATCATGGTGGAACCTAGATGTATCGAGTACCTATAATTGTGAGCCTCGTGCAACATTCGATCTCTCAAATCACCAATATCTGAAGCACACAGATGACCCTGATATCGAAGCACACCATCTCCACCTTTGGGGAATATCTCTACCTTCTGATTCTGAACGGCTTCCTTCAGCTTTAACAAAATAGGGTCCTCGTCTTGTCGAACTTTTACATCAGTCACCAAGGATGATTCTGATCCATTCTGAATAACGACACCACCATCTGTCAAGTCAACAAGATGAACTCCTACAGTTTATGCTAAGAATTTTGAAGTCACGAACCTCTGAGCTTTTCACCTTTTATGCTTAAGATCATGCCAAATATGCAAAATGTTCAAATCCACCCGAAACTCATCCAGAATCCTCTGGTCACAACCCAAATATGAAATTCGATCATAAAACCTATTCCAGACCGATTGGAATCATCAAATTACCAATATCTGTCTTAGGACAATAACTCTGGTAAGCTCCTAGAGCCTAAATCTGGCAACAACACATAAGTTTGTTAATCTAATAACTGGAAACTGAGATAGTTTCTATGACTTCATACGTAACTCACACTTAATCCGCCCTTTCCCTTCTTCTTTTGTTTCTTTCTTCTCCCTTTTTCTTCTCTTTTCTTTTTTTTTTGGTCCTGCAATGCAATTTGTATAGGCTTTCTATTACTAATCAGCATCTGTGATTGTAGCCCTTATAGGCCACCCCTCACAACATATCTATGATCTATATACATATATATTGCTAGCTACGTACAGTATGTACTGATTCCTGCGGTAATTCATAACCTCCGACATGTTCTGCTGAGTCTCACATCGTACATGATACATTTCTTCTACGGCCTAATAATATCTCCTGCCCTAACTTATCATTTCATTGCATTGTCACCCCATTCTGAAAGTAACAAACATAAACATTCCAGTTATTGTCTGCTGTTTGAAATTCCGCCACTCTTGCGGTGTGGGGGTCGACGTTCAAATCCTGTAGCCTTACTAGGCATATATTGAGAGCCCATAACTGTCTGCTGGGCCTTATCTCTAGGCTACACTAGATTAGAATTGCTGTATCGGTAACTCCTTAACTTTTCCATAGCGGACATACTGCGGTATTCTGAACCGCAATCCTACTGTCGGCCCAAGGCTTAATCCTTAATACGGTATTTTATCAATCCGGGGTAATTCTAATTTCCCCACAGGATCTGACATTCCTGCTTCTTCCCCTTATCTTACTTAAACTGAACTCTGGGGTTCAAGGTACCTACCTTTTGTTGCTAATGAGATTACTGATCAAGCCTTGGCCTATACTTCTTCTGGTGTATATTTAAGCCCATCTGATTCACATAACCTCTATATCTCTCGATGTCACAACTAGATCATAACTATAATCTTACAGGTATGTCTTGCTATCTGTTAGAATATATGGCGGGCTTGGCCTTTTTCTGGCTCAAACTTGACTATTATTAGGCATTCATCACTAATAGGTCTTTTACCCCTGCTTCGGGTAAGCTAACGGTCTTACTTTCTCTACTGGCTTATTTTCATAAGGGTCTGCACAAATTACATAATCTTAAGGGCTCTTTATACTTTCTAATACTTACTAGGATCAATCAGCCCATCTTTACTTACTGCTTGATCTGGCAACCCCATCTCAAGTCTTATGCCCCTTTACTATACAGGCATCAAAATCAGGAGGTAGGGATAGCCCTTTTCTTATTACAACAAATAAAAGCATTCAACTGTACCATACCCAAAAAGATGTATTCGGGATTCCCGCATTTCCTTCTCTTTTTCGTACTTACCTGGTGGTCTGACCTTGTCTGTAATCCTAATCAAATCTTATATAACTAATACGTAAATCAACTCATATGAACACTATACTTCTGACTTCCTATTCTGACATTATCAACGTATACTAGGAGTAATGCCACTAAAGGTATTACGCTGGGAGGTCTCTGTCACCCCCCCTCCTGCTGCTATAGTTATCATGTAACTGACTGAGGTTCTCTTCTGTTGCTATCTCTGATCTTCTGCCTGTGATAGGGAAATGCTGATCTACCTTTATATCTGTAATCAAAGAATACGGTAAGTTTTCAGGGACTCAACCCTACACTGTACAGCTCTAAAGCACGACTGACTGAGAAGGAAGGGTAACTATCATATCATGCCTCGCAGCCTCCTGTCTATAGTATGTGGTGCACAACACATCCATAGACAAGACTCTACTTAGCACGGCTTGCAGACTCCCTGGGATACGACCTGCTCTGATACCAAGTTTGTCACACCCCACCTTGGGGGCTATGACTGGCACCTGTGCCCTACTAGGACCTGACCTGCTGAAATGTTAAGCCTGGGCGCATCTGGCGCCTGGCTGGCTCTAACTCATATTTCTGGAAACAAAGGGCTATATAACGGCTGTAAATACAGCCCCCGGCCCATTGGCCTATAGCCTTCTGTACCTGTATTAGCAGCTGACCAGAAACATAGTAATTCAGGGAAACCTATGCGGGCCGACAAGGCCACCATGTTGTCTAGTTATCTATAGCTCAAACATAACATACTGAAAAGCTACATGACCGGCAAGGTCACCACTACTGACAAACTATGGCCCCACACGGCCAACATAAGAAAGCAAGAATACTGATAATGAAACAACTGCACGGCCTCACATGACCGGCTCAACTGACCACAGGGAATATTTATAGACTGCAAGCCTCTAGGAATAGCAATAGAATTGATCGGGACAAGGCCCCGACCTACCCATAACATACAACAAAAGGAACTAAACTACACCTCTGAAATTCAACCTCCGGATGACTGGAGATGAATACTCAACCGCTGACAGGGAGTCACGTAGAATAGCCTGCTCGTCTATGAGTACCTGCAGGCAAGTAATGCAGCGCCCCACCGGGCGTCAGTACCACTGGTACTGAGTATGTAAAGCAATAACTGAAAAAGCTATCTAAAATCAATAGCATAACTGACGAAACTGAAATAGGAAGAACTAGATTATCTGTCTGATGATGTAAATCGTACCTGTTCTCAATCATACTGGGAGGAGTAGGTGTCATATCCGGAGACGTGTCGTTCTACTACTGATCCACTCATGTCTAATGTAACATAGCATGACATACATAACATAACATGGCACACACAAACCTTACCCGGCCCCCATAAGCCGGGAGGTACAATCAACACAGAATCTATGCCCCTACCCCGGTCATCCCATCTCCTATAGTGGCTATAGGCATCCTGCCGGTCCCTGGGTATGCACTTGGGCTTGCTGAGCCCCTGACTATAACTGCATCTGAGTCTGGAGGACTCTAAAATCAACACCCCGGGCGTACCCGCTCGACGGGGGTGTATAAGGGCCGACCAAGGCACAATATGGGGAAACTGGCATCCCATCTTCGTCCCCTTGCGGGACGACATATCACTCTGTAGAGTGACATATCCTCTTCCTCTGGTGAACGAGTCGATACAGCTATTAACCCTGGGCGGTCAGGGATGCTAGGTAATCCAACCCCAATCAATACAACGGTCTCAACTAGTCATGCTGTCTGTGTATCGCATAAGCTAAGGCTAACAGGGGTAAGGTATCATATGAATTACATGCTGAGCTAATAATAGTAATCTGTAAGTGTCTGATACATGCTGAGACAGGTAAATATAAATATTAATATAGCCTCCTGTCAAACTATACTGGGGCAAAGGTTATACAAGATGGTGTTTCTGCTGAAAGCTATACTGTTTACTGAGTTTCTGTATTAACATGATTTCCTACTTCTGACATGCTTTCTAAACCTTATCTAGTTACTATGCTATGTCTGAAATGCTTTACGGATACTGTACTACTTCGCGAGGCTTCAGCTAAACACAACAATATCTTAACATGGCATATTACATCACATACTGAATATACTGGGCAATCTTAACCACTTACGTCCGAATCTATATCATACGGATTGGTATCGTACACGTTACAACCCAAAACTTCTCATATTGCACCAATATTCATAATAACACAATAATCGATTTCTGAACATTCTACTGGTCTGTAAATTACCATACTGTCTCAATATTACTTAACTTGCCGAGGAAACTAACTTTACATACCTTATCTTTGAATTATTCGTCCGTCGGACAAGGCTCGGCCGGTACTTCAACTATTTTCTCCCAACTGCATTCGTAAATACGTCAATCAATACTAAATACAGCTTTATTGTAAAGAGCAACGTTACTTTCGATATAGTTTATAGCCTAAACTTAGGCTTATCGAAAGACGGTCGAAAACTCGCTATTTTTCAGCGGCCCAGAAGGGAGAAGTATTCACTTCTCAGCTAGGAACACACAGACATTAATTTAGAGCAATTCTACTTACTTTAGTTCGGTGGCTCGCCGATTCGTCGGCCGTATTTCGCGAAACTAATTCCGTTGAAATGCTCTCTGCTGCTAAATACCTTGGTATCTAGGATTAATTTGAGTTTGGGCAGCGTTTGGCAGCGTAATCGGACGATAATTTATAATTTTCCTTCGTTTTTCCTCTGTTAACTGCGTTTTCTGGAAATCTATTAAGTGTTAAATGAGTTCCAACCGAAGTGGGGGCTTTATATACTTGGGCCTGGACAAGGCCAACATGTCACGGAGCCATCGCGGAGGCCTCTCCTCCGTGACACGCTGCCATCGCGGAGGGGCTCTGCCTCGGCTCCTTCCGCGATGGTTCGACGGGCTTCTCGTCCGATCCTTTCCCGGGCCTTTCTCCAACACGTATGGCCTTCAAATATGCTTAACCAACGTGGGAATAGGTCATCTGAGTGCCGGGAATTCTACAGGGTGTAACATTCTCCCCCCTCTTAAGAACATTCATCCTCGAATGTATACTATTATCTAGAGGACTGATTACTTTACTTTCTGGAAGAATTTCGGCAGAGTTTCCCCTGTAATATGGACTATCGCAAAAACCTGAAATGCAGAAAAGTCCAACACAGGCACTGCACACAATATTCTAAGATCCACTGGATGACTAAATATCAATTTTTCCTTTATCATTTACAGACATACAACCATAAGATACTGCATAAGTAATAATACGGACATACCTGTCGCCTGACTAGGCCTGAAATAGGGTGAGGATATCTGGTCCTTATATCTTCCTCCGTTTCTCAAGTCATCTCCTCTCGGTTCCTGTTACGTCTCAATACCTTGATAGACGCAATATCTTTAGTCCTCAATCTGCGAATCTGTCTGTTTAAGATAGTTATTGGAGCCTCTTCATAGGCCAGCTTTTTGTAACCTGGATATTTTGGACTGGGACTGCTCTGGACGGGTCTCCTATGCATTTCCTCAGCATAGTTACATAGAAGACCGGATGAATGGATTCTAATTCTGGAGGCAAATTTGATTAATGGTAAATGCTCATTTTGGCTATTACTGAAATCTAGCACACACGCTCGCAACATGTCTTCGAGCGTCTGAATTGTACGCTCAGCCTGCTCATCTGTCTGAGGATAGAACACTGCGCTTAAATTAATCTGCGCTCCCAAACTCTTCTGAAATGATTGCCAAACTCTAGCTATGAAGTGTGCTCCTCTGTCTGAAATAATGGATACTGGTGTTCCATGTAATCTGACTATCTTTCTGATATGCAACTCAGCATAATCTTCGGCCGAGAAAGTAGTTCTTACTGGCAAGAAATGAGCTGATTTTTGTCAATCTGTCACTTATCACTCATATAGAGTCATGTCTGTGTTTAGTACGGGGTAATCTTGCATATTCACCGCTTCTCATTTCCAAAGAGGCACAGCTATGTTCTAAATTAACCTACCTGGTTTCTGATATTCTGCCCTCAACTGTTGGCAGTTAGGACGTTGGGCTACCAGTAGTTCTTTTTAATGTCATGGTACCTCTTTGTCGTATCGCGATGAAGGGAATAGCGGGCGTAATGTACCTCGCTCATAAACTGCTGGCGATGCCCCAAAATATCTGGAGTACAAATGCGGCCTTTATATTGCCACACTTCATCCCCGGGTATCTGAAAATATGTCATCTCTCCTTACTGAATCTTGTGTTCAAGTTAAACTTGGCTAGGGTTTCTATACTGCCGTTCCTTTACTTCCACCTCTAACCGCAATGCTGCGATATTTTGAATTATCGTTCTGTTATCCTTTATTTCTGCTATGCGAGTGGCTAGATCGGCTAACTAGTAAAATTCTCGGGTGTATTCCCGCTGTTCAGGCGGCAAGCATGCCAACTCCCCGTAGATCTATGGCTAAGGGCATCTACTACCGTATTAGCCCTCCCCGGGTGACACAAAATTCTTGATTTTTCAAGTATAAACTACTGCAACTACCTCCAGGTCATGGGTAAGACAATTCTTTTCACGTTTCTTCAATTGCCTGAAAGCATAAACTGTTACTTTACCATGCTACATCAACCCTCTGTACCTTCTGGCCATACTAACACTGGGGCTGAGGTTAACCTGGCTGTTAACTCCTGGAAGTTCTGCTTACACGCCTCAGTCTACTGGAACTTCACTGCCTTCTGTGCCAACTTAGTCAGAGGTGCTGCTAAGGTGGAAAATCCTTCCACGGACCCTCTGCAGCACCCGGCTAACTGCAGGGATTGCGTACTTCGATCGGAGTGGTAGGTCCAGGCTAGATCCTCATTACTTCAATTTTTCTGTGTATCTATCTGTACACCAGCCTCCGACACCATGTGACCAAAAAGGCTACTAAACTTAGCTAAAATTCACATTTACAAGGAATTGGCATATAACTAATGGTCATACTGGTTTATTATGCCGGAGAATCTGACAAGTAATCTACTGGTATAGACAGAGCTTATCTGGCCTTCTAGCCGTATGCTAAGGCTACTTGTTGCTGGAATAACCTGAACGACTGTCTGCGCACCTTCTGCCTTTATCTGATCAGAGGGTCCTAATACTGACCATGACCTCTAATGATCTGGCTACATAACCTTAAATGACTGAATAGTCGGGTTGAATGACCCGAATGTGACAGTAGTCTAGTAATGCCCTAACTGTACTACTTGAGTACTTATAGTTCGTGCATCACCGCCAACTCGTGGGCATCTAATTGCTCTGTTATTTTGCTTAAACCACTGTAAGGCTGGACTTAATTAACTTACTCCCAGGCGATCAATCTCTGGATCTCCACGGGGAGTCTACTGATCCCCTGGTCTTAATAAACACTATGCTAGCAGGGTACTGTTAATTTCTTACGCCTTGTGTGTATCCACTTGGATTTATACTGCTATTCTGGGGAATTCTCGGTCTTATGAGCTATTCTGTAAATACTGGCCCTCTGCTAGGGCTCTGTATCTAAATACCTTACGAAAACCAGCTGAAATACTAGTCTATCGCTGACTGCCGATGTGGACCCTTCCTTGGGGTACCCACGGGTATTCTGACTGGGACGGCCGGTTGACTTATGAGGTGTTCTACATAACAACTGCTAGGTTGACTAAGGCCGACTGTCGCCCATGAGGCTGGGAAAACGACGTATGACCACTTAACATGCTAGAACAATTCTGGTATTGCTAATCTCTGAAATTTGCCTACTCGGTCTCTAATCCTGGTTCTGGCACATGCACTACTGTTACCGATCTTCAGGGATGCCTCCCTGCTAATGCAGGCGCCAGCTGGTCGGTAAACTGTCTAACTGCGCCCTTATCCTCTAGCCATCTGTCTTAGGCCAATAACTCTGGTAAGCTCCTAGAGCCTAAATCTGGCAACAACACATAAGTCTGTTAATCTAATAACTGGAAACTGAGATAGTTTCTATGACTTCATACGTAATTCACACTTAATCCGCCCTTTCCCTTCTTCTTTTCTTTCTTTCTTCTCCCTTTTTCTTCTCTTTTCTTTTTTTTTGTCCTGCAATGCAATTTGTATAGGCTTTCTATTACTAATCAGCATCTGTGATTGTAGACCTTATAGGCCACCCCTCACAACATATCTATGATCTATATACATATATATCGCTAGCTACGTATAGTATGTACTGATTCCTGCGGTAATTCATAACCTCCGACATGTTCTGCTGAGTCTCACATCGTACATGATCCATTTCTTCTACGGCCTAATAATATCTCCTGCCCTAACTTATCATTTCATTGCATTGTCACCCCATTCTGAAAGTAACAAACATAAACATTCCAGTTATTGTCTGCTGTTTGAAATTCTGCCACTCTTGCGGTGTGGGGGTCGACGTTCAAATCCTGTAGCCTTACTAGGCATATATTGAGAGCCCATAACTGTCTGCTGGGCCTTATCTCTAGGCTACACTAGATTAGAATTGCTGTATCGGTAACTCCTTAACTTTTCCGTAGCGGACATACTGCGGTATTCTGAACCGCAATCCTACTGTCGGCCCAAGGCTTAATCCTTAATACGGTATTTTATCAATCCGGGGTAATTCTAATTTCCCCACAGGATCTGACATTCCTGCTTCTTCCCCTTATCTTACTTAAACTGAACTCTGGGGTTCAAGGTACCTACCTTTCGTTGCTAATGAGATTACTGATCAAGCCTCGGCCTATACTTCTTCTGGCGTATATTTAAGCCCATCTGATTCACATAACCTCTATATCTCTCAATGTCACAACTAGATCATAACTATAATCTTACAGGTATGTCTTGCTATCTATTAGCATATATGGCGGGCTTGGCCTTTTTCTGGCTCAAACTTGACTATTATTAGGCATTCATCACTAATAGGTCTTTTATCCCTGCTTCGGGTAAGCTAACGGTCTTACTTTCTCTACTGGCTTATTGTCATAAGGGTCTGCACAAATTACATAATCTTAAGGGCTCTTTATACTTTCTAACACTTACTAGGATCAATCAGCCCATCTTTACTTACTGCTTGATCTGGCAACCCCATCTCAAGTCTTATGCCCCTTTACTATACTGGCATCAAAATCAGGAGGCAGGGATAGCCCTTTTCTTATTACAACTAATAAAAGCATTCAACTGTACCATACCCAAAAAGATGTATTTGGGATTCCCGCATTTCCTTCTCTTTTTCGTACTTACCTGGTGGTCTGACCTTGTCTGTAATCCTAATCAAATCTTATATAACTAATACGTAAATCAACTCATATGAACACTATACTTCTGACTTCCTATTCTGACATTATCAACGTATACTAGGAGTAATGCCACTAAAGGTATTACGCTGGGAGGTCTCTGTCACCCCCCCTCCTGCTGCTATAGTTATCATGTAACTGACTGAGGTTCTCTTTTGTTGCTATCTCTGATCTTCTGCCTGTGATAGGGAAATGCTGATCTACCTTTATATCTGTAATCAAAGAATATGGTAAGTTTTCAGGGACTCAACCCTACACTGTACAGCTCTAAAGCACGACTGACTGAGAAGGAAGGGTAACCATCATATCATGCCTCGCAGCCTCCTGTCTATAGTATGTGGTGCACAACACATCCATAGACAAGACTCTACTTAGCACGGCTTGCAGACTCCCTGGGATATGACCTGCTCTGATACCAAGTTTGTCACACCCCACCTTGGGGGGTATGACTGGCACCTGGTGCCCTACTAGGACCTGACCTGCTGAACTGTTAAGCCTGGGCGCATCTGGCACCTGGCTGGCTCTAACTCACATTTCTGGAAACAAAGGGCTATATAACGGCTGTAAATACAGCCCCCGGCCCATTGGCCTATAGCCTTCTGTCCGGTATTAGCAGCTGACCTGAAACATAGTGATTCAGGGAAACCTATGCGGGCCGACAAGGCCACCATGCTGTCTAGTTATCTATAGCTCAAACATAACATACTGAAAAGCTACGTGACCGGCAAGGTCACCACTACTGACAAACTATGGCCCCACACGGCCAACATAAGAAAGCAAGAATACTGATAACGAAACAACTGCACGGCCTCACACGACCGGCTCAACTGACCACAGGGAATATTTATAGACTGCAAGCCTCTAGGAATAGCAATAGAATTGATCGGGACAGGGCCCCGACCTACCCATAACATACAACAAAAGGAACTGAACTACACCTCTGAAATTCAGCCTCCGGATGACTGGAGCTGAATACTCAACCGCTGACAGGGAGTCACGTAGAATCGCCTGCTCGTCTATGAGTACCTGCGGGCAAGTAATGCAGCGCCCCACCGGGCGTCAGTACCACTGGTACTGAGTATGTAAAGCAATAACTGAAAAAGCTATCTAAAATCAATAGCATAACTGACGAAACTGAAATAGGAAGAACTAGATTATCTGTCTGATGATGTAAATCGTACCTGTTCTCAATCATACTGGGAGGAGTAGGTGTCATATCCGGAGACGTGTCGTTCTACTACTGATCCACTCATGTCTAATGTAACATAGCATGACATACATAACATAACATGGCACACACAAACCTTACCCGGCCCCCATAAGCCGGGAGGTACAATCAACACAGAATCTATGCCCCTACCCCGGTCATCCCATCTCCTATAGTGGCTATAGGCATCCTGCCGGTCCCTGGGTATGCACTTGGGCTCGCTGAGCCCCTGACTATAACTGCATCTGAGTCTGGAGGACTCTAAAATCAACACCCCGGGCGTACCCGCTCGACGGGGGTGTATAAGGGCCGACCAAGGCACAATATGGGGAAACTGGCATCCCATCTTCGTCCCCTTGCGGGACGGCATATCACTCCATAGAGTGACGTATCCTCGTCCTCTAGCGGACGAGTCGATACAGCTATTAACCCTGGGCGGTCAGGGATGCTAGGTAATCCAACCCCAATCAATACGACGATCTCAACTAGTCATGCTGTCTGTATATCGCATAAGCTAAGGCTAACAGGGGTAAGGTATCATATGAATCACATGCTGAGCTAATAATAGTAATCTGTAAGTGTCTGATACATGCTGACACAAGTAAATATAAATATAAATATAGCCTCCTGTGAAACTGTACTGGGGCAAAGGTTATACAAGATGGTGTTTCTGCTGAAAGCTATACTATTTACTGAGTTTCTGTATTAACATGATTTCCTACTTCTAACATGCTTTCTAAACCTTATCTAGTTACTATGCTATGTCTGAAATGCTTTACGGATACTGTACTACTTCGCGAGGCTTCAGCTAAACACAATAATATCTTAACATGGCATATTACATCACATATTGAATATACTGGGCAATCTTAACCACTTACGTCCGAATCTATATCATACAGATAGGTATCGTACACGTTACAACCCAAAACTTCTCATATTGCACCAATATTCATAATAACATAATAATCGATTTTTGAACATTCTACTGGTCTGTAAATTACCATACTGTCTCAATATTACTTAACTTGCCGAGGAAACTAACTTTACATACCTTATCTTTGAATTATTCGTCCGTCGGACGAGCCTCGGCCGGTACTTCAACTATTTTCTCCCAACTGCATTCGTAAATACGTCAATCAATACTAAATACAGCTTTATTGTAAAGAGCAACATTACTTTCGATATAGTTTATAGCCTAAACTTAGGCTTATCGAAAGACGGTCGAAAACTCACTATTTTTCAGCGGCCCAGAAGGGAGAAGTATTCACTTCTCAGCTAGGAACACACAGACATTAATTTAGAGCAATTCTACTTACTTTAGTTCGGTGGCTCGCCGATTCGTCGGTCGTATTTCACGAAACTAATTCCGTAGAAATGCTCTCTGCTGCTAAATACCTTGGTATCTAGGATTAATTTGAGTTTGGGCAGCGTTTGGCAGCGTAATAGGACGATAATTTATAATTTTCCTTCGTTTTTCCTCTGTTCACTGCGTTTTCTGGAAATCTATTAAGTGTTAAATGAGTTCCAACCGAAGTGGGGGCTTTATATACTTGGGCCTGGACAAGGCCAACGTGTCACGGAGCCATCGCGGAGGCCTCTCCTCCGTGACACGCTGCCATCGCGGAGGGGCTCTGCCTCGGATCCTTTCGCGATGGTTTGACGGGCTTCTCGTCCGATCCTTTCCCGGGCCTTTCTCCAACATGTATGGCCTTCAAATATGCTTAACCAACGTGGGAATAGGTCATATGAGTTCCGGGAATTCTACGGGGTGTAACAGGGAATCATGAGCACGAATCATTTAAGAAATCCAAGCTAGGCATATACCTGATATAGCACGATCTTATGAGCTGATAGGGAAAATCTGAGGGACTGAGTTTAAAGGGTTGAGCATGCTAAAAGTCATGAGTTCACATAATTAACGAGGGTCATGACATGAAGCTGAATGGGTAATATTGGGATCACTGACTGACGGGGTTACCTATCATCTTAGGGTTCTAAATATGAGCATGAGTTGAGCGTAGCTCCAGGGAAACATAAGGGAAACATCTAAAGGGGAATGGATGGACTTACTTCCAGATACTATTTATAGAACTTCCTCACTAGAAAACTCAAGACCTGACTTGGCCCTTCACTTACCATTTCCCTCCTTCCACAAATAAATCTCATATTAAAATGCACAAAAGGATCTTGTACCTCATACAGTAGTTCCCGGAATAAGCTATCATGGTAGGTTCAATAGGAAGGCTTATAACATACTTGGAACTACATTTGAGGCTGAATTCCAATTGCTCTTGATAATCTGTCCTGCTGGGATGGGCGATTTGTTGGAGCTGCTGATCCGGTGACTGGCGCACCGGCTCTACCCTTTCCTGCTTGGCCGATGGGCATTTCCTGCACATGTGTCCGGCCTGCCCACATCCATAACAAGTGTCTGAACCTTCCAATCACCATCCCGCATGTGTTTTACAATATTTCAGGCATACTGACTAGCTAGATAGGGCTGCTGGAGGGTTGACCTGGTCACGACCTCTCTGGTCATCTCGCTTGGATAAAGGGCAATCCCTATGTTTATATCTAGTCCAGCCACAATAGATATCTAGTCCAGCCACAATAGAATCATAGATCTGAGCCCACCATGCACTTTACTAGGTGGTTCTTCCTATAGTTCCAGCAAACTGGGTAAGTAATCTCCCTCACTCAGGGCTTGTATCCCCGAACTTGAGCTAAAGACCTCTGACAAGGTTGAGAGTGACTCTCACTACTCAAACCTTGTTGGGAACTCTCCAAGTCTTCCTTCCTGGGCCTTTTGTTATCCCTTTCTTCCCCCTTACGCTCTCCACCCATATTCAGATCACCAAACTTATACGGGCTCCTCTTCGTGAGTCCTTGAACCCTAGTAGTTGTCTCCTCTCCGGTAGGGTTCACTGATGTGATAATCTGCTGGTTAAGCTGGGTGATCATGGCCCGTATCAACACTCTGAGGGTGGCCCCAAGTTCTACATCCGTAACTTGCATGGGATCCATTGGAGTTGGTGGGGCTGGCTGACTCTCGTTGTAGTTTTAATAAGACATGTTTTTGCACACGCGTATAGCATAAGTTAGAGGAAAAGAGAGAGTCGAACTCATAACACGAGATAGATTCATGAAAGAAGGGAACATTTCCTAAACGTCTCATAGCCTGTTCGTCATAAGTGTGGCGCGCTTCACACCCATGAAAAAGACTCTACTTAACGCAGCTTTTAGACACCCTAGGACACTTCAAAACCTATTGCTCTAATACCAAGTTTGTCATGAGCCGAACATAGGCTCGGGTCGAGACACGGGACAAGGAGCCCCGAGAAACTCCAAGTCGACCCATGGCATGAACATACATCTAACTCACTCAATAAAAGCGGAAGATTTAACATAATAAACATAGCAGAAGTTTAATCATAACATAACATCGGAACCAGAATTCACTTCATACATGACAAATTGATTACTACATATAGTTTGAAAGCCTCTAACATATCCGATGTGTTAATGGAACAACACCCCCAACTAACCCGACAAGTTTGAAACGGAAGAAAGACATAACAACCACGAATACTAGATGTCCTCGGGAAAATGAGGACTCACCGATGCTAGCTGGACAGGTCTAAATAGGAAAGCAGTGATTAGGGATGTTGTTGAGAAAGATCCCTTGGACCTGTATAATGAGACGATACAGCATAGAGTATTCGGTCAGTACGTGGAATGTACCGAGTATGCAAGGTAAGTAAAACGGACAGTAAAAATTCATGAAAGTTCATAAGAGTAGGACAACATGATCATAACATAAATATCATAATGCAAATCTAAGGCTCAAGATTTTCAAAACATTTGCAAATTATTCATAATGATAATCATAATAGAAAAGCTTTATTAAACATGACTTGAGCCAAAGTATATAGTCATAACCATACATAAATCATGGGGAACAGTGGGAGATTTTTATAACCGACATACCCCATATGAGCACACATGGAACCCGACCTGTAAACCCCTAGTTGGGAGGGTGTTCATATCTTGCCAAGGGTAAAACCATGAAATAGGCATGATAACACTCACGAATGGCCCATCTAGGCAAAAGGGACAGTCACAAAGGAGGTCCCAACATGGCCACGTTGGCGCGTAGTTCTAAGACTCGGGCTATGGTTGGACCCCAGGTCTACTCGATGTTAAATACTACTCTCAAAATATATATAGTGCTCATAGGATAATACGTGAGATACATAGGCTGGTTAAAGTCATGATAATCATAAGCATGCTTAAAATATGTGAACTAGCCATGAAAGTAAGGCCCGTGAGTCGGTCATAATCATAAATCATAAATCATGAGGTTGATGTATACTTGTAAAACATGTATATACTTGATATTCATAAATTGATGATGAGCATTTGAAAGAAATCATATCATAAGTCATAAATCACAATGGGTTAATGAACATCAAAATTACAGTAGAATCGTAACTTGATTTATCATGAAACATACATAATTGGGCATAGTTTTATAGAAATTTAAGTCCATAAGTTTATAATTGAAATAGTTGTAAAATCTGCCCATGATTTACAATATATGAATTTATGCATGAAGGAGATTAACCCATAGATAGATCATAAAGATTTCATAAGAATTGGGATAAAACCCCATAGAATTTTCAATAGAATTTCATGAATTAGAGAGGAATTGGGCATGGATGTGAACAACTTTACCCATTCATAACCCTACATACCTTAGAAGAACTGATTCTATAACTCCCTTGATTGCCCAATGAAGAATTGATGAAGAACTTGAGCAACTAGACTTGATCACATCTCCAAAAACCTCTAAACTTGCATGCATGAATTAGGAATGGCCTAGAATGAACTTAACCTTCTTAATAATTACTATTCATAGATTAAAATGGCATAGTTTAGGCCTTAGGATCATAGGAATTACGGAAAGGCTCTTAATAAACTTACAGGGAAAAATAGACTGCCAGTCCCAACGATGGACTGGATGAGTCATCATCCAAGGCCACAACTCGTGGCCACCAACTGTCCTGTACATTGCCACAAACTCAACGCTGGTCACCACAGGGGATGTAACGGGTCGTGGTGTACCCGACGAGTCGTAGTGACCCATCTGTTGGGTATCACTGCCCATCTTTCCTTTCCTTCACCTCATCCTTGACCATGACTGACCTAACAAGTCGTGGTGCTGACCACGACTCATGGTCCTGTTCGTGGTCACCCTAAAGCCAAAGTCCCCTAAACACAGCCAACCTTTACCCCACGAGTCACCCCATGACTCGTGGCCTACCCCAGGGGTCATAGGACAATTCATCTTGTGACCTGGTGCAGAAATTCTAATTTTCTCTATTTCCACTCCTGGACCTGATCTTTGGGCTTTAGGGGTATAACATTTTACAAACCTTGGTTCCAAGTGCCCTATCAAGCCCCTTGGGCGCTGGCCCAAAAATCCACAACTTGGTTGTCCAAGAAGTTTGCCTCCTCCTCGGAATCTGAATGTTCTTGCCCCGGTTTCTGTCTCTGGGCTCCCACTGCACTTACCTTTCCAGCACCAACACCTATAATATGCTTCATGGGCAGGTCTAATGATGTCCACATATGAGCTAATTCCTGATCACGTTCCTCCTCCTTTTTGCGTTTATCTGTAGTCATACAAACAGTATACGTACCTGCAGCTGCTTTCACTTCCCTGGTGTGCTACTTAGTCACTCTGTCCAAAGTAATGGTAGCTTGCTCCCATGTGTGACTCATAAGTGCTCCTCCCGCCATGGTATCTACTACAACATTTGTGTTGTTATTCAAGGAGCTGTAAAAAATCTCCAACAAACTGTCATCTAAAATTTTATGGTTCGGGCACTTGGTCAGCTTCTTCTTAAATCTCAACCAGGTTTAATAAAGTTGCTCCATTTTTAGTTGTCGGAATTTACAGATCTCATCCTTAAGTTGTAACATCCTGGAGGGTGGGAATAACCTTTCTAGGAAAGCCTTTTTAAGCTCCCTCCATTTGGTAATGGAGTCGTTGGACAACTCTGATAACCAGAGAGTGGCCTCACCAGATAGAGAGAAGGGGAAGAGTCTCAACCTAATTGCATCCTGACTTACACCGGGCAACATGTACGCCTTGCATATTCCGACGAAGTTCATCAAGTGCAGATTAGCATCATCAGCTGCATGACCACTAAACACCCCTTTCATATTCAGCAACTATACCATGGTGGTAGTGTGTAATATTCGAAAAACCCTAAGATCAGAAACAGCAGTTGAAATAGAAAAAATAGGATTTTCTGCACCAGGTCAAGGATGATCCGTCCAGTGGCCCATCAAGAACCCCACAAGTCATTAAGTGACTCATGCGGAGAGGCTGGTCCTTGGTTGAAAATTTTAAGTTTGAGGTAACCACGGGTGTGACCACGAGTCATGGTCAGCACCACAAGTTGTTGTATGATTCGTGGTCAAGGGTTGACTGAAGGATGAAATATTTGTACAATGTACCTAATGACTAGTCACCACGAGTTGTGGTCAACACCATGATTCATTGAGTGGGTTGATAAAGGGCATACTTACACGCTTCATAGACGTATTTTGCCCACACTTTACTATGTTTTGAGAATAAATTATGTGTGTTTTCATGTGTTTATGTTACATATTTGTGAAAATGGCTAACACTCGTGATGAGATGTTTTTAGGGCTTAAAATGATGATTTTGAAGATATTTAAGGCTTATTGATCAAATGTGAAGATGTAGGATAGAAAGATGCAAAAATTGAAGTCCGCACAACGTTGGCACTACCATGCGCGAGGCAGCCGCACATTGGAGCTATAGGCCATGCGATGCACAGGCAGATTCAAAGTAAGGGCAGGCGCGAGGCAGCCCTCCTTTAGCGCGTGGGCAGGTGCGAGCCCTCCTTCAGCGCATTGGCAGGCACACAGCAGCCTTAGACGTGGCAGATTCCTAGGGCGACGCAGCAAGAATGTTCAAACAACCAAAATTGGTTTCCTACATCAACTAGGAAAAGGAAAATTTACAAATCCCAAGCCAAATTCATCAAGGAACAAGGAAGACATCAAACTACTATAAATACTCTTCTATTTTCAAGCTTTTAGTATCAAGCTTTACATCAAGTTTCAAGTCTTACAATCTAGTTTTGAGTGTTTGTTTTATTTTGAGATAAGATTGTAAAGTTGTCCTTCCAAATTTTGCATTAATCAAGTGAAGGTTCTTCCGATCATTGTTGTAAGTATTATTTTAAGGTTTTGTCTATGAATGCTATTGAATTACTTATGAACATGATAGGCTAAAACCACCACAACTAGGGTTGTGGGAACCATGGTGAATTATCTAACTAGGGTTAGCACGAAGTGATTCTAAAACCAATACTAATTACTTATATTGTAGTCTCTTCATCTTTAATGATTCTTAGCGGTGCGCAACGTTAGGAAGTGCCTGAATTGTTTACTTTCTTTGGTCGAAGAGGTAGAGATTAGGAAAAAAGAATTACAACAGAGCCTTGATCTTGATGATCATTGTATTAACTTGAGTTATGGTCGTAGGATAGTTATATCTTGAACTTAGTGATAATGGTTAGTTTGCAAAACTCATGAGACTTGGTCGAGTAATTGAGGATAGTCATTCAATAGGGATTGGTCGATCGTTTGAATGAACCTAAGTTATCAGTTCTATATGTAAAGTATTGGAATAGATCACTATTGTAAAACCCAAAGTAGTTAAGGATCCATGGGGAACACTTACCCTAGTTAATTGCATTAATTTGGAAACAACCATCAATTTCTCAACATTGTTATTTATTAATTTTACAAATTCGCCCTCTTAGGAAATAATTGACTAAAAAGTTTAAGAACTAGCATTCTTCTACATCCTTCCATATTCCCTGTGGGATCGACCCCAATCTCTAAGTTGGGTTCTTTATTGACAACATCCGCTTCATACTTCAGTTAGAAGTGTGGTTTGAGCCTTATCAAAAAGTAGCGTTGTTGCCGGGAAATATGGTTTAGGATTAGATTAATTGCTTATGTTTAACTTTAAGTATTTATTTTCTATTTTTTGTTTTTCTTTTATTTTCTGATGTGTCACAGGGCGGCATGGTGAAACAAGCGGCCAAGATGTGACCACGGTCACAATAGGTATCTTGATGAAGTCTGAGTAATTAAGATACTTGTGTCGTGCCGCGACGTAAAATCAGGCGCTACTTGGGAGGCAACCCAAGATAAATTTTTCGTTTTTATGTGTTTGTTCAAGTGTGCAGGTGATAAGTCATGATTTTCAACAAAAATTGAGTTTAAACATAGAAAATGAGGAGTAGAGGCCCAGGGAGTTCTTTTTTCACTCTGTTACTTTATGCTTATTTATTTTAGCACTGGGGACAGTGTGACTAATTAAGTGTGGGGTGGGATAAGTGAACTTCATATTACCAAGCATGCCTTAATTGCTAAATTTGCACATGGTAGGCCTAGTTTTTTTTTGGGATTTATGATTTATCATGCATGTTTGTGAGTTTGTAGTATTTTTTTAGTTTTATTTTATTTTGGGTTACTCTGAATTTTATTTTTGGTACTTTTCCAGTGGATAGTCCCTTAGAATCGACTAGAGAGTCTAGATTTTATTTTTATTTTTATTTTTAGTCATTGACTCATGACTTTGCCCGATGATGGATGAATGACGACCGTCTTAAGGATAAATTAGTCATTAGGAAGGAAAAGAATTTGGACCCTATGGATGCTAGGTGCCTCACTTTAGGTATCATTGAGACTTTATTTAATTCACTCAAAAATGCATGAAAAAGGAACAAACACCTGGTCTTTTGGAAATTGACTCTCATGCTTGAAAAGAAAAATAAATGAGCTTAATTATGTTATGCATACAATATGAATATATGTGTTTATGTGATCTTGATTTTCATAGTTAAACCATTTTGTGCCAATATGTGAGGAATTTTTCTTATACTCCATGCTTGTAAATTGATGTCTAGAACTTTTCCGGTGTGTGTGAAAAGCGAAATAAGAATGATGTATTTAGGAAGTGATATAGGCATTTCTTTAGTAGTCTTATTTTTATCCTATTTTACCTACCTTAATTGTAATTATCCTAGTTAGCCATGTTGAGCCTTAGCCTATTTTTTTGATAGCTATATTACAAGCTTAATCCCTTTTTATTCTATTAACTTTTCTTTGATCCAAATGACTCCTAGAGCACTTTAATGAAAAAAAAATTATGAAAGGAGCATAATTGAAAAAGTGAAGGAAAAAATACAAAGTGTGAAAATTAGAAGAAAAAAAAAGGGTGAAAATTTTTTAAACAAGGAGGGTGATTGTTAGTGGAAAAACAAAAAGAAGAAAGCTTTGACAAAAAATTGATGATGAAAACAAATGTGTGAATAAGCTCAATGTTGAAACAAAAAAAATCCCCACTAGTCACCTAAGTTGCAAATTGGAAAATAAAAGGAGGTGTAAGGAGAAAATTCAAAAGCTAAGGAATGTGCTAAAAATGAAAGTGTTGTGAAGTATTAAACTGCTTAGGGAGGTTAGTCACTATCTTGGCCAAACAGTTCCTACCCGTCCCTTAGACTACATCACAACCAAATTTAAAGTCCTAATTGATCTTTGATTCAAAATTCTATATTAGCGGAGTATTACACTAAGGGCAAGCCTATAGGTCATCTTTTGCATGCATGTTGAGTTATTTGGGAGAGTGAGCAAAATTTATTTTATTTATGCCCAAGTTTATATTGACTTATATCTTGTATCTGAAAGGGCATCTCTCCAAATTATGAGGAGCACAATGGTAAGACTTTGGTAAATCTTAATTGATAAATTACATATGATTCATGTTGGCCCAAAATATTTCTTGATGAGTTAATTTTCAAAAGCTAAGTGATTTCGAACTTTGACATTTTAATGTTGATCCTATATGGATGCTAGTGAGTTGTTTGAGCTTCATTGATTTATCTTATGATCCTAAGTGCAAGTAGACCTATTCGTAGGATGAATTTTGTGCTTAAATGTGAGAAGGGAAGTAGTAGATTGTTTGAGGACGAACAATAGTTTAAGTGTAGAGTGTTGATGAAGGGCGTATTTACGCACTTCATAGACATATATTTGCCCGTACTTTACTATGTTTTGAGAATAAATTATGTGTGTTTGCATGTGTTTATGTTATATATTTATGAAATTAGCTAACGCATGTGATTAGATGTTTTTTGGGATAAAAATGATGGATTTGAACTTATTTGAGACGTTTGGAATAAAGTTGAAGAAGAAGGATTGAACTAAGCAAGAATGCGAGAAAACAAAAATGGCACACTGCCACGCGCGAGGCACCAGGCCATTGGCGCTATAGGTCGTGCGAGACAGCAGCAAAACCAGCGCTACAGGCCGTGCAACACACAGTAGATTTGGCGCTAGGCCAGGCGCGAGGCGCCCAGCCTCCCCCCGCGATGGCAGGCACGCAGCAGGCGTTGTCCCAGCGCCTTGGCAGGCGCGCAGCAGCACTTTCCCCGCACAATGGGGCATTCGACACGGTACTGGACGCGGCAGTGATAGGAGGTGACGCAGCAAGGAGGTTTTGTAACACCCTGGAAGTCCTAGAGGTCAAACCCCGGAGTTAGAAGAAGTGCAATAGAATTGTCAGCAGAAATTGTTGTAGGATGAGTCAGGGAATGACTCGTTAGGTGACCCCACGAGTCATGGTTTGACTCGTGGGAAAGCAGTCAAGGGAGGTGAGCCCGGCCAGTGGAGATGGATGACCTGACAAGTCGTCTTGCCTGGCAACAACTCATCAAGTCAGTCGTTAGGAGGGAGAAGCTTTGGTTTAAAGGAAAGTTCCAGTGCACTTAACGATAAGGCATAATCGTGGGAGATAGTGATGAGTCGTTATGTTGGTCGTGGCCTGAAGGATCAATAATTTCCAGTATACTTTACGAATGGACCTAACGAGTTGTTGAGTGGGACAACGACTCATCGGTGAGTTGTGGCATCAGTTCGGGCACTTTTTCAGATTTTTCTCAGAGGTAGTTTGGTAAAATCCCACGCTCTGAGATTTAAAGTGATGTTGTTTTGGGAATGTTTGGGGACGTTTTTAAGGGTTCTTCTAGACCTAAACCCTCATTCTCTCAATCTCTTTCTTCCTCCTCTCTTCTCAGATATCCTAGGGGCTTCACCAAGGTGTTTTTCAAGCTTCAAGGAAGATAATCAAGCGAGATTTTTGTCTAACAGGTATGTGGGACTTCAACAAGGGTATTTTTCCATCCTTGTGCCCCAAAATATTTTCAATGAGAACCAAATTTAAATTTTCTAGAACATCATGATCTAGGGTTAAAATAACGGATAATTTCTTCCTCATTCTTTTCTTAAAATCTAATAATTACTACAATTATGGAATTCATTTCAAATATTGTTGTGATGGGTTATTTGGGATGGGGTTATATGTTGGTGGTGTATGAGGGTGACATGTTGTTTGTAAATTATCTTGAGTAATGAATGGGTGTTTCTTATTGTTCGATTAATTTGCGTATTCATGTAAGAAAATGATGAAATTGTAGAAGTACGGGTTGAGTATGTATGGGTGTAGTATGTTCATCCTAACTTGAATTAAGTGTTGAAAGGAAATTGTTCATTTCTCCTTAAACTACCATAGAAATTCTTGATCATGATGAAAGTGTGGGAATATTGCTAAACTAACCCTAATGCCTTGATTATGATGTTGATGACCATGTCAAATTGAGTAAAAGTTGTGGGTTTGAGTAATTGAAGTATATTATATGTCATTACCATGTTCTAGATTTAATTGATTGGGCATGACAAGATTTCATCTCCATTGTTAGAACTACGAAGCTTTGGCGGATTCTATATTATTTTCCTTATTAAAATTATTTTTATAAAAATTCTTGGAATCTAAAACGCTCGTGGCTAAGGAGTTCACAAAGGAGTGGTTATGAAAAGTGTGTGGAATGTTGTAGACCTAAATAAGTGAAGCCATGTATCTTCATAGAGCATGAGTTGTATTTCATAAACCATGTATTATCTCATATTGCATGTTGAATGAGATGAACTTGGAATTCGGAATGTCATGATTGTATAATGCATAATGTGAATCTATTGAAGGCTCGTTAGCGTAATATGCTTGAGATAGCTATAAATTGGATTCCATCATGAGGTGAATAATGTTGATAATGCATGAGAATGATATTGCAACTGTTGGGATTGATATCATTAGAAAGTAGCCCCCACCCGATTGATGAAAATGTTGTATGATGAAAAATCAGAAACCGTCCTTGTCTCTGATTAGCTATTGCAATTTAGATTAATGTTAGTTAGTCGGGATTTCTAGTTAGCAAGAGTATTTCCCTAGTCAGTCGAGATTTCTCATTAGCAAGAGTATTTCCCTAGTGAGTCGGGATTTCTCGTTAGCAAGAGTATTTCCCTAGTCAGTCAGGATTTCTCATTAGCAAGAGTATTTCCCTAGTCAGTTGGAATTTCTCGTTAGAAAGAGTATTTCCCTAGCCAGTCGGGACCAACATCCCTAGCTAGTCAGTGACTTCTTACATCAGAGTTTTCTCTCCCTTCGACAGTCAGGGATTTTCGCTAATGATAATGTTTCCCTTGGGCAGTCAGGGACCCTTTTGATATCAGTCATGACTTTGCATCCCTGTGTCATTAAGATCAATACCTTTGTGCTCCAATTGAACTTGTAATAATGCATGTCCTTATAATGTGATTATGCTTATATGAATATGTGGATATCGTACAGATTGTGTATCTCTTATCGGTTATGTTACTAACCTGGTGATTTACAGTACTCCCTATTTGTATATTGATTCTTATGAGTTATTTGTTTACATTCTTGCATACTCAGTACATTCCAAGTACTGATCACACGCCTCTTGTGATATATCATTTTATGATATAAATCCAGGTCTCCAGGTCCAACCGCGTGACTAGATACGCTTCTTTCTCTTCCAACTGCTAGTTGTGAGCTCTCATCTTCTGAGGACGTGGTTTATATTCTTATTTTATCTTGTTTTCAGTTTTCAGACTTGTGGAGTTAGCTGGGGGCTTGTTCTAGCAACTCATCAGTTTATTAGAAGGCTTTCAGACTTGTTAGATAGGATCAGCGTTGTATTTAAATGTTATTAAGTTGTCATTTTGATTTATTTCAGTTTCTGTCAGTTCTTTCGCTTGTTCATGATGTTAGATGTTTCTCATGTTAGCTGCATGCGATGATTATGCCATGGGTCAACTTGGAGCCTCTCGGGGTTCCTTGTCCCATATCTACGATCCGCGTCTACTCTCGGGTCATGACAGGTTTCAACGCCCAAAAATGGATCTAGCACTTCAACTAGGAAAAAGAACATTAAATCCCAAGTCAAATTCATCGAGAAACAAGGAAAACATAAATCTACTACTATAAATACCCTTTTATTTTCATGTAATAGCCAAGTTTTTAGGGAAGGTTTTTTTTAAGTCTTGAAGTTTTGTTTAAAGAAGTTTTTCAAGTTTACAATAAGTTTTAGAAGACATATTTGAGATACGATTGTAAAGTTGTTCTTCTAAATTTTTGCATTAATCAAGTGAAGGTTCTTCTGATCATTATTGTAAGTATTAATTTTAGTTTTTATTTATGAATGCTATTAATTTACTTATAAACATAAGAGGCTAAAACCACCACAACTAGGTTTGTGGGAACCATGGTGAATTAACGAACTAGGTTTTGCACGACGTGATTCTAAACCAATACTAAACGCTTGATTGTATTCTCTTCATGCTTAAACATTTCTTAATAGTGTACAACGTTAGGACGTGCCCGAATTCTTTACTTTCTTGAGTTTAGAGAGGTAGATATTAGGAAAAGAGAACTACAACAAAACCTTGATCTTGATGATCATTGTATTAACTTGAGCTGTGGCCGCGGGATAGTTAAATTTGGGACATATTGATAACGGTTAATTTGTAATCGCTCATGAGACCTGGCCTGGTGATTGAGTATAGTCATTCAATATGGACTGGTAGGTTGTTTGAATGAACCTAAGTTATTAGTTCTACAAGTAAAGTATTGGGATAGATCACTAGTGTAAAATCCGAAGTAGTTAAGGATCCATTGGGAACACTTACCCTAGTTAATTGCATTAATTTGGAATCAACATTCAATTTTTCTACATTGTTACTTATTAATTTTACAAATCCCCCCTCTTAGTAAATAATTGACTAAAAAGCTTAAGCACTAGTGTTCTTCTATATCCTTCCATATTCCCTGTGGGATCGACCCCAACCTCTAGTTCGGTTTATTATTGACAACGTCTGCTTCACACTTCTAGAAGAGGTGTGGTTTGAGAATTATCAAGCTGCAGGAGCATTTGTTAGTCCAAAAGACATAACTACAAACTCATAATGACCATACCGCATCCTGAAGGCTCTCTTCAGGATGTCGCTCTCCCGAACTTTGAGCTGATGGTATCTGGATCTGAGATCTATCTTCGGAAAGCACTTGGCACCCTGAAGCTGGTCAAACAAATCATCAATTTTGGGTAGAGGATATCTTTTCTTGATGGTGACCTTGTTCAATTGTCGATAGTCAATACACATACGAAGAGAACCATCTTTTTTTCGAACAAAGAGAACTGGTGCACCTTATAGGGACTTTCTCAGTCTAATAAAACCCTTATCCAAGAGATCCTTCAACTGTTCTTTCAACTCTTTTAGCTCGGCTGGAGCCATTCTGTAGGGAGGAATAGATATAGGTTGCATATTGGAAAGAAGGTCGATACCAAAATCAATCTCCCGCTCGGGAGGAACTCCTGGCAAATCATCTGGAAAGACCTCTGAGAACTCACTTACTACTGGGAATGACTAGATAGTCGGGGTCTCGAACTCAATATCCTTAACGCTAACTAGATGGTATACACAGCCCTTACAAATCATCTTCCTGGCCTTAAGATAAGAAATAAAACGACATATAGGCATGGCTAAACTACCTTTCCACTGTAAAACTGACTCGCCCAGAAAGCGGAACTCCACCGCATGGGTTCTACAATTAATAGAAGCATAACATGCATACGACCAATCCATGTTGAGAATCATATCAAAGTCGGTCATGGCTAACTCTACTAGGTCTGGGAGGTGACTTTCTGCAATTCTGTGATGGGGAAACTTCTATACACCCGCCTAGCTACAATTGAATCATCAACGGGAGTAGAGATTGAGGATGGTTCTGACAGAATTTTGGGACTGACTCCAAAGCTATTAGCAATATAAGGTGTCACAAAAGACAAGGTAGCCCCTAGATCTAACAAAGAATAAGCATCAATGTGAAACACTCGTAACATACCAGTAACCACATCCGGTGAAGTCTTATGTTCCTGACGTGAGGCAAGGGTATAGAATCTGTTTTGGCGCTACCCGCCACCCCCACTAGTGGATGCCCCCTGCTAAGCATGCTAGAGCTGCTGCTGACCTAGTAGTTTGAGCACGAAGGACATAACTAGAAATTCAAAATGCCCATATCGGGTCCTGAACGCTGTCTTAGGAATATCTCTCTCACGTACTCGGACCTGGTGATATCTGGACCGCAAGTCAATCTTAGAAAAGTATCTGGCTCCCTGCAACTGATCAAATAAGTCGTCAATTCTGGGGAGCGGGTACTTGTTCTTTACTGTAACTTTGTTTAATTGCCGGTAATCTATGCACATTCGGAGCGAGCCATCTTTCTTTCTCACAAATAAAACTGGTGCACCCCACGGTGAAGTACTCGGCCTGATAAAACCTTTATCCAATAAATCTTTCAACTGCTCTTTTAATTCTCTGAGTTCTGCAGGAGCCATACGATAGGGAGGAATTGATATCGGCTGAGTGCCTGGTAACAAGTCAATAGCAAAGTCTATTTCGCTTTCTGGGGGAATACCAGGTAACTCATCTGGGAATACATTAGGGAATTCATTCACCACTGGAACAGACTGGATTGTCGGAGATTCTGCTTGGACATCCTGAATTCTGACCAGATGGTAAATACATCCCTTAGATATCAACTTTCTCGCCTGAAGGTAGGAAATAAACCTACCTTTTGGCGTAGCGGTGCTGCCCTTCCACTCTCGCACTGTTTCTCCTGGGAAGTGGAATCGGACCGTCTTGGTCCAACATTCAACATTGGCAAAACACGGTACTAACCAGTCCATACCCATTATGGCATCGAAGTCTATCATTTCTAACTCGACCAGATCTACTGTGGTCTGACGGTCAGCAACCTCTACTGTACACCCGCGGTAGATTCAGCTAGCTGTGATAGAGTCACCGACGGGCGTGGATACTAAAAAGGGCTGCTGCAATAATTCTGGTGTAATACTAAACTTTTGTGCCACAAATGGAGTAATGTAGGATAAAGTAGACCCTGGATCAATCAACACATAAGCAGGGTGTGAGTAGATAGTTAGCATACCTATCACAACATCAGGCGACGCTTCCGAATCTTGCCTCCCTGGTAAAGCATATGTGCGGCTTGGACCCGCACCTGTACTGGAGGCCCCTGATCTGCCCTGACCCTTGCCTGCTGAAACTGAGGGCCTGCGCCCAGTCGAGGATGCTGTGGCTCGTGACCCTGCAGATGCCCTATCTTGTCTATCTCGTTCCTCTCGTCCTCTGGCTGGGCAATCTCTCATCAAATGGCCTTCTTGGCCACAAATATAACATGCGGTGGAACCATACCTGCATGCTCCAGGATGGCGTCGACTGCATATAGGGCAAAGTGGTAGGGTATACCTACTCTACTCCGCCCTCCTCTGTAATGGTAAATCTGCCATCTGCGAGCCTCTACCAGTCTCTGACTGCCCCCTGCGGATGAATCTACCCCCCTACGACTGTGGCGGAGGCGGGGGCCTGGGCGGCCTGTCTGATAATCGTGGCCTGGGTCCTCCCCGGGCCTCCCTCTGTAACTCAACTGGCCTGTCCCGGCGACGCTATTCCTGATTGACCCTTCTGATCTCCCGATGTCGCTGTCTGATGCCCTCAATATTCTGGGCAAATGCCTGAATTCGAGCAATGTCCATGTCTTCTCGCAGTGTGGCCGTAATACAAGTCTCAACATATTCTGGATTCAACCCCATAATAAAACGGTGCACTCTGGATGCCATGGTATCAACAAAGGCCGGTGCATATCGAGCCAGAGAATCAAACCGCAAGGAATATTCCCGGACACTCATGGCCCCCTGCTCCAGATGTAGGAACTGGTCTACCCGGGCCTGTCGAATCTCCCGCGGCAAATAGTGATCCAGAAAAGCTGCTGAAAAGCTAGACCAGGTGGGAGGGGACACATCTCTCCCTCGGGACCTTTCCCAGCTTTCATACCATAACACAGCGATATCCCGTAACCGGAATGCTGCCAACTCAACTGATTCGGTAGGCGTGGCATGCATGACCCTGAAGATTCTCTGCATTTGATCCAGAAAATCCTGAGGGTCCTCTGTCCGATCCGTACCTGTAAACTGTGGGGGATTAAAGTCTAAGAACTCTCGGACCCTCGAACTACCGGGCCCTCCTGAAAATTCTGCAACTGTAGATGGCATTGGCTGACGCTGAGCAGCCATCATCTGTGCTAACATAACTACAGCACTCCTAACCTCCTGGTCGGAAGGTGTCGGTATAGGGACTACTGAAGGTAATGTCGCCCCAAGTGGCTCCTGACGTGGTGGAGACTGTTGAGGAGGCTGGGATGATGCCTCTGTAGTGCCCTCTGATCGGGCTGTTTCTAAACGAGGGGGAGGCATCCTGCTAGTGCCTTCCCCTGCTGCCATATCTAAGCTCCGGCCTATGATAGGATGTCGCTGATCTGACATTATCTGTAACCAAAGAATATGGTAAGCTTTTAGGGACTCAACCCTATACTGTACCGCTCTACAGCACGACTGAATAAGAATAAAAGACAACCATCCTATCATGCCTTGCAGCCTCCTACCCATAGTATGTGGTGCACAACACATCCATGGACAGGACTCTACTTAGCACGGCTTGCAGACTCCCTGGGATACGACCTGCTCTGATACCAAGTTTGTCACGCCCCGCCTTGGGGGGTATGACTGGCACCTAGTGCCCTACTGGGATCTGAACTCCTGGACTGCTAAGCCTGGGCACATCTGGTGCCTGGCTGGCTCTAACTCATATTTTTGGAAACAAAGGGCTATATAACGACTGTAAACACAGCCCCCGGCCCATTAGCCTATAGCCTCCTGTACCTGTACTAACAGCTGACCAGAAACATATCAATTCAGGGAAACCTATGCGGGCCGACAAGGCCACCATGTTGTCTAGTTATCTATAACTCAATCATGAAGTACTAGAAAGCTACGTGACCGGCAAGGTCACCACTACTGGCAAACTATGGCCCCACACGGCCAACATAAAAGAAAGAAAGAGTACTAACAGCTATACAACTGCACGGCCTGACACGATCGGCTCATCTGACCACAGGGAGATATATACAGACTGCAAGCCTCTAGGAATAGCAATAGAAATGATTGGGACAAGGCCCCGACCTACCCGTACTATACAACAAAAGAAACTGAAATACACCTCTGGAATTCAGTCTCCGGATGACAGGAGCTGAATACTCGATCGCTGACAGGAATCACGTAGTATCGTCTGCTCGTCTATGAGTACCTGCAGGCAAGTAATGCAGCACCCCACCGGGTGTCAGTACCACTGGTACTGAGTATGTAAAGCAACAACTGAAAGAAATATCTGAAAGCAATAATATAACTGATGAAACTGAAGTAGAAGGAATAGCTTAACTGTCTGATAATGTAAGTCATACCTTCTCTTAATCATACTGGAAGGAGTAGGAATCATACCAGAGGATTTATCATTCTACTATCGATCTACTGTAACACAGTATAAAATATCATAACATATATAGCACACACAAACCTTACCCGGCCCCCATAAGCCGAGAGGTACAACCAGCACAGAATCTATACCCCTACCCCGGTCATCCCATCTCCTATAACTCTGTAAACATCCTGCCGGTCCCCTGGGTATGCACTTGGGCTCGCTGAGCCCCTGACTATAACTGTACCTGAGTCCGGAGGACTCCTGAATCAACACCCCGGGCGTATCCGCTCGACGGGGGTGTATAAGGGCCGACCAAGGCACAATATGGGGAAAACTGGCATCCCATCTTCGTCCCCTGTGGGACGGCATGCCACTCCATAGAGCGACGTATCTTCGTCCTCTAGCGGACGAGTCGATACAGCTATTAACCCTGGGCGGTCATGGATGCTAGGTAATCCAACCCCAAACAACACAACAGTCTCAACTAGTAAGACTGTCTGCATATCTCACATGCTGAGGCTAATAGGGGTAAAGTATCATATATATTACATGCTGAACTAGTGATAGTAATCTGTACGTATTTAACACGTGTTGAGGCTGGTAAATATATACATATGAATATAATCTCTTGCCAGACTGTTTTGGGGCTAATACTGAACAGGATATAGTATTTCTGCTAAAAGCCATGTTGTATACTGAGTTTCCATAGCAACATGATTTACTAGTTCTAATATGCTTTCTAGCTTCACTTTAGCTTATCGTTCTATTTCTGAGATATCTTATAGATATTACATTACTTTACTGGGTTTCAACTGAATACAATGATATCCTAACATTCTGTGTCACATCACATACTGAGCATGCTGTGCAGTTCCTAACGCTTATATTGAAATCTATATCGTGCTAGCAAGTCCCACGCTGATCATAACATGATGTTTCTAATATCGTACCAACATTCGTAATAAACATCATACATGGCTTCTAAATATTCTACTGGCCTGTAAATTACTGTACTGTGCCAAGATTACTAACTTGCCGAGGAAACTAGCTTTACATACCTTATCCTTGAACTATTCGTCTGTCGAACGAGGCTCGGCCGGTACTTCAGCTATTTTCTCCCAACTGCATTCATAAATATGTCAATTAATACCAAATACAGCTTTACTTTAAAGAGTAACGTCACTTTCGATATAGTTTATAGCCTAAACTTAGGCTTATCGAAAGACGGTCGAAAACTCGCTATTTTTCAGAGGTCCAGAAGGGAGAAATATTCACTTCACAGCTAGGAACACATAGACACTAATTTAGAGCAATTCCACCTACCTTAGCTCGGTGGCTCGACGATTCGTCGGCCGTATTTTATGAAACTGAATCCGTAGGAATGCTCTCTGTTGCTAAATACCTCAGTATCTGGAGTTAATTTGAATTTAGACAACGTTTAGCAACGTAATCGGACGAAAATGATATAATTTCTTCGTTCCTTTTTCTCCCTCTGCGTTTGCCCTCTGTTCTCTGGAAATTTTAAATGTTTTTATCATTTAAAACCGAAGTGGGGCTTTATATACTTGGGCCTGGACGAGTGATCTTGGGCAGATTTATATGCCCAAGTGATACTCAAACGTATCATTTTTACCTTGTTTGTTGTGCAATGTGTATATAATATCATGTAATTGGTAATAAAATGCGAATTTATACTAACCAACATGATTAGCATTTGTTTTGCAGGTAAATGTGATTTTTAGGAGCTAAAATGCATGTTGGAACTATGTCGGAGTTGGACTGGGATGCGAGCGTGGAAAAGACCCTGGAATGCATGATTTATAGGGGCTCCGCGATGGAGCCGTGCCACGCTACCATCGCGGTAGCACACTGCCTGGACATGAATTAAAATGGCAATTTCTAGTGTGCCTGCGCGTCAGCTCCGTGGCACGGAGAGAGGCCTCCGCGATGGCCTCCGTGCCACGTTGAGGCTAATTTACCGGACCCTGGAAATTCCAGTGAAGGTCCGCGTCCACCCGTGTCACGGAGGCAGTGCTCCGCGTTGGCCTCCGTGACACGTTGCTTGTTATTCCGGGAAAAATTTCCCACTAGTATAAATAGCACACTTAGGTTTATTTTAATTAGTTTTTAGTTTTTAGTTTTTGGAGTTTTTAGACTGAGTTCAGAAGTGGGAGAGCAGGAACGTGGGTTAGCAGCAGTTGAAGATTGGAAAAGCTAAGGGATTTCTTCTCTTCCTTTCTTCTTTCTATCAATTGTACGTATGATTTACACTCATTTTAGGATGATCAATCCAAGAATGAGTGGCTAATTCTCTTCCTTGCTGAGGTTTTGAACATGTGTAATGAATTCTGATTTTAATTGATATGGTTTTATTCTTCTTCTTTAATGTTGTTCTATTAATTCTTGTTTTTACTGCATTAGTGATTGGCCAACATTAATGTATATCTAAAAAGTCCAATTTCACTCGAGAGAGCAAGAAATTGGAAAGTTGTGAATTAATAGGGTATTGTTCTTAACTTGATTTGGGAAAATTGGGTTTTGATGTGCTTTCCTGATAGAAATATACTTGAAAGCCGTATTAGTCAATTTAGGAACCGAAATTGTAATGCTAGGTCATAAATTGCATTTGATCACAGAAATGTAGACGGATGGTTTATGATTCTAAAGTGAAATTAAATACGAGAGTTTTAATTTCTAGGCGAATGTTCTTGGCTAGCAACATGAAGAAGAGATTAACCAAATTATCATGATTATCAAGTTCATTACTTGTTCTTAACCTTGGCATGTTCACATCCATTGTCTGAATTCAAAAGTAAATAGTTGTTATTAATTGTAGTATATAGCTTAGAAACAAAAACTCAATTAACTATTGGTTACATTGTTGTTAGCATAATTAGAAGTTAAATAGAAATATAGTAAATTAGGCAATTTTACATATCTTGAGCCTCCTTGGATCGATACTTGGCTACTTAGCCACTTTATTACTTGTTTGACCACGTGTTGTGTGTCGGTTTTTAATATAAATTACCAACAAGCAGAACAACCGCGAACAAGTTTTTGGCGCCGTTGCCGGGGAGGCTAGGCGATTTGTAAAATTTTGTTTAGTGTAAATTTACTGTATTTGTATTTTTATTTTCTTAAGTGTTAACAACTTGGTCTTAGCCTGTATTTTGCAGATTTTGTTTCTGTGAACACTGGCAAGGGACAAAGATCTAGTGGAATCTTACTTAGAGCCTGAGCGTGAGTTTCATAGCCAATGTAGAGAAGCTCTTCGAAAGAAGCTGCAGTTGCTTAAACAGTCTATGATGGAGCAACCAAATCCACCAGTTGTGCGGGCAGTTTTAGTGCCCGATGAAGCAGCAGCAAGGCCGGTTCGCGAGGTGGCAATCCCACACGCTAATAATGTACATTCTAGCATCCGCAAACTAGAGCCTGGAGGGAGGTTTGAATTAAAGCAGAATATGGTGCAACTTTTGCACACAAGCGGGCAATTTACCGGTCTCCCTCACGAAGATCCACAACAACATCTCCAGAACTTTTTGGAGATAAGTGACACTTATATACCCGCTGGAGTGTCACCTGATTATGTTCGGCTCACCTTATTTCCATTTTCCTTACTTGGTGAAGCCAAGAGGTGGTTAAAAGCTGAACCACCCAACTCTATATCAACGTGGGAGGATCTTGCACGGAAGTTTCTTATTAGATTTTTCCCTTCTGGTAAAACAGCCAGACTTAGGAGTCAAATCCTAAGTTTTAAATAGAGGGAGGGAGAAAATCTTTATCAAGCCTGGGAAAGATTCAAATCCATGTTGCGGGACTGTCCTCACCATCATCAGTCCAATGAGGTGTTGGTACACACTTTTATTGAGGGTTTGGAACCCCACACTAAAATTCTGTTAGATTCAGCAGCTGGAGGGCAAGCGCTGGAGAAGACCTATGAGGAGCTGTACACTATGCTCAACCGAATTTCACAAGGCAATCCAGAATGGAATGCAGATTCTTCAAGGGGTGGAGCAAGGAAAGCAGCGGGAGTGCTTGAAGTGGATGGATTCACAGCTATCGCTGCACAGATAGCTGCTTTGCAAAATCAGTTAAACACTCACTTCAGCACTATAAAATTGAACCAGCCTTCAGCTTCAGTCAATGCAGTTCAACAGATGCGGTGTGAAGTGTGTGGTAGTAGTGAGCATTCAGCCGAATGCTGTGGTGTAAATCCTGATTCTGTTAACTTTGTGGGCAATGCACAGAGAAATCAACAGCAGTTTGGTAGTGGCTACAACTCAAATTGGAGGAACCATCCGAATTTTTCGTGGGGTAGCAACAATCAACAAGGCCAAGGTTCAGGGCAGGGTATGCACAGAAACCAAGGAGGGCAACAAAATTATCAAGCTCAATTCAGAAATCACAATGCCCCTCCTCCACCACCATCACCGACTATTGAGGAGATGTTCAAAACCATGATCGCTAATCAGGCACAATTGCAGGCTGACTATGTCAAATTGGCAGCCGAAGTGAAAAATAATCAATTGGCGACCAAGGCTCTTGAATATCAGTTTGGGCAGTTTGCTAGTGCCCAAAATACTAGACCCAGAGGAGGACTACCTAGCGACACGGATCCAAATCCAAAGCAGGTAAATGCAGTGACCACGAGGAGTGGTTTACAGTTGAAGTAGGTGGAACCGGAAAGACCGCCTCAAAAGTCAGGAGCAGCAGATGTTGAGGGAGAGCAAACCTCAGATAAGGGGAATACTAAAGAAGCTGAACCAGAAAGGCCTCCACCCCCGTTCCCTCAACGACTTAAGAAACACAAAGAGGAGGCGTGTTGCCAGAAATTCATGGAGGTACTTAAACAGGTACATGTTAACTTACCTCTTGTTGATGTCTTGCAGGGAGTGCCAAAATATGCGAAGTATATTAAAGACATCGTGGCTAACAAAAGTCGTTTGACTGAGTATGCCACGGTAGCTTTAACGGAGGAATGCACTTCCCGTATTCAGAATAGGTTGCCCACAAAATTGAAAGACCCTGGAAGTTTTACTATCCAGCTGACTATTGGGCAAAGTATCCGAGCGCGTGGATTATGCGACTTGGGGGCAAGCATAAATCTGATGCCATCTTCGGTATTCAGAAAGTTAGGTCTAGGGAGTCCTAGACCTACAACGATAATCTTGCAGCTAGCAGACAGGTCTTTAGCCAAGACGGATGGCATTGTTGAGGATGTGTTAGTGCAAGTAGGCTCCCTCATTTTTCCGGTCGATTTTATTATTCTGGACTTTGAACCAGATGCTGAAGTCCCATTTATTTTGGGACGACCCTTTTTGGTAACCGGAAAGGCATTAATTGATGTAGCTGCGGGTCAACTCACGATGCGAGCACATGACAAGGTCGAAGTGTTCGACGTGTACAAGGTACCTAAGCTCCCGACTGTTTATAAGGAACTCTCGGTGATCAACATAATTGATCATGGGAATGCTAATGGATTGAGTGATTCCCAAGAGTTACTAGGTAGGCCACCGGATAAGGTTGAGAACTACTGGGGGGATGACCATGATCGGGACAAATCGTCCATCTCCCTAGTGGACAAGTGAGCTTAAAAGACGTCGAGCCGCGACGGTAAACCAGGCGCTGCACGGGAGGCAACCCGTGAAAAATATTTTCTTTCTTTCTTTTTAGTGTAAATAATTTTTATTTTTCTTTTTCTTTTCTTGATTAGGTTTAGATTTGCATTTTAGTTAGTATTTTTTATTTTTAGTTAGGGAAATCTATTAATTAAACCAATTTGTGTTTAGTGAGGTGATTTTCAGGTATAACGGAGGAAATATACATGGAATCGAGAAAATGAGGCGAGGTATGAAAAATTAAATTTATTGGTGAAACAGAGCACTGGCGCGTTGGCGCCGTGTCACGGAGGTAAGGCACCGCGTTGGCCTCCGTGACACGTTGAAGGCAAAATCTGGATTTTTCAAAAATCCAGTAAGCCAACGCGTTGGCTCCGTGTCATGGAGGAGGGGCTCCGCGTTACCCTCCGTGACACGTTGCCCCTTATCCAGTGCCGGGTCACACTGGGTTTCCGGGTGACCCGCGTGTTTTTTTTAAATATAACACCGATTTCGCCCCAATTTTTCCCATTCCCTCTTCCCTCCGCGACCAAACACCCATTTCCCCCTCCCCAAGCAACGTGCCACGTTAATAGGCAAGGAAAAACGTCAAGTTTCTTCGGTTCTTCAATTCTAAGGTATGTTTTCATCGTCTAACTCAATATTTTGGCGATTTTTGTCAAATTTGGGCATGTAAGGTGAGATATATCACCCTAGGTAGAAATTAACCATGATATTGAATTATTTTGTGATTGATTATGTTCGGATTGTTGTAGTTAGCGTTTGAACTTGTCGATTATGTAAATAATTCAAAATTGATTGTCGAATTGCATTCTAGGACTTGGGTTGTTAAATTTGACTTGGGCAACTTGATAATTGGATGAAATCGATGTCGGGGTGTGTTTATTATTTGAGATAAGTCGTGGTAAATATTGTATAAATGTTAAAAGACGACGAATTCTCGGATTTTTGTGGGAAAATGCATAAAGTGTGAATTGGTTAGATTGTTTAGATTAGCTTGTATATAAAATGTTTTTCTAGTTGTTTTTATTTTTGTTGTTGTTTTTGTTGCTTGTGCGATGGTTGAATTGTTAGCGATAGTAGGATTGAAATTAGCTGTATGAAGTCGGAGTAGTACACTAACCGTTATGCTGTCGAATTTTTGTTGTGAACGCACTAAGCAAGAGGTGTATAGTTGTTTGTGTTTGGGGTTGTAAATAGAGCTATCCTTGCTGAAATTTTATAAATATTGTTAAGGACTAAGTGTGGGGTAAATTTTGTGTAACCCGACCTTAGCCGAAGCTAACAAGTTTTTAGCTTAACGTTGTGCTTGTTTGTGTAAATTGACAGGTACAATGGCTAGAAGACAAGATAAAGGCAAGGGTGCTTCTACCTCAGGCACCGGACGGAAAAGGATGAGACTGGGCACTGCAGTCCCAGCTGCACCTGCTGTTCCGCGCGGCCAACACCGCCGATACGAAACAAGATGGGTCACCGATGAAGGGATGAAATGGTATAATAAGCATAAAGAAAACAAGTACTTCCCCGAGGAACATATTGCAAGGGAACCGCTCGCACAGGAGTTCCCTCGCATTGTACAGAGGATCGAAGTAGCTGGGCTCAGCTTTATTTTTCAGGAGCCCAAGGAGTGCAACCTTCACTTGGTCCGGGAATTTTATGCAAATTGGAACCCGGCCATCAGAAGCCACACTATTAAAATCAGAGGGCAGATTGTCACTCTGGAACCCCAGCAGCTGAATGCCATCGTTGGAGCGCGGGACACAGACGCCCACGTTCTCCGCCAGCTAAACATCACCCCACCGTACGCCGATATCAGACGTACGTTGTGTGGGGCTCGATCCACAGCCCAATGGAGTAGACACAAGGAGAGGGGTTACCACCAGACTCTGCCTTATTCGCAGATGAATAGGGAGGCCAGAATATGGCTGAAGATTGTGTGTTCGTGTTTGATCCCGGGAGTCCATATGACAGATGTGACCCGGGACCGTGTCTGCTTGGTGTATGCCCTTATGAAAGGGCTTGAGATTAATATTGGGGCGGTCATAATATCCGCCATGAAGAGAGCCAGACTGCACCAGGGCCACAGATACGGGTTTGGCGGACTCATCACCACCTTCCTCCGAGGCCTCGACATTGAGGAAGAAGCCTTGGATTATATTCCGCAGTTGGAGCAGAGGGCCCTCGACGTGACAAAGACTAAGGCCCCTGACACTACACACGGACCGGTATTGACTTTGGGCGAGCGACATGCTCGTGACGATTAGTACATGGCCCGTATGTTTGGCATGCAGATGCTGCAGCTACGGATTGGTGGGAGACCAGCCACCGAGGAGGAATTATGGCAGTTGGAGCTGGACTACCCCTTTGGCGAGAACGCCAGAGCCTTATGTAAGGTGGGGCTAGCCTTCGTGGAGCCGACAGATGATGATGTCCCTACTGATGAGGAGACACGTCGTGAGGACTCTGATGTGGAGTCCGATGATGGCGATGGAGCTGATTCTGATATGGGCGATGAGGCCGCAGCACCGGATGAGGAAGTCGAATATTTCGACTGAGCAGGAAGTTCCACCACCCAAAATTTTGTGCTTTGTATTTTTGTGAACACTGGGGACAGTGTTTGATTTAAGTGTGGGGTGGGGAGTAGTTACGTGCTGGGACATAGGCTCTAAACTACTGTATATTTTTCCTTGATGTTTATGTATGTTTGTGTTTTCCCTGTTGTGAACTGTTTTGCGATGTATGTGTATATATTTGTTTTGTGGCTAATGATGTGTGTTTTGAAAGTTATGGTTGCCATTGTAAATATTTTGTAAATTTTGTAAATAATTTTTTTTTCTCTATCGACATGATCGATATTTTTCAAAAAATTTTGCGAAGATATTTTGCACTTGTAAATATTTTCTTTCTATCGAAATGATCGATGTGTTGCAAAAATTTTTTTCGATTTTTTTTTTTTTGGGTTTCTCGGAGTTTGTTTTCGGTTCTTTTACCGAGAATAGTCCCATTGAACCGATGTCATAGTTAGTGACCGTTCCCTATGATGGATGGATGACGACCGTCTTAAGGGAAATGTAGTCGGTAGGAGTAGGATTTTTAGTTGTTTTTAATTTTTCTTTGGTGGATTGCATCAATGAACTGTAGTTGCTTATGGTTGCTAAAATTTCGTTGCGTGTTGTAATTGATGTTCAAAATGTGAAAGTGATTCGTTTGAAAGCATGCAATTCTGTAAATACGTTGAGTTACCTGGGCTATAGAATTTGATTCATCTTGATTGAGGCTTAATCTTGAATTCATGTAATTGACTAATTAAAGAGTCTGTGAATGCATCTTGATTCGAGCATGTGCATGAAGTGTGAAGTGAGGTTTTACTATTCCATGTCATTGTGAATTGTCTAGAACTTGCCTGGTATGTATACAAAATGAAATGAAGGAGGTGTAGTGTTGGAAAGGATGTAGGCATTTCTTTGTATTAACCGATAGTTTCCATTTTTTTTCTTGTCAAATTCTACCTTTTTTATATGTTGTATACCCTAGTCAGCCCGTTGAGCCTTTAGCCGATTTCTTTCTTTTGTCCAAAATTGTATGAACTAAGCTTTATTCCTTCTTTTCATTAGCCTTAAAGTCTATAAGAAGCTCTTAAGCGCTTACAAAAGAACAGAAAATGTTTCCCAAAGTGTTAAAGAGTGAAAAGAGTGAAAAGAAAAAGAAAAGCAAAGTGAGGAAAGAAAAGATGATGTTGAAGAGGCACTTGTTGTAATTAATTGATAGTGAGGGTACATGAAAACCCTCTGTTTTGTGTCAAGTGTGTTGATGAAATGGGCTGTATGAAAGTAAACCAGCATGAATGGGAGAAAAAGAGAAAAGAGAGGAACAATGTCCATGAGTTGATGGGAATGAGTTGAAAAGGCGCTTAAGGATGCTAGCGACTATTATTGGCTAATCCAATATATACATACTAGATCCATAGCCCCGTTACAACCCATTAAAGTCCTACGTGATCCTATATTGCATTTCTTTATATTAGTGGAGTAATACACTAAGGGCAAGCCTATGGGTCATGACATAATGCATGTGAATTCTTTTGGGAGAGAGAGTGAAAATAATTTTTATATGCCCCTACTTGCATGTTTGTGTGTTGCATGAACAAAAAGGGGAAGTTTCTCTCGAGTTGTGAGGGCACATGCTTGATGAAAGACTGATTTTCGTGTCGGATTTCTTGATTAGCTGATTTGCATAAGTTTGCCGATATCAAGAATCAATTCTTAAAGTCTAGGAAGCCTTGATGTATTAAAGGTCATTGTATTGTACGACCAAGCATGTTTTCTTGATGATTTGCAAAAATTGAATAATCGGTATGGCCGTAGAGTAAATTGTTGCACCATAGTGACGAAGGTTGGGATGTAATTTGCATGATTTGTGTATGTGTTGTTCGAGGACGAACAAGGATTTAAGTGTGGGGTAAGTGATCTTGGGCAGATTTATATGCCCAAGTGATACTCAAACGTATCATTTTTACCTTGTTTGTTGTGCAATGTGTATATAATATCATCTAATTGGTAATAAAATGTGAATTTATACTAACCAACATGATTAGCATTTGTTTTGCAGGTAAATGTGATTTTTAGGAGCTAAAATGCATGTTGGAACTATGTCGGAGTTGGACTGGGATGCGAGCGTAGAAAAGACCCTGGAATGCATGATTTATAGGGGCTCCGCGATGGAGCCGTGCCACGCTACCATCGCGGTAGCACACTGCCTGGACATGAATTAAAATGGCAATTTCCAGTGTGCCTGCGCGTCAGCTCCGTAGCACGGAGAGAGGCCTCCGCGATGGCCTCCGTGCCACGTTGAGGCTAATTTACCGGACCCTGGAAATTCTAGTGAAGGTCCGCGTCCACGCCGTGTCACGGAGGCAGTGCTCCGCATTGGCCTCCGTGACACGTTGCTTGTTATTCTGGGAAAAATTTCCCACTAGTATAAATAGCACACTTAGGTTTATTTTAATTAGTTTTTAGTTTTTAGTTTTTGGAGTTTTTAGACTGAGTTCAGAAGTGGGAGAGCAGGAACGTGGGTTAGCAGCAGTTGAAGATTGGAAAAGCTAAGGGATTTCTTCTCTTCCTTTCTTCTTTCTATCAATTGTACGTATGATTTACACTCATTTTAGGATGATCAATCCAAGAATGAGTGGCTAATTCTCTTCCTTGCTGAGGTTTTGAACATGTGTAATGAATTCTGATTTTAATTGATATGGTTTTATTCTTCTTCTTTAATGTTGTTCTATTAATTCTTGTTTTTACTGCATTAGTGATTGGCCAACATTAATGTATATCTAAAAAGTCCAATTTCACTCGAGAGAGCAAGAAATTGGAAAGTTGTGAATTAATAGGGTATTGTTCTTAACTTGATTTGGGAAAATTGGGTTTTGATGTGCTTTCCTGATAGAAATATACTTGAAAGCCGTATTAGTCAATTTAGGAACCGGAATTGTAATGCTAGGTCATAAATTGCATTTGATCACAGAAATGTAGACGGATGGTTTATGATTCTAAAGTGAAATTAAATACGAGAGTTTTAATTTCTAGGCGAATGTTCTTGGCTAGCAACATGAAGAAGAGATTAACCAAATTATCATGATTATCAAGTTCATTACTTGTTCTTAACCTTGGCATGTTCACATCCATTGTCTGAATTCAAAAGTAAATAGTTGTTATTAATTGTAGTATATAGCTTAGAAACAAAAACTCAATTAACTATTGGTTACATTGTTGTTAGCATAATTAGAAGTTAAATAGAAATATAGTAAATTAGGCAATTTTACATATCTTGAGCCTCCTTGGATCGATACTTGGCTACTTAGCCACTTTATTACTTGTTTGACCACGTGCACTTGCGTGTCGGTTTTTAATATAAATTACCAACGAGCAGAACAACCGCGAACAACAAGGCCAACGTGTCACGGAGCCAACGCGGAGGCCCCTCCTCCGTGACATGCTGCCATTGCGGAGGGGCTCTGCCTCGGCTCCTTCCGCGATGGTTCGACAGGTTTCTCGTCCGATCTTTTCCCGGGCCTTTCTCCAGCACGTATGGCCTTCAAATATGCTTGACCAACGTGTGAATAGGTCATTTAGGTGCCGGGAATTATACGGGGTATAACACCATAGTTGTCTTTTCAGGCCCTCTTGGCATCTCTCTCTCTCAGATGCACCGCCTCCATCTGCTGGGCGTGCAACACTACCCGTGGAAAGTCAATATCCCGATGAAGCATGGCAATCCTTCAATCCTTGTCCAAATAGTCCGCCACTCCATGTATCAACTTTCTCACCTGAGCCCTCTAGTCAGCCACTAACAGTGGGGTGTATCTAGACAAATGGGTGAACTCCAAAGCATACTCCTGAACCGTCATCTTCCCTTGCTTCAGATTCACGAACTCTACTACTTTAATCTCCCTCAATTTCCAAGGGAAGAACCGATTCAGAAAAGCAATGTGAAACTCCTCCCAACCAATAGGACCTTCTTCCACGGCCCTACTATCCTTCCATTGCTTAAACCAGATGTGCGCGACCCCCTTCAACTGATATGAGGCCAAATCAGCACACTCCTCCCCAGTCACCCCCATTGTTTGAGTGATTTTCATAATCTCATTGATAAACACATGTGGATCCTCGTCCACCTTCGATCCAAGGAATTCAGGAGGGTTCATCCTTAAGAAATCTCTGACCCATGCTGCCGCCGCATTTTCATTTTGCGGGATATGCGGCACTGCCTACTGGTTGACCTGAGCGGTCAAGGCCTGCGCTAGCATCTGAATGGATGCCTGGAATTCAGCATAGGCAACCAGCTCCTGTGCATGGTGCTCCTGGACAAGTAGGGCTTGTTGGTGCCCGTCTCCGTTGCCATCTTCGTGGTCGTTTTCATTTTCATTCCTTCTACTGTTAACTCTGCGAGGAGCCATGATTCTGCAATCGTGAATAGCACGAGTTAGAAGGATAGGGAGACATTTTATCGCACAACATAGATGATGAAAGAAGGAACATTTTCAAAATGTCTCGTAGCCTCTTCGTCATAAGTGTGGCGCACTTCACACCAATGAAAAAGACTCTACTTAACGCGGATTTCAGACACCTTAGGACATTTCAAACCTATGGCTCTAATATTAAGTTTTTCATGATCCAACGTAGACCTGAATCATAACATGGGACAAGGAGCCCCAAGAGACTCCAAGTCGACCCATGGCATGAACATACATCTTACTTAATCCAATAAAGAGGAATACTCAACATAATAACATAGCGGAAGCATAATCATGAAATAACGTAGAAAATAAAACACACTTCATACATGACAGCTGAATACTACATATAGTCTGAAAGCCTCTAACATATCTGATGGGTTGATGGGACAACACCCTCAACTAACCCGACAAGTCCGAAAAACTGAACATAAAGGATAACTAATATCAACTGGTCCTCGGGAGATGAGGACTCACCACTGAACTAGATGGTAACTCTGGGAAACGAGCTAATGATGGTGCTCAGTCTGAAGGTTGGAGTCTGTATCATAAAATGATACAGCATGAAGTATACGGTCAGTATGTGGAATGTACTGAGTATGCAAGGTAAGTAAAACAAACATTTAAATTACATAAAGTTCATAAGAGTAGGATAACATGCTCATAACATAAATATCATAATGTAACATAAGGCTCAAGGTTTGGAAAACATTCGTAAATCAGTCATAATCATAATAATAGGAGAAAAACTTCATTAAACATGACTTGAGCCAAAATAATATAAACATCACCAATGCATAAATCATGAGGAAGAATGGGAGGACTCGTCATAGCCGACACCATCATGGTAGAGCCTTACATGATGCCCCAATTATCTTACTCAAGTGGGCAGAGCCGTCCCAGACTTTCCAGGCAAGGGATGTGTAGTATGTGATATCACGAAAGAGAGAGATCCATTAACATTGTAATGTATCAATATGAACCTACGATGGCACGCAGTTATGAGACATCGGCGTAGTCCTTTGAACGTCGGGCTACTCGGTGCTAGACACTACTCCCAAAAACATGCACATTAGGCTCGTATGTAAATCATAAACATCATTCATGAGATCCATGGACAAATAAATGTTAACATTATTGATCCCCATTTAAATACATGTTTAGCCATAAATCAAGGGCCCATGATTTGGCCAATGCCATAAAATCGATCAATCATGAAGTCCATGCATACTTATTAAAACATGTATATACTTAGTAATCATAAATTCATTATGAACATTGGAGTAAATCCATATCATAAACCATAAATCATGATGGGTTAAAGAACAGCAAAATCAAAGTAAAATCATAACTCGATTTATCATAGAACATGCATGATTTGGCAAAATTTTATAGAAATTTAAATCAATAATTTCATAATCGAATTAGTTATAAAATCTACCCATGATTCATAAAATATGATGTGATACATGAGAGAGACTAACCCGTCGATAAATCATGAGGACTTCATAAAAATTTGGGATAAAACCCCATAAGATTTTCAAATAGAATTTCATGAATTAGGAGAGATTGGGCATGGGTGTGAATGAATTCACCCACTCATCACCCTACATACCTAAGAGACTTGGATTCTATCACTTCCTTACTTCCCCAAGAGGAATGGAAGAACAATTAATGAAGAACCTTGGGGTTTTATGCTATATCACCCTTTACACCCTTGAACTTTGCATGCATAAGTTTTGAATAGGCTAGAATGACTTAACCCATCTTAATACACCCTGAAAATAGCTTAAAATGATGTAGTATAGGGCCTTAGGGCTTAGGACTGATGATAATACCCTTAATAAATTCACAGTTAAAAATTGACTGCCACTCCCAAAGAAGGACTGGACGAGTTGTTACCCAAGACCACGACTCGTGCATCAGTCATCGAGTTCACTATCCAATGATTCATCTAGGGCTTACCACGGGGGACTCTATGAGTTGTTACTAGTGTCCACAACTCGTGGTCACCACTCGTCATCCTCACTGCCAAAATTCTCAAACCATAAGCAACCGGCTGACCACGACCCATCCCACGAATCGTGGTGCCTGACCATGACTCATGGTGACCAACAGTAGTGTACACTACCAAGTTTTTCTTTTCCTTCCCATAGCCCTTGACAATGGCTGACTCAACGAGTCGTGGGATCTGACCATGACTCGTGGTCAAGCCCGTGGTGGCTTCCAATCTCCATTTCCAAAACTTAAGACCAAAACCTCACCACGAGTCACCTAACGACCCATTCTGTGAATAGGTGCAGATTTTCTAGTTTTCTCCATTTCAACTCCCGGGTCTGATCTTAGGGCTTCCGGGGCCTTACACCCCTCACGGCCTGGCCTTGCTCAACCCTGCTTCCAAGGCTTTTCCCACATGCGTCAAGCTCTCTTTACTCATCACAACCCACGTGTAGGCCTACTAACTGTTAAAATTTTACGGGGTGTAACAGGTCAGGTAGAGCGGACTATTGAGACTCTTGAGGATATATTGATAGCGTGTGTGATTGACTTCAAGCATAGTTGGGATGATCATTTGCCTCTCATCGAGTATGCATATAACAACAGCTACCATTCCAGTATTTAGATGGCTTCGTTTGAGACTATCTGTGGGCAGAGATGTAGATCACCTATTGGTTGGTTTAAAATCAATGAATCTGCGATGATAGATCTGGATTCCATCCATGAGGCTATGGAGAAAGTTCAGCTTATAAGGGATAGGTTGAAAATAGCTCAGAGTCGCCAAAAGTCCTATATAGATGTGAGGAGGAGGGAGCTTGAGTTCGAAGTTGATGATTGGGTTTCTAAAGGTATCTCCTATGAAGGGAGTGATGAGGTTCGAAAAGAAAGGAAAAATCAGTCCCTATTATGTTGGCCCATACTGGATTGTGAAACGGGTTGGTAAGGTAGCATATGAGTTGGAGTTTCCCTCAGAATTAGCTTCAATTCACCCAGTTTTCCATGTGTCGCTCTTAAAGAAGTGTTTGGGTGATCCAGTTCTGGTTGTTTCGGTGGACAATGTTGGTGTGAAGGATAGCCTTAGTTATGAGGAGGTTCCAGTGGAGATACTGGATCGTCAGGTTCGTAAGCTAAGAAATAAAGAAGTAGCTTCATTCAAGGTTTTATGGAGGAATTAGCATATCGAGGGAGCTACGTGGAGCCAAAGCAGATATGATGGCTAGATACCCACATCTATTCCCTTCCGACTCAATTTCATCTTGAGGTATCAGTTTTCTCCTTAGTACTCTATTCAGTTTCATGTTTAGATAATGTATCCCAGTTTCTTTCATATGAATGGATGTATGTGTGACTCAATTCGAAGTCAATCATTCCGTCAGTTTTCAACACGTATGTTTAGTATTTAAGTATGATAATTGTATTTCTCTACTCTTCTATATGATTTTCAACATTCGAGGATGAATGTTCCTAAGGGGAGATATTTTAATACCTCAAAAACCCTAAGATCAGATCCAGAAATTAAAATGGAGAAAATAGGATTTTCTACACCAGGTCACAAGACAAGTCCTCCAGTGACCCGTCAGGAACCCCACGAGTAGTTAAGTGATTCGTGGGGAGAGGCTAGGACTTGGTTGAAATTTTAAGTTTGAGGTGACCACGGGTGTGACCAGGAGTCATGGTTAGCAACACGAGTCATTGTGTGGTCCGTGGTCAAGGGTTGACTGAAGGATGAAATATTTAGACAGTTTACCTAACGACTTGTCACCACGAGTCATGGTCAACACCACGATTCATCGAGTGGGTCGTAGTCAGTAGTTGGTTGTTGGATATTTGTTTGGCAGTGCTCCTAATGGATGCCACCACGACTCATCGGGTACACCACGAGTCGTGGCGTCCCCCGTGGTAACCCCCAAGAGAATTTTGGCAGTGAAGGTGACGAGCGGTGACCACGAGTCATGGTCACTGGTAATGATCCATCCAATCCCTTGTTAGGACTGGCAATAAGTTTTTCCTTGCGAATTTATTAAGGGCTTTTCCGTAATTTCTAATCTCCTAAGGCCTAAACTACGTCATTTTAAGCTCAGAATAGAGTCTTTTAAGAAGGATTAAGTCATTCTAAGCCTATCCTAATTCATTCATGCAAGCTTAGAGGTTTGAGAGGTGATCAAGGCTAGTTCTTCAAAGTTTTTCCTCAATTTTCTTTGGGCAATCAAGGAAGTGGTGAAATCAAATCCCTTCAGGTATGTAAGGCTATGAATGGGTGCGATTGTCCACACCCATGCCCAATTCCCTCTCAATTCATGGTGTTCTAATTGATGATTCCATGGGGTTTTCACCCAATGCATGAATTCCTAAATTTGAATCATGGGTATGATCTAAGCATGTTTTAAATGATGAATTATGATTAATGGGCAGATTTTACAATGTTTTAAATTATAAATTATGTTTTCAAGTTTTCTAAACTATGATGCCCATCCATGAATGTTCATGAAAGTTGAGATATATGAGATATGTATTCAAGTGTGATGAGATGTTTATGAAGAAAGTATGATTTCAAAATACCCATGTCTATGTTCATGTTTTCAAAGTGAATTAAGTTGATTTCAAGCATGTTAAGTAATGGCCAAGCCCATATGATCAAGTATGTTTTTATGATTTCATGAAACAGCTTACCAAATGATTTTGGAGTCAAGACTCCCAATTATGTTCAGCTTATTGTATGGTTTGAGACAAGGCTCCTTATGTTACGAATTTAGATTATGTATGTATGTTATTATTCAGCGGGCAAGCGGCAGTCCGCGGATTGCTCCTGCGACTCGTCGGTGCTTCGCCGGAACTATTGGTTCTTTAAATGATGTTTGCTTACCCTTGTTTCTCAGTTCACCCTTAGACTAGTTTATGTTATTTTAATTTCCTCTTGGAATAGTTGTCACTAACATCATCCTTGCATAAAAACCATGTCTTCATCCAGAAATACAGGAAAAGGAAAGGCCTCTGCCTCATCTTCTAATAAGGGCAAGGGCAAAGCAAAGGCCGCTCCACCGCATGCCAACATCAAGGAGGCAATCCTTTTTTGTGTCCCTAACATACAAGAGCACTATGTCATCTGTCAAGGCCGATCCATCAAAGTGGAGAGGCGGTTTGACTTGGAAGGATTGAGGGGTGATCTTCCCAACATCACCGCCCAATTCACAGAAAAGCAATGGAATGCATTTGACAACCCTCTCCTGTCTTACTACCCCAGCTTGGTGATGGAGTTCTACGCCTCATACCAGGCTCGACAAGATAGCATGCAGCATCAGGCAAGGTCAATGACTTTCCATGCCAACCGTCAGTGATGCTAAGGGGGGTGGAAGTTGACATTACCCCAGCGGCCATCAACTCCTTATTTTGGGAAGACGAAGTTGAATCCATTACGAAGTATATGGCCCAGGTAGTTGATATGAAGGATCAGTTTTCTTGGGTAGCTCGCATTACTGTTGTTGACACCCCTCTCTAAGCCTAAATGGGTGGCGAAATCTCTCAACACGATTTGAAGTTCAAGGCCAAGCTGTGGCTGGATTTTATTTATGCCTGGATCATCCCCTCCAAAATGAGTAGAGGGTCAGTTTAGAAACTGCTATTCTTATTACCTGCATCATGACTGGAGTCCCTATTAACTTCAGGGAAATTATTGCTCAGCAAATAAAGAAAAAGGCTCGACAGTCCAGCACTTTAATGCCCTACAATGTCCTGATTTCCCATCTTTGCTCACAAGGTGGAATGTCTCTATTCCCTGATGAAACCCCTTACGTTGCCTTAGGAGTGATAGCCATCGATCAAAAGAGAGATGCCGAGGCACCGGCAATGAAAAGAAAAATGTTGCAAGCCTTTGGAGTGCAGGAAGGATCCCTTTCCCATGGGTCAAACCAATCACCACGAGCCCCAAAATCAAACATGCCCCAGCCAGAAATACCAGGCCAGGCACTAGGCTACATGCCTCAGCGTGGATCATCTCCCCTCTACAATCCTATCAACCAAGTGGTCTCCACATACTTGTGGAGATGACAAACTCTCATGAAAGCCAACTTCAGAGATTGGCTAACAGCCTTCCCGCACTCATTGCCCAAACTATCAAAAAGGAGCTCAAGTCGTTATATGAGAGTGTCACCACGCTATGCAAAAAGGTGGATACGGTTGAAGGGGCAGTCACCTCCCTCCGAACTGAGGTACATGAGTGAAAGAATCGGACTTCCATAGAAGTGCTAGATATGAGTGCCTTGGATCCTGCAATGGCTTCTCCTTCCTCAGTTCGGGGTCCTATTGATAATCTCTTCGAGGGCCTGGGAGATGATTTTACTGGGCTAGGTAAGGCAAGTGGCGGTGGTGTAGGTGATGCAGAGGCTGATGATGAAGAAGAATGACCCACTCAGGGAGTTTCTTGTCCCTTTCCTTTTTGTATATTTACATTGGGGACAATGTACTCTCTTAAGTGGGGGGAGGGATAAGGGCAATTGATGATGGGGTCAGGGATGGATGTTTCTTTGGTTGTTTTTATGTTTTTGTTTTGAAATTGATTAAGTACAACCTTTGTTGGGCTATTGTTTTCTTTTGATGATTGCCCTTGTCGGGTGTGTTTTGTTTTGAAAAAATGAATAAATGACTTGGTTTAGTTTTTATGGTTGATGGTTAGTGATCAAATGGGGTCTTTGTTTTGAATTGCGAAATTTTGCATGAAATGACCCCAAGTCTTGTTCCTTTTTTGCCCTTGTAAACAATAGTGTAGTAATTAAAACTCCAAGGGTTTTCTTTATACCGCGGTTCTTTCCTGAGGAGCATCCTTTTGTTTTTGTTTATTTTCTTTGTCGAACCGGGTTTGCATTTTCTGATCATAGATTGAGTGGCAACATTCTTAAGGGAAAAGGCCATGTTGTTTTGAGTCTTTTATGTAGTTGTTTTGAGAGGCACCACTGAAAAAATTATTGAAATGGAATTTTAAAATGAGGGCATGAAAATGAAGATAATGAGCAAGTGTTGGCACCGTAGCATAGCATTCTTTGTCATACATTATAAATTCTTTACTTGACTAATGATGCTTGCCTGCTTTGATGTCCTAACTTAATATCATGTGTTGAGAATGACTCTTGTAGACCCTTTAAGGGTGATTCCTTGTGTAGTGAGGAAATTTTTGATGAATCTCATGCATAACATCTCATCTAGAACTTACTCTAAATGTGAGTCAAGGAAAAATCCTAGATGTAGTTGCGTCGAGAACATGGGTTTAAGCTTTCCTTTGTCTAGTCACTTCACCCATATACTCTCCTTGAGCATTAATCCTTGTTAGCCAACGTTGAGTCTTAGACCCTTGCTTTGGCAACCACATTACAAGCCTTAAGACCGTTCTTAATACATCTCTTTGGCATCCATTCTCCTTAAATGCTAGTGACAAGACAGTGATGAAATGAGGCTTTAAGCCTAAGAAAGAGGGAGTGATTGAAAAATGAGAAATGAGGCAAAAGCCTAAGTTTGGGGGTGTGCAAAAGGGGAAGATAAGAATTTCTGTTTGAGGGGGCATCATGTTGTGTCAAAATACACCAAAGGATAAATCAAAAAGAGAAAAATAATTTGTGTGAACCAGTGCTTCCTCTTCAGGTGATAAGGCTAGTTGTGCAAGTCAAAGGGATTATAAGGAGGGTTCTTAAATAAATGAAAGTTAGAAATAAGGAAAGAAGTGAAACAAGTGAAGTGAGTGGAAGGAGTTGATGTGAGGTATGTCCACAAAAAGCATTAAGGAGGATCTAGTCACTACAACCAAATTTTTATCCTACCCTTACCCCGAGCCTACATCATAACCCGCAAGCCCTAAATGATTCTAAGTGCAGCTAACTATACATTAGTGGTGAATTACATGAAGGGCAAGTGTATGAGTCAAGTATGTGCATGAAGATTTCTTTTGGAAGAGTGAGTGTGAGTGTCTCTTCCAAATAATCCCTTGTGTGCATTCAAATGATCACATGACAAAAAGAATAGGGATTCTTCTTTCGATGAGTGGCATCATTCCTCTTTGGGGGCACAAAGGCATTCAGAGTTAATGTGGGAATTGGGCATGAGGAGTGCAAACTCTAAGGCAAGCCTTGAATGTGCACTGATTATAACTTGAGATGCCATGTGTATTTCATGGTTGAGCAATGCCCTTATTTTACTAAATGAATCCTTTCATGAACTTTGTTGGTGGAAAGTGGTAGCCTATCTGAAACATCTTCATTGTTTTGGTCTCTTGGGGTATCTTTTTCTCTTTTTCGGTGATTTTGGTGAGCATATTTTTGGGTTGACATAGTTCAGGTGATTGGTGATGTTTAATTTTGTATAGACGTGGCATATTTTTCAGTGAATGAGTATGATTACTTAAGGACAAGAAATGGTCCAAGTTTGGGGGTTTGATGAGTTGGTAATCTACCAACTCATTAGGCTCTTAAACTTGAGTTTTTGCTTAGTTTTTGAGTTAATAATATGGATTTTATGTCCTTTTTTGATTTTGTTGTGTATAGATGACTAAATGTGTAGAAGAGAGCAAAAATGGAGTAAAAAAAAAGTGAGAGCAAATCGACGGTCCACCGATGAAAGCTGGCCAAAGGCCGATTATCACCGCCTATGAGGAATAATGCCACCAGTGAATCGCGAGTTGCCATCGGCACTCACCGGTCCAGTCTCTAAAAGATACCCAAGTTTCTAGGAAGCAGCATAAAGATCCAGAGGTTCACGGATTGGTATCAGCTTAACGCCGGATGAACGGTCGATGCTCACTAGAGTTGAGTGAGGGCCCAGATAAGACACCCGGCGATTCACGAATTGGGATCGGCGAACCGCCGGTGTCTCCACCAATTTCAGAATGGTGCTCAGGGGTATAATTATCCAACACGGGAAGAGAGATAAAAATTACCCTACTTTTCAAGATATAAATAACAGATAAATTAATGTGTATTGATATATAGAGAAAGACACAGAAAGATAGAGAGATATAGATAGAGAGAAGAGCATATATCACATCATTGTTTCCCTTTTGAGCTTCAGAACATTCTCTTAGCAAAGATAGGGAGATTTTGACTAGTAAATTTGGAAAAGTTACTCTTCTCTATTTCTTCTATGTAATAGTAAGTTTCAGCCATTGTTGGAGACTATTTTGTGAATTTGATTTTACTACTCTTGCTATTAAATTCAATGATGTTATTGATGAATGTGCTTTTGAATTTCTTAATCATGAGTAGCTAAATCATTAACTAGAGGTGCGTGATGATGAATACTTAATTAGAGTGGGTATTGCTAGAGTCATCTCCATATTGTTTAAATAAGTGTAAATCTATTAGATTCTCTTCAATCTATAAAGGAAGATCCATTAATTATGATATGCATCTATTTATTCTTGCTTGATTGTTGTTTGTAAAAGAATAATTAAGTATTGAAATAGAATTTAATAGTGGGTATGGATAAGAGATTGTGAAATTGGGCTAAAAATAGCTAAAATTGTAGTCTCATTCCTTATTAGCAGCTAATAGCTAGAAATTAGTGCAGCTGCTAATCCAAATCTAATCGGGTTGAGCTAAATCATGGCTAGAGGTTTGACAAAACTCTAGTAAGAGGTAGTTAGAAGGCTGAAAAGCTGTAATTACCCACTTCCCGAGATTATTTACACTTGTTGAACTCATAAGATGGCCTAGCATGTCCCGATCTAGTTAGTATATCATCTAAACCAAACCTCTAGTCTTTCACGCTCTTGTTAACAACTTTGTTGATCTTGCTGTTCACTCCACTAAATCATCAAATACAATTTAGTACAAATTTTACTTCCCCCCAATTTTATTTGTTTTTATGTTAACTCTACATGGTGCAAGCTAACTTCAACTTCTCAACCAACACTTGTAACTATCATTCACTAGTCCTTGTGGGATTTGAACCCGACACTCGTCGGGTTACTTGTTTTGATACTTTGGCCGTGTATATTCTTTGCATGAAGAATATATATTGGACGTTATCAAAAAAGGAGCCATTGTCGGGGACCAACGCTTGATATTCTGGTGTTGATTGTTAAGTTATAGTTTTGCATCGTAGCTTTGACATGAGTTTGATGTGTTGTTAGGATCTTACAACCACATGAGTTATCACTCCCAAGCAGGGGATAGCTCAGTGGAAGGTAACATAGAGCAAGATGAGGATAATCCGGTGATGCCGGAAATTGTGGGAGTCATTCGCCTACCACCGACGATGGGGAATGCGGTATTTCATGTCACAAGCACCATGCTGCATTTGTTGCAATGAAGGGACTCTTTGTCGGGAAACCAAGTGAGGACATAAATCGGAATTTGAGAAACTTCTTGGAGATATATCAGCCCTTCAATATTACAAATATTAGTGAAGAGTCAATCAGGTTGAGACTCTTTCTTCTCACCGACGGGGGAAGCAACAATGTGGCTGGAGGAACTCCCTCTGGGTTGTATTACATCTTGGAAAGAGTTAACCGAGGCTTTCTTGGATTATTTGTTTTCCTCCATCAAAGGTGCTGCAGCTGAGCGACGACATCACAAATTTCAGGCAAGAACCGGGAGAGCCTTTGCATGAGGCATGGTTAAGGTTCAAAAAGAAGGTTTGTCTTTGCCCAAATCATGGACTGCCAGATGGAGTGCTTGTCCAAAGCTTTTATAGGGCCTTTGATTCCATCAACATGTTCGTGGCTAACAACCCTAGCTGGTGGTTCTATCATGGATCAAACATATGGGTTGGCCAAAGCCCTTCTAAACAGAATGACAAAGACCAATAGGGTTTGGCACACACGAGAAACAAATGTGTCTACCCATGAGATCAGCTCAAGTGCCTTGGCAGGTGAATTGTGAAAAAGGGATGAAGAGCGGGATGAGAATATTGCCAAGATGATGATACAGCTGGAGTTGATGAAGAAACATGTAATGGGAAAAGGGCCCAAGGTGGTAAATGTTGTGGGACTGCAAGGACCCTTGCAATATGATGGAGAATCGTCACCTCCAAGATATAAAGAAGAATGTCAATAGATGGGCAACCAAATGGGAGGTCCTCGACCTGGATTCCAAGGAGCAAACCAGGGCCCATGGTGCCCAAGGGATGATAATCAAGGTTGGAGAAATCGTGAGCCGCAGGGATGGCCCGAAAGAAATGAAAGGTGGGATAGTAGGGAGCCAAATCAAAAGGGTGATCGCTATCACCGAAGTTCTAACCCTTATGTTCCCCCTTTAAAAGTTGGGAACTCCCACAGTCACCTGGGTGTGAGTGACGCGGGTAACTCAAAAATTGAAGAAATGCTATCTAGAGTTCTAAAGAAAGTGGAGTCAACCGAAAGCAGGTGTCAAAGAATTAACAGGGGAGGTGTCTAACCTTGCCCAAATAGTGAGTTCATGTTCAGCCTCTATCAAGCATTTGGAGACCCAAATGAATCACTTGTCGGCTCAAATGAACCCCCATATGAAGGAAACGCTTCCTAGTGACACAATGCCGAATCCAAAGAAAGATAGTCAATGCATGGCTATTGTCACTAGGAGTGGCAAGGTGATTGGTGATTCACGGTTAAAGCCCAAAGAGGCGAATGACCCAAAATCGAATGAGGAAGATGAAGTCGACAAAATACCAATGACTCCAAGGAGAAAGGAAAAGATTGAAGAGAAAGGAGAGGGGAAGGATGATGAAATCCTCTCACATGCTGATAATGATGAGGTGGGTATGAAGGCCCCAATTGATGACAAGGTTGAATCAAGAGTCTCACCTCCTTATCCATAACGTTTGGCCAAGAAAAAGAAGGATGACCAGTTCAAAAAAATTGTTGACATGTTTAGCAAGTTGTCCATAAATATATCATTAGTGGATGCTCTTCTCCAAATGCCAAGATATGCAAAGTTTATGAAAGAATTACTGAAGAAAAAAAAGGTGGTTGATACAGGTAATGGGGGAGAAAACGCACCATTGTAGTGCGATGATGATAAGTAACCTTTCCCCCAAATGGGAAGACCCAGGAGATTTCACAATCCCCTGTACAATTAGGATATGTGTGTTTAAAAAAGATCTATGTGATCTTGGTGTTAGCATAAATTTAATGCCCCTGCTCATTTTCACGAAATTGGGACTCGGAAGCATAAAGCTGACGTCGATGAGGTTGCTCATGATAGATAGGTCCATAAAAAGACCGGTGGGGGTGTTAGAAGATGAGTTGGTAAGAGTGGATAAGTTTATCCTACCTACTGATTTTGTTATCCTTGATTGCGAAATGGATGTGGAGGTTCCCATTATTTTGGGAAGACCGTTGTTAGCTACGGGGAGAGCCGTGGTGGATGTAGAGCTCGGGGAGCTAAAATTTCGAGTTGGAAGTAAGGAAGTCACCTTCAAGGTGTGTCCATCCGCTAAAACGCCCATGAAAGCAAGGTAATTGGAGTTCTGCAAAATGAGGAGGAGGAAAAGGGATTGGAGCTAAAGGAGATGGAGTCAGAGGATGATCCATCGGAAAAGAGGTGTTGAATAAGATCTACGTCATGCCACAATGTTAACTAAGGTGCTTCTTGGGAGGCAACCCAAGTGTTTAGTAAATTATTTTATGTTTTTGTTGTTTTTTGTAGGAACTATGAACAAAAGAAGAAACAAACCATATACAGAGGGACGGCGCTGAATCGGTGAGTCACCGATCCAAAAGCGCAAATCGTCCTTCAAGATAAGTGCAAAACAGAAGGCTAGGGCTTGGATCATATGACTAGCGGATCCATCGGCGAACCACCGAAGCGAAACCATGGACCGCTAGTGGGTTGCCGATGTAACACAAAAGACCTGAAGCTTGGGCACCTAAGCGGCAGGTCACCGCGAATCGTCGATCCAATCAGTGAACTGCTGGTGGGTCGCCGACTGAGAAACAGAAAACTGGGCACAAATACCCAGCAGAGGAGAATTATAGCGGCGGAACACCGGTATGATTCAGCAAATCTCCGAAGTAGCACCGGTCGAGGTATGAATTTATCTCAAAATGGAAATTAAAACTCGAGCCCACCAAATCTCAAATACCTGATAAGCCGCCCTATTCTACAAATATTCCCTTAGTTACCCTTTTCACCATTTTTCCATTATATTTTTGTCTCTCCGTTATCCAACATTCCCACTTCCCCATATTTCTCTTTTTTCAACCTTTCCACTTTCCTACCTTTACACCTTCCCACTTCCCAACAACACACCAACATTAACTCTCCACCTTCCCCTCAACCTATCAATCTTCCACCTCTCACCTATAAAACCCTCTCCATCCTTTCACTAACACACTCACTTCACTCACAATTCCTTCCTCCACTACACATCCTTTGAAGTGCCATTGTTGAGAATTCTCTAAGCTTTTGCAGCTCAAGTGTGCAAGTAGTCCTACACTGTGGTAAAAGTTTCCTTACCCTTGTCTTGATTTTTTCAATGGTTCTTGATTCTTTTAGTGTTAATTCTCCCTTTCCCTTTCCTATTGATCTCATAAATATGCTCTGGTTGCTAAAAAGAATGGGGAATATGTGTTTTACGTATGTGAAATTTTGAAATGGGTGAAGTTTAAGTAACCCAATCAAAGTGAAATACAACGTTTTGCCCGATGATAAACCGGGTGAAGCCATTCTTAAAGGCAAACCATCATGAGATTGTGTTAAAATGTTGTAGTGGTAATTTTATCATGTTGTGTGTGGGTGTGTGTTAATCGGTGCCTTTGATTTGTTTAAAGTCAATTTTGGGAAGACAGGGTTCGGCGATTCGTCGGTCAGGATTCGGCGAATCGCCGATGGAATGCCGGTTCACTTCTAAAATTGGCTTCAAGCCACTGAGTGGATCTCGCGTTACATCGGTGGTTCACGAATTTATACCGGTGATTCGTCGCCTAATCGCTGGTATACCCTTCAGTTGCCCAATTTTCTATTATGCATCAGCGGGCAAGCGGCGGTCCGCGGATTGCTCCTGCGACTCCCGATGCTTCTCTGGTACTGTTGGTTCTTTAAATGATGTTTCCTTACCCTTGTTTCTCGGTTCACCCTTAGATTAGTTTTCGTTATTTTAATTTCCTCTTGGAATAGCTGTCACTAACATTATCCTTGCAAAAAATACATCTTCATCCAGGAATACAGGAAAAGGAACGGCCCTCGCCGCATCTTCTAGTAAGGGCAAGGGCAAAGAAAAGGCCGCTCCACTGCATGCCAACACCAAGGAGGCAATCATTTTTTGTGTCCACAACATGCAAGAGCACTATGACATATGTCAAGGCCGATCCATCACAGTGGAGAAGCGATCTGACTTGGAGGGATTGAGGGGTGATCTTCCCAACATCACCGCCCAATTCATAGAAAGGCAATGGCATGTATTTGCCAACCCTCTCCCGCCTTACTACCCCAGCTTGGTGACGGAGTTCTAGCCACATATCAGGCCAGACAAGATAGCATGCAGCACCCGGGCAAGGTCGATAACTTTCCATGCCTGTCGTTAGTGATGCTAAGGGGGGTGGAAGTTTACATTACCCCGACAGTCATCAACTCCTTGTTTTGGGAAGACAAAGTTAAATTCGGTACAGAGTATATGGCCCAGGTAGCTAACATGAAGTATCTGTTTGCTTGGGTAGCTCGCATTATTATTGTTGACACCCCTCTCTAGGCCTCATTGGTGGCAAAATCTCTCACCACGATTTGAAGTTCAAGGCCAAGCTGTGGCTGGATTTTATTTGTGCCCAGATTATCCCCTCCAAAAATGAGTAGAGAGTCAGCTTAGAAACTGCTATTCTTATTGCCTGCATCATGACTAGATTCCCTTTTAAATTCGAGGAAATTATTGCTCAGAAAATGAAGAAAAAGGCTCGACAGTCCAGCACTTCAATGCCCTATGTCATCCTGATTTTCTAGCTTTGCTCACAAACTGGAGTGCCTTTGTTCCTTGATAAAACCCCTTTCGCTGCCCTATGAGTGATAGTCATCGATCAGAAGAGAGATGCCGAGGCACCGACAATGAAAAGAAAAATACTGCAAGCCTTTAGAGTGCAGGAAGGATCCCTTAAATGTCAGGCTAGGCGTCAGGCGACATGCCTCAGCGTGGAGCATCTCCCCCTCTGCAATCCTCTCAACCAAGTGGTCTCCACAGACTTGTGGAGATGACAAACTCTCACGAGAGCCAACTTCATAGATTGACTAAGAGCCTTCCCGAACTCATTGCCCAAACCATCAAAAAGGAGCTCAAGTTGTTATACGAGTGTCACCACGCTATGCAAGAGGGTGATGCGGTTGAAGGGGCAGTCACCTCCCTCCGGACTGAGGTACATGAGTGGAAGAATTAGACTTCTAAAGAAGTGTCAGATATGAGCGCCTTGGTGCTGCAATGGCTTCTCCTTCCTCAGTTTGGGGTCTGATTGATGATCTCTTTGAGGGCCTGGGAGATGATTTTACTGGGCTAGGTAAGGCAAGTGACGGTGGTGTAGGTGATGTAGAGGCTGATGATAAAGAAGAATGACCTACTCAGGGAGTTTCTTGTCTGTTTCCTTTTTGCATATTTACATTGGGGATAATGTACTCTCTTAAGTGGGGGAGGGATAAGCGCAGTTGATGATGGGGTCAGGGATGGATGTTTCTTTGGCTGTTTTTATATTTTTGTTTTGAAATTGATTAAGTACAGCCTTTGTCGGGCTGTTGTTTTCTTTTGATGATTTATGATTGCCCTTGTCGGGTGTGTTTTGTTTTAAAACAATGAATGAATGACTTGGTTTAGTTTTGATGGTTGATGGTTAGTGATCAAATGGGGTCTTTATTTTGAATTGTGAAATTTTGCATGAAATGACCCCAAGTCTTGTTCCTTTTTCTCCCTTGTAAATAGTAGTGTAGTAATTAAAACTTCGAGGGTTTTCTTTATACCGCGGTTCTTTCCCCAGGAGCATCCTTTTACTTTTGTTTATTTTCGTTGTCGAATCGGGTTAGGATTTCGTTGAGTGGCGACATTCTTAAGGAAAAATGTTATGTTGTTTTGAGTCTTTTATGTAGTTGTTTTGAGAGGCACCATCGAAAAAATTATTGAAATGGAATTTTAAAATGAGGGCATGAAAATGAAGATAATGAGAAAGTGTTGGAATCGTAGCATAGCATTCTTTGTCATACATTGTAAATTCTTTTCTTGACTTATGATGTTTGCCTGCTTTGATGTCCTAACTTAATATCTTGTGTTGAGAATGACTCATGTAGACCCTTTAAGGGTGATGCCTTGTGTAGTGAGGAAATTTTTGATGAATCTCATGCATAACATCTAGTCTAGAACTTGCCCCAAATGTGATTCAACGCGAAATTCTAGATGTAGTTGCGCCAAGAACACGAGTTTAGGCTTTCCTTTTTCTAGTCACTTCACCTATATGCCCTCCTTGAGCATTGATCCTTGTTAGCCAATGTTGAGTTTTAGACCCTTGTCACACCCCGCCTTGGGAGGCATGACTGGCACCTAATGCCACACTGGGATCTGGACTGACCTGGCACACTTTTGGTGCATGCCTGTAACTTAGTTCAAGAAAACGACAGGCAATATCTTGGCCGAAAATACAGCCTCTGGCCGACAAGGCCACCTATAAAGGAAGACATCTAACCATCAACAATGCAATAACAGGGATCCTATGTAGGCCGACAAGACCATCATGCTATCTAGTTATAACATAAAGGAAAAATAAGCAGCTATACTAGGTCCCATACGGCCAACACCTAAATAAGACATGCATGGGCCCCACACGGCCAACAATAACTAAATAGTCTGCAAGCCTCTGAGAATACAAATAGTGGTCGGGACAGGGCCCCGGCCTACCCAAATACTTTGTAAATAAAAAAATTGTACTTTCTACAACCTGGCAGCTCCAAATGAAAGGAATTGGCCGACGTGCTGACTCTAAACAGCTGCTAATGGAGATTCTGAACTCAGTCTGTCTAACCTACAAGCAAGTATGCAGCGCCCCATAGTTGGGCGTCAGTACAATGTGTACTGAATATGTAAGGTAATAAAAGAAGCTGAGTAAGATTGATAAAAATTGAAAGTGAACAGTAATAAGGGCCAGAAGTTAACCTATAAGCTTTCCTTTCCATAACCTGCATCTAGTAAGTCACTACATGTGTATGAGCTGAAACTGTATGACTACTCATTCATAAGCTATAATTGGCAGACAAATTTACAAACAAGAACTTAACCTGACCCCCATTAGTCGGGAAGGTGCAAGCAACATAGAAATAACCTACCTGGGCCCCCATAAGACTCGACAGGTGCCAATCAATCTATATACCCCTATTGGTACCCTGTAGACTCTACAAGTAACTGTATCTGTATTTGAGCCATCTGGTCTCCTGTAACTGTATCTGTATCTGAGCTGTCTAAACTGTGTAGCTGGACCCCGAGCCTTGGCTCGACTATGGGTCATAATGTAATCTCTAATGTCTGGGCCCCGGGCCTTGGCCCGACTATGGGTCATAATGTAATCTCTGATATTTGGACCCCAGGTCTTGGCCCAACTATGGGTCATAATATGACTGCTCTATCTGGATCCTAAACCTTGGCTCGACTATGGATCATACTGTAACTGTTGTAGCTGGATATGGCCCTTATGGCCTCTATCTGGTGTGACTCAATACGGCCCACACGACCTCAGTCTGCTTGAACTCAATATGGCCCTCATTGCCTCAATTTGCTAGAACTCAATATGGCCCTCACGTCCTCAATCTGATGGGACTCAATATGGTCCTCTATCTGATCCTTTCGGACATCATACTGCCCCTACAAGCATGGCACTATAGGCAATATCATATAACAATCCACGTTACAAGGAAAAACCCAATCTATTTGGGGCTAACTCTGGCGAGGGTTACTATGTCATCACTGTCGTCTCAACTCTATTCGTAATAGCTAACCATAATAGGCTTATTCTAGAATACTGGCCCTCTACATAGAACAACTGTGGGGCTGCTACTAATCGAATATGTTCTTGAGCAGTCCTCCCTAACCCCCCATAGGTTTCTTATTGTAACTCTTGGCCTGGGGTAATACCGTAATACTGTGGTTCTAGTCCCTAAGACACTAACTGAGTCTGTTCAGATTTTGTATGGCTTCTCTAGGCAATTTCTAACCTCGTAAGTGTGTTTATCTGGGCCTAGCCATTCCTGGCAACATGTACCTGAATATCTGATAAGAGTAGGCTGGGGCGTTGGCCCCATATCTAGCTACTAACAAAACTTTCCCCCTTAGGGTATCTACTGCTCTATCAAGTTAGTACAACTAAGGTGGTGCCCTGAGTGACCTGTATGATAAGCCCCACGCCGACTGAAACTAACTGTCACTGGCAATGACCACTATATGGCGGACTGACCCTCAGTTCTATAGGCAACTCTAGTGCCACTGCCTCGGGGGTAAGGCCATACTAACATAATTCTGGCCCTAGAGGTGTCAAGGTACACCAACGGTCTCTGGACAAGCTCTACTGACAATATAGGGGCCGAACTGATAGTTATATCGCCCGGCTGTGCCTATGCTTCTCAACTTACTAACTCAGGCCCAACTATTTTATCCACAAACATCTGAAGCCTAGGCATAGCAGAAAAACACCGTTTCTGCTAACACCGTTTCTGCTAACTCAGTGAACACAAGGGCAGAGGAATTTCTATGACGTTTCTAGCGTGAGTCACCCTTAACCTCTTCTTTCCCAATGAGGGATACTGTAATATACTCCTATTATGCTTTCTAGTAGCTAGCCACAACATATGTAATCATAATCTACTGATAGCAGCTAATCACGACATACGTGGGTCTTATATACTAGCGACAGCTAATTACAAAAAGTAGAATCATTATCTATGCTCAGAAACATAAGATGTATCATTGTACGACGAGAATAACTTGAAAAAGGAATAATCCATAACATACCTCGAATGTTGATCCTCGTTTAACTGATTAGTTCCAACCTAAAGCCAGCAGTTCCACTCTACTGCAGTCCTTATACTGAGAGAATAAGGCTAGTTTCAATTCTAAATTCGGCCAATAATGATATCTTTCAATAATAATATCAACTATAATTTAACTCTGAATAACTCAGTGAAAACCCATAATTTCTCGAGAGTTCAGAAGGGAGAAATGCTTACCTGATGCCTGTGGCCATTTAGGATTCAATTTGAAGCAATTCCGACAATCTTTACTCGGCGGATTTCTGGTTTGCGGAGAGAATTTGCTAGGAATAACTCCATAGTAATGCTTCCTGTAGGCTTAGAACTTGTTACCTGAGGTTAATTTGAGATTGGACGGTGTTTGGTAGCGTAATTAGATGAAAAATCAACGAAACTTGCATGCCCTCCCTATCTCCGCCCTGGGTATCATTTGTGAAATGTCCTAATTTAAGTGAAGGGCTTATATATATAATTGGTGGTGGCAAGGGGGAATGCGGCGTGCCCCCCGTCGCTCTGCCACCAGGGTGCGACGCGCCAGTCATTGCGGAGGAGGGAGGTCCGTGACGCGTCAACCCTAGCAGCCTGCCTCCAGCCTCTTTCCTCCTACTTGCTTAATTACTCACTCACGCATTCATTCCCCGAGCCCTTCTCCATATGCGTCATACTCAAAAACTCTCGACATATGTACAAACTCATCAACTAAACAAGAGGGACTTTACGGGGTGTAACAACTCTTTCTTTGGCAACCACATTACAAGCCTTAAGACCGTTCTTAATGCCTTTCTTTGGCATCCATTCTCCCTAAATGCTAGTGAAAAGATAGCGATGAAATGATGCTTTAAGCCTAAGAAAGTGGGAGTGATTAAAAAATGATAAATGAGGCAAAAGCCTAAGTTTGGGGGTGTGCAAAAAGGGAAGATAAGAATTTCAGTTTTAGGGGGCACCACATTATGTTAAAATGCACCAACGGATAAATCAAAAAGAGAAAAATAGTTTTTGTGAACCGATGCTTCCTCTTGAGGTGATAATGCTAGTTGTGAAAGCCAAAGGGGGTATAAGGAGGGTTGTTAAATAAATGAAATTTAGAAACAAGGAAAGAAGTGAAACAAGTGAAGTGAGTGGAAGGAGTTGATGTGAAGTATGTTCACAAAAAGCATTAGGGAGGATCTAGTCACTACAACCAAATTTTTATCCTACCCTTACCCCAAGCCTACATCATAACCCGCAAGCCCTAAATGATTCTAAGTGCAGCTACTTTACATTAGTGGAAAATTACATGAAGGGCAAGCCTATGGGTCAAGTGTGTGCATGAAGATTTCTTTTGGGAGAGTGAGTATGAGTGTCTCTTCCAAAGAAGAATGTGAGTATAATTTTGGGAGAGTGAGTATAACTTCTTAATCATGAGTAATTATTGATGAATGTGCTTTTAAATTTCTTAATCATGAGTAGCTAAATTATTAATTAGAGGTGTGTGATGATGAATACTAAATTAGAGTGGGTATTGCTAGAGTCATCTCCATATTATTTAAATAAGTGTAAATCTGTTAGATTCCCTTCAATCTATAAAGGAAGATCCATTGATTATGATATGGGTCTATCTATTCTTGCTTGATTGTTGCTTGTAAAAAAATAATTAAGTATTGAAAGAGAATTTAATAGTGGGTATGGATAAGAGATTGTGAAATTGAGCTAGAAATAGATAAAATTGCAGGCTCATTCCTTATTAGCAACTAATAGCTAGAAATTAGTGCAACTGCTAATCCAAATCTAGCTAAAGGTCTGACAAAACTCTAGTAAGAGGTAGTTAGAAGGCTGAAAAGCTGTAATTACCCACTTCCTGAGATTATTTACACTAGTTGAACTCATAAGATGACCTAGCATGTCCCGATCTAGTTAGTATATCATCTACACCACACCTCTAGTCTTTCACACTCTTGTTGACAACTTTTTTGATCTTGTTGTTTCTCTCCGCTAAATTACCAAGTACAATTCACTACAAATTTTACTTCCCCCCAATTTTATTTGTTTTTATGTTAACTCTACATGGTGCAAGCTAACTTCCATTTGTCAACCGACACTTGTAACTATCATTAACTAGTCCTTGTGGGATTCAACTCCGACACTCGTCGGGTTACTTGTTTTGATACTTCAGTCATGTATATTCTTTGCATGAAGGATATATTTTGGATGTTATCAATGTATATCAGTCATGATATTATGTTTTCATCAAGTTTGACCCAATGTTCAATATAACTTATGATTATCAGTTTCTACTTTGGGTCATACGATTCAGTCATGATGTTCAGTTATGTTCAAAGCATGATTTCAGAAAATAGCATGCAAGCCCTACTCTCAGAATCTTATCTTAATTATGTTCTATACTATGTATGTTTAATGGTTTTGCTTACTTAGCGGTTTTACTTACATTGCATATTCGGTACATTTCAAATATTGACTGCATATTCTATGTTGTATCATTTTATGATACAGGCTCCGATATCAAAACTCAGTCCCATCGCTAGTTAGACTTTCGGAGTTAGCACTTCTCAGTCTCAGTTAGTGAGTCCTCATCTTGCGAGGGCCCTTCTTATCAGTTGTATTTCTTTTTTTCAGTTTTCAGACTAAGTGAGTTAGTTGGGGTCTTGTCCCATCAACTCGTCATTAGAGGCTTTTCGGGCATAGTTGTAGTCAGCTTTATACTTATGTATGAATTTTGATATTTTCTTATGTTTAGACTTCCGCTATGTTATTCATGATGATCTTCCGCTTATCTGTAATTGAGTTAGATGTATGTTCATGTCGTGGGTCTACTTGGAGCCTCTTGGGGTTTCTTGTCCCGTGTCTCGATCCGGGCCTAAGTTCGAGTCGTGACATAGTGATTGCTTTGCCCCAGCAGGCAAAGGTGGTGGTATGATAGCTCCAATTAACCTGACTTCATCAATATCCGGGTCATCCTCATTAAAAAATTGAGGAGCATATCTCTGGCCTCTATTGCCCCTTCCATGGTGGCCAGCATTCACGACTTTATCTTGAGCATCCTCGGCTTCCTGTAGTATAGCTTGTCGAGCTAGCTTAGCTTTCCTAGCTTCTTCAGCAAGATGGGCCTCTCTTTGATCAGGGTTCTCCATTCTCCGTAGTGTTCACTCTAATTCAAGATCAAGAAGAACAAGGGGTTTTCGCTCCGTCGAGTACTTGGCATTCACCAAGAGACAACCTATGGTCGTCAAAAATAAAAAGAAAACAAAAATGAGGAAATAACAATTAAAAGTTAAACGCAAGTGATTAATCTAATTACAAGTCGTATTCCCCGGCAATGGCACCACTTTTTAATAATGCTCAAACTCACACTCCTGATAAAGCATGAAGCAGACGTTGTCAATAAAGAACCTAACAAAGGTTGGGGTCTATCCCATAGGGAATATGGTCAAGATATAGACTAACTTAGGTATTTAAGCTTTTAGGTATGTTATCTCCAAAAAGTTGAGTTTATAAAAACAATTATAAAATAAGATTGAAAATTAATTGTTGTTTATCAAGATTTGCAATTAACTAGGGTAAGTGTTCCCAATGGGTTCATAACTACTTCGGGTTTACACTTGTGATCTATCCCAATGCTTACTTGTAGAACTAATAACTAGGGTTCATTCAAATGACTGGTTCATCCCTATTGGATGACTATACTCAATACAACCGTTATCAATCTGTTCCAAATTAACTATCCTGCGACCGCAGCTCAAGTCATACAATGACCCATAAATATCAAGGCTTTGTTGTAATTCTCTTTTCCTAATCTCTACTTCTCTAGGTTCAAGCAAGTAAAAAATTCGGGCAAGTCTTACTGTTGCACTTCGCTAAGAAACATTAAAGATGAAGAGAATACAATACAAGTATTTAGCATTGGTTTAGAATCACTTTGTGTAACCCTAGTTCGTTAATCCATCATAATTCCCACAATCCTTTTTGTGGAGGTTTTAACCTCTCATGATTGTAAAATCATTATTAGCATTCATAGACAAACACATAATTAAATTCTTACAAAGATAATTAAAAAGAAAACCTGCTTGATTATTGCAAGAATTGACGTTGAATAATTCAAGAATAAGGAAGAAATCAAAGCAAGAAAATCTCCAAGACTTAAATTAAAAATAAACAACAACTTGTCTCTCAATGGAATAAAACTCAATGTTTGACTCTATGATCTCCTCTCTTTACTGAAAATAACCTAAAAAAGTATTTATATAAATAATTGGAACTTTCTCCTAAGTAAACAGGGAAACTACCAAAACCTATCCCCGCCTTCACATACGACTCGTAACAGGATTGTACGGGTCATACCTTAACTCGTACATTGGCTGGCTTCTGCTGAATTTGGCTAAGTGTTGACTTATGGTATGACTCGTACCAAGAACTACGAGTCATACAATCTTCCCGTGGATGAACTTACACTTGTTGACATTCTCTATTAACTTCCACGGATGGCTTGGTGCGACTCGTACCTTAGTTCCACGATCCGTGACTCCTTCTCGTACCTTGAATTCTGCCAGTCTTCTCTTTTTCTGGTCTTTTCCATGGTTCCTTGGTAGGGGTCTTATGTAGGTCTCACGACTTGTGGTTTCTACCAATACCAAGATACTTGGCTTGTGCAAAACCTTCTGAAATTTACTACAACTGCTATGGTACGACTCGTACCAGGATGGTACGACTCGTACCATGAGTCGTAAATTACCTTTGCCTCATGATTTGGTCCTAGACCTTTCCACGATTCTCAGTACGGCTCGTACTGAGATGGTACGGCTCATACTGAGATTCGTACTAATCCATTTTTCTCCATGTTTTGCACAATTCAGCTCCAACATCTATCTTTTCTGAAAATAAAGTAAAAATGTCCCATATCCATATAAACACACCTAATTCCATGCCAGTTTCCTAGTTTTAAGCATTAAAAGTGTTGTAGTACATCAAGTGTGAAAAGTTTATATCAAGAAATCACTTATAAGCAGGAGGTTGTTCAGTACATCCATGAACTATATAGCTTGCTTTGTTTATATGAGTGTTATAGGGTTTTGTTTTACTTTTCAACTTATCTTATTTGAATTTGAATTATTATTTTTCCATGATATCTATAACTATTCTGTTCTTTGATTTATGGAAAAGATTAGTTCTATTTTTACTTATTTGGACTCGTTTGAAATGAGAGAAATACTTAGCCAGTGAAACTATGGTTTGAAAACACTCTCGAACTCCTGTCCTAATTGTTTAAAATATAGCTATGATTAAGTTTTAGTAATATAGGAAGGGAAGCCATGGATCTTGAAGCTGACTATTATTTCTATTACTAGCATTCAGGTACTTTTTCTTTTTATTGCTAGTTGAAACTACCAAATACTATATACTACTTAATTGTTTAAAGTTGCACATTTTCTATGGCAAGATGGTTGTATGATATTTGATACTGAGATGATAATCAATCTTGTTTTAAGTTTCTCAAATAGCTTGGTTCGGAGACTTGTTAGCTCTTTTGTGCCTATTTCCAGTCCTAACCATGCTAGTATAAGCTGTTACAATTCTCTGTTGCAGGTCTTCTTGTTAAATGTTTTTAAGTACAATTGTTATATGGGGGTTGTGTAATGTGGCCAAAGATGTGTGATATTTTAAGGTTTGGTGATTTGATAATTTTCTAAGTTAATGTTTGGTTTACTATACAATAGAATTGATATCTGGTCAAAATTGTCAGTGTTTTGGATTGCTTCTTCATATGTTCTATCTAATATGTTATAGTATATCCAATCACACATCTTTGAAATATACAAGTATTTGCAAATGACCCACCTCTTTAAGGATAACCAACCCTTTTGTCTATACATTACCCCCCCCCCCCCTCTCACACTGACACACAAAAAAATCAAGAAATATATAAGAAAGAAGGCCCTGGAGAATTTAATAAAGCTATATTACTTAAAGGTCATATAAGGGGAGTTCAAGAAAGGAGTATAAAAGTTATATACTGAAAGGTCATTGGGTGGTGAAGTAAATAGTAAATCGGACCTATTTGTGCCAAATACTTTATACTACTTAATTATTTAGTGCGTTGATGTAGTTGTAGCCACCCTTGATGGCTAGTGTTAATTTAGAATTTTCTCATTGCAGCTAATAGCCTATTAGTTAATTCTTCTCATGGAGATAAAACGTTAGCTCATGATTAATGAATTTCTTTGATTGTATATATCACACCCCACCTTGGGGGTATGACGGGCACCTGGTGCCTTCGAGAAACGAACCGGCTATATAGCGGCTGTAAATACAGCCCCCCGCCGATTAGGCCTATAGCCACTTGCAATGCACCATAGCTAACCAGAACGATGACACTATAATCCGAAGCAACTGCTATTCACATTTGTGACCGACAAGGTCACTAACTATAACCAGAAGAAGGCCCCACGCGGCCAACATCAACAACTAAACACATATATACATGCACGACCCCACACCACCGGCTCCACCACCACAGGGAAACATCAGACTGCAAGCCTCTAGGTAGTAATAATAGAATGGTCGGGACAGGGCCCCGACCTACCCAAACTGTAATCAAAATGGAAATAGGAACAACCTCCGACTGTCTAGCTCCGGAGGATAGGAGCCGATAACTCTGCTGAATGGATCACGAGGGATCGACTCCTCGTCTATGTGTACCTGCAGGCAAGCAATGCAGCGCCCCCATGGGCGTCAGTACCACAGGTACTAAGCATGTAAAGCAAACTGAAATATACAACTGAAATGGGTAACAACAACAACATGACATATAAGCAGGAAGTAGCTGAGTCTATCTGGCTGAGGATAACTGGGGAGAGTTTACCTGTTCTGTAACTAAATTGGGCGTACCTGACAACGTGTCATCCTACTGTCTATCAGTATCTAATAGCACATATAGATATACATATAAATACATGTTCGCGTGATTTGTGGGGTATAAAACGACACGCATGTGCACGTGGTCGAACAAGTAGTAAAGTGGCTTAAGTAAGCCAAGTATCGATCCCACAGGGACTGGGATGAAGTGCAATCTGCTCAAGTGTACTATATTTTACTTCTAAAAATGCAGACAACAGTGTAACCAAAAGTTTGATAGTTTGTTTTAATTTTTATACTAAAGCTAAGAACAATTATCTACTTTGAATCTGAACTATGAATGAGAGCATGCTGAGGTTAAACGAACATGTAATGAAATTAGTTATCATCATAATTTGGTTAATCTTTTCCTCCAGTTGCTAGCCAAGAACATTTGCCAAGAGATTAAAACTCTCGTATTTAACCTCACTTAAGAATCATGAACCATCCGTCTACATTTCTGTGATCAAATTCAATTCATGTTCTAGCCATACAATTCCGGTTCCTAAATTGACTAATACGACTTTCAGGTATATTTCTATCCTGAAAGCAAATCAAGACTCAATTTTTCCAAACCAAGTAAAGAACATATCCTATTAATTCACAACTTTCCAATTTCTTGCTCTCTCGAGTGAAACCGGACTTTTTAGATTTACATTAACGTAGGCCACACATTAATGCAGTAAGAACAAGAATTAATAGAACAACATGGAAGAAAAGATAAAAAACCAAATAATTAATGATCAAATTTCATCACAATTGTTCATAACCTCAGCAAGGAGAGGAATTAGCCACTCATTTGTGGATTAAACATCTTAAAATGAGTGTTAATCATACAAGCAATTGAATTAAAGAAGAAAGGAAGAGAGAAAAAACCCTGATATTTTCGTCCCTCAACTGCCTGTAACCCACGTCCTTGCTCCACCAAGTCAGAATAATGAAAAATGAACCTAAGTGTGCTATTTATAGTAGTGGAACTTTTTTCCGGAATAACAAGCAACGTGTCACGGAGTGCATCGCGGAGCCCTGCCTCCGTGACACGCTACGGACGCGGAAGCTCTCTAGAAATCACCCGAACTTGGCCCCGGTAGCACCCTGCCGTGTTGGCAGCGTGTGATTGGGCAGCGCGTTGGCACCTCTTAGTCGCGCAGCCAACCTGTCGTGGCACGTTGCCAACGCGCATGTGGGCTGTTGTGATCAGCCTGCCTGCCGTGGCACGTTGCCGACGTGCAGGTGGGCTGTTTTGTGCCTCCTCTTTGCCAACGTTCGCGTGTTAATTTCGTTTCCAAGCCTCTACTTCACCAACTCATGGATTAGTTACTCAAAAGTCATCAAAACCTACAAAACAAAGGCTAATCATGTTGGTTAGCACATATCTTTACTTCATATAAAATTACATGAAAATGTATACAATAACTTAGATAAACAAGACTAATTTAAGTCATAAAGCGTGTCTCGGGCATGTTATTTTTGCCCGTGATCAATACACACAATACCTGACCGACCCCCATAAGCCGGAAGGTGCCAACCAACAGAACAATCTATTTACCCCTACCCGGGTCAAAACCAACCAAAAATAAGTCACTCCACTCATCTACTGACTACGAGCACCTCTACCGGCCCCCTGGGTCTCCGGCTCGGGCTATGGCCTCCGATATAAATAACTGTGTTTGAGTCTGGAGGACTCCTGTACTGTATCTGTAATTGTAACTGTATCTGAAATCTGTTCCTTGGGCGCATGAAAACAACAGGGTAAACTGTACTATAATGCTGATCAGCCTGATATGGGGAAAGCTTCATCCATTCTTCGTCCTACTGCGGACGGCATGCCACTCCTCGGAGTGACGTTTACCCACCCGCTCAGTGGGCGACACAGTTACCAACCCAGGGGCGGCGAGGATGCTAAAGAATGCCCACATGCCATAACAAGTCTCAACATGCAAAACACATACACAGCAAGCATGCTCAAAAGAAAAATACTAATCATATTCTCTTCTTTTATTTCAAGGCTAGTCCGTATTAAACAACTGATGTTATATTCTGTTTTACACTGTTTCTGATTGCTGGGCTAACTGCTACCTGGCCTTTAGCTATTTATCTGATTATTGTTATCTGTGATCTGAAGCTATATCAGTTTCTAGAGCCATATCTATTTCTGGAGCTATATCTATATCTGGAGCTATATCAGTGTCTGGAGCTATTTTTATATCTGATTACTGATCTAATTATATCTGGATATAACTCAATAACGTAGAACATGCCATCTATAACTAGATATAGCTCAATAATATAAAATGTGCCATCTATTATCGGATACAGCTCAACAAATATAATACGTACTATCTGTAATCTGGATATAGCTCAGTAGCGTAAAATGTGCTATTTGTGTCTGGGTATAGCTCGATAATGTAATACATACAATCAGTAATCATGCTAATTCGTTATACTGCTTTTACAACTTTCATTCTAGGTATTACGTATGAACATGCTGAGCTATTAGCGGATATCATATTACTATCTGAAATCATCTGACTATCCGTTATTCTGATTATCGCATGATACGTAATGATTTACTAACATGCTTGCTGGAAATTGTACTAAAATCGTTCTTGTACGCTGGGTATCTTTTAATAGCCTTTATTCTATTTATTTTCTAGACTGTACTTCCTGGCTTGCCGAAAGAATAACTTTACATACCTGGTTTCTGAGTATCCGACTGGCCGATGTGATTTTCGTCGATACTTCTGCTGTTTCTCCCAACTACATTCATATACATGTCAATTAGAACTAAATACATTAATATCCGGGAGAAATTATCACTTTTGATATATATTTATCCAAACTTCGACTTATCGGAAAACGGTCGAAAACTCGTTATTTCTCGATAGTCCAGAAGGGATAAATGCTCACTGCAAGGCTAGGAACACATTGGTACTAATTTAAAGTAATTCTATTTACTTTACCTCGGTAGCACGACGTTTCGCCGGCCAAATTTCACGAAACCAACTTCGTAGGATTGCTCTCTGCAGCTTTATACCTCGGTATCTAAGCCGGAACGGAGTTTGAACCGCATTTCGTAGCGTAATCAGAAGGAAATATATAAAAAATGTCGTGGGTTTTGCCTTAACTTGGCTATACCCTCTATTTTCTGGTTGCATTATTGAAAATAATGCAAACCGACTTTTTATAATCCCTTAACCAATATGCCATTAGGCTACTTATTCATTTAAAATTTACGGGGTGTAACAGTATATGTATTTAGAAAAAAGTTCAGTAAGCATTGAGCTTAAGTAGCACAAATGAGTTTGACATTTTATCCAAATGATGTCATTGATCTGGTGCTAGCAAAAGAGTATCTTGGCAGACGAGTTGCACTAAACAATACTTTTTCTTCAAATAATGGACTATATCTGAACAATTTGCTTGAATCTTTACTTCTTCTCCTACCACGATAAACACGAAAAATCTTCAAGTTTTGGGCTATGATTGTGTAGTTTTGATTTTCATATCTAAAAAAACTATACCAACAATCTTACGTTTATATATTTAACATTCAAAAATTTTTTAACACATTTTTTTTCTATTTTTGCAGCCAAAGAATGCAGCTAGCGAATTTGTCTCACCCATGGATGCGAGATCATCTAGCGGTAGTAATCGCAATAAAAACTTTTGAGTTCCTTGAATTGAAGTTGATGTAGTAGGATAATATGATTGTTTGACTTTATGTCGTGAATTCATTTTGATGATCTATAATACTATCTTATGTTAATATTTCATGGTGTAATGAATGTTGAAATTTTGTAATTTTTTTATTTTTTAGTTAAATATTAAGTAATATTCAAAATAATATAACTTGAAAAGTAATAATCGGAAAAAGCAGGGAATAGAACTCCCCGCAAAATGAAATAAGAATAAAGTCTGTCAGAACATTGGCACAAATAGTTAGGGTTTATGATTTTCTTTTTGTCTGAAATATAAATTGCGGAGGTTATAAGTTCAATTTATAGAGGTTTGTAACCTCTGTTATTTGTTATCATGGCGGTTCAGCAAACCCCCGTATTAAATTGCCACCTAATTGATAATGGTGATTTTAATTGCGGGGATTTTTTGAACTTCCATGACAGCACAAATTGCACTTTTGACCTCTGCAAATTGCCTCTTTTTTTGTAGTGTCGTAAATGACTTGCGATTTACAAAATGACATACGTACTAGCATTTGTTTTAATAAAAGAATTTTTAAACAGAACAAATAGGTTTACTTAATATATATATGTTAAGATATTTTTCCAAATAAAATGAAAAAATATTATCAAAATATTTTTGATTATGTGAAAAATAAATATTTTACTTTGTTTGTATTTCGAGATATTTAAATAATGTAACGGACCAAAATTGAGTTTCAATAGCGGGTATAAGAATTTTAAAAGGGAATTATGGCCATATCTTCCACCAACCAAAGTTGACAAATATTTCACTTTAATGTGATAATTTGTTATAATAAATTACTCAAAATTTCTATAAAAATTTTATATAAGATCTTAATAATTTATTCAAATTAAATAAGTGTTTAAATTTTAATGTAAATAAATACATTCACCGGTCCAATATCTAAAATATTCAGATTTACACTTCAATTAAGACACTATTTGAAAAGTCATCTGGGAATTTGTTACACCCCATAAGTTATCGTTGACTAGCAGAGGTATACATGTGCATATTGAAGAGTTTTTAGAATATGGCATGCAGGAGAAGGCTCGAAAGTAGAACACACGAGTGTGTTATCAAGCGAGCGGAAGATCGGGGCCGGAGGCAGGGCGCATCAGGTGCCGCATTGCACCGCCCCCACAACGCAAGGAGAGCCACGTCACGCCCCTCCTTTGGGCCGTTGGGAGGCGCGCTGCGCCCGTACCCTATCGCGATGGAAGGCGTGTCACAGACCCTCCTCCACCTCCTCTATATATATAAATATAAGTGTTGGTTGTTTCATTAAAACATTTCTTAAAATAGAGGGCTTCAGAGAGGCAATTTTGGATGAGAGTTTTCATCAAAGTGAAGCCGAATTACACCGTTAAATCACTTCTAAACGTCAATCGTTCTCAGGTAATGATTCCTAGTCCTACGAAGAACATCTCTACATAGTTATTTCTTGGGAATTGGCCCAAGTAGACAGAGTCCCGCTGAGTAAAAGTTGTAGAAATCACTTCTAATTAAGTCCTAAGTGGCTAGAAGTGATAGAGGAGCATTTCTACCTTCTAAACTCTCGGGAATTTATAAGCTTTCGGCTGAATTGGATGAAGTTTGCTTTGTAGTTAATGTTTTTGAAAGATATTATTACTAGTCATTCCTATTATTGAAAATGGCCTTATTCTCTCAGCATAAGAGCTACAATTTGGTGGAATCACCTGCTTCAGATTGGAACTTTTTGGGTGAACGAAAATCGGCATTTGAGGTATGTTAAGGCTAACCTTTTCGGCAAGTTATTCTCATCGTATAGTTGATATGACCTATACTTTTGTAAGTAAATTGAACGTATGTATGTTGTGATATGCTATTGCAAATAGATAAGGATTATATATATTGTGGTTAGCTTCTAAGAGACAAATTGAGATTATATCATAGTATTCCCCATCGGGAAAGAATATACGTAGTGTGACAAACGCTAGGAGCATCATAGAAACTTCCCTGTTCAATTGTTCACAGTATTAGTGAGATTCTGAAGTCTTGTTGTCACACCAAGGCCTTATAAGCTTGTGGTTAGCTGTTGGGCCTAACTTGGTAGGGTTGGACAGCATAGGGCGTAGCCGCGCGATATAACCTTTAGTTTGATGCCTATATTGACAGTAAAGCTCGCCCAAAGGCCCTTGGCGTATCTTGACACCTCAAGGGACAGAATCTTGATAGGGTGGTCGTATCTTCAAGTTGATGGCACTACGGTTGCCTAATGAACTAAGCGACAACTTTCCATATGATCGGCTACTGTCAGTGACCGTTAGCTTCAACCAACTTACTGCTTGTCGTATAGGTCGGTTAGAAAACCACCCCAGTTGTTAGCAGTCTGATAGACTAGCTTGTACTCTAAGGGAAGGAACCTTGTTAGTAGTTAAACGTGGGGCCAACGCCCTGGGCTACTTTTACAGATGCCCATGTACACATTGCCGCGAAGGGCTAAATCCAGATATACTTGCCTATGAGGCTATAAACCACTCAGACGAGCCATATGCAATCTGGACAGAACAAGTTGACATCTAGGGGACTAGAACCATAGTATCACAACATTACCTTTAGGCTAGCAATCATAGTATGCTACCTATGCAAAGTTAGAGCTAACTGCTTAGGAGCATGCCCGATCAGTAGCAACCCTACAGTCATTCTAAGCGAAGGAACTAACTAGTTGGCCGCCTGTGACCTTACCGTTCACTTATGAGCTATCATTGTTCTAGCATGACCTTCAGCCTCTTACTTAGGTCACCCAGGCCTTGTCCTTTTCCGTCTAAGCCGACGGACGTTGTAAATGCTGCCAGGACCCTATGGCTAGGTATAGGCACATGGGGTGTGCCTGTTGGCAGCTATATAAACTGTTTTAGGGACGAGTAGTGGTCGCATTAGGCATATGGGGCTAGATACGCCTTTTGAGTGACTAGATATGTGGATAGTTTCCTTGGTTGGGGGAGATCGTGTTTTGTATTGCCTCTCGCCATGAATAGCTAAGAGGCTGCTAATTGTATGAACTGCTTACGAAGCTACAATACTGCTAATGCTTACAGAGCTATAGATTGCTCACGGAGCTACGATGTTGTATCGCTTACGGAGCTACTGAATCGCTTATGGAGCCATATATTATTTGTAAGGACTAAAGTGAAGCCTACGGGGCCATATTGAAGTCTATTCACTTATGGACTTCTTCTACGTTGCAGCAGCATTACAGACCCTTCATAGAGCCTTGTGTGCTCGGGGTACATTCACAGGGGCCCGAAAGACCCAAACTCAGTTACAGGAGCCCAGATGGCTTAGATATAGTTGCAGGAGCCCAGAAGGCTCTGGTATAGTCTCAGGAGACCAGGTATGTTCAGTTACAGTTACTTGCAGGGCCTTAGGGGTACCGATAGGGGTATATAGACGAAGTGGCGCCTGCTAGGGCTTATGGGGGCCCAGGTAGGTTATTTCTGTGATGATTGTACCTTCCAGGCTTATGGGGACCATGTTAGGTTCTTGTTTGCATACTTGCTTACTAGATATAGCTTATGAATGTATAACCACAACTTATGCTCTTATTTGTATAAGTTGTCTACTAGATGCAGGCTATGGTTATAAAAGCATACATGTTAACTTCTACTCCTTTTCGCTAATTACTTTAAGTTCTTTATTGGCCTCTATTCAGTTATTATTACTGCCTTACATATTCGATATATATTGTACTAACGCCCACGCATAGGGTGCTGTATACTTGCCTGCAGGTTCAAACAGACAGGTTTCGGGGTCTCCTAGCAGTTATTCAGAGTCGGCAGATTGGTCAGATCCTTTCATTCGAAGTTGCCAGATTATATAGGTTTGCCCGTCTTTTGTTACACAGTTTTGGGTAGGCTGGCGCCCTGTCCCGACCAATATTTTCACTCTTAGAGGCTTGCAGACTATAGTCTTCAGTTAGTTGTTCGTGTGGGGCCTATATATGTTCAGTTCAGTATGTTGACCATGTGGGGTCTAGTATAGCTTTTAGTTAGCAGCCTTGTCGGTTGTAGTATATATATGACTACCTGTCTTTTCTTCTGTTATGACTAGACAGCATAGTGGTCTTATCGGCCTGCATAGGATACCTTTATTGTCTTGGTTGTTGAGTTAGCTGTTTTCTTTTACAGGTTTGCTGCGTGGTCTTGTCAGCCTGAAGTTGTGTTTACAGTCGAGATATAGCCGTTTGTTTTCTTGATTTTAAACTGCTGGCCGAAATCAGAGGTGCATATGCCCAACCAGGTTAGCCTAAGTCCCAGTGTGACACTAGGTGCCAGTCATGCCTCCCAATGTAGGGCGGACATAATTGAATTTGAGCGCAAGTGGAAGTAATTACGCAGTTTGACCTGTTTGTTTGACCAAGTAATCACTTGGTTAGCAGGGAAAATTGGTATTGGGAGGAGTAATTACAATCTTCAATTCTCAGGAGAGGTAAAATTTTCACTTAATTACATGGTATAATTACAAGACTACCTTTTAATTTCTTCCGTTATGTTTTTATTTTAATTTATTTTATTATTTTATCTTTTCATTTCTTTTTTATTTTTGTTATTTCAATTTTTTAAATTTTAAATTTTTTTATTTTTCATTTTCTTTCTTCTCATTTTTCAATCTTTACTTCTCATTATTCCATATATGTTTTTCTTTTCTTTTGAATTATATTTACTTAAATTATATTAAAACTTAATATAAGAATATTATATTAACTTTTTAAAAAGAAATTGATTTTATGTTATGTAGTCCGTTCTAATTTATTTACTTTAATAATATTATCTTGTTATTTCAAGTTGCATGTCATTTATTTTTCAGTTAAAATTGCTAAATTAGTTTTTGTCACGTATTTAAATAATTTTATGATATAATATTTATAGTATTAATTTTTTTTGATCAAATATGCCTTCTATAATGATATTTAAAAATGTGAATCTATTTAAAAAGCCAAGTGAAAATTAAATCTAAGACCTATTTGGTCATGCGAGATGAAATTATGATATGAGATGAAGTTAGAAATTTTATTTGGAAATGCAATTTGAAATTCTTAACTTGTAATATTTTTCTCATAAACATAAAAACCTCATATATTGTGAAAACTATCAAAATATCTCCGATTCTTAATACAAGCTTACCAAATTAAGTAAAAGTTCATAACAAAGTATAATACACTATGACAAAGCCGTTTTAAAAGAAATACAACACTTATTGATTGAACTTTATATCGATACAAAGTAAAATTAAATATGAGTTGTAGTATATTACTAATTTAGTATAATCTTCCACATAGTTGGCAAACTTATATCCGATATAAATGGTTAGCAAAGATTAATAAAAGTAATAAATTTTATTTATAATTGAAATAAATTGTTGATAAATATAAAATGATGAATTATTTTTATAAAATATAAACTTGTAAATTAAATTTTATAATTGAAAAAATCTATCTCATAATTTAAAATCTCAAATTAAACTCTTTTAAAAATTTAATATAATTTCAAATTACAAAATGAAATGGCACTTAGAAAGGACTACTGACTATAAATAGCTGCGAATTTCTGTTCATAGTCGTATATGAGTATCAATTTCCCAAGAAATGCTAAAGATAAAAAACCGCAGGTTCACAACTGCCCACTTTCCTTCTTCCCCGTACAGCTCAACAGCTGTACTCACCAAACAGGAACAGCAAAATGGCAACCTGCTTCTCTCTTCCCGCCACTCCAAATTCCTTTATGCACTTCCCTCCTAATCACAAATCCTACAGAAAACCCATCCATTGTTCCTCCCTCACCTCTCAGTCCCAATCCCAAAAGAACCGTCTTCTCAACCTAATTTCTAACCAAGAACGTGGCCTCAGGACTCAATCTGACCCCCAAAAGCTCTCTGAAATAATCCAGGCTATTGAGGATTTGGCTTCTATTGGACGTGATAGCGTCACCACGGGCAGTTCCCTTTCGGCTACTTGGCGTTTGCTTTGGACTACGGAGAAAGAGCAGCTTTATATTATCAAGAATACCCCTTTTTTTGGTACTAAAGCTGGTGATATTCTCCAGGTTATTGATGTTGAGAAAAAAACGCTTAACAATGTTATCACTTTCCCCCCTGATGGGGTCTTCTTTGTTCGGTCAACTATTGAAGTTGCTTCTCCTCAGCGTGTGAATTTCAGGTGACTATTTCTGTATCATTCTCTCTTTGATATATTTGTTGGAAAAATAATAGGGACGTTGAGATACATAAGGCTTTATTGTTAGAGTTTTGATTGTATGCATATTTTATACTATTTCTTTTAGGATTTTTTGTAAAGTAGGAAACTCTAAATTAGGGGCAAATTTATATATAGGATCTTGAATTAAAAGATACATGTCAACAAAGTGCTATATATACTCTTCTTCTTAAAAAATATTAAATGTGATGTTCCACGCAGCTTGCAAGCCCCTGGACTAATTCCACATTTTACCTTCTCAGTGCTATATATACTCTTTTATACAGGTTTTTGTTAGTTCATCAATGAAAAAGAACTTCTTTCTTCTTATTTAACTTGGTATCAGACTCAGGCCTTTCCATTTCTTCATTTAGCGAATGTCGGTCCCCATCTTATATTCTTTGTTTACACGATGTTGGGTTATATTGGCCACGCTACCCCTAGATGTATAGTCCTGGGTTAGCGGGGAGTATTGAGTCACACATCAATGGGGATGGGAGTTATGTGACTCTTTATATGGTCTTGAACGATCCTAACCTTATGAGCCAGCCTATGGGGTTGAGGTAGATCCAATCTCCATTTCTTATCAATGGACGGTAATAACAAGAACATTTCATTGACAAACAACAAATAATAGTTAATAATTAAAGAAGAGATAAATGGTTTGGATGTGAAAAAACGGTTAGAGGCATGCTATGTCAATCTTCTAATGCGCACTCAAATAGAAGTTCAATTTAGAGTGAATAAAGAAAAGGGACTCTTAAATAGAATGCCAAGATGAAGAATTCCGATGTAGAATTTCTGCAAAGTGGGAAACGAATTTATGGAAATTCAAGAAGCAACAAACATACCCCTATTCAAGAATAACTGTACCCTTTAAAGATTGGATGACACCTTTTCACAGAGTAGGTGTATCCTTTAAAGGATAGGTGACACTTTTTCACAAAATATTGTGTATTGTCCCAAAAGGTATATTTATAATTTAATTTTGAATCACTTCTAAATAAATCATTAACAATGTTACTGCCAGGACAATTCTGGAAACACTTCTGAAAAAATACTTTGGAAAAATTAAGTTTGTAAAAAAGTATTGTTTGGATAGTAATTACTTTTTTTTGAATACTTTTTAATGTTATGTGACTGGAAGAAAGGTTTTTATTGTATTTCTCTCTGACATCTATAGTAAACAGTTCTTGAAAAAAAAAGCTTTTTATAAACATTTTCTGGTGAAACTTAAACAAGAAGTTTCTGGAAAAACTTTTGCAACATTTCAATAAATTTTCCATGGTCAAACAGCACAGTATCTGTTTTCCACCTTGAAGTTTGTGAACCAGTAGATAGAGAGAAGAAAAGAAAGTTAGAACCCATAAGTCCGTATCGTTGATGCTGCTTTGTCAGTGAATGAGTGTATAGATCACCAGTTCAGAAAAGAAGCTAAATGCATGTTATGCAAGTTAGATTCGGAAAAGGCTTATGTTCGTGTAAACTGGTCTTTCCTTATGCAAATTACATGTGATCGTTTCCCTACTGTTTATTTGGGTCTTCCACTTGGTGCAACACACAATGATGTGGGAGTGTGGAAAGGGGTGATTGACAAATGTGTGAAGATAGTGGCTCCTTGGAAAAAAAAGTGCTGAGGTTATGAACGAGACGAATCAGGGTAGTAAGTAGTTGGGTATTATCTTGCTTATCCTTTCATAGTAGTAGTTGTAGTATTACTCTTGTAGTTTATTGTTATTCGATATTTGTTACTTTTTATTGTTTCTTGTACCCCAATTATTGTCTTATATTGTTGTAGTTACTGGTCCTTTTAAGAATGTTTTGTCATGCTTCTTTTATTTTTCTTTTTTCCATGGCTTCTTCACTCCCGTTATTATTATTTTTTTTCTAACTTCTTTGAAATGCTTTTCCTTGAGCCGAGGGTGTATCGGAAATAACCTCTCTACCTTCCAAGGTAGGGGTAAGGTTGCATACACACTGCCCTCCCTAAACCCCCCACTTGTGAGATTACATTGGGTATGTTGTTGTTGAAGGTAGACTTACTTTGATGAATGGTATTTTAGATGGTGTACTAACTTACTTAATGTCGCTTCTGTCTATCCTAACAAAAGTTGAGAAGAAAATGAATTCCTTGAGAAGTGAATTCCTATGGGGAAGACAAATCTGAAAAGAAGAAATTTCATTTAGTTAAATGGCAGTCGGTGATGAGAGACAAAAAAGAATCTCAAGCTTCACAATAAGACTTTATTGAGAAAATGGCTTTGGAGGCTAATTATGGCAGAGAAGAGTTGTGGAGGGAGGTGATAGTATTGAAATATGGCAAAGAGGATTTTGGAGTCCTAAAGCTGTTAGAATGCCTGATAAAATATCTGTCTGGAAGCAGATCACTAAGCCGTGGGATGATTTCCAACAAAAGGTTATGTAATAAGAATGGTAATGGGTCAAAAATGAGATTCTCATTGGACAAATGGATGGAAGCTAGGAGATTGAAATATATTTTCCCCTCACTGTACATTCTAGTTTAAACAAAGATTACTTGATGGCTGACTTCTATTCTGTTAATCTTCACTTTAGAAGAGATTTTCAATGACTGGAAAATGGGGTAAGTCATGGAACTTATACATTTGTTGGTATCTGTAGTCCTTGATGCTAATAGATCTGATGCTCAGTTCTGGAGGGCCTGCGAAGATAGGGTATTTTCTGTCAGGAAGTATTACTCTATGTTGCATGAACAATCAGGGATATGGGAAAAGGAGTGGCCTTGAAGCTGTTATGGAAGTCTAAGGCTCCCACAGTTCATGTTTTGGTTGGGTTGGTTCACGAAATGCCTGCTTGGCACAGTATACTCTACAGAGGAGGGGAATTCCAATTTGCAGCAGGGTTTTCCTCTGTGAAGGTGCACCGCAATCCTGTGACCACCTCTTACTACACTGCCACCTATCCTAGCAGATGTGAACCTTATTTCTGCAAATTTTGGAGTCTGTGGGTTACACCACAAAATGTGAAGGCGTAATGTTTGAGTTGGCAGGCAAAGAGGGTGGGAATAAAAGATCTGGAACGCAGTACCTTTGTGGCATAATGTTCCGTTATTTTGTTAGAAATAAATGAAAGATGCTTTGAAAGAAAAAAAAAGCAGCTACTCTTTTATGTGTAAGATAGATGTTTACAGAGTCTTCTCTCTTGGTGTAAGGATAGAGAAATGGAAGATGTGAACTAGCTTTTTGATTTTTTTAGATTCTATGAATTTGATGTAGTTGTTGAGTAAAGTATAACTTTTGCCTTTTTCGTACTCTTGCAGTACCTTGGTACTCATTATTAAAACAAACTTAATTAAAAAGTTAAGTTCATATTGCAGTGATTTAACTTGGATTGCTGCATTTCATGCTAAAAATCTTTTCTGGACGTGGATAAAGAAGTTAACCTTGTCGCATAGTGGGATGAGATGTGCCAAATAGAGATGATGAATATTGAAGATTCATTTGGGGTTGAGGCGTTGTTTGTTGTATTATGCTAATAAGACTTTCTGGAACATATTTTATAAGTTAGGGGAGTCACCTAAAAATTGGTAAATTCACTTCTGGTTAGGGGTGAGAAATTTCTTGAAACATTAGAGAACACCCATAATAGGACAGAGAGAGTATTTCCCTGTCTTGCAACTGTTGTTATAGTTTGTTCTATATCATGGTTTATTGACAAATGCTGCTATCTTGTAGATTCACAAGTGCAGTTCTGAGTGGTAAACATTGGGAATTTCCTCTACCACCATTTGGACAAGGGTGGTAAGTCATAAGTGTTTTTTCTTCTTTTATTGTCTCGATTAACTGCATTTATAGTTCACCAGGTGATATATGTTATATGAGGAGTCCTCCATATATCTGATTGAAAGGTCAAGTATCGTGCTTTTGGAAGTTGAAATGCCTTTCAAAGTACTTTATCTCAAGCATTTGCTTCGTCCCTTTTTCTCTTACTTTCCCACTTTTCCTCAATTTTCTTGCTTGAGTCAGGAAGTGTCTTCGGATTACTTTTTCTTGGGTCAATGATGATTTGAATAACCTTTGTGTAGGTTTGAGACTGTGTACCTTGATGATGAGATTCGAGTAGTCAAAGATATCAGGCAAGACTACCTGATTGTCGAACGTGCTCCTTATACTTGGAAATAATGATTGTCTGGATTTGTCTTCCGCTATCTCTGTACATAAATTTTACTGTAAGTTCCCTTCTTTGAACTCTCGTCTTCATGCTGATATAACTGGAGAGATTATGTTTCCTATAATTTTTCTCCTTGTTCTGAATAATGTAGGTGCTGCACCATCCTCTTTGTAACCAAGATTTTTGTAATGTTAAGCGGAGACATTTGATTTATTGTCATAAGACTGAGTCACAAATGAGGCAAAATTTGTACCTTTATTTATGTGAAATATGCAGATAAATTTAGTTGTGTATCCTGCCTAGTGTTGCACGATCAGTTTATCTCCATCACACATGTCTCCGGTTTCCTAACATTGCTAAATCAACTAAGTAGCTTGTCTGGTAAAAACCAATAATCTTCTTCGAAATGTTTTTGTAAATCAGTTACCAATTCCCAAAAAAAAATGTTTTTGTAAATATGTAATATATAAAGCCGACCCAACCAGTTATATAGGAATAAGTGTGAGATTAGAGGACCTTTAGCTAGGTTTAAACCTCAAGAGGATTCCTTTTAATTTCATTTTCAGAAATAGTTTCATTTGCGCTATAGCAGTAACTAAGTTACCAGCCTCCAGAGGAGGATTTCTTTTTGTTTTGAGAAATAGTTTTGTTTGTGCTAAAGAAGATACATACTTGGTGCATTCCTTTTGATTTTGAGAAATGGTTTCACTCGAGCTAAAGCTGTGGCATACTTAGTTTGTTTTCCTTTTCATTTTGAGAAATGGTTTCATTCACGTTAAAACAGAAACATACTTGATCTGTATGGGCATTCTGGGCAGGTTGCAACAAGTCACTAGTAAAAGGTTTAGACCAATCGCAATTCATTACTAGCTTGCCCGCTTCTAATTGATGATTGGGTAGAACACCTAATTTTCCCTACATTTATAAAGGACTAATCTCGTACTTAGTTTCACCTACTAAACATGGGAGAACTGAAATATAGTCTTGCTTTTAGTACCAAATTGACTTTCCAAGTTGATAATAATTTTCTTTTCCTAACTTCCATCCAAACTACCCCTTGGTTTTTTTTGTTGTGGTCATGTGGTTGTTTTTTCCATTTACTTCTCTAAACATAGACATTTGCGGAAGATTATTCTATTATGTTTATTCATCTGAACATGGCAACACCTTCACATACGTCAAGAGTTCTGTTGTACATTCCTTCTAGGCATAGGAATAAAAAGAACATAGCTGTATTGTACAGAATTGAAATGTGAAGATGGCTAATATACAATAAGATCTTCATTTCGGCACTTTGTATACTCCTTGTGATTGTAGCACTTTGTTAAGTTGATTAGTGCAAGAGCTTCTCCACCTTATGGCCTAGTTTTATTGGATCTCTTCTTACAATCATAATTATTATGTACTATTTTATTTTATTGCAACTCCCTGTACTTTCGGGCTAAGGTTTGACCTGTATGACATGATTAATGCTGTTTTTCTCAGATTTGCAGATCAAGATTTATGTGTAAGAGGGTAATGTACAAGATTTGAAGTTGAAATAAATCAAAAAGATGCAAAAAAATTTGAGCAGTGCTAGACACGGCCAAAGGTAAGGTCCGCAGATGACGTGCGAACTTTAGGCGGCACCACATGTGGGCTGGAAAGTGAGACCTTCAGTGGTCAGATTATGAAATCTATATATGGACTGCATGTGAATGTATGATCCGCATATTGTACCATATGTCGAGGTCCGAAATGTTGAAAAAATGAAGCTAAAGGTGTTCATGTACAAAGCAACATATAGAACGCATGTTGTACCGTATGTTGAGGTCCCAAAAATCAAAGCTACTGAAATTTGACACTTCAGGGTAGAAAACACCACATACGAGGGGTCTTATATATGACATACGGTCCGTATGTCCATTGTATGTTGAAAAGGGAAATTTTTCGGAACTTGACTTACAGAACCACATACGAAGCTGTATGTGGAATGTATGGTCAGTATGTCAGACTGCCAAGTCGGACCTGGCAGCTTCTATAAATTTGCAAAAAATCAGATTTTTCATTTCTAATTTCCACTTGACTTCAGCTTGTTCTCTCTCAACTCCCCTACTCCCCACTCAAGGTAAGTGATCTGTAACACCTCTCATGTTATTCCTTCGACGATTACGCCATTCGAACACTGATTCTTCTCCAAACTCTAGCTAAATTAAGGGTTTTGCACCACAAGGGTTCAAAGGAAGAAATTGTGGTTTCTCACCAACTAAGGTAAGCACTTCCTCCTACCTTCTCGCATGGGTATATTTGGGCTTTTTAAGTGTGATTAAAGATCAAGACTCTTGGGATGGTGGTTGGCAACGAGTCCATGTCACGACCATTGCATGTGGGACATGGGGGCTGTTTGGAGCTTCGTGGAGTTTGGGAATTGTTTGGTTGACATGTAGGAGGTTTGTGGGTTATTATTGGCTAGGAGAAAGGATGAGTGTGATGAAATGCATTTTGAGGGCATTTCATAGCTTAATGCTCATCGAGTGCTTGGTAGATTGCCCTTATGGTTTGGGCTTAACGTCTAGATGTTAACATGAGTTTCAGTTATTTTATTCTTGTACATTAAGATCTTAACAACGAATTGATCCATCATAATTGCAAAGTTGGGAATTGAGATAGGTAAGGCTAAACCCTCTCTACCCCACCCATAGCATGACCTCTCAATTTAATGTTTCCCAGTTTCCCTCCTCTGTGGGTTCATGAGGTTCCTAACTTGATTAATGTTATGAGTTAGTTACAATATGTCTCTTCCATGATCACGTATTTTTTTAGTTGTTGCATCCATTGATATAAGTTCTCCATGTTTTATTCAAGTAGTTCATAATCCCTCTTACGTAATTGCCATTGCTACGGTAGGTTAAAAAGGAACCGTCCCAAAATGGTACACCATGTACAATGCATAATGTATCTCAAAAGGCTTATGTAATTTACTGTAAACCAAAGAATGATAATGTACATGGATATATTATGATAGTATAGCCGTGCTGCAGCACGAAGGCCTGTGCGGTAGATAATGTCCCGTGCATGTGCGTGTATATATATATATTCGTGCTATGCATGAGGATTCTGGTGGATAGCATTCATTTTACTTCGCTATAGCCGTGTTATGCACGGAGGTCCGGATACGACAGATAATATTCTATTTTATTATATTATAGTTGTGCCTAGCACGAAGCTCGGATACGACAGATAGTATCCCAAAGAATAACAAGATAATAAAAGCATAATGAACCATGATACGTGTTCCTAGTTTCCCTCATGTTGCTTTATGATTATGTTTCATGCCCTTCTTTTCATGAGCTTTATTGCCTGTCATACGTTATTTTTGTTTGCCTTATTGTACGAGTGCTATTCCATTATGAATGTTGTATTTCATGATGCAGATTTCGACTCTCAGGTTGGTAGGCGTCCTTTCTAGGCTTCTACATTAAACATCAACTGCTTTTGGGGAGCCCATCTACTATTTGGGGTGATGGCTAGCATTCTCATGTTGTACATAGTGTTTTTGGTACATTGGGGCCATGTCCCGACACTTCCACTGTTGTTAGGCTTTCTTAGAGGCTTCATGGACATGTATTGAATTTCAAGTCTTGTTATATGTCAAAACCGTTTCCATTGAAGAAATGTCTCAATATGCTTATGTTTTGTTTTTGTACCATGTCCCGTGATTCATGTAGAGTTGGTCCGCCAAATCAAGATTTGCGGTATGTCAAATTTGATATTAGAGTTTTAGGTTCAGTATCTCAAGGAGTCTATAAAGTTATCTAATAGAGTTCTACTTATGGGTGTATTGCGCACCACACTTATAATTGAGAGGTTGCTTAGATAATTTTTAAGAAGGAAATCACCCTTCATGTTCTAGATCGTGCGACAAGGTTATGCTTTGAGGAATTGATCCTAATTCGTGCCTTGCTCTTTCTAAAGAATATGCATCTGAAATAGAAATAGAATACTCATGCGAATTAAAAGACTAGCACTGCCCTGAAAGTTGACTTTAGTGGGTTGTCGCCTACTGTTAGGGTCCAGACCAGGGCTCGAGGTGGCCCATCTAGCTAGGCACCCCAACTCCTAAGCCGTCGAAATTCGAGGAGCCCATGAAAGTCTCTCCCTTATCCACTCCACCGCCTAGTTCCATTGATCAGGAAACTAGGGAATGTGGTCGCCCTTCGCGCGAGCGTTTAAATATATGCGTTTGAATTAAATTTCTTTTCGATTAATTATACATTTGGTATACCGTCCGACCATATTATTATCTCTTGTTTTCATTTTATTAAGAAAATTACAATGATGACAAATAAAGAAGGCAATCAAGTTTAGCATCTATTAAATAATGGATAATATATTATTAATAAATAAGTCAAAAAAAAAACAATTTTATTTCATTTCTGTTATAGTAAACGGGTATATAATAATAGAATTTGATGGGCACACATGCATTTTATTGGGATACAAATGAAGGTTGAAGCTTTAAATTACAACATATATTCTAGTGTACTTTTTCCCATGAAAGTGTAACAAATATGTTGCAGTATGAAATGATTGTAAAATAATAAACAAATACATCAGCACATCCCATCATTCATTGTCAGGTTTATCTAGTGCAGGTCCTTCGTATATTTCATTTTTCAACCGTTCTTGCTCCTTTTTCAAATATGCAATGCACATTTGTATGATTTCTGCATACATCACATCCATTGGTATGTTAGTTCTTCAGTTGCATCTGTATTCAAAGATATATTTTTAACAATTGTATAAATGAACAAAGTAATATAATTAATAAAGTTACCATTTGTAATTTACCTTTTCAATTTTTGGAACTAATTTGATGTATATGATCTATATTATTTTTATCCATTATAGTATCCTGCATAAGTATTTGTCAAATTCAAAATAAAAAGATAGTCGAACAATAAAGTACTATTCAAATCTAATAGTATTGAATATTAGAAAAATTAACTTGAATCAAGCACTATGTGAAGATGATGAGTATGAAGATAAATGATGTATCTAGTTAATGTATTTTTGTATGTAGTATTTATACAACTTTACCCCTTCATTGGTTGTGCTCTCTATTTAGTTCTTATAAATGATGAGTTAAATTTTGGATTGGTTAAATATTTATCGAAGATAAGTGCGGAGATTTTGAAAAAGAATAGAAGGAAGGTTAAGATTTATAATGTTATTTATTTATTATGTAAGATCCAATATTGATTTGTTACGTAAATAGAGTAAATGGAAGATCACTAATGCGTAATGTTACATGATTTTGTCATCTTGTTTGAATTATTTTTTCTTTTTAACCAAATATTAAGTGATTTATTTTATTTGTCTTATAAGTTGTTTGTTTATCATGTTGGAGAATGCAATGAGTTTAAACTAAACAATTATGTGAATCAATATTTGCATATTGTTTATGTAAGTCTGCACATTTTATTTTATGTACTTGTGAATAATAAAATAACAGGTAAAAAAATTTAAAAGGATAAAATTAATTGAATTGTATTTTTCATTATGTAAAAGGTGATTTTATTTCTTATAAACATACATTTTACTTGCTAATTGTATCATGATATTTTTATTTCAAAAGTTTCATCATTAAAATTGTCTAATTAAAATTTTTATTTATTTCCTATTAAATGTATGAAGAGAATCACCAAGCGCCAGTATAGAAATTTGAACATGTAATTAAGAATAATCCATTAGATTGATATTTGAATCATAATATTTCCATTTCAACTTTTCATAATTAATATCTAATTAAGCCTTATTTATTTCCTATTAAACAAATTTAAAACTTTGATTTTCCTTTTTCTCTTTATCTTTTCCCACCTTTTTCTCTCCTTTACTTTTTTTTTTGCCCTTTTACCTTTAAATTTTTTAAATAGGATTAAAAGATGCAACAATACTGAGTATTTCTTTTTGACAGTTTTTATTATTTATTTTGGAGAATACCTACGCTTGTCAGTGCCAGATATGTCAATGTCTTTTTCCAGTTCGAAATTACACCCCCAACTTTCTTTTTTTTTTCACACTCTTTTCTCTATTTTTCAGTTTGCTAGAAATTGTATATATATATATATATATATATATATATATATATATAGAGAGAGAGAGAGAGAGAGAGATGGGGCGGGGGGGGGGGGGTGTGGAGAGAGGGAGAGAGAGCACAGGAGAAGAGGTGTAGACTCAAATATCCAAACTTTTCTTCTTTCTCCTTTTCTATTGTATAAGGAATGCAAGATCCTATATAGGTAACTATATCTTTAGGGTTTTGCTGTAGCTTGAAGTAATTTTTATATAAAAAGGGTTTTATAAGTATTATTTTTCTATCTAATGGTGACTAAGTGAGAACCAAGACATGTAAAGATTCTGTCTTTAGGGTGGATTGGTTCTCTGAGAGAGGGATGTTAATCTCGGTGCTCCAAAATTTCTAATTCATAGTATTCTTTGGATTTGCAAGTAGTTAGTTTCATTTATTTTTTTAATCCATCTAGGTACAAAATTAAAAATAATAATTTTAAACGCTAATATTATAAAAATAGTAAATGACAATTTTGTCTATTGTAGAGTATTTTAATGAGAGGGAAAAAGTTCAATCAATATTTTTAAGAGCTTTCACACTTTTAATATAGTATAGACATTGACAAATAATTTTTTTGATTTTTGGATGTTATTACTAAAATTACATATACAAAAAAATTATTTTAATTAAACTTTTTATTATGCTCAAGTCTTTTATTGTTCCAATATTATATATGCTGGAAACTATAATTTTTTTAATTTTCTCTCTTAACAAATCATAGAAAAGAGATATAAAGGTGATAATATGGAGGGTAAATTGGGTATTAAAATATTCAAGTTAAATAAAAGAGAGGGATAATATAATATTTTTTGTTCAAGGTTAGGCAGATATTTAATTTTTAAAGTAAAAAAAATTAGAAAGGAAAATAATTTTCTCTAAAATTATTCGGGAAAGCAAAGGCTTTGTTACGCCACCCCTTCGGCTGTCCCTCCCTAAACCCTAGAGAGAATATGACGCCTATCTTCAAAACAACGATGAGATCGCAAATTCTGAAAAATTTGCAGCGGATATTGGTTTTAGGCATGATGAGATCGTCAATGCCATTCGCAGCCTCCATGGCTTTAGATTGTAGATGCTCAGATACTTTGTTCGTCTGTCTTCTAGATGGCAAAACTTATTGTACTGATTTGCTGCGGTTACTTTGTTTTTTTTTATTGTGATTTGTATCTAAATTTTTTTTTCCAATTTAGCACTTGCGGCTGTCTTTTCTACTCTTTAGTGAAACAATCTGCATTTTCACTATTACTTTAATCTTGTTTAATTTCTAAGTTTTTGAGGAAATAAGGTAGAGGAACTGGGAAACTTTCTTCATTTGATTTGTTGGAAAAAGAAAAGACAAATGAGAAAAAGCAATTTTATATTGCTGCCTTAACCACCGCCCTACCTGCTGCAAGACTCCAACTTTTCTGATGCAACCAAAGCTTTCTTGAATCTAAGGATAAACTTTGTAATTTTGGGTGTTTTTGATTTATTTGCTTAAGAGATGGTGAAAAGAAATTAAAAAGTTGATTTCTCTTGAATGTGTTTTTAAGATGATTTGTTCATTTGTTGAAGTTGGGTTACAACGATAGATTTCTGAGCATACCCATTTGAAAAGTTCTTGGATTTAACATAAAAATGATGGTGTCTTTTACATATCGCCTCCTCTGTTTGATCTCTTATAATGAGCAACAAAATACAATGGTAATTTTAGAGTAGAACATTTGGTCTTAACTTTGACAAGCATAAGTGATAAAAGCAAAGCATTGGAATAGAGGAACTATTCTGTTTTACAACACACTTGGAGTGAGAAAAAATATAATAGCAATAACAAACATAAAACAGAATCATACACATAAAGTTGTAGCATCTATTTTCTATGCAAATCTAAATGACGCATCCAAACACTCGTAAATCTATTCTTCATAATCAAAGAAGAAACTTAACAATTACGAGTCCTAAAGATTTATCAAAGTGAACTCAATAGACATAATTGTGACGCCCTAGAATGCTCATCTAGCATCTAATGCCCCAGATACAGTAGTGACGACTCCACCATTTCTGATAGTATCTATAAACAACAAATTTAGAAAGAAAAACTATGATGATCCAACTGTTATAGTTGACAGAAGTATATGGCATCATATTAATTGTCCCAGCTAATAGCACAGGCAGTTCTAATTTTCAGAAGGAACCAAATACTTCTTCAAATTAGCCCCGTTGTTTTCATTATAGTCATATTAGCTGTCTTATTTTTTATATTTGGTCTACTCCACTTGCTGGTTTGATTTCTTATCAAACACTCTTCTTCTTCAACATCATCTCAGTCTAATGGATATTTAAAAAAATAAAAAGAAAAGAAGAGAGATAGTGAGATTGAAAACTGGACGATTTTGGACAAAGAAAGGGAAATTGGAGCGGATGTTTTGAATGAAGGATGAAACAATAGTATTTAAGGAGGTAAGAGGATGTTGGTAGCCCAAGAAAGTGTTGGGTTTGGGCTCCCAACTATGTGTTTTTTAAATGGCCCATTTTTGGAAGAAAAGTCTTCAGCCCATTTGTCCACCTTGAGGGCTAAAAAAACCTAAGCACCATCCTTGGGACAACCGAAAGATCATTTTCATTTTCGCAAAAAAGAGAGAAGAAAGAGAGATTGCCCCTGTGCAATTCCGTGAAAAGCAGGTCCGGTGTTTGCGACGATCGGAGATCCAAATCATATCCGATCGCGCTGAAATTTTAGGAGGAGTCAGGGGACTCGTTAAGCTTCAATCTGAACGGTGGAGATCGAATTCCAACGGTTAGATTTTGATTTATAAGCTTCGGACCAGACTGCTGTTTTTGTTGATTTTTGTGATATTTGTTTCTCTATTTTGATTCTAGTGCCTTCGTAGTGTTGTTAAGGGCTAGATATCATTATGGTGTTGTTGGATTGTTGATTTGTACACTCTTTTGGTGCTAGTGGAGTTGGTTATACCGAAGGGTCTCATGGTTTTTTACTCTTTCACGTTGAAAGGGTTTTCCACGTTAAAATCGTGTGCCTCATATCGTTTGTTTTGTGTTTGGATCATCTTGTTGCTTGGTTTGTTGCTTGTTTGTGCTTCTCACAGATTCTTTCAAGAGGGGAAAGTGTTGATCTTGGGCACAACCGTATTTGTGTTCTTTCTTCCCCGACAAGTGGTATCAGAGCTTGAGTTATTTTGTTATTTGTCTTGATTGAATGATGGAGCCGAACTATAGCAGGATGATCAGTTTGAATGGCACAAATTATCACAAATGGAAGGGTAAAATGAAAGATTTACTCTTTGTGAAAAAGCTACATCTTCCGGTCTTTGCGAGTCAGAAGCCGGAGTCCAAATCTGATGAAGAATGGACTTTTGAACACGAAATGGTTTGTGGTTTTATTCAACAGTGGGTAGATGATAATGTTTTGAATCACATCTACAATGAATCTCATGCTAGAACTTTGTGGGAAAAGCTTGAATCCTTGTATGCATCAAAAACAGGGAATAATAAATTATTTTTGCTCAAGCAGGCGATGAATTTGAGATTCAAAGAAGGTTGTTCTATTTCTGACCATTTGAATGAATTTCAAGGGTGTTTTGATCAGTTGTCTGACATGGGTGTAAAATTTGAAGATGAGATTATGGGACTTTGGTTGCTTAATACCTTGCCTGATTCTTGGGAAAATCTTCGTGTGTCCTTGATCGGTTCAGCTCCCGGTGGTACAGTAACTATGGAGTATGTGAAAGCTGCTGTTCTAAATGAAGAGGTGAGGCGTAGAACTCATGAGACATCTACTTCAAAATCTGATGTCTTGGTTACTGAAAACAGGGGGAGAAGCAAAGACAGAGATCAAGGAGAATATAAAAGAGGCAAGAGCAGGAGCAAGTCCAAATCGAAATACAAAAATGTTGAGTGTCATTACTGTCACAAAAGGGGGCATTTGATGAAAAACTGCTTCAAGCTCAAGAACAAAGACAACAACAAGCCAGAAGGGAGAGATGGTGAAAATGATCGCCACGTTGCAACCACGACTCCAGGTGATTTGATAATTGTTTGTGATACCGACTTGATTAATGTTGCCTTTGATGAAACAAGTTGGGTTATCGACAGTGGTGCTTCTTTTCATGTGACGTCGAGGAAGGATTTCTTCACATCCTATACTCCAGGTAATTATGGGGTATTGAAGATGGGTAATGATGGTCGTTCAAATGTTGTTGGCATTGGAGATGTTGTCCTGGAAACTAAAACCGGAATGAAGTTAGTGTTGAAGAACGTCAGACATGCACCTGATATTCGCTTGAATCTGATATCTACTAGTGTTTTGGATGATGAAGGTTATGTCAGTACCTTTGGTGATGGGCAATGCAAACTCACTAAGGGTTCTCTTATTGTGGCTCGTGGGAAGAAGTGTTCAGGTCTATACTGGACCAATGCTTCCGTCTCTATTGATTCTGTCAATGCAGTCGAGAGTGATAGCTGTTCAGAATTATGGCACAGAAGACTTAGTCACATCAGTGAGAAGGGACTTGATTACTTAGCCAAGAAAAATCTTCTTTCAGGAGTGAAAGCTGCAAATTTGAAAAAGTGCAGTCATTGCTTGGCTGGGAAACAGAATAGAGTTTCCTTCAAGAGTCATCCATCTTTCAGAAAATCAGAGTTGCTTGAACTGGTACATTCAGATCTTTGTGGTCCTATGAAGACAAAGACACATGGTGGTGCACTTTATTTTGTGACATTTATTGATGATTGCTCGAGAAAACTATGGGTGTATGCATTGAAGCATAAAGACCAGGTACTTGGGGTCTTTAAGCAATTTCATGCTTCTGTTGAGAGAGAAACAGGAAAGAAATTGAAGTGCATTCGAACAGACAATGGTGGTGAATACCTTGGTCCATTTGATGAGTATTGCAGACAACAGGGTATTAGACACCAGAAGACGCCTCCCAAGACTCCATAGCTCAATGGTCTTGCAGAAAGGATGAACAGGACATTGGTGGAGAGAGTCAGATGTCTGTTGTCAGAAGCTCATTTGCCTAAATCTTTTTGGGGTGAAGCTTTATACACTGCTGCACATGTGATTAACCTATCACCTGCTACTGCTTTACATGGATATGTTCCTCATCGAGTATGGTATGGTAAGGATGTTTCTTACGATCATTTGCGTGTATTTGGGTGTAAAGTTTTTGTACATGTGCCAAAGGACGAAAGGTCTAAATTAGATGTCAAGACGAGGCCTTGCATCTTTATTGGCTATGGTCATGATGAATTTGGCTACAGACTTTATGATCCTGTTGAGAAGAAGCTTGTCAGAAGCCGTGATGTTATTTTTATGGAGGATCAGAATATTGAAGATATCAAGAAGATGGAGAAGTCTGAGTCTCAAAGGTATGATGATCTTGTTGATTTGAATCCAACTCCCGTGTCTCATATGCCTGTTGTAACCAATGAAGACCAGGTTGATGATCAGAATCAGGTTCAACATGATTTTGTCGATGGCAATGGAGAAGAAGATCCACATGAGGTACACAATCAACCTCATGAGGATAATAATGAACCTGCAGTTGTTCTCCGGAGGTCTACCAGGGAGAGAACTCCTTCTACTCGTTATCCAGTTAATGAGTATGTGCTCCTCACTGATGGGGGAGAACCTGAGTGCTATGAAGAGGCTATGGAGAACGAGGACAAAGAAAAATGGGTTGAGGCAATGAATGAAGAAATGAAATCATTGCATGACAATCATACTTATGAGCTCGTCAAGTTGCCCAAAGACAGAAAAGCTTTGAAGAATCGGTGGATTTACAAGTTGAAGAATGAAGAGGGTGCTTCATCTCCACGATACAAGGCTAGACTTGTGGTTAAAGGCTATAGTCAAAGAAAGGGTATCGACTATGAAGAAATATTCTCTCCAGTTGTGAGAATGTCTTCAATCCGAGTTGTTTTGGGTCTTGCAGCCAGCCTTGATTTAGAAGTGGAACAGATGGACGTGAAAACAGCATTCCTTCATGGTGATCTCGGGAAGGAAATCTATATGGAGCAACCAGAAGGCTTTGTGGTGAAGGGCAAAGAGAACTATGTTTGCAAGTTGAAAAAGAGCTTGTATGGCTTGAAACAAGCTCCAAGGCGATGGTACAAAAAGTTTGAGTCTGTGATGATCGAGCAGGGATATAAGAAGACTACTTCTGATTATTGTGTTTTTGTGCAGAAGTTTTCCGATGATGACTTCATTATTTTGTTGCTTTATGTTGATGACATGCTTATTGTTGGTCATAACTCTATCAGGATTGCTGAGTTGAAAGTAGAGCTTAGTAAGTCCTTTGCAATGAAGGATTTGGGACCAGCAAAACAAATTCTTGGCATGCAAATCACACGTGACAGAAAGGCAAGAAAGTTATGGCTATCTCAAGAGGAGTACATTGAGAAGGTACTTCAGCGATTCCACATGGAGAAAGCTAAAGTGGTAAGCACACCTCTTGCTACTCACTTTAAGCTTAGCTCTAGGCAGTCCCCGTCTAATGATGCTGAGAAGGCGGACATGCGACGTATTCCTTATGCATCTGCAGTAGGAAGTTTGATGTATGCAATGGTCTGTACGAGGCCAGATTTAGCTCATGCAGTTGGTACAGTTAGTCGTTTCCTTTCCAATCCTGGCAAGGAACATTGGAGTGCAGTGAAGTGGATTATGAGATATCTCCGTGGCACATCCAGTTTGAAACTTTGTTTTGGAACCGGAAAACCTGTTTTGAATGTTTACACTGACTCAGATATGGCAGGAGATATTGATACCAGGAAATCCACATCTGGTTATTTGGTTACCTTTGCAGGGGGAGTTGTTTCATGGCAATCTAAACTTCAAAAATGTGTTGTGCTGTCTACTACAGAGGCTGAGTTCATTGCAGCTACTGAAGCTTGTAAAGAGCTGCTTTGGATGAAGAAATATCTTCGTGAACTTGGTTTTGTGCAGAAGAGGTATGTCTTATATTGTGACAGTCAAAGTGCTATACATCTTAGCAAAAATCCTACTTTTCATGGCAAATCTAAACATATTGATGTACGTTATCATTGGATTCGAGATGTGCTTGATCTCAAGTTGTTAGAGTTTGAAAAGATTCACACAGATGATAATGGTTCTGATATGATGACAAAGGCTTTGCCGAAGGGGAAATTTGAAGTTTGTCGTTTGATTGCCGGTTTGGCAACTTCCTCCACATAGTCGGGAGGGGGAGATTTGTTGGGTTTGGGCTCCCAACTATGTATTTTTTAAATGGCCCATTTTTGGAAGAAAAGTCTTCAGCCCATTTGTCCACTTGAGGGCTAAAAAAACCTCAGCACCATCCTTGGGACAACTGAAAGATCATTTTCATTTTCGCAAAAAAGAGAGAAGAAAGAGAGATTGCCCCTGTGCAATTCCGTGAAAAGCAGGTCCGGTGTTTGCGACGATCGGAGGTCTAAATCTTATCCGATCGAGCTGAAATTTTAGGAGGAGTCAGGGGACTCGTTAAGCTTCAATCTGAATGGTGGAGATCGAATTCCAACGGTTAGATTTTGATTTATAAGCTTCGGACCAGACTGCTGTTTTTGTTGATTTTTGTGATATTTGTTTCTCTATTTTGATTCTAGTGCCTTCGTAGTGTTGTTAAGGGCTAGATATCATTATGGTGTTGTTGGATTGTTGATTTGTACACTCTTTTGGTGCTAGTGGAGTTGGTTAGACCGAAGGGTCTCGTGGTTTTTTACTCTTTCACGTTGAAAGGGTTTTCCACGTTAAAATCGTGTGCCTCATATCGTTTGTTTTGTGTTTGGATCATCTTGTTGCTTGGTTTGTTGCTTGTTTGTGCTTCTCACAGATTCTTTCAAGAGGGGAAAGTGTTGATCTTGGGCACAACCGTATTTGTGTTCTTTCTTCCCCGACAGAAAGAATATTCCCAATCCCTAATGGTTTATGCCTTAGCCTTTTGGTATTCCTACCCATGTAGACTTTTACTAACAACTCCAATTTAATTATATTAATTGTAAAAAGAGGAGAAAAGATGAGTTAGTAAATGAGTTTTAAAAAATAATTATTTAAAATAAACAAAAAATGCTCAAAAAAACTACAAAATAGATAAATATGAATGGAGCTCTTAGAGGCATGCCACATCAGCATGTCTCTAAGTCTCCTTATATATATATATATATATATATATATATATATATATATATATATATTAGGGAGCTATCCAGTTTGAGATAAATCAAGTAGCCAATTTTGAATTCTAATTTAATTCATGATCTTAGCTTATAAAATTTTATAAATTTAGTTATTTCGAAAATAACTTTCAAGATACGCAATTGAACTTCGACCTTAGCAAGCTAAATCCTTATAACTAAATATTAAAGCTACTAACTAAAAGTATATTTTGAAAATATAAACCCGAAATATGCAACAACTTATAGTCACAAATATGTTATATTAAAGAGAGAAAAGTTATAATATTTCATTTTATATACATTGTGTTGTTTTTTAAGCGCATCTTCTTCTTGAAATTTGATAGTTATATGTTTTTTCTAGTCCCCTATTTTCTCTAATTTTTATAATTCCTCAAAAAACTTTTTTCATCCATTTTAGTACTTACCTTTGTAAAAATAACTAGTAAATTCAATAAAATATTATCTAATTTTGGTAAAAGACATTCTCTACAACTATGATTACATTATATGATTGAATATAATAATTGTACTATAGATACTTATTTAGAAAATAATCACTATAATTCATGATAAATTCAAATGATTCTTACTCTAGTAATAATCAACACTAAAAATAAATAGACCAATATCACCTAATCTTGACCAACATAAAATTAAAAGTACTCGTTATTTTAAAATATTACTCTCTTTTTGTCCTAATTGAAAGAAAATTACCAATGTCCCTTGGGGACTTGATCTGATGAAAAAAGAAATAAAAGCACCTAAAAAACATGGAAGAATACTTTGATTCCATTAGTAATCATTATATCAAGAAGAAGCAATGTACTCAACAAAAAGAAATTATTTTATATTCAAAGTATTCAACACAAATGAGCAATATTTTCATGTCATCTTTATCATGTCAAGTGAAGAGTCTTCACTAAAATCTTTTATACAATAATCAAGACACATTTGTTCCTACAATAATTAAGATAATTATCTTTATAATAAAATAGATACAAAAATAAGAAAAATTAATGTGAATTTAAAATCACGAGGATATAAAAAACTTTTATCAATTTTAAAGTAGATTATATAAATACACTACTTGTTAAAGTAAGAGAGAAACTAAAAGAAACCAACAAATCGTTAAATAATAAATAAATGGTTCTTCCTTAAGAAACACCAAATGAATTTGTTAGCAGACTTTTAACAAAATCACGAATGACTAATTTGAGCTCAAATAAAAATATAGGCTGACAACAATTAAAAATTCATAGAAAGCCAAATTAAAGAGATATAGAGATATAAAAGAAGGAATACCAAAAAATAAGAACATACATATTCTCTTTTGAAACTTAATCGTAAGAAAATAGATGAAGAAACTCCAAAATCAATGCATATTTTTTGAGCTCTTATCGACACACTTCCACAAATTGATGAATATTCAAGAGCTTGCTTCATTGATCCAAACTAAAACATGAATCTAATACTATAGTAATAATAATAAAGATAGTATTACTTCAAATATGAAATAAAGACGCTAACTTAGAAAAGATATTATGAAGCAAGAAATATGAATTTATATAAACAAAACTGAAGGATACCATAAAATATCTTAAAATTCTAAATTAAACATTTAGGGGTTATGAATATGAAAAGCATGAACGTTATAAGTATTATTAAGAGTAGAGATTAAATAGGTAATTAAAGTGTGAGTTATAAAGGCAATAATTTAAAGCAATAAAGGAGAAAAAAATAAAAGAAAAAGATAAATGCAAAAGAATGAATGTAAAAATAATAGTTACACGGGCTCAGTTTAAAAAAATAGATCCTGTTATGAAATAATAAAGCAAGAGGAAGAATATTATAGAGAAAGGGAGAAGAAAGACGTTCTTATTTCTCTTGATGAGATAAAATACAATTAAGGAGGACCCCTCTATTTATAGGGACAATTCCTCTTAACTTTTCTAAAAAAGATAGACTTTCACTATAATATAAACACATGTATCCACTACAATACAAATACCTTTATAGACATTCACTATAATACAAATATGTTTATAACACTCCCCCTTGAATGTCTATTTGATAGATAATGTGCCTTATTAAAACCTTACTAGAAAAAATTCGGTGGAAAAAAATCTAGTGAAAGAAAAAGAGTACACATATCTAATAATACACATTTAGCTGCCTCATTAAAAACCTTACCAGGAAAATCCAGTGAGATAAAACCTCGTAAGGAAAAAAGAGTACAATGTGTATTAACTCCCCCTAATGAGAATATCCTTGAATAATTGAGATCATCTTCTTGAAAGTTGCAGTTGATAGAAATTTGGTGAATAAATCAGCCACATTGTCACTTGAACGAATCTGTTGCACATTGATATCACTATTCTTTTGGAGTTCATGTGTGCAGAAAAACTTTGGCGAGATGTGTTTCGTTCTATCTCTTTTTATGAATCCTCCCTTTTACTTGTTCTATGCATGTTGCATTATCTTCATATAAAATTGTGCGTCTTTGCCACATTTTTCTCTAATGAGATGTATCATCGACCTCAACCACACACATTCTTGGTTTGCTTCATGAATAGCTATTATCTCAGCATGATTTGATGAAGTAGCTACGAGAGACTGCTTTATAGATCTCCAAGATATGGCAGTACCTCCACATATGAACGCGTAGCCAGTTTGAGATCACGCTTTGTGTGGGTCATATGAATACCCAGCATCCGCATAACCAACAAGATCAGGTTTGCAATTGTTAGAATAATATAAGCTCATATCGGTAGTCCCTTTTAGATACCACATTATGTGTTTGATCCCATTCCAATGTCTCCTAGTAGGAGAAGACTATATCTTCAGGACCAAGAATTTCTTCATTCTTTTAAATCCTTCAAGGATTTTCATATATCCTTCAGTCTATCTAGACATGAAAATAATTTCATTACGAGCATATCAAGTTTTTCATATATTGCCAGACTTATGAGGAACCTCAAAATAATTGTATACACCACAAGAGGACCTCTCCATATAATAATGTCATAATTTACGAAAAATCTTTATGCCATAAGAATTCATTTATATCCACTGGCATTATACTTGAATTGCGTATTTTTAATTGGCCAATCATTTATCTGTCCATACTTTTTCACAGATTTGAATTCAAGATCCATGTCAATATTTATAATATTAAGTGCTACATTATATCAAATGTATCATCGACGATCATTTTGATATCAGTTCCAATGCGACATAACTTATTGAAATCTCTTCATTTTTCGTCATTTTCAGGTACCTGAACCTTTGCCAAGGTTTTATGAAGTGTTCATATTGTGGTGCTTTCTTAAAGCACTTGCCTCATCATTATGACCATCTTAATCATTTTCTCCTCTCCTTCTTCAAGGAGTTCTATATTTGAAACCGTTTGGTCTATCACTCTTCAGGCGTCTCATAGACCCTGTCCTTCAAGTACCTTTCATTGGAGCATTTGCAACTGAATTATAAAATAGAGTTAGAAAATATATCTGACAATTGATTTGCAATATTTTGCAAGTAAATTATCTATTAAACTTTAAGTTCATTTTTTTTTCGAGGATCTAGATAATGCATCCCACACTCAATTTTCTGCTTCTAATCACTTCTCCCCCTAATGTTAGAAAAACTAACATTTACCCCTCAAGCTCATTTAGGGACCCATATTTGTGCGTTGTAGTGGAGCAATTGAATCATATATCGCACATTCAAATTTTTAGATAGAATTATTTAGTTCCTGGCCATGAATCAATTGTGATAGGGGAACCTTGTTGGCTTGATGCATTCAAGTGTTGCTATATGTTAAATAAATATATCTCATGCAAAATTTTATTTGGGATTTTTATTCTCATAATCAATGATTTAGCTATAATTGGAGGCATACAATTTTTGCTAATCCAACATAGATATGAATCAGCATTATCAACATGATTCTATAATTTGGAACTGTGCTCTTAATTTAATAATTCAAGAAACAACCTTACAAAAATCAATTGCAATTTGATATCAAAACACATGTGACCATACCATAGATGCATCTATTAGCAAACGGTTCACATGGTAGGTGAATGGACTCATATTCACCCTTTTATAAGTTCCAAAATTTCAGGGAATATAATTCCAATCTTAGCTGATCAAGATCATTCTATCACGAGAATAAGCAACATAAGAGAATTCTTGAAGAATCTTTTATTTCTTCAACATATAGTCACGTGAATTCTCAATTAACTTTGCATTACATTTGAACCGAGATGGCCAACCAGTTATGCCAACTTATTTCAGTAAACTTCTAGTTTACTTTCGTATGTGATTTCATCATCATACCTATATTTTTGTACTACAAATTAAAAAAAAATAGCGGGTAATCTTTTACATAAATATTTATAACCCGCTTCAATTGTAGTAACATGAAGATATTAGATATTCCCATAATTTATAGTCTCAATTTTTTTTTCAATGTCCTTGAAACTTATAAGTTTCCTTTGAGACTTACTACAATAATTTCATTCCTTCAGGTAGTAATACATTAGCTCTTCCGGAACTCTCAATTAATTTTGTGTATTACCACATATTCAATCATATCAACATCGTTAATAGTTTCTCCACATAGTTTCAACTTGGAAACAATTTTCAATGTTGATGAGCTATACTCATGAATAGACTTATAGTCTTGATGGATCCAATCATCTCGTGTCTTTGGGTGAATGACCATCTTCAGGTGGTCATACCTTTATTTTAGGCTATTCCACAAAACAAGTGGATCCTTAATCGTAAGATATTCAATTTTAAGAATTTCGTCAAGATGATGATGCAAGAATATCATAGCCTTAGCATGATCTTGATTTGATGTTTTGTTTTCACTTTTAGTGGTGTCTCCAAGACCCGTTGCATCCATATGAATTTCAGTATCCAACACCCATGAAAGGTAGTTCTTGCCGAACTTTGAAGAGCAACGAAATCAAGTTTCGTAAAGTTAGCCATATTAAAAAAAGAGAAAAATAATACCTTGGCCTTCAAATTTTGAGACAGTAGAGTCGTAGAGCAACAATATCACCAAAGAAATATCACTCCTGTGGTTAAGTAATACATCTTTCAAAAAAGAAATTTTAATTTTTCTTACCTCAGATTATTCAAAGTGAATGCTCAAAGCAGAAACTCGTGCTGATAACGTGTTATGAAATAATAAAGCAAGAGGAAGAATATTGTAGAGAAAGGGAGAAGAGAGACGTTCTTATTTCTCTTGATGGGATGAAAAACAATAAAGGAGAACCCCTCTATTTATAGGGACAATTCCTCCTAATTTTTCTCAAAAAGATAGACTTTCACTATAATATAAACACATATATCCACTACAATACAAATACCTTTATAGACATTCACTATAATACAAATATGTTTATAACAGATCCTTACTTATTGCATTTATTGACTATTTCAAATTTATTAGGCTAAGCAAACACATCAGTTTTTTTTCTTACCTCATTGCGTAAAATAAATTAGAGAGAATAAAAAAATATTAAAAAAAGTAAAAAAAAAATATAATTATTAATCATAAAAGGTATCACATAATAAAGAATTATTAAATCACTAGATAAATGAAAATTACTTTTGGACATTCTATATTTAAAAGAAAAAGATAAATAATTAAGAGAAAGTAATTAACAAAGATTTTTTAAAATTTCTAATAATCATGAAAATAAAAAAAAATTAAGAAAAATATCAAAAAATTGAGAAAATAAAACAAATGTCTTCTTAGCTTTAGAGGCATTGCCACAACATAGATGCCAAATTTATTTATTTATAATACTTTAAGGAAAAATACTCAATTGAAACATTTCACTATGAAAATCGAGTTCTTGATAAGAAAATAAAAAAAATAAAGAGAAGTCAAATAAAAGAAAAAAATTGTAGGCTTTAATAATGTGCCACGTCATTTAAATTACAGTAAATTTAATGAGAAAAAGAAAAGTATTTAAAAGAGTCAAAAATGATAAATCCTTGGCTAAAGAACTATAGCACATCATCCTTCTATAAACCACAATTATTATAAAAAAAAAATTACATAGGATATCAATTGTTAGACTAATATTATCCTTTCCAGCAAACTCATAAAATATTTACCAATAATACATAAGTTTATGGAATATACCAAAATTAAATATGTTTATTATCTCTAAATTTTACTACTTTATATTTATCTCAATATAAATAAGCTTCTTTATTCACGATAATAATTTTTAATTTTATAAAGTAAAAGTTATATACAAAAATTGAATCGCCTAAGTTGCTTTTTCTTTTTTTTCTTTTTATAAAATTCTGCGTGTTTCAGGAAAAAAATGACCGTTCTTTTCTTTTTCTTCTTCTTCTTCTTTTTTCCCGCATTATTGATGTTTATTGTGTTACTATTTTAAACCTACAAGTTTATTGTATTCTTTATTTTTTTTAATTTTTCTAAGGTATGCATTTTTATATTTTTGTATTTTCAATTGTATATTATATAATGAATTATTGTTGTGTGTACTAATATGCATATTTTTTTGTATATACTGACATATGTGTTCTTTAATTTTTTTTTGTACTTCTGATGTATATGTTTTGGTAGTATTTGTATTTTCTTTTGTTAAATATATATTTTGTAAAGTTAAGTTATATACGAAAGTTGAATTGCTTGCGCTTTCTTTTTTTTTTTCTTTTTTTTTTGTATTCTTTGTGGGTTCAGAATATGACACATTCCAACAAGATTTATGGTTATTAAGTGATCAACTTTAATGAGAATATTCTATAATTATTAATATATATTAGTTATATTTGATAATTAAAAACGGTAGTTTTGGTAAACATAAAATTAATAGTATTATAGGTAATTAATTTGATAATAGTCTGTGCCCATATAATATTTTTCAATTATATAACTAGTTCTGAACACGTGCACTCCATGTATATTTCATGTTATTTTGTGCAAACTTTTAAAATAACATAATAGTAAAAGTGTGAGATACTTATAGTAATATCTGAACGTTAAAGAGTGCAGATGTAATTAGTAAAATGTAAACTAATATAAATTTTTATATATTCCATCATAATTTATTAACTAAAATTATATATTTAGATCACACTTATATGTTATTAAGGGACACATAGAGAGTGATGATTATAATTTTAAACAAATAATAATATGATAGTAAGCAATTATTACTGTCTTTATAATCATCAATCTCTGTTTGCTTTGACACAATTTTTATTTAGACTTTATATATAATCGCTCAAATTTTCTTACTCCTGAAAGAATATGAAATTGAAAAGAAGTGCAAGAGTTAATTGCATTATTAGATGAATTCGATTGGAGATACAAAAGGATTTCACAAGTGCTAAAGAAATTTTATGCATTATTATATTTTATGTTTTCATATAAGGAGTAGAAAATTAATGACTCAATTTATTATAGAAGTAGTGGAGAGAGGTGCTTTGATGTGCCTATTTTAATATACTTTTTTTAATTATTATTATTAGAATGTATAATTTTATTTTTGTACAAAAATCTTATTGTAGTAATTTTTGCTTGAAGGGTTAAAAAGTTATTTAGCTTTTTATAGACAAAAAGGTCATTCAACTTTTTTCTTTTCGCGCCTGTAGCTCGTATCGATAAATAAAAATTTAAAAAATTGTATAAGAGTGTTAAAATGTTGTGTTTGAACAACAGACTAAAAATTAAAGAAATAAGAATGATGAGTATTGATATTATTCAACAAATTCAAAAGGAAGAAATATTTCTTTATATTAGTTTAATATTTTAGTAGAAGGCGACGGTGAGTAGCACAAAATAGATTCATTGAAAAGACTTATTTATTATTTTTCTGTAGAAATATTTTGAAATTAACATTATAATGAAAGATAAATTAAAACTAGTCATTTAGCTATTATATTCAGCAAAAAAAATTCAAATCTTGCATTTCATTTTATAGAGAAAAATTTAAATAATGTTATAAATTCTCAAGAATACAAAGAATTAAGGAATAAAATTGTAACGACCAATCCATCATTATGAAAAAATAAGTCCAGAACACCCTCTTCTCACCTAGTTGCGTGCGGAAAAAGTGTTGGGTGAATGATAGTCGAACTTGGGGGTTGAGTTATGTTATGTGTGTAGTGTAGTACGAGCTACTGGTTAACGGGGAACCGCTGCAGTGCGGGAAAGACTGCTGCGGCGAGACCGTTATGACGGTCAGAGGTCCACTGTAGCGAGTCCGCCGGAATAGTCTACAGGGGCCAGTAAGTTGGTTTTAAGTGAGATTTTGGGGTTTTCACCTCATTATTCTAAGGCATGAAAACTGAAGAGCTTAGGGGCGATTTCTCAAGGGCAGAAGGGTTTCATCTTTCCAAGGTAGTAATCCTTGCTTATTCATTCTGTCTTTCGATTCCCTAATATCCTAGAATCGAAAGGATGATCCTTGCTAGGGAGACTCTAGTTAAGAACCCTAGAAATGAAGACTAGGGCAGGAGGAATCGGTATCAATAGGTGTTGATTTCTAGGCTTAGAAGTAAGTAATTAGCACTTCCTAGGGAGAATGTGAATGTATCATTTCATCTTTATGATAATTTGAGACCTCGAAGTCATAAAGCTTGGACATTTGCATTAAAAACTACTTAAAAAGGATTAAGGGGGTAGAAACTCCACGAGTTAGGTTAGAATGATCATTAGGAGGTTAGAACATGATAAACTAACTCATGGGTAATGAATTGAGTTGTACTAACAGGTAGGATTGGGGGAGTTTAACTTCCCAAGACCTTTATTTGAAGAGTAAATAATAAATTACTTTGTGATTGTTGTTGTAGATTTCGAACATTTCAAGACTTTAGAAAAAGGCAAGGCTCTTGTGGAGTAGTTGATTTCTCTTATCTTTCAATCAAGGTAGGTTATGATTTATAAGGAGTTAGACTTTACATAATGATGCGTATATGTATGTGGAGTGACAACATGTTAGTTGATCTTTGGACATAATTTGTAGTTGATGTCATTGTTATACCCCGTAGAATTCCCGGCACCTAAACGACCTATTCGCACGTTGGTTAAGTATATTTGAAGGCCATACATGCTGGAGAAAGGCCCGGGAAAAGATCGGACGAGAGACCTGTCGAACCATCGCGGAAGGAGCCGAGGCAGAGCCCCTCCGCGATGGCAGCGTGTCACGGAGGAGAGGCCTCCGCATTGGCTCCGTGACACATTGGCCTTGTCCAGGCCAAAGTATATAAAGGCCACTTCAGTTTAAAATCATTTAACCACACAATTATTTCCAGAAAATAGAGGGTGAGCGGCAGAGAGAAGTAAGAACGAAGGAAATATTACAATTTTCGTCCGATTACGCTGCTAAATGTTGCCCAAACTCAAATTAACTCCAGATACGGAGGTATTTAGCAGCAGAGAGCATTCCTACGGATTCAGTTTCGTAAAATACGGCCGACGAATCGTCGAGCCACCGAGCTAAGGTAAGTGGAATTGCTCTAAATTAGTGTCTATGTGTTCCTAGCTGTGAAGTGAATATTTCTCCCTTCTGGACTGCTGAAAAATAGCGAGTTTTCGACCGTCTTTCGATAAGCCTAAGTTTAGGCTATAAACTATATCGAAAGTAACGTTGCTCTTTACAATAAAGCTGTATTTAGTATTAATTGACGTATTCATGAATGCAGTTGAGAGAAAATAGTTGAAGTACTGGCCGAGCCTCGTCTGACGGACGAATAGTTCAAGAATAAGGTATGTGAAGCTAGTTCCCTCGACAAGTTAAGTAATATCGGTACAGTGTAGTACTTTACAGACCAGTAGAATGTTCAGAAGTCGAGGTTACGTTTATTGTGAATGTTGATGTGATATGAGAAGCATCGAGTTGTAACTTGCGTGAAACTTACTAGTACGACATAGATTCTAACACAAGTGTTAGAAACTGCCCAGTATGCTCAGTATGTGATGTAATATGAAATGTTAAGATATTATTGTATTTAGTTGAAACCCCGTAAAGTGATGCAATATCCGTAAAGCACTTCAGAGATAGAATGGCAGGCTAAAATAAAGTTTAGAACGCATGTTAGGAATAGTAAATCATGTTAATACAGAAACTTAGTAAACAACATAGTTTTCAGCAGAAACACTATCTTGTATAGCATTTGCCCCAGTACAGTTTGACAGGAGACTATATTCACACATATATATATTTACCAGTCTCAGCACGTATTAAATACGTACAGACTACTATCATTAGTTCAGCATGTACTGTATATGATACTTTACCCCTATTAGCCTCAGCATGTGAGATATGCAGACAGTATTACCAGTTGAGACCGTTGTATTGTTTGGGGTTGGACTACCTAGCATCCATGACCGCCCCAGGGTTAATAGCTGTATCGACTCGTCCGCCAGAGGACGAGGATACGTCGCTCTACGGAGTGGCATGCCGTCCCCCAGGGGACGAAGATGGGATGCCAGTTTCCCCATATTTTGCCTTGGTCGGCTTTTATACACCCCCGTCGAGCGGATACGCCCGGGTGTTGATTCAGGAGTCCTTCGGACTCAGGTACAGTTATAGTCAGGGGCTCAGCGAGCCCAAGTGCATACCCAGGGGACCGGCGGGATGCTTACAGCCATTATAGGAGATGGGATGACCGGGGTAGGGGTGTAGATTTTGTGCTGGTTGTACCTCCCGGCTTATGGGGCCCGGGTAAGGTTTGTGTGTGCCATGTTATGCTATTTCATGTTATGCCATGTTACGTTAGATACGAGTAGATCAGCAGTAGAGGGATATGTCTCCAGGTATGACTCCTATTTCCTTCCAGTATAAATGAGAAAAGGTATGACGTACAGTAGCAGGCAGTTAATCTAATTCTTCCTACTTCAGTTCATTAGTTACATTATTGGTTTCAGTTATTGCTTTACATACTCAGTACCAGCGGTACTGACGCCCAGTGGGGTGCTGCATTACTTGCCTGCAGGTACTCATAGACGAGCAGGCGATACTATGTGATTCCCATCAGCGGTCGAGTATTCAGCTCCTGTCATCCGGAGACTGAATTCAAGAGGTGTAGTTCAGTTCCTTTTGTTGTATAGTACGGGTAGGTCGGGGCCCTGTCCCGATCATTTCTATTGCTATTCCTAGAGGCTTGTAGTTTGTATATATTTTCCTGTGGTCAGATGAGCCGGTCGTGTGAGGCCGTGCAGTTGTATAGCTGTTAGTATTTTTCCTTTCTTTTATGATGGCCGTGTGGGGCCATAGTTTGTCAGTAGTGGTGACCTTGCCGGTCACATAGCTTTTTAATACTTCATGATTGAGTTGCAGATAACTAGACAGCATGGTGGCCTTGTCGGCCCGCATAGGCTTCCCTGAATTGATATGTTTCTGGTCAGCTGTTAGCACAGGTACAGAAGGCTATAGGCCAATGGGCCGGGGGCTGTGTTTGCAGCCGTTATATAACCCTTTGTTTCCAGAAATATGAGTTAGAGCCAGCCAGGTACCAGATGTGCCCAGGCTTAGCAGTCCAGCAGTTCAGGACCCGGTAGGGTACTAGGTGCCAGTCATACCCCCCAAGGCGGGGTGTGACAAACTTGGTATCGGAGCAGGTCGTATCCCAGGGAGTCTGCAAGCCGTGCTAAGCAGAGTCTTGTCCATGGATGTGTTGTGCACCACATACTATGGATAGGAGGCTGTAAGGCATGATAGGATGGTTGTCTTTTATTCTTATTCAGTCGTGCTGTAGAGCGGTGAAATATAGGGTTGAGTCCCTAAAAGCTTACTATATTCTTTGGTTACAGATAATGTCAGACCAGCAACATCCTATCACAGGTCGGAGCTTAGATATTGCAGCAGGAGAAGGCACCAGCAGGATGCCTCCCCCTCGTTTAGAAACAGCCCGATCAGAGGGCACTACAGAGGCATCGTCCCAGCCTCCTCAGCAGTCTCCACCACGTCATGAGCCACTTGGGGCAACATTACCTTCAGCAGTCCCTATACCGACACCTTCCGACCAGGAGGTTAGGAGTGCTGTAGTTATGTTAGCACAGATGATGGCTGCTCAGCGTCAGCCAATGCCGTCTACAGTTGCGGAATCATTAGGAGGGCCCGGTAGTTCGAGGGTCCGAGAGTTCTTAGCTTTGAATCCCCCACAGTTTACAGGTACGGACCGGACAGAGGACCCGCAGGATTTTCTAGATCAAATGCAGAGAATCTTCAGGGTTATGCATGCCACGCCTACCGAATCACTTGAATTGGCAGCATTCCGGTTACGGGATATCGCTGTGCTATGGTATGAAAGCTGGGAAAGGTCTCGAGGGAGAGATGTTTCCCCTCCCACCTGGTCCAGCTTTTCAGGGGCTTTTCTGGATCACTATCTGCCGCGGGAGATTCGACAGGCTCGAGTAGATCAGTTCCTACATCTAGAGTAGGGGGCCATGAGTGTTCAGGAATATTCCTTGAGGTTTGATTCCTTAGCCCGGTATGCACCGGCCTTTGTTGATACCATGGCATCCAGAGTACACCATTTCATCATGGGGTTGAATCCAGAATATGTTGAGACTTGTATTACAGCCACACTGCGAGAGGACATGGACATTGCTCGAGTTCAGGCATTTGCCCAAAATATTGAGGGCATCAGACAGCGACAACGGGAGATCAGAAGGGTCAGTCAGGAACAGCGTCGCCGAGACAGGCCAGTTGAGATACAGAGGGAGGCCCGGGGAGGACCCAGGCCACAATTGTTAGATAGGCCGCCCAGGCCCCCGCCTCCGCCGCAGTCCCAGGGGGGTAGATTCAGCCGCAGGGGGCAGTCAGAGACAGGTAGAGGCTCGCAGATGGCAGATTCACCATCGCAGAGGAGGGCGGAGCAGAGTAGGTATATCCTACCACTTTGCCCTATATGCAGTCGACGCCATCCTGGAGCATGCAGGTATGGTTCCACCGCATGTTATATTTGTGGCCAAGAAGGCCATTTGATGAAAGATTGCCCAGCCAGAGGTCAAGAGGACTGGGATAGACAGGATAGAGCATCAGCAGGATCACGAGCCACAGCATCCTTGACTGGGCGAAGGCCCTCAGTTTCAGCAGGCAGGGGTCGGGGCAGATCAAGGGCCTCCAGTACAGGTGCGGGCCCAAGCCGCACATATGCTTTACCAGGGAGGCAAGATTCGGAAGCGTCGCCTGATGTTGTGACAGGTATGCTAACTATCTGCTCACACCCTGCTTATGTGTTGATTGATCCAGGGTCTACTTTGTCCTACATTACTCCATTTGTGGCATGAAAGTTTAGTATTACACCAGAATTATTGCAGCAGCCCTTTTTAGTATCTACGCCCGTTGGTGACTCTATCACAGCTAGCCGAATCTACCGCGGGTGTACAGTAGAGGTTGCTGACCGTCAGACCACAGTAGATCTGGTCGAGTTAGAAATGATAGACTTCGATGCCATAATGGGTATGGACTGGTTAGTACCGTGCTTTGCCAATGTTGAATGTTGGACCAAAATGGTCCGATTCCACTACCCAGGAGAAGCAGTGCGGGAGTGGAAGGGCAGTACCGCTACGCCAAAAGGTAGGTTTATTTCCTACCTTCAGGTGAGAAAGTTGATATCTAAGGGATGCATTTACCATCTGGTCAGAGTTCAGGATGTCCAAGCAGAATCTTCCACACTCCAGTCTGTTCCAGTGGTGAATGAATTCCCTGATGTGTTTCCTGATGAGTTACCTGATATTCCCCCAGAAAGGGAAATAGACTTTGCTATCGACTTGTTACCAGGCACTCAGCCAATATCAATACCTCCCTATCGTATGGCTCCTGCAGAACTCAGAGAATTAAAGGAGCAGTTGAAAGATTTATTAGATAAAGGTTTTATCAGGCCGAGTACGTCACCGTGGGGTGCGCCAGTTTTATTTGTGAGAAAGAAAGATGGCTCGCTCCGAATGTGCATAGATTATCGGCAGCTAAACAAAGTTACAGTAAAGAACAAGTACCCGCTCCCCAGAATTGACGACTTATTTGAACAGTTGCAGGGAGCCAGATACTTTTCTAAGATTGACCTGCGGTCCGGATATCACCAGGTCCGAGTACGTGAGAGAGATATTCCTAAGACAGCGTTCAGGACCCGATATGGACATTTCGAATTTATAGTTATGTCCTTCGGGTTAACGAATGCCCCAGCAGTCTTCATGGACCTGATGAACAGTATTTTCAGACCTTTCCTAGACTTGTTCGTGATAGTATTCATTGATGACATTCTGGTGTATTCTCGCTCTGAAGCAGATCACCGGACTCATTTGCGAACAGTGCTCCAGATCCTCAGGAACCGCCAGTTGTATGCTAAATTTTCTAAGTGTGAATTCTGGCTTAACTCAGTGGCCTTTTTAGGGCATATCGTCTCAGACGCTGGTATACAGGTAGACAAGCAGAAAATAGAAGCAGTTAAGTCATGGCCTAGACCTACCACCCCAACTGAGGTTCGTAGCTTCCTAGGATTGGCAGGATATTACAGGAGGTTCGTTGAAGGGTTCTCGACCATTGCGGCATCTCTGACCAAATTGACACAGAAAGCAGCAAAGTTTCAATGGACAGAGGCATGTGAGCAGAGCTTTCAGGAACTGAAAGACAGATTAACCTCCACCCCAGTGTTAGCATTGCCGGAAGGCACAGAAGGTTATTCAGTCTATTGTGATGCGTCAGGTGTCGGGTTAGGTTGTGTGTTGATGCAGCATGGTAGAGTAATTGCATATGCTTCCAAACAGCTGAGGATACACGAAAAGAATTACCCTACCCACGACCTGGAATTGGCTGCAGTAATCCACGCTTTAAAGATGTGGAGGCATTACCTGTACGGCGTCCATGTTGATATTTACACAGAGCTTACAGTACATTTTCACTCAGAGGAAGTTGAATCTACGGCAACGCCGCTGGTTGGAGCTGTTAAAAGATTATGATGTGAATATTCTATACCACCCCGGAAAAGCTAATGTTGTAGCAGATGCCCTGAGCCGTAAGTCAATGGGGAGTTTAGCGTATTTGTGACCTGAGAAATAGAAGTTAACCAAAGAAATTCATCAGTTAGTTGGTCTAGCCGTTCGGGTAATGGAAATAGAAAATAATATAGCAGTAATTCAGAATTCTGCTGTGTCATCATTAGTTACAGAGGTAGAAGAACGACAGTACGAGGATCCCGATTTAGTCCAGCTCAGAGATAGAATTCAGAAAGGTAAGGAGCCAGACTTTCAGATAACCGAGGATGAGGTGCTACGTTGTAAGGGCCGCCTCTGTGTCCCGAATGTTTCAGGGCTTCGTGGGCGGATCATGCACGAGGTGCACTACGCTCGTTATTCCCTTCACCCAGGAGCGATGAAAATGTACCACGACATCAGAGACATCTACTGGTGGCCAGGTATGAAAGCTGAGATAGCCGAATTTGTATCTAGATGTTCTAATTGTCAGCAGGTGAAAGCAGAGCACCAGAAACCGAGCGGTTTGACGCAAGATATAACGGTACCTATGTGGAAATGGGAAGCGATAAACATGGATTTTGTAACAGGGTTACCCCGTACTAAACGCAGAAATGATTCTATTTGGGTAATAGTTGACAGGCTGACAAAATCAGCTCATTTCCTGCCAGTGAGGGCTACCTTCTCAGCTGAGGATTATGCCGAATTATATATCAGAGAAATAGTTAGATTGCATGGAGTGCCAGTGTCCATCATTTCAGATAGAGGAGCATAATTCACAGCTAGACTCTGGCAGTCATTTCAGAAAGGTTTGGGAACGCAGATTAACTTGAGCACAGCATTCCACCCCCAGACAGATGGGCAAGCTGAGCGAACTATCCAAACGCTCGAAGATATGCTACGAGCGTGTGTGCTAGATTTTTGGGGGTAGCTGGGATGAGCATCTTTCGTTAATTGAATTTTCTTATAATAACAGTTATCATTCAGCTATCCAGATGGCGCCTTTCGAGGCATTATACGGGCAAAAATGTAGATCGCCGGTGGGCTGGTTTGAAATAGGAGAATCAGCATTGGTTGGCCCAGACATTGTTCGACAGTCAGAGGAAAAGATAAAGCTTATCCGAGAACGTTTACTGACTGCTCGGAGCCGCCAGAAGTCTTATGCAGATATGTGGCGCAGAAATCTAGAATTTTCGGTAAATGACTGGGTATATTTGAAGGTGTCTCCAATGAAAGGAGTGATGAGATTTGGCAAGAAAGGCAAGCTTAGCCCGAGATTCATTGGGCCATATCAGATTCGGTGAAGAATAGGCCGAGTTGCATATGAATTGAACTTGCCTCCGGAGTTAGCATCTGTTCACCCAGTATTTCATGTTTCTATGCTAAGGAAGTTCGTAGGGGACCCTTCTATAGTAGTTCCAGTTCAAGATGTCCAGGTCACAGAAGAGTTAGCATATGAAGAGGTTCCCGTAGCTATCTTAGACAGACAGATTCGCAGGCTGAGGACTAAAGATGTTGCATCTGTCAAAGTATTGTGGCGTAATAGGAACCAGGAAGAAATGACGTGGGAAGCTGAAGAAGATATGAAAACCAGATACCCTCACCTATTTCAGGCCTAGTCAGGCGACAGGTATGTCCGTATTATTACTTATGCAGTACCTTGTGGTTGTATGTCTGTAAATGATAAAGAAAGATTGATATCTAGTTATCCAGTGAATCCTAGAATATTATGTGCAGTGCCTGTGTTGGACTTTTTCTGCATTTCAGGCTTTTGCTATAGTCCATATTACAGAGGAAACTCTGCCGAATTTTTTCTAGAAAGTAAGCAAGTAGTCCTCTAGATAACAATGTACATTCAATGACGAATGTTCTTAGGGGGGGAGAATGTTATACCCCATAGAATTCCAGGCACCTAAACGACCTATTCGCACGTTGGTTAAGTATATTTAAAGGCCATACGTGCTGGAGAAAGGCCCGGGAAAAGATCGGACGAGAGACCTGTCGGACCATCGCGGAAGGAGCCGAGGCAGAACCCCTCCGCGATGGCAGCGTGTCACGGAGGAGAGGCCTCCGCGTTGGCTCCGTGACATGTTGGTCTTGTCCAGGCCCAAGTATATAAAGGCCACTTCGGTTTAAAATCATTTAACCACACAATTATTTCCAGAAAACAGAGGGTGAGCGGCAGAGAGAAGTAAGAACGAAGGAAATATTACAATTTTCGTCCGATTACGCTGCTAAACGTTGCCCAAACTCAAATTAACTCTAGATATGGAGGTATTTAGCAGCAGAGAGCATTCCTACGGATTCAGTTTCATAAAATACGGCTGACGAATCGTCGAGCCACCGAGCTAAGGTAAGTGGAATTGCTCTAAATTAGTGTCTATGTGTTCCTAGCTGTGAAGTGAATATTTCTCCCTTCTGGACCACTGAAAAATAGCGAGTTTTCGACCGTCTTTCGATAATCCTAAGTTTAAGCTATAAACTATATCGAAAGTAACGTTGCTCTTTACAATAAAGCTGTATTTAGTATTAATTGACGTATTCATGAATGCAATTGAGAGAAAATAGTTGAAGTACCGGCCGAGCCTCGTCTAACGGGTTAAGTAATATCGGTACAGTGTAGTACTTTACAGACCAGTAGAATGTTCAGAAGTCGAGGTTACATTTATTGTGAATGTTGATGCGATATGAGAAGCATCGAGTTGTAACTTGCGTGAAACTTACTAGTACGACATAGATTCTAACACAAGTGTTAGAAACTGCCCAGTATGCTCAGTATGTGATGTAATATGAAATGTTAAGATATTATTGTATTTAGTTGAAACCCCGTAAAGTGATGCAATATCCGTAAAGCACTTCAGAGATAGAATGGCAGGCTAAAATAAAGTTTAGAACGCATGTTAGGAATAGTAAATGATGTTAATACAGAAACTCAGAGCATAGTTTTCAGCAGAAACACTATCTTGTATAGCATTTTCCCCAGTACAGTTTGGCAGGAGACTATATTCATATATATATATATTTACCAGTCTCAGCACGTATTAAGTACGTACAGATTACTATCATTAGTTCAGCATGTACTGTATATGATACTTTACCCCTATTAGCCTCAGCATGTGAGATATGCAGACAGTATTACCAGTTGAGACCGTTATATTGTTTGTGGTTGGACTACCTAGCATCCATGACCTCCCCAGGGTTAATAGCTGTATTGACTCGTCCGCCAGAGGACGAGGATACGTCGCTCTATGGAGTGGCATGCCGTCCCCCAGGGGACGAAGATGGGTTGCCAGTTTCCCCATATTTTGCCTTGGTCGGCTTTTATACACCCCCGTCGAGCGGATACGCCCGGGTGTTGATTCAGGAGTCCTTCGGACTCAGGTACAGTTATAGTCAGGGGCTCAGCGAGCCCAAGTGCATACCCAGGGGACCGGCGGGATGCTTACAACCATTATAGGAGATGGGATGACCGGGGTAGGGGTGTAGATTTTGTGCTGGTTGTACCTCCCGGCTTATGGGGGCCGGGTAAGGTTTGTGTGTGCCATGTTATGCTATTTCATGTTATGCCATGTTACGTTAGATACGAGTAGATCAGCAGTAGAGGGATATGTCTCCAGGTATGACTCCTATTTCCTTCCAGTATAAATGAGAAAAGGTATGACGTACAGTAGCAGGCAGTTTATCTAATTCTTCCTACTTCAGTTCATCAGTTACATTATTGTTTTCAGTTATTGCTTTACATACTCAGTACCAGCGGTACTGACGCCCGGTGGGGCGCTGCATTACTTGCCTGCAGATACTCATAGACGAGCAGGCGATACTACGTGATTCCCGTCAGCGGTCGAGTATTCAGGTCCTGTCATCCGGAGACTGAATTCCATAGGTGTAGTTCAGTTCCTTTTGTTGTATAGTATGGGTAGGTTGGGGCCCTGTCCCGATCATTTCTATTGCTATTCCTAGAGGCTTGCAGTTTGTATATATTTTCCTGTGGTCAGATGAGCCGGTCGTGTGAGGCCGTGCAGTTGTATAGTTGTTAGTATTTTTCCTTTCTTTTATGATGGCCGTGTGGGGCCATAGTTTGTCAGTAGTGGTGACCTTGCTGGTCACGTAGCTTTTTAATACTTCATGATTGAGTTGCAGATAACTAGACAGCATGGTGGCCTTGTCGGCCCGCATAGGCTTCCCTGAATTGATATGTTTCTGGTCAGCTGTTAGCACAGGTACAGAAGGCTATAGGCCAATGGGCCGGGGGCTGTGTTTGTAGCCGTTATATAGCCTTTTATTTCCAGAAATATGAGTTAGAGCCATCCAGGCACCAGATGTGCCCAGGCTTAGCAGTCCAGCAGTTCAGGTCCCGGTAGGGCACCAGGTACCAGTCATACCCCCCAAGGCGGGGTGTGACAGTCATGGTGTGTTTCCCATAAATTGTAAAATAAACTGGAGCTGATGATTGTCGATGACGTTGTTGGGAAGTTTGAATGTTTTGAGATATATATATGTTCCTTTAAATTGTCATATAAATGGTTGAGCACTAGTAGATATAGCTACCAAGTTGTAGAAAGTAACTTGATGCCTCTGGAAAGTTATACTAAATGACTGAGTGATAAAATACATATGATATGATAATGGAAGGGCAACATGCTTTATCCTGAGATGAGTGGCTTGTGCCCGAGGAGAGCATCCGGGGGAGTGATTATGATTGAGTGGCTCGTGCCCAAGAGGAGCATCCGAATTAGCAAATGAGTGGGAGCTGGAACCCTGTTGGTACAGTACATGGATATCTAGAGTCCCTTGCAGGTTATGACTGGAAGGGTAAAAATAAGATCCTCTGGCATATGTGTACAATGGTAGTGAGAGTGAATGTGTGGTAATGTGATGGAGGCGTGTGTCCGGCACATTACCGGAGTGAGTCGGTAAAAGATGAATGGACCATTGAGGATTCATGTATGTATAGTCCTTATGTGATGACTTGATTGTTTGAGGAACCGTGGGTGCATATTTCCTATGACAAGTTAATGATTTGATTGTTGAGAGTCCATATTTTATAATCCCTATATTAAATTGATAAATTGATTGTTAGTTCATGTGAAAAAAATGATAAATTGACTGTTGAGCTTGGTTATATATGCTTTTATTGAATTGTTGAACTAACTGAGAAAACTGCTAAGTGTGGGAACAAGGTTGATAGTTGGGTCGAGCTACTGCCTACGCAGTACAGCTGCAGTGGTATTCTTACCGCTATCATGAGACTGTGGCGGCGGCAGAAACCCCGCTATAGCGAGGCCTAATTCTGTGAGCAAGCTAGCTGAGACCTTGCTCTGAACAACGTTAAAAATAGGATCGTGTGATGAATAATTATTTTGTGAATGGACGTTGTGATTTCTGTATATATATATTCATTATTATCTAAGGTCAGCTGATAATGCCTACCAGTACATTGTGTAGCACTGATGCTATTCCTGCACTTCTTTTCTAAGTGCAGACTGTGATCTAGAAAATTTTTATCGACCCCATATGTAGAGCAACAGTAAGATATTAGAAGGTGAGCGATCCAATCGTGCTGCTATAATTCCACTACAGAAGATGTCTTTTGTTCAGACATTGACTTATTTATTTTCTTAATTTATTCCTTCTTAGACTCTGCTCAGTAGATGTCCTCAAGTATAATGACTTTCAGTTTCTGGGGATATAATAGATAAATTGGCGATCATTTTCTGTTAATTTAATCAAAGATTCCAGTATTGTCTTTAGAACGCTTATTTAAATGTATGACTATTGAAATTGGGTAATTAGTTGGGACATATTGGTTCGCCCACCTGGGAGGAGGGATGGTATTTGTGTGGGTGCCAATCATGGCTACTTTAGTCGTAAAAAAGATGGTATCAGACCCTAGGTTTGTTGGTCTCATTTTATGAGGATGAGTCTAGTAGAGTCTTGCGGATCGGTGCGGAAACGTTCATTACTTATCTTTTAGAGGCTACAGGACTTTAGTAAAACTCCCTTCTTTCTCTCCTTTTTATGCTATTACTTGATTTCAATTGGTATCTGATGTGCTGTGAGTTTACAACACTTTCAATGCTCAAAACTAACAAAATAGCATGGACTTAGGTGTGTTTATATGGATATAAGACACTTTTTCTTTGATTACAGGACAAATAAGTGTTAGAGTAAGAATGTGCAAAAGAAGCCTGAAAGTGCAGAAAATGGGATAAAGTCACAGTCTCAGTATGAGTCGTAGGATGATGGTATGAGCCGTACTAAGAACCATGAAAAGTTTCAGATGGATGAATTGTGAAGAGTGCAACCTACAACTCTCAGTACAAGCCGTACAACACTAATATGAGCCATAACACTGAGTCATGGAAATATTCAGAAGAATTGCACAAGAGGCATACTCCTGACATGGATAGACAGTACGAGTCGTGGCAGCAAGTACGAGTCGTACCATCACACTTGTGACAAACTTCAAAAAAATTCAGAGTTCTCAGAGTCAAGCCACGAAAGTATAGTACGACTCGTAGGAAGCATGTAGGTTCATACCAAGGCCCAACACTTAGCCAAATTTAAGCAAGCCAAGGACTTAGAGATAGTAGGTACAACCCGTACAATCCTGCTATGGGTTGTAGGATCTGTTGTGGCTTAGGCGTCACTAATTATAGAAATTCACCCTGTTAGCTTAGAAAAAAGATTCTTATGTCTATATAAATACTTTTTGTGTTTTATTTTCAAGAGAGATCATCTAGACAACATTGAGAGGACGTTTGGAAGTAGTTAGAGAAGATTAGGAAGGGAGGGAAAACATAGAATTGAGTTGATTGGCATGTGATTAACCTTTTCTTGATTTATTTCTTGATCTTTGTGAATTATTCTTGAGTTATTTGGAGAATAATCAAAGAAGCTTTTTTTTCTCTCATCTACAATTATAAGTATTGAATTATGTGTTTAATTATGAATGCATATCACAACCTTGCAACTATGAGAGGCTAAAACCTCCATAGCTAGTGTTGTGGGAACCATGGTGAATTAATGAGCTAGGGATACACAAAAGTGATTCAAAACCAATGCATAACACTTTTATTATATTCTCTTCATGCTTAAACGTTTCTTAACGGTGTAAAATATTAGGACTTGCCCGAATTCTTTACTTGCTTGAGCCTAGAGAGGTAGAGATTAGGAAATGAGAATTACAACGAAGCCTTGATCTTGATGATCATTGTATTAACGTGAGCTGTGGTCGCAGGATAGTTAAATTTGAAACTTATAGATAACAGATAGTTTGAAACCACTCATGAGACCTGACCCGATGATTGAGTATAGTCAACCAATAGGAAGAACCAGTTGTTTGGATGAACCTTATTTATCAGTTCTGCAAGTAAGCATTGGTATTGATCACGTGTGTATGCCCGAAGCAGTTATGAACCCATAGGGAATACAAACCCTAGTTAGTCTTAACTCTTGATTTTACATCATTATTTCGATCATAGTTTTAGTTATGATAAGCTGCCAATGCCTGTGGAGGAGATGATGACTATTTACACATTAGCAGTTGCGATGATGAATTATAAGGGAGACGGGATACCAGAATACACAGAGATGGTGAATTCCTTAAATGGAATGGGGTCATATAACTTTAGCCCAAAGAGGTTAGACCTGGATTTAAAGAATCGTCGACACCGCCGGCTAAGCCATCTGTGGAGGTACCACCAGTCCTTGAGCTGAAAGCACTACCTTCCCATATCAAGTATGCATTCCTCGGTGAAGATAGTACTCTACTAGTAATAATCGCAACAGATCTGTTGGACGAGCAAGTGGGAGATTTGGTCAACATACTAAAAAGTTACAAAAAGGCAATTGGACCATAGATGACATCCTTGGAATCCCTCCAGGCATATGTACTCACAAGATCTAACTCGATCCAAATTGCAAACCAAGTATAGAACATCAGTGCTACCTGAACCCCCCAATGCAAGAAGTGGTAAAGAAGGAGATCATCAAGTGGCTGGATGCTGGTGTAATCTATCCCATCACAGATAGTAAGTGGGTGAGTCCGGTACAGTGAGTACAAAGGAAAGGTAGGATCACAGTGGTGTCCAATAAGAAGAACGAGTTGATACCGACATGACCAATCATAGGGTGGCGTGTATGCATGGATTACAGGATACCCAACCACTGGACCCAAAAGGACCACTTTCCAATGCCATTCTTAGATCAGATGCTTGATAGACTGGCAGGTAGAGGTTGGTAATGTTTTCTTGATGGTTATTCGAGATATAATCAAATTACCATCGCTCCAAAAGACCAGGAAAAGATGACCTTCACTTGTCCGTATGGAACGTTCGCTTTCAGAAGAATGCCATTTGGATTGTGCAATGCACCGACCACATTCCAGCGCTGCATGATGTCTATATTCTCAGACATGGTGGAGAACACCATTGAAGTCTTTATGGATGACTTCTCTATTGTAGGTGACTCATTCGAATATTGCCTCAACCATTTGGGCAAAGTATTGAAAAGATGTGAAGAAACTAATATGGTCCTATGGGAAAAATGTCATTTTATGGTCAAGGAAGGAATAGTGTTGGGTTATAAAATCTCATAAAAAGGGATTGAGGTGGACAAGGCAAAAAATGAGGTTATAGCTGGTTTGCTACCCCCTATTTCCATAAAAGTGGTCAGAAGCTTTCTAGGGCGTGCAGGATTCTATAGACGATTCATCAAGGAATTTTCAAAAATTGCATAGCCATTGTGCAAATTGCTTGAGAAGGAGGTAAAGTTCATGTTTGATGAAGCATGTCTGAGGGATTTTGAGTGCTTGAAAGAGAAACTCACCACTACTCCTATCATCATAGCTCCAGATTGGTCTCTTCCATTTGAGGTAATGTGTGATGCTAGCGGGATTGCTCTTAGTGCTGTTTTGGGCCAATGAAGAGCAAAGATTTTTCATCCTATCTTCTACGCTGGTAAAACACTCAATACAACCCAGAAGAATTACAGAGTCATAGAACAGGAGCTACTGGCGGTGGTCTTTGCATTCGAAAAATTTCAAGCATACTTTCTTGGAATTAAGGTGATCATTCATACAGACCATGCCGCTTTGAGGTACCTAATGTCCAACAAGGATGCTAAACCCAAATTGATTCGGTGGGTGCTCTTGCTCTAAGAATTTGAGTTTGAGGTTAAAGATCGGAAGGGAATGGAAAATTAGGTAGCGATATCATCTATCCAGGCTTGAGTCTGAAGCTAGGGCAAGAGAGGAGATTGATATTGATGATGCCTTCCCAGACAAACAGGTGCTAGCTGCATCTCAGGATTTGATTCCCTGGTTTGCCTACTTTGCAAATTACTTGGTTAGCGATATGATACCAGCAAACCTGACTCCTCAGTAGAAGAAAAAGTTCTTATTCGATGCCTGAAGATTTTACTAGGATGAGCCATACTTATTTCACATTTGTGCAGATGGGATCATTCATAGATGTGTGCCTGAAATAGAGATGTTGAGCATTCTGGAGGCCTGTCATTTATCTCCAGTTGGGTGTCATCATAGTGGTATCAAAGCTGCACATCAAATCTTACAATGCGGATATTACTGGCCCTTTATTTATCAAGATGCATATAATTATGCCAAGTCCTTTGATCAATGCCAAAGGCAGAGCGGTATTACTCGTAAACATGAGTTACCCTTGACCCCTATTTTGGAAGTTGAGTTATTTGAAGTATGAGGTATAGACTTCATGCGTCCATTTGTTAGCTCCTAAGGGATGAAATGTATTTTTGTGCCAGTGGACTATGTCTCCAAATGGGTGGAGGCTATTGCACTACCAAATAATGAAGGCAAAATTGTTACAGCATTTCTGCGGAAGCAAATCTTTGCCAGGTTTGGCACTCCCAGAGCTATTATCAGTGATGGTGGATCTCACTTCTGTAACCGCCTCTTTAGGGCCCTTTTGGAGAAATATGGTGTTAAGCATAAGGTGGCCACACCTTACCATCCTCAACCAAGTGGAAAATGGAAGTTTCGAACAGGGAGATCAAGACCATCCTGGCCAAAATAGTGAATACTAGCTGGACAGATTAGTCTAGGAAGCTCGATGGTGCGTTGTGGGCTTATTGAACAGCTTACAAGACCCCCATTGGTTTATCTCCGTACCAACTGGTTTATGGCAAAGCATGTCATTTACCGGTGGAATTAGAGCATAAAGCGCTATGGGCTCTGAAAAAGCTGAATATGAAATGGAACAAAGAAGCTAAGCTGAGGCTTAACCAGCTCAATGAGATGGATGAGTTTTGACTTAGAGCTTATGAGAGTGTGGCCATTTATAAAGAAAGGATGAAGATCTACCATGATAAGAAGATTGCAAGAAGGGAGTTTAGCTCAGGTGAATTGGTCTTACTGTTCAATTCAAGGCTCTAGTTGCACCCTGGAGAGTTGAAATCTAGATGGATGAGACCCTACAGAGTGGTATATGTGTCCCCATACGGTGCAGTGGAACTTGAGAATAAACAAGGAAAAAGGATCAAGGTGAACGGGCATAGAATAAAGTTGTATCTGGGAGATGTGGAGGAGCAAGAGGAATAGAGGTAGTATACCTTGATGATGCTTGAAGAGTCACAAGAGTCACATTATGCCGCGATGTTAAATCAGGTGCTGCAACCCATGAATGATGAGGTCTGAGTAGCCATAGGTATGTTCCCTTCCCTATGTTCTTGTAGTTCATGCTTCGGGGACGAAGCACAGTTTTCAAAAAGGGGAGGGGGTGTACTTGTAACTTTGGGATTTTTGGATTTGTCCAAGGATTTTTCTTACTATGTTTCTTTTCCATCGGGCATGCTATCTAGTAGAACCGACATGTTTAAGATTTTATTTTCTTATTTTGTGATTTTTGTTTAATTAGAAAATAGCTTAGAAGTACTCGGCCAATGAAAGTGCACTAGTTTTGGATTTATGAAAAACAATTGACCCTGTTTGAAAATTTTTGATGCATTAGCTGTGTACTTGTAGTTGCATGCATGAGTTCTCTGGATCTTTAGATGTCATTTAGTGTATTAGCATGAGTAGTCTTGTTAAGCCATGTGTAAACCAGACAGGTAAAGTGAATATAAGTCATGTTCCATGAGTGAGTGAGGTTTGGTACTTAGTTCAGTTCTGTGTTGAAGATCTAGAACTTACTTGATTGGTCTTTGCATAGGCTAAGGATGGTTTGTTAGGATATGATCATAGGCCATTTTTGTTAATCTCACTTTTAGCCTAAATGACCCTACCAAAATCATATGATTCCCTTGATCCTAATTTTGAGCCTTTAATAGACCAATTTTTTCTTTGATTAATCGATGAACCGTACCTATTTTTTAAATAATAAACTTCTTTTTGGCCCTGGTCCTTCCTTGAATATTGTGAAACTCAACATAGGCAAAACGCCTAACTTGAGGTTGGCTAGAGTAGGGGTGCATAAATGGTGGGAACGAGAAAAAGGGAAAGAAAAGAGCAAAGGTGTAAAATAAGGTGTGCTGTGACAAATGAAAAAGAAGAAAAAAAGAAGATGAAAAAGTTAAAAACATTGAAAAAGAAAATTCAAAAGAAAAATAATGCTTGAAAAGATTGAAAATACACTGGCATACAAAAGAGGTGAAAAGAAATGAAAAGAAAAGAGGGTGAAATAGATGAACGGTGAAGCCAATGTATGTAGTGACAAGGAAGGGTTAGTCACTTAAAAAATATCACATTTATCATGTCCATACCTAAAGCCTACATTACAAGCTGTAACAAGTCCTATAGTGTCCTGACTATCTGACAAATCGAAGCAGAGAAAATAAGGGCAAGCCTATGGTATCTGATACATAATACTTGGAACTTCTTTGTGAGAGTGAGAGTCTCGCTTGTTCAGTCCCATGCCATATCTGTTACTATATCTGTGAGTGGGGACTTCATTTGCTGTGAGAGTACATGGGTTATGTTTACTTTTACCGTTGGTGTATGTGAAAAGCATCGGCGATGACTTAATTTCCTGTTGATAGCAAGATGACATGTCTTGATCCCTGCTTATTATATTTTGTGGTTTCTTGTAGTACATTAGCTGATATTGGTTCATGGAAGAAGGGTCAAAAGTCGTTGAATGTATAGTGCAAATTTTGTTTCGTATTTGCTGTAGTATCCTAGGTTTATTTGCTAGTTGAGCGTCATGTTTAGTTTTTATTATTTTCGTTTCCTGAGGACATGCAAAAGTCTTAAGTTGAGCGTGTTGATGTGCAGTGAGTTTACAACATTTTCGATGCTCAAAACTGAGAAAATAGCATGGACTTAGGTGTGTTTATATAAATATAAGACACTTTTTCTTTGATTATAGGACAAATAAGTGTTAGAGCAAGTGTTCGGGCTGTTGGGTATAACTACACGCAAGTGCACGTGGTCGAACAAGTAGTAAAGTGGCTCAAGTAAGCCAAGTATCGATCCCACAGGGACTGGACTAAGGTATCAATCTAATCAAGTGTCAATAAACTTTAACTCTAAATTGCAGACAACTGTGTGAAGAAGATTTTGATATTTTGTTTCCTAAATTTATACTAAGTCTAAAACGAATATACAATTTGAGTCTGAACTATCAGTATGAGCATGCTGAGGTTAAATGAACATGTAGAGAAATAAATCATCGATACAATTTGGTTAATCTTTCCTCCGGTTGCTAGTCAAGAATTTTTGCCCATGGATTAAAACTCTCGTATTTAACCCAACTTAAGAATCATGAACCTTCCACCTACATTTTTGTGATAAAACGAAATTCATGTTCTAGCCATACAAAACCGATTCTTTAATTGACTAATACGACTTTCAGGTATATCTCTATCCTGAAGGTAAATCAATTCCCAATTTTTCCAAACTAAGAAAAGATCATATCCTATCAATTCACAACTTTTCAATTTCTTGCTCTCTCGAGTGAAACTGGACTTTTTAGATATACATTAACGTTGACCACACATTAATGCAGTAAGAACAAGAATCAATAGAACAACCATGGAAGAAAAGATGAAAACCAATTTATCAATAATCACATTTCAATACAATGTTCTTAACCTCAGCAAGAAGGGAATTTAGCCACTCATTTGTGGATTAAACATTGTTAAATGAGTGTTAATCATACAAGCAATTGAAATAAAGGAGAAGAAGATAGAGAAAAACCCTAAGATTTTCGTCCCCTCAACTGCCTGTAACCCATGTTCTTGCTCCACCAAGTCAGAATAATTAAAAATGAACCTAAGTGTTCTATTTATACTAGTGGAAATTTTTTCCGGAATAACACGCAACGTGTCACGGAGTGCATCGCGGAGCACTGCCTCCGTGACATGCCACCAACGTGGACCCTCACTGGAACCCGGTCGTCCAGGTATTAAGGCCCAACGTGGCACGGCGTGCAACGCGGGGCTAGGCCAATGTGCCACGGCCCCAACGCGCACCTTCACTGGAATTTGGGCAAAATTTCAGCATCCTGGCAGAATGCATCCGCGATGGCAGCGTGACACGGATCCATCGCGGAGCTCCTTTAATCCGTGCTTTCCTTGTGCTTTTTCTCTTGCTAGCTTCCGAGTCCCATCCTGATCTCCCCCAACATGCATCTTAGCTCCATAACTTTATATTTTTCCTGCAAAACAACTCTAAACATGTTGGTTAGTATAAATTCACATTTTATTACAATTCACATGAGAATGTACAAACATCGATAGATAAATAAGGCAAAATGACACATTTGAGTATCACTTGGGCATATAAATTTGCCCAAGATCACTTACCCCACACTTAAATCCTTGTTCGTCCCCGAACAATAATCTTACACCTCATGCAATTGACATCCCATCCTGTCTACTTTGGCTCGACAATTCAAGCTACGGTCATACCGATTATTTAATATAGCAAATCATCAAGAAAACATGCACAGTCTTATCAATACAATGACCCTCAACACATTAAGACCTCCTAGACTCAAGAATCGACTCTCGATGTCAGAAAACTCATGCAAATCAGCTGATCAAGATATCCGACACGAAATTCAATCTCTCGTCGAGCATGTGCCCTCACAACACAAAAGAATGTTCCCCCTTTTAATCAGATGAACTCAAAGACACTACATGCAGGGGCATATAAACAAGATTTCGCTCTCTCTCCCAAAAGAATTCACATGTATCATGTCATGAATCATAAGCTTGCCTTTAGTGTATTACTACACTAATATAAGGACACGTGATGTAAGATCACGTAGGACTTAACGGGTTGTAGTGTAAGCTACAGAACTAGCAAATACTGGGCTAACCAATAATACAAACTAGCCTCCTTAAGCGCTTTTTCAATACATCCCATCAACCTTATGGGCATTTTTTTCTTCCTTCATCCTCCCATTCTTGAAGTCTGTCTTTATTTATGACCCCATATCTTTAAGCACACTTGACTTAATAACAAAGAGTAGTTATATGTCTTCATTATATTTAATTTATATTGAGTGCACCTTCGACCTTTTCTTTCCTTTCATCACTCTGCTTTTTCTTTTCTTTTCACCATTCTCACTCCCTGGCGCTGTGGGAAAAATTATTTTTTTCTTGAGCGCTTAAGAGTTTTGGATCAAATTCGCAGATAATGAAAAGAAGGGGTTAAACTCGGTTTACACCTTTTTGACAAAAGAAAAAAAAATAGGCTAAAGTCTCAATGGGCTAACTAGGGTGTACATTCAAGGTAGGTACGATAATGAAAAAAAACTTCCGGTGAAAGTAAAGAAATGCCTACATCCTTTCCTACACTACACATCCTTCATTTCATTTTGTACACACACCAGGAAAGTTCTAGACACTTCACAATAGCATGGAAGAAACGAAACCTCACCATACACTCATTTTACATGCTCAACTCAAGACATATTCACAGACTCTTCAATCAGCTAATTACAAGAATTCAAACATTAAGCCTCAATCACACCGAATCGAACTCTATGGCCTAGGTATCTCAACATATTTACAAAGTTGCATGCTTTCATACGAATCACCTTTGCATTTTAAATATCATGTACAACACGCCACAAGAATGTCGCAACCATAAAGTAACAACACGTTTGGGATACAAACAAACAAAAGAACAAAATTAAAAAGAACTACTCCTATCGACTACATTTCCTTTAAGACGGTCGTCATCCATCCATCATAAGGAACGATCACTAACTACGACTTTGGTTCAATGGGACTATTCTCGGTAAAAGAACCGAAAACAAACGCTGAGAAACCCAAAAATTTAAAAAGTTCATGAAAAATTTTAAAAATATCGATCATTTCGATAAAACAAAAATATGTACAAAACTAGCTAACAACATTCAACAGCACACAACAGCTTCACCTTAATTACAATACAAACATACACACAAAAATCACCGGGTCACAAGTTTATCTAAGCACAACAACAGAACAGAGACATTAATAATAACAACAGCAACCAACACCTAACTACTCCCACCCCACACTTAAATCGAACACTGTCCCTAGTGTTCACAAAATTTAGCATAGCACAAAAGTGGGTGGTGAAACTCCCTGATCAATCAAAGTATTCCACTTCTTCGTCAGGTGCCACTGCCTCATCTCCCATGTCTGAATCGCCCCCGTCGTCATCATCTGACTTAACATCGGAGTCGTCACGTCGTGTCTCCTCATCTATGGGGACATCATCATCCATGGGCTCTACAAAAGCTGGCCCCACTCGGCATAGAGCCTTGGCATTTTCGCCAAAAGGGTAGTCTAGCTCGAGCTACCACAGCTCATCTTCTGTTGCTGGCCTCCCGCCTATGTGCAGTTGGAGCATCTGCATCCCGAACATACGAGCCATGTACTGATCATCCCGAGCATGTCGCTCGACTAGTGTAAGAACTGGCCCGTGAGTGGTGTTGGGTGCCTTAGTTTTGGTGACATCTAAGGCCATCTGCGGGATGTAGTCAAGGGCCTCTTCCTCGATATCCAGGCCCCTCAGGAACGTGGTTAGTAATCCACCAAACCCGTACCTGTGCCCTTGATGCAAACGGGCTCTCTTCATGGCGAAGATAATCACCGCCCCAACGTTGATCTCCAGCCCTTTCATCAGAGCGTACACCAAGAACACACGATCCCGGGTGACATCTGTCATATGCACCCCCGGGATCAGGCAGGAACAAACAATCTTAAGCCATATCCTGGCTTCCCTGTTCATCTGTGAGTCGGGCAATGTCTGATGGTAGCCCCTCTTCTTATGCCTGCTCCACCGTGCTGTAGACCGGGATCCACACAAAGTGCGTCTGATGTCCGCATATGGTGGAGTGATATTCAGTTGCTGAAGCACATGGGCGTCTGTGTCCCGCGCCCCCAAGATGGCATTAAGGTGATGGGGCTCAAAAGTGACTATCTGCCCCCTCATCTTTATGGTGTGACTTTTGAGTGTCGGGTTCCAGTTGGCGTAGAATTCCCGAATTAGGTGCAGATTGCACTCTTTGGGCTCATCAAAGATAAAATTCAGCCCGGCTACCTCAATCCCGTGGACAATCCTGGGGAATTCCTGTGCCAATGGTTCCCTAGCAATGTGTTCCTCGGGGAAGTATTTGCTTTTCTTATGCTTTGCGTACCATTTCTTCCCCTCCTCTGTCACCCATCGGGTTCCGTATTGCCAATGTTGGCCGCGCGGAACCGCTGGTGCTGCTGGGACTGCTGTTCCCAGTAGGATTCTTTTCCTTTCGGCGCCCGATGTAGATGCGCCCTTTCCTTTATCTTGCCTGCTTGCCATTGTTTCTGTCAAACCAAAGAGACAGGTCCAATGTTATTCTAATTAGAATTAGCTTCGACTAAGGTTGGTTAAGCTAGGCCACCCCACACTTAGTCTTTAGCCACAATCACAACATCACGGCAAGATCATACTTTTTCCAATTTACATAAAGAAACAAAAACACAACAAATATGCCTAGTGCATTCAGAGAATTCGATGGTATAAATTCTATGTACTACTCAGACTTCGTACAGCTAACCACCACATTACCATCGCTCACATTTCTATACATAGCACTAAGCAAGGAGAAACAAAGAAAAAAAATTTATCTACATGAACCTATACAATTCACCCATTTCTTGCATATCACAATTTCGTTACCCCAAAAATCCGTCGGTCTTTTAGCATATTAACAGTTAGCACAACCAACTCATCTCACCCAACATACTTAACCCAACAAGAATTGCACATTTCAACTAAATGTTTCCCCTTTTCATGTTCAAATTCAAGCCCTAGCTAAAATTTTACAAAAATTTTATCAAGCTATGTAATTATCGAGTTCATACAATCACAATGATACTACGAACGTCAATCAACAATAACTCAATTGAATTTAAGCTTAATTTCTACTTAGGGCAAGTTTTGCTCACATCACATGTTCAACATCGAAAAATTCGACAAGAATTGAGATAGAGTTGAAGAACATACCTTGAATTCGATGAAATGAAGAAAACTTGACGAAAATGTGTGCCTAGGTCCGTGTCACGTTGAGGGAGAAGGGGTTTTTGGGATGTTTGTCGCGGAGAGGATGAAAAATGAGAAAAATTGAGGGGAATTCGGGGTTAAAAAGTGGGGATTTCGCGCGGGTCACCTGGCGACCCGGTGTGACCCGATGCGAATAACACCTCAACGTGTCACGGAGGGTAACGCGGAGCACCCCCTCCATGACATGGAGCCATCGCGCAGGTGTTCTGGAATTTGTAAAAATTCCAGAATTGCCTTCAATGTGTCACGGAGGGTAACGCGGAGGCCCTCCTCCGTGACACGGAGCCATCGCATATTATTTTTCTTACCTCGATTTTTCCATTGTGATCCTTTGTATTTTTACCCTCCGTTCAACCTGAAATTCATCTCACAATTTCATGTAGTCAGCCTGCAATTGAGCTTGGTTAGCTATCATTGTCTTGAACATTTCCTCGATGCTGGGTGATGGTGGTGGAGGAGGTGCATTATTGCTTCTGTATTGTGACTGATAGTTCTGCTGCCCTGCTTGATTTCTCTGCGCCCCCTGAATCGAACTTTGCCCTTGATGGTTATTGCTACCCCAAGAGAAATTCGGGTGATTCCTCCAGTTGGAATTGTAGTTGTTGCCATACTGTAGGTGGTTGTTTCTCTGTATATTTCCAACAAAGTTTACCGAATCAAGATTTGCTCCACAACACTCAGTTGAGTGTTCACTACTCCCGCACACTTCACACCAAATCTACTGCACTACATTCACTGGGGCTTGAGTCTGGTTCATGCTCATGTTACTGAAGTGGGTGTTGAGTTGATTCTGTAACGCAACTATCTATGCAGCAATAGCTGTGAAACCATCCACTTCTAGGACTCCTGCTGCTTTCCTTGTTCCTTCTCTTGACAAATCAGCATTCCACTCTAGATTTCCCTGTGAAATACGATTTAACAAGGTATACATCTCCTCATAAGTTTTCTCCAATGCTTGTCCCCCAGCGGCTGAGTCTAGCAAGATTTTTGTGTGGGGTTCCAAACCCTCTATGAAAGTATGCACCAGCACATCATTGGATTGGTGATGATGAGGACAATCCCGTAACATATATTTGAATCTCTCCCAAGCCTGATATAGATTCTCTCCCTCTCTCTGTTTAAAACTTAGAATTTGACTTCTAAGTCTTGCTGTTTTACCGGATGGAAAGAACCGTATCAAGAATTTCTTTGCAAGATCATCCCACGTGGTGATGGAATTAGGTGGCTCAGCTTTCAGCCACCTCTTAGCTTCTCCCAAAAGTGAAAATGGGAACAATGTAAGCCCGACATAATCTGATGACACTCCAGCGGGGATGTAAGTGTCACTTATCTCCAAAAAATTTTGAAGATGTTGCTGTGGATCCTCATGAGGGAGACCTGTGAATTGCCCGCTGGTGTGCAGCAATTGCACCATGTTTTGTTTAAGCTCGAACCTCCCTCCTGGCTCAGGTTTGCGGATGCCAGATGTGACATTGTTAGCATGTGGGATTGCCACCTCGCGAACCGGCCTAGCTGCAATTTCCTCAGGCACTAACATTGCCCTTACAACTGGTGGATTCTGTTGTTGCTCCAGGATTTTTTGTCTGAGCAACATCAACTTTTTCTCTAGAGCTTCTCTCCTTTGACAATGGAATTGTCTTTCCGGCTCTAAAGATGAGTCCACCAGCTCTTTGTCTCTTGCCAGTGTTCATCAGAAATTAGTATCTGCAAAATACAGGCTAAGACCAAGTTGTCAACACTAAGAAGAAATAGTAAACTAACACTTAAGAAAAATTTACCAATTGCCAATCCCCAGTAACGACGCCAAAAACTTGTTCGGGCTGTTGGGTATAACTACACGCAAGTGCACGTGGTCGAACAAGTAGTAAAGTGGCTCAAGTAAGCCAAGTATCGATCCCACAGGGACTGGACTACGGTATCAATCTAATCAAGTGTCAATAAACTTTAACTCTAAATTGCAGACAATAGTGTGAAGAAGATTTTGATATTTTGTTTCCTAAATTTATACTAAGTCTAAAACGATTATACAATTTGGGTCTGAACTATCAGTATGAGCATGCTGAGATTAAATGAACATGTAGAGAAATAAATCATCGATACAATTTGGTTAATCTTTCCTCCGGTTGCTAGTCAAGAATTTTTGCCTATGGATTAAAACTCTCGTATTTAACCCAACTTAAGAATCATGAACCTTCCACCTACATTTCTGTGATAAAACGAAATTCATGTTCTAGCCATACAAAACCGATTCTTTAATTGACTAATACGACTTTTAGGTATATCTCTATCCTGAAGGTAAATCAATTCCCAATTTCCCCAAACTAAGAAAAGATCATATCCTATCAATTCACAACTTTCCAGTTTCTTGCTCTCTCGAGTGAAACCGGACTTTTTAGATATACATTAACGTTGGCCACACATTAATGCAGTAAGAACAAGAATCAATAGAACAACCATGGAAGAAAAGATGAAAACCAATTTATCAATAATCACATTTCAATACAATGTTCTTAACCTCAACAAGAAGGGAATTTAGCCACTCATTTGTGGATTAAGCATCGTTAAATGAGTGTTAATCATACAAGCAATTGAAATAAAGGAGAAGGAGATAGAGAAAAACCCTGAGATTTTTGTCCCCTCAACTGCCTGTAACCCACGTTCTTGCTCCACCAAGTCAGAATAATTAAAAATGAACCTAAGTATTCTATTTATACTAGTGGGAATTTTTCCCGAAATAACAAGCAACGTGTCACGGAGTGCATCGTGGAGCACTGCCTGCGTGACACGCCACCAACGCGGACCCTCACTGGAATCCAGTCGTCCAGGTATTAAGTCCCAACGTGGCACGGCGTGCAACGTGGGGCTAGGCCAACGTGCCAAGGCCCCAACGCGCACCTTCACTAGAATTTGGGCAAAATTTCAACATCCAGGCAGAATGCATCCGTGATGGCAGCGTGACACGGCTCCATCGCGGAGCCCCTTTAATCCGTGCTTTCCTTGTGCTTTTTCTTTTGTTGGCTTCCGAGTCCCATCCCGATCTCTCCCAACATGCATCTTAGCTCCATAACTTTATATTTTTCCTACAAGACAACGCTAATCATGTTGGTTAGTATAAATTCACATTTTATTACAATTCACATGAGAATGTACAAACATCGATAGATAAACAAGGCAAAATGACACATTTGAGTATCACTTGGGCATATAAATTTGCCCAAGATCGGCAAGAATGTACAAAAGAAGCCTGACATTGCAAAAAATGGGCTAAAGTCACAGTATTAGTATGAGTCGTAGGATGATGGTACGAGCCGTACTGAGAACCGTGGAAAGTTTCAGATGGGTGAATTGTGAAAACTGTAACTTACGACTCTCAGTCCGAGCCGTAAAACTGAGTCGTGGAAATATTCATAAGAATTTCATAAGAGGCAGACTCCTGACAGGGATAGAAAGTACGGGTCATGGTGGCAAGGTACGAGTCATACCATCACACTCGTGACAAACTTTAGAAAAATTTAGAGTTCTCAGAGTCAAGCCACAGAACTATAGTATGACTCGTAGGAAGCATGTACGAGTCGTACCAAGGTCCAACACTTAGCCAAATTTCAGCAAGCCAAGGACTTATGGATAGCAGGTACAACCCGTACAATCCTGCTACAGGTCGTAGGATCTGTCGTGGCTCAGGCGGCACCAGTTATGGAAATTCACCCTGTTAGCTTAGGAAAAGGATTCTTATGTCTGTATAAATACCTTTTATGTTTTATTTTCAAGAGAGATCATCTTGACAACATTGAGAGGATGTTTGGAAGTAGTTAGAGAAGGTTAGGAAGGGAGGGAAAACATAGAATTGAGTTGATTGGCTTGTGATCAACCTTTTCTTGATTTCTTTCTTGATCTTTGTGAATTATTATTGATTTATTTTGGAGATAATCAAAGAAGCTTTTTTTTTCTCTCATCTACAATTGTAAGTATTGAACTATGTGTTTAATTATGAATGCTTATCACAACCTTGCAACTATGAGGCTAAAACCTCCATAGCTAGGGTTGTGGGAACCATGGTGGATTAATGAGCTAGGGATACACAAAAGTGATTCAGAACCAATGCATAATGCTTGTATTGTATTCTCTTCATGCTTAAACATTTCTTAACGGTGTACAACATTAGGACTTGCCCGAATTCTTTACTTTCTTGAGCCTAGAGAGGTAGACATTAGGACAAGAGAATTACAACGACGCCTTGATCTTGATGATCATTGTATTAACTTGAGTTGTGGTTGTAGGATAGTTAAATTTGGAACTTATAGATAATGGATAGTTTAGAACTGCTCATGGGACCTGACTTGGTGACTGAGTATAGTCATCCAATAGGGACTAACCAGTCGTTTGGATGAACCTTAGTTATCAGTTCTGCAAGTAAGTATTGGTACCGATCACGTGTGTATATCCGAAGCAGTTATGAACCCATGGGGAACACAAACCCCAGATAGTCTTAACTCTTGATTTTACATCACAATTTCAATTATTGTTTTAGTTATTATTTTCTTGAAACCCCTAAATTGGAGTAACTAACCAACAAGTTCACTTATTGGCGTTAGTCTAGATCTTCCATATTCCCTGTGGGTTCGATCCCAACCTCTTTGTTGGGTTCTTTATTGACAACGTCTGCTTCATAAGTTTGAGTATTATCAGTATCTAGTGATCCAAATTGGTATCTAGCAACTTCTTTCTTTCTTCTCTCACAGATGGTGAGGACACACACAGGAGGAATCAAAGAGGAAGCACCTGAGCCCATGGTAGCAGTCGCAGTTCGTGGCTTAGGATGAGATCGAGGTCGCGGGTGAAGGCCTGCTGTTACCAGAGGTAGGACCCGTGCTACTGGTCTCGCTCGAAAAAGGTCAGAATGTCCAGTGCCTCCAACAGTTCAGGACAGAGTGGAAGTGGAGGTGGAGGTACCGATATAGGGAGAGGCTGCGGCCGCTTCAACTTCCTCCGAGGTCCTTGCTTAGGTACTGAATCTTTTGAGCACCCTCGAGGGTAATGGAGTAGCACCAACAATGTTACACCTCGTAAGTTCCTATCATTTAACCGATGCATTCGTATGTATGGTTAGAGTTTAAGAGTATGATACATGCAAAAAAAGACGCGGGGGATGAATATAAGAATATGGCATCGAGCAAGCAGGAAATCAGGGCCAGTGGCCAGGCGCCTTAGGCGCCGCGTCGCGCCAGCAGGTCTAGCGCTATGGCAGGCGCACGACACACCCATGCCTGGCGCGATGGGTGGCACGCCGCCGCCTCAAAAACTATATAAACCCTCTCAAGTCTTGAATTGAATCATTTCACACAGTTTCTTCAATAGAGAAATAAGAGCAGGAGACTATTTCACATGATTTTCATGAAGTTACACCATCAAACTCCATCTAAATGAAAATTCGTCCTGTATAATGAGTTCTTCGCCTATAAGAAGCATCGCTGCGGAGTTATTTCGTGAGAATTCGCTCGGTGAGCCAGAACCCCACCGAGTAAAGGTTATCGAAATTGTTCCAAATTGGATTCTAAACAGCCACAGATAATAGGTAAGCATTTATCCCTTCTGAACTCTTGAGAAATTATGGGTTTTCGCTGCGTTATTTTGGAGTTGAATTATAATTGATATTATTATTGAAAGATATCGTTATTGACCGAATTTAGTATTGAAACTAGCCCTATTTTATTAATATAAGTATTGCAGTTGAGTGGGACTGCTGGCTTCAGGATGGAACTAATTAGTTAAACGAGAATCGACACTCGAGGTATGTTAAGGCTTATTCCTTCGACAAGTTATTCTCGTAGTACAATGATTCGATTTATGTTTCTGAGCATAGACAACAATCCTACTTGTTGTAATTAGCTGTTGCTATTATATAAGATTCATGTATGTCGTGGTTAGCTGCTATCAGTAGATTATGATTACATACGTTGTGGCTAGCTGCTAGAAAGCATATTAAGAGTATATTGCAGTATCCCTCACCGGGAAAGAAGAGATTAAGGGAGACTCACGCTAGAAGCATCATAGAAATTCCTCTGCCCTTCTATTCACTGAGTTAGTAGCAATGATGTTTAGCTGCCATGCTTAGGATTTAGATGTTTGTGGGTAATAGTTGGGCCTGATTTAGTAAGTTGAATAACATAGGCACAGCCGGGCGATATAACTATCAGTTAGGCACCTGTATTCTCAGTAGAGCTCGTCCAGAGATGGTTGGCATACCTTTGATGCCTTTGGGGCTAGAATTATGTTAATATGGCCTTACCCCAGAGTCAGTGGCACTAGAGTTGCCTAGAAAATTGAGGATCAGTCCGCCATATAGTGGCTATCGCCAGTGGCAGTTAGTTTCAGTCGAGGTGGTGCTTATTTCACAGACCACTCAGGGCACTACCTCAGTGGTACCAGCCTAATAGAGAAGTAGATACGCTGGGGGGGGGGGAGTTTTGTTAGTAGATAGATACGGGGCCAACGCCCCTAGCCTACTATTATTAGATATTCAAGTACAGGTTGTCGGGAATGGTTAAGTCCAGATAAACACACCTACGAGGTTAGGAATAGCCTAGAGAAGGCATATAAAATCTGAATAGAATCAGCTAGTGTCTCAGGGACTAGAACCACAGTATTACAGTATTACCCCTAGGCCAAGAGTTACCCACAGTAGCATCCCCACAGTTGTTCTACGTAGAGGACAAGTATTCCAGAGTGAGCCTATTATGGTCAGCTGTCATGAATAGAGTTGAGAAGATAGTGATGACATAGTAACCCTTGCTAGAGTTAACCCTAGCTAGATTGGGTTTTCCTTATGACGTGGGATTATTTAATGTTATTGCCTCTAGTGTCATGCTTGTAGGGGCAATATAATTTCCAAAAGGATCAGATAGAGGCCGTGAGGGCCATATTGAGTTCCATAAAATAGAGGTTGTGAGGGCCATATTGAGTTCCATCAGATAGAGGCCGTGAGGGACATATTGAGTTCCATCAGATAGAGGCTGTGAGGGACATATTGAGTTCCATCAGATTGAGGCCGTGAGGGCCATATTGAGTTCCAGTAGATTGAGGCCGTGAGGGCCATATTGAGTTCCAGCAGATTGAGGCTGTGAGGGACGTACCGAGTTACACCATATAAAGGCTGTGAGGGCCGTATCCAGTTACAACGGTTATAGTATGATCCATAGTCGAGCCAAGGCTAGGGATCCAGATACAGTAGTCATATTATGACCCATAGTCCGGGCCAAGGCATGGGGTCCAGAATAAGAGATTACATTATGACCCATAGTCGAGCCAAAAGCTCGGGGTCCAACTACACATTTCAGACATCTCAGATACAGATACAATTACAAGAGCCCAGATGGCTCAGATATAGATATAGTTACTTCTGGAGTCTACAAGGTATCAATAGGGGTATATAGACTAATTGGCACCTCCTGAGGCTTATGGGGGCCCAAGTAGGTTATTTCTGTGTTGCTTGCACCTTCTTGGCTTATTGGGGCTAGGTTAGGTTCTTGTCTGTATATTTGCATGCCAGTTTTAGCTTATGAATGAAAATTTATACAATTTTATCTCATATACATGTAGTGATTTACCATACGCAAGTTAGGTATAAGAAAGCGTACACGTTAACTTTTGACCCTTATCACTGCTCACTTTCAGTTTTTATCAGTCTTACTCAGCTTCTGTTATTGCCTTATATATTCGATACATATTGTACTGACGCCCAACTATGGGGTGCTGCATACTTGCCTGTAGGTTTAGACAGACAGAGTTCAGGACCTCTATTAGCAATTGTTCAGAGTCAGCAGTTTATCCAGTTCCTTCATTTGAAGCTGCCAGGTTATAGAGATTACAATCTTTTATTTATATGGCATTTGGGTAGGCCGGGGCCCTGTCCCGACCATTATTCCTATTCTTAGAGGCTTGCAGACTATAGTCTTTAGTTAGTTGGTTGTTGTTGGTTGTGTGGGGCCCATGTATGTTTTTTTATGTGTTGGCTGTGTGGGGCCTAGTATAGCTGTCTATTTTCATTCCTGTTATAACTAGACAGTTTGGTGGTCTTGTCGGCCCGCATAGGATCCCTGTTATTGCATTGTTGTTGGTTAGTTGTCTTCCTTTAAAGGTGGCCTTGTCGGCTAATGGCTGTATTTACAGCCGAGATATGGACCATTGTTTTCCTGAGTTAAGTTACAAGCATGCACCAGAAGTGCACCAGGTCAGTCAGGTCAGTCCAGATCCCAGTGTGGGATTAGGTGCCAGTCATTCCTCCCAAGGTGGGGCATGACAAACAACTCCAGCGGGGAAGTAATCGGGGATACAACATGCAGCCGTTGTGGCTCCACGTATTGATGATATCAAAGGCTGAAATGTTTCTAAGATAGGTGGTAGGGCCAATAATGACTGGGGATGAACATAATATGTCCTGGAGGTTCACAAAAATGAATCCTCCCACCTTTTATGGCAATGAGGTTGAGGATGCCTATGAGTTTATCATTCACTACCATGAGAGGCTCCATAAAATGATAGCAGTGGTGATGTATGGGGTGGAATTTGTCACCTTCCAGTTGATGGGTGATCCCAAGCTTTGGTGGAGAGCATTTGTGGAGTGCAGACCGACAGGGTCACTACCACTAACTTGGACTCAGTTCTATTCCACTTTTCTGGAGAAATATTTTCCCCATACCCTACAAGACCAGAGGTGAGATGAATTCACCAACATTGAGTAGGGAACCTCCTCTATTGTAGCCTATGAGGCCCGTTTCACTCATTGTCCAGGTATGCCCTGTTGTTCTTGCCCACTGAGGAGAAGAGGATTAGATGGGGTTTGTTAAGAGCCTGAATGTGGGCCTTCAGTTGTCAGCTCATTAGATGGTCTCAATAGGTAAGACCTTTCAGGAAGTAGTGGAGTTTGTGAAGAATATGGTGGAGGTTAAGCAGGATGGTTACACAAGGAATGCCGAGAAGAAAGCTCCGAAGGTGGGTAATTTTAGTGGCTCTCTTGCTAAGGTTATGGTTCCCAGGGTACTCAGTACGCCTTGTTCAGTCAGCTATGCAGGTATCAGCCGGGGGTCCACTAGGGAATATTCAGCAGCCTTTAAGTATAGTTGGGAGCACCAAATGGTTCGCTCATACTTTGGAGCTCGCGCTATCTCCTCTGTTCTATCTTAGAAGCCAGTGATTGAAAAGGTATGTCATGAGTGTGGTAAGTATGTCTATATTAGTAGATGGTGTCTTAGGTTTGGACAGGTGTAATATCCTGAAATTCCTAAGATCAGAACCGAGGATTGAAATGGAGAAAATAGGATTTTCTACACCAAGTCATACAATGAGTCGTTTAGTGACCTGTGAGGTGCACTACGAGTCATTAGGTGACTCGTGGGGAGTAGGGAAGTCTTGGTTGGATTTCTTGGTTTAGGGGATGACCACGGGTGAGGCCACAAGTCATGGTCAGCACCATGAGTCATTATGATAGCCGTGGTCAGGAGTTTAACTCGAGGGTTGAAGGTTTTGTCAGTGCTCCTAACGTCTAGTCACCACGATTCATCGGGTACACCCCGAGTTGTGGTGTCCCTCATGGTGACAATGTAACATAAGCTTCTAGTTCTGGCGATGAGTTCAGACCACGAGTCGTGGTCAGTGGTGACGGTTCGTCTAGTCCCTCATTGGGACTGGTAGTGTGTTTTTTCCTGCAAATTTATTACGGGCTTTCCTATAATTCCTAAGTTCCTAAGGCTTAAACTACGTCATTTTGAGCTCAAATAATGTGTTTTAAGAGGGTTTAGTTCATTCTAAACCTATTCCTCTGCATGCATGCAAGCCTAGTAGTTCTAAGGGGTGATCAAGCTTAGGATTCATCAAGTTCTTCTCCGAATTCCTTTGGGCTCTCAAGAGGGTTCTGAAATTAGATTCTCCCAGGTATGTAGGATTATGAATGGATGTATCCATCCACTCCCATGCCCAATCCCTCTTCAATGTGGTTTATAAGTTGATGAATCTATGGGATTTTAACCTAACTTGTGAATTCTCTAAGTATCTATCATGGGTATTCTCTATGTATGTTTCTAATGTTGAATTATGATTCATGGGCATGTTTTATAATATTTTCAATTACAAATTATGATTTCAAAGTTTTACAAATAAAATGCCCATCCATGAAAGTTCATGACGAGATGAGATTATGATTAATGCTTCTAGTTATGATGAGATGTTTATGATGAAAGTACGATTTCGAATTACCCATGACTATATCCATGTTTTCAAATAATCAAGTTTTTGTCAAGCATGTTTAAGTATTGTGCAAGCCCATATGATCAAGTATATTTCATGGTTTATTTAAATTCCATGTTATTAGCTTACCACATGATTTTGGAGTCTAGACTCCCATTCTTTTCAGCTTGTGGTATGGTTTGATCCCAAGGCTCCTCATGTTATGATTTCAGACTATGCATGTATGTTATGATTCAACTTCATCACCAGACGATGGTCCACTTCATTAAAAAATGATAGAGATTATATTCATGTTTTTGGGAGTATTGTCTAGCATCGAATAGGCTAAGGGTCAATCAACCCTATGCCTCAGAACTACGTGACAACGTAGATATATTCAGATTATTTGGGACCTCCCTTGTGAACTTCCCCTGCCCCAAGGGGCCTTCAGCTTGATATTAATATCATGGTAGTATCCTTAGCCCTGGCAAGGCTTTGGACGGCTTTGTCCACTTGAGTGTAATAGTTGGTACCACGTAAGCTCTATCATGGTAATATTGGTTATATAATGAGTCTCCCATTGCTCCTCATAATTTCAGTTATGCGTATTCATCAGTCATGATAATATTTTTTTAGTAGGTTTGAACCAAGGTTTAGTTTTACTTATGATTATCAGTTTTTTCAGCTTTCGGTCATTCGATTCAGTTATTTTAAAGTTAAGTTTTCAGATAATAGCATGCAAGCCTTACTCTCAGACTCTTATGATGAAATGTTTTATGATATGCATGATCTCTGATTTTACTTAGTGGTTTTACTTACCTTGCATACTCGGTACATTCCACGTATTGACCGCATACTCTATGTTGTATCATTTCATGATATAGATTTAGACATTCACGCTCAGTCCCGTCGCTAGCCAGATCTTTAGTGTTAGAATCTCCCAGTTAGAGTTGGTAAGTCCTCGTCTTTTGAGGGCCCTTTTTATCAGTTATATTCAATATTTTCAGTTTAACACTTCAGTGAGTTAATTGGGGTCTTGTCCCCTCAACTGGTTAGTAGTAGAGGCTTATTAGACATAGTATGTATTCAGCTTCAGACTTGTGTTATATATTCAGTTATTCGATGTTATTAGATTTTCAGACTTCCTCTATGTTATATGTTCGATTTCTGCATTTAAAATGTTGAGCTTAGATGTTATGTTCATGCCATGGGTCGACTTGTAGCCTCTTGGGGTTCTTTGTCCCGTGTCCCAATCCGAGCCTATGTTCGGGTCGTGACAAACTTGGTATCAGAACATTAGGTTTTGAAGTATCCTAGGGTGCCTGAAAGATACATTACGTAGAGTCTTTTTCATAGGTGTGAAGTGCGCCATACTTATGACAAAGAGGCTATGAAATGTTTAGGAAATATTCCCTTCTTTCATGATCTATGTCGTGCAATGATATGTCTCTTTATCCTTCTAACTCGTGCTATATGCGTTTGCAGAATCATGCCTCCTCACCAAGTTAATGGAAGAAATGGAAATGGAAATGACCAAGGGAATGGCAATGGGGGTGGGCACCAACAGGCCCCACCATCCCCCAAGGATCATGTACTCGAGCAGGTTGCCCATGCAGAGTTCAAGGTAGCCACACAGATGGTAGCTAAGGCTTTGACCGCCCAGGTCAACCAACAGGTGGTAGCACATGTCCCTCAGAATGGGAATGCGACAGCGGCGAGAGTCAGAGATTTTCTGAGGATGAACCCTTCGGAGTTTCTCAGATCAAAGATGGATGAGGATTCACATGAGTTTATTGATGAAGTTCTGAAGATCACCTAGATCATGGGGGTGACTGGGGAGGAGTGTGAAAATCTTGCCTCATATTAGTTGAAAGGAGTTGCACACATCTGGTTCAGGCAATGGAAGGATAGTAGGATAGTTGGAACAGGCCCCATTGGTTGGGATGAGTTCCATACCGCATTTCTGGATCAGTTCTTCCCTTATGAGATGAGGGAGATTAAAGTAGTTGAGTTTGTGAACCTAAAGAAAGGTAAGATGACAGTCTAAGAGTACACTTTAGAGTTCACTTGCTTGTCCAAGTACGTACCTGAGATGGTGTCAGATTAGAGAGCCTGAGTGAGTCGGTTCGTGCATAGGACAACAGACTACTTGGTCAAAGATTACCCAACCGTGATGCTTCATCAGGACATTGGCTTTCCTCGGATAGTTCTGTATGCCCAGAAGATAGAGGTAGTACAGGTGAGTGAGCGGGAGAGAGAGGCCAAGAGGGCCAGGACCGATAGTTTTGGATCCTCCCAGAAGAGACTTGGTGGGAGGGCACCGTCAACAATCTCACCAGAGATCATCAGCCCAAGCGCCGTCAGCTATGAGTGTGCCATCCAGGTCTAGGCGCGACCAGAGGGGACAAGCATCAGGCTCCCGATGTCAGGGGAGAAGACCGGTAGAGTCCAACATCCCAAATTGTGGCAGGTGCGGTCGGAGACACACGGGTCAGTGCTTAGTAGGTACAGGTGCTTGTTTCGGGTGTGGGAAGCCTGAACATATGCTCAGAGATTGTCTAGTAGCCGGACAGGGCTATGATAGGGCTGAGGCCCAGCCACTAGTTCAGCAGCCCCACCAATACACTCAACTCAGTAGGGTGTGTCCACTAGTGCGGGTGGTGGTCAGCATCAGAACAAATTCTATGCCCTAACATCTGTTAGGAGCAGGAGGTCTCCCCAGATGTCGTCACTGGTATGTTACAAATATTTGACCTTGATATGTATGCATTGTTAGATCCAGGGGTTTCTTTATCTTTTGTGACGCCCTATGTTACTAGTATTATCAGAGTCAGTCCCAAAATCCTACTAAAACCCTTCTCAATTTCTATTCTAGTTGGTGATTCAGTTATAAAACGATGGGTATATAGAAATTGCCCTGTCACAGTCCTTCAGAAAGCCACTTTAGCAGATTTAGTAGAGCTAGCCATGACAGACTTTGATGTTATCTTTGGCATGGATTGGCTACATGCATATTATGCCTTAGTAAATTGTAGAACCCGTGTGATAGAGTTTCGATTTTTGGATAAGCTAGTCTTAGAGTGGAAGAGTAGTTCAGCTATGCCTGTAGGTCGCTTCATTTCCTACCTTAAGGCCAGAAAGATGATTTCTAAGGGTTGCGTGTATCATCTAGTTAGGGTTAAGGATGCTACGTCCGAAACCCCGACAATTCAGTCAGTTCCTATAGTATGTGAATATCCAGAAATGTTTTCAGATGATTTACCAGGATTGATAATTTGTTTAACCAGCTTTAGGGTGCTAAGTGCTTCTCAAAGATAGACCTCAGATCCATATACCATCAACTCAAGGTTCGGGAGAGTGACATTCCAAAGACAGCCTTCAGGACTCGGTATGGTCACTATGAGTTTGTAGTTATGTCTTTTGGACTAACAAATGCTCCTACAGCTTTTATGGATTTGATGAATAGGGTGTTCAAGACATATTTGGATATGTTCGTGATCATGTTCATAGATGATATTCTCATATATACTCTCGAAGCGATGAGGAGCATGCTGCTCATTTGAGGGTGGTGCTACAGACTCTTAAGGATCGCCAGTTGTATGCTAAGTTCAGCAAATGTGAGTTTTGGTTAAACTCGGTGGCATTTTTGGGTCATGTGGTGTCAAGTGAAGGTGTACATTTGGACTCTCAAAAGATAGAAGTGATGAAGAATTCGCCTAGACTAGTTATTCCTTTAGATATAAAGAGTTTCTTGGGTTTAGCTGGTTACTATCGAAGGTTCGTTGAAGGGTTTTCATCCATTGTAGCATTTTGACTAAGTTGACCTAGAAGAAAGTGAAGTTCCAATGGTCAGAGGCTTGTGAGAAGAGCTTCCAAGAGTTGAAGACTTGTCACAACCCGAATGGGGGCCCGAATTGTAACACGGGACAAGGAGCCCCGAGAGACCCCAAGTCGATCCATGACATAAGCATACATCCAAACTCAATCAAGAAACTGATTAATCAATAAGATACTCCTCATGGAAGTCTAACTTGAACACAATATCAAAATACAAAACCCAAAGATGAATACATACATATGTCTGAAAAGCCTCTAAACAGGATGAGTTGATGGGATAAGACCCCAACTAACTCAACAGAATTGGAACTAAAATACATAAAGGAAAGCTGAATAGTCTAGTCCTTGGGAAATGAGGACTCACCCAAAATAAGAATGCTAACTCTGATAAGCTAACTATGAGTGGGGCTGAACCTGGGAGACAGGTCTTGTATCATGAAATGGTACAACATAGAGTATGCAATCAGTACGTGAAATGTACCGAGTATGCAGGATAAGTAAAACCGCTTAAGTAAATAAAATTATTTAAAACCAATGCATAATGTAAACATAAACATTAAGAATCTGGGAGTAGCGCTTGCATGCATTCTTTATGAAATCATGATCTCTTCATAACATAACATGACATAACTTCATAACATCATACTGAATCGATTGACTCAAAGCTGAGTTCTGACATTTATAAGTAAAGCTGAACATTGAGTCAAACCTGCTTTAGAACATGCACATATATTTAAATCTCACGAGTGATGAAATATGCATATCTAAAATCATGAGGAACAATGGAAGACTCATCTTTTAACCGACATACCAAGATAGAGCTTACGTGGTTACAACTATCACACTCAAGTGGGTAGAGCCGTCCAAAGACTTTCTTGGGCTAGGGATGATACCATGATATTGATATTAAGCTGAAGGCCCATTCGGGCAGGGGAAGCTCACGAGGGAGGTCCCAAGGTAATATATATAATAGTGTAAACCTATGTTGGTGCATAATTCTGAGGCATAGGGTGATCGACCCTTAGCCTACTCGGTGCTAGAAATTACTCCAAAACATGCATTTGCTCTACATCATTTTATAATGAAGCTCAACATCGTCTATTGATGAAGCTCAATGATCAAATACGTCTCAAATATGAAATCATGCATATGAGAAGCTTTAGCTCAAGAAATACCACAAGTTGAAAACATAATGGCGAGTCTTAGCTCCAAAACCATGTGGTAAGCTTAATTCGGGAAAATCATCATTCATACTTAACACGTGGGCATTACCCAAAGTTTTATTATACTTAGAAATACTCAATTCTCATCGAAAATATAATTATAAACATGGGTAGCTTCAAATCATGCTTTTCATCATAATATATCATCATCATCATATATTCATCACAAATCTCATCTTTTATGAACATTTCATCTATGGGCTTTTAATTCATAAAACTAGAATCATGATTTTAAATTGAAAACATTATAAAATTTTCCCATGCTTCATAATTCAATAGTAGAATCATAATCAAATCATACCCATGTATATAAATAGATGATCCATGCATTTGGGTTAAAACATCATAGATTAGACATATAATTTCTTACTTTAAAGAGGGATTGGGCATGGATGTGAAAGAAATCACCCATTCATAACCCTACATTCCTGTTGATAGCTGATTCTAACACTTTTTTAGATGCCCAATAGGAAATTGATAAGAAATTGATGAATGCTAGGCTTGATCACCCTCTCTAGTCTTCTATCTTGCATGCATAAATAAATGAGGCCTAAAATGAACTTAACCCCTTTAAAAGTCACTATTCATAACTCAAAATGACGTAGTTTAGGCCATAAGGACTTAGAAATTATGGAAAAGCCGTTACTAAATTCGCAGAAAATAACTGTTAGGTGGTCCCAACGAGGGACCTAACGACTTGTTGTCATAGGTCACGACTCGTGGCTTAGCTCATGAGGTTCACTGCTCAATAGGTCTCCTGGGATCTTAATGGGCAACCTCACGACTCGTTACTGGTGACCACGACTCATGGTCACCACCTGTTATGTACACTGCCTCCACTCTTCTCTTCTACTTCTCACTCACCCCACGACTGACCTAACGACTCATGGGGTCTTACCACAAGTCGTGGTCATATCCGTGGGAATCCTTTTCCCCAAATTTTCCAAACTCCTCACTTCCCTCCCCACGAGTCACATCACGACTCGTGGGCTGTACCAACGAGTCATCTCATGACTCGTTCTGTGCCTGGTGCCAGTTTTTACACTTTTCGCCGTTTAACTCCCTGGTCTAATCTTTGGGCTTTCGGTGTACAATAATGTCTCCCCCTTGGGAATATTCATCCTCGAATCTTGGAAAACACACAGAAAAGTAGAGAAAATGCAGTCATCACATTCAAATACTGATCATTTAAATATAAACTGACGGAATGACTACCTTCGATTCGAATCACATAACTGAACTGATTTCACATCTCATACACACATCCATATACATGAAACAAAATTGGGCACATAAACTGAACATGAAAACTAAATAGAGTTTGAGTGCAAAACTGATACCTTAAGCTGAATCTGGACCGGTAGAGAATAAATGCGGGTATCTAGCCATCATATCCGCTTTAGCTTCCCATGTAGTTCCTTCAACATGTTGATTCCTCTATAACACTTTAACTGAAGCTTCTTCCTTGTTCCTTAGCCTTCAAACCTAACCATCCAATATTTCCACCGAAAACTCTGATAGCTAAGGCTATCTCTTACGCCAACACTGTCCACCAGGACAACTAGAGCTGGATCACCCAAACACTTCTTTAAAAGCGATACATGATACACAGGATGCACAGAAGCTAATTCTGAAGGAAACTCCAACTCATAAGCCACCTTGCCAACACGTCTCACTTTTCGATACAGGCCGACAAAGCGGGGACAAGTTTCCCTTTCTTTCCAAATTGCATCACTCCTACCCAATTATCGACTTCAAATGCTAACTCTCTTCTTCTCACGTCTACATAAGACTTTTGGCGACTCTGGGCAGTTTTCAACCTGACTCTTATCAACTGAACCTTCTCCATTGCTTCATGAACCAAATCTAGCCCTATCATTGCCGCCTCACAAACCTCAAACCATTTGATGGGCGATCTACATCTCCGCCCGTAGAGAGCCTCGAACGGTGCCATCTGAATACTAGAGTGATAGTTGTTATTGTATGCAAACTCGATAAGTGGAAAATGCTCATCCCAGCTGCCTCTAAAGTCAATTACGCATGCTCTCAACATGTCCTCGAGGGTCTAGATTGTTTGCTTCGCTCGACCATCCCTTTGTGGGTGAAATGCTGCGCTGAGCTTAATCTGTGTACCCAATCCTTTTTGAAATGACTTCCAAAATTGAGAGGTGAATTGAGTGCCTCATTCTAAAATGATGGATAAGGGTACTCCATGCAATCAGACCAACTCCTGGATATATAGTTTGGCATAATCCTCCGCCGAATCCATGGTTTTAATCGGTAGAAAATGTGCAACCTTGGTCAACCTATCTATCACAACCCAAATGGAGTCATATTGTTGGCGAGTATGAGTAAAACCTGTTATGAAATCCATATTAATTTCTTCCCACTTCCAAGTAGGAATGCTGATATCCTGAAGTGCGCCTACCAATTGCTGATGCTCAACCTTTACTTGCTAACAGTTCGAACACTTGGCTATGAATTCTGAAATATCCTTTTTCATGCCATTGCACAAATAGATTTCCCGTAGGTCATGGTACATCTTGGTGGCACTTTGATGGATAGAATACCTAGATCCATGAGCCTCATGCAACATTTGACTCCTATCGTCCATGTCCGAAACACATAAGTGACCCTGGTACCAAAGAACACCATCTCCCCCTGGAGAAGACCTCCACTTTCTAACTTTGAAAGACTTCAACTTTACCAAAATTGAGTCCTCATCTTGTCTAGCTTTCACATCAGTCACCAAGGACGATTCCAATCCACTCTGCACAACAACACCGCCATCGGTCAAGTCGATCAACCTAACTCCCAACCTAGCAAGTCGATGAACATCTCTTATCAGCTCCTTCTTTCCCTCATCCACATGGGACACACTCTCTATAGAGAGCCTACTAAGTGCATCCGCTACCACATTAGCCTTACCCGGATGGTAAAGGACACTCATATCATAGTCCTTGAGTAGTTCCAACCACCTTCTTTGTCGAAGATTGAGATCTTTCTATGTAAATACATATTGTAAACTCTTATGGTCCGTAAATACATCCACATGGACCCCATACAAATAATGTCACCATATCTTCAAAGCAAATATCACCGCGGCTAGTTCAAGATCATGGGTCGGGTAATTGTTCTCGTGGACTTTCAATTGTCTAGAGGTGTATGCTATCACTTTCCCATGATGCATCAACACACACCCAAGTCCGATCCTTGAAGCATCGCAATACACCACGAATCCATCGGTACCCTCGGGTAGGGCCAACGCTGGTGCTGAGGTAAGTTGGGTCTTCAGCTCTTGGAAGTTCTTCTCACAAGCCTCCGACCATTGGAACTTCACCTTCTTCTGGGTCAATTTGGTCAAAGGTTTTGCAATAGATGAGAAACCCTCAACAAATCTCCGATAATAGCCAGCTAAATGCAAGAAACTCCGAATATCTAAAGGATTCACTAGTCTAGGCCAATTCTTCACCTCCTCAATTTTCTAAAAATCTACCTTTATGCCCTCACTTGATACCACATTGCCCATAAAGGATACGGAGTTCAACCAGAACTCGCACTTGCTGAATTTGTCATATAACTAACAGTCCTTTAGGGTTTGAAGCACTACTCTCAAATGAGCGGCATGTTCCTCCTCGCTTCGAGAGTATATCAAGATGTCATCAATGAACACTCACGAACATGTCCAGGTATGTCTTGAACACCCTGTTCATCAGGTCCATAAAAGCTGCAGGAGAATTCGTTAGTCCAAAAGATATAAATACAAACTTATAATGACCATACCGCATCCTAAAGGCTATCTTTGGGATGTCACTCCCCCGAACTCTGAGCTGATGGTACCCGGATTTGAGATATATCTTTGAGAAACACTTGTCACCCTGAAGCTGGTTAAATAAATCATCAATCCTAGGTAGAGGATACCTATTCGTGATGGTGACTTTGTCAATTGCCAATAATCAATCTCCCAGTGGCAAGGAATGGTCGCCCAAAAATGATGGGGACCTCAAAATCAGTCTCACAATCAAGGATCACAAAGTTCGTCGGGAATATGAATCTATCAACTTTAACAAGCACATCGAACAGGATCCTCACAGGCTTCTTCACAGTTCTGTCAGACATCAGTAGCCGCATGGTAGTCGGTGTGGCGGCTCCCAAGCATAGCTGCTTAAATACAGCCAACGACATCAGATTGATGCTTGCTCCCAAATCGTAGAGTGCCCTTACGAATTAAAAATCGTCCATTGTGCATGGAATAGTGAAGGAACCCCGGATCTTCCTTTTCCTGGGCAAGGAATCGTGAGGCTATAGCACTACAATGATGCATATTATCCACATGCTCATAACTCATAGACCTTTTCTTCGTGACAAGGTCCTTCATAAACTTGGCATATCCCGACATCTATTTCAATGCCTCGACCAATGATATGTTTATAGATAACTGTTTGAGCATTGAGAAGAATTGCTAAAACTTACCATTCTCCGCCTTCTTCTTCATTCTTTGAGGGAATGGTGTGGTGGTCGTGGAATAGCCTTGTAAATTTGTGCAGCTCCTTGCTTTTATCCTTGTTCATCTTTAGACCCATTTTCATCATTTGGAGCCTCAGTAAACTCAGCATCCTCATTATGCTCCTTCTCAACAACATCCTCTCCATCGTCAATCACGCTTTCTTTCTACCTTTCAACTACAACCGGCAGAGGGGGATAAACCCTGGTCTTTCAACTCCTAGTCATCACAGCCATGCAGTGACCATCATCCTTTGGATTATGGACTGTGTTGCTAGGTAGTGTTCCCTTTTTCCTGGGGTTCATGGATAGTGATAGTTGCCTTAGCTGTTGTTTGATCTGCTTGATAGCCATAGCATATGAATCCACTCTCTGACCCATGCTTGATATATCGCTATGGATGTCTTTCAGTTGATCATCTGTTGAGCTCACCTTCTTTAGCATCTCAACCATCATGCTCTCTAACTTTGACTATCTAGCCTCCCTCTCACGTGCATTAGGATGCATGTACAATCCAGCTTGGTCATTACAGTAACCGTTATTCCTTCTCCAATCTCCCTCGCGCTCACGATCTCGGCTTCTGTCTCTATACCAATTATGGTTGTAATTGTCTCTATTTTGGTTTCGACCTTGGTTTTTAGAACCTTGGCACCAACTGTCTTGTCCAGACCCTTGGGCGTTGGTTCGGAAACCCACCACCTGGTTGTCCAAGAAGTTTGCCTCCTTCTCAGAATTTGAATGGTCTGGCCCTGGCTCCTGTCCCTGTGTCCCCACTACATTAACCTTTCTAGCTCCCGCTCCCATGATATGCTTAGTAAGAAAACCCAATAATGTGTGCATATGAGCCAATTCCTGGTCACATTCTTCTTCTTTCCTTTGTTGGTCTGCAGTCAAACCAACAACATATGTACTAGCCGCTGCTTCTTCTTCCTAGGTGTGCCATGCTCTGTTTGTCTTGGTTACTCTACCTAGAATAGTGGTAGCTTGCTCCTAGGTGTGGCTCATCAGTTATCCTCCCCCCACTATGTTTCCTATTGCTTTTGTACTATTTTTCAATGATCTATAGAAAATCTCCAACAGACTTTTATCAGGAATTTTGTGGTTCGGACACTTCCTCAACTTCTTCTTGAACCTCAACCAGGTTTTATGAAGTGCCTCAGTCTTTAGTGTTCGAAAATTATAGATTTCATCTTTAAGCTGCAGCATCTTGGAGGATGCAAAGAATCTCTCTAAGAAAGCTTTCTTGAGCTCCCTCTAGTTGGTAATGGAGTCATTAGGCAACTCCAATAACCATAATGTGGCTTCCCCAGATAGAGTAAAGGGGAAGAGTCTTAGCTGTATCGCATCCTAACTGACTCCAACTAATCTGTACGCCTTGCATATTCCAACAAAGTTCATCAAGTGAAAATTGGCATCATCAGCTACGTGACAACTAAACACCCCTTTCATATTCAATAATTGGATGGTGCTAGTGATGTCAAATTTTGACCCAACAGGTAGTGGTGGTACGATAGCTCCAGTTGACCCGACTTCATAAATGTCTAGGTCATCTTCATCAAAGAATTGAGGGGCATATCTTTAACCTCTGTTTCCTCTTCCATGTCGACCAATATTAACAACCTTATCTCGAGCATCCTATGCATCCTGAATTGCAGCTCTCTGAGCTAGCTCGGGTTGCCTAGCTTCTTCAGCAATACAGACATCTCTCTGCTCTTGGTTCTCCATCTTTCGCAGAGTTCTTTCGAGTTCAAGATCCAACAGAGTTAGGGGGTTTCCACTCTGATGAGTACTTAGCATTCACCAAGAGACAACCTGTGGATATCCAAAGACAAAGAAAACGTAATTTAGGAAATAACAACCAAATGTCAAATACAAGTGATTAATCAAGTCTTAGTCGTATTCCTTGGCAACGGTGCCACTTTTCAATAATGCTCAAATTCACTCTTCCTAACAAATTATGAAGTGTTCATTGTCAATAAAGAACTCAACTAAGAGGTTGGGGTCGAACCCACAAGGAATAGAGTAAGATCTAGAGTTATGCCGATAATTGAACTTATTGGTGAGTTATCTCCAAATTAGGGTGTTTTAAAGAAAACAATATTAAAACAAGATTATATTCATGATGTAAATCAAGATTTTCAAATAACTAGGATAAGTGTTCCCCATGGATTCATTACTAATTCGGGTATACACATGTGAGCAATCCCAATGCTTACTTGTAGAACTGATAACTAGGGTTCAACCAAACGACTGGTTCATCCTTATTGGATGACTATACTCAATCACCAGGTTAGGTCTCATAAGTAATTTCAAATTAACCATTATCAATATGTTCCAAATTTAACTATCCTGCGACCACAACTTAAGTTAATACAATGATCATAAAGACCAAGGCTTTGTTGTAATTCTCTTTTCCTAGTTTGTACTTCTCTAGGTTGAAGCAAGTAAAGAATTCGGGAAAGTCCTACAGTTGTACACCATTAAGAAATATTTAAAGATGAAGAAAATACAATACAAGCGTTTAACATTGGTTTTGAGTCACTTTTGTGTAACCTTATTTCGTTAATACATTGTGGTTCCCAAAACCCCTAGTTGTGGAGGTTTTAGCCTCTCATGGTTGTAAGATTATAATTTACATTCATAGACAAACACAGAATTAAATACTTAGAGCAACAATTGGAAGAAAACTAGATCTGAATATCACAGAACAATCTCAAGAACAATGTAGGAACTCAAGAATTTGATCCTAACAATTGCTCCTCAAAACTTGATAAAAATTCACAAATAATATGATTCACACTTCTCCTACTTTGTTTCTATGTTCTCTGACTAAAATAAAACATAAAGCTATTTATACAGACATTAGAAATATTTTCCTAAGATAATAGGGAATTTTCCATATCTGGCGTCGACTATGTCACGGCTAGACCTACGACCCATAACAGGATTGTACCAGTCATACCTTCTCATACGTCCTTGGCTGCTGCAGATTTGTCTAAATGTTGGCAGGCTGGTACGATTCATACCACTACGAATCGTATAATGCTTCCGTGGTTTGGCCCTGAGAAATTTGACATCTTCTAAAATTTTCCACGAGTGTTGTGGTACGACTCGTACCCTCTTCCTATGAATCATACTATTTGTTTTGTATGAATTTCATCCAAGTCTTGAAGAATCTTCTGAAGTTCACCACGGCTCATGGTACGGTTCTCATGTTCATGCTACGATCCGTAAGTCCATCCGTACCAAGAGACTGCCTTCGTGCAAATTTCTTTGAATGATTCCACGACTCCAATTATGGATTGTATAATAATGGTACGGCTCGTACTGAGACTCGTACTTGGATGATTTTCTACATTTTGAGGTTTCTTTTGCACATTTTTTCCAACACTTATTTTTCCCTTTCTTTAGCCACAGACAAGGAAAAAAGGCATGGTCAAAGAAATATTAACACGTTCCAATTTTGGCCAACCACCAACTATTCTTTTTTTAGCAAAAGTGTCACAAATTTTGGCCTAGCTTTAATTTTTGAGCTGCCTTCATATCTCAGATTCCATGAGAAATCAGGCAATATATAGTTCAAGGAGTGAAAGTCATCACAAATTTGATCGACTTTCAAAATTTTCCAAGAATTATGATGACACTAGGTTCTTTTGTGATGGAAAATAAGACGCTTTTATCATGAATGGAGTGAGTGTGGTCATGCTCGAACTTGAGCTACCTACATATCCTTAAAGGAGACGAAAATCAAGCCAGATTTAGTTTACGACTGGAGGATTACGGAGGTCCTAAAAAATTTTCCCCAATGTCGGACTTATGATTGACACTAGTCTTATAACAGAGTTAAGAAAGAACTTTATGTAATTAGGGTAAATGAATTTCTAGATAAGGGGGAATTTTCAAGATGAGATGCACTTTTGCAACCTCCTGATTATAAATGTGGTGCAAAACACAACTATAAGCGGATTCTATTAGGTGCACCTTATGTCTTTCGAGATCACATTGAATTGAATGTGGTTAGATCCTCAAAACCTCTTCTGTTTCATGTAATGTAGACTCTGGGAGGTGTGGAAGAAAATAGAGAATTTAGACTCTAAGAATAGATGCACGCTAAATTTTGCAGTACGGGCGATTGATTATGAGAAATAGAGTTGAAGCACTAGCTTTTGCCTCTGGCTTGTGAGTTTCATATTCCACATTAAGTATGCCTCAATCGCTGCTTAGAGGTAGTTTCATATTGCAAAATGTTGAACTGCAAAATGTGAAAAGAACCAAGATACCCACACAACTCAAAGTTGTAAACTGATTATAATTATAATAATGTAAAAGAGCAGAGAGTGTAGCCAAAAAAATATTGAAGATTCTAATTTATGGAGCTGCTTATAGTTAGCATAAACTGTTTTTAATGCAAGATGTTTGATATGTAGAGTAGTTGTAATGTAAGCTTCTATCGGTGAAGCAACTTATAGTGTAGACTATGGCTGGCAAGGAGAACTTATAGTAGAAGGCCTTCATCTGGCGGGGAAAACTTGTAGTGGAAAGCCTCCATTTGATGGGAAACTTATAATATAGAACACCTCCGGTTGACGGACCAACTGTGATGTAAAAGGTCCAATTGGTGAAGCAACTTGTCAAAAGCTTCGATTGGTGAAGCAACTTGTAATGTAAAAGCTTCAATTGGGGGAATGACGGTATAACTCTGATACACATAGTGCGAGAGCATTGCTGAAACAAAACTTCTGATTAGTGGCGCTTTGTTAGCACTGAAATAATACCTCAGATTGTTAGAGTATTAGAGTGTCGCTGAGATGAACTTCTGATGGCAGAGCTTTGATAGTACTAAAATAAATTCTCTAATTGGCGGAGTATGAGAGCATTGCTGATATAAAATTTTTGATTATCTGAGTTATTGATGAAGTTAGACAGTGATCTCCGATTGATAGAGTTATTCAACATAATTAAACGGCAATCTTCGATTGGTGGAGTTATTTATCGCAGTTAAATGAAGATCTCCGATTGGCAGAGTTACTTAACATAGTAGAAATGGCAATCTTCAATTGGCAAAGTTATTTGATGTATTTAGATAGTGATCTTCGATAAGTGGAGTCATTGGCGGATGTAGGTGGTAGATCCGGTTGGTGGAGTTATTCGGGAAAACCAAGCTATCCTATTTTCCTATGAGGTCCATATAACTTTGATATTTTGATCCGCATCCTAGAGGTACCTGCAAAGTTTTGGTGAAACATTTGGAACTATGAGAATTGGTGTGAGATATTTAAAAGCAAAGTAAAGGAAAAGTATTTTGGCTTATGATATTGCGGCAAGACAAGTGATGTCTTTGATCGTGCTCGGGAGCTCATCCTAATGTTGTCTTTCTCGATTTCTGTTGTCATGCACTCAAAGGAAAATGCTTAGTTTGGGAGGGGGTGTTGATTTGTATTGATTGCGGACCCTGTCTTTGTCACTGGAATCCTTCTATCTTATTTGGCTACATGTGATCCTTGTGTAGAGACTTGGTAGGCGAAAAATTAGAGGAATATTTTGAAAAATATGTTGTATTTTGAAAAATCATTTTTTTGGTTTTTCCCTTTAAAATGAGTACATCACATATATATAGGTAATCCTCTATCAGTTTGGATTAAAACATGTTTTGAAACCTGTTGAGATTTTCTGTATCGCCAATCATGAACCATATATTTCTTGAATGTCACTCTATCTTACTGTGATGCTCCTTCAGCTCTTTCTCTAATGCTGCAAAGATTCGAGATCATTCATACTTTGATTTTCTATTACAAATAAATAGATTTTCCTATAGGTATGAACAAACCTTTTTAGGTTGCCCACATATTCACAATAGAAGTCAGGTTCGTATTGTTATACCCCGTAGGATTTCCAGCACCTAGACGACCTATTCGCACGTTGGTTAAGCATATTTGTAGGCCATACGTGCTAAAGGAAGGCCCGGGAAAAGATTGGACGAGAAACCTGTCGAACCATCACGGAAGGAGCCGAGGCAGAGCCCCTCCGCGATGGCGGCGTGTCACGGAGGTGAAGCCTCCGCGTTGGCTCCGTGACACGTTGGCCTTGTCCAGGCCCAAGTATATAAAGCCCCACTTCGTTTTTAATTTATTTAAACTTATAAAATTTCCAGTGAAACAGAGAGGAAAAATCAGAGGAGAGAAAAGAACGAAGGGGGTAATATAATTTCGTCCGATTATGCTGCCAAACGTCGTCCAAACTCAAATTAACCTCAGATACTGAGGTATTTAGCAGCAGAGAGCATTCCTACAGATTTAGTTTCGTGAAATACGGCCGACGAATCGTCGAGCTATCGGACAAAGGTAAGTGGAATTGCTCCAAACTAGTGTTTATGTGTTCCTAGCTGTGAAGTGAATATTTCTCCCTTCTGGACTTCTGGAAAATAGCGAGTTTTCGACCGTCTTTCGATAAACCTAAGTTTAGGCTATAATTATATCGAAAGTGATGTCGTTCTTCAGAATAGAGTTGTATTTAGTACTAATTGATATATATATGAATGCAGTTGGGAGGAATAGCTGAAATACTGACCAAGCTACGCCAGTTAGTTGGGGGATCAGAAGCGAAGGTATGTAAAGCTAGTTTCCTAGGCAAGTTAGTAATCTCGGTATAGTAAAGTAATTTAAAGGCCAGTAGAATGTTCATAAGTCATGTATTATGTTTGTTACAAATGTTGGTACGATATTAGAAGCATCAGGTTATAATTAGCACGAAACTTGCTAGCACGATATAGATTCTAATACATGTGTTAGGAACTACACAGCATGCTTAGTATGTGATGTAGCACGGAATGTTAGGATATTATCGTATTCAGTTGAAACCCAGTAAAACAATGTAATATCTGTAAGGCATTTCAAAAGTAGTATGATAGGTTAAAAATGAAGTTTAGAAAGCATGTCAAAAATAGTAAATCATGTTACTAAAGAAACTCAGTATACAACATGGTTTTCAGCAGAAAAACTATACCTTGTTCAGCATTAGACTCAGTACAGTATGGCAGGAGATTATATTTATACATATATACTATTATCAGTCTCAGCATGTATTAAGTACGTACATATTACTATCACTAGTTCAGCACACAGTATGTACAAATACTTTACTACTATTAGCTTCAGTATGTGGGATATGCAGATAGTATTACTAGTTGAGACCATTGTATTGTTTTGGGGTTGGATCACCTAGCGTCCATGACCGCCCCAGGGTTAATAGCTGTATCGACTCGTCCGCCAGAGGAAGAGGATACGTCGCTCTATGGAGTGGCATGCCGTCCCACAGGGGATGAAGATGGGATGCCAGTTTTCCCCATATTGTGCCTTGGTCGGCCTTTACACACCCCTGTCGAGCGGATACGCCCGGGTGTTGATTCAGGAGTCCTCCGGACTCAGGTACAGTTATAGTCAGGGGCTCAGTGAGCCCAAGTGCATACCCAGGGGACCGGCAGGATGCTTGTAGTTATTATAGGAGATGGGATGACCGGGGTAGGGGTATAGATTTCGTGTTGGTTGTACCTCCCGGCTTATGGGGGCCGGGTAAGGTTTGTGTATGTGATGTTATGTTATGTTATGTTATGCCATGTTACATTAGATACGAGTAGATCGGCAGTAGAACGATACATCTCCAGGTATGACTCCTACTCCTTCAGTATAGTTAAGAGTAGGCATAATTTACATTATCAGACAGTTAATCTATCCCTTCCTATTTCAGTTTCATCAATTGTATTGTTGTTTTCAGATATTTCTTTCAGTTATTGCTTTACATACTTAGTACCAGCGGTACTAACGCCCGGTGGGGTGCTGTATTACTTGCCTGCAGGTACTCATAGACGAGGAGGCGATCCCTCGTGATTCCTGTCAGCGATCGAGCATTCAACTCCTGTTATCCGGAGACTGAATTCCAGAGGTGTATTTCGTTTTCTTTTGTTGTACAGTACGGGTATGTCGGGGCCCTATCCCGATCATTTCTATTGTTATTCCTAGAGGCTTGTAGTCTGTATATATTTCCCTGTGGTCAGTTGAGCCGATCGTGTGAGGCCGTGCAGTTGTATAGCTGTTAGTACTTCTACTTCTTTTGTGTTGGCCGTGTGGGGCCATAGCTTGACAGTAGTGGTGACCTTGCCGGTCACGTAGCTTTCCAGTATTTCATTGGTGAGTTACAGATAACTAGACAGCATGGTGGCCTCGTCGGCCCGCATAGGTTTCCCTATATTGAATGTGTTCTGGTTAGCTGATAGTGCAGGTACATGTGGCTATAGGCCAGTTGGCCGGAGGTTGTGTTTACAGCCGTTATATAGCCGGTTGGTTCCTTGGAATAGATCCAGGGCCAGCCAAAAGCACCAGATGTGCTTAGGCTGGACCATTTAGCACTCCAGAGCCTAGCAGGCACCAGGTACCCGTCATACCCTCCAAGGTGGGGTGTGACATGTATATAGTTCGAGGGTATTGAAAAACGTGAAAATGCGCATGCATCGGTTGAGCCTGACTCACGATGCCTATGTATCCAAGTGGAATCGGGTCATAAAGTAGTTCAAGTACAATTTAAAATTAAATAATAAAGGGACAAATGCAACGAGGATTGCCTCTGTATCCCACCGAGGGAAGTCAAGTCGAGCATAGTTCTTTGTACATGAAATATGCCTTTGGTTTTTCTAAAGGATATTGAACCCAATATGGGCTATCTACGTACGCTACCATAGGAAGTCAGGTTGGCACGTAGTTCTGTTACAATAAAAATATGCAAAAAATACAAGGAAAGAAAGGTCATCTTGAATGTCTTCTGATGTAGTACTTCTTGATGGCGTTTGAATTGATCGGCTTAATGCTCACTTTGCCGTCTATTTCTACCAGGATTACTACTCCTCTTGAAAGTACTATGTGCACTATGTAGGGACCTTGCCGGTGTGGTGTAAATTTTCCCATAATTATATCCTGATGGGGAAATATCTTCTTTAGTGCCAGTTGCCTCGATCTAAATTATCGAAGCTTAGCTTTCTTTTTGAATGCATTGGTCATTCTGTTTTGATAGAGCTGGCCATGCGAGACTGTGTCCATTCTTATTCTCATCAATTAATATCAATTGCTAATGCTAGCTGCATATCCATTATGCATCATTCAAACCAACTTGTTGGATAATCTTTAGGGAAGGTATTTCCACTTCTGTAGGTATCACTACTTCTAAACCATAGATCAATGATGTATCGGGAATTATCAACACATTTTTTCTTTATTTTATAGAATTTTGCATGTCTTTAGGAGTTAAATTAAGTGAAAACTAAACTTATTATGATATATTTTATGAACCCAAGAAAAATGAAGATGAGAGATGTTAAAACCAGAAAACTGTCCAAAGGACGAGGCAATGGACGGACTGTCTATCTGATAGAAAGTTCGTATGATCAACAATCCAAGTCTATCCAAAGAATCCAGAAATAAGTTAGACGAGTCCCTATTGAAGGCCGGGCCATCTTTTCATAAGACGGTCCGTCAATTGAAGGACGGACTCTGATGAGGCAGAATGGAATTCTAAAGTACGATATGAAGCGCGGTCTATGCTCTAGAAGATAGTCTATCGATCAAGGGATGACAAGCTATTGGACAAAAGCCAAATTGTAAAGCATGGAGCAAGGGACGGTCCATCCCTGCACACCTAGCTCCTCCGAGTTTGAATTATTTTGGAATTTTTGGGACATAATATAAATAGATTTTTTCTTGTAATAACTTTCATTCTTTATTTTCAATAGAGAGTAGAAATAGCTAGTTCGCTTTAGTTTTCATTGTAGATCTTAGATTTTAACTTGTAATTTAAAGATCCAAGTTCATCTATTGAAGATTTCTTCTCCAATTTCAATTTTCATTAGTGAGCATGTATAATTACTCTCTTTCTTTTCTTCTTCTTGCTATGGATAACTAAACTCAAATCTAGGGTTGTGAACCCTAATGATCCCAATTTAGTAAAATTAAGTTTGGGCTTATGAATATTTGATTGATTATTGCTCTGTAGTGTGTGATTGGTGATGAAAGTCACCTAATCCAACCCAATTACCTTTATGAGGCTTGACAGAGAAAATTTAGTTTGGGTTAGCATCAATCATCAATAACTCAAGGCATAACCCTTGTTTAATGGATTCTCCTAGACATAGATTGAATTCCAATTGGCAACAAGCAATGGGGTAGAACAGAGTTCTTTGTAATTTGACAAAATTGAAATAGATTGACACCTATGGTGCTATTGAAGGTTACCCATGGGTTGCCTAAGTCTTTTCTTACATGTTTAGTCCTATCCCTTTCTCAATTTATCTATATTGAATGATTTAGGGGGATCGACCCATAATTGGGGCCACTTCCATAGAATTGCCTTAAATTGATTGCAACCCTTGTAATTTGCATATAATAGTTGTAGTTAAACTTTATCAATGTCAATTTTTATAGACTCTAATCTTGCAATACTATATTGATTAGTACTAGATAGAGTGAGCTTAGCGTAGTCTCTGTGGAATTCGACCCCAACTCTTCATTGGGTTCTATATTTATTACGGTCATTTACACTACCCGAGATTAGGAGTGAATTTGAGCGACATCAACCAACATGTCAGAGGTTTCCCTCGTAGATGTTCTGATTGTGGTGCGATAACCAAGAAAACCTTATGATAGCTTCTTGTTCTGTTCTCTGTTATTGTTCATAATTCTTCTAAAGATCTTTTTGATGTTCTTGTTTGCGGCCTCAACTGCTCAATTCATATGCAATTGATAAGCCGTGGAATTTCGATGAGAAATCTTAAAAATTTCATAACTATCCTTCATGAGATCTCTGTTAAGATTGACTATATTAATCGTTATGATTGACTCTAGAATCCCGAACCGACAAGTTATGTTGTTGCAAAAAAAGTCTGCTACCACCTTCTTTTTTACTACCTTGTATGTCAAAGCTTCGACCAACTTTTTAAAGTAATCGATAGCTAGTAGGATGAAACAATGTCCATTTGATGCTGGAGGTTCTATGGGTCACCCATCACATTGAGCTCATTTGGTGGAAATTGTATGAAATTTCTGTGAATTTGACATTGATGACATTTCTGCACATATCAGATGATGTCTCTCTCCATGGTCATCCAAAATATCTAGCTCTCAGAATCTTCTTTACGTAAGAGAACCTGTTCATATTAGGCCTACATGTCCGTGTGTGTATTTCTTCCAACAACCTCGTTGCTTCCACAACATCAACACATCTTAACGATACCAAATTCGGACTTCTCCTATATAGGATTTCTCCATTAAGGAAGAAATGATTTGCCATCCTCCTTGAAGTTCGTTTTTGCTTGTTGGTTGCATTTTTTGGATATTATCCTACTTCAAGAAACCTTTTGATGTCATAATACCATGGTTTTGATCCAGCTACCATGTTGTTTGTGAAGGAAAACCCGATTTTTGCTGAAATTGGGTAATGTTGACCTGATTCTAAAATCAACATCGTATCGATTCCAACTCGTTTGAAATTTGATGCTCCATCAATGTGCATCCTCCACCTATCATATGACTCAGAGATGTCTTCTCCTACAATCAACACCTCTTCGTCAGGGAAGTAAGTTGTGAGTGGCTTGTTATCTTGGTCCATCAGGTTTTCTTCAAGGTGATCAACTAAGGCTTATCCTTTGATTGCTTTTTGAGTTACGTATAAAATATCAAATTTACTCATAAAAATTTACCATTTTCTAGTTTCCCTTGATTTCTCAAAGATATAATTGAGCAGATCCAACCTTGAGATCAAGTATGTGGTGTATGGATGTGTTAGGGATTAATAACATATCTTGCTTCTTTTTATAGCATTTTGCATGTCATTTGGAGTGAAATTAAGTAGAAACTAACCTTATTGTGCTATGTTTCAGGATCCCAAGACATTGGATAAAGAAAGGAGCTAAGACCAGAAGACTGCTCAAAAGACGAGGCAACGAACTGTTAGTCCGAGGAACGGTCCGTCCCTCAGTATGTCCTTTCCCTACTGCAAATTCCAAAAACCCATAAAATTAGGTCCCTAAAGTACGGTTGAAAGGACGGTTCTTCCTCCCAAAGGACGGTCCGTTAATGGATATTTGGATTATAGATTGGCAGCATGGGATTTCTCAAGTATGGCGTGAAGTACATATCATATTACCAAAGGATGGTTCATCTAGGACAACATATCAAGGGACAAAAAAAATGTAAAGGATGGTCCAAAGGACGATCCATCCCTATATATGTGGCACTCCGATGTTCAAATTTAATGGGTTTTTTGGAGCATAGTATAAAAAGATTTTTCATATAATTTTTGAGAAGTTTTTATATTCTTTAGTTCATAGCTAGTGTAGAGAGTAGAACATAGTTGATTTTAGACCTAGTTTCAAGTAGATTGTAGATCTAACTTTTATAATTGAAGATTATCATCAATCAAGTAGAGATCTCAATTCCTATTGGTTAGAATGTCTCATTACTTTAATTATCTTCTTTTTCTAGCCATGAGTAACTAAACCCAAATATAGAGTTTGAACCCTAATGATTCTAATTTGATAAAATTGAGTTTGGGCTATTCCATATTTGATTGATTTTTGCTTTGTAGCTTGTGATTGGTGATGAGAACCATCTAATCCTGCCTAATTACCCTTATTAGGCTTGTAAGAGTAAATTTTAGTTGGGTTAGCATCAATCAACAATGTTATACCCCGATAATTCAAAGATCGGACCCAGAAGTTCAATCGAGGAAAAACTGGAAAATTGTTATGCAGTTGTAGAACGAGTCATTGGATGACTCGTGAGGAGACCCCATGAGTCATCAAGTGACTCGTGCGAAGGACTGGAGTGATCAAGGAATCAAGGTCCCCACGAGTTAAGTAATGACTCGTGGTCAGCCACCACGAGTCGTCATGTCAATCGTGGGGTAGAGTTGGAATTTTTAAAGAAGGATTTGTCCGGTGTACTTAACGGATGGACCCCATGAGTGGTGGCCAACCCCAACGACTCGTGAGGTGAGTCATGAGAAAACATGTTAGTTATTATTGGGAATTAAGGCAATGTGCTTGACGGGAGATGACCACGTGTCATGGTCATGGGGGGATGAGTCGTTAAGTCATTCGTTAGGAGCCCCGGAAGACCAGCTATCTAGTGCACTTGATGAGTAACACAATGAGTCATTGGCCTAGGTGACGAGTCGTCAGGTTGTCCGTTAGGACCCCCTGACAGTTATTTTCAACGAATTTAATAAGGGCTTTTCCGTTATTCCTAAGTTCTAAGAGCCTATACTACATTGTTTTAAGCTCGTTTTAGTGGGTTTTTAGTAGGGGAAAACCTATCCTAAGCCATTATTCTCATGCATGCAAGTTTGAAGGGTTGAAGAGGAGGATCAAGGTGAAATCTCAAGGTTTCCAATTGGAATCTCAGCTTGGGCAAATTAGAGGGTGTTAGAATTCACCATTCCCAGGTATGTAAGGCTATTAGCGGGTGCTTCCTTCTACACCCATGCCCAATTTCTATTAAATCATGATAAATTGTCTATGATCAAATATGGGGGTTTACCTAATTGCATGATTATTCAATCTCTATACAAGGGTATGATTGGATTGTATTTATATTGATGGATTATGACTCTTGGGCAGATTCTAAATTATTTTCAATACAAAAAATTGTTTTTTAGAAATCTTGAATCTAAAATTCCCATGGATGAGAAGTTCATAAAAGTAGTGAATTATAATGATGAGATTTGATGATGAAAAGCATGTTTCTAAAGCTACCCATGATTGTAATGTTGTTTTCTAAATGAAACGAGTAAATTCTAGTATGATAAAGCTTTGGGCAATGCCCACATGTTTATTTAAAGTGATGATTTTCCCGACATAAGCTTACCACATTATTTGAAGTGAAGTTTTTCAATTTTTCATAGATTCTAGCTTGTGGTATGTTGAGTTAAATATTTCTAATGGAGCTTACCACATGATTTAGTCCATCTATGATTGAGCTAGTGGTATGTTTTGAAATAAAGCTTTTCATATGCAAGAATTAATTATTGAGATGTGTGTCATTATTGATCTTTGTCAAAGGACAATGTTGAGTTTCATTTTCATATGATGTCGAGTCTATGCATGATTTCATTAATGAGCTTTGTCAATAGACAATGTTGAACTTCATTTAATACGATGTTGAGTTATGCATGATCTCATATTGAGCTACTTCAATAGACGATGTTGAGCTTCATTATATATGATGTAGAGCATTGCATATTTTTGGTAAAAGAGTCTAGCACCGAGCGGGTTACGGGTCGATCACCCTATGCCCCAGAACTATGCACCAACATAGGTTGATACTATTATATTATTGGGACCTCCCTTGTGAGCTATCCCCAGCCTGATTGTCCCTTAAGCTTGATATCGATATCATGGTAGCGTCCTTAGCCCTGGAAATATTTTGGATGGCTCTGCCCACTTGAATGTAATAGTCGGGACCACGTAAGTTCTATCGTGGTATGTCGATTAAGTGACGAGTCTCCCACTATCAATGTCATTCATATTTGCATAATCATTCCTCATGATGACTACTTGTGCATGCATGTTCAAGAAGTAAGGTTTGACTCATTGTCCAACTTTTGATATAAATGTTATGTTTCAACTTTGAGTCATTCGAATCAGTCCTGATGTTCTAAAGCCATGCATGATCATGTTATGATAAGAGTACGATTTCAGAATGAGTGCATGTGGTCTCCTTCTGTGGTCTCCTTCTTATACTTTATAGTTTTGATATGTATGCTTTACTCTAAATTATTTCTATTACTTTAGCAGTTTTACTTACCTTGCATACATGTCGCATACCTTCTATTCTGAATTGTTTCATGTTGCAGGATCCGGTTCTCAGTTTCAGCCCTGTGTGTAGTCAGTTATTAGAGTTAACACCTACTTGTTTGGTGAGTCCTCATATTTTGAGGACTATATGTTTTAGTTATCTTGGATGTATTTTCAGTTTCAGTATTGTTGAGCTAGTTGGGGGTGTTGTCCCATCAGCTCAGCCAAATTAGAGGCTTATCAAACTTAGACATGTACTCAACTTCAAATATTCATTCTGTGATTTTATTAAGTTTGAATTCTGCTGAGTTTATAATTATGTTTTATTCATGTTTACCGAATGAGTTAGTTGAATACTTATTCCATGGGTCGACTTGGGGTCTCTCGGGGTCCCTTGTTCTGTGTTTACGATCCGGGCCTCCGTTCTGGTCGTGACAAACTTAGTATCAGAGCCATAGGTTGATTGTGTCCTAGGGAGTCTGAAAGCTGCGTTAGGTAGAGTCTTTTTCATAGGTGTGAAGAGCCCTACACTTATGACGAAGAGGCTACTAGATGTTTTAGGAAATATTCCTTCTTTCATGATCTATGTCGTGCGATGAAAAGCCTTTCTATCATTCTAATTCGTGCTACTCACGATTGCAGAATCATGGATCCTCGAAGGATGATTGGAAGGAGTAATGGAGATGGTGAGGGCTGCGAGGATGGAAATGGTCATGGCCATCAGTTAGCTCCACCAGTTTAGGACCTCAGGCACCAGAGCCAGCCGGTCATGCTGAGTTCCGAGCTTCCATTCAGATGCTTGCGCAGGCCTTGACCGCTTAGGTTAATCAGCAGGTCATTGTGCAGGCCCAGACTAGTGAACCCATCACATATTTAGAGCTTTTTGGGCTGAGCGGGTTACTATCAGAGCTTTGTTTAGGGTTTTTCATCCATTGCAGCCCCATTGACTAGGTTGACTCAAAAAAAGGTGAAGTTCCAATGGTTGGAGGTTTGTTCGAAAAGCTTCCAAGAATTGAAGACCCGACTCACTTCAGCACCAGTGTTGACTCTACCCGAGGGTATGGATGGCTTTGTTTTGTATTGTGATTCTTCGCGAGTTGGACTGAGATGTGTGTTGATGTATCATGGGAAGGTAATAACATATGCCTTGAGACAGCTGAAAGTTCACGAAAAGAATTACCTGACCCATGATCTTGAATTGGCTGCGGTGGTGTTTGCATTGAAAATATGGCAGCATTACTTGTATGGGGTCCACATGGATGTATTCAGGGATCACAAGAGCTTGCAATATGTGTTCACACAGAAAGTCCTCAATCTGCGGCAAGGGAGGTGGTTGGAGCTACTTAAGGACTATGATATGAGTATTCTTTACCACCAGGGTAAGGCTAATGTGGTGGCGGACGCACTTAGTAGACTCTCTATGGAAAGTGTGTCCCACGTGGATGAGGGAAAGAAAGCGTTGGTGAAGGATGTTCATCGACTTGCGAGGTTGGGAGTTGGATTGGTCGACTTGACTGATGGCGTTGTTGTTGTGCAAAATGGATCAGAATCGTCCTTGGTGGTTGATGTCAAATCTAGACAAGATGAGGACCTGATTTTAGTAAAGCTGAAGGAAGCCGTTTGAAGTCAAAAGGTGGAGGTTTTCTCCCAAGGGGGAGATGGCGTACTGGGATACCAAGGTCGTCTATGTGTTCCAGATGTTGATAATTTGAGGGACCGGATATTGCATGAGGCACATGGGTCCAGGTATTCCATCCATTCAGGTGCCACCAAGATGTACCATGATTTTCGGGAAATATATTGGTGGAACGGCATGAAGAAGGATATTGCAGAATTTGTGGACAAGTTCCTGAACTGTCAGCAAGTGAAAGTTGAGCATCAAAGGTCCGGAGGCATACTTCAGGATATCAGCATCCCCTAGTGGGAAGAGATTAATATGGATTTCATTACAAGCCTACCCCATACTAGCTGACACTACAATTCCATTTGGGTGGTGGTCGACAGGTTGACCAAGGCTGCACACTTTCTACCGATAAAAACCACAGATTCAGCTGATGATTATGCCAAATTGTATATTGGGGAGTTGGTTCAACTTCATGGAGTTCCCTTTTCTATTATTTCAGATCAAGGTACTCAATTTACCTCCCAATTCTGGCATTCTTTTCAAAAAGGACTTGGGACTCAAGTTAAACTCAACACAACATTTCATTCTCAAATGGATGGCCAGGCGGAACGAACAATTCAAACCCTAGAGGATATGTTGAGGGCATGTGTGATAGATTTCAAAGGTAGTTGGGATGACAACTTGCCCTTGATAGAGTTTGCTTATAACAACAGTTAACACTCTAGTATCCAAATGGCACAGTTTAAGGCTTTTCATGGGAGAAGGTGTAGATCGCCCATCGGATGGTTCGAGGTTGGTGAGGAAGCCATTATAAGACTTGATTCGGTTTATGAGGCCATGATAAAGGTCCAGTTGATAAGGGACCAGTTAAAAATAGCTCAGAGACATCAAAAATTGTATGCTGATGTGAGGAGAAGGCATTTGGAGTTTGAGGTGGATGAATGGGTATTTCTAAAGGTATCTCCCATGAAGGGGGTCATGCGGTTCAGAAAGAAAGGGAAACTCAGTCCCCGCTATGTTGGTCGCTACTTGGTTATGAGGAGAGTTGGTAAGGAGGCGTATGAATTGGATTTTCCATCGGAGTTATCTTCAGTTCATCTCGTCATTCATGTATCGCTTTCAAAAAAGTGTTTGGGTGATCCAGCCTTGGTAGTCCCGGTGGATAGCATTGGGGTAAAAGAAAGCCTCTGTTATGAAGAAATTCCTGTTGAAATCATGGATCGTTAGGTTTGAAAGTTGAGAAACAACGAAGTAGCTTCGAGGTTTTATGGAGAAATCAGCATGTTGAGGGAGCTAGTGGGAAGCCAAAGCAGATATGATGGCTAAATACCCACATTTACTCTCTACCAGCTCAGTTTCAACTTGAGGTATCAGTTTTTCCCTATGACTCTATTTAAATTCCTATTCCGTTCATGTGTTTAAGTTCTTTTATGTGTATGAATGTGTATGTGAGGTTTGAGTTCAATTCAGTTATGTGGTTCTTTTCGGAGGTAGTCATTACGGGAAAGTTCAGTTAAGATAATCAATATTGGAGTATGATAATTGCATGTTTATGTTTTTTTCTTGTTTCTAACATTCGAGGACAAATGTTCCCAAGGGGGAGATATTGTTATACCTTGAGAATTCAATGATCGTACCCGGAAGCTGAATCAAGGAAAAACTGGAAAATGGTTTTGCAGTTGTAGAATGAGTCATTGGACGACTCATGAGGAGACCCCACGAGTCGTCAAGTGACTCGTGGGAAGGCCTGGAGTGATCATGGAATCGAGGTCCCCATGAGTGAAGTAACGACTCATGGTCAGCCACCACGAGTCGTCATGTCAATTTTGTGGGGTGGAGTTGGAATGTTTAAAGGAGGATTTGTCCAGTGTACTTAACGGATGGGACTCCACGAGTCGTGGCCAGTCCCAACGACTCGTGAAGTGAGTTGTGAGCAAGCATGTTCGTTATTATTGGGAATATTAAGGCAGTGTGCTTGATGGGAGATGACCATGAGTCATGGTCACGGGGATGAGTCGTTAAGTCATCTGTTAGGAGGCCCGACAGAGCAGCTATCCAGTGCACTTGACGAGTAACCCAACGAGTCGTTAGCCTAGGTGACGAGTCATTAGGTCGTCCGTTGGGACCCCCTGATAGTTATTTTCAGTGAATTTAGTAAGGGCTTTTTCATAATTCCTATGTTCTAAGGGCCTATACTACGTCGTTTTAAGCTCGTTTTAGTGGGTTTTTAGCAGGGGAAAACCTATACTAAGCCATTATTCTCATGCATGCAAGTTTAAAGGGTTGAAGAGGAGGATCAAGGTGAAATCTCAAGGTTTCCAGTTGGAATCTTAGCTTGGGAAATTAGAGGATGTTAGAATTCACCATTCCCAGGTATGTAAGGCTATTAGTGGGTCCTTCCTTCCACACCCATGCCAATTTCTATAAAATCATGATAAAATATTGTATGACCAAATATGGGGTTTTAACTAATTGCATGATTCTTCAATCTCTATACATGGTATGATTAGATTGTATTTATATTGATGGATTATGATGCTTGGTCAGATTCTAAATTGTTTTTAATACAAAAAAATTGTTTTTCTAGAGATCTTAAATCTAAAATTCCCATGGATGAGAATTTCATAAAAGTAGTGAATGATGTTGAATGTATGATGATGATGAGATTTGATGATGAAAAGCATGTTTCTAAATCTACCCATGATTATGATGCTGTTTTCTAAATGAAATGAATAGATCCTAGTATGATAAATCTTTGGGCAATGCCCACATGTTGATTTAAAGTTATGACTTCCCCAACATAAACTTACCAAATTGTTTGAAGTGAAGTTTTCCAATTTTTCATAAATTATAGCTTGTGGTATGTTGAGTTAAATTTTTCTACATGTAGCTTACCGCATGATTTGGAGTAGATGCTTCCATCTATGATTGAGCTTGTGGTATGTTTTGAAATAAAGCTTTTCATATGCATGAATTCATAATTGAGATGTGTGTCATTATTGAGCTTTGTCAAAGGACAATGTTGAGTTTCATTTTCATATGATGTCGAGTCTATGTATGATTTCATTAATGAGATTTGTCAATAGACAATGTTGACCTTCGTTTCATACGATGTTGAGTTATACATGATCTCATATTGAGCTTCGTTAATAGACGATATTGAGCTTTGTTATATACGATGTAGAGCATTGTATATTTTTGGTAGAAGAGTCTAGCACCGAGCAGGTTAAAGGTCGATCACCCTATGCCCCAGAAATATGAACAACCGTAGGTTGATACTATTATATTATTGGGACCTCCCTTGTGACCTATCCTCGGCCTGATTGGTCCTTAAGCTTTATATCGATATCACGGTAACGTCTTTAGCCTTGGCAAGGTTTTTGACGAGTCTGCCCACTTGAGTGTAATAGTCGGGACCACGTAAGCTTTATCGTGGTATGTCGGTTAAGTGACGAGTCTCCCACTGTCTATGTCATTCATATTTGCATAATCATTCTTCATGATGACTACTTATGCATGCATGTTTAAGAAGTAAGGTTTGACTCATTGTCCAACTTTTGATATAAATGTTATGTTTCAACTTTGAGTCATTCGAGTCAGTCCTGATGTTCTAAAGCCATGCATGATTATGTTATGATTATAGTACGATTTCAGAATGAATGCATGTGGTCTCCTTCTTATACTTCACAGTGTTGATATGTATTCTTTACTCTAAATGATTTATATTACTTTCGCAGTTTTACTTACCTTGCATACTCAGTACATTCCACGTACTGACCGCATACCTTCTATGCTGCGTCATTTCATGATGTAGGATCCGATTATCAGGTTCAGCCCCGTATGTAGTCTGTTATCAAATTTAGCACCTACTTGTTTGGTGAGTCCTCATCTTTCGAGGACTATATTTTCAAGTTATCTTGGATGTATTTTCAGTTTTAGTATTGTTGAGCTAGTTGGGGGTGTTGTCCCATCAGCTCGTCTAGATTTGAGGCTTATCAGACTTAGGCATGTACTCAACTTCAGATATTCATTCTGTGGTTTTATTAAGTTTGACTTCCTCTGAGTTTATAATTATGTTTTCTTCATGTTAACCGAATGAGTTAGTTGAATACTTATGCCATGGGTCGACTTGGGGTCTCTCGGGGTCACTTGTCCCGTGTCTATGATCTGGGCCTCCGTTTGGGTTGTGAGAAATAATGACTCAAGGAATAACTATTGTTTAATGGATTCTCCTAGACATAGGTTGAATTCCAAATTGGAAAAACAAGTAATTGGGTCGAATGGAGATCTCTTCAATTTGACACAATTGAAGTAGAGTAACACTTATGGTGATATTGAAAGACACCCATGAGTTGCCTAAGTAAATTTCTTGCATGTTCAGCCCTAGCCCTCTCTCAATTATTTCATATTGGATGATTTAGAGGGATCGACCCAATATTGGGGTCACTTCTGTAGAATTATCTGTAATTACTTAACCGTAACTTAATACAATTGGTAGTTGTTGTTAAATTCTTTCACTCAAAATCCGAATAGTTTCTAATCTTGCAATACTTTACTGTTTAGCATCAGATAGTTTGGGCTTCGAGTAGTCCCTATAGAATTCGACCCCAACTCCTTGTTGGGTTACTATATTTGCATCGATCGTTTACACTACTCGGTACTGAGAGTGAATTTAAATGACATCAAATTTTATGGCACCGTTGCGGGGGACATTAGTATAGGTCCAATTAAGTATTTCTACCACTTTTTCTTTGCTTTGTTGTGTGAAGCAGGAGTATCGTGGCTTCATGGTATGAGAATAGGTTTGGCAGTTGCAACCCCTATATTGATGATCAATGCCCATATTGTGGAGGACTCCATTTTTGGCAAGATTGTGAACATGTCCCTAGGAGAGAGTTGTGTGCATCCTATACTACTATGATGGGTGTAATTGTAATTTATGTGGTGGTAAAAGTGGACATTTGGGTGATTGTCCCAACTATTATGACTTCTTCCAAAGATGCTCTAATGAAAATGCTAGTTGTCCTTTTGAGTTTTACATGACCAATGACAAGTCGTGTGAAGGACAAAGTGCTGGATTTGAGAGAATCCAAGCAATGCTAAAAAATTTGTTGGATCGAAGTTCTAACTTGTTAGAGATCAACAAATCCATCTCGACAAATGTCATGAAATGGAAGATAGTAATATTCATTTGATGATACACCTTTCTATACCCATGTAATCATCCACTCCTATAGAGGTAACAATTGACGAAGAGATTTCCACATCAATGGATGAGCCACAAAGACTTCATGACCACAATTACTATTGTGGAAATGAATAAAAGGAGCTAAAGATTGAAAAAGAATTCTCTAAGTCTCAAAGTAGAGAGTTTGAAGAGATGACGAGGATCAAAATGGGGAAAAGTGCACATAATGTGAAAGTCTTGATCGAATGGTGGGAAGAAGATCAACTTGAAAATGAGGAAACTATTCAAGACATGAATTTTTCCATAGATGGACTTCTGCAAGCCTTGGACAACTCTTATCATGAAGAAATGGTCATGGATACTAATTTTAAAGTGGTTTCCAATGAAGAAGAGGTCAATATGGATTTTGATGAGCTGAGAGTGATTTACCAACCAACCAATCCAAAAATACTACAAGATGCCAAAATTGAAGAAATGACCCTAGAGTTGCAATGCAAAGTCCATCAAATCATTTTTGAGGATTCTAGTGCATTTAAGGGTGAGGATGTCAAGAAAGAAGCAAATTTGAAAGTGGATCAACTTAGACCACATTCAAACCATTTCTCAACATTATGCTTGGTTGACAATAAGGAAAATGAGGCAACCAAGTCTATGGAGGATCTTGGAGAGAAGGATCAAAGTGATTTTATTTTGAGGTTTGCTATGCAGAGAAGGAAAATGATATTCCTCATTTAAAAGACAAAAGTTGCAAAATGAAATACTCGAGAGTGGCCTCGTTGTGTTTATACCACCACTCCATGAGCATCATTGAAGTCTTGATTCAAAGCTGGGGTACAGTTATATCCTGAAAGTGGAAAGAAAAGTGGAATGACACTCAGCCTCTTAGGAGGCAACCCAAGGGATGCTACACCATGTGTAGTATCCATGTTGTGCCACGATGTTAAACCAAGAGCTTCTTGGGAGGAAACCCAAGCATGTTGAACTAATGGATGTTGTTTGATACAGGTGTACTTAACATGATGAAAGAAATCAACCAAAACAGAAGGCTAACAATTTTTGTCCTAAAGGACGGTTTGATGAATGGACCACTGTAAAGATAGTTTGCCTATCCAATCGTCCACTGACATCACTGTTGCAACACTACGAGGAGCTGATATAATCTTATTTCTTACACTTTGTGATTGTTTATGCACTGAGGGCACTGCACCATCTGAGGGTGGGGGTGGATATAATTTGGCATATATGTGTTCTGATTGAGCCTGTGAATGTCTGTGATGGAATCACACTTTATTCCACATGTTTTTACAGCTTCCCTAGTATAACTTTTTCTCTTTCTTTCTTATATCACCTTCTTTTTTCTTTTATAGTGTAGAACCCTCCTTGATTTTCTTAGCCATGGTTCTTTCCCAAGAGGCTTACTTTCTGTTGAATCTGGCACAATAAAAGTACTTAAGTGTCATAGTGCATGGGCCTGAAGATGGATTGTTAGGTGACATTCTTAAGGGTACTAACCTACTTTATCGAGTCTTCTTAGGATAAACAAATTATTTTTGACTTAGGTGGTGGTGGTAATTAAGCTATTTGCATACTTTGCTGATATTTGAAAATAATGCCCCCCTCAAAATTTTTTCCATAGCTGTTTGACATTGAGTTGTATATCTCCATTTGTGACATGAAATTGTTGGCAATGTGTTCCTAGTTGAGAGTGATTTTCTAGTCAATTCTATATTCATGTGCCAATGTGTGGGAAAGGAAAATTTCTTGTTCACCTGATTTGATCACACTCTAGAACTTGCCTTTATACTTGTGCCTGAATTTAGGAGTGACTATGGGTTGTAGAGATGGACTTAAGCCTTCTTTGTGCTTCACAAGCCACATATACCTAAAGATACCTACCAAATAATGTATGAATCCCTAGTTTCTCTCTTTGAGCCTATTGACTTTTGTTTGATCAATTGTAACGAAAACCAAAGCCAATTCTCAAGTTGACCGTCTTTTGAACCCATACTCCTTGACACTTGAAAAGTAATAAAAAATGAGCAAAAAAAAATGTAAGTTGGGGTTGATAAGGAGGGGAATAAAGAAATAGGCCAAAAAAATGTTGTATGAGCGCATCCCAAGGTGAGATTGACCAATGAACCAAATAAGAAAGAAAGAAAAAACACAAAGAAGAAAAAGATGAAGTTTGATCTCAAAAAAATATTTTGGGGTATGAAAAATGTCAAAATAAAAAATGGGATGAAAAAAGGGATCAAAAAGGTGAAAGAGATTGTGGAAACATGATGAAGTGGTCAAACAGGGTAAGTGATCACTAAAAGCCTAAATTGTACCTTAACAACCCTCTAACCTTCATTACAAGCTTAAAAGAATCCTTATGTGATCTCAACTCGGATACCCAAAAAGGAAGGCATTTGTGTAAATGGGCAAGCATATGATAGTTATGAGCTACCTTGTGAACTTCTTTGTGAGAGTTGAGTGCATTTCTCTTATCTCTTTGTATTGTGTGTCCTTGTGGTGTGTATTGTCATTATTTCAGAAAAAGAACACTTTCCTTGGTCTAAGTGTGAGGGAATTTGAATGGCTGGCATGTTTCACTTCTGTAGCTTGGATATATACATATTGATATGATGTTATGAGTGGAGGTTGCATGTTTAGTCCAAATGGTTACGAGAAAACTATATTTTGATTGATAGAGGGGGTGGCTGGATTGAATTTGATGTGTTGATAGTCGTTTACCACCCTAGTCATGATAATTTGTGAGTCTGAGACATCAGTTAGGTTTAGGGTAGTTCTCTTATTGGTTTGCTTGAGGACAAACAAATGCTTTAAGTTGGGGATATTGATGTGTCGGGAATTAGAGACACATCTTTGCTTCCTTTTATAGCAATTTGCATTTCATTTGGAGTGAAATAAAGAAGAAATGAACCTTATTATGCTATATTTAAGGATCCCGAGACATTGGATAAAGAAAGGAGCTAAGGCCAGAAGACTGCTTAAAAGATGAGGCAAAAGATGAACCATCAGTCAAGAGCGATCTATCCCTTCCCAGCTGCAAATTCTAGAAACCCAAAAAATTGTGTTCCTAAATTACGACTGAAAGGATGGTCTGTCCACCTAAAGGATGATCTGTTGATGGACAACTGGATTAGAGATTATTAGAATGGGATTTCTCAAGTACGAAGTGAAGTATAGACCGTCTTTCCAAAGGACGATCCGTCCCTCAAAGGATGACATATCAAGGGACAGAAGCTAAAATATAAAGGATGGTCCATCCCTACACACCTAGCACTCTGATGTTCAAATTTAATGGGCTTTTTGGAGCATTTAAAAATAGATTTTTCATGTAATTTTTGAGAACTTTTTACATTTCTTAGTTCATAGCTAGTGTAGAGAGTAGAACATAGTTGATTTTAGGCCTAGTTTCAAGTTGATTGCATATTTAACTTTTGTAATTGAAGATTATCATTGATCAAGTAGAGATCTCAATATTTATTGGTAATAATATCTCATTACTTTTCTTACCTTCTTCTTCTAGCCATGGGTAACTAAACTTGGATCTAGGGTTGTAAACCCTAATGATCCTAATTTGTTAAAATTGAGTTTGGGCTATTGAACATTTGATTATTTTTTCTTTGTAGCTTGTGATTGGTGATGAGAACCTTCCAATCCTGCCCAATTACCCTTATAGGGCTTGAAAGAGCATATTTAGGTTGGGTTAGCATCAATAAACAATGACTCAAGGCATAACCCTTATGTAATGATTCTCCTAGACATAGGTTGAATTCCAAATTTTCAAACAAGCAATTGGATAGAACGGAGTTCTCTTCAATTTGACAAAATTGAAGTAGATTGACATATATGGTGATGTTGAAAGACACCCATGAGGTGCCTAAGTAAATTTCTTACATGTTCAGCCCTTGCCCCCTCTCAGATCTTTCACATTGGGTGATTTAGGGGGATCGACCCAATATTGGGGTCACTTCCCTAGAATTATCTCTAATTGTTTACAACCATAGCTTAACATAATTAGTAGTTGTAGTTAAATTCTTTCACTCCAAATCCAAATAACTTCTAATCTTTCAATACTTTACTGTTTAACACTAGATAGTTTGGGCTTCGAATAGTCCCTATAAGGTTTGACCCTAACTCCTTGTTGGATTTCTATACTTGTATTGATCATTTACACTACCCAATACTGGGAGTAGATTTGAATGACATCATATATGCAAATAGGTAGTGCCTCAACTTTTGTGCGGTCCAAGTCCAGGCGTATTATGTTCTTTCCAACGAGGTCTACCTTGCTTCGTACAGTGTAAGCTTCTTACCCAAGTAATATATGGCTTGCTTGTCTTTCCCATCTCATTGTGTAGTCCCAAAAGGCACCCAAATGCACCATCCATCACAGATAAGTATAGTAGCAGAAGCTTTCCTGGTTCTGGTGGGACCAATATTAGAGGACTTGATAAGTACTTCTTGATTTTATCAAAAGCTTTTTGACATTACTCTGTCCATCTTGTGGTAGCATCTTTCTTTAATAATTTGAATATGGGTTCGTAAATCATCATAGATTGTGTTATGAACTGACTGATATAGTTGAGCCTCCTAAGGAAGCTTATCACCTCCTTCTAGGTCTTTGGGGGAGGCAAATCCTGAATTACCTTAATTTTTGATGGATCCAACTCTCTGCCCTTTCCATTGATAATAAACCCCAATAGTTTTCTGGCAGGGACTCCAAATGCACATCTCGTTGGATTTAATTTTAGGTTGTTCCTCTGCAACCTTTCACAAAACTTCTACAAGTCGACCAGGTGATCCAAACTTCTCTTGGACTTGATAATGGCATTGTCTACATAGACTTAAATCTCTTTATGAATCATATCATGAAAAAATGGTAGTCATGGCCCTCATATAGGTTGCACCGACATATTTGAGGCCAAAGTGCATTACCCTATGATAATACACTCCCCACGGTGTGGTACATGACATCTTTTCTAAATTACCTTCATTCTTCAGGATTCGGTGGTATCCTGCAAAATAGTTGACAAATAATTGAAACTCACGTTTTGCACAATTATCAATGAGTATATGAATGTTTGGAAGAGGGAAATTATCTTTGGGATTGGATTTGTTGAGGTCCCAATAATCCACACATATCCTAATCTCCCTTCCTTCTTTGGCACAGACACGGTATTGGCCAACCATGTAGAGTAATTCGTAACTCTCACAACATTTTCTTCAATATGCTTAGTCCACCTCCTCCTTGATTCTCAAACTCAAGTCAGGCTTAAATTTCCTTGGTTTCTCTTTGACTAATGGATGGGTGGGATCAATTGATAGTTTGTGTGAGAAATCCTCGCATGTTATCGTAGGACCAAGTATATATATCAATATACTGCTTAAGAAACTCTATCAACTCTTTCTTCCTTTCATCCTCCAAGTGTATGTTGATTCGTATTTCCTTTGTTATTTCCTCATCCCCTGAATTGATCAACTCAGTTTCTTCTAAGTTAGGTTTCTTCTAACTTTCAAGTTGCTTGATCTCATGTGGCAGGTTTTCAAGCATCATGCTTTCATCATATTCCTCATAATCTTGTTCAACGTTTGTACTTTGCCCAACCGATTCTTTACATGTCATAATCGTTGAACGAATATTTTTACTAATATGAGACCTAAAAGGTATAAAATATGAGTAAAATAAATAGAGATCTATTTTAACAAAATAGCAAGACAATTTAATGAAAATAAAGACTTCTATTTAGGAAGCATTTCAACTTTAAAGGAGGTGAGTGACAAAAGGATCTCTGACATGATCAAGTATTAATTGATAATGCTACATTTTAAAAACAAACTACATTTTCATACTACCAATACTCGTATAGAAATAGGGATAGGTGCGTGGTCCAGCTCTGCAAGACCTCTCTAGGTTTAGTATCACAAATGATCGGATCTTGAGATCCACCTCTCCTTCTCCATAGTCTTCTTCAGTCATTGCTATGAACAAATTCTTTATCCCATCTATGATGCATTCATTAGGTCCTGGCACAATTTCATATCCTATGGCTGGAACTTGCATTTGCACGAACATTTCTTTCTGGCTTCAGGTTACAAGCCTTTCCCAAGGTAGGCTCATAACCAAGCCCAAAGGTATTGTTCTGATGTTTCAACTGAATTGATTCAACAATGATATCAAACTTGGCTCTAAGCCCATTATTAGGCTGATTCCCGTACTTTAACATTTTTGAGGCCACCATTTTTGCTATTTTTGACATCTCATTTCATTAGATTCTATCTTCTCTCTGACCTTCACAACTTGCATAATTTCTATGGCATGAAAAGTAGCACCATGTAGTTCTTCAATGAGTGGCGAGGTAGTTGTGGAATAAACATGGTGACTAAGCTCTTCGTGAACCATAACCTCCATGTGGTCTTATTCAGACTTAGCACACTGATAAAGAGTGGAGGGAACCACTTTTTCCAAGTGGACCTAAGGTCTCCCTAACAACATGTTGTTAGTAGATGAGATATCCATTACTTGGAACAGGACGAGGAACTCAGCAGGTTCGACTTGTAATGTCAGATATATTTCTCCAATGACGCTCCTTTGCGCTACATTTAAAGATCTGACCTTCATATAATTCTCTCTCATCTCCCCATGCTTATCTACATGTCTCTTAGGGTAGTAAAAGGACAGAGTTTGCAACCAATACCGCAATCGACCAATACTTCGAAGACGAACTTGTTACCACATTTTAATGTGATATGAATTACTTTGGCGTGTCCTACCTCTTTTGAAGGGAATTCATCATCACAGAAGGAGAATTATTGGCTTCTACCATTTGCTCAATTGCTATAGCTATTGTTTCCTATGTAGTTCCTTCTGGCATCTCACTCCATTTAACACCCTAGCTAGAGCATTCCTATGAGTTTCTGAGCTCATTAACAAGGACATAATGGTTATTTGGGTTGGTGTCTTTTTCAACTGTTCCTCAATCGAGTAGTCCTTGATCTTGCCCTTCTCCCAAAACTCTGCAATTTCAGCATTAGTAACATTCCTCTTTTGGTTCTTCTACTTCCCTAGAGCTGGTCTATTAAGATTATTTGGGACGTAGCACCTTCCAACTTGATCATTCTGTAATCTATTACGGTGTTTGTCATCTTAGTTTTTGCTTTCACCTAGTAATCCCAAGGTACTACCTTGGATTTATAGTTAAATTTTTTGGCAATTATGGTGGTCACTACGAATCTAGGTTGGTATGTATAAAAAGTCATAGGCACCCTCAGTTGAACCCTGATAAAAGTTCAACCAAAGAAGTCGTAGCAACTTCCTTTGTATTTCCAATAGGCACAATGGTTCCCATCAAGTCGTATTCTTTATCCATTATTATCATGTGGACTTCTTGATCTCCACGGTTCAACAGTGGGTTGTTGTTTACATTTGGAGGCGCTGCGGTGCATCTAATCATTCAAGTTTTTTTATTAGAAACTTAGTTAAATTTCTCAAGTTGTAGCATTCCTCAGTGTCTTGTCCCTGAATACCAGAGAAATAAACGCATTACTTGTTTCCATCAAAATTTCGAGGGATAGGATAAAAAGTCTTCCTTTAATTAGCTATAGCTATCCTTCTATCCTCAGCCTCTCAAATAACTGAGCCAAATGCTCGGCAATAGGTGTGTAGGTGCGGGTGGTTCTGGCTTCTGGATTTGGATGTGCCCTTGGTGCACATGCTGGTCTATTTTGGTGGACAGGTGCTTGGACAGGGGGATAGGCTTTTGGTGGATTCTAGCTTGCTGGTGCTCGGGTAGATTATAGTACGTTTAAGTGTTATACATTGGATGCGTAATACACGGGGAATATGCAACAATATGGGGGTTGTTAGGGTATGGACGGGATGACTCTCCATGTTAGTAATCAGGTGTGATGGTTGAGACGTCTTCCTTCTTCTTCTTTGTCATGACCCGAACGGAGCCCGGATTGCAACAAAGGACAAGGAGTCCCGAGAGACTCCAAGTTGACCCATGGCATGAACATGCATCTAACTCAATTACTAAAACTTAAGAATCAACATAATAACCTTACAAGGAGTCCCGAGAGACTCCAAGTTGACCCATGGCATGAACATGCAACTAACTCAATTACTAAAACTTAAGAATCAACATAATAACCTTAGCGGAAGTCTGAAATAGACATAACATCAAAATACACAATCTGAAGCTGAATACATCCTTTTTGCTAGAATAGCCTCTAAACATGATGAGTTGATGGGACAAGACCCCAACTAACTCGAATAAGCTAAAACTAAAAATACATAGAGAATTCTGAATAAGCATGGTGCTCGAGAGATGAGGACTCACCAACAAGTGTAAGATGCTAACTCTGAAGACTGTCTATAAATGGGGTTGAGTTTAAGTGACGGGTCTTGTATCATGAAATGATACTACATAGAGTATGCAGTCAGTACGTGGAATATACTGAGTATGCAAGGTAAGTAAAACCGCTCAAATAAGTAAAATCATTTAAAGACATGCATAATGTAAAACATAATCAATAAAAATATGAGAGTAGGGCTTGCATGTATTCTTTCTGAAATCATGATCTTATCATAACATAAAATAACTTCATAACTGAGTCGATTGACTCGAAGATGAAATCTGATAGTCGTTAGTAAAATTGAACATTTAGTCAAACCTACTTTAGAACATATATAGATATAGAAATCTCATGAATGATAAAAATGCATTACTAAAATCATGAGGAATAATGGGAGACTCGTCGTTTTAACCGACATACCACGATAGAGCTTACGCGGTCCCAACTATCACACTCAAGTGGGTAGAGCCGTCCAAAGCCTTGCAAGGGTTAGGGACGATACAATGATATCGATATCAAGCTCGTGGCCTAATAGGGAAGGGGAAAGCTAACAAGGGAGGTCCCGAAGTAATATATATATATATATATATAAGAGTATAAACCTAATTTGGTGCATAGTTCTAGGGCATAGGGTGATCGACCCTTAGCCTACTCGGTGCTAGACACTATTCCCAAAAACATGCATATGCTCTCCATCATTTTTTAATGAAGCTCAATAATCAAATACACCTCAAATATGATATCATGCATATGAGAAGCTTTAGATCAAAACAAGCCACAAGCTGAAAGATAATTGGGAGTCTTCACTCCAAAATCATGTGGTAAGCTTATCGGGAAACTCATAAATCATACTTGAACATGTGGGCATTGCCCAATACTTTCACATGCATGAAAATACTGGATCCATATTGAAAACATGATTATAAACATGGGTAGCCTGAAAACATGCTTTTTATCATAATATTTCATCATAACCATACATTCATCACAAATCTCATCTTTCATGAACTTCTCACTGATGGGCTTTCTAATTCATAAAACTTGAAACATTATTTTAATTGAAAACAATATAAAACTTGCCCATGAATTGTAATTCAATTGTTGAAACATATTTAAATCATACCCATGTATAGAATTATGGAATTCATGCATTGGGTTAAACCCAATAGATTTGACATAGGAAATTCGTGATTTAGAGAGGGATTGGGCATGGGTGTGAAAGAATTCACCCATTCATAACCCTACATACCTGATTATAGCTGATTCTTACACTTCCTTGAATTCCCAAGAAGAAATTGAAGAGAGCCTTGAAGGATTTGCCTTGATCATCTTTTCAGACTGTTAGTCTTGCATGCATGAATGAAAATGGCCTAAAAGGAACTTAACTCTCTTAAAAGTCATCATTCATAACTCAAAACGACGTCGTTTAGGCCTTAGGATCTTTGGAATTATGGAAAAACCCTTACTAAATTCACAAAAAATAACTGTCAGTCTGTCCTCATGAGGGACATGACGACTTGTCACCCCTAGCCACGACTCGTGGCATCATCTCTCAAGTACACTGCTTATCAAGACATCTGGGCTCGTCACGACTGACCTCACGATTCGTTACTAGTGACCACGACTCGTGGTCACCACTCGTCACTTTGCCTCAACCTCAACTAAACTTTTCCCAGCTGGTCACAACTCATCCAATGATTCGTGTGACTGACCAAAACTCATCCCACGATTCGTGGTGACTGACCACGACTTGTGGGGTCCTTCCATTATGCATACTGCCTTCATCTTCCCTTTTCTCACTCACCAATCCTCACGACTAACCTAACGTGTTGTTGGGCCTGACCATGACTCATGGTCATGTCCGTAGGGAGTCAAATTTCCAAATTCCAAACTCATCTCCGGAGCCTCACCACGATTCACATCATCACTCGTGGGTTTCTCTCATGGGTCACGTCACGACCCGTTATGTGCCTGATGCCAATTTTAAACGTTTCTCCATTTCAACTCCCAGGTCTGATCTTTGGGCTTCTGGGGTATAACAATATCTCCCCCTTGGGAATATTCGTCCTCAAATTTTTGAAAACATACAGAAAAGCAGAGAAATGCAATCATCATATTCAAATACTGATTATTTAAGATGAAAACTAACGGAATGAGTATCTTCGATTCAAACTACATAGCTGAACTGAATTCATGAATCATACATACATCCATATACATAAAAGAAACTTGGGCACATTAGCTGATCATGAAAACTAAATAGAGTCTTTAGGGAAAAACTGATACCTCAAGTTGGAACTGAGCCGATAGAGAATAAATGTGGGTATTTTGCCATTATATCTGCTTCGGCTTCCCATGTAGCTCCCTCAACATGCGGATTCCTCCATACAACTTTTACTGAAGCTATCTCCTTGTTCCTTAGCCTTCGAACTTGGCGATCTAGTATTTTCACAAGAACCTCCTCATAACTGAGACTGTCTTTCACACCAACAGTGTCCACCGGGATAACTAGAGATGGATCACCCAAACACTTCTTTAAGAGCAATACATGTAAAGCAGGATGCACGAAAGCTAATTCTGATGGCAACTCCAATTCGTATGCAACCTTGGAAACCTGTTTTACAATCAAGTAAAGGCCAACATAACAAGGGCTGAGTTTTCCTTTCTTTCCAAACCGCATCACTCCCTTCATGGGAGATACCTTCAGAAACACCCAATCATCCACCTCGAATGCTAATTCCCTCCTTCTCATATTGGCATAGGACTTTTGGCAACTTTGAGCTATTTTCAACCTATCCCGTATGAGCTGAACCTTCTCCATAGCGTCATGAATCGAATCTGGTCCTATCATCGCAGCTTCACCAATTTCAAACCAACCAACGAGCGATCTACATCTCCGCCCATAGAGAGCCTCAAACGGAGCTATCTGAATACTGGGATAGTAGCTGTTATAGTATGCAAACTCGATAAGATGCAAATTATCATCCCAACTACCTTTGAAGTCAATTGCACATGCTCTCAGGATGTCCTCGAGAGTCTAAATTGTCGGCTCCACTTGACCATCCGTTTTCGGGTGAAATGCTGTGCTGAGCTTAAACTGAGTACCTAGTCCCTTTTTAAATGACTTCAAAAACTGAGAAGTGAATTGAGTACCTCTGTCTGATATAATGGACAAGGGCACTCCATGCAATCGAACTAGCTCCTAGATATATAGTTTGGAATAATCCTCTGCCGAATCCGTGGTTTTGATCGGTAGAAAATGAGCATCCTTGGTCAACCTGTCAACCACAACCCAAATGGAGTCATATTGTCGATGAGTACGAGGTAAACCTGTGATGAAGTCCATATTGATTTCTTCCCACTTCCAAGTAGGAATACTGATATCCTGAAGCACACCTCCCGGTCTCTGGTGCTCGACCTTTACTTGCTAACAGTTTCGGCACTTAACTATGAATTTTGCGATGTCCTTCTTCATGCCATTCCACCAATAGACTTCCTGAAAGTCAAGGTATATCTTGGTGGCACCTGGATGAATAGAATACTTGGATCCATAAGCCTCGTGCAACATCAGCCTCTTCAAATCATCCACATCCGAAACATATAAGCGACCCTGGTATTGAAGCACAACATCTCCCACTTTGGAGAAGACCTCTACCTTCTGATTTTGAACCACTTCCATTAACTTTATCGAAATCGAGTCCTCATCTTGCCTAGCTTTTACATCAGCCACTAATGATGATTCTGATCCATTTTGAACAACAACATTATCATTGGTTGAGTCAACGAACCTAACTCCCAACCTTGTGAGTCGATACACATCCTTCATGAGCTCCTTCTTCCCCTCACTCACATGAGACACACTCTCCATAGAGAGTCTACTAAGTGCGTCTACTACTACATTGGCCTTACCCGGATGGTAAAGGACATCCATATCATAGTCCTGAGTAGCTCCATCCACCTCCTTTGTCGAAGATTGAGATCCTTCTGGGTAAACACATATTGTAAACTCTTATGGTCCGTAAACACATCCATATGAACTCCGTACAAATAATGTCACCATATCTTCAAAGAGAATACCACCGCAGCCAATTCAAGGTCATGGATCAGGTAATTCTTCTCATGAACTTTTAGCTGTCTGGAGGCATATGCTATAACCTTCCCATGCTACATCAACAAAAACCCAAGTCTGATCCTTGAAGCATCACAACACACTAAGAACCCATCGGTACCCTCCGTTAGAGTTAACACCGGTGCTGAAGTAAGTTGAGTCTTCAACTCTTGGAAGCTCTTCTCACAAGCCTCCGACCATTGGAATTTCACCTTTTTCTAGGTAAATTTGGTCAAAAGTGCTACAATCAATGAGAAACCTTCCACGAACCTTCGGTAGTAGCCAACTAAACCCGAGAAGCTCCGAATATTCGAAGGATTCACCAATCTAGGCCAATTCTTCACCACTTCTATTTTCTAAGAATCCACCTTTATACCATCACTTGACACCACATGGCCCAGAAACTCTACGGAGCTCAACCAAAACTCGCACTTGCTGAATTTAGCATATAATTAGTGATCCTTGAGAATCTGAAGAACTATTCTCAAATGAATGGCATGCTCCTCCTCGTTCCGAGAGTATATTAAGATGTCATCAATAAACACAACCATTAACATATCCAAGTATGGCTTGAACAGCCTATTCATCAAGTCCATAAAAGCTGCAGGAGCATTCGTTAGCCCAAAAGACATAACTACAAACTCATAATGACCATACCGTGCTCTGAAGGCTGTCTTCAGGATGTCGCTCTCCCGAACCCTGAGCTGATGGTAACCGAATACGAGAAATATCTTTGAAAAACACTTGGCAACCTAAAGCTGGTCGAATAAATCATCAATACTGGGTAGAGGATACCTGTTCTTGATGGTGACCTTATTCAATTGCCAATAATCAATACACATGCAAAGATAACCATCTTTCTTTCGGACAAAGAGGACTGGTGCACCCCATGGGGACTTGCTCGGTCTAATGAAACCCTTATATTATAGGTCCTTCAACTCCTTTAGCTTGGCTGGATCCATTCTATAGGGAGGAATAGATATAGGCTACGTGTTGGGAAGAACATAAATACCAAAATCAATCTCCCGCTCGGGACGGATTCCCAGTAGATCCTCAGGAAAGACCTCTGGATACTCACATACTATTGGGACAGACTGGATAGTCGGGGTCTTGGATGCAATATCCTTAACCCTAAGTAAATGATACACATAACCTTTGGAGATCATCTTTCTGGACTTAAGGTAGGAAATGAAACGACCTACAGGCACAACTGAACTACCTTCCACTCTAATACTGGCTCTCCTAGAAATCTGAACTCTACTACTCGAGTTCTATAATTAACTACGGCATAACATGCAAATAGCCAATCCATGCTGAGGATAACATCAAAATCGGTCATGGATAACTTTATCAAATCTGCTGAGTTGACTTTTTAGAGTACTGAGACCAGGAAACTTCTGTACACCCGTCTAGCTACAACTGGCTCACCTACTGGAGTAGAAACTAAGAAGGGTTTTGACAAGACTTCGGGACTGACTCGGAAGCTACTGGCCACATAAGTTGTCACAAAAGACAAGGTAGCCTCCGGATCTAACAAAGCATAAATATCAAGATGGAAAACTCGTAATGTACCGGTGACTACATCCGAGGACACCTCCTGCTCCTGGAAGGATGCTAAGGAATAGCATCTATGTTGGCGCGGACCGCCACCTATATTGCTAGATGCCCCCTAATGTGCTGAGCATGCAGGTGGGGCTACTGAACTGGAAGTTGGGCCTCAGCCCCCATCATGGCCCTGTCTCGCTGCTGGGCAATCTTTGAGCATGTGTCCGAGCTGCCCACTCCCAAAACAAGCACATGTACCTGTTAAGCACTGGCTCGTATGCCTCGGACCTTATCTGCGGCAAGCTAGAATACTAGAATCTGCGGTTCTACTGCTCTGACCCCTAGAGCCTGATGCTCGTCCCCTCTGATTGTGCCTAGGCTTGGATGGAGCACTCAATACTGAAGATGCTGGGGATGAAGATTTCTGGTGGGCCTGCTATCGGTGCCCACCACCTAACCTCGTTGTGAGAATCTTTGACTATCAGTCCTGGCCCTCTTGGTCTCCCTCTCCCTCATATGCACTGCCTCCATCTGCTGGGCGTATAATACTATTTGAGGGAAATCCATATCTTGGTGGAGCATACAGGTCCTATAATCCTTGTCCAAATAGCCTACCATTCTATGAACAAACCTGCTCACCCGCGCCCTTTGATAAGCCATTAACTCTAGGGAGTACTTCAATAGGCGAGTAAACTCAAGGGCATACTCTTGCACCGTCATTCTCCCTTTCTTAAGATTCACGAACTCGACTGCATTCAACTCCCTCATCTCAGGAGGGAAGAACCGATCTAAGAACGCAACATGGAACTCCTCCCAAGTGACAGGACCTGCTTCGGCGGCCCTACTATCTTTCCATTGACGAGACCAGATATGTGCGACCCCTTTTAGCTGATATGAGGCCATCTACGTGCAGTCAAATCCATTTTCCCCTATGACTTGGGATGATCTTCATAATCTCATCTATGAACTCATACAGGTACTCATCTACCTTTGACCCAAGGAACTCTGGCGGGTTCATTCTCAAGAAATCCCTGAATCGAGCTGCCGCTGCATTGCCATTTTTTGGGACATGCGCAACTGCCTGCTGATTGACCTAAGTGGTCACAGCCTGCACAAGCATCTGAATAGCTGCCTGAAACTCAGCATGGGCAACTGGCTCCGGTGCATGGTGCTACTGGATTGGTGGGGCCTACTGGTGCCTGTTTCCGTTTCCATCCTTATGGCCTTCTCCATTCCTATTCCTTCTAACATTTACTCTGAGGGGAGCTATGATTTCGCAATCACGAATAGCATGATTTATAAGGATATGGAGACATTTTATCGCATGAGATAAATTATGAAAGAAAGGAACATTTCTTAAACATTCGTAGACTCTTCGTCATAAGTGTGGTGGGCTTCACACCCATGAAAAAGACTCTACTTAACACAACTTTTAGACATCCTAGGACACTTCAAACCTATTTCTTTGATAATAACTTTGTCACGACCCGAACAGAGGCCTGGATTGCAACACGGGACAAGGAGCCTCGAGAGACTCCAAGTCGACCCATGGCATGAACATACATCTAACTCGATTACTAAAACTGAAGAATCAACATAATAACCTTAGTAGAAGTCTAAAATAAACATAACATCAGAATACACAATTTGAAGCTGAATACATCTTTTTTTCCTGAAAAGCCTATAAACATGATGAGTTGATGGGACTAGACCCCAACTAACTAAAATAAGCTAAAACTAAAAGTTAATAGAGAATTCTGAATAAGCATGGTCCTCAGGAGATGAGGACTCACCAACAAGTATAAGATGCTAACTCTGAAGACTAGCTATGAACGGGGCTGAGTCTGAGTGTTGGATCCTATATCATGAAATGATACAACATAGAGTATGTGGTCAGTATGTGGAATCTATCGAGTATGCAAGGTATGTAAAACTGCTCAAATAAGTAAAATCATTTAAATACATGCATAATGTAAAATATAAACAATAAGAATCTAAGAGTAGGGCTTGCATGCATTCTTTCTGAAATCATGATCTCATCATAACATAAAATAACATCATAACTGAATCAATTGACTCAAAGTTGAAATCTAATAGTCATGAGTAAAATTGACCATTTAGTCAAACATGCTTTAGAACATAAATAGATATATAAATCTCATGAATGATAAACATGCATAACTGAAATCATGTCGAATAATGGGAGACTCGTCTTTTAACCGACGTACCCCGATAGAGCTTACGTGGTCCCAACTATCACACTCAAGTAGGTGCAGCTGTCCAAAGCCTTTCCAGGGATAGGGATGATACATGATGTCGATATCATGCTTATGTCCTAATAGGGTAGGGGATAGCTCACAAGGGAGGTCCCAAAGGATGATTGACCCTTAGCCTACACGGTGGTAGACACTACTCCCAAAAACATGCATATGCTCTCCATTGTTTTTCAACGAAGCTCAACATCGTCTATTGTCAAAGCTCAATAATCAAATACATCTCAAATCTGAAATCATGCATATGAGAAGCTTTAGCTCAAAACATACCATAAGCTGAAAGATAATTGGGAGTCTTCGCTCCAAAACCATGCGGTAAACTTAATTTGAGAAACTCATAAATCATACTTGAACATGTGGGCGTTGCCCAATACTTTCACATGCTTGAAAAATACTGGATCCATATTGAAAACATGTTTATAAACATGGGTAGATTTAAAACATGCTTTTTATCATAATATCTCATCATAATCATACATTCATCACAAATCCCAACTTTCATGAACTTCTCACTAATGGGATTTCTAATACATAAAACTTGAAACATGATTTTAATTGAAAACAATATAAAACTTGCCCACGAATCATAATTCAATAGTTAAAACAAATTTGGATCATACCCATGTAGATAATTATGAAATTCATGCATTGGGTTAAAACCCCATAGATTTGACATAGAAAATTCATGATTTAGAGAGGGATTGGGCATGGGTGTGAAAAGATTCACTCATTCATAATCCTATATACCTGAGTATAGTTGATTCTTATACTTCCTTGAATTCCCAAGAAGAAATTGAAGAGAGCCTTGAAGGATTTGCCTTGATCACCTCTCTAGACTATCACTCTTACATGCTTGAATGAAAATGGCCTAAAAGGAACTTAACCCTCTTAAAAGTCATCATTCATAACTCAAAATGATGTAGTTTAGGCCTTAGGATCTTAGGAATTACGGAAAAGCCCTTAATAAATTCGCAGAAAATAACAACCAATCAGTCCCCATGAGTGACATGACGACTCGTCACCCCTAGCCATGACTCATGGCATCATCCATCAAGTACACTTCTTATCAAGTCATTTGGGCTCATCACGAGTGACTCACAATTCGTTACTGGTGACCACGACTCGTGGTCACCACTTGTCATGTACACTGCCTCAATCTCAATTAAATTTTACCCTACTAGTCATGACTCATCCCATGATTCATGGTGATTGACAACGACTCGTGGGGTCCTTCCGTTATTCACACTGCCTTCTTCTTTCCCTTTTCTCACTCACCATTCCTCACGATTGACCTAACGTGTCATGGGGCCTAACCACGACTTGTGGTCATGTTCGTGGGGAGTCAAATTTCCAAATTCCAAAATCATCTTCGGAGCCTCACGATGAGTCACATCAAGACTCATGGTCTTCTCTCATGGGTCACCTTACGACCCGTTCTGTGCTTGAGTTCAGTTTTAAACTTTTCTCCGTTTCAACTCTTAGGTATGATCTTTAGGATTTTGGGGTATAACATTCTTAATACCACCGAGGGAACCTGATTGTAAGGCTCTACTTGTAGCCTGTAGTGCGATCATGGACTCAATCTTCCCAAATTTGATGCTCTCTTCTAAAAAGTCTCCTATTTTTACTAGTTTTGCAAATTTCAGGCGCATCATTCCCATCATCTTCTCAAAGTAAACACCTTATTGGGCTCGAATGAAGTACTTGGTGAGCTCACTTTCATCTAGTTGGGTTTGGAACCTAGCAGCCTCAACTCTCCAGCATCATGCATATAATTGAAATGAATCAGATGGGTTCTTGTGGATGTTGACCATTGAAAACCTATCTGGAGTCATCTCAATGTTGAACCTGGAGGGGGTCATGAAGTCCTCCTCAGCCATTTCTTGCCAGTCATGCCATTTACAACGGTCCTGGCGAGTGTACTAAGTTAATGCTTCTCCTGAAGACTTTGGATAAACAATTTCATCCTCAACTTCTTGTTTCTTCAAACCCCCACTAGCTTATCACAATAAGATCTCAAATGTGCATGGCAATTACTCATCCCATCAAATATATCAAACTTGGGTGGTTTGTATCTCACTGGCATGTCAATGTATGGATGGATACATAGATCATCATGATCCAGACTTTCACTTCCTCGAGTGACTTGCAAGCTTTTTAGTGCCCTTCCCAAATTGTCAAGTTCAGTAGTTATCGAATCTCCTTCCTTCATTCGGGCATCTTTTTCCATTTATGCATATTGGTCCACCTTATATAGGAAGCTAACTATTAATTCATCTATAAAAGTAGGAGCTTCATCTGCATATATGGGTGACACATGCGACTCAAAAGAATTCAGTACATATTCCCTAGGTATGTGATGCATTACTAGGTAAAAAAGCATGATGCTAGCTTGAGTTGGTAGTGAAAGGTTAGGTGAAGTCCTAACCATAGGTGGAGAATTTGGCGGGATATTGGGAACATATTGAGTCTATTTGGTAGGAGTGAGCAAAGGTGTAACACCTTGAAAGTCCCTAAGATTAGATCTTAAACATGAAGCAGAAGACGGAAAAGCAGAAACCAGCAGAAAATGGCATCATTGTATGACCCTAAGGATGGGTCTTTAGAAGGACGTATGGTTCATTGGTTGACCCATCTGCTAGAGGCAGAAAATTTTCAAAATTTTCCTTAAACTAATAAGTGGATTGGACAACCCATTTTTAGATTGTACTGGTCGTCTATTGTGGTTACCGGAGCAGGTTTAAAGAATGATTCAGAGCAGAAATAGGAAGCCAGAAGGGGACCAATGAACCATAGAAAGAACCAACAGTTCGTTAGAAGGGTCATTGGTTTAGCTAGTGAAAATTTTAATACGGCAATTTAGGAGAATTTCAGTAAAACCCTATGCTTCTAAATCCTAAGTTACGAATTAAAGGGATTTTCCAAGCCTAACCCCTTATTCTACTCTAAAAAATTCCGTAAGTCATCTTCTCCCTTCTCCTCTAAAGGCTCAAAAACTAGGGTTCCTCTCCAAGGTGTAACAAGCTTCAAGTTCTTTTAGGAGTTCCTAAACCAGGTATATGGGACTTCAACAACTGTTTTCTTTCACCCTTGTGTCCCAATTTATGTCCAGAACCCTGATGTGTTGTGGGTTTATAGCACCTTCGACACTTAAAACTTAGGAAATATTCTTGGTCTTGGGTATGTTTAAACAGATATGAGGTGCTTTTACTTTGTTTTTAGGGAAATCATGTTTTGGAGTTGAATTCTCGGAAAGGAGGGGAAAAAGTGAAGAAAATGGGCCAAGTGTAATTCATAGTATGAGCCATACCTTGTTGGTACGCACCGTACCATGTAGCCGTGATAAGGACCAGAGACTATGCACAAGTGTTGTGGCCAAGTATGACTATTGTACGAGCTGTACAATCATGGTACGAGCCGTATCAAGGAGTCGTGAAACAAAGCAGAAGTTATCACTTTCCTGAGCTTTTAATAAAAATGGAAGCACGAGTCATGACTACATCATACGACTTGTACCAAGGAGCCATAGTGAAGTCCAGTGAAGATGTAAAATTGAAGGTCTCAGACTACGAATAAGGACCATAAGTCATGACATTAATATATGAACTGTACCATGGACTGGTGGAAAATTCCAGAGGATGCTAGACTTTTCAAGATTAGACTATGACAAGTATTGTACGACTCATATTGTCATTGTATGAGTCATACCTTCTCCCAGGAATTAGAAGATCTCAAGGTTGCCTGCATGTTACGAGATGGAAGCCATGACCGTAGCTTCATGCTACAATTTGTAGGTTATGGTGGTGGCATCTTTAGTAGTTTCCCTATTAATTTAGGAAAGTTTCCAATTACTAGTATAAATAATTTTTTATGTTATTTTCTTAGAGGATAGTTTTATTAATGTTGTAATTGTGTTTCTTGGTTTTCCTTAACATTACTTGGAGATCAAATTCACAAACTGCATGAAGATTTCACTGATTGTCCTTGAATTGGTCATACTCTTGATTATACAATATTCAATTGGGATATTTATTTAATCCTTATTTTAAGTTGTTAATTATTCTTCCATTTATGAAATCTAATTATTTCTTTGCAACAATGAATAACTAAAACCTCCACAACTAAGATTGTGGGAATCATGGAGAATTAACTAACTAGGGTTAACATAAAAGTGATTCTAAACTCATACGCATGCTTCTATTATTCATCTTTTCATCTTAAATGTTTCTTAACGATGCACAACATTACAACTTGCCCGAGTTATCTACTTTCTTGAAACTAGAGAGGTAAAGATTAGGAAAAGAGAAGAACAACAAGGCCTTGAACTTTAAGTTTCATTGAATAACTTGAGCTGTGGGATAGTTAATTTGGAATAATTGATAATGGTTACACTTAAGAGACCTAATCCAGTAATTGAATATAGTCATCCAATAGGGATGAACCGGTCATTTGGATGAACCTATGTTATCAATTCTGCAGGCTAAGTATGGGTATAGATCACTTGTAAATAACCCGAAGTTTTTATGAATCCATAGGGAACACTTCCCTAGTTACTTGCATAAAATTGATCACAACCACAATCTACTACTTTCTTACTCAATATTTTCTTTGAAACCCCCAATTAGGAAAGAACTGTGCTAAAAGCGTAAATTCTAGTATTATTCTATATCCTGATCATATTTGGCATGAGCCAAAAAGTTCAATCGCATGCCACAACGATCAAGTAGATTGAGTAGCAGCTAAGGCAAATGTCAAAATCCCTGAACCTAAGGCAAAAGGGTATACCTAGCAACATAATCCAAAATCCTTAAAATGACAGTCACTGCATGGATGTGATGATTAGGAGTGGAAAGACCACCATGGACCTTCCCGTGCCAGTTGTAGTTGAGATGGAGAGACAGAAGGAGATTGAGCTGAATGAGGAGGATGAGATGGCTGAATAGGATCTTATAGATAAGGCTTATATAACTAAGGCTCCAAGTGATGAAAAGGAGTTTGGAGCTGATAAAGCGAAGGAAAAAAGGGCCACCAAATTTATAGGCCTATCCCTCGAGCACCACCACCATTCCCTTAGAGGATGAAGAAGAAGGTGGAAAATGGGAAGTTCCAGAAATTCTTCTCAATCTTGAAATAGTTGTCTATGAACATCCCATTGGTCGAGGCATTGGAACAGATGCCCAAGTATGCCAAGTTTATGAAGGACTTGGTGATTAGAAAGAGGTCCATGAGCTATGAGCCAGTGGGTAACTTGCATTATTGCAGTTCCATTGCCTTATGGGTCCTTGCTTAGAAAAATAAAGATCTAGGAGCCTTCACCATTCCATGCATGATTGGTGATTTTGAGTTTGCAAAGGCCTTGTGCGACCTAGGTGCTAGCATCAACTTGATGCCATTACTTGTGTTCAAACAGTTGGGCTTAGGAGCCCCCACCCTGACTATGATGTGGCTACTGATGGCGGACCACATAGTCAAGAAGCCAGTGGCTATCCTTTGTGATGTGCTAGTCAAGGTGGACAGATTTATCTTCCCAGTTGGTTTCGTGATCTAGATTGCGAGGTTGATTTTGAGGTTCCCATCATTTTGAGGTTTCCATTCCTTACCATCGGGAGAGCTTTAGTGGATGTTGAGGTTGGCCAGTTAAAGTTCAGGTTGAACAAGGAGGAGGTCATCTTCAATGTTTGTAGGTCAATAAAGAAGCCTAATAATTTCCGGGTGGTGTCAGCAATAGAAGATGAGTATGAGTTTATTAACGAATTTTGAGTAGTCACGAGACTTGTGTCATGCCATGATGTCAAATCAGGCACTTCTTGGGAGGCAACTGTTCGGTGGTTCGTTAGGGTTAAAAACCGACACGCAAGTGCACGTGGTCGAACAAGTAGTAAGTGGCTTTAGTAAGCAAAGTATCGATCCCTCAGAGACTCGGATTAAGTGAAGTTTGCTTAAGTATACTATACTATATTTAACTTCTAAATATGCTGACAACAACGTAACCAAAAAGTGAATAATTTGTTTTATAAATTTTATACTAAAACTACTAACAATTATCTACTTTGAATTTGAACTATGGATATGAGCATGCCGAGGTTATAGAACATGTCATGAAATGATTATCATCATCAATTGGTTAATCTTTTCTTGCTGTTGCTAGCCAAGAACATTAGCCAAGAGATTAAAACTCTCGTATTTAATCTCACTTAAGAATCATAAACCATCCGTCTACATTTCTGTGATCAAATGCAATTCATGACCTAGCAATACAATTCCGGTTCCTAAATTGACTAATACGACTTTCAAGTATATTTCTATCAGGAAAGCACATCAAAACTCAATTTTCCCAAATCAAGTAAAGAACAATATCCTATTAATTCACAACTTTCCAATTTCGTGCTCTCTCGAGTGAAATCGGACTTTTTAGATATACATTAATGTAGGCCACACACCAATGCAGTAAGAACAAGAATTAATAGAACAACATGGAAGAAAAAGATGAAAAACCATATAATTACTAATCAAACTTCATCACAAGTGTTCATAACCTCAGCAAGGACGGGAATTAGCCACTCATTTGTGGATTAATCATCCTAAAACAAGTGTTAATCATACAAACAATTGAATTAGAGAAGAAAGAAAGAGAGAAAAAACCCTGAACTTTTCGTCCCTCAACTGCCTGTAACCCACGTCCTTGCTCCTCCAAGTCTGAAATATGAAAAATAAACCTAAGTGTGCTATTTATAGTAGTAAGACTCTTTTTCGGAATAACAAGCAACGTGTCACGGAGTGCATCGCGGAGCACGGCCTCCGTGACACGCTACGGACACGGAAGCCCTCTGGAAATCACCCGAAATTGGCCCGGGCAGCACCCTGCCGCGTTGGCAGCGTGTTGGCAGCCCTTGGTCGCGGAGGCCACCTGCCGTGGCATGTTGTCAACGCGCAGGTGGGCTGTTGTGAGCGGCCTGCCTGCCGTGGCACATTGCCAACGCGCAGGTGGGCTGTTTTGTGCCTCCTCTTCACCGACGTTCGCGTGTTAATTCCGTTTCCAAGCCTCTACTTCACCAACTCATGGATTAGTTACTCAAAAGTCATCAAAACCTACAAAACAAAGGCGAATCATGTTGGTTAGCACATATCTTCACTTCATATATAAAATTACATGAAAATGTATACGATAACCTAGATAAACAAGACTAATTTAAGTCATAAAGCGTATCTCGGGCATGCTATTTTTGCCCGTGATCACAACCCCACACTTAAAGCCTTGTTCGTCCTCGAACAACCTTTTACATATCATACATATGGAGACTCCCACATAACTAATTTAGCAAGATAATTCAAGTTACGGCTATAATGAGTACGTAAGATAAAAGCTAAAAACAGAGCATGCCTGATTTGATCATTGAAATGAAGTACAACTATGTTAAGACTTCTTAACCTCAAAAATCGACTCTCAATCTTAGCAAACTCATGCAAATCAACTGATTAAGAAATCTCACCTGAATTATATCCTTCATTCAACATGTGCCCCTCACGGAAAGAGAGTTACCCAATTTCACACGCAAAAACAATTTTTATATCACAACGTGTGTGGGTACATGCATAGAATTACACTCACTCTCACAAAGAATTCACATGCATCATGTAATGACCCATAAGCTTGCCCTTAGTGTTTTATTCCACTAATTTAAGGATGGGTGAATGTAAGATCAAGTAGGACTTTTTAGGTTGTAATGTCACTCAGGTGCGGGTAAGTACTATTATGATCAGTAATAGTGACTATCTTTCCTAAGCGCTTTTAATACATCACGCCTTCATTACAACTTCCCTTCCTTCACTTCACCTTTTTCTCTTTTCATCATTCTTTTTCCTCTTTTGTTCCCCCATTTCTTTAGGCACTTATTTCTATAAGTAACTTTTCATTTATTTATTTTCTTACTCCTTACTAATACTCACCCATATTCAAACAAGTGCACCCTCGCCCTTTCTCAACTTTTACAATTGCTACTTTCCCTTCTTTTTCATTCTTCTCACTCCTTTACTCTTTTGGATTTTTCCTTTAAGCACTTAGGAGTTTTGGTTCAATTTCAAGGCTAATGAAAGAAAAAGATTAAGCTTATGTTGCAGCTGTCAAAGAATAGGCTCAAGGCTCAATGGGGTTAACTAGGATTAATTTTTCAAGGTAGGTAAAATGAGGGATAAAAATTGGTTCATTCAAAGAAATGCCTAAATCATCTCCTACAATTCACATCCTTCATTTTGTTTTATATACACACCAGGCAAATTCTAGACATTCCACAATAGCATAGAATACTCAAAAACCTTACACTCATGGCACATGCTAAAAATAAGACACAATCAGTAGACTCTTACTCAGCTAATCACAAGAATTCAGAATTAAGCTTCCATCATATTGAGTCAAATTCAAGAGCCTAAGTGTCTCAAACAAAGTTATACACTTGCATGCTTCATACTGAACATACTTGCATCTTACAACCATGTATTGCACATAAAAAGAACATCAAGCACCAATTAGTTATGGTTTCAAAAACCCAAAACCTATCGACTAATTTTTCCTCAAGACGGTCGTCATCCATCCATCGTTGGAAACAGTCTCTAACTACAGACAAAGAAAAGAAAGAAAAAGAAAATTTTTATTCTTCGGTTCAAAGACCCCCCGTCGGAAAAGAACCGAAAAGAAAAACCAACAGGTGATGAATTCATGCTTAACTCAATAAAATTTTTAAATTTTTTCAATCTTCTCACAAGCATTACATTCACCAAAAATCGTTAAGCACAAAAATTTGAAATTTCCCTTGAAATTTCCCTTACCCCACACTTAAATCATGGTATGTCCTCATAGCATCAAATTAAAATTTAAAAAGGGTGAGAAATACTCCCTGAGGCCTTTAGGCCTAGCTAACAACATGCCTTTCTTCAACTTTGCACAAGTGGGTGTTCGACCCCACACTTTTTCTCTTCCATGCTTGTTAGCTTCCTCCTCCACGGGTACTCAGACTTCCCCTCCATTTGTGCTTAACTTTCCACCAAAACAACACAAGATAAAAAATAAATAAAATCAACTTAAATGCAAGAAATTAAAATGGTACCCATGGTACCCTTGGGTTGCCTCCCAAGCAGCACCTAATTTTTCGTCGCGGCACGACGTATCCAGTTCCACCGCTTTTTCCTCCACCTTGAGGATATGAATCTCACCCCTAATTTCTTCTCTAATTTCCTCTTATGCTCCAGGGGTGGTGGTGAAAAATTGTAAGGACCAAGCAGTCGATGTTGCCTTTTGAACTTATTAGCCCTTAAGTAAGCGAAGTCATTTTGTCTTTCTGAGTTAGCAAATTTCAAAATATACGGGGCATGGTCCTCCTCTAGACATTTCTCTATAAGCTTGGAAGACTCTATTTCTATGGTGTCAACCAAACTTACTGTCGAAAAATGCTTCGAGTGTGGTCCAATAAACCTCAACTCTGAAAAGGCATTGTGCTTGACCTCCTTACTTGTATACTCCTTCTCAGCATCGACATCTATCTCTCCATTAATGTCAAATGGGGGATACTCTATCTCTTCTTCCATGAGTAGATTTTCCATAAGTGTGAGCCCATCACGGGGACACTCAAGAGATTCTAATTGTTGGGCTTCATCCAAAAATTCACCCTTGTCTTCCTCTTGAATATCGGCTAAAACTGTCACCTGCAATTTATCACAAGCTTCAGCCTCAGCGATCATCTCCGTGAATTTGATGCTCATCCTTTCTAGAGCCTCTGCATTCTCTTCTTGCTGAATTCTCAATACTGCCACCGCCTCCTTCATTGCTTCTGATTGCTCCAAGAGTTGTTTCAGCATGTCTTCTATTCGAGCTTGGCGTCCCAAGTCCTCATTTTCAGCATGCCTATATTCAGGAAAAACAACAGAAGGATCATAGTAGGGGCTTGGGGGAGGGGAATATGCATTCAGACAGCCATCCCAATAGCCATCTTGACCACCACATATATTACACGTGTTACATTGTTGCCACAAGTGGTGTCCTCTGCAATTCAGACAAGATTCACTAAAATATGAGTATCCACCATTGAAACCATTTATATTCCACGATGTCATGTCAATAAGGGTATCCGAAAAAGAAAAAAATAAAATAAAATGAAAAAGAATTAAAACAAACACTAAGACCAAGTTGTCAGCACTTAAGAAAAAAAATATAGTAAATTAACACTTAAAACAAATTCACCAATTGCCAAATCCCCGGCAACGGCGCCAAAAACTTGTTCGGTGGTTCGTAAGGGTTAAAAACCGACACGCAAGTGCACGTGGTCGAACAAGTAGTAAGTGGCTTTAGTAAGCAAAGTATCGATCCCTCAGAGACGCGGATTAAGTGAAGTTTGCTTAAGTATACTATACTATATTTAACTTCTAAATATGCTGACAACAACGTAACCAAAAAGTCAATAATTTGTTTTATAAATTTTATACTAAAACTACTAAAAATTATCTACTTTGAATTTGAACTATGGATATGAGCATGCCGAGGTTATAGAACATGTCATGAAATTATTATCATCATCAATTGGTTAATCTTTTCTTGCTGTTGCTCGCCAAGAACATTAGCCAAGAGATTAAAACTCTCGTATTTAATCTCACTTAAGAATCATAAACCATCCATCTACATTTCTGTGATCAAATGCAATTCATGACCTAGCAATACAATTCCGGTTCCTAAATTGACTAATACGGCTTTCAAGTATATTTCTATCAGGAAAGCACATCAAAACTCAATTTTCCCAAATCAAGTAAAGAACAATATACTATTAATTCAAAACTTTCCAATTTCGTGCTCTCTCGAGTGAAATCGGACATTTTACATATACATTAATGTAGGCCACACACCAATGCAGTAAGAACAAGAATTAATAGAACAACATGGAAGAAAAAGATGAAAAACCATATAATTACTAATCAAACTTCATCACAAGTGTTCATAACCTCAGCAAGGACGGGAATTAGCCACTCATTTGTGGATTAATCATCCTAAAACAAGTGTTAATCATACAAACAATTGAATTAGAGAAGAAAGAAAGAGAGAAAAAACCCTGAACTTTTCGTCCCTCAACTGCCTGTAACCCACGTCCTTGCTCCACCAAGTCTGAAATCTGAAAAATAAACCTTAGTGTGCTATTTATAGTGGTAAGACTCTTTCCAGGAATAACAAGCAACGTGTCACGGAGTGCATCGCGGAGCACGGCCTCCGTGACACGCTACGGACGCGGAAGCCCTCCGGAAATCACCCAAAATTGGCCCGAGCAGCACCCTGCTGCGTTGGCAGCCCTTGGTCACGGAGGCCACCTGCCGTGGCACGTTGTCAACACGCAGGTGGGCTGTTGTGAGCGGCCTGCCTGCCGTGGCACAATGCCAACGCGCAGGTGGGCTGTTTTGTGCCTCCTCTTCGCCGACGTTCGCGTGTTAATTCCGTTTCCAAGCCTCTACTTCACCAACTCATGGATTAGTTACTCAAAAGTCATCAAAACCTACAAAACAAAGGCTAATCATGTTGGTTAGCACATATCTTCACTTCATATATAAAATTACATGAAAATGTATACGATAACTTAGATAAACAAGACTAATTTAAGTCATAAAGCGTATCCCGGGCATGCTATTTTTGCCCGTGATCACAACCCCACACTTAAAGCCTTGTTCGTCCTCGAACAACCTTTTACATATCATGCATATGGAGACTCCCACATAACTAATTTAGCAAGATAATTCAAGTTACGGCTATAATGATTACGTAAGATACAAGCTAAAAATAGAGCATGCCTGATTTGATCATTGAAATGAAGTACAACTATGTTAAGTCTTCTTAACCTCAAAAATCGACTCTCAATCTTAGCAAACTCATGCAAATCAACTGATTAAGAAATCTCACCTGAATTATATACTTCATTCAACATGTGCCCCTCACGGAAAGAGAGTTACCCAATTTCACACGCAAAAACAATTTTTATATCACAACGTGTGTGGGTACATGCATAGAATTACACTCACTCTCACAAAGAATTCACATGCATCATGTAATGACCCATAAGCTTGCCCTTAGTGTTTTATTCCACTAATTTAAGGATGGGTGAATGTAAGATCAAGTAGAACTTTTTAGGTTGTAATGTCACTCAGGTGCGGGTAAGTACTATTATGATCAGTAATAGTGACTATCTTTCCTAAGCGCTTTTAATACATCACGCCTTCATTACAACTTCCCTTCCTTCACTTCACCTTTTTCTCTTTTCATCATTCTTTTTCCTCTTTTGTTCCCCCATTTCTTTAGGCACTTAGTTCTATAAGTAACTTTTCATTTATTTATTTTCTTACTCCTTACTAATACTCACCCATATTCAAACAAGTGCACCCTCGCCCTTTCTCAACTTTTACAATTGCTACTTTCCCTTCTTTTTCATTCTTCTCACTCCTTTACTCTTTTGGATTTTTCCTTTAAGCGCTTAGGAGTTTTGGTTCAATTTCAAGGCTAATGAAAGAAAAAGATTAAGCTTATGTTGCTGTTGTCAAACAATAGGCTCAAGGCTCAATGGGGTTAACTAGGATTAATTTTTCAAGGTAGGTAAAATGAGGGATAAAAATTGGTTCATTCAAAGAAATGCCTAAATCATCTCCTACAATTCACATCCTTCATTTCGTTTTATATACACACCAGGCAAGTTCTAGACATTCCACAATAGCATAGAATACTCAAAAACCTTACACTCATGGCACATGCTAAAAACAAGACACAATCAGTAGACTCTTACTCAGCTAATCACAAGAATTCAGAATTAAGCTTCCATCATATTGAGTCAAATTCAAGAGCCTAAGTGTCTCAAACAAAGTTATACACTTGCATGCTTCATACTGAACATACTTGCATCTTACAACCATGTATAGCACATAAAAAGAACATCAAGCACCAATTAGTTATGGTTTCAAAAACCCAAAACCTATCGACTAATTTTTCCTCAAGACGGTCGTCATCCATCCATCGTTGGAAACAGTCTCTAACTACAGACAAAGAAAAGAAAGATTAAAGAAAATTTTTATTCTTCGGTTCAAAGACCCTCCGTCGGAAAAGAACCGAAAAGAAAAACCAACAGGTGATGAATTCATGCTAAACTCACAAAAAAAATTTCAATTTTTTCAATCTTCTCACAAGCATTACATTCACCAAAAATCGTTAAGCACAAAAATTTGAAATTTCCCTTGAAATTTCCCTCACCCCACACTTAAATCATGCTATGTCCTCATAGCATCAAATTAAAATTTAAAAAGGGTGAGAAATACTCCCTGAGGCCTTTAGGCCTAGCTAACAACATGCCTTTCTTCAACTTTGCACAAGTGGGTGTTCGACCCCACACTTTTTCTCTTCCATGCTTGTTAGCTTCCTCCTCCACGGGTACTCAGACTTCCCCTCCATTTGTGCTTAACTTTCCACCAAAACAACACAAGATAAAAAATAAATAAAATCAACTTAAATGCAAGAAATTAAAATGGTACCCATGGTACCCTTGGGTTGCCTCCCAAACAGCGCCTAATTTTTCGTCGCGGCACGACGTATCCAGTTCCACCGGTTTTTCCTCCACCTTGAGGATATGAATCTCACCCCTAATTTCTTCTCTAATTTCCTCTTATGCTCCAGGGGTGGTGGTGAAAAATTGTAAGGACCAAGCAGTCGATGTTGCCTTTTGAACTTATTAGCCCTTAAGTAAGCGAAGTCATTTTGTCTTTCTGAGTTAGCAAATTTCAAAATATACGGGGCTTGGTCCTCCTCTAGACATTTCTCTATAAGCTTGGAAGACTCTATTTCTATGTTGTCAACCAAACTTACTGTCGAAAAATGCTTCGAGTGTGGTCCAATAAACCTCAACTCTGAAAAGGCATTGTGCTTGACCTCCTTACTTGTATACTCCTTCTCAGCATCGACATCTATCTCTCCATTAATGTCAAATGAGGGATACTCTATCTCTTCTTCCATGAGTAGATTTTCCATAAGTGTGAGCCCATCACGAGGACACTCAAGAGATTCTAATTGTTGGGCTTCATCCAAAAATTCACCCTTGTCTTCCTCTTGTAGTTCCCTTGAATATCGGCTAAAACTGTCACCTGCAATTTATCACAAGCTTCAGCCTCAGCGATCATCTCCGTGAATTTGATGCTCATCCTTTCTAGAGCCTCTGCATTCTCTTCTTGCTGAATTCTCAATACTGCCACCGCCTCCTTCATTGCTTCTGATTGCTCCAAGAGTTGTTTCAGCATGTCTTCTATTCGAGCTTGGCGTCCCAAGTCCTCATTTTCAGCATGCCTATATTCAGGAAAAACAACAGAAGGATCATAGTAGGGGCTTGGGGGAGGGGAATATGCATTCAGACAGCCATCCCAATGGCCATCTTGACAACCACATATATTACACGTGTTACATTATTGCCACAAGTGGTGTCCTCCGCAATTTAGACAAGATTTACTAAAATATGAGTATCCACCATTGAAACCATTTATATTCCACGATGTCATGTCAATAATGGTATCCGAAAAAGAAAAAAATAAAATAAAATGAAAAAGAATTAAAACAAACACTAAGACCAAGTTGTCAGCACTTAAGAAAAAAATATAGTGAATTAACACTTAAAACAAATTCAGCAATTGCCAAGTCCCCGGCAACGGCACCAAAAACTTGTTCGGTGGTTTGTAAGGGTTAAAAACCGACACGCAAGTGCACGTGGTCGAACAAGTAATAAGTGGCTTTAGTAAGCCAAGTATCGATCCCTCAGAGACTCGGATTAAGTGAAGTTTGCTTAAGTATACTATACTATATTTAACTTCTAAATATGCTGACAACAACGTTACCAAAAAGTGAATAATTTGTTTTATAAATTTTATACTAAAACTACTAACAATTATCTACTTTGAATTTGAACTATGGATATGAGCATGCCGAGGTTATAGAACATGTCATGAAATGATTATCATCATCAATTGGTTAATCTTTTCTTGCTGTTGCTAGCCAAGAACATTAGCCAAGAGATTAAAACTCTCGTATTTAATCTCACTTAAGAATCATAAACCATCCGTCTACATTTCTGTGATCAAATGCAATTCTTGACCTAGAAATACAATTCCGGTTCCTAAATTGACTAATACGGCTTTCAAGTATATTTCTATCAGGAAAGCACATCAAAACTCAATTTTCCCAAATCAAGTAAAGAACAATATCCTATTAATTCACAACTTTCCAATTTCGTGCTCTCTCGAGTGAAATCGGACTTTTTAGATATACATTAATGTAGGCCACACACCAATGCAGTAAGAACAAGAATTAATAGAACAACATGGAAGAAAAAGATGAAAAACCATATAATTACTAATCAAACTTCATCACAAGTGTTCAAAACCTCAGCAAGGATGGGAATTAGACACTCATTTGAGGATTAATCATCCTAAAACAAGTGTTAATCATACAAACATTGAATTAGAGAAGAAAGAAAGAGAGAAAAAACCCTGAACTTTTCGTCCCTCAACTGCCTGTAACCCACGTCCTTGCTCCACCAAGTCTGAAATCTGAAAAATAAACCTAAGTGTGCTATTTATAGTAGTAAGACTCTTTCCCGGAATAACAAGCAACGTGTCACGGAGTGCATCGCGGAGCACGGCCTCCGTGACACGCTACGGACGCGGAAGCCCTCTAGAAATCACCTGAAATTGGCCCGGGCAGCACCCTGCCGCGTTGGCAGCGTGTCACGCTGCTTGGGCAGCGCGTTGGCAGCCCTTGGTCGTGGAGGCCACCTGCCGTGGCACGTTGTCAACGCGCAGGTGGGCTGTTGTGAGCGGCCTGCCTTCCGTGGCACATTGCCAACGCGCAGGTGGGCTGTTTTGTGCCTCCTCTTCGCCGACGTTTGCGTGTTAATTCCGTTTCCAAGCCTCTACTTCACCAACTCATGGATTAGTTACTCAAAAGTCATCAAAACCTACATAACAAAGGCTAATCATGTTGGTTAGCACATATCTTCACTTCATATATAAAATTACATGAAAATGTATACGATAACTTAGATAAACAAGACTAATTTAAGTCATAAAGCGTATCTCGGGCAGGCTATTTTTTCCCGTGATCAGCAACCCATAGGGTGGTTTGGTGAAGTCTGAGTAATAGAACCACCTGCTTAATGTCACAATGTTAAATCAGGCACTTCTTCGGAGGCAACCTAAGTATTTTGACTAATTGGGTCTTTAGTGTGCAGGTAAAATAAAAACTAATGGGAGAAAATATCAGAGCAGGGCTGTACTATGAGCCTTAGTACGAACCGTAGGATCATTGTACGACTTGTAGTATCATCCATGGTAGAAGGCAGAGACTTGAGATGGGAAGAAGTTCATACTACAGTTGGTCATTACGAATCATACCTTTGTGGTATGAGTCGTAGTACTCACTATAGTAACTAAATTTCTTGAAAATACCTAAGTGTGAATTCTGGGATACGAGTCATGGTACAGTTCATGGAATGAAGGTACGACTTGTACCATCCACTTGTAGGTCCCTAGGTAAGTTTCTCTATCTTGTGGTACGAGTCCTTGGGATGAGCAGTAGGTATAACCTATGACTCGTGGTACTAGTCATGACGGGCTAAATAAATGTAATAACCCACATGACCCGTCTTGACATGAAATATTTTAATCTTCCCCAAACCTATTTTAAAATCAAATTTTTGGACCTACTAGTTCCCACACAATCTCAAGCACAAACCCACCATCATCTCCCTTAACTTCTCACTTACCCGTAACTCACTTCCATCACCATTAAGCTCAAAATTTATCTTTAAAATTTAGAATATTTGGTCAAATTTCATACTCCAAACCCTAAGCAATCAAGACTAAATCAAGAATCTAGCAAGTAAGTTGAAATTCATTCGTTGTGTTATCTCGCTAACTATACACAAATCATCACTGCAATTCCTCCTTTCACTAACTAAAATGGAGGAACATGATCAGTGGGTTATACATGATTGTGATTGCTAGGTCTGGGGCATGAAATTTGACATATTCAAGTAACTTTGTATGGGTAGTGAGTAAATGGGAAAATTTAAATTGTGGGGATTGACGGGTAGGTGATATGTGTATAATTATGAGTAAATGGGGTGGTAAAGTCTGAGTACCAAACCCAATAATATGTCTGCTCGCACACCTGGTAAAGCATAAGAAGAGGACAAGCTTCACGAGCCATCCTATGACTTGTGATATTGCACTACAACTCGTAGGATGATTCATTGGGATTGTCCCAAGTCATTAAAATTGAAAACTTAAGGTACGGTACTTAATACAATTCTTGTTGTCTCACTACGAGTCATACCAAAAAATTGTACCAAGAAGCAGTAGGGGTTAAACTCAAAGAGCAAAACCCTAACCCCTGCTACGACTCGTAGAACCATAGTACGAATAGTGATAATGAGTCATACCAGGGAATAGAAAGCCTAAGGTTCAAAAGATCATTGTACGACCATTAGTACGAACTGTACCATCAAGGTACAAGTCATACAATGAGTCGTGACTAGGCTCAAGAGTCAGTATAAGTCTTAGTATGGATCATACCACCTAGGTACGGCTTGTACTGACGACTCATTGATGAAACAAAACATATATTCTCTTGCTTCCTTTTCTGAAATCACATGCACTAACCTTTCCTTCCATAGGTACTATGACAATAAAGAATAGAGCAACCAAGAGGGCCTAGGTCAAGGAGGCTAGAGCTGAGATTGCTGCTCGGAGGGGCCTAAGGGATGAGGCCTCTGAATCTAAGCAGGAGAAAGGCACCCCTAGTGGTTTAGTGGAGGAGTACCAAGTAGACACCGATGACACTGATGAGCCCCAGACCACTAGGGCACAGGACATAACTATTATAGAATCACCAACCGAAGCTTCCCAATCTTAGGAGGGAGCTGAGGAGCAGCTACAGAATTCCAGCAGTGGCTCTAATGATGAAGAGGGGTTAGATGAGGCCGACTTTGATGAGGGGGAGCAGGAAGATGATGATGATCAAACCCCTTTTCTAGAGAGCTACACTGTTAGGTAGAGTGTGCTCAGTGCTCGTGAAAGTTTTGAGCGAGGCCATGCTCTCACCTCCAAACAAAACCCTAGGAGGAGCATTCAGGAGGAGCCGCAGATCCTGACTGGTGCCTTAAATGAGGTCATGGAGATGAAATGGATATTTGAATTCTACGGGTTGTACTGGATGGCAAGAATCCCTGACAGTTACGGTGCAAATATGGTCTGGGAGTCCTATGCCAATTACTTGGCCACCCTGGAGCAGCAGACCCTAGCTAGGTGGTAATTAAAGGAGCAGCCTAGACTAGACAAGGTGAAGGTCCGAGGCTGCACGGTGGATTGCTCCGAGCAGGCCATTTCCCAAATGCTATATGGGCCAGCTTACAGGGCCCCAAATGAGACAACAGAGTTCAACCACCAATTTGATGCCTTAAAAAGGGTTAAGAAGTCAAATCTAAAGGAGCAATAGAGACATTTTAGGTGGTTGGATCGGGTGCTGGCGGAGGATATGGAGGAAGTTGAATAGGTGACTAGTGGAAAGAAGGTCACCAAAGCTTCGTTCAACTTTATAGCGAAGGCTTGCTGGACACTAGTTCACCACAAGTTAGCACCGATGGTGAACGACAACAACTTGAGCACCGACAAAGGTGTGTTAGTGGCATGTATCATGTCCAGATATACCATTAATATACTAAGGGTGATAGCTGAGGAGGTTTAGGATAGAGCTCTAGCACTGAGCATAACTATTCCATTCCCGAGTCTCATTTGCATACTATGCATAGAGTATGGCATGTGGGTGAGTGATGAGGTGGATGCTAGAGTAGGAGTCAACTACACTATAGACATAGTGTTGATCAGAGATGACATGAACCTAGTTAGCCAAGTTACATTAACAACAGTAGTCCCACCACCACAGCCAACCGAGAGCGAGCAGGTAGAGGCCCCTAACTCCATGGAGCAAAGTGATACACCAGTCACTAAAGTCGGGCACACAGTAGTAGCCCCAGGCATGTACTCCACACCTCCATTGGCCACAATGGGTAGGTGCCTACAGGTTGCATATTGGTGGCCCATGACTTCTTGCAAAAACTGGCCAAACGACTCACATTGTTTGAGAAAAAGGTCAATGTGATAATGGAGAAAGTGAAACCTTAGGTTAGGGTTGAGATTGAGGAGGCTGTGAGAGGGCTACATAGCAAGCTGGATGGTTTTGATCTTTGGCTTAATGAGCGATTAGTGGAGTAGCTGGATGTGGGGAGCCTGAAAGATTAGCTTGGATTGCTACAGAATTAGGTAGTTGAACTGTCATTTAGGCAACCAACCCTATTGCCAGCCTCTACCATGAAATTATTTGAGGATGACCCAGACGATGAGCTTGATCTAGGAGTATTCTGGGCTCCTAAGCCGGCCACTGGGAATAAAGGTAAAAAGAGAGTTGTAGACGTAGTTAATGAGGAGACCTCCAGGAAGAGGAAGAAAAGAGAAAGGAAGGAGCGTAAGAGGGCAGCAACAACTAGTTTGATGTCTCATGACGATCACATATCTAAGCTATACGATTGAGTTAGATGAGTCAGGAGCTCACCTGTTGTCCCTAGAGAGCTTGTAGGTGGCAAAGACCCTTCGGGTGAGCCACATTTAGCTTGAGTTGATGGTGAGGTCGTTGCAGTGACCACTACTATTAAGGGGGTGACTACTACCCCGAGTCCCATACCATCGAGTGCGCCAGCCACCGTTGGTGCCACAATTGCAGCAGAAAGGAGTGTTCCTTCACACCCATCTCCTAAGGATGACATGAGCACTTAAGAGCACCACAGGTATGTGCCTCTCCTAGTGTTTCATTTTTATGCTTTGGGGATAAAGCATGGTTTTAAAAGGGGGGTGTATTTGTTTTTTTTGGTTTTTGGTTTCTGGATTTCATTTGAGGGTTTCTGTTGTCGTGTTTCTTTTCCCTCAGACATTCTATCTAGTAAAACAACATGTTTAGGATTTTGTTTTTGTTTTGTTTTGCTTAACTATAAGTATTTTAGGAATACTTTACAACCAATAAATGCACATGTTTTGATGTTGTTTAAAAAATGACCTTTTTAAAAATTTTTAGTGTTAGCTGTGTATGTTGATTGCAAAGCATGACTACTGTGGATCCTTGTATGGCATTTGATACATTAGCATGTGTAGTTGTAGTTTAGCTGTGCATGAACAAGATAGGTAGAATAAATGCAAATCTGTACCATGTGTGAGTGAGAATTCTTACCTAGTTCAATACTGTGTAGAGGATCTAGAACTTGCTCGGTTGGTCCTTATATAGGTTGTAGGACAGTTGGTTAGGAAAGGATCATAGGTGAAGTCAAGTTGTGTAGTGCCAAGAAGGGTTAGTCACTATTTCTATATCTACCATACCCAACCTTAAGCCTACATTACAAGTTGATAAAAGTCCTATAGTGATCCTAGCCTGGCTTTCTAAAAAATTGAAGTAAAGAAAATAAGGGTAAGCCTATAGTATCCGCCGTGCAGTATTTGGAACTTCTTTGTGAGAGTGAGAGTCTTACTTGTTAGTCCAAAGTTTCATAAATATCTATATCTGTGAGTGTTTGGGACTTCATTTTCTATGAGGGTACATGGTTTGTATTGCATTCTACTGGTTGTTTCTGTGAATAACATTGGTGATAGCTCAGTTCACTGCTAATAGTTAGATGCCATACCTAGATCCCTGTGTGTGATGAGTTGTAGTTGCATGTAAGCATAGCTGATTTGGTTTTGAATGAAAAAGGGGTCAATATACTATAATGGTCATGTGTGTAAATTTTGATATGTTGACTGTAGGTCTTCTACTTTACTTTCTAGTTAAGCATCGTTTTATAGTGTTGTTTTGCCTGCCTGAGGACATGCAAAAGTTTTAAGTTGATGGTGTTGATATGTCGTGGGTTTACAGCACTTTCGGTGCTTAAAACTTAGGAAAAATGCTTGGTCTTGGGTATGTTTATACAGATATGAGGTGCTTTTACTTTGTATTCAGGGAAATCATATTTCAAAGTTGAATTCTACAAAAAGTGCAGAAAATGGGCCAAGTGAAATTCATAGTACGAGCCATACCTTGGTGGTATGAGCTGTGCCATGTGTCCATGATGAGGACTAGAGGCTATGCACAGTGTTGAGTCCAAGTATGACTCTAATTGGTACGATCCGTACAATCATGGTACGAGTCATACCACAGAGTCATGACACAAAGCAGGAGTTTGCACTTGCCTGAGCTCTTGGTATAAATAGAAGGCACGAGTCGTGACTACATCATACAACTCGTACCAAGGAGCTATAGTGATGTCCAGTAAAGATGTCAAGTTGGCAGGTCCCAGAGTACGAACAAAGACCATGACTCGGGACATCAATGTACGGACCATACCATTGACTAGTGGCAAATTCCAGAGGATGCCAGACTTTTAAGATCAAATTACGATAGGCATTATACGAATCGTAATGTCATTGTATGAGTTGTACCTTCTCCCAGGACTTAGAAGAATTCAAGGTTGCCTGCATGTTACGGATGGAAGCCACAACTAGTAGCTTCATGCTATGATTCGTAGGTTATGACAACGATAGCTTTAGTAGTTTCCCTGTTAATTTAGGAAAGGTTTCCAATTACTTGTATAAATACCTTTTTTAGGTAATTTACTTAGAGTACTGACTCATTAATGCTGTAATCACGTTTCTTGGTTTTCCTTAACATTACTTGGAGATCAAATGCACAAATTTCTTGAAGATGCCATTGATTGTTCTTGAATTGGCCATACTCTTGATTGTGCAATAATCAATTGGGTTTTTATTCAATCATTGTTGTTAGTTTTTAATTATGCTTTCATTTATGAAATCTAATTCTTTTCTTGCAATCATGAATATATAAAACCTCCACAACTAGGGTTGTGGGAACCATGGTGAATTAACTAAATAGGGTTAACAAAAAAGTGACTCTAAACTCATACTCATACGCATGCTTGTATTGTTCATCTCTTTATCTTAAAGGTTTCTTAATGATGTGCAACATTAGGACTTGCCCAAATTCTCTACTTTCTTGAACCTAGAGAGGTAGAGATTACGAAAAGAGAAGAACAACAAGGCCTTGAACTTTAAGTTTCATTGAATAACTTGAGCTATGGTCGCAGGATAGTTAATTTGGAATAGTTGATAATGGTTAAAGTGAAAAAACCTCAAGAGACCTAATCTAGTAATTGAGTATCGTCATCCAGTAGGGACGAACCAGTCGTTTGGAGAACCAATGTTATCAATTCTGTAAGCTAAGTATGGTGATAGATCACTAGTTATTAACGAGAAATTGTTATGAATCCATGGGGAACAATTCCCTAGTTACTTGCATAAAATTGATCACAACCACAATCTACTACTTTCTTACTTAATTCTTTATTTGAAACCCCCCATTAGGAAATAACTATACTAAAAGCATAAATAGTAGTGTTATTCTACATCCTGAGCATATTCCCTGTAGGATCGACCCCAACATAGTTGGGTTCTTTATTGACAATGTCGGCATCATATTTTTACAAGGGTGTAATTTTGAGCGTTATCAACCCTAGCAAATTTGATTCCTTAGAAAGTAATGTCTTAGGGTTTTGATTCTACGTATGAAGTCTCTTATGTTAGCCATGCCTTTCAAGCTTCTTATGATCAATAACTATGTATTTTCATGATTCCCCTCTCAAATTCATGATTGTGTCCATGATATGATATTAGCATGACTTCTAAGACTCAGCCATGATTTAGCACCGTTTTAGAAAATAAGGCCTATTTGAAATATATGATTTTATAATGCTTTCAATACATATGATTTACACTATGATTTGAGTCTATGATTTTCATGAATTCCATATGATTAGCATGTTTATGTTTCTTTAGACTCCCAAGCCTCTTGCTAGTTAGAAAGTGGCCCTGACTAGTCTTAGAACATTAATTTTTACCCTCAGTATTGGCATGTTCATGGTAATTTAGGCTCTCGGGATGCTTGTTAGATAAAGTGGTTTCGACTAGTCTTAAGACATCTTAAGTCATCAACTTCAGATTAGCAGTTTATATGTATCCTTATGTTCAGTTGGGAATAGTACTTAGCATCGAGTAGGCCAGAATTCAAGCTCACGCGGTTCTCAAAACTACGTGCCACCATAGGATAAGGGATTCTCGATGGTAGGGAATGTTTCCCTTAACCTGAGGAATATGGGATCCTCTCTAGCAAGAGTGTCTCCCTCGCCTCAATAGGCGCATGCAGGGGTCATCATTAGTTGAGCTTGTCTCCCTGAGTTCATGAGTGATATTTCGCCAGTCACGGTTCTTACTCTTGGAAAGGTAAATATACCCTTCTAACCAGGGTTATAGGTCGGGCTCCATGAGGCTTACATTGAAGTTTGTTGGTTAATAGGCTCTCCCAAAATACAATTGCAGATTTAGTTTCGTACAGTTCGTGTCAGATATAAATTTTAGTTTATGATTATAGATTCAATTTTCAGTATATGTGCATGACCCTAAAACTAGTTTTTCGTGTATTTCATTAAATGTTTCTAGACTAGCATACCATGTCAGTAATCATTCATCTCAATTAGGGTCATTGTATTTACCTCAACTTATATATTCAACCATGTTTTATGTATAGTCTTTTCTCATATTTATAACATTTTCTCGATTTTAGTTGCATTTCCCATATACTCAGTATATTCCAAGTACTGACCGTATACTCCATGTGCTATAATCATTTTATGATACAGATCCAGGTATTTAGAGTCAGCCCTACAGTTAGACACATTTCATACTCTATCAGCTAGCAGTGGTGAGTCCTCATCTTCTAACGATGGGAGTTATGTTTCTTTATCTTAGCATTATTTTAGTTTTAGACTTTGGAGTTAGCTGGGAACTTATCCTAGCAGCTCATCAGATTAGTAGAGGCTTTCAGACAGTGTAGTGTAGTTTCAGTTTATGACTTAGTGTTTTTAACAAACGATGTCCTTACATATAACGATCAGTTATATTTCAGTTAGCCTATATGTAGATATGCTTTATAAGTTGTTTTAACATTAGAACTATGCTATTACCATGGTTAGCTTGGAGCCATTTGTGGTTCTAAGTCCCGTGTTACAGCCAGGGTGTAGACTTGGATCATGACAAACTTGATACTTGAGAATTGGGTTTTAGAGTGTCCTAGGATGTCTAGAAGTCACATCAAGCGGATTCTTATTCATGGGTGTGAAGCACGCCATACTTATGAGGAAGAGGCTACAAGGCATTTTTAGGAAATTTTCCTTCTTTTATGACTCTTGTCATGCGTAGAGTGTGAAACTCAAAAAGTTTGTTTTCTAACTCATGTTCTACGCATTCGCAGACAATGCCTCTCAGAAGAGCTAATAGAAGGAGGAACGGCAACAGATATCAGCCAGCCACACCAGCTCTAGCAAACCCGATGAATGAGAAGGTTACCCATTCAGAGTTTGGGACTGCATTCCAAGTGTTGGCATAGGTCATCAAGGCATAGGTCAACCACCAGGTAGTTGCACCCATGAACCCTAACGGTAATGCTACGGTGACAAGGGTGTAAGATTTCATTAGAATGAACCCGCCAAAGTTCTATGGGTTAAAGGTGTATGAGGATCCAAAAGAGTTCATAGACAAGATTCATAAAATCACCCAGATTATGCGGATCTCCGGAGAGGAGAATGTAGATTTAGCCTCCTAACAGCTGAAGGGGTATACCATATATGGTTCAGATAGTGGATGGAAGGCCTTAGGGCAGGTGCAGTTCCAGTGAGTTGGAATGAGTTCATAGCAGCCTTCCTAGATAGATTCTTCTCCCAGGAGTGGAGGGAAGCAAAGACTGCTGAGTTTATCAACCCGAAATAGAATGACATGATATTCTATGAATATGCATTGAAATTCACTCAATTATCCCAATATGCTCACGAGATGGTTGCCGAACCTTGGGCTCGGATGATAGTTAGTCTCAGAAGTTTCTGGCCTGGTGGGCAACGAGTTTAGGACTGCCATGCTCATTAGTGACATGGACATCTTCTGAATCATGATCCATGCTCAGCAGATCAACGAAGAGAAGTTAAAGGAAAAGGAAAGGGACACCAAGAAGGCTAAGACAGGGGATTCAGTGTATTCTCAACAGAGGACGAGTGGTGGACATTGACCATAGTCCCGTCAGAGGTCATTAGTCCTAGCACCATCATCAGCCAGTCTTCCATCTAGATCCAGGATAAGGGAGATTGCATATCCAACTTGCAAGAGCTGTAGAAAGAACCACCTAGGAGAGTGCATGGCTGGTTCAGATGCTTGATTCTAGTGCGACAAGTCAGGCCATAAGCTCAGAGATTACCTAATAGCCAAATAGGGTGAAGATAGAGCCTTAAAAAACTCTTTAGTAGCTCTTAAAGCCCACCCACCTCAGCAGGCACTTCAGCTAGTGCAAGTAGTGGAAAGCGTCAAGACCTCTTCTATGCCCTATCATCACATCAGGATCAGGGAAACTCACCAGAAGTAGTCACAGGTATGTTATGAGCTTTTCATGTTGGTCGTTTCATGTGTTAGGCCTAGGAGCCATAGTATAAGTTATAGGATACCTTTTAGCATTCTAGTATGAGATTTATCCCGTGGATAGTATGAAATGGTTATAAGTATGAAGCTTTCAGTGATAGCTTTAGAGGAGAATGGGAAGTCAAGAGTTAGTGATGTTAGCCTAGCCTTAAGAAAGGATCCAAGATCCTTAGAATGATAAGTTGAAGAGCCAAGTCAAGTCTTGAGTGTTCTTGTAGGGAAGTTTTAGTAACAGGATCTTTAGGATATCAATCCATTCCTACTCAGATGTTTCCCCTATGTTTCAATCAACATTATGCTCCACACATGCCTAAGTTTATATTTCCAGAATGATAGCTAACCACTTCAAACAACGATGCCAGTATTACTCTATGATTCCCTAAATGTCCTCCTTGTGTCATTAAACCAATTACATATGTAAAATCACACCTCCCAGTATGCTCAGCTCTATGAACTTAGTCCTTAGAATTTGCCTTAATGTATTAGCAGATCATTCTACCTCATGTATGTGCTCAATTGGATGTTGTTTAATACCCCGAAAGACCTAAGATTAGACCCGAGGGTTGAAATAAAGAAAAATAGGAATATCTATACCAGGACATAGGACAAGTCATCCAGTGACCCATGAGGTGCACCGTGAGTCGTTAGATGACTCGAGGAGTGAAGGTAGAGTTTGGTTGGGTTTTTGGTCTAGGGGTTGACCATGGGTGAAGCCATAATTCATGGTTAGGACCACGAGTTGTAAAGTTGGTCGTGGTCAGGAGTTTGACTTGGATGTTGAAGGGTTTGGTAGTGTGCCCAACAGTTAGTCACAACGATTCGTCAGGTACACCACGAGTCGTGGTGTCCCTCATGGTGACCAGCAGAGGTAAGTTTTACAGTTCTGGCAATGAATGCAGACAACGAGTCGTCTAGTCTCTCATTGGGATTGGCAGTGTGTTGTTCTCTGCGAATTTATTAATGGCTTTTCCGTAATTCCTAAGTTCCTAAGACCTAAACTACGTCATGTGAAGCTAAGATAAGTGTGTTTTAAGAGGGTTTATCTCATTCTAAGCCTATTCCTCTCCATGCATGCAATCCCAGAAGTTTCTAAAGGTGATCAGGCCTAGAAGTTCATCAAATCTTCGTTAATTATCTTTTGGAATTCAAGAGGGTTGTGAAATCAGAAGGACCCAGGTATGTAGGGTTATGAATGGGTGTATTCATCCACTCCCATGCCCAATCCCTTCTCAAATTCATGGAAATCCTAAGTTGATGAATCTATGGGGTTTTAACCCAACATGTGAATTCTCCAAGTATCTATCATGGGTATATTCTAATCATGTCTCTAATGTTGAATTATGCTTCATGGGCATGTTTACAATGTTTTAAATTACAAATCATGTTTTCAAGGTTTACAAATTATGATGCCCAATTATGAAGGTTCATGAAAAGATGAGATTATGATCCATGTTTTCAAGCATGATCAGATGTATATGATAAAAGTATGATTTTTAATTACCCATGTTAATATTAATGTTTTTGACTATCAAAGTCTATTTCAAGTATGTTTAAGTTTGGTAAAGCCCATATCATCAAGTATGTTTCATGATTTATTCTATTCATGTAATTAGCTTACCACATGGATTTGGAGTCTAGACTCCCATTCTTTTTAGCTTGTAGTATGGATTGAACCAAGGCTCCTCGTGTTATGTTTTTAGATTTTTTATATCATGTTATGATTCATCTTTGTCACTAGATTACGGTTCAGCTTTGTTGAAAAACGATGGAGAGCATATGCATGTTTTTAGGAGTAGTTTCTAGCACCGAGTAGGCTAAGGGTCAGTCAACCCTATGCCTCAGAACTACGCACCAACGTGGGTATGATTAGATTATTTGGGACCTCCCTTGTGAGCTTCCCCTGCCCCCAAGGCGCCTTCAGCTTGATATTGATATCATGGTAGCGTCCTTAGCCCTGAAAAAGCCTTGGATGGCTCAACCCACCTAAGTGTAATAGTCGAGACCATGTAAGCTCTACCGTGGTAATGTCGGTTATATGACGAGTCTCCCATTGTTCTTCATGATTTTAGTTATGCATGTTCATCAGTCATGATATTGTATTTTCAGCAGGTTTGACCCAATATTTAGTTTTATTTATGAATAATCAGTTTCAACTTTGGGTCATTCGATTCAGTTATGATATTCAATTATGTTTAAATCATGTTTTTAGATAATAGTATGCAAGTTCCACTCTCAGAATCTTACGATGACATGTTTTATGATATGCATGATTTTTGATTTTACTTACTTAGCGGTATTACTTACCTTGCATATTCGGTATATTTCACGTACTGACTGCATACTCTATGTTGTATCATTTCATGATATAGGCTCCAACATTCAAGTTTAGCCTTGCCGTTAGCCAGATTCTTAGAGAAGTACTTCCCAACCGGAGTTAGTAAGTCCTCATGTTTTGAGGACCCTTTTATTAGTTGTATTCAGTATCTTAAGTTTCAATTTTTTTGAGTTAGTTGGGTCTTGTCGGATCAACTCATCATTATGTAGAGGCTTATCATACATAGTATGTTTTTCAGTTTTTGATCGCTGTTATGGATTCAAATATTTGATGTTATCAAATTTCCAGACTTCCGCTATTTTATACATGTTAGACTTCCACATTATTATGTTGAGTTTAGATATCATGTTCATGCCATGGGTTGATTTGGAGTCTCTTGGTGTTCTTTTTCCCATGTCTCGATACAGGCCTATGTTCGGGTCGTGACAAAATTGGTATCAGAGCATTAGGTTTTTGAAGTGACTTAGGGTGTCTAAAAGCTGTCTTAAGTAAAGTCTTTTCCATGGGTGTGAAGCATGCTACACTTATGATGAAGAGGCTACGAAACGTTTTAGGAAATATTCTCTTCTTTCATGTTCTATATCGTGCGATGAAATGGCTCTCTATCCATCTAGCTCGTGTTATACACATTTGTAGAATCATGCCTCCTCGCCGAGTTAACGGAAGAAGAAATAGAAATGAAAATTGCCACGAGAATGGCAATGGGGATGGGAACCAGCAGGCCCCACCAGCTCCCAAGGATCGTGTACTCGAGCAGGTGGCCCATGCAGAGTTTAGGGCTGCCATTTAGATGTTATCTCAGGCCTTGACTGCCCAAGTCAACTAGCAGGCGGTAGTGCATGTCCCTCAGAATGGAAATGCGGCTAGGGTCAGTGATTTTATAAGGATGAACCCACCGGAGTTCCTTGGGTTGAAGGTGGACGAGGACCTCCACGAGTTTATTGATGAAATTCAGAAAATCACCCAAATCATGGGGGTGACCCGGGAGGAGTGCACAGACTTAGCCTCTTATCAGCTTATAGGAGTAGCACACATCTAGTTCCGGCAATGGAAGGATAGTAGGATAGTTGGAGCAGGCCCTATTGGTTGGGATGAGTTCCATACTGTGTTTTTGGATTGGTTCTTCCCCTGTGAGATAAGGGAGATCAAAGCAGCTAGATTTGTGAACTTGAGACAAAACAAGATGACGGTCTAGGAGTATGCTCTAGAATTCACTCGTCTTTCCAAATATGCACCTGAGATGGTGGCAGAGGCCAGAGGGCTCGAGTGATGTGGTTCATGCATGGGATAGCAAACTATTTGGCCAAAGATTGCCGAACCGTGATGCTTCATCAGGAAATTGATTTCTCACGGATAGTTCTGTATGCCAGTAGATGGAGGCGGTAGAGGTGAGTGAGCGGGAGAGATAGACCAAGAGGGCCAGGACTGATAGCTTTGGATTATCCCAGCAGAGACCTGGTGGTAGGTATCGTCAGCAGTCCCACTAGAGATTATCAGCCCCAACGCCATCAGCAGCAAGTGTGCCATCCAGATCTAGGCGTGACCAGAGGAGACAAACATCAGGCTCTCGAGGTCTAGGGAGCAGATCAGTGGAACCCAATATTCCATCTTGTGATAGGTGTGGCCAGAGACACACTGGTCGGTGCTTAGCAGGTACAGGTGCTTGTTTCGGGTGTGGGAAGCCCGGACATATGCTCAGAGATTTCCCAGCAGCTAGACCGGGCCATGGTAGAGGCCGAGACCCAACCACTAGTTTAGTAGCCCCACCAGCATGCTTAATTCAGCAGGAAGCCTTCACTTGTGCAGGTGGTGGTCATTATCAAAATAGATTCTATGCCCTTGCATCTCGTTATGAGTAGGAGGCCTCTCCAGATGTAGTCACTGGTATGTTACGAGTATTCCATCTTGATGTATATGTATTTTTAGATCCAAGGGATTCTTTTTATTTTGTGACAGCCTTCATTTCTAGTAGTTTCGAAGTCAATCCCAAAATCCTATCAAAACCCTTCTCAGTCTATACTACAGTTGGTGTTTTAGTTATAGCTCGATGGGTTTATAGAAATTGCCCTATCAGTGTCTTTCAGAAAGTCACCTCAGTAGATTTAGTAGAGCTAGCCATGATAGATTTTGATGTTATCTTTGGCATGGATTGGCTACATTTATTTTATGCCTCAGTAAATTATAGAACCATGCGGTAGTGTTCTGGTTTCTGGGTGATCCAGTCCTAGAGTGGAAGGGTAGTTCAGCTGTGCCTGTAGGTTGTTTCATTTCATACCTTAAGGCTAGAAAGATGATTTCTAAGGGTTTCATGTACCACCTAGATAGGGTTAAGGATGCTATATACAAAATCTCAACCATCCAGTCAGTTCCTATAGTGTGCAAATATCCAAAAGTGCTTCCAGATGATTTACCGGGAATTCCTCCCGAACGAGAGATCGATTTTGGTATTGACCTTCTTCTGAATACCTACCCTATATCTATTCCTCCCTACAGAATGGCTCCAGCTAAGATAAAGGAGTTGAAGGAGTTGTTGAAAGATCTCTTATACAAGGGTTTCATCATATCTATCAAATCCCCGTGGGGTTCACCAATTCTCTTTGTCCAAAAGAAGGATGGTTCCCTTCGGATGTGCATTGATTACCGAAAGTTGAACAAGGTCATAGTCAAGAACAGGTATCCTTTCCCAAGGATTGATGATTTTTTTTACCAACTTCAGGGTGCTAAGTGCTTTCCAAAGATAGACCTCAGATCTGGGTATAATTAGCTCAGGGTTCGGGAGAGTGACATCCGAAGATAGCCTTCAGGACTCAGTATGGTCACTATGAGTTTGTAGTTATGTATTTTGGACTAACAAATTCTCCTACAACTTTTATGGATTTGATGATGTAACATCCGTAAACTTTCCTAGACCAGAATTAGTCATTTCTAGAAAAATACAACAGAAAAACTAGAAAATAATTTCTAGGAACAACTGAGACAATGAGTCATAGTCAGCTTCAACGAGTCGTTGTGTCATTTGTGGTCACCAGGTCTTGGCCACTTGGGAACCAATGAGACAAGGAACAACCTATTGTGAGAAACAATGAGTCTTCCTGTCACTCGTGGTTTCCCTCAGTCCAGAAATCCATCCCAGGACCACACGACTCAACCAACGAGTAGTTGTTAGAAACAACGACTCGTTGTGAGAGTCGTCGGGTGAATCTCTGAAATTCCCCTTCTAGTGAAGATGAGAGGAAATAATGACTCATTAATTCCCCTAAATAGTCGTTGTCAGCACCGTGGTTTCAACTTAGGCATTTTCAGAAGAATCCCTCCAGTGAAAACTACTGGACACGACAACCTATTGGTTCAACCAATGAGTCGTTGTGTCACCCATTTCTTGGCCTTACAGTTTTCCTTTCCAGTGGCCACGGGAGGAACCAATGACCCGTTGGTTCATCCAATGAGTTGTGGTGACCCCTGTTGCCAGGTCTAGTGACTTCTAGTCCTAGGCAGTGGAACCAATGAGAGGTCCCAACGAGTCGTTAGTTGAGACCACGACTCGTTGAGTGACCCATTGGGACCCTGTCGACCATATTTCATATTTAAATTCCAGGGTTACTTTTGTAATTTTCCACTTACTTAGTCCCTAAACTATGTCGTTTTAGGTCAAATCAAGGGTTTTATAGGGGGAAAATCAACAGTTTGTCTCATTCTTTTCTCATCTCTCATCAGTAAAGCGTAAAGTCCCTCTTAGAAAAGCTCAGAGAAAAAGTGAGAAAGAGTGATTCTTCTCATATTTCTCAAGAATTTCCATCACCAGGTATGTGGGAATTTTACAAGAGAATAGTTCTTCCCTTGTGTCCCCAAATTCCTCCTATTTTCTTTATCAGTTCTAGCCCTGAAACTGTCGTATGTTGAGAAATTATTAGTAAGACTTTGTTTAAATTATGTGAAAATATTATTTTATGATAATTGTAGATATTTTCCACCAGTTTGTGAATGCATTGGTGGTTGTCCCTATAAAGTAAATCCTAGCCCTAGCCCTTGAATGCAGCAAACTAGAATCCTGCAATAGTGCTTAAATATCAAAAATTTGCTTAAATTCATCAGTGTTGGGGAGTCCCATGTTTTTAGTTGTATTGAAACTCAGTCAGACTATTGTCAGTTTATTTTCAGTAAAAGTGTTAGAATATCCAGTGTTAGTCAAGATTGTCAGCTGATTAGTTTGACTGTAGAAATTCTCGAGGTGTCAGTAGTGCCTTCTAGTTATCAGAAATAGTCCCAACATCAGTTTTAGTTGTTCTTTAGGTAGTCATCACACTTTCAGATAAGGAGATTTGACCGCCTTAGGATCCCAGCTTCAGAATTACAGTTTGTTCTTTAAACGGTTACAATGCTTCCAAATAAAGCAGCTCTGGCCAATCATGGAACCTAGTTACAGAATCTGGTCTGATAATACTCTCTAGGTGCTTTCAGATAGGTATTCCTGACTAGCCTTGGCCCTAGTTTCGAGCTATCAACTTAGTATATAGTCTAGGACTATCTAGTGGGAGTAGGACTTAACACCAAGTGGACTGGGGTTCCAGCACGCGCAGGTTCCCAGAACTACATTGCTTCCATAGGTTATTTTTACTGGTCTCATGGCCCCAAACTTGTGATCACCCAGTTCATGCCTTTATACTCTAGCAAGGTATATTGGGTCCTACCGATGGGGTGTATACATCGGACTTCACGTCTAGCTCACGTGGTTATATGTCGGTTATAGACTCACCCACTAGTCAACTTAGTTTAGTCTCATATTAGTCTGTTCAAATCAGTTCAATCCAGTATCTCAGATTTAGGGCATGTACTTGACCATCAGACAGGGTCATTTAGACCATCTTAGTTATTACTGTTATCTAGTTTCGGCAGTTTCAGTTGGTCATTTCATGTCTTTTCAGTTCAGCATTTTTACTCATTGTGTATGGTTTCTCTCAAGTACATTCCAAGTACTGACACATACCTTTTATGTTGTATCATTTTATGATACAGCTGCAGGTTATATGACACAACACTATTAGTCGACCTCGCTCAGACTTTTCCAGCGGCATCAGTGGTGCATCCTCATTCTTCGACGATGAAGATCATTTCATTTAATTCTATTTTCTTTTATTTGGACCTAGAGTTAGATAGGGGCTTGTCACAACAACTCATCAGTTGTAGTGGCTTTCAAAGACAGACTTCGTATTCAAACTTGTAGTTTTGTTCAGATGTTTTAAAAGCTATGATTCAGCTTTATTTTTCTTTAATGGTTTATATCATTATTATAAAAGCTTCCGCTTTATATATATGTTACTCAGAATTCTAGTATATAATAGACCAGGGGTTGACTTGGGGGTACTTGTGACTCCAAGTACCGTGTTCCATCCAGGGTGTAGACTCGGGGCGTGATAGATGAACAGGGTGTTCAAGCTGTATTTAGATATGTTCGTGACCGTGTTCATAGATGATATTCTCATATACTCTCGGAGCAAAGCGAAGCATGCTACTCATTTGAGAGTGGTGCTATAGACTCTTAAGGATATCTAGTTGTATGCAACATCAACAAATGTGAGTTTTGGTTAAACTCGGTAGCATTTTTGGGCATATGGTGCCAAGTGAGGGTGTACAGGTGGACTCTCAAAAAATAGAAGCAGTGAAGAATTGGCCTAGAACATTGAGTCCTTCGGATATCAGGAGTTTCTTAGGTTTAGGTAGTTACTCCCAGAGGTTTGTTGAAGGGTTTTCATCCATTACAACATCATTGACTAAGTTGACCCAGAAGAAAGTGAAGTTTCAATGGCTGGAGGCTTGTGAGGAGAGCTTCCAAGAGTTGAAGGCTCGACTTACCTTAGCACTGGTGTTGACCCTACCTGAGGGTACCGATGAGTTTGTGGTATACTGTGATGCTTTGAGGATCGGTCTTGGTTGTGTATTAATGCAGCACGGTAAGGTTATAGCCTATGCGTCCAAGCAGCGGAAGGTCCATGAGAAGAACTATCTGACTCATAACCTCAAGTTGGTAGCGGTAGTATTTTCCTTGAAGATATGGAGACATTATCTATATGGGGTCCATGTGGATGTGTTTACAGAACATAAAAGCCTATAGTACGTGTTTACCTAGAAGGAACTAAATCTACGTCAAAGTGGTTGGAGCTTCTTAAATATTATGATATGAGCGTCTTTTATCATCCGGGCAAGGCTAATGTGGTGGTAGACGCTCTTAGCAGGCTTTCTGTGGCGAGTGTGACACATGTATATGAGGAGAGAAAGGAGTTAGTAAAGGATGTGCGTAAGCTTGCACAACTAAGAGTCCGTCTTGTTGACTCGATGAATGATGGTGTCATTTTTCAAAATAGATCATGATCTTGGGCAAATTTATATGCCCAAGTGATACTCAAAGGTGTCATTTTAGCCTTGTTTAGCTATCAATGTTTATACATTCTCATGTTATTGATAATAAAATGTGAATTTATACTAACAACCATGATTAGCGTTGTTTTGCAGGTGAAATATAATTTTGAGAAGCTAAAATGCTTGTTGGGAGAGATTGGGGTTTGACTCGGATGTTAGCAAGGGAAAAAGCATTTGAAGGCACAAATTAAAGGGGCTCCGCGATGGAGCCGTGTCACGCTGCCATCGCGGATGCCTTCTGCCTGGATAGGGATTTTTTTTGTCAAAATCCAGTGAGGGTGCGCGTCGGGGCCGTGGCACGTTGGCCTAGCCCCGCGTTGCACGCCGTGCCACGTTAGGCCTTATTACCCAGACAATCAATTTCCAGTAAGGGTCCGCGTCAGTGGCGTGTCACAGAGGCAGTGCTCCGCGATGCACTCCGTGACACGTTGCTTGTTATTCCGAGAAAAATTCCCACTAGTATAAATAGTACACTTAGGTTCATTTTTAATAATTCTGACTTGGTGGAGCAAGAACGTGGGTTACAGACAGTTGAGGGGATGAAAATCTCAGGGTTTTTCTCTATCTCCTTCTTCGTTAATTCAATTGCTTGTATGTTTAACACTCATTTAACGATGTTTAATCCACAAATGAGTGGCTAATTCCTCTTCTTGCTGAGGTTAAGAACAATTGTATTGAAATGTAGTTATTGATCAATTGGGTTTTTCATCTTTTCTTCCATGGTTGTTCTATTAATTCTTGTTCTTACTGCATTGATGTGTGGCCAATGTTAATGTATATCTAAAAAGTCCGGTTTCACTCGAGAGAGCAAGAAATTGGAAAGTTGTGAATCAGTAGGATATGATCTTTTCTTAGTTTGGGAAAATTGAGAATTGATTTACCTTCAGGATAGAAATGTACCTGAAAGTCGTATTAGTCAATTAAGGAATCAGTTTTGTATGGCTAGAACATGAATTTCGTTTAATCACAGAAATGTAGGTGGACGATTCATGATTCTTAAGTTGGGTTAAATACAAGAGTTTTAATCCATTGGCAATAATTCTTGACTAGCAACAGGAGGAAAGATTAACCAAAAATTGTATTGGTAATTAGTTTCTATATATGTTCACTTAGCCTCAGCATGCTCACATTCATAGTTCAGACTCACATTAGATATTCGTTTTAGACTTAGCATACAATTAGAAATCAAAATATCAAACTCTTTTTTGCACTGTTGTCTTCATTTTTAGAGTAAGTATAGTAACACTTAAGTAGTTTGTTACCTTATCCCAATCCCTGTGGGATCGATACTTGGCTTACTTGAGCCACTTTACTACTTGTTCAACCACGTGCACTTACGTGTAGTAAATACCCTGAGCAGACCCGAACAGATCAGAATCTTCCTTGGTGAACGAGGTCAAAGCTGTACAAGACGAGGATCCTATTTTGGTAAAGTTGAAGGAAGTTGTTCGGAATCAGAAGGTGGAGGTTTTCCCCCAAAGGGGAGATGGTGTGCTACGATATCAGGGTCATTTGTATGTATTGGGAGTTGAAGACTTGAGGGAGTGGATGTTTCATGAGGCTCATGGTTCTAGATATTCTATACATCCAGGTGCCACCAAGATGTACCGTGACCTATGGAAAGTCTATTGGTGGATTGGCATGAAGGACATAGCAGAATTTGTGGCTAAGTGTCCAAATTGTAAACTGGTGAAGGTTGAGCATCAAAGACCCAGAGGTGTTCTTCAAGACATTAGCATTCCTACTTGGTAGTGGGAGGAAATCAATATGGACTTCATTATGGGGATGCCTCGTACTTGCCAACAGTATGACTCTATTTAGGTAGTTGTAGACAGGTGGACTAAAGCAGTTCATTTTCTATCAGTCAAAACTACCGATTCAGCGAGGATTATGCTAAACTGTACATTCGGGAGTTAGTTCGGTTGCGTGGAGTACCCTTGTCCATTATATAGAATAGAGGTACTAAGTTTACCTCCTAGTTTTGGAGATTGTTTCAGAAGGGACTTGGTATTCAGGTCAAGCTTAGCACAACGTTTCACCTGCAAATAGATGGTCAGGCTGAATGGACTGTTCAAAATTTTGGGTACATGTTGAAATCATGTGTGATTGATTTAAAGGGTAGTTGGGATGATTATTTACCTCTCATTTAGTTTGCATATAATAAGACTACCATTCTAGCAATCTGATGGCTCCCTTGGAGGCACTTTGTGGGTGGAGATGTAGATCGCATATTTGTTGGTTCAAAGTCAGTGAAGTTGCATTGATAGGACCAGATTTAGTCCACGAGGCTATGGAGAAGGTTTAGCTTATAAAGGAAGGGATGAAAACAGCCAAGACTTGTTGCTGCGCTCCATTAAACGCGCAAGCATACGCGGTCATACAAGTAATATGGTGGCTCTTTTAAGAGCAAGATGTCAAACCCACAGGGATTGGACTACTTCAGTAAATATTCAAGTTCGAGAGCTATGCTAAATTTCAAAAGTATTGATTGTAGAGATTTTGGTTGTTTAAACTAAATCCAAGTGATGATCACAAAATACTCGGGACAAAATAATAAGAAGCATCTAGAGGTAAGGCCTAACAATCATGCATTGCTACTATTCATAATGGTTCAACTGTATGAAATTCAGTTGTTGTCTCACAGAGTTAATATGCAGTGCTCATGGTCTCGCGAGCCTCTAAACATAACAAATTAGTCTCACACCTACATCGTTGAGCAGGGATGTGACGTCCTGATTCGTGAGCAATTTGACACTATGGATGTGGTTTACGGGGTTTATACCCTTGATTATGCACTTTTGTACCTCTAGTCATTTAACCTATCTTAGCTTCACAACTACTTCTACGAGCAGTGATGTGACAATTCTAAGTCGATGTGTAGCTATCGTCCCGTTCAATTAACTAAGAAACGCAAATTAGGTATAATTTCTATCCTAACCGTAAATCCTATCGTAAAGACAAGAACTTGCTCCCTGCATTATTTCGTTCTAACCTAGGGTTACTCTTTCAAGCTTTTTCCTAAGCTTAACAAGTTCGTTTTCAGGGTGATCAACCATAAAAGCAACAATAACTAAGAATGCAAGACAAAACAACAACTAAAACTCAACACAAAGATGAAAATCAAGCAATTACATTCATATTATGTGGCCTCAACCCTAGAAGAAGGGTTTCAGCCACTCATGTTCATACAATTACTTAGAAACATGTTAAAGTAAAGTACTTACAAAAATGGTAGAAGAGAATGAAAGTTTTTGAACCCTAGGTAGAGTTTCCTTCGTTCTCTCTTCGCTCCTTACCATTTCTCTAAAAATATTTTGTGATAATGATTTTGGAAGCTAAGGGTCCTATTTAAATTAAATGAGAAATTGCAAAAAAATTGTCCGTGGGTGAAATGCCTCCATGTCACGGACTTAGGCGCCCTAATTTGCCTCCATGACACGGAGCAAACGCAGATAGCTACTGGTTGTGGCATGTCGTGTGCGATTGTCTTGCGCGTTGCCTGCCGTGACACGCTGATGAACGCGGAGTAGCTTGTGCATGAAACTCCTTTGGTCATGGAGCCTGCGCTGCATGGCACGGCGCTATCACGCTAATACACTGCCTGGCACAGGTTTCGCGCACATGCCATGCGATGTGGCACGCTGCCTAGCACGACCAACCTTCTCCTTGGCATGTCAAGTTGCTTCATGCACAATCACCTCCATTCTTCCCTCTTGTTCCTTGAACATCACTTTCATCCCCTCCTTAGCATATTACACCTATAAAACAAAGGCTAATCATGTTGGTTAGTTTCGACATGCAATTAAACATAAATACATAAGAATGTAATCACATAATTTGACAAACACGACTAAACTAAGATATAAAATAGCACTTGGGCATGTAAATATTCCCAAGATCACTACCTCACACATAGAGCCTTGTTTGTCCTCGAACAACTCTATCACATCTCATGCGCACGAAGGACTAGCACATAACCAATTGAGGCAAGACAACTCAAGCTAAGGCTACAACGATTTATTAGATAGAAAGTTTAAGATAACGCGTGCAGTATAAATTACATACAACTAACTCAAGAGTTCCTAACCTCAAGAATCAACTCTCAAGCTTAGCAAATTCATGCAAATTAACCAATCAAGAAATCCGATATGAATTTATCCTTCATCGAACATGTGCCCTCATAACAAGAGAGATACCCATTTTCACTCTCAAGTTTTCACATTATAGCATGTATGGGTATATGAATAAGAATTTAGCTCACTCTCACAAAGAATTCACATGCGACATGTAAACCCATAAGCTTGCCCTTAGTGTATTACTCTGCTAATTTAGGAATGTTTGACAGTAAGATCATATAGGACTTATTGGGTTGTAATGTAAGCTAATGGACGAGTAGGTACTATTCTGGCCAGTAATAGTGACTATCTTCCCCAAGATCTTTTAATACATCACACTCTCATCACGGACATCTATCCTCTTACTTCACCTTTATTCTTTTCAACCCCCAATTTCCTGTTTGTTTCTTCATATGATTAGGCACACTTAGGCTATTAGTAAGGAGTACTTAAGAAATTTTTTTCGCTCTTTCATTTTCTTACTCCCTATCAATACTTATGCTTTTTTAAACAAGTGCACAGTCTATTCTTCAACTCCTGCAACCATTATTTTCCTTCTTTTTCACGATTCTCACTCCTTTACTCTTTTTCATTTTTCAATTAAGCGCTTAGGAGTTTTGGATCAAATTCAAGGATCTTGAAAGAAAAGGATTAAGCTTATGTTGTAGCTATCAAAGAATAGGCTTAAGGCTCAATGGAGCCAACTTGGATTAGACATTCAAGGTAGGTAAAGAGAGGGATAAAAATCAGGCTCAGTCAAAGAAAAGCCTAAATCATCTCCTATAATAGACATCCCTTATTTCATTTTGTATACACACCAGACAAGTTATAGACACTACACAATAGCATGGAATATGCAATATCCTCACACTCAATGCACGTGCTCAATTCAAGACAAATTCAGTAGACTTCTTCACTTAACTAATCACAAAAATTCAAAATTAAGCTTTAAGTACATAAAGTCACATTCAAGAGCCTAAGCATCTCAAACAAAGTTGTACAACTACTGAAAATGCTTCTTAATTAACACTGCTTGCATCTAACAACCATGTATAACACTCAACATGAATATCAAGCTATCAATTAGTTAAGGGTTCAAACACAACACCTATTGACTAATTTTACCTCAAGACGGTCGTCATCCATCCATCATCGGGAAAAGCCCCTAACTATGACTAACACCATTATGTACATACTAGAAAAATTTATTTATCATTTCAAAGTGCCCCCCTTCGGAAAAGAATCGAAATGAAAAACCAAAGGGTGGGTGAATTATGCTCAATTCAAACTTTTTCAACGAAAACATCATACCGAGCACCACATTCACCCAAAACACTTAGCATAAAATGTTGAAATTTCCCTCGCCCCACACTTAAATTATGCTATGTCCCCGAAGCATCAATTACAATTAAAACAAGGGTTTGAGATACTTTTTGAGGCCTCTAGGCCTAGCTAACAATATGTTTTTCTTTATTTTTTGAACACGTGGGTCATCGACCCCATACTCATCTTTTTGTCATGCTCCTTAGCTTTCACTCTCATGGGTACTCAGACTTACCTTGAATCTATTCTTAACAACCACAACAAACAACAACAAGTGAAAAATAATCTGAAAAGAAAGTGTACTTGTGGTACTCTTGGGCTGCCTCCCAAGCAGCACCTGATTTTTAGTCGCGGCATGACATGGACTATCCTTGTCAGGATATCCTCAAATAGGTGCTTCCTTTCAGGAACCATCTTCTTCTTTTTTTGTTTTTAGAGGTAATAGCCTCCACCCTATCCCTCTTTTCTTCCATCATCTTCTTCCTAGTGTGCCTCCATTAGACTCGGGCTGAAGTATCAATATGCCCTGTAACAGTGGACCTATGGAATCTACCACTCCACACTTAGCATCTGAGACCACACTGATCTTACAAAGATCTCTGTAGTGTGTGTGTGGGTTGATCTCCTGATAGATTATGAAGAGCTCTTCTTTATCATTAACCCTCATTTTGAGGGTACCTGCTCTCACATTAATGATAGATCCTCCAGTCTCCAAGAATGGTCACCCCAAGATCAGGGGTACCTTATCATCAACCTTAAATTCAAGAATGATGAAGTCAGCAGGTATAATGAATTTACCTACTTTGATGAGAAGGTCCTCAATAATTCCCTCTGGTACCGCTGTTGACTTGTCTTCCAGCTACAACATTACTCTTGTGGGCCTTGGCTTTCCCAAACCCAGGGTGTCAAATAGAGATAGGGGCATTAAATTTATTGCTTCCCCTAAGTCACATAGAGCCCTTATGATTTCAACTTTACCAATTTATATGGGAAGGGTGAAACTCTCTAGGTCCTTGATCTTTTTCGGCATCTTGCTCATCAACCTGTAGCTTCACTCCATAGTAAGTGCCACTGCCTGGACATCCACCAGCCCCACTTTGTTGGCCACCACATCTTTTAAGTAGTTGGCGTACTCTGGCATACCCTGCAAGACATCAAGTAGAGGCACATTGATGAGAAGTTCTTTGAAAATATCAAAGAACTTTTTAAAAGATTCTTCCTCCTTGCTCTTCTTGAGCCTTTGTGGGAATGGCGGTGGTGGTCTCAGTGCTAGCTGCAATGATGGTTATGCATTGTGTTTTCAGTACTCTGATTATCTCCTCTTTCAGCCGATGGACCTTGTCTGACTAGCTCTGGCTGCACCTCATTTCTCTTCTCTTTTGGTAGTGCATCAGTCAACTACTTGGCATTCCTCAGACTGATGGCATTGACCTATTGGGGATTTGTATCTGTGTCACTAGGTAACCTTCCCTGATGTCTTGTATGTTGAGCAGCTGCCAATTGAACCATCTGTTTTTCTAAGTTTCTGGTGGCCATCTACTGATTTTTCAAGTCCGAGGCCATCCTTGCCTGATTTTCTGTCAACTAGGTCTGAGTGGCCATGGTTTTCTGCAACATCTCCTCAATGTTGCTACTTCTGTATTGGCCATTGTTCTGCCTATACTGCTGCTACTGAGGCTGTTGGTAGCTCTGACTCTAATAGCCACCCCAAGAAAAATTTGGGTGACTCTGCCAATTTTTGTTGTAGGTGTTCCCATAACTCTAATTATTCCTCTACACATTATCTACAAAATTGATTGACAATGGATTGGCCCCGCAAGAGTCTACACTATGCCCATTATTATCATATATCTCACACCAACTAGGAGTTTGCTGAATTGCATTACCTGTCCCTATAGCTGGTTCATACTCAGTTTACTAAACTGAGTCATCATCTGGTGCCGCAGTGACGCTAACTGTGCTGCCAAGGCATTAACACTATCTACCTCAATCAGCCCTGCTGCTCTCTTTCTTGCCCCTCTGGATGATTCACTGTGCCACTCCGAATTCCCTTGAGCGATTCTGTTCAGTAGAATGTACAACTCATCATATGTCTTCTCCAGTGCTTTCCTACCTGATGCAGATTCTAACAAGATTTTCATATATGGTTCTAGACTCTCCAAAAAGGTATGGGCTAACACCACATTGGACTTTTGGTAATGGGGACAGCCTTAGAAATGACTTGAACCTCTCCCAAGCCAAGTATAAATTCTCCTAAAGCCGCTTCTTGAAACTTACTATTTCACTTCTAAGCTTGGTAGTCTTACTTGAAGGGAAGAGTCTGATGAGGAACTTCCTTTCTAGGTCGTCCCAAGAAGTAATGAAATTCGGTGGTTTGTGTTCAGTCACCTCTTCACTTCTCCCAATAGTGAAAACGGAAAGAGGGTGAATCGGACATAATCAATTGACACTCCTGTGGGGACGAAAGTGTCACTAATCTCCAAGAAGCTCTGTAAGTGCTGCTATGGGTCCTCATCTGTCATTCTAGTGAATTGACTACTAGAATGTAACAAATGCACCATGTTCTGTTTAAAATCAAATTTTCCTTTGGGCTCTGATTTGTGGATGCTGGAGGTAACATTTGTCACTAGTGGGATTGCCACTTCGCAAACTGGTCGGGCTGCCATTTGCTCAGGCAACAACTCTGTCTGCCCAATTGGTGGATTATGTCGTATCTACACCAATAATCACTTCAACTTCCACTCTAGAGCTTCTCTTCGGAGTAAATGCAATTAGGGTTCAGGCTCCAACAAAGGTTCCACCAGCTCTCTATTCTTTGCCAGTTCTACAAGGACAACCTGTTACCTTCAATAGAATAGGCTAAGACCACGTTTTTCAAAACTTAATAAAAATAAATTTCACATAAAAAAGAAAAATTCACTAAACGCTACCAGTCCCCAGCAACGGCGCCAAAAACTTACTGCGCTTGCGCGTGCGCGGTCGTACAAGTAATACAGTGGATCTTTTAAGAGCCGAATGTTGAACCCATAGTGACTGGACTACTTTAGTAAATATTCAAGTTTGAGTGCTATGTCAAATTTCACAAGTGTTGATTGCTGAGATTTCGGTTGTTTAAACTAAATCTAAGTGATGATCATAAAATACTTGGGAAACAATAATAAGAAGCATCTATAGTTAAGGCCTGACAATCATGAATTGCTACAATTCACAATGGTTCATGAATATGAAGTTCAGTTGTTGTCTCACAGAGTTAATATGTAGTGTTCATGGTATCACGAGCCTCTAAACACAACAAACTAGTCTCACACCTACTTCATTGAGCGGGGATGTGACATCCTGATTCGTGAGAAATTTAACACTATGGTTGTGGTTTACGGGGTTTATTCCTTTGATTATGGACTTCGTACCTCTAACGATTTAACCTAACATAGCTTCACAACTACTTCTACGAGAGGTGATGCGACAATTCTAAGTCGGTGTCGAGCTATCGTCCCGTTTAATTAACCAAGTAAGGCAAATTAGGTATAATTTCTATTCTAACCTCGAATCCTATCATAAAGACAAGAACTTGCTCCCTGCATCCTTTTATTCTAAACTAGGGTTACTCTTTCGAGCTTTTGCCTAAAATTAACAAGTTCGTTTTCATGGTGATCAAGCATAAAACAACAATAATTAAGAATGACTCAACCCAAAGATGAAAATTAAGAAATTACATTAATATCATGTGGCCTCAACCCTAGAAGAAGGGTTTTAGCCACTCATGTTCATACAATTACTTAAAAACATGTTTAAAGTAAAGTACATACAAAAATGGTAATAGAGAATGAAGGTTTTTGAGCCCTAGGTAGGGTTTCCTTCGTTCTCTCTTCGCTCCTTTTCGTTTCTCCAAAAATATTTCATGATAATGATTTTAGAAGCTAACGATCCTATTTATATTACATTAGAAATTGAAAAAAAATTTCGTGGGTGAAAGTCCTCCGTGTCACGAACCTGGGCGCCCCAATTTGCCTCCCTGACACGGAGCAAATGCGAACAACTACTGGTTGTGGCATGTCGTGTGCGGGGGTCTTGCGTGTTGCCTGTCGTGGCATGCTAATGAACGCAGAGTAGCTCCGGCGTGACACGCCTTTGGTCGTGGAGCCTGGCCTATGTGGCATGACGCGATCGTGCAAGCACATTTCCTGGCACAGGTCTCGCATGCACATCATGTGGTGTGGCACGACCTGGGCACGGTATACGCATATCGTGGCACGCTGCCTAGCGCGGCTAGCCTTCTCCTTGGCAGGTTAAGTTGCCTTCATGCACAATCACCTTCATGCTTCCCTCTTGTGCCTTGAAAATCATTTTCATCCCCTCCTTAGCATATTACACCTACAAAACAAAGGCTAATCCTGTTGGTTAGTTCCATCACGCAATTAAACATAAATACATGAGAATGTAATTACATAATTTGACAAACATGACTAAACTATGATATAAAATAGCACTTGGGAATGTAAATATGCACAAGATCAGTCTCGGAAGTCCTATGCGGATGTGAGGAGGAGAACTTGAGTTTTGAGTTGATGATTGGGTGTTTCTGAAGGTATCTCCCATGAAGGAAGTGATGAGGTTCGAAAAGAAAGGGAAACTCAGTCCCAGTTATGTTGGCCTGTACTAGATTGTGAGATAGGTTGGTAGGTATCGTACAAGTTGGAGTTGCCCTCAGAATTGGCTTCAGTGCATCAAGTGTTTCGTGTGTCGCTTTTGAAAAAAATGCATGGGTGATCAAGCTTTGGTTGTCCCGGTAGCTATGAGGAGGTTTCGGTGGAAATACTTGATCGTCAGATTCAGAAGCTAAGAAACAAGGAAGTAGCTTCAGTGAAGGTTTTGTGGAAGAATCAACATGTTGATGGAGCTACGTGGAAATCGAAACAGATATGATGGCTAGATGCCTGCATTTATTCCCTCCCTACTTAGTTTCATCTTAAGGTATCAGTTTCCTCCCTAGTACTCTATTCAGTTTCATGTTTAGATCATGTGCCCCAGTTTCATTCATGTTAATTGTGTATTATGGTTCCTGAATTGAGTTCAGTCATGTAGTTCAGTCCGGAGTCAATCACTCCATCAATGTTCAGCTCTAAATGTTAAGTGTATGGTATGACAGTTGCATTTCTCAGCTTTTTAGTATGTTCATCCATATTCGAGGATGAATATTTCCAAGCGGGAGATATTGTAATACCTCTAAATCCATAAGATCAGACCTAAGGATTAAAATGGAGAAAAATAGGAATTTCTGCACCAGGTGATAGGACAAGTCTTCCAGTGACCCGTGAGGTGCACCACGAGTTGTTGGGTGACTCGTGGAGTGAATGAATAGTTTGGTTGGATTTTTGGTCTGGGGGTTGACCACGGATGAAGCCACAATTCGTGGTTAGGACCATGAGTCGAAAGGTTGGTCATGGTTAGGAGTGTGACTTAGATGTTGAAGGGTTTGGAAGTGTACCCAACAGTTAGTCACCACGAGTCGTCAGATACATCACGAGTCGTGGTGTCCCTTGTGGTGACCAGCAGAGGTAAGTTTGATAGTGCTAGCGATGAATGAAGACGACGAGTCGTCCCCTTAGGCAACGAGTCATCCAGTCCCTCATTGGGACTAGCAGTGTGTTTTTTCCTACGAAATCATTAAGGGCTTTTCCGTAATTCCTAAGTTTCTAAGACCTAAACTACTTCGTTTTAAGATCATATAAGTGTGTTTCAAGAGGGTTTAAATCATTCTAGGCCTATCCCTCTCCATGCATGTAATCCTAGAAGATTCTAAGGGTGACCAAGCCTAGAAGTTTATCAAATCTTCTTCAATTTCCTTTGGACATTCAAGAGGGTTCTGAAATCAGAAGGACCAAGGTATATATGGTTATGAATGGGTGTATTCATCCCCTCCCATGTCCAATCCCTTCTAAAATTCATGAAAATCCTAAGTTGATGAATCTATTAAAACAACCCAACTTGTGAATTCTCTAAGTATCTATCATGAGTATATTCTAATCATGTTTCTAATGTTTAATTATGATTCATGGGCATGTTTTACAATATTTTCAACTACAAATCATGTTTTCAAGTTTTACAAATTATGATGCCCAATTATGAAAGTTCATGAAAAGATGAGATTATGATCCATGTTTTGAAACATGATGAGATGTTTATGATAAAAGTATGGTTTCAAATTATCCATGTCTATATTTGTATTTTTGACTATCAAAGTCTATTTCAAGTATATTTAAGTTCGGGGAAGCCCATATGATCTAGTACGTTTCATGATTTATTCGATTGCATGTTATTAGCTTACCACTTGGATTTTGGAGTCTAGACTCTCACTCTTTTCAGCTTGTGGTATGGTTTGAGAAAAGGCTCCTCATATTATGTTTTTAAATTTTGTATATCATGTTATGATTCAGCTTCTTCACTAGACGATGTTTCAGCTTTGTTCAAAAATGATGGAGACCACATGCATGTTTTCTGGAGTAGTGTCTAGCACCAAGTAGGCTAAAGGTCAGTCAACCTTGTGCCTCAGAACTACGCACCAATGTAGGTATGATCATATTATTTGGGACCTCCCTTGTTAGCTTCCCCTGCCCCCAAGGGGCCTTCAACTTGATATTGATATCATGGTAGTGTCCTTAGCCCTAGAAAAGCTTTGGACGGCTCTTCCCGCTTGAGTGTAATAGCTGGGACCATGTAAGCTCTATTGTGGTAATGTCAGTTATATGACGAGTCTCCCATTATTCCTTATGATTTCAGTTATGCATGTTCATCAGTCATGATATTATGTTTTTAGCAGGTTTGACCCAATATTCAATTTTATTTATGAATAATCAATTTCAGCTTTGGATCATTCGATTCAGTTATGATATTCAGTTATGTTTAAATCATGCTTTTAGATAATAACATGCAAGTTCCACTCTTAGAATCTTATGAGGACATGTTTTATGATATGCATGATTTCTGATTTTACTTACTTAGCAGTTTTACTTACCTTGCATACTCGGTGCATTCCATGTACTAACTGTATACTCTATATTGTATCATTACATGATATAGGCTCTGACATTCAGGTTCAGCCCTGCCGTTAGCCAAATTCTCAGAGTAGCACTTCCTAGCCGGAGTTGGTAAGTCCTCATCCTTTGAGGACCCTTTTATCAGTTGTATTCAGTATCTTCAGTTTTAGTTTTAGTGAGTTAGTTGGGTTCTTGTCCCATTAGCTCGTCAGTATGTAGAGGCTTATCAGACATAGTATGTTTTCAGTTTCAGATCGCTGTTATGTATTTAGATATTTGATGTTATCGGATTTCTAGACTTCCGCTATTTTATACATGTTAGACTTCCGTACTATTATGTTGAGTTTAGATTTCATGTTCATGCCATGGGTCAACTTGGAGCCTCTCAGGGTTCTTTGTCCCATGTATCGATCCGAGCCTATGTTCAGGTGGTGACATGTTGTGAATGCTTCGTGCTTATGATTTCCTTACTCTCAGCCCTATGTTTATTCAACTGTAACAGAAATTATGGTTGTAACAAATATGTCTAGAATTGACCTCTCATTCATGCCTTAGAAGCTCGGGAGGTAGAAGTTCATAAAGTGCAGTTGTTAGTCACGTCACAGAGTCTGAGGAGCTTTTGGGATATTATAAGCTACAATGGAGTTGTAAGATGAGTTTAGGTGATAGGCTTGATTTGTGTGTTGCATTCCGGAAGTTGATGCAGTTAGCATGGTGTTCTTATATGAGGAGATGAGATGTTGGGGTGACGAAGTGTTGATGAGAATGGAAAACTCTAATAGAAGAAGGTTTAAAACCTTGGTCCATCAGGTTCGTAAGTTGGGGCAAAAATAAGGGAGTTTGCCTCAGTGAAGGCTTTATAGAGGAATTAACTAGTGGAAAGAGATACTTGGGGGAAATGGATTTAGTTAAGTCATACTCTCAGTCAGATCAAATACCATGATAGCTAGTCTGATATCAGAAAGCAGTTTGGAATTGATAACTATATCCTTACCAGCTTAGTTTTAGTTTGAGAAATAGTTCCTCCTCAATACTCTAGTTAGTTCTATGTCAGTCTCATATCTTGCAGTCCTTCTCATGTCTTAGCATGCATGCATGATTCATGAATTCAGTTCATCTATGTAATTCAGCTCGGAGTCAAATACTCCATCAGTATTTAATTTTTAGTATTTGCTTTCTTGGGTTGATTCTCCCTACGTACTCTTCCAGCTTAGTTAGTCTCCATTCGAGGATGAATGTTCCCAAGGCAGAGATTATATAACACTCCAAAAGTCCCAGAAATCAGATCCTAGACACGAAGCAGAAACTGATAGAAAATGGCACCAGGCCATTGTATGACCCTCAGGACGGGTCATTGGAAGGACGTTGTCATACCAAAAATCTGGAGGTGCATGACTAGCACCCAGTGCCACACACGATTGAGAACACCCTTCCAAAACTCTAACCACAACTAGCCAAAACCTATGAGGTTCGGCATCATAACTCTATAAAATTAGAGTAAACAACGAACTAAAACGCAAGTTGACTCATAGACTAACTAATAGATACACAATAGGTCGTTAAGGCTACGTAATGGAAAACAACTATACAATTAGGCGCACCTGGCTTTCAAACAACATACTAATGCCACAACGGTGTCTACGAGCCTCTATGAATAGAATAGTTATCAAATAATCGGGACAAGGCCCCGAACTACCCTTAACACAAACATCTAGCAACTCCGAATGACCTGGAGCGCTCCAACTCAGTTGGAACACCATCAGCACCCAAAAACTCTATCTACCAGCCCACCATCAGTTGTAGGCATGAATGCAATGCCCCCATTAGGGCGTCAATACAAGAATGTACCAAGCATGAAAGGCAAAAATAATTTCGCAAGTGTCTATCTACGATGCGCAGGTGTTTAGCAGGTGGAGACAGTGTTGTTAGGGGGCCATCTGCGTTCCTCAAGTGCCAACCTGTGATTTGCAGGTCCATCTTAACTAATTCTCCAGTGTCATCTGCGTGGCACTTGTATTTCATAGGTGCCCATTTGTGGCACACATATCCTTTTTGGCTCCAGCAGAGTGCTTTTACTTCAATTCCTCCATTTTCCTTGTGTAAGTTAAACGCCTGCACAAACCAAGAGAAAAAGGCATAAAACCTTCCTAATTTGTGTGGAAAAAAAGAAATAGTTCTTGCTTAAAAGGTCGAATGAGTTGGTAGTTACCTACTCATCAAACCCCCGAACTTGAACCATTGCTTGCTCTCAAACAAAGTTATCACTCACAACTAGAATTGAATAAAGCACATCACATTATGAGAGCTGCACATAAGACAATTAAAACATAAGACAACCCCAAAAATCATACATAGACTCAAACAGTTTCACAAATTTAATAGGTTTCACCATAAATCCATGACAAATATCATTTTAATTCATTCAATTCAAAATAGGGGACATATGAAATCAAATCAACATCAATAATGTCACGATCCAAGTATACACCCTGGACAAAAAATAGTACTTGGTGCCACAAGTGACCCCAAGCTAACTCATGACTTAACATCATACTGGTATACTAAATTAAACGTAGTGGAAGCTGAAAAAACATAACTGAATAACACTTTTCAAAAGAAAATAATACATATATGATAAAACTAAACAAAATTGTGTCTGAAAGCCATCTAAGAACTGACAAGTTACTAGGACAAGTACCCCAGCTAATTCCAAAGTCTAAACCAAAAGAAAACTAAACTAAAAGATACTCTCTTTCTCGGAAGATGAGGACTCATCAAATATACTAATGCTGAAGTCGTCGGAAGGGAACTACTACCGATGTTGTGACTAAGAACATGTATCTGTATCATAATACGATACAACATGGAAATATACATCAGTACTGTACTTTGAATGTACTAAGTATGCGAGATGCAGGTAAAAATAGTAGAATACACAATTGAGTTGATAAATAATGAAAATAACTGTATCAACGTAACATAGGTACTGATCGAGGATCATAACTATATATTGAACTGAAACTAAGACTACACTGAACTGATCCAAACTGATAAGTGGGAGAGTCTACAACCGACATTTAACCATGTGAGCTAAATGTGGAGTTTGATGTATATGCTCCATCGTTAGGACCCAATATACCAGGGAATAAAGGAATAGCTAGTGTTGTCATTGTTTGATGCCTGTTAAAGCTAATATCCTAAGGTGGAAATATAATTCTGGGAACCTGGGTGCGCTGAACCCCAGCAGCTCGGTGCTAAGTCTTACTCTCATTGAAAATTCTAACTATGACAAATAGGCGGATAGCTCGAACCTGATGTCTCGAGACTTAAGTCAGGAATACTTATCTAGAAGTAACCTGAGAGTCTGAAGGACCTAATAACGAAAACTAAGGGTTCTAAGACTGACCAGAGCTACTTTAGCTAAAAGCATCATAACCGTCTAAATAACACCCTAACAACTGATAACTGAGACTACGGAGTTTTAATGAACTCCTCAAGAGACTGAGTATAGTCAAACTGATCAGGTGACATTTTTGTAAGACACTAAAAGTGCTAAGTACTAACTGAAATTGAATATGCAATAAGCGAACTATTATTCATCTAACTATACTATAATGATTGTTGAAAGAAATATCATATCAGAATCAAGCAACATTCATATCTGGACAGTTATGCAAGACTCTACCAACCACATACAGGGATTAGTGCTAAAACACATATTTCATGGAAAAACTTCAACATGAATTATAACTAGTAATAACCTTCAAGAATTTACAATAATCATCACAAGAAGGAAAGTCGTAAACTAACTAAAGCATAACCCTAGTTTTGATCTTTAAGAGACTAGAATTGATAGAATATATGTAGGGGTTTTTGGGGCACAAGGGAAAAGCAATTCCCTCATTGAAATCCCACATACCTGGAGTAGAATTCCTTGAGAAAATCCTTGAGAAATCTGAGGAGAAGACTGAAACCCTTGATCTTGCCCTGTACTTCTTAACTGAGCTTATCTACATACTAGCTTTAGAGAATGAGAGGAAAATATCGGTTAACTCCCTAAATCCATCTGAAAATAACCCCAAAATGACATAGTTTAGGACCTAGGAGCTTAGGAATTACAAAAAAAAACCCTTACTAAAGTTGCCCGAAAACTGACCCTTCCATCCTCACAAGGGACATCATAACTCGTGAGGTACGGGATGAGTCGTGAAGTCCAATCTATTGTTAACACTAGAAAATCCTGTCTTAAATTTCAAAGCCCAAACGACGACTCACTTCACGAGTCGTGAGGTACTCCACAACTCATGACTGCCACTCGTGGTCACCCCCTGACCATGACTTCTCACAACCATCCTTAACTTCATGAGTCACTCCATGACTCATGGAGTCTCTTCATGGGTCACTGGATGACTCATCTTGTGACCTGGACAATATTTTCCTATTTTTTCTCTGCTTAACCCATGTGTCTGATCTTAGGGGATTTCGGGGTATTACAATTAAGCATCTCAAGTCATTGACATCCAACATTCAAGGTTTTCCTAGAAGTTAACTGCACAATTTTTGCATTCATACCTCTAAATCGAAAGAACTTAGCATTTACTCCAAGAAAGTGATGCCACTAACCAAAAGAGAGAATCCCGCTCATATTCATGCAACTCACCCATAGGGATTATAAGATGATGCAAATACACTCACACTTTCAAGGATATTCAAGTGCTACATTTTGAGCCATAGGCTTTCCCTTCATGTAACTCGCCACTAATTTAGAGTTGCTAGACTCAGAATCACTAAGGAGTTGCAGTGTCATAATGAAGGCTAGTGGTAAGAGTAGGACAATATTTAACTCTAGTGACTATAACCTCCCTAATGCCTTTGTGAAACAATTCAAACATCTCGCTACACATAGAGAGTCAACTCCACCTTATACCTCCTTTTTCACAACCCAAATTTTCCTATTAAAAGCCACTCTTTTTAACACCTTCATTTTTCATAAAAGCCTCTTCTATACAAGAGATAGAACCATTTAGTTCATTTCTTTCTTCTTTTGAACAAGGATTTTTAACCAGCCATTTTGATTTTACATCAAGCAATTGGTGCTACCTCACATTGAAGCTCACTTCTCTTTTGCCCTTTTGTGCGCACCCCCAAATTTAGGCTTTTGCCTATATATTATTTCATTTTCATCCTTTTCCAAATATTAGGATTCAAGCCCCCATTTTTCTTTCATCACTAGAAATTAGGGAGGAACGGGTTCCAAGGGAGAGCATTAAAAAGGGTATAAGGCTTGTAATGTGGCTTCCAAGAAAAGGATTTAAAGGTTTAAACATTGATTGACAAGGGTTAATGTTCAAGGAGGTCATTTGTGGTGAAGTGATTATCTAAAAAGATCCAAAGGCCATTTCCCGTGTGCAGCAACTCCAAAATTTTTCCTTGAATCACCACACAAGGCATCACAATCTAAAGAGTTCAAATATTCTCATGATTAATTCAAAGGCATGACTTTAGAAAAGCTTTTTCGAGTTTTACATACTCGTTTTGTGAATCAAAAAGCCAAACAACGAATGTGTAACTAATGAAAAGAGAATGCTCATATTCCCCTTTCATCTCAAAAACTCATTTTGCAAAAGTTTTGGTGGTACCACTCAAAATAAGTGCAACAAGGAGTCAAAAAGATAAACTAAACGTGGCATTTTTCCTTAAGAAAGTCGCCTCTCAATCTATCATAGGGAAATATCATGTGGTTTGACACCACAAAAAATAAAAGAAAAATTTGCTCCTTGAGAAAGAACTGTGGTATGAAGAAAATCCTTGGAGTTTATTTACTATTTATTATCTACAAAAGCGATTGTAGAGGACGGGTTATGAATTAATTGGTATGTAAAACTAACCCGTCGATGGAAACTCAAATTATCGAACAAGAATTTAGTCCAGCAAGGGTCAACAATTTAAATCAAAATTAAAAACAAGCCTGATAAGGGCATTTCATTCATCCAAAAGAAATTTAAAAAACAATGTCGAAAGTAGCCAAAACATCCAAATAATTAAAACAATCCTGACAAAGGCAACAACATCAACTATCAAAATGGGCACATTCCACCCGTAACTAAAAATCAACATTGTCCCCAATGTTATCAAGCAAAAAATAAAGGGAATGATAACTCCCTGAGCTAACTATTCCTCTATATCATTATCAGCCCCAACCTCATCACTAGCACCTGCACCATCTCCACTATCCTCATTGTACTCAGCCTCATCGTCCTCCCCCAAGTCCCCAAGTAGGTCATCTATTAGGCCTTGAGCATTGAATGGAGCAACCATAGCTTCATCAAGGAAGCTCATATCTGTGCCTGATGAGGGACCCTACTCTTAAGCTCTCTCACATCAGTCCGGATAGAGGAAACTGCAACTTCAACTACATCAACGCGAGAATAGAGCTTGCTCAAGCCATCAAAGATATTCTTCATTGCGCTCTTCACTGATCTTTGGATTATGGTCGGTAGATTTTTAGCCAATTTTGCAAGTTGAATCTCATGGTAGTAAGTCATGTCAGCCAGGTTTTGAAGCCTACTCGTCCTGCAGGATGAAGGTGGTGGTGAAGGCCCTAGAGGTGGCATCTCCCTAGAAGCATGTTCCTACATTTTTGGAGTGGGATCATTAAGGTCTTATACCCATGGGGCACTCTCAGTATCATGTTCTCCCACCACCTCAAGGACATCCCAAGGCTGCATCCTTTTCCTCTTGCCCTTAGGAGCATTTGCATCCCTTTTCTTGTCAAAATTAATTACCCAAATAGTGGAGCTAACAATGACATCAACAAAGTATCGGACTCCCGCTCTAGCACACAACTAGTGTATTAGGACTGGAAAAGACATGGAGAGTGTCGGTTGCCTAGCTTTTCTTTTCATCTGAGTGGAAACAATCTTGCCAAAGGTGCAAAGGTTGGTTGCATAGCTTTTCTTTTCATCTGAGTGGCAACAATCTCACCGAAGTTTGCATGCACCCCTGAAATGATGCACGCTATCAAGATGGTGGCCTCTATATGTATCCTTTAGCCATTCTTGAAGGGCAGAAGGCAGTAGTAGACTAGGTCAAGCCATAGCTTGGCTTCAAAACGGAGGTCATGTCTTGGGATTTCACCCCTAGAGTTGCCCATACAGGCTGCCCCATTGCAGTAGTTTGGGCAACTAATCAAATTTGGTCGCCCTAGGTAGCGACTTTCTTCTCAAACTCGGTCCCTGGTTTAATTAGTTCTCTCCAATAAAGAGAATCGATGGCATCTAGGTAATGTCAACCTCTACCCCTCAGACCCTAATGGATGGTAAGTTGGGGAACTCATTGCCTCACTTGATAAGAGGCAAAGAATTCCGCCACCAGGTTGGGGTAATAGCCTGCTGGAGCATCAAAAAATAGGTGCCACTCCCTTTTGGCAAATTGTTTGCTGATGTTGGGAAACTCTTGACCCAACACAACTAAGTTGAATTACTTTTCAGGAGTGATTGAGTGGCCTTGGTATTTGATGAAATAGGGCTTCACTCCCTCCACGCAGAACTTGATTGAATTTTCAATTGTATAAGAGATAGGAGTTTCCTTAGCCTTGCCCTTGCCTTTACGTTTGGATGAGTCAATGTCTTTTGCTCTATCTTGGCACTTGAATGAAGACATTTTCCTGCAAAACAATGTGCTTTCCACAAACCAAAACATCTTATTTTTATATTTTTATCAAGGAATGTAAAAGGAAATAATTAATCTAGATTAAAGAAAGAAAAAGGAAAAGAATTAGATTGCAAAGAAAATGAAGCAGCAAATTTCTTGTACATGCGCTTCACTTGCATTTTGCAAGTGCAGACCTGCAGCCCACTAGTGAGGCACATATGTAAAACAGATTTACTAGGCTTGAGCACCATCATCTGCGTTTCACAAATGGAGATCTGCATCATGTAGGTGTAATGCAGGTTTGAGGCAGTGAGCCTAAAACCTATTGCTCCTACCTACGTTGAACCTACATTTTGCAAATCAAAGATTTGCACCCCGTAGTTGCTCCATAGTGCTTAACTTTTATCCAACAAGTTTTCAATTCTAATTTTAAGCAAGTATGAACAATTTTTGAATTCCAACGGGTACTTAGACTTCCCTGAAAGATATACTAATAATATCAACCTCAAACATTGACCATTATAACTAGTTAACAACTTTCCTTAAGAATGACGTTACCCCATCTATAATCGCGAAACATCAAGTGACATTCCTACCAATACTTATCAAATCAATTTCAACCACCCACACCACTTACAAGCATAACTACATTTTCATCTATATTACCAAGCAAACAAGAAGAGATGGAGATTTTTCCTTAAGATGTTACCCAATCCATCATCGGAAAAAATCACTTCTCTCAAGCAAATGGGTTACTCAGACTTTACAAACAGTTTCAATTTCATAGAGAGATAGCACACCTATTAGATAGAATTTCATGTAACAAGATTTATACCCATTGCACAATTTCAAAACCCCCTCAATAATGTCAAAAAGAAACACTTTTTAACATAGACATAGAAAATACACATTAGGGAAATAGGGAAAATATGGGTAATGGAAAATGAACACTATCATGTTATCCTTCTACACATACCGTCAATCAAAAGAAAATAAGAATGAAAACAAAGAGACATGCCAAATAGCATGAGTAGAGAGGAGAATTTGAAACTTGAAGCTTTTCATAAAATAGGAATGGTAGTAGCCTGAACTAAGCTCTTCTTCATTTGGTGTTTTGAAGGTTTGTGATTGTAACAGATGAAATCTTGAAATAGCTTCTTAAAGAAAAAGGACTATTGGTTTCAGACCTTTTGTGTGTTTGTGTGTGTGTTGGGGGGGTGATAGAGGAGCCAATGGCCCGTCAGCCTAGTGACAACCTGTCGATGGGGTGTCGTGGCTCTGAAAGTGAGAGTGACAACCATCAGGTTTGCAATGGACCATCACGCGTAGTTTCGCGTTCAAATTCCACTACTCCCAGGTGAAAGAGAACTTGATGGACTGTCAAGGGAGTGACGACCCATCACTTATACCATCGTTAAGGTGGATTTTGAACCCATTTCTGGTTAACGGTGATGGTAAGGGAGACAGACCATCGGGTGTGTGACAGCCAGTTGATGTGCTGTGAGTTTACAACACTTTCGATGCTTAAAACATAGAAAATAGCATGGACTTAAGTATGTTTATATGGATATGAGGTACTTTTACTTTGATTTTAGGGAAAATAGGTGTTGGAGCGAAAATGTGCAAAAGAGGCATAAAAGTGCAGAAAATCAGCCAAGTATAAGTATCAGTTCGAGCCATACATTAATTGTATTAGACGTACTGATAGTCGTGGTGAAAATCAGAAGGCTAGATTAAGAGGAAGGCAACGTATGACTCTCAGTACTAGCCATACCAAGATGGTACGAGCCATAACTGGAGTCGTGGAATTCTTCAGAGAAATTTGCACAAGGAAGTCTTTTGGTACGGATGGAACCCATGAATCGTAGTAACCGCATACGACCCATACCATGAGCTGTGGTGAGCTTCATGTGATTCTTCAAGACTTGGCAGAAATTTAGATACAACAAGCAGTACAAGTCATGGGAGGAAGGTACGAGGCGTACCACAACACTCATGGAAAACTTCAGAAGATGTCAAAGTTCTCAGGGCCAAATCACAGATGCATTATATGACTCGTAGGACTGTGGTACGAGTCATACCATCCTTCGAACACTTAGATAAATCTGCAGTAGCCAAGGATGTAGGAGAAGCAGATATGACCCATATAATCCTATTACTGGTCATACGATCAGTCGTTATTCAGGTCGGCGCCAAATATGGAAAATTCCTTATTTTCTTAGTAAAAAGTTTCTAATGTTTGTATAAATACCTTTTATGTTTTATATTAGTAGGAGAGGTGAGAAAAGAAGTAGTAGAGATGTGAGAAGAGTAATACACGTGAATTTTTATCAAGTTCTAGAAAGCAATTCTTAGGATCAACACTTGAGTTCATCCATTGTTCTTGAGATTGTTCTTTGATATTCAAAGCAGGTTTTCTTCCAATTATTATTGTAAGTATTTAATTATGTGTTTTTATATAGAAGAAATATATAAACTTACAATCATGAGAGGCTAAAACCTCCACATCAAGAGGTTGTGAGAACCACGATGGATTAACAAAATATAGTTACAAAATAGTGATTCAAAACCAATGCTAAATGCTTATATTGTATTCTCTTCATCTTTAAACGTTTGTTAGTGGTGTACAATGTTAGGACTTGACAGAATTCTTTACTTGCTTGAACCTAGAGAAGTAGAGATTAGGAAAAGAGAACTACAACAAAGCCTTGGTCTCTATTATCATTGTATTAACTTGAGTTGTGGTCGCAGCATAGTCAAATTTGGAACATATTGATAACAATTAGTTTGAAATCACTCATGAGACCTGACCCGGTGATTGAGTATATTCATCTATTAGAGACGAATCCTAGTTATCAGTTCTACAAGTAAACATTGGGATTGATCACGTGTGTACACCCAAAGTAATTATGAACCCATGGGAAACACATACGCTAGTTATTTGTAAATCTTGATAACAACCACAATTACAATTTTGTTTTAATATTGTTTTTCTTTGAACCGCCGAATTTGGAGATAACTTATCAAAAAGTTTAAGTACTGGCATTAGTCTATAGCTTACCTTATTCACTGTGGGTTCGACCCCTACCTCTTTGTTGGGTTCTTTATTGATAACGTATGCTTCATACTTTGCCAGGAAGTATAAGTTTGAGCATTATCAAAAAGTGATTCCGTTGCGGGGGAATACAACTAAGATTATATTAATTGCTTGTATTTGACTTTTGGTTTTTATTTCCTGAATTATGTTTTCTTTTTGTTTTTGGATATCTGCAGGTTGTCGCTTGGTGAATGCCAAGTACTCATTGGAGTGGAAACCCCCTGATTCCTTTGGATATGGAACTCGAAAAAACACTGCAAAGAATAGAGAACCAAGATCAGAGAGATGACTATCTTGCCGAAGAAGCTAGGCAAGCCGAGCTAGCTCGGCAAGCTGCACTTCAGGATGTGGAGGATGCTTGAGATGAGGCTGTCAACACTGCTCTCCATAGAAGGGGCAACATAGGTGAAAGATATGCCTTTCAATTCCTCTATGATGATGACCCAAACATTGATTAATTTCGGTCAACTAGAGATATTGTACCACCACCATTGCCTACTGGGGCGAAATTTGACATCACTAGCACCATGATCCTATTATTGAACATGAAGGGGGTGTTTTGTGGTCATGCAACTAATGATGCCAACCTACATCTAATGAACTTTGTTGGAATATGCAAGGTGTATAGGTTGCTCGGAGTAAGCCAGGATGTTATAAGGCTAAGACTCTTCCCCTTTTCTCTGTGAAGCCACTTTATGGTTATCGGAGTTGCCCAATGACTCCATTACCAACTGGAAGGAGCTTAAGCAAGCTTTTCTAGAGAGATTCTTTCCACCCTCCAGGATGTTGTAGCTTAAGGATGAAATCTATAGTTTTCGATTCCTGAAGACTGAGCACTCCATTAAACCTGGTTGAGGTTCAAGAAGAAGTTGACCAAGTACCCGAACCACAAAATTCCTGATGACAGTTTGTTGGAGATTTTCTATAGATCCTTGAACAACAATACAAAAGTAGTAGCAGACACACTAGCAGGAGGAGCACTGATGAGCCACACCTGGGAGCAAGCTGCCATGATTCTAGATAGAGTGATCAAAACAAACAGAGCATGGCACACTCAGGAAGTGGAAGCAGCTCTTGGTACATAAGTTGTTGGTTTGACTACAGACCAACGAAGGAAGGAAGAAGAACGTGACCAAGAATTGGCTCATAAGCGCACATCATTGGACTTGCTCACTAAGCATGTCATGGGCATTGTAGCCAGAAAATTTAATACAATGGGGACACAAGGATAGGAGCCAGGGCCTGACCACTCAGATTCTGAGGATGAGGCAAATTTCTTGGACAACCAGGTGGAGGGTGTTCGAGCCAACACCCAAGGGTCTGGACAAGACACTTGGCACCAAGATTCAGGAAACTAAGATCAGAACCAATATAGAGACAATTACAACTGGAATGTGTACAGAGATAAAAGCCGAGGTCGTGAGTGAAAGGGAGATTGGAGAAGGAATAACGGTTACTGTAACAACCGAGAAGGGTTGTACATGCCTCCAAATGCACGTGAGGGGAAGTCTAGACAGTCAAAGTTAGAGAGCATGATGGCTGGGATGCTAATGAATGTGAGATCCACATATGATCAGCTGAAAGACATATTTAGTGATCTATCGAGCATGAGTCAAAGAGTTGAGTCATATGCTAGGGTACTTAGCAGATCGAACATTAGCTAGGGCAACTGTCAGCATCCATGAGCCCTAGGCAAAAGGGTAGACTACCTAGCAACATAGTCCAGAATCCAAAGAATCATGGTCACTGCAAGGCTGTGATGACTAGGAGTGGAAAGACCACGGTTGATCCCCCTCTGCCGGCTGTAGTTGGAAGAAAGAAAGAAAGAATGATCGATGATGAGGAAGATGTTACTGAGAATAAGCATAATGAGAATGCTGAGTTGACTAAGGCTCCAGTTGTTGGAAAGGGGACTGAAGCTGAACAAGGAGAGAAGAAATGAGCCAAACAAACTTACAAGGCTATTCTATGACCACCGCCACCATTCCCTCAAAGAATGAAAAAGAAGGCAAAGAATGGTAAGTTTCAGAAATTCCTGTCAATGCTAAAATAGTTATCTGTAAACATATCATTGGTGTAGGCATTGGAACAGATGTTGGGATATGCCAAGTTTATGAAAGACCTTGTTACGAAGAATAGCTCTGTGAAATATGAGCCTGTGGATAATGTGCATCATTATGGCACTATAGCCTCACGGGTCCTTGCCCAGAAGAAGGATGATCTAGGTTCCTTCACTATCCATGTATAACTGGTGATGTTGAGTGCGAGGGCACTCTGCGATTTGGGAGTAAGCAACAATCTAATGTCGTTAGTTGTGTTTAAGGAGCTGGGCTTGGGAGCCCCCACACCGACTACTATGTGGCTATTGATGGCCGATCGAACTATGAAGAAGCATATAGGGATCCTGTTCGATGTGCTTATTAAAGTGGATAGATTCATATTCCTAGCAGACTTCGTGATTCTTGATTGCGAGGTTAATTTTGAGGTCCCCATCATTTTGGGGCAACCATTCATTGACACTGGGAGAGCTTTAGTAGAAGTGGAGGCTAGCTAGTTGAAATTCAGACTCAATAATGAAGAGGTCACCTTCAATGTCTGCCAGTCAATGAAGCAACCAAAGGAGTACATAGTTGTCTCAACAATAGAGGATGAGTCCGAGTTCCTTCACGAAATCTGAGTAGTCAAGAGAGTTGCATCGTGTTGTAATGTTAAATCAGGCGCTTTTTGAGAGGCAACCCATGTGGTGGTTTGGTGAATTATGAATACCTGAACCACCTGCGTCGTGCTGTGACATTAAATCAATCGCTTCTTGGGAGCAAGCCCAAGTTGATTGACTTATGTGTGTTTAGTGTGTAGGAGAAATAAAAATAGGTGACAGAAGAATTGTTGAATAGTCAGGTGCTACGGTTCTCAATACGACTCGTAAGAGGATTGTACGAGCAGTAGTATGAGTCGTGGTGAGAAGCAAAGATGTGTTTTAGTGCATAAGTCAAGGGTAAAATTGGTCATACAACTCATAACTTCATTGTACGTGTTGTAGTACTCAATGTGGTTATGAACTATGCAAGGCATGGACCTCAAAGTAAGAGAGACCTACGAGCTAGAGTACGAGTTGTACCCACATAGTACGAGTCATAAGATGTACTCATAGGACCACAGATAAGTTTCTCAACCTCTCTTTTATGAGTCTAAGGGACGAGTGTAGGGCCTTCCTACGACTCGTGGTACAAGTTATGACAAGTCAAAAAGTTTAAAATCACCCGACTCGGCCTAAAATTTTCAAATTTTCTCGATGACATATTTAAACTTCAAACAAACCATGCCCTCCTCCCACACACTCCAAAACAAACTCTCGACTAGAACTCATGACTCCCTCACACCCATAACTCAGAATCAAGGTCGATTTAGCAAGTTCTTTTCTTAGATAACATTTTGAATCCCAATTCCAACCCTTGTTTCTGATTTCCAATCGAAGTAAGAGGCATTCACGTAAGTGTTATTGGTTGAATTTGATAATAATGACTTGTTGTGCTTGAAGCAAACCTGCTTAATCCCTGAGAGTCCTCTCAATGCTTGAAAAATTTAAGAAGGACAATGACCAGGGATGTGAACAAGTTAGTGTGCAACTAGGTAGGGATTTAACTTGTAAAAATCGCACAATGAATTGTTAGCCTTGAGTTACGGGTTGTGATTAAAAATGGGAGGAACAGGTAACTGTAAAACATGATAAATGCATGCCTGGACTTGGGAATTCTGAGTACCCAACACAAAATCAAAATCTCCTGCAAACTAAATCAAAAATAAGGCAAGGACAGGCTTGACAATCCTTCCTACAACTCATAGGATGGCTCGTTGGGACTGTCCCAAGACAAATTTGTAAAAATCACGAGGTACAAATCCTGTATGGCTCATGGTATCCTGCTATGTGTCATACCTGGTAATCATACCAAGAATCTGAAAAGGGTTATGTCCAAAAGTGACAGTATGATCCTTCCTACGACTAGTGGAATCGACTTACGGGTTGTACCATGAGTCGTGAAAAAATACAGAACATTTGTTTTCAAGGGGCATTCTCATACGACTAGTGGTACAGACTGTACCTTCATGGTATAAGTCATACCTCAGAGGCTTAATATTGACCTGAGATATTATGAGTCTTAGTATGAATCATACCTCCAAGGTACGACGTATACTGTAGACCCGTGATATATTACGGAGGACTTTTTTCTTGCTTTTTTTTTTCTCAGGTTTGGAATTCTAACCCTTTTTCTCCATAGGTACAATGATGCAGAAACAAAAAGCCTCCAAGGCAACTACTCGAAGGGCATTGATTGATGAAACCTCCGAATTCGAACAAGTTGGCAACACCCTTAGTGGTTCAATGGAGAAATATTAGGTCGAGACATCTGATACTGACGGAACCCGAACCACTAGGGAAAAGGCTAAAGCCCAGGATTTGGCAACCACTACCACATCTACTGGTGCTCCTTAGTCTGAGGAGAGAGCGGAGGAAAGAGCCCAAGAGTTCGAAAGTAGCTCTAATGAAGAAGAGGGGTCCCAGGAGGCCCAATCCGGCAATGCAGACAATGAGTCTGGATCAGAGAAGGAGGTACTCAATGCTGAGCAGGAGCAGACTCCACCTAAGGAGAACCGCACCATTCAGTGGAGAGTACCAAGAGCCTAGGAAATATACGAACAGGGCATTGCTCTCATCGCCAAGAACAAACTTAGGTGGAGCATTCAAGAAGAGCCGCGGATCCTCACCAATTCAACTGAACGAGGTGGAGGAGATGAAGTGAATATGTAGCTTCTATGGATTCGAATGGATGGCTAGAGCCCTAGATCGATATACTTCAGAAATCATCTGGGAGTTTTATGCCAATTATTTGGCAACCATGGAGTAGAAAGTGAAAGAGGGAAAAAGTTGAAATATCAGCCCAAGCTGGAGAGTGTCATGGTAAGAGACTGAAATATGGATATATCCGAGTGCACTATTGCTCCAGTGTTATATGGGCCCCAATTCATACCACTACATGCTATATTGAAGTATGACTATCAGTGGAGGCCTTGAAACAAATCAAGCAGTTGGGTTTTAATGAGAGGTGGAGCAAGATTCAATGGTTGTACAGAGTTATTGCTAAGGTGAAGAAGAGGCAGAATAGGTCACTAGTGGCAAGCAGGTTACAAAGAACCCTCTAAACTTTATAGCAAAAGCCTGCTAGATGTTAGTGTGCCACCGGTTGGCCCCAACAGTAATTGAAAATACCCTCAGCATAGATATAACAGCTTTGGTGGCATGTATTATGTCCAAATACTCCATTAATATCCTGAGGGACATTGCAGAGGAGATTCGGGATCGGGCTATGGGATTGAGCACTACCATCCCATTCCCGAGTCTCATATTTAGAATACCCCCACTTCACAAGAGCAGGGCAATAAACTGGTTATAGATGCCGGTCATTTAGATATAGCCCCTAACACCTCCACCACACCATCTATGAGACTCCCGAGCAAGACTCCAGCCGGGTACATGCTAGTGCATCAGGAATTTCTCTAGAAGCTGGCCAAGAGACTGACTGTAGCTGAGAAGAAGGTTCAGTCGATGATGGAGAACATCAAGCCTTGGTAAAGGCTAGGATTGAGAAAGCTGCACAGGCCCTACACGCCAAGCTAGATGGTTTTGAGAGTAGATTCAACATGCGTATGGCCGAATAGACTAACATGGGCAGCCTTTGTGAGGAGTTGGGGGCTCTTCGAAGTCAAGTAACCAAGCTGTCATCTCGGCAGCCGACAATCACAGCAGCCCCCGCTCTTTCTAATCTCGACGTTGGTATTAATGAGGAGCTTAATATGGCGGCTTATAAGGAGCCCGCAAGAGCCGACAAGGACAAGGGGAAAAAGAGGGTCTTTGAAGATGTTGGAGACGAGACCCTAAAGAAGAAGAGAAAGAAATAAAAAAGAGAGTGCAAGTGGGAAAGATTGGAGAGTCAGCAGACTCATGACGAGAATCAGTCAGAGCTGCTTGAGAGAGCGAAAGGAGCAGGTAGCTCCACCATGGCCCATTTAGAGCTTACAGGTGGCATGGATCCTTCGGGCGAGCCACATTCAGCCCTGATGATTCCAGAGGTAGTAGAGGCGACTGTTACTACTAAGGGGGCAGCCACTCCCCCTATTGGTAGACCAGTGAGTGCGCAAGCCACTGCTAGCGCCACGATTGTGGTGGAGGTACCACCTCCGTAAAATGAAAAGAGCACATAGTGTGCCGCAGGTATGTTCCCTTCCTTCTACTTTACATTCTATGCTTTAGGAACGAATCATGCTTTTTAAGGGGAGGAGGTGTACTTTATATTTTTGGGATTTTGATTAGTCCGAGGGTTTTTCTTGCTGTGTTTCTTTTCCCTCAGGCATGCTATCTAGTAGAACCGACATATGTAGGATTTTATTTTTGTGATTTTTGTTTAATTAGAAAGTAGCTTAGGAGTACTCAGCCAATAAATTGCACAAGTTTTGAATTTGTAAAGATTGACCCTGTTTTAAAATATTTTGGTTAGCTATGTACTTGTTGATTGGAAAGCAAAATTTCTATGGATCTTTTATGTCATTCAGTGTATTAGCATGAATAGATTTTGTTATCCATGCATAACCTGGACAGGTAGAGTGAATGAAAGACATATACCATGAGTGATTGAGGTCTAATACCTAGTTCAATACAACGTAGAGGATCTAGAACTTGTCTGGTAGGTCTTTACATAGGTTTTAGGATAGTTGGTTAGGAAAGGATCATAGGCCCTTTTTTTAGCCTATTTTTTTGCCAAAATGAACCTACCAAAATGATATGATTCCCTTGGTCCCAATTTTGAGCCTTAAATGAACCATTTTTCTTTGATTAACCAATTAACTGTACCCGTTTTTATAATGAACCTATTTTGGCCCTGGTCCCTCCTTGGACATTGTGAACCTCAACATACGCAAAACGCCTAAGTTGAGGGTAGCTAGAGTAGGGGTGCATAAATATTGGGAAGATGAAAAAGGAAGAGAAAAGAAAAAGATGAAAAATAAGGTGTGGTGTGACAAAAGACAAAATAAAAATTGAAAAAAGAAAATACAAAAAGAGAAAGATACATAAAATTCATGGAAATACACCACACTCATACAAGTGCATAAAATATGGTGAAAAGGGAGGAAAAAAGTGGAAAAAGTGAAAAGGGTTAAAAAGTGAAAAAATGGAGCCACATGTATGTAGTGCCATGGTGGGGTTTAGCCACTAAAAAGATTTCGTATCTACCATACCCAGCCTGAAAACCTACATTATAAGTCGATTCAAGTCCTATAGTGATCCTAGCCTGACCATCTAACAAACCGAAGTAGAGAAAATAAGGGTAAGCCTATGATATCTGATATGCAATATTTGGAACTTCTTTGTGAGAGAGAGTATTATTTGTTCTATCCCACGTTGCATATTTTACTATATTTGTGAGTGGGAGACTTCATTTGTTGTGAGGGTATATGGTTTGTGTTTAATTCTATCAGTTGTGTGTGTGAAAAGCATTGGTGATGACTTGAGTAGTTGTTAATAGGTAGATGACATATCTTGATACCTGTTTATCATGTTTTTTGGTTGCTTTATGTGCATGTGCTGATTTGATTCACAGGGAAAAGGGTCAAAAGCTATTTGAGTTAGGGTGAAAATTTTGATTAATCATTGGTTGTAGTATCTTAGGTTTATTTTCTAGTTAAGCATCATTTTTATTTTTATTTTTTTGTTTTTTTTGCCTAAGGACATATAAAAGTATTAAGTTGAGGGTGTTGATGTGTTGTGGGTTCACAACACTTTCAAAGCTTAAAACTAAGAAAATAGCATGGACTTAGGTATGTTTATATGGATATGAGGTACTTTTACTTTGATTTTAGGGAAAATAGGTGCTGGAGAAAAAATGTGCAAAAAAGGCATGAAAATGCAGAAAATTAGCCAAGTACAAGTATCAGTATGAGGAATACATCAATTGTACGAGAAGTACTGATAGTCGTGGTGAATATCAGAAGGCTGGATTAAAAGGAAGGCAATGTATGACTCTCAGTACAAGACATACCAAGATGGTACGAGTCGTAACTGGAGTCATGGAAATCATCAGAGAAATTTGCACAAGGGCAGTCTCTTGGTATGGGCGGAACCCATAGACTGTAGCAACCATATACGACCCCTACCATGAGGTGTGGTGAGCTTTAGGTGATTCTTCAAGACTTGGCAGAACTTCAGATACAACAAGAAGTATGAGTTGTAAGAGGAAGGTAGGAGGCGTACCACAACACTCATGGAAAACTTTAGAAGATGTCAGAGTTCTATGGGCCAAACCACAGATGCATTGTAAGACTCGTAGGACTGTGGTATGAGTCATACTAGCCTGATAACACTTAGACAAATCTGCAGCAGCCAAGGATGCACGAGAAGTAGGTACAACCCGTACAATCCTATTATGAGTCGTAGCATCAGTCATGATACAAGCCAGCGCCAGATAAGAAAAATTCCCTATTAGCTTAGGAAAAGGTTTCTAATGTATATATAAATACCTTTTATATTTTATTTTAGTAGGAGAGCCAAGAAAGGAAGTAGTAGAGACGTGTGAAGAGTAATACTTGTGAATTTTTGCCAAGATTTGAAGAGCAAGTCTTAGGATCAACACTTGATTTCATCCATTATTCTTGAGATTGTTCTTTGATATTCAAGGCAGGTTTTCATCCAATTATTGTTGTAAGTATTTAACTATGTGTTTTTCTATCAATGCAAAATATAAACTTACAACCATGAGAAGCTAAAACCTCTACAACTAGGGGTTATAGGAACCATGATGGATTAACGAAATAGGGTTACACAAAAGTGATTCAAAACCAGTGTTAAACGTTTGTATTGTATTCTCTTCATCTTTAAATGTTTCTTAATGGTGTACAACGTTAGGACTTGCCCTAACTCTTTACTTTCTTGAACCTAGAGAAGTAGAGATTGAGAAAAGAGAATTACAACAAAGCCTTGGTCTTTACGATCATTATATTAACTTGAGTTGTGGTTGCAGGAGAGTTAAATTTGGAACATATTATTAACAATTAGTTTGAAATCGCTCATGAGACCTGACTCGGTGATTGAGTATTGTCATCCAATAGGGATGAACCAGTCAGTTGGATAAACCCTAGTTATCAATTCTACAAGTTAACATTGAGATTGATCAAGTGTGTACTCCCAAAGTAGTTATGAACCCATGGGGAACACTTACCCTAGTTATTTTTAAATCTTGATAACAACCACAATTACAATTTTGTTTTAATTTTTTTTCTTTGAACCCCCAATTTGGAGATAACTTACCAACAAGTTTAAGTACCAACATTAGTCTAGATTTTACCTTATTCCCTGTTGGTTAGACCCCAACCTCTTTGTTGGGTTCTTTATTGACAACGTCTGCTTCATACTTTTCCAGGTAGTATGAGTTTAAGCATTATCACCCATCATTTCCACCATCGTGACGTTCAGTGATGCATTTCAACCCATTTTTCCAAGGCCAGTGTTGTAATTTTCTAAGTTTATAATCCCTAAGTGATGTTGTTTTGGGGATTCTTAAGGGAGTAATTGAGGGGTTTACTTAGCTTATTCCTCACTCCTCTCATACACAAAGGTTTTGAAAGATCAAGCTCTCAAGAAAGAAAGGATTTCTCAGTTTCTTCTTCTCCAATTTCTATTAGGGCATCAAACCCTAGCAAGAATCTCATCAATCCTAGTAATGTAAGGTTATGAATGGGGGAATAATTCCACTCTCATTCCCTTTTAAATCTCAATCTCATGATCTCTATTCCTCAAATTCTAAATTATGGAGTTCTAGGGTCTAATTCAATTTCATGCAATTATCCATGATATCTCTATGGGTTCAATTCTCTCATGTTTTAATTGATGATTTATGTCTATAAGGGAATATTTAAATCTCAATTTATTTATTAAATCATGATTTCAAGTTTATGAAGGTTATGTCGTATTATGCATGATTTATGAAATTCAAGTTTATGAGCCTATTATTTCAAGTCATGGTGTATTATCCAAAATATGTATGAAAGTTTATGAATCTTAAGCATATGATTTCAAGTTATGATGTTTCATTCAAGCATGTATTATTTTCATAAAATTCAAGTTCAAGTATCATGGCCAACTCTACGATATTTTTTCATGAATATATCACACATGTCAAAAATGATTATGATTTCATGTTTCGGCTAGACCATGCAAATTTAAGTATATTTTCATGATAATTATTATGAGCCATGTACATATTTTTGGGAGTAGTGTCTAGCACCAAGTAGGCTAGGGGTTTAGGAAAACCTTGGGTCTCAGAACTATGTACCATAGGTATATATTCATGTTCAAACCCTATAGGGTCTCATAAGTGATATTACACCTTAATCGTTTCTTGCCTTGGCAAGCCTGAGATGGCTTTACCCACTTGAGCGAGATAGTCAGGGCATCATATAAGCTATATCATAATCGTGTCAGTTACGACGAAGCCTCCCATTGTTCCTCATGTTTTAAGTTACTCATGTTCATGTATTATCATATTATGTTTTATAGCATATTTGACCCATTGATCAGTTTATAAGTTTTCACTTATAATTTCAAGTATGGTACACTATATGTTTTCTATTTCTGAATCATGGGTCATTGTGTTCATCTTTTGATAAATATCTCACGATTATGATTACATTAGGAATATGGCTTTTAGAAGTTGTCCTTACTCTCATGTTCTACCTTGTTTTATATTCATGATTTTAGACTATTGATTTTACCAGCATGTTTTACTCTCTCTACATACTTAGTACATTTCACGTACTGACCGCATACTCTATGTTATATCATCTCATGGTATAGGTTCAATTGATCTAACTCCGTCTCAGTGTTAGCTGGCTCCCACTCTAGCCCAGCATCATCCCCAGTCTTGGTGAGTCTTGATGATCTGAGGACGGCAGTTTGATTCTTGTCTCTTTTGGTTACGTCTTTTAGTTTCATACTTAGCGGTCTAGTTGGGAGTATTCTCCCATCAACTCATCCTGTGTTTAGAGGCTTTTTAGACAACTATTATATATAGATCAGTGTAGTTAACTTGTGTTTATGCTTATGTCTTTATGTTATGCAGACATCCTGTTATATTATGTTCAGGTTCTATTTTCATTAAGTGATCCTGTTATTCATGCTATGTATGTTCCATAGGTTTGCTTGGAGCCATTCGTGATTCTAGGTCCCGTGTCTCAATCCAAAGTCCACGCTCGGGCCGTAACAAACTTGTTATCAGAGCATTAGGTTTAGGTGTCTTAGGATATCTGAAAGCCACGTTAAATAGATTCTTTCCATAGGTGTGAAGCGCACCATACTTGGGGAAGAGGCTACGAGACGTTTTAGGAAACTTCCCTTCTTCATGATCTATGTCAAGCGATGAGCTATCCTATTTCTCTAACTTGTTCTATGTGCGTTTGCAGTAACATGCCTCCCTGCTAAGTCAATGGAAGAAGAAATGGAAATGGGAATGGCAATGGAGATGGAAATTAGCCAGCCCTACTAGCTCTAGCTGATCCTAATATTGGGCATATTCTTATGCCTATTTGCCATGTTTTTACCGATATTTTGCTATGTTTTGAGTTCATAATATTTATGAAATGGATGAATTAATGTTTTCATATGTCTTGTGAGCTAAAAAATGTTTCAAGATGTTTTGAGCAGGAAACCAAATAAAAAGGACCTAAAATTGACTCAAGGTGTGACGAAAGAAGAGTTCACGAAAGTCAGCCTGGGGCTATAGCTGGTGTGGTGCGCCACCCTCAGAACTTCAGAGAAATATGCACCAAAGTTGGTGCTATGGATGGCATGGGATTCCAGGTCCCAGAATTCGAGGATTAGAATTTGACTAACACCTTGGCAAGATGAGAGGTGTGGAGCCCCAGAAGCATCCCAAACTTAGGAAATTTTCCCAATATTCTGGTGCTATGGATGGACTGGGGTGCCAGAAGGGTTCTAAAGCTCAAAAAATTTGACTAACACTTTGGTGTTATGGATGGAGTGGGTTGCCATAGACGTTCACAAGTGCAGAAATTTGGCTAACACCTTGATGCTATGGCTGTAGTGGGGCAGCCAGAGCTAAACTTCAGAGAAAAATTGAGCCAAACTTGGGGCTACGGAGGGCGCAGCACACCAGACCCTATCTTGGATGGATTTCACTGATTTTTAAAGCCAATTACTTAAGGGAAAAAGGGTCATTTGAGGGCTCACCTATTAATATACCATCTAGGTTGTTTATCAACTATCTTACATCATTTTATTTGATCGTAGAAAGGTTGTCATGCAGATTTTAGAGGAGAGACAAGTTCCTACTTAGGTTTCTTCTTTTCTTTATCATTTTACTTTGAGTGTTGATGATTTTTATGTTTTTTTCCACGTGAATATGAGTTGCTAAACGCCCATTCTAGGGTTTTTTCCATACTTGATGGTTGAAGTTTGATAGACTGATTATTGCTAGTTTCGATTCTTCATTAAAGGTTGTTTATATTTACTTATTTTAATTGCTTATTCACTAGAATGATCACCTAGTGAATAAATCTATTAGTTTTCAGTTGAACTCGGGAGAGGGAACTGAAAGGGTTAGAAGTAAATGTAAAATAGGAATTCGAAGATCCTTTGGCCCATTGTTTGGAGGTTATAAGTTGATGCTGAGGATAGGGATATACCTTTTAACCTAGTTTAATTGAAATACAAGTAGGCATAACCATCGTTTCATATTTCTCCTATGACCACAGGGATATAGGCGTTAGGGTTCATTAGATAGTTCTTGGATGCTCGGGAGAGTGGAAAGGAATGAGATAGTAACTTGCAACTAGCCACCTTAGGAAGAACTAATCTAACAGAATCACGACTTGAAAACTCAACCTGATGCAAAAGGGTCATTTCCCTAGATTTTCATCATTAGTTGAAGTACAAACAAGTCTTTAACAATCTTAAGTTAATTTTATATTTCAAGTTTTTAGTAGTTTAATTCTCCAAACCATTCCCCAACTATACATGTTCTTGTTAGAATAGAAAAATAAAGAAGTAACCTTAAACGATTTATCTGGCAAGTCGCCAAGGGATTGATAATTGGGACTTCACTATCCTATTTTACTTGGAAACCATGTGCGCTTGGGCGACATCAAGTTTTTGGTGTCGTTGCTGGGGACTTGAATATGGATTAATTATTTTTGGTTAGGATTTTTATTTCACTATTCAAGTAATTGTATTTTTGTAAGTATATTGTATAGATTTTTTTAGTATATTACCACTCTTCTTTACATGACATCTTGATATATAAATTGTTACACCCTATAAATTTCTAGCGTTTTGTTGGCATATTCGCATGTTGGTTGAGAGTTCTAGAATTCCATACGTACGAGGAAAGGGCCCGGGGAAAGGCCGAACGAGTACCAACTTGGGATTTCGCGAGAGGAGGCTGAACCAAGCTGTCCAGAGGGGCAAAATGGCACGGAGCCTGGTCCTCCGCGTTAGCCAACGTGGCACAGAGCTAAAACGGTGCGTCGGCCAACGTGCCACATTGCCTTGCATCCTGCTTCAAGTATATATAGGCCTCACCCTTAGAATCCTTGATAATTTTCATATATATCTCGACCAGCATAGTTAACAGACGAAGGAGAATTATACTTTCCGTCTGATTACGCCGCTAAACGCCATCCAAATTCAAATTACCTTCAGGTATCGAAGTATAAGGCTGCAGGGAGCATTTCTATAGAGTTATTTTCGTGAAATTTGCCCGGCGAATCATCGTCCCGCCAAGCCAAAGTTGTTGAAATTTCTCCAAACTAGTGTCAGTATGATCCCAGGCTCAAAGTAAGTATTTCTCCCTTGTAGACTTTCGAGAAATAACGAGGTTTCGACCGTGTTCTGTTAAGTTGGAATATAGTCAATATTTATATATAAAGTTTTTCCGTTTTTGCTGAATTTAGTGTTAAAACTAGTCCTATCTTTCCAGTAACATGATTTCAGTTGGGAAGAGCTATTGAATACTAATTGGAAATCGCCAGTCGGTAAACAACGAACGAGGTATGTTAAGGCATTTTCTTTCGGCAAGTTAGTTTCTTCAGCATAGTAATCCAGTATGAATCCCATAATGTATGTCAGGAGTATGTTACCATGCTTAGTTCTCGTTGTTAGTTGAGACTTGTTTGGGATGGATTATACCTATATAGCTTCCGTGACCGCCCCAGGTTAATAGCTGTGTCGACTCGCCCGCCAGGGGCGAGGATATGTTGCTCTACAGAGTGGCATGCCATCCGCAAGGGATGAAGATGGGGATCCAGATCCTCATATTTGTCGTTATTTTCCGTGGTTGTCCTTATACACACCCCCACCGAGCATTTTTCCCGGGGTGTAGATATCAGGAGTCCTCCAGACTTAGGGTTCGGCCTAGTTGCAGACCTAGGGGATCGACAGGACGCTTATAGTAGGTAGTTGACTTAGTATGACCTGGATAGGGGTATATAGATTGAGGTGTACTCACTAGGGCTAATGGGGGCCCAAGTTGGTTGTTCTGTGCTGATTGTATCTTCCAGCTTATGGGGGTCAGGTAAGGTTTATGTTGCCTTAGTTACTGATAGTTAAACAGTAGGACGACTCGTTTGTCAGGTATGATCCCTACCCTCCTTATCACAGTTATGTTTAGTCCTGATTTCAATACTTTAGTCATTTTCAGTCCGTTCTCCTTACTTTAATTATTGTCAGTTCTATTTTCTTACTTTCAGTTATTTAAAGTTATTGCTTTACATACTCAGTACCTGTGGTACTGACGCCCTCTTTTGGGGCGCTGCATTACTTGCCTGCAGGTACACATAGACGAGGAGCAGATCCCTCATAGTTCCACTCAGCCGCACAGAGCCATCAGCTCCTTTCTTCTGGAGCTTGTGTGATAGAGGTTTACTTCTTTCTATTTGTACAGTATCGGTAGGTCGGGGCCCTGTCCCGACCATCTTATTACTCCTAGAGGCTTGCAGATTGCATTACTTCCATGTGGTTAGATGATATCGATTGTGTGGGGCCCATATGTGTTTAGACTATGTGTGTGGGCCGTGTTGGGCCTTGTTTAGCTGTTTATCGATGGCCTTGTCGGTCATAGTTCAATTTAGCATCTGATTTTACTTTCCAGTTATAACTAGATATCATGGTGGCCTTGTCAGCCCGCATAGGACCCCCTATGATTGTTTGTCTCTAGTTAGCTATTTATTTTTCACGGGTGGCTATAGGCCTTGTCGGCCGGAGGTTGTATTTACAACCGCTATATAGCCCGTTGTTTTCTTGATTCTAGAGTTAGAGCCAGCCCTGCACCAGAGGTGCTTAGGCTCAGTCAGATCAGTAGTTCAGGTCCTAGTAGGGCACCGGGTGCCAGTCATGCCTCCCATGGTGGGGCTTGACAAAAATGGGTTGAATGATGGGTATTCATATTATAGTAATCCATGTCTAAATTATGGAGGACCCCACTTATGGAAACACTATCATACTTGTGGTGTATGTGGTGGTCTGGATGGCCATTGGAGTAGTTGCCTAAACTTTTATTCCCCTTCCCTAAGCCCCTATTACAATCCTCCTGTTGTTTTTGATGCTTACATGAATAATGAAAATGAGGAACATTATGCTCAAATGAGCAATGTGGAAAACTTATCTTGGAGTATATGGAAGTAATGAGGGAGCAGCTTACTTAACAAGAAAAAGCCTTAAAAGGGATGAGTGCCAAGCTCACAGAGATTATGCATGAGGATGCAACTTGTAATGATTTGTAAGTCACAATCTTAGCCAATACTCAAGAGGAACCTTATGTGGAAGGGAGAATAGAGGTCAGACAAGAGATAGACCAGTTTGGCTCAAGTATCCATAACCTGCAGGGTCTTTTGAATGAAAAAGTTGAGGCATCTAAGGCCCAACTCCAAAGTGTTCTGGATACTAGCTAATGCATGGAAAAAGAAGAGGAATCCCAACCATTAGACTATTCGTTATTGGTTGATGTCATTATTGAGGAGGTGGATAAAAGTGATGATGTAAAGCATAATACAATCATAGAGTTAAGGCGTATGGGTCTTGATTCTAAACACTTTTCAACGTTGTGTTTGGTGCCAACCTAGAAATAGAGCCTTCCAAGCCTGTAGAAAGATGTGTAGATGAGGAACAATGCTCCTATATTTTAAAATTTATTATTCTAAAGAGACATAACGATATCCCTCACTTAAGGGACAAGAAGCGCAAGATGCAACATTTATTACTTGGTCCCTTCATGTTTACACCATCACCCCTTGAGCATAATAGAAAATTGGAAAAGAAATTAGGGGTGAAATTCATAAGCTCATAATGGAAGAAAAAGTGGTGAAACTTGATGACGTCGTGTCACGATGTTAAATCAGGCGCTTGTTAGGAGGCAACCCAATTTGTAATAGTATAGTTTTTCTTATTTTTGTATAGTTTCATTTTTTTGTTGTTTTTCTTTTGCAGTGAAGGGGAAGTCTGAGTACCCAGAATCAAAGCTAAGAAGCATGTTCTGATCTTAAGTGTGGGGTCATGTGCCTCGTAAATCCAAGAAACCTGCTTCTAGATAGGCCCTACGGGGCCTAGGGAGTAATTTCTCACTCTCATCCGATCTTTAATTTAAGATGCTCCAAGGACAGAGCATGAATTCAAGTGTGGGGTGAGGGGATCTCTTCCGAAATTTTGAGGTTAAGGGTGAGCATACCATCAAGTTCTTATTTGAAATTTTTTGAAAATTGCATGTCTGTCTTTACGGCCTCATTTCTTTTTCGAAGGGAAGACCTTTGAATCGGGTAATTTTTTTCATCTGTAGGAGTCGTTGTAGTCATAAAGTAGTGACCCTTCCCTATCATAGATGGATTATGATCGTCTTAAGGGAAATTAGTCACATTTTTTTTTATTTTTAGGATTGAATCAGACATTAATCACTTGTGTGCTCTTTCACATTTCACTTAGGCTCTAAGCTAGAGTCAATGAAGTGGTCATCTTAAGTGAGAATCCCATGAGAGACACACATAGTTCTTTGACTCTACTCGAGACAGTTGTTGGGCTTAATAATGAAAAACTTCATTCAATGTGATTGTATGAATGTGTAGCTATAGGAAACCAATTAGAGTCTTAATGCAATGTGAGGTGAGATAAATTATTTTATTTTGTACATGTTGTTACATCTAGAACTTGCCTTAGTATATGTTAGATAGATAGTATTTAAAGATTTAAGAGATTATTAAGGCATTTCTTTGAAAAATCCACGTTTCCCATGTTGTTTTACCTTCCTGAACTTTTTTCCTAAGTTAACTCACTTGAGCCATAAGCCTTTCTTTTTCTTAGCCACAAAAGTAGCCTATTCCCTTTTGTTGTGTCACCTCCAGAATTGTTGATCCAAAGTATTCTTGGAACTTTGAGACTTGAAAGTGAAGGTCCACCAAAGTATAAATGACGAGGGAAAGGAAAGAATGAAAATTATGGGGAAAATAAGAAGAGAAAGTAGGAAGAAGGGGTACCCAAAATATGTTGTTTAGTTGCTGCTAGGATAGTGAAAGAAATAGTTTTAATAGGGAATATCCTTGTTGATTCTATAATAGAAACTAGTAGTCAAGTAGTGAATAAAAGGACATACAAGAAAAGAAAAGCGTGAGTAGAGTGAAGGGTGAACAATAAGGAAAAATTGGTGGACTTGAAAAATGAAAAAATGTCTTGAAAGTTCTTAGAATTGGTAGTCACTATCAAAGAAAGATCATTCTTATCTGTCCCTTAGCCGACATTACAACCAAGAAAAGTCCTTATGATCTTAATTTCCTGAAGTAACTAATTAGTCTAAGTGTACATAAAGGGAAAGCTTATGGTATGCTACATATGTGTGATACACCATTTATGAGTGTGAGTGTGCCTTACTTATTATGTTTCATGCTTTTCATTGATAATTGATAGAGGAACATCAATAAAAGTGAGGGGCATAAGATGTCTAAGTCGGTCTACTATGTGTTGCATGTTTCGTATTTAACCATGTTGGCCCTGTTTTGAAAAGATGAGTCGGTTATAGGTAGTGTTGAATGTGAAAATTTTGCATGTCCTTTAGTGAATTGCTATAAGTTGATGAACCACTTAATCATATGCTCTTTTCTAGTTGTTTAAGTTTGAATTGATGGAGGTGACAATTGGTGAAAAAATATGAGTTTGTGCACATGTTGAGGATTGTTGAAGGACGAACAACGGTTTAAGTGTAGGGTGGTAATATTAGGTATATTCTTATGCCCATTTGACATGTTTTAACCCATATTTTTCCATGTTTTGAGTTCATAATCCTTATGAAATGCTGAATTCATGTTTTCATATTTCTTGTGAGCTAATAAATGTTTCTAGATATTTTGAGTAGGAAATTAAGGAAAAGGACCCAAAATTTACTCAAGGTGTAAAGAAAAAGGAGTCACGAAAGTCGCCTGGGGCTATAGATGGCATTGCGCGCCACCCCCTGAACTTCAGAGAAATATGCACCAAAGTTGGTGCTATGGATGGCGTGGTGTGTCAGGTCCCGGACTTCGGGGATGATAATTTGACTGACACCTTGTGAGATGAGAGGCGTGGAGCCCCAGAAGCATCCAATATTTAGGAATTTTTCCCAATATTCTAGTGTTGTGGATAGAGTGGGGCGCCAGAAGGGTTATAAAGCTTAGAAATTTGACTAACACTCTAGTGCTATGAATTGGTAGGGCACCAGAGGTGTTCAAAAGTGCAAAAAATTGACTAACACCTTGTTGTTATGGCTAGAGTGGGGGCGCCTAGAGCTAAACTTCAGAGGAATATTGAGGCAAACTTGGGACTATGGAGGGTGCGTCATGCCAGACCCTATCCTAGATGGATTTTTATGATTTTAAAGCCAATTACTTAAGGGAAAAAGTGTCATTTGATGACTCACCTATAAATATAACATATAGGTCATTTGTTAGCTATCTTACGTTATTTTGTTTGATCGTTGGAAGGTTGTAACGCTGCTTTTGGCGAAGAGACAAGTTCCTTCTTAGGTTTCTTTTTTTCTTTATCTTATTTTGAATGATGATGATTTCTATGTTTTTCCGTGTGAACATGAGCGGCTAAATGCCCATTCTAGGGTTTTGGCCATACTTGATGGTTGAAGTTTGATAGACTCATTATTGCTAGTGTTAATTCTTCATTAAAGGTTGTTTATATTTACTTATTTTAATTTCTTATTCGCTAGACTAATCACCTTGTGAATAAATCTGTTGGCTTTTAGTTGAACTCGGGAGAGGGAACTGAAAAGGTTAAAAGTAAATGTAAAATTGGAATTCAAAGATCCTTTTGCCCATTGGTTGGAGGATATAAGTTGTTGTTAAGGATAGGGATATACCCTTCAACCCTATTTAGTTTAAATACAAGTAGGAATAATCATTGTTTTATATTTAGCACGCAACCATAGGGATATACGCTTTAGGGTTCATGAGATAGTTCTTGGATGCTTGGGAGAGTGGCAAAAAATGGGATAGTAACTTGAAACTAGCAACCTTAGGAATTATTACTCTAGCATAATCACGTTTTGAAAACTCAAGCTAATGTGAAAGCGCCATTTCCCTAGACTTTCATCATCATTTGAAATACAAACAAGTTTGCAACAATCTTTAGTTAATTTTGAATTTCAATTTTTTAGTAGTTTAATTCTCCAAATCATTCCCCCAATTATATCAGTTTTTGTTAGAGTAGTGAAATAAAGAAGTAAACTTAAACGACTTATCTAACAAGTCTCTAAAGGATTGATAATCTAGACTTCACCGTCCTATATTACATGACGACCACGTGTGCTTACGTGCGCTTTGGTGACATTAAATCCCTTGTCAGAGCAAGTTACTCATGCTGAGTTCAGGGCTGCATTTAGATGATAGCATAGGCCATAACTGCTCAAGTGAACTAATAGGTTGTGGCTCATGTGAACCAAAATGGAAATGTGGCGGCAGCTAGGGTGCGAGACTTTATCAGAATGAAACCACCTGAGTTTCATGGGTCTAAAATGGATGAGGACCAATAGGAGTTTATTGAGGAGGTTCAGAAGATTATCCAGGTAATGGGTGTTTTAGGATAGGATGGTGCAGACTTGGGTTCGTATCAGCTCAAGGGGGTTCCTCATATATGGTTTGGATAGTGGAAGGAGAGAAGGGGTGTTGGTGCAGTCCCTATTAGATGGGATAATTTTGTTAGGGCTTTCATGGACAGGTTCTTCCCACAAGAGTTGAGGGAAGCAAAGGTAGCCGAGTTCATCAATCTAAAGCAGAATGATATGACTGTTGAGAAGTGCCCTGAAGTTTACCAAGCTGTCCAAGTATGCTCTGGAGATGGTTGTTGATCCGAGGGCTCGTATGAGCAAATGTGTGAATGGAGTGGCAGATTCAATTGTCAAGGAGTGCAAGACCACCATGCTAATTAATGACCTAGATATCTCTCGACTTAGAAGATAGAGTAAAAGTAGATAAAGGAAAAGGAGAGAGAGGCCAGGAGGGCCAAGACAAGGAGCTATAGGTAGTTTCAACTGAGATCTGGTGATGGACATCACCCTTAGTCCCACCAGAGGTCTTCAACCCCAGCTCCATCATCATCTAGTGTTATATCCATAGCTCGAGGAGATTAAAGAGGTAGATTATAAGGCTCTAGGGGTTAGAGGAGCATGACAGTAGAGTGCACTTTCTTAGTTTGCAGGAAACATGGTAAGAACCACCCAGGAGAGTGTTTGGTTGGCTTTGATGTTTTCTTCGGGTGTGGGAAGCCCAGAAACATATAGAAGGATTGTTCTTTAGCTAGGCAAGGTGATGGTAGAGTCATGCCCCAGCCACCGCATCAGCAACTCCAGCAGCTCACCTATCTCAGCAGGATGCCTCTTCTAGTGTAGCGAGAAGACAGCGTCATAACAGGTTCTATGCACTTTCATCTCATCAAGAGCAGGAGGCTCACCTGATGTGGTCACTGGTATGTTACAAGTATTCCATCTTGATGTTTATGCATTGTTAGATCTAAGGGCTACATTATCTTTCTTGACTCTTTATGTTTTTGTTAGTTTTAGAGTCTGTCCCAAAATTATGTCAGAACCCTTCTCAATCTCTATTCCTGTTGGTGAGTCAGTTTTAGTTCAATGGTTATACAAGAATTGCCCTGCTACAATTCTTCAAAAAGTCACTTTAGTTGATTTAGTAGAGTTAGATATGACCGATTTTGATGTTATCTTTGGTATGGATTGGTTGCATTCTTGTTATGCTTTAGTGAATTATAGAACTCATACAGTAAAGTTTCGATTTCTTGGTGAACTAGTCCTAGAGTGGAATGGCAGTTCAGTTGTGCCTGCAAGTCACTTTGTTTCCTACCTTAAGGCTAGAAAGATGATCTCCAAGGGTTGTGTATGCTGTTCGCGCTCTGCTGCTCGGTATATATTATACACCGACACGCAAGTGTACGTGGTCAAACAAGTAATAAAGTGGCTAAGTAGCCAAGTATCGATCCAAGGAGGCTGCTCTAGATATGCAAAACTGCCTAGTTTACTATATCTCTATTCTATTTCTAACTATGTTAACAACAATCCAACCAAGATTTGAGTAAGTTTTGTTTCTAAACTAATTATCTACTAAAATTAATAACTACTATTTACGTTGAGTTTAGACAATGGATATGCACATGCCAAGGTTAAGAACGAGTAATGAACTTGATAATCATGATAATTTGGTCATCTTCTTCTTCATATTGCTAGCCAAGAACGTTTGCCTAGAAATTAAAACTTCCGTATTCAATTTCACTTTAGCTTCATAAACCATTCGTCTACATTTCTGTGATCAAATGCAATTTATGACCTAACACTACAATTCCGGTTCCTAAATTGACTAATACGGCTTTCAAGTATATTTCTATCAAGAAAGCACATCAAAACCCAATTTTCCCAAATCAAGTTAAGAACAATACCCTATTAATTCACAACTTTCCAATTTCATGCTCTCTCGAGTGAAATTGGACTTTTTAGATATACATTAATGGTGGATAATCAAGAATGTAATAAGCACAAGAATTAATAGAACAACATGCACGAAGAAGAAGAAACCATATCAATTATTACCAACATTCATTTCACAAGTTCAAAACCTCAGCAAGAGAGGAATTAGCCACTCATTCTTGGATTAATCATCCTAGAATGAGTGTGAATGATGCATACAATTGAAGGAAAAGAAGAAGGGAAGAGAAGAAAACTCTTATCTTTTCTATTCTTCAACTGCCACAAAACCACGTTCCTGCTCCCACTTCTGAACTCTGGCTAAAAAACTAAAACCAAAAAAACTCTCTTTAAAAATAACCTAAGTGTGCTATTTATACTAGTGGGAAATTTTTCCCGAAATAACAAGCAACGTGTCACGGAGGCCAACACGGAGCACTGCCTCCGTGACACGGCATGGACGCGGACCCTCTCTGGAAATTGCATGGTCCGGATAATTAACCTCAACGTGGCACGGAGGCCATCGCGGAGGCCTGTCTCCGTGCCACGGAGCTGATGCGCAGGCACACTGGAAATTGCCACTTTTATTTCTGCCCAGGCAGTGTGCTACAGCGATGGCAGCGTGGCACGGCACCATCGCGGAGCCACTGCAAAATATGCCATCCGAGGTCTTTTCCACGCTCGCATCCAAGTCCAACTCCGACATAGTTCCATCACACATTTTAGTTCTTAAAAATCACATTATCCTGCAAAACAAATGCTAATCATGTTGGTTAGTATAAATTCGCATTTTATTACCAAATACATGATATTATATACACATTGCACAACAAACAAGGTAAAAATGATACGTTTGAGTATCACTTGGGCATATAAATCTTCCCAAGATCACTTACCCCACACTTAAATCCTTGTTCGTCCTCGAACAACACATACACAAATCATGCACATCACATCTCAACCTTTGTCACTATGGTGCAACCATTTACGTTACGGTCATACCGATTATTTGATTTTTGCAAATCATCAAGAAAACATGCTTGGTCGTACAAGACAATGACCTTAATACATCGAGGCTTCCTAGACTTTTAAGAATTGATTCTTGATATCGGCAAACTCATGCAAATCAACTAATCAAGAAATCCGACACGAAAATCAATCTTTCATCAAGCATGTACCCTCACAACTCGAGAGAAACTTCCCCTTTTATGCTCGTGCAGCACACAAACATGCACGTAGGGGCATATAGAAATTAATTTCACTCTCTCTCCCAAAAGAATTCACATGCATCATGTCATGACCCATAGGCTTGCCCTTAGTGTATTACTCCACTAATATAAAGAAATGCAGTGTAGGATCAAATAGGACTTTTAATGGGTTGTAACTGGGCTATGGATCTAGTATATATATATTGGATTAGCCAATAATAGTTGCTATCATCCTTAAGCGCCTTTTCAACTCATTCCCATCGACTCATGGACATTGTTCCTCTCTTTTCTCTTTTTCTCCCATTCATGCTGGTTTACTTTCATACAGCCCATTTCATCAGGCACACTTGACCCCAAACGGAAGGTTTTCATGTACCCTGAATTTCATTTAATTACAACTAGTGCCTCTTCAACACCATCTTTTCTTTCCTCACTTTGCTTTTCTTTTCTTTTCACTCTTTTCACTCTTTAACACTTTGGGAAACAATTTTTTTGTTCTTTGTAAGTGCTTAAGCGCTTCTTATAGACTTTAAGGCTAATGAAAAGAAGGAATAAAGCTTAGTTCATACAATTCTGGACAAAAGAAAGAAATCGGCTAAAGGCTCAACGGGCTGACTAGGGTGTACAACATATAAAAAGGTAGAACTTGACAAGAAAAAAAAATGGAAACTAACGGTTAAAACAAAGAAATGCCTACATCCTTTCCGACACTACACCTCCTTCATTTCACTTTGTATACACGCCAGGCAAGTTCTCGACAATTCACAATGACATGGAATAGCAAAACCTCACTCACACTTCATGCACATGCTCGAATCAAGATGCATTCACAGACTCTTTAATTAGTCAAGAACATAAATTCAAGATTAAGCCTCAATCATAATGAACCAAATTCTATAGCCTAGGTAACTCAACATATTTACACAATTACATGCTTTCAAACGAAACACTTTCGCATTTCGAACATCAATTACACACGCAACAAAATTTTAGCAACCATAAGCAATTACAGTTTATTGATGCAATCCACCAAAGAAACTAAAAACAAATCATCTACTCCTATCGACTAAATTTCCCTTAAGACGGTCGTCATCCATCCATCATAGGTAATGTTCACTAACTATGACATCGGTTCAATGGGACTATTCTCGGTAAAAGAACCGAAAACAAACTCTGAGAAACCCAAAAATAAAACTTCAAAATTTTTGCAACACATCGATCATTTCGATGAAAAAAATATTTACAAAATATGTTTATAAGTGCAACATCCTTTCGCAAATATTTTGAAAAATATCGATCATATCGATAGAGAAAAAAATATTTACAAAATTTACAAAATATTTACAAAGGCAACCATAACTTTTTAAAGACACACATCATTAGCCACAAACAAATATATACACATTATTCACAAATCAGTTCACAACAACAGGGAAAGCACAGACATACACAAACGTCAAGGAAGAATATACAGCAGATTTAGAGCCTATGACCCAGCACCTAACTACTCCCCACCCCACACTTAGATCGAACACTGTCCTCAGTGTTCACAAAAATACAAAGCACAAAATTTTGGGTGGTGAAACTCCCTGCTCAGTCAAAATATTCGACTTCCTCATCCGATGCTGCGGCCTCGTCGCCCATATCTGAATCAGCTCCTTCGCCGTCATCGGACTCCACATCAGAGTCCTCAATACGTGTCTCCTCATCAGTAGAGACGTCGTCGTCAGTCGGCTCCACAAAGGCTGGCCCCACCTTGCATAAAGCTCTGGCGTTCTCGCCAAAAGGGTAGTCCAGCTCCAGCTGCCATAATTCATCCTCGGTGGCTGGTCTCCCACCTATCCGTAGCTGCAGCATCTGCATACCAAACATACGGGCCATATACTGGTCGTCACGAGCATGTCGCTCGCCCAGAGTCAGCACAGGTCCGTGTGTAGTGTCGGGGGCCTTGGTCTTTGTCACATCAAGGGCCCGCCGCTCCAACTGCGGAATGTAATCCAAGGCTTCTTCCTCAACGTCGAGGCCTCGGAGGAAGGTGGTGATGAGTCCGCCAAACCCGTATCTGTGGCCCTGGTGTAGTCTGGCTCTTTTCATGGCGGATATTATAACCGCCCCCACATTAATCTCAAGCCCTTTCATAAGGGCATACACAAGCCAGACACGGTCCCGGGTCACGTCTGTCATATGTACTCCCGGGATCAAACACGAACATATAATTTTTAGCCAGATTCTGGCCTCCCTGTTCATCTGCGAATAAGGCAGAGTCTGGTGGTAACCCCTCTCTTTGTGTCTACTCCATCGGGCTGTGGATCGAGCCCCACACAACGTACGTCTGATGTCGGCGTACGGTGGGGTGATGTTGAGCTGGCGGAGAACGTGGGCGTCTGTGTCCCGCGCTCCAACGATGGCATTCAGCTGCTGGGGTTCCAGAGTGACAATCTGCCCTCTAATTTTAATAGTGTGGCTTCTGATGGCCGGGTTCCAGTTGGCATAAAATTCTCGGACCAAGTGAAGGTTGCACTCCGTGGGCTCCTGAAAAATAAAGCTGAGCCCAGCTGCTTCAATCCTCTGTACAATGCGAGGGAACTCCTGTGCAAGTGGTTCCCTTGCAATATGTTCCTCCGGGAAGTACTTGTTCTCCTTATGCTTTGCGTACCACTTCTTCCCTTCATCGGTAACCCATCGTGTTCCGTATCGGCGGTGTTGACCCCGTGGAACAGCAGGTGCAGCTGGGACAGCAGTGCCCAGTCTCATTCTCTTTCTGCCGGTGCGTGAGGTTGAAGCACCCTTGCCTTTATCTTGTCGGCTGGCCATTGTACCTGTCAATTTACACAGACAAGCACAACGTTAAGCTAAAAACTTGTTAGTTTTGGCTAAGGTCGGGTTAAACAAAATTTACCCCACACTTAGTCTTTAACAATATTTACAACATGTTAGCAAGGATAGATCTATTTACACCCCAAACACAATCACTATAAACATATTGCTTAGTGCGTTCACAAAAATTCGACAGCATAACGGCTAGCGAACTACTCAGACTTCATACAGCTAACCCAATCCTACCATCGACAGCTATTCACCCATGTCACTTAGCAACAATAACAACAACCAAATAGAAACAACAATACAAACATTTTATATACACTAATCTAAGCAATTCAACCAATTCACATATTACGCAATGTCCCACTAAAAATCGAGAATTAGTCGTCTTTCACCAATTATACAATATTTACCACGACTTATCTCAAATAATAAACACACCCCGGCATTAATTTCGTCAAACTATCAAGTTACCCAAGTTAAAATTCAACAACCCCAAGCCCTAGAACTCAATTCGACAATAAACAATGAATTATTCAATCAATCGATAAGTTCACCCGTCAACTACAACAATCCGAACACAATCAATCGCAAAATAATTCACGTCATGTTTAATTTCTACCTAGGGTGATATATCTCACCTCACATGCTCAAAATTGACAAAAATCGCCAAAAATTTGAGATAGACGATGAAAACATACCTTGGAATTGAAGAATCGATAAAGACTTGACGTTTTCCTTGCCTCTTAACGTGGCACGGAGCTTGGGGGTAGGGGAATGGGTGTTTGGTCGCGGAGGGAAGAGGGAATGGGGAAAATAGGGGCGAAATCGGGGGTTTTTATTAAGAAAACACGCGGGTCACCCAGAAACCCGGTGTGACCCGGCACTGGGATAAGGGCAACGTGTCACGGAGGGTAACGCGGAGGCCCTCCTCCGTGACACGGAGCCAACGCGTTGGCTTACTGGAATTTTAAAAAATTCCAGATTTGCCTTCAACGTGTCACGGAGGCCAACGCGGAGCATTGCCTCCGTGACACGGCGCCAACGCGCCAGTGCTCTGTTTCACTATCAAATTTTATTTTTCATATCTCGCCTCGTTTTCTCGATTCCACGTATTTTTCCTCCGGTATACCTGAAAATCACCTCACTAAACAAAAATTGGTTAAATGACTAGATTCCATACTAAAGGAATAAAAATTACTAATTAAAATGCACATTTAAACCTAGTCAAGAAAAAGAAGAGAAAATAAAATAAAAGAAAAACTTTACACTAAGGAAAAAGAAAGAAAAATATTTTTCACGGGTTGCCTCCCGTGCAGCGCCTGGTTTAACGTCGCGGCTCGACAGCCTTTACGCTCAATTTTCTACTAGGGAGATGGACGATTTGACTTGATCATGATCATCTCCCCAGTAGTTCTCAACCTTGTCTGGTGGCCTACCTAGTAACTCTCGGGAATCACTCAATCCATTTGCATTCCCATGATCAATCACGTTGATCACCGAGAGTTCCTTATAGACAGTCGGAAGCTTAGGTGCCTTGTACACGTCGAACACCTCAACCTTGTCGTGTGTTCGCATCGTGAGTTGACCCGCAGCTACATCGATCAATGCCTTTCCGGTTGCCAAAAATGGTCGTCCTAAAATAAATAGGACTTCTGCATCTGGCTCAAAATCCAGAACAATAAAATCTACCGGAAAAATGAGGGAGCCTACCTGCACTAGCACATCCTCCACAATGCCATCCGGCTTAGCTAAAGACCTGTCTGCTAGCTGCAAGATCACTGTTGTAGGTCTAGGACTCCCTAGCCCTAACTTTCTGAATACCGAAGATGGCATCAGATTTATACTTGCCCCCAAGTCGCATAACCCACGAGCTCGGATACTTTTCCCAATCGTCAGCTGGATAGTAAAACTTCCAGGATCCTTCAGTTTAGTGGGCAACCTGTTCTGAATACGGGATGTGCATTCCTCCGTTAAAGCCACCGTGGCATACTCGGTCAAGCGACTTTTGTTGGCCACGATGTCTTTGATATACTTTGCATATTTTGGCACACCCTGCAAGACATCAACAAGAGGTAAGTTAACATGTACCTGTTTAAGTACCTCCATGAATTTCTGGAAACACGCCTCCTCCTTGTGTTTCTTAAGTCGTTGAGGGAACGGGGGTGGAGGCCTTGTTGGTTCAGCTTCTTTGGTCTTCCCCGTATCTGAGGTTTGTTCTCCCTCAACATCTGCTGCTCCTGACTTCTGAGGCGGTCTTTCCGGTTCCACCTCCTTTAATTGTAAACCACTCCTCGTGGTCACTGCATTTACCTGCTTAGGATTGGGATCCGTGTCGCTAGGTAGTCCTCCCCTTGGTCTAGTATTTTGGGCACTAGCAAATTGCCCAAGCTGATATTCAAGAGCCTTGGTTGCCAATTGATTGTTCTTTACTTCAGCCGCCAGTTTGACATAGTCAGCCTGCAGTTGTGCCTGGTTGGCAATCATGGTCTTGAAATTTCCTCAATAGTCGGTGATGGTGGTGGAGGAGGGGCATTGTGATTTCTAAACTGATTCTGATAGCCTTGTTGCCCTCCTTGGTTTCTGTGCATACCCTGCCCTGAACCCTGGCCTTGTTGATTGTTGCTACCCCACGAAAAATTTGGATGATTCCTCCAATTCGAGTTGTAGCCACCACCAAACTGCTATTGATTCCTCTGTGCATTGCCCATAAAGTTGACAGAATCAGGATTTGCACCACAGCATTCAGCTGAATGCTCACTACTACCACACACTTCACACCACATCTGTTGGACTGCATTAACTGAGGCTGATGGCTGGTTCAAATTCATATTGCTGAAGTGAGTGTTTAACTGATTTTGCAAAGCAGCTATCTGTGCAGCGATAGCTGTGAATCCATCCACTTCAAGCACTCCCGCTGCTTTCCTTGCTCCACCTCTTGAAGAATCTACATTCCATTCCGGATTGCCTTGTGAAATTCGGTTGAGCAAAGTGTACAGCTCCTCATAAGTCTTCTCCAGCGCTTGCCCTCCAGCTGTTGAGTCTAACAAAATTTTAGTGTGGAGTTCCAAACCCTCAATAAAAGTGTGGACCAACACCTCATTTGACTGATGATGATGAGGACAGTCCCGCAACATGGACTTGAATCTTTCCCAGGCTTGATAAAGATTTTCTCCTTCCCTCTATTTAAAACTTAGAATCTGACTTCTAAGTTTAGCTGTTTTACCTGAAGGGAAAAATCTGATCAAGAACTTCTTTGCAAGATCATCCCACGTTGATATAGAGTTGGGTGGTTCAGCTTTTAACCACCTCTTGGCTTCACCAAGTAAGGAAAATGGAAATAAGGTGAGCCGAACATAATCAGGTGACACTCCAGCGGGGATGTAAGTGTCACTTATCTCCAGAAAGTTCTGGAGATGTTGTTGCGGATCTTCGTGAGGGAGACCGGTAAACTGCCCGCTAGTGTGCAAAAGTTGCACCATATTTTGCTTTAACTCAAATCTCCCCCCAGGCTCTGGTTTGCGGATGCTGGAATGTACATTATTAGCGTGTGGGATTGCCACCTTGCGAACCGGCCTGGCTGCTACTTCCTCGGGCACTAACACTGCCCGCACAACTGGTGGATTGGGTTGCTCCATCATAGACTGTTTGAGCAACTGCAACTTCTTCCGAAGAGCTTCTCTACGTTGACTATGCAATTCACGTTCTGGCTCTAAGTAAGATTCCACCAGCTCCTTGTCCCTTGCCAGTGTTCACAGAAATAAAAATCTGCAAAATACAGGCTAAGACCAAGTTGTTAACACTTAAGAAGATAAAAATACAAATACAGTAAATTTACACTAAACAAAATTTTACAAATCGCCCAGCCTCCCCGGCAACGGCGCCAAAAACTTGTTCGCGCTCTGCTGCTCGGTATATATTATACACCGACACGCAAGTGTACGTGGTCAAACAAGTAATAAAGTGGCTAAGTAGCCAAGTATCGATCCAAGGAGGCTGCTCTAGATATGCAAAACTGCCTAGTTTACTATATCTCTATTCTATTTCTAACTATGTTAACAACAATCCAACCAAGATTTGAGTAAGTTTTATTTCTAAACTAATTATCTACTAAAATTAATAACTACTATTTACGTTGAGTTTAGACAATGGATATGCACATGCCAAGGTTAAGAACGAGTAATGAACTTGATAATCATGATAATTTGGTCATCTTCTTCTTCATATTGCTAGCCAAGAACGTTTGCCTAGAAATTAAAACTTCCGTATTCAATTTCACTTTAGCTTCATAAACCATTCGTCTACATTTCTGTGATCAAATGCAATTTATGACCTAACACTACAATTCCGGTTCCTAAATTGACTAATACGGCTTTCAAGTATATTTCTATCAAGAAAGCACATCAAAACCCAATTTTCCCAAACCAAGTTAAGAACAATACCCTATTAATTCACAACTTTCCAATTTCATGCTCTCTCGAGTGAAATTGGACTTTTTAGATATACATTAATGGTGGCCAATCAAGAATGTAATAAGCACAAGATTTAATAGAACAACATGCACGAAGAAGAAGAAACCATATCAATTATTACCAACATTCATTTCACAAGTTCAAAACCTCAGCAAGAGAGGAATTAGCCACTCATTCTTGGATTAATCATCCTAGAATGAGTGTGAATCATGCATACAATTGAAGGAAAAGAAGAAGGGAAGAGAAGAAAACTCTTATCTTTTCTATTCTTCAACTGCCACAAAACCACGTTCCTGCTCCCACTTCTGAACTCTGGCTAAAAAACTAAAACTAAAAAAACTCTCTTTAAAAATAACCTAAGTGTGCTATTTATACTAGTGGGAAATTTTTCCCGGAATAACAAGCAACGTGTCACGGAGGCCAACGCGGAGCACTGTCTCCGTGACACGACGTGGACGCGGACCCTCTCTGGAAATTGCATGGTCCGGATAATTAGTTTCAACGCGGCACGGAGGCCATCGCGGAGGCCTGTCTCCGTGCCACGGAGCTGACGCGCAGGCACACTGGAAATTGCCACTTTTATTTCTGCCCAGGCAGTGTGCTACCGCGATGGCAGCATGGCACGGCACCATCGCGGAGCCACTGCAAAATATGCCATCCGAGGTCTTTTCCACGCTCGCATCCAAGTCCAACTCCGATATAGTTCCAACACGCATTTTAGCTCTTAAAAATCACATTATCCTGCAAAACAAATGCTAATCATGTTGGTTAGTATAAATTCGCATTTTATTACCAAATACATGATATTATATACACATTGCACAACAAACAAGGTAAAAATGATACGTTTGAGTATCACTTGGGCATATAAATCTGCCCAAGATCATATGCCATCTAGCTCGGGTTAAGGATTCTATGTTCAAAACACCGACTTTTCAATCTATTCCTATTGTATGTGAGTATCCGGAGGTGTTCTAGATGATATACCATGTGTCCCTCCCAAGCGGAAGATTGAATTTGGTATTTATTTTCTCCCTGATATAAAGCCCGTATCCATTCCTCCTTACAAAATGGCTCTAGCTGAGATAAAGGATTTGAAAGAGCAGTTGAAAGATCTCATAGATAAGGGTTACATCAGGCCTAGTATGTGCCTATGGGGTGCTCCAATAGACTTTGTTTAGAAGAAAGATGGTTCTCTTAGGATGTGCATTGATTATCGGTTGTTGAATAAGGTCCTAATCAAGAATAAGTATCCCCCCCCGGATTGATGACCTATTTGACCAACTTCAAGGTGCTAAGTTCTTTTCAAAGATAGAACTCAGATCCAGCTATCATCAGCTCAGAGTTAGGGAGAGTGACATTCTGAAGACAACCTTTAAGACTCGATATGGTCACTACGAGTTTGTAGTTATGTCTTTTGGACTAATGAATGCTATTGCAACTTTTATGGACTTAATGAACAGAGTATTTGGACATGTTTTTGATTATCTTCATAGATGATATGCTTATATACTCTCAGAACAAAGAGGAGAATGTCGCTCATTTGAGGAATGTGTTGCAGACTCTCAAGAATCACCAGTTATTTGCTAAATTTAGTGAGTGTGAGTTCTGTATGAACTCAGTAGCATTCTTGGGCCATGTGGTGTCTAGTGAGGGTGTTCAAGTGGACTCTCAAAAGATATAGGCGGTGAAGAATTGGCTTAGACCTATTAGTCCTACAAATATCAAGAGCTTTTTGGGTTTAGCTAGCTACTACAGGAGGTTCATAGAGGGATTTTCATCCATTGCAACACCGTTGACCATGTTGACCAATAAAAAGTCAAATTTCAGTGATCGAAGGCCTGCGAGAAGATTTTTCAGGAGTTAAAGACTCGACTCACTTCAACCCTATTATTGACCTTATAGGAGGGCACAGATGGTTTTGTTGTGTATTGTGATGCCTCTAGGGTTGTTCTTGGTTGTGTATGGATGCAGCATGGTAAGGTCATTGCATATGCCTTTAGAAAACTTAAGACTCATGGAAAGAATTACCTGATATATAACCTAGAGTTGGCAACTGTGATGTTTGTCTTGAAGATTTGGACGCATTATTTGTATGGGGTGCATGCGAATGTGTTCATGGACCACAAAAACCTACATTACGTGTTTAATCAGAAGGACCTGAACTTGGGGCAAAGGAGATAGCTAGAGCTTCTCAAGAATTATGACGTGAGTGTCCTTTATCATCTGGGCAAGGCCGATATAGTGGAAGATGCTCATAGTAGGTTGTCCATGGAGAGTGTGTCCCATGTCGAGAATAGGAGAAAAGTGTTGGTGAAGGATGTCCATAGACTTGCTCGTTTGGGAGTTCTCCTTATAGATTCAGCGGATGGCGGTGTTATTCTTCAGAATGAGTCAGAATCATCATTGGCGACGGAAGTTAAAGCAAGGCAGGATGAGGATCCTATCCTAGTGAAGTTGAAGGAAGCTGTCCAAAATTAGAAAGTAGAGATTTTCTCTAAAGGGGAGATGGTGTATTCCAATATCAGGGCCAATCATAAATGACTTGAGAGAGCGGATGTTGAGTAAGGCTTATAGCTCTCGATACTCTATCCATCCAGGTGTCACCAAGATGTACCGTGATCTATGGGAAGTCTATTGGTGGAATAGCATGAAGAAGGACACAATATAACTTTTGACTAAGTGTTTGAATTACCAAAAGGTGATGGTCGAGCATCAGAAACCTGGAGGTATGCTTCAGGACATCAACCTTCCTACATGGAAGTAGAAATATACCAATATGGACTTCATTACAGGGTTTCCTCATACACGACATTATGACTCATACGAGTGATTGTGGATAGATTAACAAAATCAGCAGATTTCTTATTAGTCAAAACTATAAATCAGTCGAGTATCATGTTAGATTGTACCATCGGTAGTTGGTTTGGTTGCATGAAGTTCCTTTGTCTATCATCGAAGATAGGGGTACTCAGTTCACCTCTTAGTTTTGGAGATCATTTTAGAAGGGACTTGGTACACAGGTGAAGTTTAATACAAGTTTTCACTCATAGACAGATGGTCTGGATGAGCAAATCATTCAGAATCTTGAGGGCATGTTGAGAGCATGTGTTATTGATTTCAAAGGAAGTTGGGATGATCACTTGCCTCTCATTAAATTTTCCTAGTTATCACTCCAGCATTCAAATGGCTCTATTTGAGGCTCTTTACATATGGAGGTTTAGATCACCGATTGGATGGTTTGACGTAGGTGAGGTTTCGTTGATAGGGCCAGATACAGTTCATGAGGCTATGGAGAAAGTTTAGCTCATTAGAGAATGGCAGAAAATAACTCAAAGCCGTCAGAAATCTTATATAGATGTTAGGAGGAGAGAGCTTGAGTTTGAGGTTAATGATTGGGTGTTTCTGAAGGTGTCTCCCATGAAAGGAGTTATGATGTTCGGCAAGAAAGGAAAGCTTAGTCTTTGATATATTGGTCCTTATAGGATTCTGAGATGAGTTGGTAAGGTGGCATATGAGTTGAAGCTACCAATGGAGTTTGCTTCGATTCATCCAGTGTTCCATATGTCTCTTCTGAAGAACTGCATAGGTGATCCAGCTTTAGTTGTTTTGGTTGAGAGCATTGGGGTGAAGTATAGCCTTACCTACGAGGAGGTTCATATTGAGATCTTTGATCGTCAAGTTTGGAAGTTGAGGAACAAGGAAGTAGGTTCAGTGAAGGTTTTGTGGAGAAATCAACTTGTTGAGGGAGCTACATGGGAAACCGAAGTAGATATGATGGCTAAATACTCACATCTTTTTCTTTCCGGCTCAGTTCCAACATGAGGTACCAATTTCCTCCTTAGTACTCTATTCAGTTTCATGTCAAGTTCATGTATCTAAGTTTCTTTCATGTCATAGCATGCATGTATGTTTCATGAATTTAGTTCATTCATGTATTTCATTCTGGAGTCAGTCACTCTGTCAGTTTTCAGCTATGGTTGTTCAGTTTTGGAATTGCAGTTCCTTCTTTAGCCTTCTAGTATACTTAAGTAAACATTCGAGGATGAATGTTTCCAAGGGGGAGATATTATAACACCTTGAGTCTTGAAATGGCTCCTGAAGAAAAAGGACTACTAGTTTTAGATTTGGTGCAAGTAAGGGTGATAGAGGAGCCAATGGCCTATCGATGTTGTGTCGTGACTCCGACGGTGAGAGTGACGGCCGTTAGGTTTCTGGCGGATCATCATGCATGGTTTCGTGCTCAGGTTCTGTTACTTCTAGGAGACAAAGCATCAAGGGAGTGACGGCCCATCACTTCTACCATCCGTAAGGTGGAATTTTAAACCCCTTCTGGTTAAGGGTGACGGTAAGGGCGACAGACTGTTGGGCATATGATAGGCCCGTCACTACCATTCAAGACGTTCAGTGATGCAATCCAACCCATTTTTCCCGGGCCAGTGTTGTAATTTTTCTAAGCTTCTAACCCATAAGTGACATTATTTTGGGGATCCTTAATGTGTAATTGAGGGTTTTACTTAACTTATTCCTCACTCTTTTCATACAAAAAGGTTGGGAAAGGCATATATCTCAAGGAAAAAAGGATTTGTCAATTTCTTCTTCTCTAATTTCTCTTGTGCATCAAACCCTAGCTAGAATCTCATCAAGTGCAGGTATGTAGAGTTATGAATGGGGGGATTCTTCCATCCTCAGTCCCTTTTAAAGCTCAATCTCATGATCTCTATTACTCAATTCTAAATTGTGGAGTTCTACAGTCTAACCAAATTCCATGCAATTATCCATGATATCTCTATGAGTCCAATTCTCTCAAGTTTCAATTGATGATTTATGGCTATTAGGGAAGATTGACTCTCAATTTACTTACTAAATCATGATTTCTAGTTTAAGAAGATTATGCCTTATTAGGCATGATTTATGAAATTCAAGTTTATGAGCCTACTACTTCAAGTCATGATGTATTATCCAAAATATGTATGAAAGTTTATCAATCTTAAGCCTATGATTTTTATAATTTCAAGCTATGAACTGTCATTCAAGCATGTATTAATTTCACAAAATCCAAGTTCAGATGGCCAACTCTATGACATCTTTTCATGAATATATCACACATGTAAAAATGATTATAATTTCATGTTTCATCTAGCCCATGAAAGTTTAAGTATATTTTCACGATAATGATTATGAGACATGTGCATGTTTTTGAGAATAGTGTGTAGCACCGGGTAGGGTAGGGGTTCAGGAAAACCCCCATCTCAGAACTACGTACCACTATAGGTATATATTCATGTTCAAACCCTACATGGACTCATAAGTGATATCATACCTTAATCTTTCCTTGCCTTGGAAAGCTTGGGATGGCTCTGCCCACTTAAGAAAGATAGTCGGGCATCACGTAAGCTCTATTATGATGGTATTGATTATGACGATGCCTTCCATTGTTCCTCATATGTTAAGTTACTCATGTTCATGTCTTATGATATTATGTTTTATAGAATATTGGACCCATTGATCAGTTTATGAGTTTTCACTTATAATTTCAAGTACAGTACACTATATTTTTTCTATTTATAAACCATAGGTCGTTATTGTAATACCCCGATAGCCCTAAGATCAGACCCGAGGGTTGAAATGAAGAAAATAGGATTTTTTGCACCAAGTCTCAGGATGAGTCATCTAGTGACCCATGAGGTGCACCATGAGTGGTTAGGTGACTCATGGGGAGGAAGGAAAACTTGGTTGAGTTTTTGGATTTGGGGTTGACCACAGGTGAGGCCACAAGTCGTGGTCAGGACCACGAGTCATCCAGTCACTCATGGACAAAGGTCGGCATGAAGTGGAAGATTTGGGTTGTGTCACCACGAGTCGTTGGGTACACCAAGAGTCGTGGTGTTCCTCATGGTGACCCTCAGAGGTATAATTTCAGTATTGACCACGAGAAGTAGACCACGAGTCATGGTGTTGAGGACGAATCATCCAGTTCCTCATTGGGACTGGCAGTGTATTTTTCCCTGCGAATTTACCAAGGTCTTTTCTATAATTCCTATGTTCCTAGGGCATAAACTACGTATTTTTAAGCTAAGTTAGGAGTGTTTAAAAGGGTTTAGCTTATTCTAAATCACTCCTCTCCATGCTTGCAAGACTAGAAGGTTCCTAGGGGTGATCAAGGCTAAAATCCATCAATTCTCCTTCAATTTCCTTTGGTATTCAAGGAAGAGTGAAAGATCAACTTACCCAGGTATGTGAGGCTATGAATGAGAGTTCCATTCACTCTTATGCTAAAAAAAAATTCTTCTCCATTTAGTGAATCTCAATTCTATATTTAAGTTTCATGATCTTATGGGGTTTATCCCAAATCTTGTGAAATCATCTATGATCTATCTATGGGTCAATTCTATTCATGTATCAAATCATATTTTATGATCTATGGGCAGACTTTATAACTATTTTTGATTATAAATCTATGGTTTCAAATTTAATTGAATTATGCCCAATTATGCATGCTCCATGAAGAGTCAAGTTATGATTCTATTATGATTTTTATCTTATCAATATCTAAATTATGATTTATGATTTACGTATGAATTTTCTCCAAGCATTCATCATGGATTTGTGAATTTTAAGTATATACATGTTTTACAAGTATGCATGAATTTCATGATTTATGAACTTATGACTCTTGGCCAACTCATGGGCCCTTATTCATGGTGAATCATGTATTTCAAGTATGATCAAGTATGTTATTATGTAATTGGCCATGAACTTCATGAATGATTTATGATTATGATATGAGCCTCATGTACAGGTTTTTGGGAGTAGTGTCTAGCACCGAGTACATTCGGCGTTCAGGTAAACCCCGTGGTCTCAGAACTACGTGCCACCATAGGTTTATATATATAAATGTTAATGTTATTGGATCTCCATGATATCACATTGTGCACGTCCCTTTCCTGGTAAGCTTGGGACGGCTCTACCCACTTGACCGAGATAGTTGGGGCATCATGTAAGCTCTATCATGATGCAGTCGGTTATGAAGATTCCTCCCATTGTTCCTCATGATTTATGCATGGTTATGTTATGTTACTTTGGCTCAAGTTATGTTTTATAAAATTTTCTCTTATGGCTATGATTATGACTGGTTTACGAATGGTTTGAAAACCTTGAGCCCTTATGTTTACATTATGATATTCACATTATGATCATGTTGTCCTACTCTTATGAACTCTTATGTGTTTTAACTGTCTGTTTTACTTACCTTGCATACTCAGTACATTCTAAATATTGACTGCATACTCTATGTTGTACCGTTTCATGATACAGGCTCTGGCATTTAGGGTCAGCCCTGCCATTAGTCGATTCTCAGAGTTTGCATCCCTCCGTCAGTGTTGATGAGTCCTGATCCTTTGAGGACATTCAGTTATCTATAGTTATGTTCTTTTAGTTACATAGTTTTGTCAAGCTAGTTAGGGATGTTATCCCATCATCTCATCAGTTATGTTATAGGCTATTCAGGAATTAAGAAGAAATCAGCTTATCATTTTTGATTCGCTATTAGCTTGATAAGTATGCAAACTTCCACTATTTTGTATGCTAGACTTCTGCTTGTGTTTGTTGAGTTTTAGATATCAAGTTCATGCCATGGGTCGACTTGGAGCCTCTCGGGGTTCTTTGTCCCGTGTCTTGATCCGGACCTATGTTCGGGTTGTGATAGTTACACTTAGCTTATGATGAATATCTCATGATTATGATTACTTCAGGAATATAGCTTTTAGCACGTTCTCCTTACTCTCATGTTCTACCTTGTTTTATATTCATGATTTCAGAATATCTATTTTACTAGCATACTTTACTCTCTCCATACTCATTACATTCAACGTACTGACCGTATACTCTATGATATATGTTCTCATGATATAGGTTCGGGTGGTCCGACTCCATCTTGACGTTAGATTTCTCCGGCTCCAGTCTAGCATCATCCCCATTCTTGGTGAGTCCTCATGATCCAAGGACGACAATTTGATTCTTGTCTCTGTTGTTTATATCTTTTATTTTTAGACTTTGCAGACTAGTTGGGAGTGTTGTCCCATTAGCTCATCATGAATTTAGAGGCTTTCTAGACGAACTATGTATAGACAGATCATGCTATTGACTTGTGTTTGCGCTTATGTCTTTATGTAGCACAAATTTCCTCTTATATTATGTTCAGGTTCTATTTTTACTTAGTGCTTCTCTTATTCATGTTATGTATGTGTCATGGGTTAGCTTGGAGTCATTAATAGTTTTAGGTCCCATGTCTTGATCCAGGGTCCACGCTCAGGCCCTGACAATGATGGTAGAAAAATAGAAGGAATGGTGGAATTATAAGAGGGAAGAAGGTTAAGAGGTTGTGTGGAATTAATGGTGAGTTAATGGAGGATTGTGGGAAATGAAAAATGGTAGTTGAGGGCTAAAGAAAATGGTGTAGTGGTGCAAAAAATTAGGGGTTTTGGAAGTGGGGAAGAAGTTGAGAAGTCATGGGTCGGACCTGGTTCGATCTGGTCAAATAAGTGGTGAACTTTAAAATACCTCATACATGCGCCTGCATTGGACCAGCGACTGCAGATCTAGATCTGTGAGCTGCATGTCTAACGAATGTGGGTAACATTCCATCCAGTGCACTGCCTAGGATATGTGGTACACCTGCGTCTCGCAGATCCATGTCAGCATTTCACATGTGAGACGTAGGTTTCCTCTTTTTCTCAACAGACTTTCCCAGGTGCACTGCTTCTGATCTACACTGCATCTGTGTTCCGTGACTGTGACTCGTAGATGAGGCGCAGGTACTAATCAGGTTTTTAGGCATTCCGGACCAAGTTTGTACATGACCTATGTTCTGCAAGTTGGTACCTGCATTTCGCTGGTCTAACACATGTACCTTACTCTGTTTCTTTCAACTTTTTCCACAATCCAATCATCCTACAACAACAAACACAACAAAAATGTGAAGTGAAAGAAATTTAAAGACGCCTAGGTTGCCTCCCAAGAAGCGGTTGATTTAACATCACGACACGATAGTTTCACGTCACAATTTGTCAATCATCTGGAGGGTTGACCTCTTCTTCAAGCTCATCCCCTTGCTCATCTCCATCATCAATTATGATTACCACCTTGCACTTATCTGGTGGTTTCATTGGTTGGCACACACTGCATATCACCTCATCACCACCAACTCAGAATTTTAGCTCACCTAGCTCGACATCCACTAAAGCACGCCCTATAGACAAGAAGGGATTCCTCAAGATAATAGGAAACTTCAAGGTCCATAGCACAATCCAGCACAACAAAGTCCACTAGAAGGATGAACATTTCCACTTTAACAAGAACATTAACAAGTATCCCTATGGGGCATTTAATAGAACGATTTACCATGAGAAACCTTATTATGGTATCCTGGCCTTTTAAAGATCACGAGGGGCATTTAATTGATGCTTGTCACCAGGTCATATAGACCCTTATTGAATAAGTACACCTTACTTGTGCAAGGAATGGTGAATGCTCCGGGATCATCTCTCTTTGGAGTAAGGTTGCTATCTATAATTGCACTACAATGATGTGACACCTCCATTGTGCCCACATCAACTACCCTCTTCTTCTTAAAAATCTCCTTCATAAACTTGGCATATCTGGGCATTTGGAGAAAAGCATCAACCAATGGAATATTTACGGACAACTTGTTGAACATATCAATGAACTATTTAAATTGATCGTCCTATTTCTTCTTGCTTAACTGTTGGGGGTAAGGTGGTGGAACTTTAGGCACTTGGCCTTTAGAATTTGGGGCCTCATTGCCCTCTTCATTAATATTCATACCTTCAGGAGGAGTATCAACCTCTTCCTCCTCTACCAACTTGTCATCATCAACACAAACAGGTGCACTTGGAACCACATCTTTCAAATTTTCATTTGGTTTTGAACTAGTATCCCCCTTGGATTTATCACCTGCATTTGTAACAACTTTTCCACTCCTTGTGACAATCGCCACGCAATGGCCATCTTTCCACAGGTTTGGCACAGTGTCACTAGAAAGAGTGCCCTTTATCATAGTGTTCATTTGTGTGGATAAATGGTTCATTTGGGCTTCCAAGTGTTTGATTGAAGCAGAGTAGGAGCTAACCATTTGGGCATTGTTGGACACCTTCCCTTTTAGTTTCTTTACTCTGCTATCGGTTGACTCTGCTTTTTTAACACTCTAGCCAACATTTCTTCAGTATTTGAATTCCCTGCATTATCACACATGGTTGCACAGGGGCTACATCAGCTTTATGGGCAGAAGGTATGGATCTGAACTCTAGTGGTTGTACCTATCCCCTTCTCTTTTGGGCCCACAATTTCCCCATCGGTTATCCCTTTCTCTCCATCGTTGGCCTTTTCTATCTCTCCAACCTTGGTTCCCATAATGAGGATGCCAGGCTCTTGATTGGTACCTTGGTATCCTTGATGAGAACCCATCATTTGGCCTGTCATGAATTGAGGTTCTTCATCATATTGTGCTTGAGATACATCCTCCTCAAATGAGTTGCATCCATGGGCCCCAATAACATTAACACTTTTGGTTTCGGACTCTAACATTCTTTGCAAGCGAACTGATAGTGTCCAAAATACACTCTTAATTATGAAAGATCATAAATGGTCATTGTATCAAAATAAATATCCTGATGATGTTGAGGTCGAAACCCACAGAGACTAACAAGTGATATGCGCAAGTGTTGTTTGGAAAACTGAAATTAGTCCGTACCACTCAAAAGAATCAAAGAAGTAAATATTTTGGGGGAGACTTGATGTTAACAATATGGTATAAATTATATCTCAGCTAATTAGGATAGCAAAATAACCAAAGTTATAAATAATAATGAGAGGGACTAGAGGTGGAAACAAGGCAATGCTAAATCATCTCATCATTTAGAATTGTGTAAATAACTTTAGACAAGTGGCATTCTATGTTTTTCAACCTCATAAATGCCTCTTTCTAGAATTCTTTCAAACCACTAGACATAATTAAATCAGCCTAATCAAGTTTGACTTAATAGCTGCACTAATTTCTAGCTATTAGCTATTAATTAGGAATGAGATATGGGTTTTGGCTATATCTGCCCAACTCCACAACATCACATCCATTTCCCCCATCAAATTTTCTCCCAATACTCAATTCTTCTCTTTCAAGTAGAAATCAAGTAAGAAAAATAGACCCACATCTGTAACTATGGATCTTCAATTATAAATTGGAGAGAACTTAACAGATTTATACTAATTAAGCAATATTGAGATGAATCTAGCAATACCCAATCTAATTAAGCAGTCATCACCACACACCTCTAATTGATGATTTAGCTACTCATGGTTAAGAAACTAAAGAGCATATTCAGCAATAAACTCATTGATTTCAATAATAAGAGTAGCAAAATCAAATTTCAAAGTATGTCTTTGATAATGGTGGTACCTTGCTACCGAGAAAGATGAAGAAAAGAAAAACAATATTTAACAATTTTCACCAATAGTACTTTCTTTCTCAGCAAAAAGAATGTTCAAAAAGCTAAAGTTAAGATCTGATATGTACAGAGTACTTCCTTCTAGAATATTTCTAAAGATAGGGCAACCAATCCCCTCTTTTCAGTGTTGGACGCTTTTGCCCCTGCTCAGGCATTTTGGCACTTGCGAAAGTACCAACGGTTCGCTAGTTACATTCCACGAACCATCGTCTTTCATCTATTGCTCCTTCAGGGATGTCCAGTATCCTTCGGTGATTCACCGGCCTCCAACCGTGCCACGCCAGTTTCTTTCTCTTTGATCCAGCAAGTTCAGGTGTCAATAGGCGAGTTAAACGGAAAGTCGCCGATTGATGTCTGCGACCGCCAGTTTCTTTAGTTCCTCAAGGCAGTGATCATCTGCGTTTGGCCGACGTTTCGTCGATCTTCTCCGGTGATCTGATTTCCTTCTTTTTACTCCACTTCTTTCTCCTTCAAATTAGATATCTGCACATAAAATGGCAAAAAGGGCATAATATTCATCTAAATGACTTGAAATCTAAGCTAAAGGTCATGCTTAAGAGCCTAATGGCTTGGTAAATTACTAACTCATCAAACCCCGAAATTTGAACCATTGCTTGTCCTAAAGTAATGCAGTTCTTATCAGTTGAGAAACATGCCACTCCATACGAGTTTATACATCAATGACCACTTGATTCATGACAATCCAAAAATGCTCACCAACTTACAAAGAGAAGCAAATTCCCCAAAAACGAAAAAAAAGGAGGAGTTTAAAGGGGCCACCACCATTCAAAACATGATTCACAAGAGCTTTTATTTTGGAAACCGAGGGCATAGCTTATCCACAAAGTACACATAGAATCTCAATTCATAATTATTGCACATTCAAAGCTTGCCTTAGAGCTTGCACTTCTCATGCCTTATGCACACCTTTACCTTAATGCAATTGTGTCCTCAAAAGAAATGATGCCACTCACAGAAGAGAGAATCCCTATTCTTTATAATGAAATCAATGCATACACACAAGGGATTGTAGAAAGAGGTGATCACACTCACTCTCCCAAAAGAAATCTTCATGCACATAACTCGACCCATAGGCTTTCCCTTCGTGTAATTCGCCACCAATGTAGAGCAATTGTACTCAAAATAACTTAGGACTTGTGGAACATAATAAAGGTTAGGGCTAAGGGTAGGATACATGTTTTGTTTTACTGAATAATGCCTCCCTAATACCATTACAAAAGCCTGTAATCTCCCAACATATTGTTTAGATCACTCCACCTTATTTCTCCTTGTTCATCATCTTCATATTTTGTGTAACACAAGACACCCTATAACATCAATCAATTTCACATTTAGCCTTAACGATGCAAGAGATAGTACTTATTAACTATTCTTCCTCTTTTGATGATTCAAGGTTTCCTCACCCCCATTGATTTATTCATCTCATCACAATTTTGGTGCTACCTCAATTTTAGGCTTCTCATTTTTCCCCCTACTCTTGCTAACACCCAAACATAGGCTTTTTCCTCATTTCACATTCATTCCCTTCTTGCTCCCCATTTCTTGGGCTTCAAGCCCTATTTTTTCATTGTTTCATCTCTAGCAATTAGGGAGGATGGGTGCCAAAGAGAAGGATTAAAAATGGTCTTTAGGTTTGTAGTGTATTTTCAAAGAAAGGGTCCAAGGCTCAAACATTGGCTATGAATGGTTAATGTTCAAGGTGTTCATTTTGGGTGAAGTGACTTAACAAAAGAGAGCCTAAGATCATATTCTAAGTGCAGCTACATCTAGAATATTTCCTTGAATCACACTTAGGGAAAGTTCTACACAAGAAGCTACGCATGAGATTCACAAAAATCCTTACCACACAAGGCATCACACCTAGAGAGTCCACAAAAGTCGACTATGATATATCTCCTCATCTGACACTATCTCCGATGCACTGTCATACCCCACCCACCAATCATCAAGCGGACTCTTTGGTGCCTTGGGCTGCAAGGTCACCATTGTAGGCTCAGGAGGGGTTGGGTTGCTGGCAGGTGGAGGTCTAGTAAGTGTAGCTACATCCTTCCTCAAAGTAATCACTTTATTTTCCAAGACCTCAACTGTAGTACAAAGGACTTTCAACTTATCTCTAGCAGGTTGCATGGGTTTTCTTGATGGCTTACTGGATCATGGAAGGGATGGCATTAACTTGATTCATAATCTGAATTTTATGCACTTGGTCCATTTGTGCTATTTTGAGCAAGTCAGGAGGTGTGGTGGTGGGAGCTGCAGCTACTTGGAACTGGCCTTCAGGTGTGCTAGACGACATAGAAGGTGGTGGTTGAGTCCTGTTCTCTGTAACTTTGGCTCACTTCCTAACCGGGGCATCTCTATTAGTTTTGGTGGCCAATGTAATCCAACCGTCAGCCCGCACAGCTTTATCCAATGGACATAACAAAGGGCATGAAACCCGCACACACAACATACTCACAACGCTAGGATATGGCAATGATGTGATCTGCTGCTTGGCCCTTCTTTTGAATTGATCTGGATGATCTCTCCAACATTGATGCGTACATGATCCATGATGCAGGTGATAAGAATTGCACCTTCAAATAGGACTTCTAATGTATTCTAAGAAGGAATTAATCGAGCACAAACCAAATCTAGCCACATACAGGCTTCAAATTTTAGGTCACGATGATGAATCAGACCCCTGGAGATGGTCTACTGTGGTTGACCCATTGCAATTATGTTGGCTACCCATTAGAATTGATTCTCTTTATCGTCCACCTTCCTACGGAATGTTGAATTTGGTTGGATTGGCTCATCTCAATAGAGGGAATTGATTACTTCTGGAGTTATGGAAACCTCTTGGTCGTGCACCCATATAGACGGAAGGCATGGTAATGTATCTATGTGGCCCTTGTGTTTTAGGAGCCTTTTGTCATGCCTTATATCATGTATTCAATTCCCACACCAACTCCAGAAAGTAGGGGTCAGCAGGTATGGTGAATGGACCCCAATCATATATGCCAATCTGATAGTAAATATAGGGGAAAGCATTTATGGAAGACTCTACCTCAAATTGAGCTTCTATATGGACTGATCGCTTCTTCTTGAAAGAGACATAATACTCTTTTATTCTAGACAGCCCAAAGTGATGAAACGTTATACACTGGGCCTCCTCAGAATATAGGGTTGGTGCGTTGCTGCTATGCATTGATACTTTTCCTTTGTGAGGCCATCAAGATATGGACATGACGTTGCAAACTAAGGTTAGAATTATGCACACATTTAAAAGAAACTCAAAGTATATAAAAAAAGAAAAATCAAATGAGAAGAAGAAGTGATCCAGGTGACACCGACGAACCATCGGCGAAAGGTGGATGCGAAATCATGAAGTGCCGATGAGACAAGACATTAATCAGTGGGCTAGGTAAAGACCCTATCCATCGGCACCCCACCGGAAGATCACGAGTCTTAAATTGCAAGGCGCCGATGAACCATGGGTTTGTGATAGAGTTCAAAATTATGCAATCGAACCCGCGATTTCATCGGCGATTCACCAAGCACAACTGGCGATTTTCCTATAGGAGGCCTCTTATGCAGTTAAACCCACATGTATCCATATTTTGATACAAGGAGATTTCTTCCAATTTAACAATGAAAAATCTCCCTTAAGAAAGGTGTCAGCCTATCTATCATCAGGGAAACTTATGAGAGTGACCCATTTCAGGGTTACTCAGACTTCACCTGATATATCACACAATAAACATGGCAACCACATAAAAACAAAATATAGCCAGAAACTGTGAAATAAAACATGAGATAATCAAATGATAGCAAAACATTATCAATAGTTGTTCAACACATGCATCACGGAGGGTGTTCATTCATAATTAGAGCATGAGCTAAAAAAACCATACCAAATTTGGGGGTAATAAAAAATGGTGTGAGCTTGCAGTTCTGCCTATGGATAGTGTTTTTTAATATGGAGGAGTGGAGAAGATGTGAGAGTGGAAATGAGGAGTGGTATTTAAGTGGGAAGAGAGGGGAAGTTGATTGGACTAGAGAGAGGCGGTCATTAATGGAGGTTAGGTGGAAGAATGGGCTGTTGGGAAGATGAGAGATGGTGGGAAAAAGGGAAATTGAGGATTATTAGGTTTAATATCGATCAAACTTCTGGTAGGAAGATAAATCCAGATTGGGGCGTATCGAAGATCGTCGATGCGAACAAGTGATTCGCCGATGTGGCCGCTGATGACATTACCTACATGAGTTTCCTAATTCAGGATCGGTGACTGACCAGCGCCTTGTGGAGTGATACAGGTGTTTCTCCAGGTGAGACGTTGATGTTAAGGTTACTCTTAGGTACACTGGTTGAGACCGACAACTTCCCGGTGGTTCGCGCTTTGTAGAGATGCTTTGCCGAATGAGTCACCGACTGACTTCGACCCCTAGGTGCACTGAATAGATTCGGTGACCCATCAGTGGTTCACGAAGTGAATTCGACGTTTCACCGATGAGTCACCGATTGCCTCCCAGTTTATCCTACATTTTGTTGCATTGCTAGTGAGAGGACGACGTCTTGTGCTTTCGCATCGGCGTTCTGCCGGTGTAACGCTGGCCATTCCCTATCCTTGTCTTCCTTGAAGTACACCTCCCTACAAAAAAAATCGAAAACAACAATGCATTAAAAATTTTCAATAAGAGTAGAGAATAAAATTGCTTGGGTTGCCTCCCACGAAACGCCTTAGTTAACATCGCAGCATGATGAAGGTCTCTTATTACTTAAGGTTCATCTATGCATAAGACCTCTGTTCGACCAACTTCCTCCAACACCCCCAGATATCTTTTTACTCATTGACCATTCACCTTGAATTTACCTCCATTTTCTCCTTGATATTCTATGGCACTGTTTTCATAAACTTGAGATACATTGAATGGCCCTGACCATTTGGATTTTATCTTCCCTGGGAATAGTCTCAACCGTGAATTGAACAACAACACCCAGTTCCGTGGAGCAAAGTTGCGCTGCAAAATTTTTTAGTCATGATAATATTTCATTCAGGCTTAGTAAATAGTTGCATTCTCATATGCCCTTATTCTGAATTCATCCAACTCATGCCAATTTTGTACTCGCCCTTGGACAGCTCTACCCCATTTAAGGTTCAAGCTTTTCAATTCCCACAAGGCTTTGTGTTCTAATTCAACAAGGAGGTGGCATGATTTGCCAAAAACAAGCTAATATTGGGACATCCCAATCGGTGTCTTGAATGTAATCCAATATGCCCACAAGGCATCATCTAACTTTCGATCCCAATCCGTTCTATTTACATTGACTATTTTAGTCAAGATAGATTTGATTTTCCGATTTGAAACTTCTACTTGGTCGCTGGTCTGTGGGTGATAAGAGGTGGCCACTTTGTGCTTCACACCATATTTGGCTAACAAGGTGTTGAATAGTCAATTGCAAAAATGTGATCCCCCATCACTAAAGATAGCTTTGGGAGTGCCAAATTGGGAGAAAATGTGTTTCTCCAAGAAGGTTGTTACACTCCTCCCTTCATTGTTGGGTAATTCTACAGCTTCTACCCACTTAGAGACATAATCAACTGCCATCAAGATGTACGTATTTCCATAAGAGCTCACAAAAGGGCCTGTGAAATTGATCCCCATTACATCGAACAACTCAACCTCCAAGATTGGTGTTAATGGAAGTTCATGTCTCCTTGAAATACTCCCTATTCTTTGACACCAATCGCATTGCTTCACAAAGTCATACGCATCCTGATGTAGTGTAGGCCAATAAAACCCATACTATAGCACCTTTGCTGCTATCCGCACCTTCCCATAATGGCCCCCAACAGGTGAACAATGACAAGCCTCTAAGATTGGGACCATCTCCACCTCTGGAACACACCATCGTATTAAACCATCCGCGCAACTATGAAAAAGGTAAGGTTCATCCCAATAAGATTTTTGAACATCATGCATGAATTTCTTCTTTTGATGAAAGTTTAAACCCTCGTATATGATGTTGCTTGTCATGTAATTAGAAAAATCAGCAAACCACAGTGTTAAATCATGGGTTGTAGATAGAATATGTTCATCCGAGAAAGCATCATTGATATCCTCATGTATTCCTGGCTGACCACTTGTTTCTAGGCACGATAGATGGTCAACCACTTGATTCTCGCATCCCTTATGATCCTTCACCTCAAAGTTGAATTCCTACAATAATAGAACCCGCCTAATAAGCCTAGGTTTAGCATCTTTCTTGGCCATCAAATATCTGAGTGTCGTATGGTCCGTGTGCACCACCACTTTCGTTCCCAATAAGTATGCCCAAAACTTTTCAAACGCAACCACAACAGCGAGTAACTCCTGTTATATCATTGTATAGTTCATTTGTGCGTCATTTAGAGATTTGCCAGCATAATAGATGGGATGAAATATCTTATCTTTCTGCTTACCAAGGACTGCTCCTAATGCTACCCCACTGGCATCACACATAAGATCAAAGGGTTTTGACAATCAGGTGCTATAATGATTGGAGAGGAAATCAACCTTTCTCTCAGCTCTACAAAGGCCTTCAAACACCCCTCATCGAAATTGAACTTTTTTCGTTCTCCAGTAACCGAAATAAAGGATGAGCTATTTTAGAGAAATCTTTAATAAAACGGTAGTAAAATCCCCCATATCCGAGGAAACTCCCAACAGCCTTCACTGTGCATGTTGGAGGTAACTGAGTAATGGTGTTGATCTTGGCTTGATCCACCTCAATCCCTTTCTCCGAAATCTTGTGTCCCAAAACAATCCCTTCTTTCACCATAAAATGACATTTTTCCCAATTAAGAACCAATTTTTTCTCCTTACATCTCTTCAATACCTCTTCTAGGTGTGCCAAACAATCTTCAAATGAATCCCCCATAGCTGAAAAGTCATCCATGAAGACTTCCACAGTGTCCTCCACCATACCTGAAAAGATGGAAATCATACATCGTTGGAAAGTTGCGGGAGCATTGCAAAGGCCAAAATGCATCCTCTTGAATGCAAAAGTTCCATATGGACATGTAAAAGTGTTTTTTCTTGATCCTCAGGTGTGATCAAGATTTGATTGTACCCCGAGTATCCATCCAAGAAACAATAATATTCTTTCCACGCCAATTGATCTAACACTTGGTCAATGAAGGGCACTGAGAAGTGATCTTTATTTGTCTAGGAGTTTAACTTATGGTAATCCATGGAAACTCTCCATCCTGTAACTAGGCGAGTGGCAATTAATTCCTTCTTTTCATTCGGGAAAATTGTAATGCCTCCTTTATTTGGCTCACACTGTATATGGCTCACCCAACTGCTGTCGGTAATAGGATATACCACTCCTGCATCTAGCCATTTAATAATCTACTTTTTGACCACCTCTTGCATTGGTGGATTCAGACGCCTTTGATGCTTGACTGATGTGCTACAATTTTCTGGAAGATTAATCTTGTGAGTGCAAATCCCTAGAGGAATATTGATGATATCAGTTATTGACCACCCTATAGCTCGAATATGCCTTTTCAATACCACGATGAGTTTTTCTACTTGGAGGGAGGTGAGATTTGCTAAAATAATGACTAGAAGTGTCTCATTTCCCCCCACTACCACCCCCCCGATATTCATATCACAAATGAGTAGGTAATGGTTTGAGCTCCAGCTTCGGGGGTGCAATAATGGACGACTGTGATGTTGGGGTCGTCTGATTCTTTAGGTCGAGATCGAGCTTCCTTGGTTGGAAGGTATAATTTCCTATCCTTTTGCTCACTTGACAACCTTGTCTAGTTCTTCACCTTTCAAAAAAAGGTTAGCAAACGTTTCTTCCACAATCTCTTCTTCCATTTTCCATCCAAATATACCTTCATCGATGATCTCTTGAGGTGGTGAAACATTTATTTCCTTTGTTAATTGTGGAGCTTCCACCTGAGATGCTAACACATTCATCTTGTCCTCTAACTATTTTTTTGCTACGTCATTATTTTTCACAGTTGTAGTGAGGTCCAACAATTCACTCTGCAATTTCTGAACTACTGAATCAGTTGAAATAACTTTTTCAAGCACCACCTCAAGAGTGTTTTCCATGTGAAATAAGAGCGAATCATCGCTTTCTTGGCTACTCGTCTCAGCTAAACAAACATCATTCCGACCTTGATTTTCATGATAAGAGTACTCATAGCCTATGTTGGCTTGATGGTACCTTATATGAAAATCCTTCATATAATTCGTTAATAGCTCTATTTGTTTCATCATGGCCAGCAACACTGTATTTTTCCTCCCTTCTATATGCCATATCTTATCTACCAGTTTGAGAGTTTCCACATAAGGTGTCCCCTCGAGGTCTCGCAAAAACCTTTTGAAGAGGCTTATGAGAAAATCAGTGATCACTTAATAATAGCAAAATGAAATACCAGCTCTAGCACTAAAAGCCAACTAACAGTGGTGTCAGACTAATTCAGATTGACAATCAACACAAGAATATCAAGCGCTAATCCCCATAAACAGCGCCATTTTTCATGAAGTCCAAAATACACTCTTCATTATGAAAGAGCATAAATGATCGTTGTATCAAAAAAATATCCCGATTGATGTGGGGGTCGAATCCCACAGAAATTGACAAGTGATATGTGCAAGTGTTGTTTGAAAATTTTAAATTAGTTCGCACCATGCAAAAGAAACAAAGCATGAAATATTTTGGGGGAGACTTGATGTTAACGATATGTTATAGATTCTAACTCAGCTAACTAGGATAGAAAAATAACAAAAGTTGTAGATAATAATGAGAGTGACTAGAGGTATGGTTTAGATGATGTGCTAATTAAATAAGGCTATGCAAGATCATCTCATAATTTAAATTTGTGTAAATAACTTTGGACAGGTGGACATTCTATGTTTTTCAACCTCATAAATGCCTCTTTCTAGAGTTCTTTCAAACCACAAGACAGAATTAAATTAGCCCAATCAAGTTTGAATTAATAGATGCACTAATTTCTAGCTAATAGCTATTAATTAGGATTGAGACTATGGGTTTTGGCTATGTCTAGCCCAACTCCACAACATCACATCCATTTCTCCCATCAAATTCTCTCTCAATACTCGATTCTTCTCTTTCAGGTAGAAATCAAGTCAAAAAAGTAGACCCACATCTGAAACTACGGATCTTTAATTATAAATTGGAGAGAAGATAACAGATTTACACTAATTAAGCAATATTGAGATGAATCTTGCAATACCCCATCTAATTAAGAACTCATCACTACACACCTCTAGTTGATGATTTAGCTACTCATGGTTAAGAAACTAAAGAGCATATTCAGCAATAGACTAATTGATTTCAATGATAAGAGTAGCAAAATCAAATTTCAAAGTATGTCTTCAACAATGGCGGTACCTTGCTACAAAGGAAGATGAAGAAAAGAAAAATAATATTTAATAATTTCCACCAAAAGAATTCTACTTTCTTCCTCAGCAAAAAGAATGTTCAAAAAGCTAAAGTTAAGATCTGATATGTACAAAGTACCTCCTTCAAGAATATTTCTAAAGATAGGGCAACCAATCCCCTCTTTTTCAGCGTTGGATGCATTTGCCCCTACTTAGGTGTTTTAGCACTTGCGAAAGTACTGGAGGTTCATCGGTTACATTCCACAAACTACCGTCTATCATCTATTGCTCCTTTAGTGATTTCCAATATCCTTCGGCGGGTCCTTCGGTGATTCGCTGTCCTCCAACCGCACTATGTCAGTTTCTTTCTCTTTGATCCAGCAAGTTCAAGTGCCAATAGACGAGTTAACCGGTGAGTCACCAGTTGATTTCTATGACTACCGGTTGCTTTAGTTCCTCAAGCCAGTGATCATCTGCATTTGGCTGGCGTTTCGCTGGTCTTCTCCGGTGAAGCGCTGGTTTTCACCTAATTTCCTTCTTTTGCCTCCACTTCTTGCTTTTTTTTCTTCAAATCAGATATCTCCACATAAAAAGGAAAAAAGGGTATAAAATTCATCTAAATGACTTAAAAACTAAGCTAAAAGTCATGTTTAAGAGCCTAATAATTTGGTAAATTACCAACTCATCACAACTCTACTTGAGTCATCATTTTGGCTAATATTTCATCCCTTTATTCATCTCTTTTTCTCAACTCAGCCACCAATTGATTTTTGGACGCTCCATTAGAGGAAACCTTGATGTTTCTAGTGAGATAAGCGTGGTTGGTTTTCATCATTATATCCAACAAGGCTTGTACAAGTCCAAATGTCTGGTCCATAAGCGAACTACCAGCAAGACTATTATGTTACACCTTAAAATTTTTTTGATGATTATTTGATATTTATATGTTGTATTAAGGGAATTATGAGTTTTATATTGGCCATAGGTGAGGAGGGAAACATGTGCAAAGGGAAAAGCAAAGAGTATGTGATGTTTATAAGTAAGGATCAATTTTAAATAGACACATCTCCAAATATATAATGATTTGGAAGTCCTATAACTTATCAAATGAAAGGTATTTGAGTCTAGTTACGGTGAAAAAATACTGCTCGTCAATTGAAGTTTAGAGTAAAATGTTATACTCGTCTGAAGATAGCACTATCGGCAGGTAAAGCACCATGGTGCGTGGGTGCCAAGATAGGCAAGCAGCAGACACGCGCGTGAGGGTACGCCGTACATGCGCCGCACGCGGGCATCGCCCAGGCCACCTATATGAAGTAATTTTTAGCTAAAAAGCTCATTTATACCCCGTTTCACCTTTTTTTTTTTTAGAATTCACAGAATTAAAAGCCCTATCACATGGTTAAAAGATATCCCAAGTAATAAACTTCACTCTTGTCTCTTTTGGCTTTGAAAAGAGAACCTTGGAAGAAAGTCATGGCATGTTGTGGTCTTTTTTTTGATTGTAGTGTTGCTACATTTTTAGCTGGTTCTAGGTAGAGGAAAGAGTAGGAGTCTACTCCTACTTTAGCTAATAACATCTCCAAGAAAGGGTAAGTAATTCCCTTTTTGATTTCTCTGAGTTTATGAGGGAAAAACTTGGAGAATGTTGTAGTACTGTGTTTTTGCTGCCCAATTTTTCAAGAACTTTGGTGAAGTGAAGTTGCTTCTTGTTGTGTTTATAAATTGTACTTGGAAGGATCCTTAAGGTGTAAGCTTGAAAGGAAGGTTTTCGGCAAAATTAGAGTCGACGTGCCAAGGTATGTAAAGGCGTCCCTTTTCTTATTTTTTAAGCACAAAACTAAGTGATTGAAAGGATCAATATTACTATGTTTTTAAAATCATATTTAGGTATCTATGATTCTGTCCAAAGGGTTGGAAGTACTTGGCATAAAGCTTGAATCGTTAATAATGGTTGAAGCGAACAAATGTGAAGCGGAGGACTTAATTTTTTTACGATTGTTGTCATAGTTGTAAATCGAGTTTGAAGTCCCTTTAACGTGGTCACTGTGAGCTGGTCCTTTGAAGTATATTGTATATGTGATATTGATTATATGTTAAGATATGGTCACTTGGTGAAATTGGTAAGAAATGTTAAGACGACGACGTGTGATCGAACTTAAGCTAAGAAGATGATGCTAAGCCGATTGAGGGTAAACGAGCTTATTGAAATGATGTTTTCATAATATGGTTATTTCCTCCTATAAGTTTATGTTTTAATGTGCTTAAGGTAAAAAGGAGATTTTATGTTCCCCTCCTTAAAGGTAAGCAAGCACCGCGTAACGAATAAGATAAGTTGATAGATGTTAACGAGGAAAATGTGGCTAAGTTGTTAATCTTTTTGTGACGCAATAAAAAGGGAATGTAAGAGTAAATGTTAGAACTTTTAAGGTAATATGTGAGAAATATGTTCTCTGCCTGTAATTGCTTTCTAGAACCTTTGAACAATGTTAAAATATAAGCAATATAAGGTTTAGCAGATAAAGTTGTCAATTAGGTAAAGAGCTAAGTGTGTATAAGAATTGATAGAATAGTGAACACGAGAGTAAAGACTTGAGTCTAGAGTGGATCATGTTTGGCAAAGAAGTTAAGATAAATAAGGAAAGTAGAGATAAAGGTTGTTAAATTAGACGATACAGTTTACGGTTGTGAACAAGTTAGGCAAACAACTAGGAAGATTAACCCTGTTCTAAAGACGTTTAGTAAAAGAGTTATAAATAAAGTTGTTTCTATTCAGTATGTATTAAGTTGATGAATGACCAGTAAATTGTTAACTTCATATGAAATGACTAGAATTGAATGCTTTTGAGATAGTAACTCAAGTTAAAGAGAAGTTTTTCATTATGTTTTCAAACGATTTTGTTAAGTTATACATTCTAGGGTAAATCTTAATGGGGTAAATCCTAAAGCTTCTAAGCTACACATAGTGATGCCTAGCTTTCTTAAGCTCCTTAGTTCATTACAAAGTTGTGTAAGTCAATCCAGCATCCTCCGAATCATGGCTATAAGTCTTTTTTAGCCTATAAGGAAACACTTAAAGAGTTGCTTATGAGTTCCCAAGTTGAAAAAATCCCAATCTCAGATTCTTAAGTTGTGTCTTCACGTCCCTAAGTTATGTTGAAGTGTGCTATACTAATCTAAGAAGTTTTCAAGAGATCATATTCTGAGAATCATGCTAATGTCTCGGTCAAGTATTTAAAGTTGCGTACAATTCTAAGAACTCAAGTCTTTAAAAGTCTTTCTAGTAAGAAGTCTTAATGTATATGATTTTCATGTTATAACATACAGTTGAATTCTTTCAGTTATATTCAAGTCATACATCTATATGTTTATCTCTTGTTGAGTTATCATTTGAATTTCTTAAATTCAAAGGAGAGATTCTCCCATGTACCAATATTCCTAATGTCTGAGTAAGTATAAGCACATGCTATGATACTGATTAGTTAAGCTCAAAACTTTGAATACCAGGAAAGTCTCCTAGACGTCACTCGGTTAACTAAATATGAGTTTATACGTGATATAGAAATCAAATACGTTGTATGTCTGTAGTTCAGGTTTCATCTCTATGTATATGCTAAGCGTTATGTCAAATAACTCCAAGTTCCAAGCTAAAATTTCCATGTTTTCCTGCAAATAAGACAAATGAATTAAGAACTATATGTGCGCATCAACGTGATAAGTTTGATAATAGAATCCTAGTATATAGTTGTCGATACATGTAAAGGAACCACCCTGTGGGCAGTATATATATGTATCTCCTAAATGTTAAAGGATTGTATTGAAATGAGAATCTATGTGCTTCTGCTCAAGATGAGTAAGTACGATTTGATATGAAGTGGAAATAGAAAGAGGATGTTCTTACGGAAAATGGAAAGTATGTTTATGATACAAGGAGAGGAAAAGTTAAAGATGATATAGCTAAAGTGATAGTTACCAAAGTATAACCCTCATTCGAGGTCGAATGATTTTAAGGGGGAGGATGTTACACCCTGAATTTATTTTTGATGATTATTTGATGTTTATATATCGTATTAAGGGAATTATGGGTTGTATGTTGGCTTTAGGTGAGGAGGGAACATGTGCAAAGGGAAAAGCGAAGAGTATGTCAAGTTTGTAAGTAAGGGTCAACTTTAAATGGACATATCTCCAAATATATATTTACTTAGAAGTCCTATAACATATTAAATGAAAGATATTTAAGTCTACTTTACAATGAAGAAAACCGCTCATCAATCAAAGTTTGGAGTAAAAAATTATGCTCGTTTAAAGACAACACTATCGGTAGAGAATGTGTCGTCGCACGTGGGCGTCAAGACAGGCAAGCAGCAGGGGCATGCGCACGTGAGGGCACGTCGCACGGAGGCCACAGGCAGGCACTGCCCAGCCCGCCTATATAAAGTAATTTCGAGCTAAAAAGCTCATTTCTAATTCATTTCACCTCATTCTTTTTCAGAATTCACAGAATTAAAAGCCCTATGACTTGGTGAAAAGATATCCTTATAAAGAAACTTCACTCTTGTCTCTTTTGGGCTTTGAAAAGAGAACCTTTGAAAAGAGAACCTTTGAAGAAAGTCATGGCTTGTTGTTTTATTGTTGTTGATTGTGGTGTTGTTGCGTTTTTGGATGGTTCTAGGCAGAGGAAAGAGTAGGAGTCTATTCCTACTTTAGCTAAATCAAGTCTGAAGTCCCCTTAACATGGGCATCGTGAGCTGGACCTTTGTAGTATACTATATTTGTTATGTTGAATATATGTGAATATCTTGTCACTTAGTAAAATTGGTAAGAAATGATAAGACGATGATGTGTGATCGAACTTAAGCTAAGAAGATGACGCTGAGCCGGTTGAAGGTAAATGAGCTTATTGAAATGAAATTTTCATAATATGGTTATTCCCTCCTATATGGTTATGTTTTAAAGTGATTAAGGTAAAAAGGATATTTTATGTTTCCCCCTCCTTAAAGCGAAGCAAGCCCCACGTAATGAATAAGCTAAACCGATAGATGTTAACGAGGAAAGCGTGGCTATGTTGTTAATCTTTTTGTGACGTTATAAAAAGGGAAAATAAGAGTAAATGTTAGACATTTAAGGTAATATGTGAGTAATATGATCTCTTCCCATAATTGCTTTCTATATCCTTTGACCAATGTTAAAATATAAGCAAGACGAGGTTTAGCAGATAAAGTTGTCAATTAGGTAAAGAGGTAAGTGCGTATAAGAATTGATGGAATAGTGAACACGAGAGTAAAGACTTGAGTGTAGAGTGAATAATGTTTTGCAAAGACTTTAATATGAATAAGTAAAGTATAGCTAAAGGTTGTTAAATTAGATGATACAGGTTACGATGGTGAACAAGTTATGAAAACAGCTAGGAAGATTAACCCTGTTCTAAAGACGTTTAGCAAAAGAGTTATAAATAAAGTTGTTTTTGTTCTGTATGTGTTAAGTTGATGAATGACCAGTAAAGTGTTAACTTCTTATGAAGTGATTAGAATCAAATGTTTTTGAGATAGTAACTCAAGTTAAAGAGAAGTTTTACGTTATGTTTTCAAATGATTTTGTTAAGTTATCAATTCTAGTGGTGAAATTATCTTTCAAATCTTAAAGGGGTAAATCCTAAAGCTTCTAAGATATGCATAGTGATGCCTAGCTTTCTTAAGCTCCTAAGTTAATTACAAAATTGTGTAAGTTAATCCAACATCATCCGAATTACGACTATAAGTCTTTTTTTGCCTATAAGGCAGCACTTAGAGAGTTGCTTACGAGTTCCCAAGCTGAACAAATCCCAATCTTAGATTCTTAAATTATGTCTTCACATCCCTAAGTTATGTTGCAGTGTGTTATGCTGTTCTAAGAAGTTTTCAAGAGATCATATTTCGAGAATCATGCTAATGTCTGGATCAAGTATTTGAAGTTTCGTACAAGTCTAAGAACTCAAGTCTTTATAAGTCTTTCCAGTAAGAAGTCTTAATGCATATGATTTTCATGTTATAACATATAGTTGAATTCTTTCAATTATATTCAAGTCATACATCCATATGTTTAGCTCTTGTTGAGTTATCATTTGAATTTCCTAAATTTAGAGGAGAGATTATCCCATGTACCAATGTTCTTAATGTGTATGTAAGTATAAGCACATGCTATGATAATGATCAGTTAAGATCAGAGCTTTTAATACTAGGAAGTCTCCTAGAGGTCACTCGGTTAACTAAATATGAGTTTATACGTTATATAGAAATCTCATACGTTGTATGTCTGTAGTTCAGCTCTCATCTCTATGTATATGCTAAGACTTATGAAAAATAACTCCAAAGTTCGAGGTTATAATTTCCATGTTTTCCTACAAATAAGACAAATGAACGACGTGATAAGTTTGATAATAGAATTCCAGTATATAGTTGTCGATACATGTAAAGAAAGCACCTTGTAGGCAGTACATATATGTAGTTCCCAGATGTTAAAGGATTGTATTGAAATGAGAATCTATGTGCGTCTACTCAACCGATATGTTTAATTGGTAAGATTATTTGCAGGACATTGATTATAAGCCTACTAAATTTCTTATATTGTCTAAACCTCCTGAGGTCCGTCGAGTCACTGAGTTGATATGTTTGTATATAATCGGACAGCAGTACGTGAATATGTGCATATTTGCTAATTTTACATGGTATAAGTGCTCACTTGCATTTATGTGTTACCAAAGAGGTCTATTCCATCCACAGATTTATCATTTATCATTTCAATGCCATATTAGTGAAATTGACTCAATATAAGCCCTATCATCTCTATTTATGATTATGATTCAGAATATTTTTATTTTACCCTGATATGGTACACTGGTTGAAGATATTTTCTTTTACCCCGCTATGGTACACCAGCTGGAGATATTTTTATTTTATCTCGGTATGGTACACTGTCAGGAGATACTTTTCTTTTACCCCAGTATGGTACACTGGTTGGAGATATTTTTATTTTACCCCTGTATGGTACACCGGCTAGAGATATTTTTATTTTACCCTGGTATGATATATCGACTAGAGATATTTTATTTTACCCCAATATTGTACATAGGATGGAGGCATTTTTATATGGATTTTATGGTTGGCTGGTCACCGGCATTACAGTTATAGTTTTCTTGTGCATTACTTTGTTGCATTTGCACTTTCGTATTGACTTATTGTCAGGTTTCTGTTTCCAAGATTCCAAATTGTTACTATTCCTTAGTTTTGGGCTCAATTATTAATTTTATCTTATATATTTATAGTTTTTAGCCTCACATACCAATACATTTCATTTGTACTGACGTCCCTTCGCTTAGGGACCTGCATTCGTGCTACAGGTGCAGGTAGAGGCTGGGATTGCCAGTTGCAGTAGCGGTACATGAGATCAGCGGATGTATTGGTATGCTCCTTTCTTCCTGGAGCTAGGGCTTAGTTATTTCAGCTTGTGTTTTGAATTATAGTTCCGAGTAGGTCGGAGCCCTGTTCTGACATCAATTCATCTTACTCATTAGAGGCTTTATGGACTTAGTATGTATAGTATTATTCAGTTTATGGCCTTATTGGCTTTTCGTTGCTTGGTTTAGTATAGTCATGGTCTTATCAGCATATTAGTTATTTATTTGTGGTAGTTAAGACCTTATGGGTCCAGATGTTTACCCCAGTTGATTGTGATAGGTGGCTTGGAAGGCCAGGTGTTACAGTTACAGATGCTATATAGTCGACTTCCAAGTCAGTTAGGTGTCGGGAGCCAGTTACACCCTCCCCTAGCTTTAGGGCGTGACATATTGGCCACAGACTTGTTTATCGAGTCAAGAGATCGATAGAAGCTTTGGAGAAGTACCCCATCCGACAGTTCTGTATTACTCCAAAAGTCCTTAAGATTAGACCCGAGGGTCAAGTAGAGAAAATAGGAAAATCTGCACCAGGTCATAGAATGAGTCTTCTAGTGACCTAACGGGTCGTTAAGTGACCCGTTAAGTGGTGCCCAATTTGAGGAGATTTCATTTTTCAGAAAGTGGTAATGGACGAGATGATGAGTCATTGTGACTCCCCATGAGTCATTGTGTGACTAGTCAAGTGTGTAGGGGATGAAGAAAAGGTTACTTTTGCAGTGTTGGCAATGGATTAAGGGGACAAGCTGTCATACCCCTAAAGACTCGTCAAGTTGTCCATGGGGTGGGAAAGATCAGAAAATTGAAATTTCTAGTGGTGTCTACGGGTGAGGACCATGAGTCTTTAGAGGACCTAACGACTCATTAGGTCCCTCATTGGGACTGGAAAAGATCTTTTTTGCAGATGAATCTTTAAGGAAATTTTCATAACTCCTAAACTCCTACCTCTTTAATGACATTGTTTGTAGCCCTAAAAGGAGTGTTTTAAGAGGGTTTAACCTATTCTAAGTCATTAGGTTCCTATGCATGCAAGTTATTGAGAACCTTCTTGAAGATCAAGCTAGAACTCTCTCAATTTCTTCCCCAAATCTTTTAGGCCTTCAAGGATAGTTTGAGAATCAGTCTACCTAGGTATATGGGCTAGGAATGAGAGTTTTCTTTCACTCTCATACCCAAATTTCTCCTCAAGTTCATTAATTTAAGGTCTAATCCAAGTATATGGTTTTATAGGGTTTTAATCTAATTTTATGAAAATTCTCTATGATATGTTTATGGGTCGAATCTCCTCATGTTCTAAAGTATGTTTTAGGTCTAATGGGCAGATTTTATGCACAATTTGATTATAAATTGATGATTTTATGTTTTTAGAAATTATGCCCTATTATGCAAGTTTTATGAAAAGTCAAGCTTATGATTTATGATTTCAAGTATGGTGAGATATCTAGCATGAATGAATGTTTATAAATTTTCCATGCATGAATCTATAATTTTGACTTATGAAGTCTATTTCAATTATGCATGATTTGATGATCTGGGCAGACCCATATAAGTTAAGTGTGTTTTCATTATTTAGCCAAGGCTAATAAGATCAGCTTATCATATGTTTTAGAGTCAAGACTCCTGCTGCAGCTTACGATATATTTTGGAGTCAAGACTCCCAAGTGCAACTTATAATATGTTTTGAACTCAAGACTTCCCAATGTTCATATTTCAAACTATGCATGTAATTATGATTTCGACTTTGTTGAAAAACAATCGTAGCACTATGCATGTTTTTGCAAGTAGTGTCTAGCACCGAGTAGGCTTTGGGTTCCAAGGATCCCTGATCTCAGAACTACGCACCAACATAAGTATATCTTACATGTTTGGGACCTCTCAAGAGAGTTTTCCCCTACCCCAAGGGGCCTCAGCTTGATATCAATATCATGGTATCATCCCTAGCCCTGAAAAGGCTTTGGATGGCTCTGCCCACTTGAGTGTGATAGTTGGGGAATAACATAAGCTCTATCTAATGGTGTCTATTATGATGAGTCTCTCATTGTTCCTCATGATTCCAGTTACTTATGTTCATGACTTAGGATATTATGTTTAATAGCAGATTTGATCCAATTATCAGTTTATGACCTTTTACTTATGATTTTAGCTATAATAAGTCATATGATTTCTATTTCTAAATCTTGGGTCACTATGTTAAGTTATGATAATCAGTTTAGGACTATGTATGTCTTAGATTCAGTTTTCAACATGTACTCCTTACTCTCATGATCTAATGATTTATATATATGTGCATGATTTCAGTTAACATTTACTAAGCATGTTTTACTTACCTTAAATACTCAGTACATTCAAAGTACTAACTTCATACAATATGCTATATAATTTCATGATGTAGGTTTAGGTGATCTAGTTCAGTCTTGTCGATTGCTCGTTTCCCATATCAGCTCTGTTTAGCTCTACCTTGGTGAGTTCTCATTGTTTGAGGGTGTCTATCATTTCAGTTTTGTGTTGTCATTTTGTTTCAGACTTGGAGATAGCTGGGGACTTATCCTAGCATCTCATCAATTAGTATAGGCTTTTCATACATAGACTAGTATGTTCATCTTGACAATTAGCATTGTGATGTTATCGTTCAATATATGTTATATTCTTCATACTTTATCTTATTCATGTTTAATTTATCAATTTCCTCTTTAATATATGCTTTTTAGTTGCAATGTTCATGCCATGGGTCGACTTGGAGTCATTCGTTGTTCTAGGTCTCGTGTCTCGGTCTGAGGTCCCAGCTGGGGTCGTGACAAACTTGGTATTAGAGCATAGGTTTAGAGTGTCCTAGGATGTCTGAAGGTCGCATTCAGTAGAGTGTTTTTCATAGTAGTGAAGTGTGTCACACTTATGAGGGAGAGGCTACAAGATGTTTTCAAAAATTTCCCTTCTTTCATGATCTATGTTAGGTGATGAAGTATCTCTCTATCCTTCTAACTCGTGTTTTACGCGTTTGTAGAAATATGCCTCCACGTCGAGTAAATGGTAGAAGGAATGGCAATGGAGATTTCTATGACAATGGCAATGGATATGGGCAGCGTATCCTTTTCCCAAGCAGGTCACTCATATCGAGTTTAGAGTGGCATTTCAAATGTTGGCATAAGCCATGACAGCTCAAGTCAACCAACAGGCAATGGGCCATGTTCCTCAGAATGGGAATGTAGCAGCAACTAGAGTTCGAGACTTTCTTAGGATGAATCCACCTGAGTTTCTTGGGTCGAAGGTGGATGAGAACCCACATGAGTTCCTTGAGGAGGTGCAGAAGATCACCACAAATATGGGTTTGATGGGAAAGAAGAGTGCATATTTAGCCTCCTATCAGCTAAAAAGGGTTGTTTACATATGATTTTGCTAGTGGAAGGATAGCAAGGGACGAGAGCAGTCCCTATGAGTTGGGATGAGTTCATGAATGTCTTCTTGGATAGGTTCTTCCCTAGAGAGTTGAGGGAGGCAAAGGCAGTGGAGTTCATCGACCTGAAGCTGCACCATATGACTGTCCAAGAGTATGCCTTGGAGTTTACTTGACTATCTAAGTATGCGCCGGAGATGGTTGCGAATCAAAGGGCTCATATGAGGAAGTTTGTGAATGGAATATCATATTTGCTGGTCAAGGAGTGCAGGACCACTATGCTAAAGAGTGACCTAGATTTCTTGCAGTTGGTCATATACGCCCAACACATAGAAGTGGAGCAGATGAAGAAGAAGGAGAGAAAGGCGAAGAGGGCCAGGATAGGGAGTTATGGATAGCTCAAGAAGAGTTCCATCACCGTCAACCCACCAAAGGTCATCAGTCTCAGTGCCATCATCAGCTAGTGTTCCATCCAGAACTAGGCATGATCAGAGGTGTAGAGCATCAGGCTCTAGAGGTCAAGGGAGCATGTCAGGAGAGCCCAACATTTTAGTTTGTGGGAGATGTGGTAGGAGGCACACCGAAGAGTACTTGAAAGGTGCAGGGGCATGCTTCGGGTGTGGGAATCTTGGACATCTGCTCAGAGACTGTCCTTCATCCAGACAGGGCCATAGTAGAGGCCATGACCCAGCCACTGGTTCAGCAGCTCCACTAGCACGCTCAGCACAGTAGGGTGCATCCACTACAACAGGTGGTGGCCAGCATCAGAACAGATTTTATGCACGATTATCTTGTTAGGAGCAGAAGGTCTCTCTAGATGTGGTAACTGGTATGTTACGAGTATTCCATCTTGATGTGTATGCATTATTAGATCTAGAGGCTACCTTATCTTTTGTGACTCCATATGTTGCTATTAGTTTCAAAGTCGATCCCAAATCCCTATCAGAACACTTCTAAGTCTCTGCTCTAGTTGGTGACTCAGTTATAACTCAGTGGGTGTACAAAAATTGTCTTGTTATAGTCATTCAGAAAGTCACCTCAGCCAACCTAGTAGAGTTAGACCTGACCGATTTTGATGTTATCTTCGGCATGGATGTTTTGCATGTATGTTATGCCTCATTAAACTATAGAACTCGTACGGTAGAGTTTCAATTTCTGGTTGAGCTAGTCCTAGAATGGAAAGGTAGTTCAGTTGTGCGTGATTGCCTGTAGGTCTGTTTGTCTCCTATCTCAAGGTCAGAAAGATAATTTCTAAGGTTGTGTGTATCATCTAGTTCAGGTTAAGGATGCTACATTTGAGACCCTGACCCTTCAGTCAGTTCCTATAGCATATGAGTATTTGGAGGTGTTTCTAGATGATCTACCAAGAGTCCCTTCTGAGCGGGAGATTGACTTTGTATCGACCTTCTCCCTGATATGCAACCTATATCTGTTCCTCCTTGCAGAATGGATCCATCCAAGCTAAAGGAGTTGAAAGAGCAGTTGAAGGATCTCCTATATAAGAGTTTCATCAGGCCTAGTAAATCCCCGTGGGGGTGCTCCAATTCTCTTTGTTTGGAAGAAGGATGGTTCCCTTAGAATGTGTATTGACTATCGACAGTTGAACAAGGTCACAATCAAGAACAAGTATCCCCTCCCCAGGATCAGTGACTTGTTTGACCAACTTCAAGGTGCTAAGTGCTTCTCAAAGATAGACCTTAGATTCGGTTATCATCAGCTTAGAGTTAGAGAGAGTGAAATTCTGAAGATAGCATTCAGGACTCGATATGGTAATTATAAGTTTGTATTTATGTCTTTTGGACTAATGAATGCTCTTACAGCTTTTATGGACTTGATGAACAAGGTGTTCAAGCAATACTTGGATATGTTCGTGATTGTCTTTATAGATGATATTCTCATATACTCTTGGAGTGAGGAAGAGCATACCGTTCATTTAAGGATCATGATACAGATTCTCAAGGATTGCCAGTTGTTTGCTAAATTTAGCAAGTGTGAGTTTTGATTACAATTAGTAGCATTTTGGGCCATGTGGTGTGTATCAAGGGTGTACTGGTGGACTTTCAAAAGATAGAGGTGGTGAAGAAATGGCCTAGAGTAATTAGTCCTTCAGATATTAGGAGCTTCTTGGGTTTAGCTGGCTACTACAGGAGGTTTGTTGAGCAGTTTTCATCCATTGCAACACTGTTGACTAAGTTGACCTAAAAGAAGGCCAAATTTCAATAGTCGAACTCTTGTGAGAAGAGTTTTCAATAGTTAAAGACTCCACTCACTTCAGCCCCAGTATTGACCCTACCAGAGGGCACAGATGGTTTTGTTGTGTATTGTGATGCCTCTAGGGTTGGTTGTACGTGGTGCATCATGATAAGGTCATTGCATATGCCTCTATATAGCTTAAGACTCGTGAGAAGAACTACCCAATGCATGACATAGAGTTGGTAGCTATGGTTTTTCCAGTAATGATTTGGAGGCACTACTTGTATGGGGTGCATGTTGATGTGTTCACAGACCACAAGAGCCTTCATTATGTGTTCACGCAAAAGCACCTGAATTTATGACAAAGGAAGTGGCTAGAGCTTCTCAAGGACTATGACATGAGTGTCCTTTATCATCCAAACAAGGCTAATGTAGTGGCAGATGCTCTTAGTATGCTGTCCATAGAGAGTGTGTCTCATGTTGATGATAGGAGGAAGGAGTTAGCAAAGGATTTCCACATGCTTGCTTGTTTAAGGGTTTGCCTTGTTGACCCGGCAGATGGTGGTGTTATTGTTCAGAATGGGTCAAAATGTTCATTGGCGACCAAGGTCAAGGCTAGGAAAGACGAGGATCTTATCTTGGAAAAGCTAAAGGAAGCTGTTCGGAATTAGAAGGTGAAGTCTTCTCCCAAGGGGGAGATGGTGTACTTCGATATCAAGGATGATTGTGTGTGCTAGCTATGGATGACTTGAGAGAGTGGATGTTGAGCGAGGCTCATGGCTCTCGATATTCTATCTATCTAGGTTCCACGAAGATATACCGTGATCTACGGGAGGTCTATAGGTGGAATGGCATGAAGAAGGACATAGCGAAGTTTGTGGCTAAATGTCCAAACTATCAACAAATGAAAGTTGAGCATTAGATACCTGGGGGTATGCTTCATGACTTTAGTATTTTCACTTGGAAGTGGGAGGATATCAACATATTTCATTATAGGCTTACCTCGTACACACCAATAGTATGATTCTGTATGGGTGATTATAGATAGGTTAACCAAATCAGCTTACTTCTTATGGTCAAAACTACTGTTTTGACTGAGGATTATGCTAGATTGTATATTCGGGAGTAGTTCAGTTGCATGGAGTTCCTTTGTCCATCATTTTAGATAGGGGTTCTCAGTTCACCTCTCAGTTTTGGAGATCATTTCAGAAGGGTCTTGGTACACAAGTGAAGCGTAACACGACTTTTCACCCGCAGATAGATGGTTAGGCCAAGAAGACCATTTAGACTCTTCAGGACATGTTGACAAAATGGGTGATTGATTTCAAGGGTAGTTAGGATGATGACTTACCTCTTATTGAGTTTGCTTACAATAACAGTCACCACTCCAACATTCAAATGACTTCATTTGAGGCTCTTTATGGGCGGAGGTGTAGATTGCCTATTGGATGGTTTGAGGTAGTTGAGGCTACGTTGATAGGGCCAAATTCAGTTCATGAGGACATGAAGATGGTTCATCTTATTATAGAAAGGCTAAAATTAGCTTAGAGTCGTCAGAAATCTTATGCAGATATTAGACAGAGAGAGTTTGAGTTTGAGGTTGATGATTGGGTGTTTCTGAAGGTGTCTCCCGTGAAGAGAGTGATGAGGTTCAAAAAGAAAGGGAAGTTTAGTCCCTGATATGTTGGTCTATATAGGATTCTGATATGAGTTGTCACGGTGGTATATGAGTTGGAACTACCAGCAGAGTTACCCTCGGTACACCCAGTTTTCCAAGTATCTCTATTGAAGAAGTGCATTGATGACCTGGCCTTAGTTGTTCTGGTGGAGAGAATAGGTGTGAAGGATAGCCTTACCTGTGAGGAGGTTCTGGTTGATATCCTTGATCATTAGTTTTAGAAGCAAAGAAACAAGGAAGTAGCCTCGGTGAAGATTTTGTGGAGGAATCACCTTGTTAAGGGAGGTACATGGGAAGCCGAAGCAGATATGATGCCTAGATACCCGTATCTTTCCCTTTTGACACAGTTTCAGCATGAGGTATCAATTTCCTCCTCAATGCTCTATTCAGTTTCATGTCAACTTCATGTCTCTAAATTCTTTTCATATCATTGCATGAAAGTATGATTTATGAAATAGTTCAGTCATGTGTATCAGACTGGAGTCAGTCACTCCATCAGTTTTAGCTTTAGTTGTTCAGCTTTGGGATTCCAGTTCTTTCCCTAGCCTTTCAGTATACTTAGTCTACATTCGAGGATGAATGTTCCCAAGGGGGAGGAAATATAACACCCAAAAAGTCACAAAGATATGACTCGAGGGTTGTGCAGAAAAAATAGGAAAATCTGCACCAAGTCACAGAATGAGTCATCCAGTGACTTGTGGTGTGACCTAACAAGTCATTAAGTGGTACCCAGTTTAAGGAGATGTCATTTTTCAGACAATGGTAATGGATGAGACGATGAGTCATCATGACTCCCCACGAGTCGTTGCATGACCCATCAAGTGTATAGGGGGTGAAGAAAAGGTGACTTTTGCAGTGTTGGGAACGGATTGAGGGGATGAGTCGCCGTGCCCCTAACAGCTTGTCAAGTTGTCCTTGGGGGTAAGGAAGATCAAAAAATGGAAATTTCCAACGGTGGCTACGAGTGAGGATCACGAGTCGTCAAAGGACCTAATGACTCATTAGATCTCTCGAAGGGACTAGCAAAGATCCTTTTTCCAAACGAATCTTTAAGGGTATTTTTTTAACTCCTTAACTCCTAACACTGTAATGACATTATTTTTATCCCTAAAAAGAGTGTTTCAGGAGGGTTTAACTATTCTAAGTCATTAGACTCCCATGCATGCATGTTATTGAGAACCCTCTTCAAGATCAAGTTATAACTCTCCTAATTTCTTCCCCAAATCTGTTATACCCCGGAAGCTCAAAGATTAGACCCGAGAGTTGAAACGGAGAAAAGATTAAAATAGGCACCATGCTCAGAACGAGTCATGAGGTGACACATTGGTGCAGCGCATGAGTCATGATATGACTCATAGGAAGGCCAAGTGAGGAGTTGAAAATTTGAGGAAAAGGGTCCCTACAAGCGTGACAACAACTCGTGGTTAGGCCCAACGAGTCGTTAGGTCAATCGTGGGGTGGGTGGGTAAGAAGAGAGCAGGAAGGTAGGCAGTGTACCTCACAGGTCAAGCCACGAGTCGTGTCCATAAGGGACGAGTTGTTAGGTCCCTCGTGGTGACTTCAGTGTTTTCTAGACAGTGCAGTCTACGAGTTTGACTAGAAGTCGTGGTCACTAACCACAACCCGTTAGGTCATTCGTGGGGACTAACACTCAGTTTTTCCCTGCAAATTTTCAAGGGTCTTTTAGTATTTTCCTACCTTCCTAAACTTTAAACTACGTCATTTTAGTCATGATTTCAGACTTAATAGTGGGGTTAAATGGTCCCCCCCCCATTCCCACTCATCTTTAGAAAATATACCTTGACCCTTCCTCTTCAAAAGCTCTCCAGAAAGACTAGGGTTTCCTCCATTGCAGTAGTGTAAGCTTCCTTCTTTAGGGAATTCTTTGTCAGGTATGTGGGAATTCACCAAGGGAATAGTTCTTTCCTTGGGTCCCCCGAAACCCTTCTTTAGTTTTCTATAAAATCCTAGCTCCTGAGTTATCGAATGTGAAGGGAATAAATGTTAATTTTCTTTGAATTCAGATAGAATGATATCCATGATTATTTTATACATGATTTCCATTATCTCATGGTTAAATTGATGTTATTCCCACAAAGGTGAATTCTAGCCCAGTAAATTTTCGACTGCTGAGAAATTTTTGATAATGTCTTGTTTAATCCATGTGGAATCATGATTTATATTGGTTATGGGTATTTTCCACCAACTAATGATAGTATTGATGCTTATCCCTGTGCATTTACTTTATCCCTAGTTCTTGAGGGTAGAACAGACTACAAATTTTTGCCGAAATGATAAACCTTGAAAGTTTCTTGATTATACCAGTGTAGTGAATTCCCATGTTATCTTATATGTTGAATTCTAAGTTAGGTACATGGTTGTCTAGCTTTAGTCAAAATGTGCAATACTCAGTTTCAGTCAGAAATGTTAGCTGATCAGTTTGACTACAGAATTTCCTAAGGTGTCAGTATTACCTCCCAGTTATCAGAATCAGATTCAAAATTCAGTTATTTGTCCACTAGGCAGTTATGAAACTTTGAATATATAGCTCTGACTAGCCTTAGGACCCCAGTTCAGATTACAATTGGTTCTTAGATGGTTACGACACTTCTAGATAAGCAACTCTGACCAGTCTAGAACCTAGTTTTAGAATCTAGTCCAATAAGACTCTCAGGGTACTTTCAGATATGTATCCCTAACTAGTCTTGGGCCGCAATTTTTAGCTATAACCTTAGTATTCAGTTACGTTATCCAGTGGGTGTACGACCTAGAACCGAGCGGAACGGGGTTCCGGCGTACCTAGGTTCCCAAAACTACGTTGCTGGCTTAGGCTTCAGTATATATTGGCCTGATTGGCCCCAGACTTTTGTGATTTCCAGTTCATGCCTTTATACCCTGGAAAGGTATATTGGGTCCTACCGGTGGGGTGTATACATCGGACTCTACATCTAGCTCACATGGTTACATGTCGGTGATAGATTCTCCCACTAGTCAGTTCAATCCAGCCTTAGTCCAGTTTAGTTCAGATCAGTATTCCGGACTTATAATATGCTTTGACCATCAGATAGGGTCTTCTCGACCACCGCAGTATTTCAGTAATTCAATTCAATGACTTTAGTTGGTCATTGCATGTCTTTCAGTTCAGCATTTTGTTTGCTATTTATTTTATTGTGTTATTTTCCTGTCACTTACTTGGTACATTCAAAGTAATTATGCATACTTTTATACTGTATTATTTTATGACACAACTACAGGATCACAATCTCAGCCTCATTAGCTGACTGCTCACTGAAGATCTCAGCCATCCTAGTTGGTGAGTCCTCATCCTTCGAGGATCGAGATTATTTTCTTTAATTGTGATTTCATTTATTTTATTTAGATTAGGAGTTAGCTGGGGGTTTATCCTAGTAGCTCATCAGACCTTGTGGCTTTCAGACGTAGAGTTGTTTTTAGACTCGGATTTATTTTAATATGTAACCTTGTTCAAGTATTGTTATTTTTGCTTTAAATTTACACTGCATGTGTTTCTATTTTACTTAGAACACCAGTGTATGATAGAGTAGGGGTTAACTTGGAGTTACTTTCAGATTCAAGTATAGTGTTCCGTCCAAGGTGTAAACTCAGGGCGTGACAAACTTGGTATCAGAGCACTAGGTTCAGAGTATCCTCGGATGTCTGAAAGCCGCATCGAGTAGAGTCCTCTTCAAGGGTGTGAAGCGCTCCAAACTTATGATGGGGAGGCTATGAGATGTCATTAGGAAGTTTCCCTTTATTTCATAGTCCTTATTGTGCATTAAAATTCAGTTCCAAAATCATTCACCTAACTCGTGCTCTGCTTCATTTCAGTGAACTATGCCTCTACAATGCGGTAATGGAAGGAGTGCCAGAAATGCCCAGCAGACTGCCCCAGCAACCCCAATAGCCCCTCAGGATGACTCGGTATCTACCACAGAATTCAGGTCGGCCATTCAGCTCCTCGCCCAGATGGTAACCAACCAGGCGAAGCAATAGGTGGTTCCAGTGAACAAAAATGGGTCTGCAGCAGTTGCTAGGGTGCGGGACTTGACTTGGATAAACCCTTCAGACTTTCATGGATCTAAGGTTGGAGAGGATCCACAGGGATTTGTGGATGAGATTAAGAAGATCACCCAAATCATGGGTGTCATCCCCTCAAAGAGTGCCGACTTGGCTGCCTATCAGCTGAAAGGGGTAGGTGTCATCCCCTCAAAGAGTGCCGACTTGGCTGCCTATCAGCTGAAAGGGGTAGCTCAAGTTTGGTATGAATAGTGGAAGGAGGAGAGATTAGCGGATGCAGGATCGGTGGAATGGGAGGAGTTCACTATAGCCTTTCTGGACAGATTCTTCCCTTGGGAGCTCAGGGAGGCAAAGGTAGCAGAATTCATGAACCTGAGACAAGGAAACAAAATCGTAGAAAAGTATGCCCTGGAGTTCACCAGGTTGTCCAAAGACGCTCCAGAGATGGGGCCGAGCCAAGGGCTCGCATGCTGAAATTTGTGAATGGGTGTCAAACTTGGTCCTCAAAGAGTGCAGAATCGCAATGCTGATCAAAGATATCGACCTCTCTAGTCTGATTGTCTATGCTCAGCAGATCGAGGCTGAAAAACTAAGGGACATGGAAAGAAAGAATAAGCAGGAAAGGACTGGCCAGTCAGATCATGGCCATCAGAGGTTAGGCGGTAGCAACCGCCTACAGCAGCAGCAGCAGTAGAGGCCTCCAATACCCAGTTCAGTCAGTGCCCCTACCTTTTGGTCCCTCTAGGACCGGAGGGGTGGAGCATCTGGCTCTCAATCTCAGAGCTATAGTATCAGGAATAGATATCCAGCTTGCCCCAAGTGCGTAAAAGCACCTAGGAGAGTGTCTTCAGGGTTGAGAGGGCTGTTTTGGTTGCGGACAGCTTAGGCATCTGCTTAATGAATGCCCGTCAGCAGGACAGGAGAGATCACAATCCACCACCTTAGTAGCTCCAGCAGGCCGACCAACTCAACAGGCTAACACATCAGGTACGGAGGGCAATCAATGCCAAAACCATTTTTGTGTATTATCATCTCATCAGGATCAGGAAAACTCATCAGATGTGGTCACGGGTATGTTACGTCTTTTCCATCTAGATGTATATGCCCTGCTTGATCTGGGCCACACTATCATTCCTGACTCCCTACGTAGCAGTTCAGTTCGATATCAGTCCAGAAGTCCTATTATAACCCTTCTCAGTCTCCACCCCAGTTAGCGAGTCAGTTACAGCCAGTCGGGTGTATAGAAACTATTCAGTCTTAGTCTGAAATAAATTCATTCCAGCTGACCTTGTAGAGTTAGACATGGTCGACTTCGACCTCATCCTTGGCGTGGATTGGTTACACTCCAGTTATGCCTCAGTTGACTAGGGTCATCAGGTTTCAGTTCCCTAATAAGCTAGCTCTCGAATGGTCGGGCAGTAGTTCAGCACCGAAGGGTCGGTTTATTTCCTACCTTAAGGCTAAGAAGCATATTTCCAAGGGATGTATTTATCATCTAGTTTGGTTCAAGGATTCTAAATCTAAGACCCCAACTATTCAGTCAATCCCTGTTGTCAAAGAGTTTCTAGATGTGTCCCTGAAGATCTTCCTGGAGTCCCTCCTGAATGGGAAATTGACTTCGGCATAGACCTTATTCGATATACTCAGCCAATCTCCATCCCTCCTTATAGAATGTTTCCGGCTGAACTTAAGGAGTTGAAGGAGAGCTAAAAGATCTTCTTGATAAGGGATTTATCAGACCCAACATCTCTCCCTCGGGTGCTCCATTGTTATTTGTGTGAAAGAAATATGGTAACCTTAGAATGTGCATCGACTACCGTCAGTTGAACAAGGTCATAGTCAAAAATAGGTATCCCCTACCAAGGATTGATGACCTGTTCGACCAACTTCAGGGAGCCAGCTGTTTCACCCAGATAGATCTCAAGTCGAGGTATCACCAGCCAAGGGATAGAGAGTGTGACATACCCAAAATAGCTTTCAGGGCTTAGTATGGTCACTTGGAGTTTGTGGTTATGTCCTTCAGACTAACTAATGTCCCTACAGCCTTTACGGACCTGATGAATAGAGTCTTCAAGTAGTATCTACATATGTACATCATTGTATTCATCGACGACATTCTGGTACACTCCAGAAATGAGGAAAAGCATGCTAATCACCTGAGGATAATGCCTCAAACACTCAGAGACCGCTAGTTGTTTTCCAAGTTCAGCAAGTGTGAATTCTAGGTTAAGTTCATGACTTTCCTGGGTCATGTGGTCTCGGATGAAGGTGTTCAAGTTGATCCTCAAAAGATTGCAGGAGTGAAAGACTAGCCCAGACCTACTCTCCAACTGAAATCAGAAGTTTCTTGGGTTTGGCCAGTTATTATCGACGCTTTGTAGAAGGCTTTTCTTCTATAGAATCTCCACTGACTAGGCTGACTTAGAAGAAGGTGAAATTCCAGTGTCAGATGCATGTGAGAAGAGTTTCTAGAAGTTAAAAACTCGACTCACTACTGCTCTAGTATTGACTCTACCAGAAGGATCAGATGGATTTGTAGTTTATTGCGACGCTTCCAGAGTTGGACTCGGTTGCATTCTGATGCAGCAGGGCAAAGTGATAGCCTACGCCTCCAGGCAGCTCATGGTTCATGAGAAGAATTATCCAACTCATGACTTGGAGTTGGTAAGTGTAGTGTTTGCATTGAAAATAAGGAGGAATTATCAATACGGGGCTCATGTTGATGTTTTCACCAATCACAAGAGCCTTCAGTATGTATTCAGTCAGAAGGACCTGCATCTTCATCAGACAAGGTGGTTAGAGCTCCTAAAAAATTATGACATATGCATGCTATATCGCTCGGTCAAAGCCAATGTGGTGGTCGATGCCCTAAGTAGAGTGTCTATGGGTAGCATGGCTCATATTGAGGAAGACAAAAAGGAGTTGGCGAAGGATATTCACAGACTAGCTCGGTTAGGGGTGCATCTGGTTGACTCAACTGTGGGTGGAGTGGTGATGCAAAGCAGGTCATACTCCTCTATGGTTGTTGAAGTTTAGGTGAAATAGGATGAAGATCCCATTCTTCTTAAACTCAAGGAATCAGTTCTCAGAAAGGAGGTTGAGGCTTTCTCCAAAGGTGGAGATGGTGTGCTACATTATCAGGGCAAAATATGCATACCGGACATCTGTGGCTTGAGGCAGCAGATATTGGCTGAAGCACACAGCTTGAGATACTCCATCCACCCTGGTGCTACCACAATGTACCGCGATTGGCGGGATATTTACTGGCGGAACGGCATGAAGAGAGACATTACTGAATTTGTAGCCAAGTGCCTAAACTATCAGCAAGTCAAAGTAGAGCATCAAAGACCGGGAGGTATGATCCAAGATATCAGCATACCCACGTGGAAGTGGGAAGAAATAAATATGGACTTTATTACGGGTCTACCTCGAACTCGTCAGCAACATGAACCTATCTGGGTAGTAGTGGACTGGATGACTAAGTCAGCACATTTCTTCCCAGTTAAAACGATGAATTCAGCTGAGGACTATGCTAGAATTTATATTCGGGAGTTGGTCAGGCTTCATGGGGTGCCATTATCCATCATCTCAGACAGAGGTACCCAATTTACCTCACATTTTTGGAAGTCTTTTCATAAGGAACTTGGCACCCAGGTCAAGCTCAGGATAGCTTTTCACCTGCAGACAGATGGGCAAGCTGAGTGGACTATTCAGATGCTAGAAGATATGTTGAGAGCATGTGCGATCGATTTCAAGGGTAGTTGGGATGCCATTTTCCTCTTATCGAGTTTGCGTACAACAATAGTTATTACTCCAGCATCTAGATGGCCCCATTTGAGGCATTGTATGGTAAATGGTGCAGGTCTCCTATTGGGTGGTTTGAGGTTGGTGAAGCTACAATAATTGGGCTAGACATTGTACATAAAGCTATGTAAAAGGTACATCTCATCAGAGAAAGATTAAAAACAGCTCAGATCCATCATAAATCTTATGCTGATGTGAGGAGAAGAGAAAGGGAGTTTGTTGTGAATGACTGGGTCTATCTAAAAATTTCACCCATGAAAGGAGTGATGAGGTTTGGAAAGAAGGGAAAGCTTAGTTCGAGATATGTGGGACCCTACAGAGTTCTGAGATGAATTGGCAAGGTAGCCTATGAGCTAGAATTACCATGAGAGTTGGCTTCTGTGCACCTAGTATTTCATATGTCATTATTGAAGAAATGCATTAGTGATCCAACTTCAATTGTGCCAATGGACAGTGTATAAATAAAGGATAGTCTCTCATGAGAGGAGGTCCCAGTCGAGATCCTTGACCATCAGGTTTGTAAGCTAAGGAAAAAGGATGTAGCTTCGGTCAAGGTCCTATGGAGAAACCAGCAGGTGGAGGGTGCTATGTGGGAGGCCGAAGCAGATATTATGATCAGATACCCACACTTATTCTCTACCAACTCTGTTAAAACTTGAGATATCAGTCTTTCTCTAGAACTCAATTTAGTTTTCATGTTCAATTCATGTGTTTAAAATTCTTTTGTGTTTACGGATGTGTGTATGAAAAGTGAATCAGTTCAGCTATGTAGTTTGAACCGGAGGTATTCATTCCGTCAGTTTTGGTTAATGATCGGTATTTGAATATTAAAATTCCATCTCTCTACATTTCTGTGTGTTTTCCAACATTCGAGGATGAATGTTCCCAAGGGGGAGATATTATCATACTATGGAAGCTCAAAGATCAGACCCGCGAGTTGAAGCGGAGAAAATTTTAAAAACTAGGACCAGGCACAGAATGAGTAGTGAGGTGACCCGTTGGTGCAGCTCGTGGGAAGGCCAGGTGAGGGGTTGTAAATTTGAGGAAAAGGGTCCCCATGGGCATGACAACGACTCGTTGTCAGGCCTCATAAGTCGTTAGGTTAGTCGTGGGGTGGGTTGGTAAGAAGAGAGAAGGAAGGCAGGCAGTGTACCTCACGGGTCAAGACACGAGTCGTGCCCACAAGGGACGAGTTTTTAGGTCCCTCGTGGTGACTTCAGTGTTTTCCAGGTAGTGTAGTCCACGAGTTTGACCACGACTCGTTAGGTCAGTTGTGGGGACTAACACTCAATTTTTCCTTGCGAATTTTGAATATTTTTTCAGTAATTTTCTATCTTCCTAAACCTTAAACTATGTCATTTTAGTCATGATTTTAGACTTAATAGTGGCATTAAACGGTTTCCCCCCATTCCCACTCATCTTTAGAAAATAATCGTAACAATTCTTCTTCATAAGCTCTCAAGAAAGACTAGGGTTTCATCTATTGCAATAGTGCAAGCTTCCTTCTTCAAGGAATTCGTTGTCAGGTATGTGGAAATTCAACAAGGGAATAGTTCTTCCCTTGTGTCCCCCAAAACCATACTCTAGTTTTATATAAGATTCTATCCTTAAGTTTTCAAATGTGAAGGGAATAAATGTTAATTTTCTTTGAATTCATATAGAATGATATCCATGATTATTTTAGACATGATTTCCATCAGCTCATGGTTAAATTGACGTTATTCCCACAAAGGTGAATTCTAGCCCAGCAAATTTTCGACTGCTGAGAAATTTTTGATAAAGTCTTGTTTAATCCATGTGGAATCATGATTTATATTGGTTATGGGTATTTTCCACCAACTAATGATAGTATTGATGCTTATCCCTGTGCATTTACTTTATCCCTAGTTCTTGAGGGTAGAACAGACTACAAATTTTTGCCGAAATGATAAACCTTGAAAGTTTCTTGATTATACCAGTGTAGTGAATTCCCATGTTATCTTATATGCTGAATTCTAAGTTAGCTACATGGTTGTCTAGCTTTAGTCAAAATGTAAAATACTCAGTGTCAGTCAGAAATGTCAGCTGGTCAGTTTGACTACAGAATTTCCTGAGGTGTCAGTATTACCTCCCAATTATCAGAATAAGATTTAGAATTCCGTTATTGGTCCACTAGGAGGTTATGCCACTTTGAATATATAGCTTTGACTAGCCTTAGGACCCCAGTTCAGATTACAGTTTGTTCTTAGACGGTTACGACGTTTCTAGATAAGCATCTCTGACACGTCTAGAACCTAGTTTCAGAATCTGGTCCAATAAGACTCTCAGGGTACTTTCAGATATGTATCACTGACTAGTCTTGGGACCTAGTTTAGAGCTATCAGCTTAGTATTCACTTAATTAATCAAGCAGGAGTAGGACTTAGCACCGAGCAGACCGGGGTTCTAGCGCACCCAGGTTCGGAGAACTACGTTTCTAGCGTAGGTTTCAGTATATATTGGCCTGATTGGCCCCAAACTTTTGTGATCACCAGTTCATACCTTTATACCCTAGCAAGGTATATTGGGTCCTACCGGTGGTGTATATATATCGGACTCCACATCTAGCTCACGTGGTTACATGTCAGTTATAGACTCTCCCACTAGTCACTTCATTCCATCCTTACTCTAGTCCAGTTTAGATCAGTATTCCATACTTAGAACATGCTTTGACCATCAGATAGGGTCTTCTCGACCACCTCAGTATTTCAGTAATTCAGTTTAGTGGCTTTAATTGGTCATTGCATGTCTTTCAGTTCAACATTTCTTTTTCGTTTATTTTATTGTGTTAGGTTCCTCTCACTTACTTAGTACATTCAAAGTACTGATGCATACTTTTATGCTGTATCGTTTTATGATACAGTTGCAGGATCACAATCTCAGCCCCGTTAGCTGACTGCTCACTAAAGATCTCAGGCATCATAGTTGGTGAATCCTCATCCTTCGAGGACGGAGATTATTTGCTTTAGTTATGATTTCTTTTCTTTTATTTAGATTAGGAGTTAGCTAGAGGTTTGTCCCAGTAGCTCATCAGACCTAGTGGCTTTCAGACATAGAGTTGTTTTCAGACTCAGATTTATTTTATTAAATATGTAACCTTGTTCAAGTATTGTTATTTTTTCTTTAAATTTCCGCTGCATGTGTTTCTATGTTACTCAGAACGCCAGTGTATGATACACTAGGGGTTAACTTGGGGTCATTTATGGCTTCAAGTACCGTGTTTCGTCCAGGGTGTAAACTCAAGGCGTGACAAAATCTCTTAGGCCTTCAAGGATCATTTGAGAATCAGTCTAACAAGGTATGTAGGGCTATGAATGAGAGTTTTCTTTTGTTCTCATGCCCAAATTTCTCCTCATGTTCATGAAATCAAATCTAATTCAAGTATATGGATTTTCCTTTCACTCTCATGCCCAAATTTCTCCTCAAGTTCATGAATTCAAATTCTAATTCAAGAATACGGATTTATAGCATTTTAACCCAATTTTATGAAATTCTCTATGATATTTTTATAGGTCTAATCCCCTCATGTTCTAAAGCATGTTTTAGGTCTAATGGGCAGATTTTATGCATAATTTGATTATAAATTCATGATTCTTGTTATGCAAGTTTTATGAAAAGTCAAGCTTATGATTCATGATTTCAAGTATAATGAGATATCTAGCATGAATGAATGTTTATAAATTTTTCATGTATGAATCTATGATTTTGACTTATGAAGTATTCTTCAATTATGCATGATTTTATGATTTGGGCAAACCCATACAAGTTAAGTATGTTTTTATGATTTAGACAAGGCTAATAAGATCAGCATATCATATTTTTTGGAGTTAAGACTCCCACTGCAGCTTATGATATGTTTTAGAGTCAAGACTCTCAATGTTCATATTTCAGACTATGTATGTAATTATGATTTCAACTTCATTGAAAAAATATGGGAGCACTATGCATGTTTTTGGGAATAGTGTCTAGCACCGAATAGGCTTGGGGTTCCAAGGTTCCCCTGTCTAAAAACTATGCGCCAACGTAGGTATATGTTACATGATTGGGACCTCTCAAGAAAGTTTTCCATGCCCCCAAGGGGCCTCAGCTTTATATTGATATCATGGTATCGTCCTTAGATCTGGAAAGGCTTTGGATGGCTCTGCCCACTTGAGTGTGATAGTTGGAGCATCACGTAAGCTCCATCGTGATGATGTTGGTTATGACGAGTCTCCCATTGTTCCTCATGATTTTTGTTATTCATGTTCATGACTTATGATGTTATATTTTACAGAAGATTTGACGCAATGATTAGTTTATGAGCTTTTACTTATGATTTCAGCTATGACAAGTCATATGGTTTCTATTTCTAAATTTTGCGTCACTATGTTCAATTATGATAATCAGCTTATGACTATGTGTGTCTCAAATTCAGTTTTCAGCATGCAGTCCTTACTCTCATGATCTAATGATTTATATTTATATGCATGATTTCAGTTAACATTTACTAAGCATGTTGTACATACCTTACATACTCAGTAGATTCAAAGTTATGCTTCATGATATAGGTTCAGGTGATCTAGTTTAGTATCGCCGATAGCTCACTTCCCCTATCAACTCAGTTTAGTCCTGCCTCGCTGATAGCTCACTTCCCCTATCAACTCAGTTTAGTCCTGCCTTGGGTGAGTCCTCATTGTTCGCGAGTGTCTATCATTTTAGTTTTATGTTGTCATTTTATTTTAGAGTTGTAGATAGTTGGATGCTTGTTCCAACATCTTATCAGTTAGTAGAGGCTTTTCAAACATACACTAGTATGTTCATCTTGCGATTTAGCATTATGATGTTATCATTTGATTTACGTTATGTTATTCAGACTTCTCCTTATTCATATTTAAGTTATCGATTTCCATTTAAATATATGCTCTTTAGTTGCTATGTTCATGTTATGGGTTGACTTAGAGCCATTCGTAGTTCTAGGTATAGTGTCTCGGTTCAGGGTCCCAGATCATGTCGTGACAAGTCCATGGTTTGGGCAAATGGCTACTTTCTTCTTAAATCTCAGCCACACCTCATGAATAAGTTCTCCCTAAAGTTGCCAAAAGTTTGTGATCTTATCACGAAGTTGAAGAATCAGAGAGGGTGGACAAAATCTATCAAGGAACATTTCGATCAACTCATTCCAAGATGTGATGGATCCAGGAGGCAGCTCCTCCAACCACACCATAGCCTCTCCCGTCAAAGAGAATGGAAATAAGCTTAAGCGGATTGACTCTTTGTTGATGTTGGATATGTTAAATGATTGACAAATTTCAATGAAGATCCAAAGATGCGGATTAGCATTCTCACTAGCTTATCCTCCAAACAGTCCCTTCATTTGCAAGAGATGTAACATGGTGCTTGTTACATAGAATACTGCAATCCCTATAGTGGGTGGTAGGCTAGTGGCACCAGCTACATTATTAACAATCGGATCATTATATTCGTCCATAAATCCATCCACACTACTCGTATTACTAGGGCATCTCATCCTCGCACTCCTAAGAAATCAACAGAAACACAAAACAAAGAAAAAGCAACACAAAATGCAAAACAAATTTGAATTAATAAACAACAAACGGCTATCACATCTCAATCTTCATCAACGACGCTAATTTTTTGATAACTCTCAATACACCTCTCCCTTTCAAAGGAGATGGCAGCAGTCGTTGTCAAAAATAAATTTTTCAATAGATTTCAGGGTCGAATCTCACAGATACTGAGAATGGATGATCAAAAACTTGTAGATCAACTCAAACTAGATAGCGTCAAGTCTAAACAACATAATGTAAATACTGGGGAAAAACGAAAGCAATAATCAAGTTCAAATTATAAACTAAAGAAAGGGCAAATCACTTGTTGCAATCAATGAGAAGGAACTAGGGATGTGCATCTAATAGGATGTGAACTAGATTGGGGTTGATTAAAATGCCTTAAACTTGATTATGGCATGGAGAGTAACGGCTAAAACTACACCCTATTGTTTTTCAACCACAAGGATGTATTTGCTTTGGGTTTTTTCAAATTTCAAAGTTATAACCACAAATCAGCCACAAAGCTTGAGGAAAGGTTAAGCTATCTCTAGCCGCAGTCCTTCAATGGAGTATGAATATGGGTCTTGACTATCTCTAGCTCAAGCCCAAGCATCATACACCCAAATCATCACTATTGAATCCTCACCCAAATCTCACTTCTCTCTCTCAAGAAAAAAGTAAGATAAGAAAGCTAAATCAATATTTGCAGCCACTAATTTTTTTGTTAAAACTCAGAGGAAACAATAGACTAATGCTTATTAATTGAATTTAAGAAGAACTTACCAATACCCAAGCAAGTTTAAACGCCCATCATGCACACACCTTTAGCTAATAATTTAGCTACTCATGAATAAGGAAAGAAATTATATCCCCAAGGATTCCTCTAACTTCATCGTATTAAGTACTAAAATTAAGCTCAAAATCTACAACAATGGAGTTCTTGCCCAATGGGGTTTTGAAGAAGATGAAATAATTGTACTCTACTTTCTATCTCTATAAAATTTCTCTCTACAATATTAAATATGACATATGTGTGTATGTGCAATTGGGGTAAAAATATACATATTCCTTTGCACAGATTTCCAAAGTTTCCCTTGGAAGTTTCTCAGGTATATTTATGCAAAAACTGGATAATTTTGCCCCTATTAGTATATGGGGCACTTGCGTGGCACCTATGAACCACAAGTGCCTATTTGTGGCTCGTAGGTGCTTAGCAGGTTGGGACAATATTGTTTTGGGACCATGTATATTGGCATTTGCATCCCGCAGTTGCCAACCTGCAATTTTTAGGTTCATCTTAGCTAATCCTCCAGTGCCATATGCGGTATGCATATCTTTTTGCCTCCAATGGCATGCATATCTTTTTGCCTCCAGCAGAGTGATTTTAGTTCAATTCCTCCATTTTTCTTGTCTAATTTAAGCACCTGCACAAACAAAAAGAAAAGGCATAAAAACATCCTAATTTGTGTGAAAATAAAGCAATAGTTTATGCTTAAAAAGCTAAATCAGTTGGTAATTCACCAACTCATCAATGTATAGGATTTTAGAATGATTTCAATACATATGATTTACACTATGATTTGAGTCTGATTTTCATGAATTCTGTATGATCAGTATGTTTATGGTTCTTTAGACTCTTAGGCCTCTTAGTAGTTAGAAAGTAGCCCTGGCTAGTCTTAGAACATCAATTTTGAGCCCTCAGTATTAGCATGTTCATAGTCCTTTAGGCTCTAGAGATCCTTGTTAGATAAAGTGGTTTCGACTAGTCTTAGGACATCAACGTCAGATTATCAGTTTGTATGTTTCCTTATGTTTAGTTGGGAGTAGTACTTAGCATCAAGTTGGTTGAGGTTCCAGCGCACCTGGATCTCAAAACTACGTGCCACCATAGGATAACAAATTCGTGAAAGTGAGAATGTTTCCCTTAGACCGAGGAATATGGGATCCTCGCTAGTAAGAGTGTCTCTATTGCCTCATTAGGGACATACAAGGGTCTTCATTAGTTGAGCTTGTCTTCCTGAGTTCTCGAGTGGTATCACGCCATCATGATTCTTACCCTTGGCAAGGTATGAATATCCTTCCAACTAGGATTACAAGTCGGGCTCCATGAGGCTCACGTTCTAGTTTGCCAATCAATAGGATCTCCCATGGTACAGTTTCAGGTTCAGTTCAGTATAGTTTTTGTCAGTTATAGTTTTCAGTTTATGATAATAGATTCAGTTTCTAGTACATATGCATAACCCTTAAAAAATCAATTTTTCTTGTATTTCATTAAATGTTTTCAGACTAGCATACCATGTCAGTATTCATGCATCTCAGATAGGGTCATTGTATTTACCTCAGCTTATGTGTTCAGCCATGTTTTATGTATAGCCTTTTCTTAGATTTATAACATGTTCTCAATTTTCAGTTGCGTTTCCCACATACTCAATACATTTAAAGTACTGACTGCATACTTAAATGTGTTATATCATTTTATGATATAGATCCAGATATTCAGAGTCAGCCCCGTGGTTACAAACGTTGCATACTCTATTAGCTAGCAGTGGTGAGTCCTCATCTTCTAAGGAAGGGAATTATGTTTCTTTATTCAGTATTATTTTAATTTCAGACTTTGGAGTTAGCTAAGGACTTGTCCCAGCAGCTCATCAGATTAGTATAGGCTTTTAGATAGTTGCTCGGTGCTTTGGGGTACGGGTAAAAACCGACACGCAAGTGCACGTGGTCAAACAAGTAATAAAGTGGCTAAGTAGCCAAGTATCGATCCAAGGAGGCTCAAGATATGTAAAATTGCCTAATTTACTATATTTCTATTTAACTTCTAATTATGCTAACAACACGTACCCAAGAGTAATTGAATTTTTGTTTCTAAACTATATACTACAATTAATACAAACTATTTACTTTTGAATTCAGACAATGGATATGAACATGCCAAGGTTAAGAACAAGTAATGAACTTGATAATCATGATAATTTTGGTTAATTCTCTTCTTCATGTTGCTAGCCAAGAACATTTGCCTAGAAATTAAAACTCTCGTATTTAATTTCACTTTAGAATCATAAACCATCCGTCTACATTTCTGTGATCAAATGCAATTTATGACCTAGCACTACAATTCCGGTTCCTAATTTGACTAATACGGCTTCCAAGTATATTTCTATCAGGAAATCACATCAAAACCCAATTTTCCCAAATCAAGTTAAGAACAATACCCTATTAATTCACAGCTTTCCAATTTCTTGCTCTCTCGAGTGAAATTGGACTTTTTAGATATACATTAATGTTGGCCAATCACTAATGCAGTAACAAACAAGAATTAATAGAACAACATTAAAGAAGAAGAATAAACCATATCAATGAAAATCAGAATTCATTACACATGTTCAAAACCTCAGCAAGAAAGAGAATTAGCCACTCATTCTTGGATTGATCATCCTAAAATGAGTGTAAATCATACGTACAATTAATAGAAAGAAGAAAGGAAGAGAAGAAATCCCTTAGCTTTTCCAATCTTCAACTGCTACTAACCCACGTTCCTGCTCTCCACTTCTGAACTCAGTCTAAAAACTGAAAACTACTTAAAATAAACCTAAGTGTGCTATTTATACTAGTGGGAAATTTTTCCCGGAATAACAAGCAACGTGTCACGGAGGCCAACGCGGAGCCTTGCCTCCATGACACGGCGTGGACGCGGACCCTCACTGGAATTTCCAGGGTCCAGTAATTTAACCTCAACGTGGCACGGAGGCCATCGCGGAGGCTTATCTCCGTGCCACGGAGCAGACGCGCATGCACACTGGAAATTGCAAATTTAATTCCTGCTCAGGCAGTGTGGTACCGCGATGGTAGCGTGGCACGGAGCCATCGCGGAGCCCCTATAAATCCTGCATTCCCAGGTCTTTTCCACGCTCGCATCCAAGTCCAACTCCGACATAGTTCCAACATGCATTTTAGCTCCTAAAAATCACATTTACCTGCAAAACAAATGCTAATCATGTTGGTTAGTATAATTTCGCATTTTATTACCAATTACATGATATTATATACACATTGCACAACAAACAAGGTAAAAATGATACGTTTGAGTATCACTTGGGCATATAAATCTGCCCGAGATCAATAGTGTAGTGTAGTTTCATCTTATGACTCAGTCTTTTTAACCAATTATATCCTTACGCATAATAATCAGTTATTTTTTAGTTAGCTTTCGCTTAGATATGCTTTATAAGTTGTTGTTATATTAGAACTATTTTATGCTATTGGTTAGCTTGGAGCCACTTGTGGTTCTAAGTCTCGTGTTACGGCCAGGATATAGACTCGAGTCATGTCTATTTGTTTGTCGATATCTCAGTATCTCATGTTCTTGCTCAATATGAGTCATTTTTTTGTTGTTTCATATATCCGCCCTTCTTCATGATCCTTTTGGATTATCCATAGATGAAAGGATGTTTGCAGTGGTGTTGGATTCGTTAGATCAATCGTTTTGCTTTTTCATCTTAGATTGTAGCACGACTCAGCCAGTTTGACAATCAACACAAATCAACCTCTATTTCAGGGATAAAGACAATTACATAAAAATAACAAAAGGTAAAGTGTTAGTTTAGGTGATGTGATCGAGCACATACATACAACTAGCACATTGGGATAAACATGTAAAGAAGTAATGTTGAATAAACGCGTCCTATGTGCCTAGGGTCCTCCTTTTTCCAAAGGTAGGCTGCATTGCATAAAAGTTGATAGTAAATGATCCATTTAGACACATTTAGAATTCAGAACGATCTTAGTTTCATTTAACAAAAGAGGCTTCGAGAGCTACAACAACAGGATTGTTAAAGAGTGGAAGTGGAAGTCAAGGGATAGCCATGAGGGTGTATAAAGGGGAATGTAGAAAGGGGTAAAAGATAAAGAGATAGCTTAAGGACATGTAGGGCCATCATCATCTGTCAAATCATAACAGAATCGTGGGTGATATTCAAGAGAATTATTGAGATCATCCTCTAAGGACTCCTCGGGATCACTCATTTGTATGAACCTGGGTGATATCAGGAGACTTATTGAGATCATCCTCCGAGGATCCTCAGTATCACCCATCTTCCAACCTTGATGCTCGGGATCCTCCTCCTCGCCATTTCCTCTGGTCTATACTCTGAATGGAACTTTAATTCTTCTTCAAGATATTATGCTGGAATATTCTCAGGCTCCTCATGTGGACCCATCTCCATTATCCCTCCATCATTAGGGTTGTACATATTGGGGCTGTATTTCAGTTCCTCCTTATAGTCCTCCTCAATTGGGTCTTCCTCTGCTCTCGGTTCCTCAAGATCTTTCTCGACCATCTATATCATATGGTTTACATAACCTAGAACTATTTATCTGAACATATGGGGAGTGAGATCTATGCATGGTATTTTCTCAAGTGTGATCTAATTAATTAGATCGATGTCCATAACCCTGTCAAACCCTGCTCCACTCGGATGGACCATTGGGCCTCCTATAGTGAAATATGCATAGCATTCAGGTGTGTACCACCTAGTTCCCCCCTCCCCCAGCTAAGCATTGTTAGGTATCTCCTCTTGCTTTATAAGCTCTTTACCCACATTTTGGGAATTAGAGCCTCATACCCATCCTTCTAAGGAGCCATGAGGGACCAAAATGGTAAGTCCTGAAGGATGCCAAATTGTCTCATTACCCTGAGTGGGGCATACGGTTAAATACTGATGTCACTCAAATTCTATTATACCCCGTAGAATTTCCGGCACCTAGATGACCTATTCGCACGTTGTTTAAGTATATTTGAAGGCCATACGTTCTAGAGAAAGGCCGGGAAAAAGATCAAATGAGAAACCCGTCGAACCATCGCAGGAGGAGCCGAGGCAGAGCCCCTCCGCGATGTCAGCGTGTCACGGAGGTGAGGCCTCCGCGATGGCTCCGTGACACGTTGCCCAGGTTCAGGCCCAAGTATATAAGCCCCACTTCGGTTTAATTTCATTTTACCACACAATTATTTCCAGAAAACAGAGGCTACAAGCAGAGAGAAAGGGGGGACGAAGGAAATTAAATAATTTTCGTCCGATTACGCTGCTAAACGTTGCCCAAATTCAAATTAACTCCAGATACTGAGGTATTTAGCAGCAGAGAGCATTCCTATGGATTCAGTTTCGTAAAATACGGCCGACGAATCGTCGAGCCACCGAGCTAAGGTAAGTGGGATTGCTCTAAATTAGTGTCTATGTGTTCCTAGCTCTGAAGTGAATATTTCTCCCTTCTGGACCTCTGAAAAATAGCGAGTTTCTGGCCGTCTTTCGATAAGCCTAAGTTTAGGCTATAAACTATATCGAAAGTGACGTTGCCTTTTGAAATAAAGTTGTATTTAGTATTGATTGACATATTTATGAATGCAGTTGGGAGAAAACAGTTGAAGTACTGGCCGAGCCTCGTCCGACAGACGGATAGTTCAAGGATAAGGTATGTAAAGCTAGTTCCCTCGGCAAGTTAAGTAATATCGGTACAGTATAGTAATTTAAAGGCCAGTAGAATGTTCAGAAGTCAAGTGTTACGTTTATTGTGAATGTTTATACGGTACTAGAAGCATCAGACTGTAACTTGCGTGAGACTTACTAGTACGACATAGATTCTAACACAAGTGTTAGAAACTGCCCAGTATGCTCAGTATGTGACGTAATATGAAATGTTAAGATATTATTGTATTCAGTTGAAACCCCGTAAAGCGATGTAATATCCGTAAGCACCTCAGAAATAGAATAGCAGGTTAAAAAAGTTTAGAAAGCATGTTAGGAATAGGAAATCACGTTAATACAGAAACTCAGTAAATAGCATAGTTTTCAGCAGAAATACTATCTTGTATAGCCTTTGCCCCAGTACAGCCGGCAGGAAACTATATTCATATTTATATATATTTACCTGCCTCAGCACGTATTAAATACGTACAGATTACTATCACTAGTTTAGCATGGAGTATATACGATACTTTACCCCTATTAGCCTCAGCATGTGAGATATGCAGACAGTATTATTAGTTGAGACCGTTGTATTGTTTGGGGTTGGATTACCTAGCATCCATGACCGCCCAGGGTTAATAGCTGTATCAACTTGTCCGGCAGAGGACGAGGATATGTCGCTCTACGGAGTGGCATGCCGTCCCGCAAGGGGATGAAGATGGGATGCCAGTTTTCCCCATGTTGTGCCTTGGTCGGCCCTTATACACCCCCGTCGAGCGGGTACGCCCGGGGTGTTAATTCAGGAGTCCTTCGGACTCAGGTACAGTTATAGTCAGGGGCTCAGCGAGCCCAAGTGCATACCCCGGGGACCGGCAGGATGCTTACAGCCATTATAGGAGATGGGATGACCGGGGTAGGGGTGTAGATTCTGTATTGGTTGTACCTCCCGGCTTATGGGGGCCAGGTAAGGTTTGTGTATACTATGTATGTTATGATATGTTATACTGTGTTACAGTAGATACGAGTAGATCGACAATAGAACGATCAATCCTCAAGTATGACTCCTACTCCTTCCAGTATGATTAAGAGAAGGTATGACTTACATTATCAGACAGTTAAGCTATTCCTTCTACTTCAGTTTCATCAGTTATATTATTATTTTCAGATGTTTCTTTTAGTTATTGCTTTACATACTCAGTACCAGCTGTACTGACGCCTGGTGGGGCGCTGCATTACTTGCCTGCAGGTACTCATAGACGAGCAGGTGACACTACGTGATTCCTGTCAGCGATCGAGTATTCAGCTCCTGTCATCCGGAGACTGAATTCCAGAGGTGTATTTCAGTTCTTTTGTTGTATAGTACGGGTAGGTCGGGGCCCTGTCCCGATCATTTCTATTGCTATTCCTAGAGGCTTGCAGTCTGTATATTTCCCTGTGGTCAGTTGAGCCAGTCGTGTGGGGCCGTGCAGTTATTAGATGTTAGTACTTTTGCTTCTCTTCTATTGGTCGTGTGGGGCCATGGTTTGCCAGTAGTGGTGACCTTGCCGGTCACGTAGTTTCTAGTGCTTCATGATTGAGTTATAGATAACTAGACAGCATGGTGGCCTTGTCGGCCCGCATAGGTTTCCCTGAATTGATATGTTTCTGGTCAGTTGTTAGTACAGGTATAGGAGGCTATAGGCCAATAGGTCGGGGGCTGTGTTTACAGCCGTCATATAGCCCTATGTTACCAGAAATATGAGTTAGAGCCAGCCAAGCACCAGATGTGCCCAGGCTTAGCAGTCCAGGAGTTCAGGTCCCAGTAGGGCACCAGGTGCCAGTCATACCCCCCAAGGTGGGGTGTGACAAACTTGGTATCAGAGCAGGTCGTGTCCCAGGGAGTCTGCAAGCCGTGCTAAGTAGAGTCTTGTCTATGGATGTGTTGTGCACCATATGCTATAGGCAGGAGGCTGCGAGGCATGATATGATGGTTACCCTTCCTTCTCAGTCAGTCGTGCTTTAGAGTGGTACAGTATAGGGTTGAGTCCCTGAGAACTTACCGTATTCTTTGATTACAGATACAAAGGCAGATCAGCATTACCCTATCACAGGCAGAAGATCAGAGATAGCAACGGAAGAGAGCATCAGTCAGTTACATGATAACTACAGCAGCAGGAGGAGGTATCAGAGACCTCCCAGCGTGATACCTTTATTGGCACTATTCCCAGTATACGTTGATAACGTCAGAATAGGAAGTTAGAAGTATAATGTACATATGAGTTGATTTACTTATTAGTTATATAAGATCTGATTAAGATTATAGACAAGGTCAGACCACCAGGTAAGTATGAAAAAGAGAGGGAAATGCAGGAATGCCAGATTTTGTGGGGAAATCAGGGTTACCCCCCCCCCCAGATTAATATAGTATCGTTTTAAGGATTAAGCTTCGGGCTGACAGTAGGATTGCGGTTCAGAATGCCGCAGTATGTTCGCTATGGAAAAGTTAAGGAGTTACCGATACAACAATTCTAATCTAGTGTGGCATAGAGATAAGGCCCAGCAAACAGTCATGGGCTCTCAATATATGCCTAGTAAGGCCACAAGATTCGAACGTTGACCCCACATCGCAAGAGTGGCGGAATTTCAAACAACAGACAATAACTAAGGTGTTTATGTTCGTTACTCTCAGAATGGGGTGACAATACAACGAAATGATAAGTCAGGGTAAGAGATAGTATTAGGCCGTAGAAGCGGGGTGTCATGTACGGTATGAGACTCAGCAGAGCATGTCAGAGATTATGAATTACCGTAGAATTCAGTACATATTGTACGTAGCTAGCGATATATATGTATACAGATAATAGATATGTTGTGAGTGGCTGCCTATAAGGGCTACAATCACAGATGCTGATTAGTAATAGAAAGCATATACAAATTGCATTGCAGGACACCCCCTTGCCAAAAAAAATAAGAAAGAGGGAGAAGAAAGAAAGAAAAGGAGAAGGGAAGGGGCAGATTAAGTGTGAATTACGTATGAAGTCATAGAAACTATCTCAGTTCTCCGTTATTAAGTTAATAGACTTATGTGTTGTTACCAGATCTAGGCTCTAAGAGCTTACCAGAGTTAATGGCCTAAAACAGATGGCTAGATGATAAGGGCGCAGTTAGACGGTCTACCGACCAGCTGGCGCCTGCATTAGCAGGGAGGCATCCCTGAAGATCGGTAACAGTAGTGTATATGCTAGAACCAGGATTAGAGGCCGAATAGGCAAATTTCAGAGATTAGCAATACCAGAATTGTTCTAGTATGTTAAGTGGTTGTACGTCATTTTCCCAGCCTTGTAGGTGAGAGTCGGCCTTAGCTAACCTAGCAGTCATTGTGTGGAATACCCCATAAGTTAGCCGGCCGTCCCAGTCAGAATACTCGTGGGTACCCCAAGGAAGGGTCCACATCAGTAGTCAGTGACAGATTAGTACTTCAGCTGGGTTTCGTAAGATGTTCAGATACAGAGCCCTAGCAGAAGGCCAGTATTTACAGAATAGCCCATAAGACCGAGAATTCCCCAGAATAGCAGTATAAATCCAAGTGGATACACACAAGGCGTAAGAAATTGATAGTACCTTGCTAGCACAGTGTTTATTAAGACCAGGGGATCAGTAGACTCCCCGTGAAGATCCAGAGATTGATCGCCTGGGAGTAAGTTTGAGTCTAGCATTACAGTGGTTTAAGCCAGATAACAGAGCAATTAGATGCCCACAAGTCTGCGGTTATGCATGAACTATAAGCACTCAAGTAGAACGGTTAGAATATTGTTAGACTACTTCCACATTCGGGTCATTCAACCCGACTATGCAGTTATTAAGGGTTATGCAGCCAGGTCATTAGAGGTCATGGTCAATATCAGGACCCCCCCTGACCAGATACGGGCACGTGGTGTGTAGATAGTTGTTCAAGGATTAGCAACAAGTAGCCTTAGCATGCGGCCAGAAGGCCAGATAAGCTCTAGCTATACCGGTAGACTACTTGTCAGATTCTCCGGTATAATAAACCAGTATGACTGTCAGTTATATGTCAAATTTGTAAATGTGAATTTTGGTTGAGTTCAGTAGCCTTTTTGGTCACATTGTGTCGGAGGCTGGTGTACAGATAGATACACAGAAAATCGAAGTAATGAAGATCTAGCCTGGACCTACCACTCCGATCGAAGTACGCAGTCCCTGCGGTTAGCCGGGTACTGCAGAGGGTTTGTGGAAGGATTTTCCACTTTAGCAGCACCTCTGACTAAATTGACACAGGAGGTAGTAAAGTTCCAGTAGGCTGAGGCGTGTGAGCAGAACTTCCAAGAGTTAAAAGCCAGGTTAACATCAGCTCCAGTGTTAGTATCGCCAGGAGGTACAGAGGGTTGATACAGCGTGGTAAGATAATAGCTTATGCTTTCAGGCAGTTGAAGAAACGTGAAGAGAATTATCTTACCCACGACCTGGAGTTAGCTGCAGTAGTTTATGCCTTAAAGAGTTAAAATTTTGTATCACCCAGGAAGGGCTAATATGGTAGCAGATGCCCTTAGCCGTAAATCTATGGGGAGTGGGCATACTTGCCGCCTGAACGGCGAGAATAGACCCGAGAATTTCACTAGTTAGCCGGTTTAGCCGTTCACATAGCAGAAATAAAGGATAACAGAACGATAATACAGAATGTCGCAGCGTTGTCGTTAATGGTGGAAGTAGAGGAATGACAGTGTGGAGACCCTAGCTGGGTTCAACTTAAACACAAGGTTCAGTAAGGAGAGATGGCATATTTCCAGATAACCGGGGATGAAGTGTGGCGATATAAAGGTCGCATTTGTGCTCCAGATATTTTGGGGCATCGCCAGCAGTTTATGAGCGAGGCGCATTACGCCCGCTATTCTCTTCATCCCGATACGACAAAGAGGTACCATGACATTAAAGAGAACTACTGGTAGCCCAGTGTCCTAACTACCAACAGGCAAAAGCAAAACATCAGAAACCAGGTGGGTTAACTCAGGACATAGCTGCGCCTCTCTGGAAATGGGAAGCAGTGAATGTGGATTTTGTGGCAGGATTACCCCGTACCAGACACAGACATGATTCCATTTGGGTAATAGTTGACAGGCTGACAAAATCAGCTCATTTCCTACCAGTAAGGGCTACCTTCTCAGCTGAGGATTATGCCGAGTTATACATCAGAGGAATAGTTAGATTGCATGGAGTGCCAGTATCCATCATTTCAGATAGGGGAGCACAATTCACAGCTAGATTCTGGCAGTCGTTTCAGAAGGGTTTCTGAACGCAGATTAACTTGAGCACAGCATTCCACCCTCAGACAAATGAGCAGGCTGAGCGCACAATTCAGACGCTCGAAGACACGTTGAGAGCGTGTGTGCTAGATTTCGGTAGTAGCCAAAGTGAGCATTTACCGTTAGTTGAATTTGCCTAGAATAATAGCTATCATTCAGCCATCCAGATGGCGCCTTTTGAGGCATTATACGAGCAAAAATGCAGATCACCGGACGGTGTTTGAAATCAGAGAATCAGTGTTGGTTGGCCCAGACATTGTTCAGCAGTCAAAGGAAAAGGTAAAGCTTATCCGAAGAATGCTTATTGACTACACAGAGCCACCAGAAATCATATGCAGATGTGCGACACAGAAAAATTGGAGTTGATAGGTTATGAAAAAAAAAAAAAGTTGGCCTATGAAGAGGTCTCAATAACTATCTTAAACAGATAGATTCGCAGATTGAGGACTAAAGATATTACGTCTATCAAGGTATTGAGACATAACAAGAACCGAGAGGGGATGACTCGAGAAGTAGAGGAAGATATGAGGACCAGATATCCTCACCTATTCCAGGCCTAGTCAGGCGACAGGTATGTCCGTATTATAGCTTATGTAGTATCTTATGGTTGTATGTGTATAAATGAGAAAAATTGATACGTAACCATCCAGTGAATCCTACAGTATTGTGTACAGTACCTGTATTGGACTTTTCTGCATTTCAGGTTTTTGGTATAGTCCATATTATAGGGGAAACTCTGCCAAAAAAAATTTCTAAACAAGTAAGTTAAGTAGTCCTCTAGATGGCAGTATACATTCGAGGACGAATGTTCTTAAGGGGGGGAGAATGTTATACCCCGTAGAATTCCCGGCACCTAGATGACCTATTCGCACGTTGGTTAAGTATATTTGAAGGCCATACGTGCTAGAGAAAGGCCGGGAAAAAGATCAGATGAGAAACCCGTCGAACCATCGCGGGAGGAGCCGAGGCAGAGCCCCTCCGCGATGTCAGCGTGTCACGGAGGTGAGGCCTCCGCGATGGCTCCGTGACACGTTGCCCAGGTTCAGGCCCAAGTATATAAGCCCCACTTCGGTTTAATTTCATTTTACCACACAATTATTTCTAGAAAACAGAGGCTACACGCAGAGAGAAAGGGGGGACGAAGGAAATTAAATAATTTTCGTCCGATTACGCTGCTAAACGTTGCCCAAATTCAAATTAACTCCAGATACTGAGGTATTTAGCAGCAGAGAGCATTCCTACGGATTCAGTTTCGTAAAATACGGCCGACGAATCATCGAGCCACCGAGCTAAGGTAAGTGGAATTGCTCTAAATTAGTGTCTATGTGTTCCTAGCTCTGAAGTGAATATTTCTCCCTTCTGGACCTCTAAAAAATAGCGAGTTTCTGGCCGTCTTTCGATAAGCCTAAGTTTAGGCTATAAACTATATCGAAAGTGACGTTGCCTTTTGAAATAAAGTTGTATTTAGTATTGATTGACATATTTATGAATGCAGTTGGGAGAAAACAGTTGAAGTACCGGCCGAGCCCCATCCGACAGACGGATAGTTCAAGGATAAGGTATGTAAAGCTAGTTCCCTCGGCAAGTTAAGTAATATCGGTACAGTATAGTAATTTAAAGGCCAGTAGAATGTTTAGAAGTCAAGTGTTACGTTTATTGTGAATGTTGATACGGTACTAGAAGCATCAGACTGTAACTTGCGTGAGACTTACTAGTACGACATAGATTCTAACACAAGTGTTAGAAACTGCCCAGTATGCTCAGTATGTGACGTAATATGAAATGTTAAGATATTATTGTATTCAGCTGAAACCCCGTAAAGCGATGTAATATCCGTAAGCACCTCAGAAATAGAATAGCAGGCTAAAAAAGTGTAGAAAGCATGTTAGGAATAGGAAATCACGTTAATACAGAAACTCAGTAAACAGCATAGTTTTCAACAGAAACACTATCTTGTATAGCCTTTGCCCCAGTACAGCCGGCAGGAAACTATATTTATATTTATATATATTTACCTGCCTCAACACGTATTAAATACGTATAGATTACTATCACTAGTTCAGCATGGAGTATATACGATACTTTACCCCTATTAGCCTCAGCATGTGAGATATGCAGACAGTATTATTAGTTAAGACCGTTGTATTGTTTGGGGTTGGATTACCTAGCATCCATGACCGCCCAGGGTTAATAGCTGTATCGACTCGTCCGGCAGAGGACGAGGATACGTCGCTCTACGGAGTGGCATGCCGTCCCGCAAGGGGACGAAGATGGGATGCCAGTTTTCCCCATGTTGTGCCTTGGTCGGACCTTATACACCCCCGTCGAGCGGGTACGCCCGGGGTGTTGATTCAGGAGTCCTTCGGACTCAGGTACAGTTATAGTCAGGGGCTTAGCGAGCCCAAGTGCATACCCCGGGGACCGGCAGGATGCTTACAGCCATTATAGGAGATGGGATGACCGGGGTAGGGGTGTAGATTCTGTGCTGGTTGTACCTCCCGGCTTATGGGTGCCGGGTAAGGTTTGTGTATGCTATGTATGTTATGATATGTTATACTGTGTTACAGTAGATACGAGTAGATCGACAGTAGAACGATCAATCCTCAAGTATGACTCCTACTCCTTCCAGTATGATTAAGAGAAGGTATGACTTACATTATCAGACAGTTAAGCTATTCCTTCTACTTCAGTTTCATCAGTTATATTATTATTTTCAGATGTTTCTTTCAGTTATTGCTTTACATACTTAGTACCAGTGGTACTGACGCCCGATGGGGCGCTGCATTACTTGCCTGCAGGTACTCATAGACGAGCAGGTGACACGACGTGATTCCTGTCAGCGATCGAGTATTCTGCTCCTGTCATCCGGAGACTGAATTCCAGAGGTGTATTTCAGTTCTTTTGTTGTATAGTACGGGTAGGTCGGGGCCCTGTCCCGATCATTTCTATTGTTATTCCTAGAGGCTTGAAGTCTGTATATTTACCTGTGGTCAGTTGAGCCGGTCGTGTGGGGCCGTGCAGCTGTTAGCTGTTAGTACTTTTGCTTCTCTTCTGTTGGCCGTGTGGGGCCATGGTTTGCCAGTAGTGGTGACCTTGCCGGTCACGTAGTTTCTAGTGCTTCATGATTGAGTTATAGATAACTAGACAGCATGGTGGCCTTGTCGGCCCGCATAGGTTTCCCTGAATTGATATGTTTCTGGTCAGTTGTTAGTACAGGTACAGGAGGCTATAGGCCAATGGGCCAAGGGCTGTGTTTACAGCCGTCATATCGCCCTTTGTTTCCAGAAATATGAGTTAGAGCCAGCCAAGCACCAGATGTGCCCAGGCTTAGCAGTCCAGCAGTTCAGGTCCCAGTAGGGCACCAGGTGCCAGTCATACCCCCCAAGGCGGGGTGTGACAAATTCACTCTCAATCCGGGTAGTGTAAATAATCGCAACAAAAATAGAATCCAACATGGGGTTGGGGTCAAACCCATAGAGACTATGCTAAGACCACTCTATCTAGTACTTATCAATATAATATCGCAAGATTAAAGTTTATTTCGAATTGAGAATGATAAAATTTAACTACAGGTATTATATGCAAATTGCTAGGATTGTAATCAATTTAAGGCAATTCCACGGAAGTGACCCCAATTATAGGTTGATCCCCCTAAATCACCCAATATGGATAGATTGAGAATGGGATAGGGCTAAACATGCAAGTAAAGACTTAGGCAACCCATTGGTATCTTTCAATAGCACCATAGGTGTCAATTTATTTCAGTTTTGTCAATTAAAGAGAACTCCTTTCTACCAAATTGTTTGTTGCCAATTGGAATTCAACTTATGTTTAGGAGAATCCAATAAAAAAGGGTTATGCCTAGAGTTATTATTGATTGATGCTAATCCAACCTAAATTTGCTCTTTCAAGCCTTATAAAGGTAATAGGGCAGGATTGGGTTACTTTCATCACTAATTACACACTACAAAGTAATAATCAATCAAATGCTCAGAAGCCCAAAGTCAATTTTATTAAATTGAGATCATTAGGGTTCAGAACCCATTGAGTTCACAATCCTAGATCTAGGTTTAGTTACCCATAGCAAGAAGAAGAAGAGAAAGAGGGTAATTATACATTGTTAATAATGGAAATTGAAATTGTAGAAGAAATCTTCAATAGATGAACTTGAATCTTTAAATGACAAGCTAAAATCTAAAATCTACAATGAAAACTAAAGCTTACTAGCTATCTCTCCTCTCTACTAAAAATAATGAATGAAAAGCTCTCTAAAAATTATAAGAAAAATATATTTATACTATGTCCCAAAAAGCCTAAAATAATTCAAACTCAGAGGTGCCAGTGTGCGGGGACAGATTGTCCTTTTCCCTATCATTTATGTTTTATCCTTTGTCTAATAGCTTATCATCCCTTTATCGGCGGACTGTTTTCTAGGAAGACAGTTCTTCACGTCGTCCTTTAGAATTGCATTCTGCCTCATCAAAGTCTGTTCTTCAATTGACGGACCATTTTCTGGAAAGACGGTCCATCCTTCAAACGTCATTTAGGGACTCTTTCAACTTAGTTTCTAAAATCATTGGCTGGACTTGGATGGTTGATCATGTGGACTATTTATGAGACAGACGGTCTGTACATTGTCTTTCCCTTTAGACAACTTTCTGGCTTTAACACCTCTCTTTTTTATTTTTCTTGGGTTCCTAAAACATGGTATAATAAAGTTAGTTTCCACTTAATTAACTCTTAAGGACAGGAAAAATGCTATGAAATGGAGCAAAGAGGTGTCACTAATTCCGACACATCAACACCCTCAACATTAATCATTTACTTGTCCTCAAGAAAAATTAGAAGAGAAACTACCCTACAGCTAACTAATGTCTTGGAATCACAAATTTCTATGACTAGGGTGGTTGTTAACAATTGCTACAAACACACACATTTCAATCCAGCCACCCCCTCCATCAATCAAAATTCAGTTTTCTCGTAACTATTCAGAATAAGCATGCAGTCTCCACTTATGATATCATATCAACATGTACACACCTAGATTTGTAATACCCTGGAAAGGCCTAAGAATATACCCAGGAGTTAAAATTGAAAAGTGCAGAAAACTGGCAAAAATATCACAAGACGGACGACCCTACGACTCATGGTAGGATACCACGAGTCGTCATGCAGTCGTGGTTTGGGAAGTCAGGGAATCAGAGGAAATAATAGACGGTACAAAGACCCGTTATTAGGAACAACGAGCCGTTGTCACCGGTTGTTGGGAGGTTTAGACTTAGGCTGAGGAGGAAGCAACAGGTCATCCGACGATCCATGGTGAGAGACAACGACCTGTTGTTTCAAGTCGTCACTGGTTGGTTGAGGTTTATAGTGCTTTCAATGGATGGAATCCACAACTCCAGGTAAGTCACAATAAGTCATGGTGAGGCTCGTGGAAAGGGGAGTCAGATTGGCCAAGGAGTTTACAATGGCCGATTCAATGACCCGTCGTTTGAAGTAACGACTCATCCTAATGAGTCATGGGAAGGGATCTAAGATGTGTTATGAGGAAGTGCACCCGACGACTCGATACCATAAGTCGTGGTATGTTGCCACGACCTGTTGTGTCGGTCGTTGGTCCGTCCAGGACAGTTTTCAGGGAAATTATTTTAAGGGTATTTTTGACCTTTCCACATTTTTAGCCCCTAAACTACGTCGTTTTGGATTTTTTCTGAGTATTATAATATGAGTTAAGTCCTTTAGGCATGCCCATTCTCATGCAAGGATTCTAGAGAGGTTTTTGAGATTCAAGTCTTCCCCAAATTTTCTTCAAAATTCTTTGTGGGTGTTCAAGGAACTTCGAGTCTCTCCATTCCCAGGTATGTAGGGTTTTAAAATGGGCGGAATTCTTCCTCACCCATGCCCAATTTCGATTAAAGTCATGAATTCTCTTACGCAAATTCCATGGGGTTCTACCCAAAGCATGTCAATGTGATTTCTCCTTATGGGTATGTTTTAATTGAGTTTTATTTATTGGAATATGCATGTTGGGCAGGTTTAGTATTATTCTCTTCAAAATCATGTTTCAATCTTTAAATCTAAATTGCCCATTTATGGAAGTTCATGAAAATCATGATTTATGATGAATATTCATTATTTTAAGTTTATTGATTATGGAAATGCATGAATCCAAGTTATCCATGTTTAGGAGCATATTTTAAAATAAATGAGTATGATGAAGTATTAGGCAATGCCCTTATGATGAAGAATGATTTATCATTTATGAAACGAATTTCATAATTTATCGATTTATGATGTTGGCCGATAAAAAGGGCCTTGATTCTTGGCTAAGCATGTTTTGAAGGGGATCAATGATGATAAATGTTATATCTTAGCCAATGAATTTTATGCATGATATTAATGATTTATGTATGAGCCTATATGCATGTCTTTGGGTGCCAGTCTAGCACCGAGCAGCTTGGAGTTCAAAGGACTATGCCGGTGTCTCATAACCACGTGCCATCGTGGGTTGTAAATGTTATGATGTTATGATAATGATCCCTCAAATGTGATATCACGCCTTATGCACGACCCTCGCTTGGCAAGCCAGGGTCGGCTCTGCCCACTTGAGAGAGACAGTGGGGCATCATGAAAAGCTCTACCATGATAGTGTCGGTTATGATGAGTCCTCCCATTATTCCACATGTTTTATGAATTGTTATGTCTATGTTATTGTCTCAAGTTATGTTTTTATAAAGTTTTCTACGATTATGATAATGAATGATTATGAATGATTTGAAAGTCTTGAGCCTTATGTTTTATTACAATGATTTTTGATGAAAGCATGATGTCCTTCTCCTATGTCTATTTATGAGTTTACTTTACTTTTAAAATGTCTTTTTTACTTACCTTTCATACTTAGTACATTCAACGTACTGACCACATACTTTCTATGTTGTATCGTTTCAAGATACAGGGTTCGGATCTCAGTATTATCCTCACCCTTAGGCCATCTCATGTTACGCTTTCAGCCTGTTGGTGAGTCCTCATGTTCCGAGGGCTATTTTACAGACTTTCATGTTGTTTACGTTTAGTTTTGGTCGGGTTAGTTGGGGATGTTTTCCCATCAACCCATCATATGTATTAGAGGCTTTCGGACAAGTATGTAGTACTCAGCTATGTAAACATTGGTATTTCTTGATGTTATGTTATGATTACATTTCCACTATATCTTTATGATTATCGTTCCACTTATTTGACTGAGATTAGTTGTATGCATGAGCCATGGGTCGACTTGGGGTCCCTCGGGGTCCCTTATCCGGTGTCTACGATCCGGGTGCACGTTTGGGTCGTGACAATCTTGGTATCAGAGCAATAGGTTTGAAGTGTCCTATGGAGTCTGAAAGCTGCGTTAGGTAGAGTCTTTTTCATGGGTTTGAAGCGCGCCAAACCTATGACGAAGTGGCTACTAAACGTTTTAAGAAATGTTCCCTTCGTTCATGTTCTATGTCGTGCGATGAAAAGCTTTTCCATCCTTCTAATTCATGCTATTCGCGATTGCAGAATTATGGCTCCTAGAAGAATGAACTAAAGGAGGAATGGAAATGATGAATACCACGGAGATGGAAATGATCATGGGCATCAACAAGCCCCACCTGTTACGGAGCCCCAAGCACCAGAAATGGCTGCCCATGCCGAGTTTCGAGCGGTGATTCAGATGTTGGCATAGGCCTTGATCGCTCAGGTCAATCAGCAAGCTATTGTGCAGGTTCCACATAATGGCAATGCGGTGGCGCACATTGAGATGGCTCATGCAAGGGAGAGGGAGGCAAAGAGGGCTTGGACAGATAGTCGTGGGTTTTCACATCAAAGGACCGGCGGTGGCTACCGTCCACAAATTCAGAAGAGGTCACTAGCCCCAGCACCATCCTTAGCTAGTTTTCCATCCAGACATAGGGGTGATCAGAGGAACAGGGCTTCAGGGTCGAGGGATCAGAGGGGCACCCAGTTAGAGTATACCTCTCCAGCCTGCGGGAAGTGCAGCAAGAGTCACATCGGGGAGTTCCTGCTCGGTTCAGATGTATGTTTTGGGTGTGGTAGACCTGGGAACATGCGTCGAGCATGCTCATATGCTAGAAAAGTTGATGATAGGGGTCATGCACAGACCACCAGGACAACAACAACTCCAGCCCATTCCGCTCCGCAGGGAGCATCGACTAGTGGAGGTGGGGGACAGTGCCAGAACCGATTCTACGCCCTTTCCTCACTCCAGGAGTAGGAGACTTCGCCTGACGTGGTCACTGGTATGTTGCGTGTCTTTCATATTGATGTTTATTCCTTTCTAGATCTGGGAGCTACATTGTCTTTCGTGACTCCTTACATTACTAGTAGCCTTGGAGCTAGTCCCGAGACCTTTTCAGAACCATTTTCAGTTTCTACCCCTGTCGGTGATTCGGTTGTAGCTAGACGGGAATATAGAGGGTGCCTGGTCACTGTGTTGCATAAGGTTACCTCCGCAGACTTAGTATAATTGGCCATGACTAATTTTGACATCATTTTGGGTATGGATTGGTTGTTTGCATGTTATGCTTCGAGTAATTGTAGGACCCGTACCATGGAGTTTCATTTTCTAGGTGAGTCAGTTGTGGAGTGGAAGGGTAGTTTGGTGATGCCAGTAGGTCAGTTTATTTCTTATCTTAAGGCCAAGAAGATGATCTCTAAGGGGTGCATGTACCACCTAGTTAGGGTTAAGGATGTGGAGTCCGAGACCCCGACTATTCAATCAGTTTTGGTGGTGTGCGAATACCCGGAGGTGTTTCCCGAGGATTTTCCAGGTGTTCCTCCGGAAAGAGAAATTGATTTCGGTATTGATCTATTGCCAAATACGCAACCTATTTCTGTTCCTCCTTACAGGATGGCTCCAATCGAGCTAAAGGAATTGAAGGATCAGTTAAAGGATCTGCTGGACAAGGGCTTCATCAGCCCGAGCTAGTCTCCATGAGGTGCACCAGTTCTACTTGTTCGAAAGAAGGACAGTTCCCTTCGCATGTGTATTGACTACTGGCAGTTGAATAAGGTTACCATCAAGAACAGGTACCCCTTACCCAGGATCGATGATTTGTTTAACCAGCTTCACAGTGCCAATTACTTCTCCAAGATTGACCTCAGGTCCGGGTATCACCAGCTCAGAGTCCGGGAGAGTGACATCCCAAATACCGCTTTCAGGACTCGGTATGGTCACTATGAATTTTTTGTTATGTCTTTTCGGCTAACCAGTGCTCCTGCAGCTTTTATGGACCTGATCAACAGGGTGTTCAAGCAATATTTGGATATGTTTTTTATCGTGTTCATCGATGACATTCTTATCTACTCTCTAAGCGAGGAGGAGCATGCCACTCATTTTAAGAATAGTGTTGCAAACCCTCAAGGATCGTTAGCTGTATGCAAAGTTTAGCAAGTGTGAATTCTGGGTCATGTGGTATCAAGCAAAGGCATAAGGGTATATTCCTAGAAGATAGAGGCGGTGAAGAATTGTCCCAGACCGGTGAATCCTTCAAAAATCCAGAGTTTCTTGGGCCTAGCAGGTTATCAAAGAAGGTTTGTGGAGGGTTTCTCATCTATTGCGACACCTTTGACTAAGTTGGCTCAGAAAAAAGTGAAATTCCAATGGTCGGATGCTTGTGAGAAAAGCTTCCAAGAGTTAAAGACTCGACTCACTTCAGCACCAGTGTTGACATTACCCAAGGGTACCAATGGCCTTGTTGTCTATTGTGATGCTTTAAGAGTTGGACTGGGATGTGTGTTGATGCAGCGTGGGAAGGTAATAGCATATGCCTCGAGACAGTTGAAGGTCCATGAAAAGAATTACCCGACCCATGATCTTGAGTTGGCCGCGGTGGTGTATGCATTGAAGATATTATGGGGTCCACGTGGATGTATTTACGGATCACAAGATCTTGTAGTATGTGTTCACCCAGAAGGATCTAAATCTTCGCAAAAGGAGGTGGTTGGAATTACTTAAGGACTATGACATGAGTGTCATTTACCACCGGGGCAAGGCTAATGTGGTTGTGGATGCGCTTAGTAGGCTCTCCATGGAAAGTGTTTCCCATGTGAATGAGGGAAAGGAGTTGGTGAAGGATGTCCACCGGCTCGCAAGGCTGGGAGTTAGATTGATCGATTCGACTGATGGCAGTGTTGTTGTACATAATGGGTCAGAATCGTCCTTTGTAGTTTATGCTAAATCCAGGAAAGACAAAGATCCAATATTGAGGAAGCTGAAGGAGGCGGTGAGGAGTTAGAAGGTGGAGGTCTTCTCCTAAGGGGGAGATGGTGTGCTACAATACCAGGGTCGACTATGTGTTCCAGACATCGATAATTTGAGAGTTAGGATATTGCATGAGGCACATGGTAGCAGATATTCTATTCATCCAGGATCCACGAAAATGTATTGGTATTTGTGAGAAAACTTGGTGGGATGGTATGAAGAAAGATATTGCAGAGTTCGTAGCAAAATGCCCAAACTGCCAGCAAGTGAAAGTCGAACATCAAAGGCCGGGAGGCGTACTTCAGGATATCAGCATCCCCACTTGTAAGTGGGAGGAGATTAATATGGACTTTGGTACAGGCCTACCTTGTACTCACCAACACTATGACTCCATTTGGGTGGTGGTGTATAGGCTGACTAAGGCGGCATACTTACTACCAGTCAAGACCATGGATTCAGTGGAGGATTATGCTAAATTGTATATTTGGGAGTTAGTTTGACTTCATGGAGTGCCCTTGTCTATTATTTCAGACCGAGGTACTCAGTTTACTTCTCAATTATGGCATACATTTCAAAAGCGACTTAGGACGCAAGTTAAGCTCAGTATAGGCTTCCATCCGCAAACAGACCACCAAGTAGAACGAACCATTCAGATCCTTGAGTATATGTTAAGGTCATGTGTGATGGATTTTAAAGGTAGTTAGCGATGATCATTTTCCCTTGATCGAGTTTGCTTTTAGTAACAGTTACCACTACAGTAGCCAAGTGGCACTGTTCGAGGCTCTTTATGGGCTGAAGTGTAGATCTCCCATCGGATGGTTTGAGGTTGGTGAGGCAACTATGATAGGACTAGATTTCGTTCACGAGGCGATGGTGAAGGTTCAATTGATAAGGGACCAGTTGAGAATCGCTCAGAGTCATCAGAAATCATATGTTGATATGAGGAGAAGAGAGCTGGAGTTTGATGTGGATGACTAGGTATTTCTAAAGGTGTCTCCCATGAAGGAAGTCATGCGGTTCGAAAAGAAAGGTAAACTCAGTCCCTGCTATGTGGCCCCTACCAGGTTAGGAGAACAGTTGGTAAGGTGGCGTATAAGTTGGACTTGCCCTCGGAGCTATCTTTTGTTCATCCCGTCTTTCATGTATCACTTTTGAAGAAGTTCTTGGGTGATCCAGCCTTAGTAGTTCCGGTAGACAGCATTGGGGTGAAAGACAACCTCAACTATGAAGAAGTTTCGCTGGAAATTTTAGATCTTCAAGGCCGTAAGCTAAGGAACAAATAAGTAGCTTCAATTAAAGTATTATGGAGGAATCAGCATGTTGAGGGAGCTAAGTGGGAAGCCAAAGCAGATATGATGGCTAAATACCCACATTTGTTCTCTACCGGCTCAGTTTTGACTTGAGGTATCAGTTTTTCCCTATGACTCTATTTAGTTTTCATGTTCAGTTTATATGTGCAAGTTTCTTTTATGTGTATGAATGCATATATGAAGCATGAGATCAGTTCAGCTATGTAGTGTTATTCAGAGGTAGTCATTCCATGAAAATTTCGGTTAAAATGATCAGTACATAGCTATGATAAATTATATGTTTCTATTTGCTTCTTGGTTCCTATATTTTGAGGATGAATGCTCCCAAGAGGGAGATATTGTAATACCCCGGAAAGGCCTAAGAATAGACCTAGGAGTTAAAATTGAAAAGTGCAGAAAACTGACAAAAATATCACAAGACGGACGACCCTATGACTCGTGGTAGGATACCATGAGTCTTCATATGAAGTCGTGGTTTGGGAAGTCAGGGAATCATAGGAAACAACTGACGGTACAATAACTCATTGTCAGGAGCAACGAGCCGTTGTCACTAGTCGTTCGGAGGTTTGGACTTAGGCTGAGGAGGAAGCAACGGGCCATCCCATGATACGTGGTGAGAGACAAAGACCAATTGTTTCAAGTCGTTGCTAGTTGGTTGAGGTTTCCAGTGCTTTCAATGGATGGAAACCACGACTGGTTGGAAGTCACAACGAGTCGTGGTGAGGCTCGTGGAAATGGGAGTCAGATTGGTCAAGGAGTTGACGACGGTCGATTCAAAGACCCGTGGTTTGAAGTAATGACTCGTCCTGGCGAGTTGTGGGAAGGGATCTGAGATGTGTTATGAGGCAGCGCACCCGGCGACTTGATACCACAAGCCATTGTATGTTTCCATGACCCGCTGGGTCGGTCGTTGGTCCGTCCGGGATAGTTTTCAGGGAAATTATTTTAAGGGTATTTTCAACCTTTCCACATTTTTAGCACCTAAACTATGTCATTTTGGATATTTTCTGAGTATGACAATATGAGTTAAGTCCTCTAGGCATGCCCATTCTCATGCAAGGATTCTAGAGAGGTTTTTGGGAGATTCAAGGTTCTTCCCCAAATTTTCTTCAAAATTCTTTGTGGGTGTTCAAGGAACTTCGAGTCTCTCCATTCCTAGGTATGTAGGGTTTTAAAATGGGTGGAATTCTTCCTCACCCATCCCAAATTTATATTAAAGTCATGAATTCTCTTACTCAAACTCCATGGGGTTCTACCCAAAGCATCTCAATGTGATTTCTCCTTATGGGTAATGTTTTAATTGAGTTTTATTTATTGAAATATGGATGTTGTGCAGATTTATTATTATTCTCTTCAAAATCATGTTTCAATTTTTTTAAAATTTAAATTGCCCATTTATGGAAGCTCATAGAAATCATGATTTATGATGAATATTCATTATTTTATGTTTATTGATTATGGAAATGCATGAATCAAAGTTAACCATGTTTATGAGCATATTTTGAAAGAAATGAGTATGATGAAGCATTGGGCAATGCCCATATGATGAAGAATGATTTATGATTTATGAAACGAATTTCATGATTTATCGATTTATGATGTTGGCCGATAAAAAGGGCCTTGATTCTTGGCTAAGCATGTTTTGAAGGGGATCAATGATGATAAATGTTATATCTTAGCCAATGAATTTTATCCAAGATGTTAATGATTTATGTATGACCCTATATGCATGTCTTTGGGAGCCGTGTTTAGCACCGAGCAGCCCGGCGTTCAAAGGACTACGTCGTTGTCTCATAACCACGTGCCACCATGGGTTGTAAGTGTTATTATGTTATGATAATTATCCCCACAAATGTGATATCACGCCTCATTCACGACCCTCTCCTAGCAATCCAGGGTCAGCTCTTCCCACTTGAGCGAGAGAGTGGGGCATCATGAAAGACTCTACCATGATGATGTCGGTTATGACGAGTCCTCCCATTATTCCACATGTTTATGCATTTTTATGTATATGTTATTGGCTCAAGTTATGTTTTTATAAAGTTTTCTATTATTATGATAATGAATGATTATGAATGATTTGAAAGTCTTGAGCCTTATGTTTTATTACGAAGATTTTTTATGCAAGCATGATGTCCTTCTCCTATGTCTATTTATGAGTTTATTTTACTTTTAAAATGTCCGTTTTACTTACCTTGCATAATCAGTACATTGCACGTACTGACCGCATACTTTCTATATTGTATCGTTTCATGATACAGGGTTCGGATCTCAAGCTCATCCTCACCCTTAGGCCATCTCAGCTTACGCTTTCAGCTTGTTGGTGAGTCCTCATCTTCTGAGGGCTATTTTACAGACTTTCATGTTGTTTACATTCAGTTTTGGTCGGGTTAGTTAGGGATGTTTTCCCATCAACCCATCTTATGTATTAGAGGCTTTCGGACAAGTATGTAGTACTCAGCTATGTAAACGTTGGTATTTCTTGATTCTATGTTATAATTATGTTTCCGCTATATCTTTACAATTATCGTTTAGCTTATTTGAATGAGATTAGTTGTATGCATGAGCCATGGGTCGACTTGGGGTCCCTCGGGGTCCCTTGTCCAGTGTCTACGATCCGGGTGCACGTTCGGGTCGTGACAAGATTCAAGAAGTAAACCATGTCAGCCACTCATATCCACATGAACTTAAAATTAGACTGAATAATGTTTTTCTTTCTGAAGTAATAATAACACCGAAATCAAGGACACACAAGATCAAGAGCGGAGAGAAATGCACTCAACTCTCAAAATTCACAAGATAGGTCACAACTACCATATGTTTGCCTATTTACTTAAGTACCATTCCTTTCGGATATATTTGGTTGAGATCATATATGGGCTTTTCTATGTTTTTAATAAAGGTTAAAGGTATGGTAGGATATAATTATGGCCTTTTAGTAACTCATTTACCATCCTTGAACACTTTATCACTTTTCCAGAACCTCTTTACCTTTTTGATCCCTTCTTTTCATCCCTTCTCTTGTTTTGGTCTATTTATTTGTTCCCCTCCTTATCACCCCCAACTTATAATTTCTTTCTCATTTGTTATCACTTTTCAAGTGTCAAGAAGGACGGATTCAAAAGGGAGTCAACCTGAGAATTGTCCTTGGCTTTCATTGTGGTTGTCCAAAAGAATGGTCAAAGGATTAAAAAGGAATACTAGGGATATATGCATCATTTGGTAGGACTCTTTAGGTGTATATTTCTTGTGAAGTATAAAGAAGTCTTAGTTTCATCTCTACAATCAATAGTCAATCCTAAGTTTGAGCACAAGTAGCAAGCAAGTTCTAGAGTACGACCAAATTGGGTGAGCAAGAAACATTCCTTTTCATACATTGGCACATGGATATAAAAATGAATAAGCACATCACTCTCAACTAAGGACACATTGCCAACTTACATGTCACAAATTGAGGTATACAACTCAATATCGAACAGCTACGGTAAAAATTTTAAAGGGGGACATTATTTTCAAAAATCAGCATGAGCATGTAAATAACTTAATTTTCACCACCACCTAAGTCAAAGACAATTTATTCAACCAAAGAAACTCGACAAAGTAGTCTGGTACCCTTAAGAATGTCACCTAGAAATTCATCATCGGCCCTAAACACTATGACACTTAAGCTATTTTATTATGCCAGATTCAATAAAAAGTACGCCTCCCGGGAAAAAAACATGGCTAAGAAAATCAAAAAGGGCTCTATACTACAAAAGCAAAACAACGCTATACTAAGAAAAATAAAAAAGTTATAGTAGGAAAGTGGTAAAAATGGACTAAAGTGGGTTGCCATCACAAGAGTCTCTTGATTTAACATCGCCACATGACATAGATACTACACATGGTGTAGCATTCCTTGGATTGTCTCCCAAGAAAAGCCCGATTTAATGTTGTGGTACGATGAAAAATACCTGATCATGAACATGGTGAGTCATCGTTGAGATGGGACTTCCTCACCCACTTCCTATTTTTGGTGAGACAGAGGTACTACTCACCCATTTTGATTTTGGCCTTCTTTCTCTTTGGTGATGCAGCAATGGTATGTTCATCTAATTCATCATCACTTTTCTCAATATTAACCACAAATATGTCCCCAACTCCTATGGCAATAAATGACCTCTCCCGGCTTTGAAGGTGATGCTTTCATTCTTGATCTGGAACATGATTTCTTTCTTTTCTGAGTCCATCAAGGCCCTCTTAGTAGCCAGAAAAGGTCTCCCAAGTATGATGGGAATATCCCAATCGACATTGCAGTCTAGAATCACAAAATCATCCGGAAGAACAAATTTTTTGACTTTTACCAACACATCTTAAATAACCCCCACCGGTTTCTTGATTATCTTATCGACCATTTAGAGCCGAATAGACGGGGATTTCAACATGGACAACCTAGACGGATTGTAAATAGCTAGAGGTACCAGATTAGTACTTGTCCCATTTTCATAAAGGGTATGCAAGTAATAATATCTACCAATCCTACAAGGTACGATAAATTCTCCCAGATGTCCTTTCTTTTCAATATATGTGCCAGCAATAATGGCACTCACTCGGTGCGTCACTAAAATTAGTTCCTCTTTGTCACATAGTAGCTTTCTTGTCAACAACATCTTCAAGTACTTAGTAAAATTGGGCATCTCTTTGATGGCATCTATAAATGGTACTACAGTGTCGCTTCTTTTAGCCGCTCAATGTGCTTTTCTACTTTCACATCAAGAGCTTGTTGAGGTGTGTTTGTGGAAATAGAGGAACAGGTAGAGGAAAATATTTAACAAAGTTATTCACACCTCCCTTTGGCTTTCATTTCTCTTTCAGAGCAACTGAACTATCTTCTAAAAATTCCTCAATTAGGTCACTTTTTGACTCCACCTTCAACTTTCTCATCAACGAAAAGCTTTTTCAGCCTCTCAACTTGGTCATCAACCTCAAGCAACTCTCGAACTCATTCTTAACCACACCATCCTCGACCTCAACGTTCATAGGCTACATAATCTTGCCACTCCATGTCACGATGGCCATACATTGAGCATTAAAAGGTCCAACATATGCTTTCGAATTAGCCACTATGTCACTAGGAAGATGGACTTTTTCCTTTTGATTTTGTTCAGGCAAAAGATCGCCCACCTATTTCTCTAGCTTTTGAATGAAAGTTGTGTGAGAGCCTACAATCTCCGTGAGGCTCTTAAGGCAAGCATCCAATCTCTCTTGGTTGACAAGAACCTTCTCCAATATTCCTTCATGCTTTGAGCCTCCAAGATCATAAGTAGGACCCTTCCTCCAATTTTGAGAGTTAGAACAGGGACCTATCGGTGGAACATAAGATGATGAACCTCGATTATGAAAATTCGCACCATTGTACCAACCCTGATTTTGACCACCATAATCATTTCTTAGGTAATATTGACCTCGGCCTTGCGATTGAGGTCTCCATAGCCCTTGATACGAAGAAGAGGGGTAGCCTTATTAATATTATGGGTTATAGCCACCAGATGAGTTCCTAACATAGTTGGCGTCTTCAACTTGCATAGAAGGTGGCTCCTGGATTAAATGGTATTGATATGGAGGAAGTGGGCATCCATGCCCATATTGATCACCAGTCGTGGTCTCATTAATAACATGTAACTTTTCAACCTTTGACTCGGTCAACTTCTTAGTAAGAAGGGCTATGTTTGTTGCCATGGAGGCCACCATCTTATCACGCTCCTGATTCTTCATCAAGTGAGATAATGAAGGAGTAACCATATTGAGCCCTCCACTCTGGTCCCCTCCATACCAAACATGGTTTTACTTTGCAATTTAGTCCAAAATGATGGCAATTTTATTGAATGTCTTTTTCATAAAACATCCTCAAATGACATTGTTTGCAATAGACTATGTCAAAGCATCCAAACCGATGTAAAACTCTCAAGAAAAATGTGGTCCCAAAAGCCCATGGTTGGACGCCTGAAGTATATATTGCTGGAATCTTTCTCGAGCTTTGAATAATTTCTCCCTCAAGAGCTTCCAAAAATAGAATTTTGAGTCCTATTGCTCCACCTTTTTACTAGGTAAAAACCATTTTTTCAAGAGGACGCTCACTAACTCCCACCATGTATAGATCGGGTTTGGAGATAGTCTATGCAACCATTCCCTTGCCTCAGCGGCCAAAGAGGTTTTGAATACTCTAAACTGGATAGCATCATCCAAAATGTTATTTTTCTTGTGGAGATTGCACACCCCCAAGAAATTTTTTAAATGTGGATAAGGGTCATTGTCGTTGGAGTTGTGAAACTACCTCTCTGCCTTAAGCATGGTGTAGATGCTTTTGACTATCTTGAATGATGAAGCATTCATCCTTGGTGGAACGCTAGCGCATGTGTAGTCAACTTCCTCATTCACTTCTGCAAACATGTTTTCCAAGTCTTCAGGTGGAAGAGCTATGGTCCTGTATCAATCTGCAAAAACAAAAGAAAAGGTAAAAGAATATGTCTAACCAAGCAAAATAGATTGATAGGGTGAGATATGGCTTATGGCATAGTCCCTCGCAACAGTGCCATATCATTTGATGTCTTTCAACTCCACTCTCAATTTTGGATAGTGTAAACGATCACAGCAAATATACAACTCAATGTGAAGTTCGGGTTGAATTCCATAGAGGCTACCCACTCAATATAATACTAATTAATGTAATATTACATGATTAGAGTATATTCGAATTGAGATTGATAAAGTATAACTAAAGTTATTGTATGCAAATTACTAGGATTGTAATCAATTTAAGGCAATTACAAGGAAAGGACCCCAATTATAGGTCAATCCCCCAAAAACACTCAATATGGATAGATTGAGAATGTGCTATGGCTGAAAATGCAAGAAAAGACTTAGGCAACCTATGGTTATCTTTCAATAGTACCGCAGGTGTTAATCTACTTCAATTTTATCAAATTGAAGAGAACTCTCATTTACCCAATTGCTTTTTGCCAATTGAAATTCAACCTATGTCTAGGAGAATCTATTAAACAAGGGTTATGCCTTGAGTTATTATTGATTGATGCTAACCCAACCTAAACTTGCTCTTTCAAGCCTCATAAAAGTAATAGCGCAAAATTCACACTACAAAGCAAAAAATCAATCAAATGCTCATCAGCCCAAACTTAATTTTACCAAATTGAGATCATTAGGGTTCACAACTCATTGGATTCACAACCCTAGATATGGGTTTAGTTACCCATAGCAAGAAGAAGAATAGAAAGAGAGTAATTACACATGCTTACCAATGGAAATTGAAATTGTAGAAGAAATCTTCAATAGATGAACTTTGATTTTCAAATTGCAAGCTACATTCTAAGATCTACAATGAAAACTAAAGCTAACTAGCTATCTCTACTCTCTACTAAAAATAATGAATGAAAAACTCTATAAAAATTACAAGAAAAATCTATTTATACTATGTCCCAAAAAACTCAAAATAATTCAAACTTGGAGGTGCAGTATGCAGGGACGGACCATCCTTTGCTCTGTCGTTTACTTTTTCGCTTCTTTCCATCAGCTTATCGTCCCTTGATCGGCAGATGTCTTCTAGGAAGATGGTTTGTCCTTCACATCATCATTTAGAATTCCCTTCTACCTCATCAAAGTTCATTCTTAAATTGATGGAACATCTTCTGGAAAAAATGGTCCATCCATAAAACCATTGTTTAGGAACTCTTTCAATTTAGTTTCTAGAATTATTGGCTGGCTAGACTTCGACGACTAATCACAAAGATCATCTATCAGATAGACAGTCCATCCATTGTCTCGTCCTTTGGATAGCTTTCCAGCCTTAACACCTCTTATATTCATTTTTCTTGGGTTCCTGAAATATGGCATAATGACTTAGTTTTCACTTAATTTAACTCCGAAAGACATGCAAAATACTATGAAATAAAGCAAAGGAGTGTCAATAATTTCCAACACATCAAATACCTCATAATTCTATCAACTCGATATAGTATAAATGTGATCTCAACCTAACTCTTTTGGCTAGCCATGGCTATTTCATTGGATAAAGCCCCCAATAGCTTCATCCCAGAATCCCATCCTTTCCTCGTTACTCTGAATTCTTCTATGTGCATTAATGCGATAGTCCATGTTTGCGGGCGCTGGTAGAAGTGCTCTACAACCAAATCTACAGTAATAAATTGCAGCCTTCAAGGAAATCACGTCCTCTCGAGCTATTTGATAACACTTGAAATATTTCTACAAGGACCATAGGAGAAAGTGTCAATTCATTTGTCCTTGTAAAGATGCTCATGACAAATGGTAAGAGACTCATGTTGATCCTAGGCAGCCTTTTTGGAAAGACCAAAATCCCTAAGAAAGCCACCCAAAATACTCGAGGTCGCATCTGCTCCCATCTCCTGCAGGTACATAAGAACTCACCGCGATTTATATCAAAGCTATCATGGTAGAAGAACCTTTTGAAGACATAGTCAAACTTGATCTACCCATCTTATACATTCCTCAAGGATGGTAAACATGCAATCTCAAAATCTGCAAGAATTTCTCCCCTGGCGTAAATTACTGGAGTGCTAACTTTCTTCCATAGGTCTATGGACCCATATACCTCCTCCAGGGTAGGGGTTATCTCAAAATCTAGAAATATGAACGTCATGATGTCTGGATCCCAAAATTCCATCATTAGAGTGATGAATGTTTTGTTATCTTGAATGCCCAATAGTAACATCAAAGATCCCAAATATCGTTGATTCTCTTCCACGTATGGCACTCGAATATTCTACCACCAAGTTTGTAGGTTATGGGAAGCCGAGACTATGATATGCATTTTTAGTAAATTTCAATTGATTTCAATCTGAAAGAAAAGAGAGGTAAAAGGTATGGTAAGTAAGTTTGTTCTGAATCCATCATGTGTCTTTAAGTCTGGATCATTTACATTAATCCCACAAAAGGGTATGTTGTTAGGTACCAGACCTTTTGACAAAAGGGTGGCTTTTTAATTACAGTAATAATACCTTGGATTGCCCTATCTAAGATGTATGTAACATGACTTACTTTTCTAGAGTAAGAGTTTTCCTAGATTTCGCTAGAGTATGACCAAATAGCTACGAGAAGGTATATAGTAAACTAAATGTACCAACTCTAAAATTAAATAACCCAAAGAAGGTTTTGAGGAGTGTAAAGACAACTCCTCGCATGTACCACAATGTGTGTAGTGTATAGCCAAGAACTCGGTAGGAAGTGCAAATAACAGTGTAAGGAAAGTAGTAATACATAGTATTTTCAGATGAATAAGGAACACACGTTTGAATTTTACATGCATCCTTTCAAACAAAGCGGTTATATTAGACAAGTAACAGAAAACTAAATAGTAGGAAGAAAATATTATAACAAGAAAAAACAAGCAACAAGAAAAAATGAACAAACATCCCCAAATATTTATCTTAAAATAAATCTCCTAAGATCAAAACCTAAAGTCTAAGTGCTCCCAGCAGTCGCCATTTTGTCACGCCTTTATTTTGAACTAGTCAAATATGTTTGCAATATCCGGCTCTTCTACCTGGTTTTAAAAAGATTTAGAGCTGCCATCTATGTTTTAGAAAAACCATCAGTAAAAACATAAACTCCATTTAAGTCTACAAAAGTAATTAAATTCTAGGTAGGAGTTTTATTTACTCTAAGGGGAAGGTGTTAGGCACCTCTCAGACTTTATCCGAAGATAGTCTCTAAATTTAGTTTAAGATGTGCTATGGAATTAATATGTCCATTTATTACTACTGCTAAAGGGTGTCAAAAAATTGATAAAAAATTGGTTAAACTGATTTAGAAAATAATTTGAAATTAAAATGTATGAGGTATATAAAATATATAAGTGATATACATAAGCTATATAAAAATGATATGTGAGATATACATATATTAAGAGGTGGTACTTCGAATAAAGTGAGAAAAATGTGACAAAGTAATAAAAAAGTAATTTGTAGTGGAAAGTGTATGAGGTGTGTGGAAAGTATAAGTAATATACATGTATGTGCGAAAATGATATACACATGATATAGAAACATATAGGTAGTGCGAAAAAATTTATATATATAAAGTAGTTGTAAGAAAATATATATGTGGCGTATATATAGTGTATAACAGATAATATGGGAAACAAAACATGCATGTATAAGGAAATATATTTGTTACAAACAACTTATAAATATTTGTATGTATATGCGTATAAAATAGTGTATGTGGTATATGTGTATACTTAGAGACAAGTATATGTGCATGTATAAAATAAATATATATATATATAAATAATAGTATCTAAAATGTATCTTTATAAAAATAATAGCGTATACCTCATACTTGAATCTTTTTGAAGAAAAGTTCAAAGTGAGCCAAATTGTTGGACCCCTTTTTCTACAAACAAACTAGTCTTGAAAAAGATTGGGCCAATAGCCCATTTCAATGCAAATTGATAGATTTTAATTATTATTGGACCTAATACTTAAATTTAGTTCATTTGGACTTTTAAAAAAATTATTTGTTGTTTTTTTATTATTAATTTGCTTGAAATAAGTCGCTTATTTAAAATAATAGGTATAAAAATGACATTGAGATGTTATTAAACTTTAAAAAAAAAAAGAGAATACCATATATATGCCTTTTTTCTAGAAAAAAAATTTTAGACAACAATATAGTATGAAAAAATAATTTAAAACATGTTGATAAAAATAAAATAATTCAAGAACAAGTCATTCACTAAACATGGTTACTTTGCACCAAAACACACAAAAATATATGAAGTAAGCAAGTAATAATAACAAAAATATAAGTGAATCATAAGGGAGGGAACTAAGAAGTTTTAGACTCTTTGAGAGCCCAACTCCTAATACTTGACTCCGCACGGATCTCAGAAGCTGCTGGCCTATGTATGTTGGGCCAAAGTTCAGTCTCAAAATGGAACTCCAGCTCCAGATTACGTCATAAAAAAGAAATAAGAAAAAAGAAGAAGAATTAGAAGACATCTTATTCTAAAGTGAAATATAGTTGTATTAGCTAGTATTAATCCTTGTTATTTAACGGCAAACTCATATGAGGGGCACACTCAAGAAGATAAAATATTAAAATAGTAAAGAAAGTAAATAAACTTAAATTTTCAGAAATGGATGGCTATAACCTATTTACCTTGACTTTGGAAATTGAATTTATATCCCTCTTTTAGTTAGTTACTCTATGTAATTTAAGTTAACATAACAATACGAGTCACTACTCAAATCAAACAATATTTTGGTCTAATGGTAACCTTCATGCTTGTCTAAATCCTGTTTAAGATGTGAATTTCATATCAATGTTAAGAAATAAATTACACAACAATAGCATTTCCTAATTTAAAACATATGAAGAATCCTTATACCCTTTAAAAAAATCACTCAATAAACCCAACTACACACATAGTACACATACATTTATATTTGAGATATGAGAGACAAAATAGAGCTGTGAAGGGAAACTAACAGTTTTATGAATTAGTTTTAGCACATACTTACACTGGAAAATCATTAACTTAGTGGATAGCTACTACGTATCCCAAATAGATATTCAAAAGGGTGCCAAACAGATAAAACAGACACAAACAACTTTGAGTAGGAAACGCAGTAGCTTTTCATGAGTCTTGTTTTAGGAAATCACAATTTTTATCATAATTGAACTACTACTAGATGCTCAACACATACGCACCTAATATAATAATTATGAAGGTTACAACACTTAGATAGTTCTAAAGAAAAGAGAATGTGCAATCATAGCTACTGATTCTTGGGAAGAAGATCTTCAAGTTTGCATAATCTCTTAACCATCCTTTTCCAAGCAATTAACACGCTCATATTGCAGATTTTAGATTTATAGACTTGAGAAAAATAGACTTAGAGGTAGATAGGATATCCGCCTAAAAGAGCCACCATCCCATTAGCTATTTTTTTTTATAAACCATTGTTGTCCCGACATGAGTCATGTACGAATACATTTAAAATAGCCAAAGAGATATGATCTCAAGGAAGATCTGATTTTTAAAAAACCCTTGGAAAAGTTATAAGTTATTTCAAGGTCATTTTATCATTTTGCTAAGTGTTTAACACCTCCAAAATCTAACACTTTGACCAAAAACAAACATGCGTACTTGTGTATAAGAAACAAGTGTTCCAACTTAATTTAACTTAGTAATATCAATTAATGATTTCATGTTAGTTCTCCATTTAAGAAAAGAACCCGAATGAGTGCTTAGAGAGCTTGAGAAAAGCCATAAAACCCCCCTTAGATGGAAATTTATGCTTAAACAAAGAGACAATCTAGTTATAAACTCATGTCTTGGTTTACTGCTTACTTTAAGTAAGTTGAACTTGCTACGGTGACATATGCATGCTAAGCATCTAACTAGTTAAGGATTTTCACAGCTTGAACAATTAATGCTTTTAAAAAGAAAAGGGAATAAACTGCCATTTTTACCAACTTAAGATCAAACTAGCATTATTATTCGTAGCTAGCTACTATTCTTATCAAGCGATTTATATATATATATATACATAACATACAACTACAAAAAGAATCTACTAGTCTAGACAATTGCAACTTAAGAAAGAATTTAGATTTTAATTGGACTAAACTCAAAAACTTCATATTATCTCCCTGACCAGCTGCTACTGTCATATTCAAACACTCAAACAAACATCATAATGATCTCAAAAAACAAATAGTTACCCATATTTCAAAGATTAGATTTTATAGTCTCTTTCATTATCATTTTTTTGTCAAGGTTAAAGACATACAAATACATAACAAGAAGGATTATACTTAAACGATTACAGACTATTTTGCTATTGTCTTTACCAGACAAGCAACCGTTATCAACTACTAACCAGACTAAAATACCTAACTAAATAATCGACTAAGCTAGAAATATAATAACTAATAGAGAGATGAAATATTATTGGATGCAGTGATTGAAGCCTCGTGAGGTCGAGTGTTAGGCTAGTGATTCCGAATCCGAAGGCGAGTGAACAAAGAGGACAGTAAGTAAGTCGAGAATGAACTAGAATAAAAAAGAAAAAATTAGTGTATGTTTTGTGTGTCTCCGTCTACTCTCCTTTTTCTTTTGGCTGTTTTCAAGTCTACTTAATTTTTTTCCGGATCATTGTTCCCTTCACTGTCTTTTCTCTTTTTATAGGAGAAGAATGAGAATTCGACAAATAAAAAATCTAAACTTGAGGATTTAAAGTTTGAATTCTCGAGTCTTTGATGGGATTGTGGTATGAGGTAGAGAAGAAAAACAGATAAATGATGAAAATTTTGTAAAAAGTGGAAAGGAGAGTACCTGGTAAGAGCTATGGAGGGACTTCTCCACTCCAACAGTAGAAGAAGGACGAGCATAAGAAATTTCGTGAACGAATTTTCTAGGTCTTGGGGGTAGGGCAGATGACTGGTTAGAAGGGGGGAAGGGGGGTCATGGGTCTGATTTTGGGAAGGGGGAGAGGAGACAAGAGGGAGAGGGGGTTGTGGGGGGGGGTGCTGGTCACAGTGGGGGGGGGTGCTGGTCACAGTGGAAGAGGGAGGTTTGGGGAGGTGGTTGGCGTCGTTGGTTTGGAGAGAGAGAGAGAGAGAGAGAGAGAGAGAGAGAACTGGTGGGTTGTTTGGATGAGGGGAAGCGTTAGGGTAATTAGGGGTTGTTTAGGATGGTGTGAGTTAGGTTATTTGGGTTCTGGGGTGGGTCAATTGATTTGAACCGTTTGATCTTATGATCAGACGATTAGGATTAAAAGAAGATAAAAAATAAATATATATAAAATATATTAAAAAATTATAATTAGATACACACACACATATTAAAGGGAGAAAAAATAATAGCTGCTAGATAAAATTTGATTACTAAGATTACTAGATAAAATTTAATTGCTAAGACTAAATGAAAAGATGGACAATGCATGTGCTTGCTTTTGTGGCGCATATGGACTGACTGAAATTTATTAGCAAGGATTGAGAAAATATATTGATTTTTGGCCTAATTTATGGCTATAATTGTAATTTAAAGCAAAGCCAAATTTATTTCAATCGTAGCTACTTTTTTAATAAAATAACATTAATTGGTAAAATATAAAATCAACAAAATTATAAAATTATTTTTGTTACACCCTGTAAATTTCTAGCACTTAGTTGGCCTATTTGCATGTTGGTTGAGAGTTTTAGAATGCCATACGTGCGAGAAAAGGGTCCGGGGAAAGGCCGGACGAGTGCCAAGTCGGAGTTTCGCAAGAGGAGGTCAAATCAGCACTCCTCTGCGATGGCAGCGTGGCACGGAGCCAAATTGGTACGATGGCCAGCGTGCCACGTTGCCATGGTTCGGGCTCCAAGTATATAAAGGCCTCACTCTTCATTTTCATATCATTTCATCAAGTACACGACCAGAAAATAGAGGGAACGAAGGGTTCTTATAAATTTCCGTCCGATTACGCCGTTCAACGCTGTCCAAAGTTAAATTAACTTGGGGTATCGAAGTATAAAGCTGCAGGGAGCATTCCTACGGAGTTAGTTTCGCGAAATTCGCCCGGCGAATCATCGTCCCGCTGAGTCAAAGTGATTGATATTGCTCCAAACTAGTGTTAACACACTCCTAGGCCTAAAGTAAGTATTTCTCCCTTCTAGACTTCTGAGAAATTACGAGTTTTCGACCGTTCTTTGATAAGTCGAAGAATAGTCAGTAAGTTATATATATAATATTGATTTTCTCCAGTATAATAATGTAGTTAATTTATTCCTTCGTGAATATGATTACAGTTTGGGAGAATAGCTGAATACTAGCCGAACATCGCCAGTTAATCAGTAAACCAGCAGTCGAGGTATGTAAATCCAGCCTCTTTTGGCAAGTTAGCTTCTCCAGTATAGTAAAACAGCGTAAATCTCAGTAAAGTGTTTCAGAAATATTATATCACGCTCAGTATGAAACACAGTAAGGCATGTAATAAATTATTATCATGTTCAGTATGTATCACATGTAGTTATTGATATACATATAGAAATATTATATATATTGCGAGTGAATGCTAATAGGTATTACAGTCACACATATTCTGGTTAGCTGCTAGGAAGTATATATAGATCGTACTGCAGGACCCCTCGCTAAAAGGGAGCAGGTTAAATGTGATTCACGTATGATGATATAGAAACTCTTTTAGTTCTCAGATTATTGTGATGGTAGACTTATATGTTGTTGCCAAACCTAGACGTCAGAGCTCGTAAGAGTTAGTAGTCTGAATTAGATGGTTAGATGGTATGGGCGCAGTGAGGTGGTCTAACGACCAGTTGGCGCCTGTATTAGTAGGAAAGCATCCCTAGAGGCCAGTAACGTTATCGCACGTTCCAGAACCAAAAATAGAGACAGAATAAGAATATTGCAGAGTTAGCAACACTAGAGTTCTCCAGTGTGTTGAGTGATCGTACATCGTCCTTTCAGCCTTAGCGGTGATTGCCAGTCTGAGTCGACCTAACAGTTATCATGTAGGACACCCAGCAAGCCAGCCCAGTCATCCCAATCAGATAAACCCATGGGTACCCCAAGGAGGGGTCCACATCAGTAGCCAGTGATGGGTTAGTACCTTAGCCGGTTCTCATAAGGTATTCAGGTACAGAGTCCCAGGAGAGGACCAGTCCTTATAGAATTGGCCATAAGACTGAGAATTTCCCATAACAACAATATAGATCTGAGAGGATTCAGACAAGGCCTAGGGAGTCAGTAGTACTCTGCTAGTACAGTGTTTACCTAGTTAAGGAGATCGGTAAGCTCCCTATGGTGGCCAGGGACCAATCGCCTAGAAGAAAGTTCGACCAAGCCCAACTCTATAGTTGTTTACTTAGAAGAATAAAGTAGTTAGTTGTCCGCAATCCCACAGTTATGCTTGAGCTACAGATGTCCGAGTAGGACATTCAGAGCATTGTTAGACTACTTTAGGCCTCACTCTATTAAGCCCAGATTATTAGAGATCATGATCACTATCAGGATCCTCTGATCAAATACGTGCACATGGTGTGCAAACAGTCATACAGATTATGCCAGAAGCGAGTAGCATCAGTATGAGGCCCAGAAGGCCAGATACGCTCTCACTATACATATAGATTTATTCGTCAGTTTCTCCAGCATAGTAATCCAGGATGACTCTCAGTAGAGCATGTTAGAGATTATATTATTATTATTATCATATTCAGTATGTATTATATGCAGTTATTGCTATCAGTTGAGACTTGATTGTATTGTTTTGGGCTGGATTACCTTGCTTCCATGACCTCCCCAGGGTTAATAGCTGTATCGACTCGTCCGCCAGAGGGCGAGGATACGTCGCTCTACGCAGTGGCATGCCGTCCGCTAGGGACGAAGATGGGATGCCAGTTTCCCCATATTTTTCCTTGGTCGGCTTTTATACATCCCCGTCGAGAGCTTGTGCCCGGGGTGTTGATTTCAGGAGTCCTCCAGATTCAGGTACAATTATAGTTAGAGGCCTAGTGGGCCCAAGTTGTATACCCAGGGGATCGGCAGGTTCCTTATAGTTACTAGGTGATGTGGTATGACCTGGGTAGGGGTAAATAGATTGTGATGATTGTACCTTCCGACTTATGTGGGCCAGGTAAGGTTTATATTGTGTTATGTTATGTTATGTTATTTTAGCTATTGACAGACAAACAATATAACGCCATGTTATCAGATAAGATTTCTACCCTTCTCAGTATAGTTAAGGTTAGTCCAGATTTTCACTACTTCAGTCAGTTTCAGTCTGTTTTCCTATTACTGCAGTTACTATCAGTTTTGTTACTTACTTTCAGTTATTTTCAGTTATTGCTTTGCAAACTCAATACCAGAGGTACTGACGCCTGTTAGGGCGCTGCATTACTTACCTGCAGGTGTATATAGACGAGAAGCAGATCCCTCATAGTTCTAGTCGGAGATACAGAGCCTTCAGCTCCTTTCATTTGGAGCTTGAAAGACACAGGTTTACTCTCCTTTTGATTGTAAAGTATGGGTAGGCCGGGGCCCTGTCCCAACCATCTTATTATTCCTAGAGGCTTGCAGATTGTATTATATTCCCAGTGGTTAGAAGTATCGGCCGTATGGGGCTTTGCTCAGCTGTTAGTTGGTGACCTTGTTGGTCACAGATCAGTTTAGTACCTGATTTCGTTTCTCAGCTATAACTAGATATCATGGTGTCCTTGTCGGCCCGCATAGGACTCCTTATATTCAGTTGTTTCTGGTTAGCTGTTTATTTTTACAGGTGGCTATAGGCCTTGTCGGCTGGAGGCTATATTTACAGCTGCTATATAGCCCATTGTTTTCCTAATTCCAGAGTTAGAGCCAGCCTTGCACTAGAAGTGCTTTGGCTCAGTCAGTTCAACAGTCCAGGTCCTAGTAGGGCACTAGGTGCCAGTCATGCCTCCCAAGGCGGGGCGTGACAATTTCATTCTTGTAAAATAAATAAAGATCAAGATGAATTATTAATATATTAATTTATTTAATCTTCCGAACTTAAACAGAATAAAATATCTATTTGCAAAAGTGGGTCAATAGGATTTAAATTAAAATTGACTTAAAATTAATCATCCAAAATACGTACTTACATAAAATATTTCATTTTGAAATGAAAATATGACTCTCTCTCTCTCTGTCTCTCTTTATATATATATATATATATATAATTGATTTTTTAATTATTTAAAATTACAAAAAATAATATGTTAGATATTTTTAGGATTTTTCCAAATGAAAATGGGAAAATATTACTCAAAAATTAGTTTAAAGATTTTCAACAATTTAGAAATTTATTTTATTTTGTTTAAAATTTCAGAAGCTCAAAATAGTTAATAAAAAATATGGAGAGCCGTCAACACACACCTTTCGAATTATAGGAGGATTAAGCCATTTTGAATCCTAGGTCTTATGTGTTGCTAACTGGATTCTCGGGCATGGTAGTTAGCTCTTCGGAGGACCTTTATCATCTAAAATCTCTCTCCAATTAATTCTTGGTTTTGAAAAAAATCTTCTTGACGTGCCTTAGTTTTTTGAACTTAGCATTGAGGTTGTCCTTAACCCTTTTTAAGTCATTCTCAATCTTTCCCTGAAAGTCATTAGTAAGACTCTTCCCATTTGAGGGTGTAGATATAAGTTTTTCCTTTTAAATCTCCAAAAATTAGTTGATCATTAACCAATGTGAGAACCTGATCCTTTGGAGTGTTAATGGTCTGTTCTATATTCTCTTTACTTATATCTATATTTTTATCGCTTTCAAGAGCAATATATGCTTTCATTAACATGTCCTTTTTCGCATGAAGATTCTCAAAGGCATCGATCACTAGGTGGATAATACATACTAGCTTCTTCTTAGAGAAGGTATGACTGACATCCTTGATTTCATTAAAATTTACTATAGATTCATCATCTTTATCTTTTGAATCAAATTAGGCTATCAATTCTAGGATCATTTTTGAGTCAGATTTATTTTTGACCATTATAGACTACTTATCCCCCTCTTATTAGTATGGGTTTTGGTGTTTATTTAATGACTAGTTTAAAGAGTGTCTCGTATCTGGTTTGCGGTATTGCAAAAAGAAATTTTATCATATATGCTAGGTCCAATACCCCTAAAGAAGAATCTTTTTAGCTTTGGCATTCAACTAAACATCTTTGATATCTTCCTCTATGTATTGAGCCCTAGTTTTTGGACCGGTTTCCTTTCCCTCTTTATCCTTGGTCATGAAAATCTATGCACTATCTTGGATTATCTCACAAAGCTCTATGTCATAACAATTACAAAATCCTACATCCTTGACTTGTACTATCCAAAATATTCTGCATCAAAATATGGTGGTCTTGTGATTGATTGACCTTCTTGAACTCCAAGTAGTGCAACCATATCAACTCCTTCCCACGTGTTATCCTTTTGAAATAACCTGCTCTCATACCAATTGTCATTTTATACTTTCACCTATGTACTGAAGAGCTAGATTCTTCAGCAATAATCAAGAAGTACGTGTGAAATAGCAAAACACAAGGATTTTTATATGAAAATCCTTATTCAAGGGAATTAAAAAACCACAACCTACCCTGTAGGATTTTCTTGAAATATCCACTAAAATCAAGAGAGATTACACGTTACTAGTTTATAAATAAATGGACTAACTCTATAGTATCTTTTCCTTCTATAATTCTCCCTAACTGTAGCTACTTCTTTCAAGACTCTACCCAGTCATGAAAGCCCTTACAACTCAGTCCAACACCTAATACAAAATTCTTAGTAAAGTAAATGGTTGCAATTCAAGAACAAAGAATTATACTAAGCAACTAGAGAATTATAAGCGATAATTTTTCTTAGGAATAGGTTCTTGTTCATTGCTAGCCGACGCTCATAAAACAGTCCTCATATTGACTATTATTTGCTAAGAAGAAATACTTATTTTTTATCGAATAGAAAATTCTTACAATAGCATCAATTGTGGTTCTTTATATAGGAGTTGGAGTGGAAATTTCCTTTTACTCCAAATCCGAACAAGTATTAGTTCAAGATCCAAGAACCTAACCTAAGTCAATCTTGATTTCCTCTAATGCATCGCCTCCAATTAATTTCTTCTATTTCCAAAACTCTTTCTATGTGTGCAAATATTATAATTTTTCCATCTTAGTTACTTATTCCTTGATCCATGCATTCAGTCGTCAAAAAAAATTTCTTAAGAAATCTTTCTTGCACTTAGAATCTGCTTTTCCAGCTGATCAATAGTCTAGTAGATATGTTAAGCAATTAGTTCTTCAGTAGTTATTTGTCTATCTTAAATTGTAGTGACCTTGAAGGTTGTTTTGGACTTTTTGTATGATTTCCATGTTTTCCCCCTTATATTAGCTTCTATATGTTATTTGTGACCAGCAGGGATGAGTAGTATGATTTTTGAGGTAACCAGATGGGTATCGGGTGAGTTTTTCAGTTTTAAGGATTGAAATTTAAGAATTTTGAGCAAGGTTAATATTTCAGGTTAACGAACTCATATTTGCATTTTGATAGTTCTGTTTGGTATGGAAGGTAATTTTTTACTTGTTTGGATGACTTTTACATATCTCAAGGTCTTTAGGAGTTATTTAGGTCATTGTTTGGATTTGGAGTTTGAAGAAAATTAAGGATGATCGATAACCTCGAGTTGGCAATTTAAGGATTCAAACTGATTTGAAATATGGTTTATTGTCAATCTGTATTTTTTGTTTGCATTCTGGAGGTTCTAGTGAGTTTTGAGGGTCAATTTCAGGTTCAGAATGTTTTTGGGATTTGCTGGTGTTTGGTGTCTGCAATTGCATTCTTTCACTATTTTTGCAGTCAGAGGACCGCTTTTGTGGTATCTGAGTGGCAGGTTCAAAAGGCCGCAATTATGGTGTTTTGTTGCTTTTGTGATATCTAAGGGTAGAGGAGAAGTACCATTTTGCAGTACATGGACCGTTTTTTCAGTGGTGGTGGCAGGCGAGAGATACAACTTTTGTAATAAAATGACCGCATTTGTAGTATTTGGGAGCTCTTTTATAATTTTTACCCCATTGGTATAATCATTTTTAACTCATTTTAAGGGCTTTCGACAATGATTTTGGGAGATTTTGAAGGGGGTATGCTCGATTTCTTCTTGGGGTATGATTATAAGCTTCTAATTATAATTTTTTCTCTATTCCATTGCTCAATTCATGATTTAGTTGGTATTTGGAATTGGGAATTTAGGGGGTTTTTCCATAAGTTGATATTTACGTAAATCTTTGATTTAGGGGTTGATTAAAGATCCATTTTAATTAATTTTTAGTGCAAAAGCTTTTCACCTTATGCATAGACCAATTTTAAAAGAAATTTTCAAATTCTACCCAAGACTCGAGGTTTACATTTTTTTTACTCAATTTTGAGTCAAGTCTTTTTATGGAAACATCGGTGCCCAAGGACTCGTATACTCACTAAGGTTGTAAACTAGACTAGATAAGAATAATTCGGAGGTGTGAAGGAAGGGTAAAGCCATAGTTTGACTTTTTAGACTCTGGTTAAGGCAAGTTGAGACTTTTTCTGATACTTTATGAAGTGTTAGTGTACTAGAGGATAAATAAACAAGAGTAATGGATAATGGGGGTCCCGTATAAATGAGATGACGAGCAATTATGCAAATACAGGTGTTCAATTGTGGGAAATTGGAAACCAACTCCTTGAATTGATGAATTGTTTTGAATGTATGAGTATGATTCTAGTTGTGGAATCGGATGGATGTGGTGTTGTTTTCTTAGATATTTATCATATAATATTTATTAAAAATGACTTTTAAGCTAAAGGCTTATTTATGAAATGCTTAGTTGAGTCTCTCTCACTGTCCTATCTTTGTTGTTTGTGGCTTGGAGTAACTTGTGATTGTTGTGTTGAGCCTAAAATCTTGTAAAGGATACAGGTATACTAATATTACATCTTAGGCACACAGATATTTAGGACTTGAAAATTTATAAATCTTGGTAAAAGGTCATGCAGAGTACATGCTTGAAAAAAAGGTTTACTCGATATCGGATGCATATATGAACGTCGTGAGTCTCCTACGGGTCCCAATTATCCTAGGTAAGACTTGGGTATATACAAGTTACTTCTGGCCAAGGCATGTGTATGACATGTGATTTGCATTATCATTCATTCTCATCGCCATGGTGTTTTCTTAATTATGAAGGTAGTTAATAGTATATTTGAAGCATTATGATTTTGTCAGTGGTGTGGCTGATGTGACGACTGTTTTGAGACATATTGAGATATTATCAATAGTGGAGCTGATTTCATATATTATATGTCTTGTTTTATCTATTGCTTTGATATTAAACTTGAACATGATTGTTAAGATGAATTATTGTTGTGATATCTCTAGATTTGGTGTGAAACCTATTATGTTCTTAAACTGTAATTATGAAATTATTTGCAGTTATTATGACTTGATGCTAGTTATTTTATGATGATATTGTGATAAAGGAATTAAGAAAGCATATATAGGTTTGGCCTCACCATCATTTTATTTTTAGGGGCAGTCAAGGATGTTGCTTAGTACATGTTCTCTTCATACTCACCCTTTATTTCTACATTTTTATGTAGGTTCTAAGTCTAGTACTTGTGATACGTTACTTAGTGTGATAGATCAGAATCTGCTCGAGGTCTTGGAGGTAGTTGTCTAGATGTTCCACACCGTTTCAGATTTTCTTACTTTGTTGTTACTATCTATTTTGATGTATTCCGAGAAAGTGTATTTCTTCATATTCATCACCTGAGATTCTTATAGGCTTGTATTCATGTCACCATATTTTGGGGTATTATTATTGGATTTTCCTCTTCCTTTACTTGGTTTTAATAAGAAGAATGATTTAATATCTTACTTTCGCTTATTTATTCTTATTGGGCATCATATACTTGTTGATTGGTGCATTGAGGGGTTGACTTACCTATCAGTGGGATTGTGATAGGTGCTATCACAGTCCCAATTTTTGGATCATGAAAACTTGGTATCAGAGCATGATGCATTCGTCTTTTAAGTACAAGTGGTGTCCTGTAAAGTCTTGCAAATCAGTTTAGAGATGTCTGTAACTTATCTTCGAGAGGCCACAAGACATTAAGAAAATTATATTTTTAATTCTTTATCATGCATTTTTGTTTGGCTAGGTCCCCTAAAGTTCCTCATTTTATTCTCTTACAGATATTGAGGGCATGAGCTATTATTGCTAGGGATTAAGAGCCCGCACCAGCACTTGTACCTACAGGCCAAGCCTTGGCATGTGAGCCAGGCAGAGGACAAGACGGGGCCAGGTGCTAGGGTGCGCCACCAGTGACAGTAGGAGCAGAACTTTCACACCCTAAGTCTAGACCCTAGACATGGACGACACTTAGACCACCTAGTGATCCAATTAAACCCTTGGCCTGGCCGACTACTAGCTAAGAATATAATAAAATATAGCAGAAGTAGTAATAATAATGGGATAGATAAAATAAACTAAGATTTATTAACTACAACTAAAATCAATGTTATAAAATAATATTGTTAACTCAACTCTAACTCTATCTATGAAGCCTCTATAATTGAAGAGTAGGTGCCGAGACATAGCTCTCACGACTACCTCAAGATCTATGAAATAAAATAACTCAATGACTGAGACTCTTTGAAAGTAGGAGGCTTCACCAACTGCTAAATGAATGTGAGATCCTAACGAAGTATCTTTTGCTGATCCTATCTACCTGAATCTGCATCATAATAAGATGCAGCACCAAAGGGCGTAGTACATGAAAATGTACGGTATGTAATATAGCTGAATGAAACAACAGTTAAGCAAGAATATCTTAATTGAAAGAATAACTATGTGCAATAATCTAACTGAATAAACATGATTGAAACTGAAACTATGAATGATGCATAAATCACGATATGATCAATATGTAAAATAGTTATGCCATAAAACTGTACATCAATGCAATATTTGAAAATACATGTAAAAATGTATAACTTTTAATTTGGGTAGTTTCTCATATCTGACACTATCATAAATGAGCACATGATGCCCAATTATCTTGCTCAAGTTGGTAGAGCCGCTCAAAGCCTTGACATGACAGAGAATGCTAAACTGTGGATCTATAACTGAAGTCCTTACTAGGGATTTATCTGAGGAGTCACCCGAATTAACAACATGATCCTAAACTATGCTTGCTATGTAGTTCTGGGTCTTACAAATTATCTGAACTCTTCACCCAACTTGGTGATAAATAATCCTTCATGTGCTCATATAAATATGCCTATTTGAGGCAACTCAAAACATATTTTGTAAAGCACTTTAGCTATAGATATAATAGATGTTTAAGACTTATGTTGAGCCAAGGCACAAAACCTCTATGAACTTTAATGAAGAGCCTTACGCTCAAAAATCTCTTTAAAACTTGAGAGCTTCTATGCTCAAAACATCTCTCTAAATATGTGAGCTTCTATGCTCAAACATGTCATGAATTTCCAAACCAAGAATTCACTTTAGCTTTTGAAAATTATGCTAAAAATCATACTTTCTTTCTCAAAATCTCTTTATGCAACTCTCTTGAAAATTTGATCAATCTTTATGAAAATAATGCATATATTTCAAATTACAATGCTTCTAAAATCATGACTTTCATGAATTAGGTTCATGGGATAAGAGACGAACCATCATCAATCAATCAAAAATTAAGAGATATCAATAATAACCATCAAGAGAATAATGATCAATAATAAAGGGATATAATAAATACAATTCAATATGGAGAATTTGATAATGAGCAATCAACATATGAGGAAGAAGACTATTTAAGAATTTGGGCAAACACCCTAAATTTAATATCAATGAACTCTTTAATAGATGTAGCGAATGAGGAAGAATAAGAATCCTCACTTAAGTTATCCTTACGTACCTATAATGAAGAACTTAGACTCAAACTTGAAGAATCCTAGGTTGAAAAAGATGACTTCCTAGCTTTCTTGATGTCTTGGGAGCTTCATGATCTTGAACTTACATTTTTGGGTAAGGGAATAAGATTTTAGACTAACCAAACCCTTAAATATACTCCTTAGGAATCCCAAAACATTATGGATTAGGTGATTAAAATATAGGAAAGTTACTAAATTAACCCTGAAATCGTGTCCTCAAATTTGACCCCCAGTGATGATGTGTCATCTAAGGACTTATCACTGGACTTAATGACACGTTAATTCATTGCTACTAAACTCTATCAGACATTATCTGATTCTTATCTCAAGGTCCATCAGAACGACCTACTTAATGAGTTGTCACTTGTACTAACGAATCCTGGCCTAAACTGTTGGGATTGGGAAGAAAAGGTCAAGTTAACTTAGCTCAGGGACGACTCCATTTAACGGATTGTTAAGTCACTTGAAAACTCTCTTAACGAGTCATTTTTGTGATGTCTAGTCTATTTCTTATGGTTTTCTACTTCATGTCTACGATCTAATCTTATGGACTTTTGAGGGTTGTGATGAGTTGGTAATTTACCAACTCATTAGACTCTAAAGTTTGAGTTTTTGCTTAGTTCTCAAGTTGATTAGTTGGATTTTATGCCCTTTTTTCTTTTACTGTATAAAGGTGCATAAGTTGAAGAAAAGAGCTAAAATTGGGGTAAAATGGAGGAATTGAGCAGAAGTGGTGAGACGCATGTGTTACCGGTGAAACACCGGTTGAGAAGATGATGGACACTTCCTAGGCAGAGGAATGCCATCGGCGGTTAACGAATCACCTATCGAGGAATGTGGCTCGGTCGCTGAAAGACGCTTAGAAAAATATGAAATTGGCATTTAAGTTCCGGCAGTTCATGGATTGGCAGCGGCGAAATGTCGGGTGAACCGCCGAAGTTCACTGATAATGAATAAAATAAGAAAAGCAAGAAGCCAACGGTTCACGGATTTCATCTGTGAACCGGCGGTGCCATTTTTGGTTCCAAAGCGATGTTGTTAAGGGTAAAATTATCCTTTGCTAAAAAAGGAAGGAAAAGTACCCTACTTTTCAGGGTATAAATAGAAAAAGAAGTACATTGCAGAGGAAGAAGAGAAAAAAGAGGGAGAAGATATAGAGATTGAGAGATAAGCCAAGTACACATCACATCATCTTTCCTTTTTAGCTGAAGACCATTTTAGCTAAGAAAAGGGGATTTTGATTGAAAGTTGTAAAAGATACTTTTTTCTCCTTTCTTCCTTGGTATTATTGAGTTTCAGCTATAGTTGAAGGATAATTGTGCTTTTGATTTATCTACTCTTCTTATTAAATTCAATGATGCTTTTGATGATTGTGTATTTGAATTTCTTAATTATGAGTAGCTAAAATCATTAACTAGAGGTGTGTGATGATGAATACTTAATTGGATTGGGTATTGCTAGAGTTAACTTAGAGTTAACTTCTTAATGTTCAATTGAGTGTAAATCTATTATATTCCTTTTTAATCTATTAATGAAGATCCATTAATGATGATATAGGTCTATCTATACTTGCTTAATTGTTGCTCGGGAGAGAATAATTAAGTATTGGAAGGGAATCTAGTAGTGGGTATGGATGTGAGGTTGTAAAATTAAGCTATTAATGGCTGAAATTACTTCCTTCTTCCTAATTAGCAACTAATAGCTAGGAATAGTGATGTTGCTGATCCAAATCAATTCGGGTGTGTTAAATTGCATCTAGAGTTTGAGAAAATTCTAGTTAATGGTAGGCAATAGGCTGGGAAGCTTAAGCTACCTATTTCGCAAGATTATTTACATTTATTGAACTTATAAAGTTAACCTGATCCATCCCCATTTAATTAGTATTTCATCTACACCATACATCTAGTATTTTACAAATATTGTCTACAACTTATTTGATTCTTCTAGTTTGAATTCTCTAAAGAAATTTGAGTAATTCTTTGGAAAGTTTCTTCCCCCAATTTTCCAAGTTGTATGTCAAATTTATATGGTGAAAGCTAAAATCAACTTCTCACTCGAAACTTGAATTCATCATTTCTAGTCCTCATGAGATTCGACCCCGGCACTCGTTGGGTTACTTGTTTTGATACAACGACCGTGTATATTCTTTGATTTAAGAATATATTTTGGACTTCATCAAAAATGGAATCGTTACCAGGGACTGGCGTTTGATGATCTTGGGATTGATTGTTAAATTGAATTAGTGTGCATCAGAGCTAATTGATTCAATTTTCTGCCTTGCTGTTAGGAACTAACCACCTCATGAGCCATCACTCCCAAGCAGGAGATAGCTCAGTGGAGAGGAACATGGAACTTGACAAAGATAATCCGGTGATGCTGGAAGTTGCAGGTGCATTCGCCTACCACCAACAGTAGGGAATGCGGTGTTCCATGTTACTAGCACCATGTTGCACTTATTGCAGATGAAAGGGCTTTTTGGCGGCAAGCCAAGCAAAGATGAAAATCGGCACTTGAGGAATTTCTTAGAAATTTGCCAGCCCTTCAACATCACAAACATTAGTCAAGAGTCAATCAGGCTGAGACTCTTCCCTTTCTCATTGACAGGAGAAGCAACAATGTGGTTGGAGGAACTTCCTTCAGGGTGCATTACTTCATAGCAAGAGTTAACCGAGGCTTTCCTAGATCGGTTTTTCCCTCCCTCAAAGATATTACAACTGAGGGATGATATCACAAACTTCTGACAAGAACAAGGAGAGCCTTTGCATGAGGCTTGGTTGAGGTTTAAGAAGAAGGTTGCTCTTTGCCTAAATCATGGCTTACCGGATGGAGTGCTTCTCCAAAGTTTCTATAGGGACCTGGATTCAATCAACAAATCTGTTTCTAATAACCTAGCTGGGGGATCAATCATGGACCAAACTTATGGGTTAGCCAAAGCTCTCCTTGACCAAATGACAAAAACCAACAGGGCTTGGCACACAAGGGACATGAGTGTTTCCACTCATGAGATTAGCTCAAGTGCATTGGCAGCGGAGTTGCGGAAAAGGTATGATGAGCGGGATGAGACTCTGGACAAGATGATGAAACAATTAGAATTGATGACCAAGCATGTGATGGAAGCAGGTCTGAAGGTGGTGAATGTTGCAGGAATGCAAGGGCCGGGGCAATACGAAAGAGAGCCTTCGCCACCAAGATATAATAAAGAATGCCAATATATGGCTAACCAAATGGGAGGGCCTTGAACTGGCTTTCAAGGAGCAAACCAAGGCCCGTGGCGCCCAAGGGATGATAACTAAGGATGGAGAAATCGTGAACAACATTTATGGCCCGAACGGAATGAGAGGAGGAATAATAGAGAGCCAAGCCAAGATGGTGATCATTACTATCGAAGTGCAAATCCATACATTCCACCTCCTAAGGTTGGAAATTGTCACGACTCGAGTAGAGGCCCGGATCGTAGACACGGGACAAGGGACCTCGAGGGACCCCTAGTCGACCCATGGCTCATGCACACAACTAACCTCATTCAGATAAGCAGAAAGATAATCATAAAAACATAGTGGAAACATAACCATAGCATAACCTCATGGAATACAGAACGTATACAAGAGCTGAGTACTACATACTAGCCTAAAAGCCTCAAGTTCATATGATGGGTTGATGGGACAACATCCCCAACTAACCCGAACAATACTGAAACTCAAGATAATATAAAAGTCTGTCAACAACCCTCGGAACATGAGGACTCACCAATGAGCTAATAGCGCAAGTTGAGATGGACTAGGGATAAGGACGAGCCTGAGATCCGGACCCTGTATCATGAAACGATATAGCGTAGAAAGTATGTGGTCAGTACGTGGAATGTACGAAGTATGCAAGGTAAGTAAAACCACTATGATAAGTAAAATCATTCGAACATATCATTTCGTAACATAAGTTTTTAGAAAACTAAGAGGGCTCACATGCGTTCTTTCGAAATCAAAATCCCTCCATTATGTGACAATGCATAACTTTATAACACCAACTAACTCGAATGACTCAAATCTGAGATGCAACAATTATGGGAAAGCTGAATATTGAGTCAAACCTTACTGTTAGAACATGCATGCATACATAATAATCATGAGTAATCAATATGCAAATCTGAATCATATAGACAATGGAAGACTCATCACTTTATCAACATACCACGATAGAGCTTACGTGGTCCCAACTATTACACTCAAGTGGCAGAGCCGTCCAAAACCTTGCCAGGGCTAAGGACGCTACCATGATATCGATATCAAGCTGAAGGGCCAATCGGCCGGGGATAGCTCAAAAGGGATGTCCCAATAATATAATAGAAGCAACCTACGTTGGCGTATAGTTCTGGGGTATAGGGTGATTGAACCTTAACCCGCTCAGTGCAAGATTCTTCTCCCAAAACATGTAGTTCTCTACATCGTATATAACGAAGCTCAATATGAATCATGCATAACTCAACATCGTATGGAACGAAGATCAACATTATCTATCGACAAAGCTCATAATAACTTCATGCATAGACTCAACATCATATGTAAATGAAGCTTAACATTGTCTATCGACAAAGCTTATAGTGACACACCACCCCAAATTACGATTTCATGCATATATGAGGCTTTATTTCGAAATATACCACAATCTAGAATTTATAATAAGAGCTGAGGAAAATTTCACTTCAAACCATGTGGTAAGCTTATGTTGGGGAAAATCATTACTTTAAAACATCATGTGGGTATCACCCAAAATTCTATCTTGCTTGGGTTTATTCAATTCACTTTGAAAGCATCAATACAATCATGGGTAGGGTTAAAAACATGCTTTCGTTATTCACTTCATCATCATCACACACGTATCACAATCACCTCTTCTATGAACTATTCACCCATGGGTGTTTTAGATTCAAATTTTTAGAAAAAATAATTTTATAAGAAAAAACAAGTTAGAATCCACCCAAGCTTTGTAAATCATCAATATCAACTCAATCTAATCATACCCATAAATGGAGATATAAGAATCATGCAATTGATCAAAACCCCATACTTGGCCATTTATAGTTTTAATAAAATTTGATAGGAATTTGGGCATGGGTATGGAAGGGAGACACCCATTAAAACCCTACATACCTGGAAATGAGGAATTCTATCACCCTTCAATTGCCTAAGATCAGATTCCAAAGAAAACCTTAAATTTTTGCCTTGAATTACCTTCTTCAAGCCCAACCTTGCATGCATGGGGTGTTTGCATTTAGAATAGGTCTTCCCCTACTAAAACCCTTCAAAACGAGCCCTAAACGATGTAGTATAGAGCCTTAGGACTAGAAAATGATGGAAATGCCCTTACTAAAATCACCGAAAAACCTACACTGAACGATCCCACAATTGAACCAACAGACCGCGGGAAGGTACCACGACCCGTGGTATACGCCCATGGTCTAGTTCCAAACTTCCTGGTTTCTGATTTAAACCCACAGCTCAACAGGATGAGTCGTCCTTCCAAACAACGGACCGTAGTTTCAAACTGTCTTAGCCTCTGCCCGAATCCACTTCCTTCCCACGACCACTAACAACGACCCATGCCTTCTCACAACGGGTCATTGTGAAGCCCTTGGTCCACCCTACCACCAGGCCTGGCTTCACACCACGACCACATACAATGGCTCATGGTTTGCTACCACGAGTCATTTTTTGGTTCATCCTGCAATATCTTTCCCAGATTTCTGCACTTTGAATTTTAACTCCCCAGATTTATTCCTAAGCACTTTCGGGGTATTACAGAAATCCTCAAAACCAGCCAGGAGTAGTAATGCGAGTAGCTCCAAAATCGAAGACATGCTCTCAAGATTTTTAAAGAAGGTGGAGTCGATCGAAAGTAGAGTGAAAGAATTAAGAGGGGAGGTGTCTAACCTCGCTGAATAGTGAGTTCACACTCGGCATCTATCAAGCATTTGGAAGCTCAAATGAATCACCTATCAACTCAAATGAACCCGAGAATGAAAGGCACATTACCTAGTGACACAATGCCTAATCCGAGAAAAGATGGTCGATGTATGGCTATTGTCACTAGAAGTGGTAAAAGGATTGGAGATGTACTAAGAAAACCTAGTGAGGAGGAGAACCTAAAAGTAGTTGATGAAGATGAGGTTGATAAAATGCCAATGATTCCGGAGAATGAAGAAAAGGATGAAGATGAAACAGAGGTAAAGGATGATGGGACCCACATTCAAGTGGATGATGATGAAGTGGGCATGAAGGCCCCAGTTGATGATAGGGCTGAAGTAAGACTCCTACCACCATATCCACAATGGCTTACCAAGAAAAAGAAGGAAGATCAATTTAAGAAGTTTGTTGATATGTTTAGCAAGTTGTCCATAAACATACCATTAGTGGATGTTTTGATCCAAATGCCTGGTTATGCCAAGTTTATGAAAGACTTGCTGAAAAAGAAGAAGGTGGTTGATGCGGGAAATGAAGAGAAAACGCACTATTGTAGTGCGGTAATGATGAGCAACCTTGCCCCAAAAAGAGAAGACCCCGGAGCTTTTACAATTCCATGCACGATTGGGGTTTGTGTGTTCAAGAAGGTTCTATGTGATCTCGGTGCAAGTATAAATCTGATGCCCCTGCTCATTTACAAGAAATTAGGCCTCGAAAGTACGAAACCAACATCAATGCAGCTACTAATGGTAGATAGGTCAATCAAAAGACCTATAGGGGTGCTAGAAGATGTGCTGGTGCGAGTTGACAAGTCCATTCTCCTGGATGATTTTGTTATTCTGGATTGTGACATGGATGTGGAAGTTTCCATTATTTTGGGAAGACCTTTGTTGGCTACAGGGAGAGCAGTGGTAGATGTGGAACTTGGAGAGTTAAAATTTTGGGTTGGTGGTGAGGAAGTCACCTTCAAGGTATGCCCGTCAGCCAGAACTCCAGCTGAATGCAAGGTAATTGGAGTATTGCAAAATGATGATGAGGATAAGGGAGTGAAGCTGAGTGAGAACCTCTGATTAAAAAGATATATCTTGATGATATTTAATCTCTTCGGAAGCAGATGATGAACCATCGAAAATAAAGAACTGAAGGAAAAAGGACTACATCAAGCCACGATGATAAATAAGGCGCTTTTTGGGAGGCAACCAAAGTTTTTATTGAATTATTTGATGTTTTTGTTGTTTTTGTTGGTGTAGGACTTAAGATACAGGAAGCAAAGTGAGATGCAAATCATGAAGGGAGTATCGGCGTGAGACCGATAAGCCACCGGTCCCGATATGTGGATCGCCGAAGATAAAGGAGCCCAAAGCGGAAAGCTGAGGTTGAACTGAAGCATCGGCAGGACACAGGTGAATCGTCAAATCTGATTCATGGGTCACCGATGAATCTCCGATCTGTAGCAGAACACCTAAAGCGAGGCTTAGATTCGGCGGATGACCGACAGGCAGCAATATCAATTTGTGGATCGCCGGTGCATCACCGGATAAAACCAGATCACTGGGTACAAAATAAGTTCAAATGCAAGGTAGCAGCATACCACCGAATTGGATCAGGGAATCGTCGGTTCATCACCGGTCGGGCTCGTCTTGAAGTAAAATGAGGAATTTAAAATGACTGGCCCACAAAATCCTAAATACTTTCCCAGCCACCCTAATTCTGCAAATATTCCAATAGCCTCCCTTTTCCCAACATTTTTCTTTCCATTTTTGTCTCTCCATTACCCAACATTCCCTATTCCCCACAAATTCTCATTTTCACCTCTCCATTTTCCCACCTTTTCACCTTCCCACTCCCCACCAACTCACCCACATTAAACTCCTCACCTTCCCCTCCAACTATCACATTCCCACTTTTTGCCTACAAATACCCATCCATATTTCACCATCAAAATCACTCTACTATCAACATCTACTCTATACTTACTTGAAGGTTCCCCTGTAAATCATAAGCTAGTTCTTTCTGTTAAGGCTAGAAGAGTGTGCAAATAATATCCCAATTTGGTAACATCTCTTTGACCCCAATTTTAATTTGAATATGCTTCCGTGATTTTGTAGGTGTACTATTTCCCATGCTTTCTTTGTTGAAATTTTGAATGTGTTATGCTTGTTATTGAAGTGGGTACGTGCTTTTATGTTGAGATTATGCAGAGGGTGAAGTCTGAGTAACCCATTGTCACTAGGCATCACGTTTTGCCAAATGTTAGACCGGGTGACACCAATCTTAAGGGATTAAACATCACGAATAGGTGTAAGAATGGAGTATAATTGCTGGTATTTTGATTGTGGTGAAAATGTGTGAATGGGTGTTTGTATGAAAGAGGGTCAGAATTAGGGATAGGCAAGCCGACCATTCGTTGGTCCAATTCGGCGAAACGCCGGTTCACTCTGAAGTTGGTCTTGGCTACAGAGTGAATCCAGCGCTATGTCGGTGGCTTGCGAAATATGACTGGCGAAATGCTGCTGGAACCGCTGATTATGCCCAAATATTCCCCAGTGCTTTGTTAGACACCGTCGTCTAGTCGGCGGTTCGTGAATTGCCTTCGGTGAACCGCCGATTGTTCGTCGGTACCTTTTTTTTCAAAATTGATTGATCATCATTTTCTTCTCAATTCTTCTTTAGTTTAGTTTCTTTTACACTGATTTTTATTTCAATATCTTGCCACTATCATAATTTTTGCAGAAATACAAATCATGTCATCATCTAGGTCATCCGGCAAAGGGAAGGCCCCTGCTGCATCTGCTAGCAAGGGTAAAGGAAAAGCAAAGGCTGCTCCATCATGGGCTAACACTAAGGAGGCTATAATTATATGTGTTCCTAACGTGAAGGAGCACTACATCATCTACCGAGGATTCTCTATTACGGTAGAGAAGAGATTCAACTTGGTTGGGTTGAAGTGGGACTTCTTGAATATAACGGAGCAGTTCACCCACTGGCAATGACATGCATTTGCCAACACTTTGCCGCCATACTACCCCAGCCTTGTCATAGAGTTTTATGTCTCCTACCAGGCCCTTCAAGATAGAACGCAACATCGGGGCAAGGTGTATGAATTTCCATTCCTTCCTTTGGTGATGATTCCTGGGGTAGAAGTGAATATCACCCTAGCTGCCATCAATTATTTGTTTTGGGAAAATGAGATAGACTCTACCACAAAATACATAGCATGGGTGGACAATATGAAAGATCAATATAAGTGGGTGGCTGGCATTATTGTTGTGGATACTCCCTTATAGGCCTCCATGGGTGGCAAAATCTCTCGTCATGATTCAAAATTTAAGGACAAGATATGGTTGAATTTCATTTTCTCTCGCATCATTCCATCAAAGAATCAACAACGAGTGACCATGGAAGCAGCTATCTTGATCGCTTGCATTATGTTGGGGGTCCCCATCAACTTTGGCGAAATTGTTGCGCAACAAATGAAGAAGAAGGCGCGGCGGTCTAGCACTTCCATGCCATATGCTGTGTTGATCTCGCAGCTTTGTGCGGCAGCCAGAGTGCCTATGTTTTCAGATGAGACTCCTTCCTCTGCTTTAGGAGTAATCATTATTGACGGGAAGAGAGATACAGAGGCACCGATAGTGAAACTGAAGCGCCTGCAAGCCTTCGGTGTACAAGAGGAAGCCCTCTCCCATGGGTCAGCCCAATCTCCCACTGCCCTAGAAGTCAATGTGCCCCAGCCTGAATTGTTGGGCCAAGCATCGGGTGACATGCCCTAGCCCAGAGCGTGTTCACCTCCTCAATCTTCTGAATCCAGTGGTGTCAATCGCCTTGTGGAGATGACCAACTCGCATGAGAGCCAGCTTCAACACTCGGCCAAGAGTCTCCTCGCCTTAATTGCCAAATCTATTAAGAAGGAGCTCAAGTCGCCTTACGAGAATGTCACCACTTTGTGCAAGCGGGTAGATATTGTAGAAGGGGTTGTCACGTCCCTCCGAACTAAGGTGCAGGAATGGAAAATGCGAACTTTGGTTGAAGTTCCCGACATGAGTGCTTTGGATGCTGCTATGGCTGCTCCATCCTCAGCTCGGGGTCCGATTAATGAATTGTTTGAGGGATTGGGTGACGACTTTGCTGGGCTTGGTGATTCTAGCGGAGGTGATGGTGGTGATGAGGCTGATGATGACGACAAGTGACCCGTGAAGGAAGTTTCTTGTCTCTTCTCCGGTTGATTCTTTTTGCATTATACATTGGGGATAATGTATGATCTTAAGTGGGAGGAGGGATGAACGCTGTTGATGGGGGGTATTTGTTGTTTTAAGTTATTTTGTTTCATAAGCTTGAGTAAGTCCAGCCTTTGTCGTGTTGTTTTGATTGATGATTGCCATTGTCGAGCGTGTTTTGTTTTGAATGAATGATAATTGATTTGTGTTTTTGTGAGAAGTAATTAGTGACTCATTGGGGTCTCCGATTTTAAACATTGTATTGTATTTTAAAAAGTTTCGAATGAGATGATCCCAAATTTGTTTTTCTCCATTGTAAATAGAGTAGTGTAGAAATTAAAACTCTGAGGGTTTTATTTATACCATGGTTCTTTTCCAAGGAGCATTCTTTTATTTCAGCTAATTTTGTTGTCGAACCGGGTTGTCTTTTCCCAAAAATGGATTGAGTGGCGACATTCTTAAGGGAAATGCCATGTTACTTTGAGTTTTTTGTGAAGTTGTTTTAAGAGGCCTCAACTAAATTTTTTTCTGTTTTTCTTGTGATTGGAATGAAAAATGTGAAAACAAGGGCATGAAAATGAAGAGAATGAGCAAGCATTGGCACCGTAGCATAGTAATCTTGGTCATATGTTGTAAAATTCCCTGCTTGACTTATGATGTTTGCATGCGTGATGTCCTAATGTGATTTTTTGTTTTGGAAAATGACTCTTGTAGACCCTTTAAGTGTGACGCTTTGTGTGGAAAGGATATTTTTGTTAATCTTGTGCATTATATCTTGTCTAGAACTTTTCCTAAATGTGATTCAAGGCGAAATTCTAGATGTAGTTGCACCAAGAAAATGAGTTTAGGCCCTCAGTTATCTATCCATTTCATCCATATTCCCTCCATTATCATTAATCCTTGTGAGCTAATTTTGAGCCTTAAAACTTTTCCCTGGCAACCACATTACAAGCCTCAAGACCATTCTTAATACCTCTTTTGTCCCCATTCTCCCTAAAATGCTGATTAGAAAATAAATGCTAAAGCAAGGCTCAAGGACTAGAAAAAGGGATGAGAAAAGCAAATGTAAAAAATGAGGCAAGAGCCTATGTTTTGGGGTATGCAAAACAAAGGGGAAGACAAGAATCATAATAAAAAGGGAACATCACCTTTAGTCAAATTGCAAAAAGATGAATTCAAGAAGAAAAAGACTAGTGATGTGAAGTGGTGTCCCTATTGAGGTAATAAGGCTAGTGATAGAAGCCAAAGAAGGGTTATAAGGGGAACTATAAAAAAATGAATGGAATCAACAAAAGAAGCAAGAAAAAGGAGGTTGAGTGAGCAAAAGTGTTGTAAGGCATGGTATGAAAGGCATTAGGAAGGATCTAGTCACTATATCCAAATGTTTATCTTACCCTGACCTTAAGCCTACATCACAACCCGCAAGTCCTAAATGATTCTAGGTGCAACTACTATACAATAGCAGCGAATTACATGCAGGGCAAGCCTATGGGTCAAGTGTATGCATGAAGATATCTTTTGGGAGAGTGAGTGTGAGTGTCTCTTCCAATTGATGTCGGATATGCATTCAAATCGTCAAAAAGTCAAGAGAATAGGGATCCTTATATATGGTGAGTGGCATCATTCCTTTTAGGGATGCAAGAGCATTTAGAATTCATATGGGAATAGGACAAGGAGTTAAACCTCTAAGGAAAGCTTTGAATTTTCAGTGATTAGAACTTGAGATGCTACTTGTGCTACTTGGTTGAGAGTTGTCCTTGTGTGGTTAAGGATTCCTTTCAACAAAGGTTAACTTGATATAATGTTGTTGCCTTCTTAAACACCTTCCGTGTTTTGGTCTTATGGGGTCTTTCCTTCTCTTTTCGATGAGTATTATGAGCATTTTTTTGGTTTGTCCTAGTCCAAGTGGTCAGTAAAGTTTAGTTGCAAAGAAATGTGACCTCTTCCTCAATAGTTGAAGTATTGCATTACTTGAGGACAAGCAATGATTCAAGTTTGGGGGTTTTGATGAGTTGGTAATTTACCAACTCATTAGACTCTAAAGTTTGAGTTTTTGCTTAGTTCTTGAGTTGATTAGTTGGATTTTATGCCTTTTTTGCTTTTATTTTTTGCAGGTGCCTAAGTTGAAGAAAAGAGCTAAAATGGGGGTAAAATGGAGGAATTGAGCAGAAGTGGCGAGACACAAGTGTTAACCGACGAAACGCTGATTGAGAAGATGATGGTCACTTCCTAGGAAGAGGAATACCACCTGCGGTTCACGAATCACCTATGGCAGAATGCCGGTTTGGTCGCCGAAGGATGCTCAGAAAAATTTGGAATTGGCATTTAAGTTCCAACGGTTCACGGATTGGCATCGGCGAAACGCCGAAGTTCACTGACAATGACTAAAGTAAGTAGAGCAAGCAACAGACGATTCACGAATTTCATTGGCAAACCGTCGGTGCCTTCGCTGGTTCAAGAGTGATGCTATTAAGGGTAAAATTGTCCATTGCTAAAATAGGAAGGAAAAGTACCCTACTTTTCAAGGTATAAATAGAAAAGGAAGTACATTGCAGAGGAAGAAGAGAAAAAAGAGGGAGAAGATATAGAAATTGAGAGATAAGCCAAGTACACATCACATCATCTGTTCTTTTTAGCCGAAGGCCATTTTTAGCTAAGAAAAGGGGATTTTGATTGAAAGTTGTAAGAGATACTCTATTCTCCTTTCTTCTTTGGTATTATTGAGTTTCAGCTGTAGTTGAAGGATAATTGTGCTTTTGATTTATCTACTCTTCTTATTAAATTCAATGATGTTTTTGATGATTGTGTTTTTGAATTTCTTAACTATGAGTAGATAAAATCAGTAACTAGAGGTTGTGATGATTAATACTTAATTGGATTGAGTATTGCTAGAGCTAACTTCTTAATCTTCAATTGAGTGTAAATCTATTAGATTCCTTTCAATCTATTAATGAAGATCCATTGATGATGATATGGGTCTATCTATACTTGCTTAATTGTTGCTCGGGAGAGAATAATTAAATATTGGAAGGGAATCTAGTAGTGGGTATGGATGTGAGGTTGTAAAATTAAGCTAGTAATGGCTGAAATTACTTCCTTCTTCCTAATTAGCAACTAATAGCTAGGAATAGTGAAGTTGCTGATCCAAATCAATTCGGGTGTGTTAAATTGCAGCTAGAGTTTGAGAAAATTCTAGTTAAGTGTAGGCAATAGGCTGGGAAGCTGAGGCTACCTATTTACCAAGATTATTTACATTTATTGAACTTATGAACTTAACCTGGTCTATCCCTATCTAATTAGTATTTATCTACACCACACCTCTAGTATTTTACAAATATTGTCTACAACTTAGCTGATTCTTCTCGTTTGAATTCCCTAAAGAAATTTGAGTAATTCTTTGCAAAGTTTATTCCGCCAATTTTTTGAGTTTTATGTCAAATTTATATGGTGCAAGCTAAAATCAACTTCTCAATCGACACTTGAATTCATCACTCTCTAGTCCTCGTGGGATTCGACCCTGACACTCATTGGGTTACTTGTTTTGATGCAACGACCGTGTATATTCTTTGATTTAAGAATATATTTTGGACGTTATCAGGTTTTTACAACAACTAACTGGTTAGGTTCTAGTTAAATCAGGGTTTCCTAAGGTTGGGTGTGATTTGGTTAATGATTAGATCCAAGATGAGGAAATAGGCCTGGTTCAGACATCACTAGGGGTTTTGGCCACCTTAGTACTTCAGGATGCCCTTGTTTGTGTCCTTGTCCTACATGAAGGTATGGCATATGTTTGTACCTTTCATAGTATTCCAAATGGTTCCCAGATGTTGACGAGAGGCAAAATCTTGATCATTATGTTATTCTAGTTTTCTAAGGCCCAACGGGCTAGTCGGTTGTGGTGGCACTTTCGAGATTTAGGGTTATGCCCTTGATGGGCATTGGAGTACCCTCAACTACTAGTGCTATTATGCCTAATGATTAGCAGAGGAGATTTGAGCATTTCAGGAATATGGATCCATGTTAGTTAAAGGGTGGAGAAAGAGAGAATCTGTACTAGTTTCTCATTAGTTTCCATAAGAGGTTGTAGAGAGTGGGATTAGTGGATTCCCATAGCGTCGATTACACTGCTTATCAGATGCATGGACTAGCAAAGCAATGGTGGTGATCTTATGCTGCTTCTAGACTAGTAGGGTCTCCTCCTTTAACATGCAGGCAATTTATTCAAGTGTTTCTAGAGTGATTTATTCCTTATAGCTTGTGGAAAGAGAGTAGGACCCAATTTGAGAACTTAACTTAGGATGCTATTCTAATGATTGAGTATGAGACTAGATTCTATGCCTTGTCTTTTCATGCATTGATGATTCTACCCGATAAGACTAAGAGAGTTTATCGATTTGTGAGGAGCTTGATCTATCCTATTTGATTAGTAGTTCATCAGACAACATTCGTATCAGGCCCCACCTTAGGGGGCATGACTTGCACCTAATGCCACACTGGGACTGATAACGCTCAAACCACACCTCCTTCAGATGTATGAAGCAGACGTTGTCAATAAAGAACCCAACTAGAGGTTGGGGTCGATCCCATAGAGAATACGGAATAATGTAGAAGAACGCTAGTACTTAAGCTTTTTAGTTAATTATTTCCTAAAAGGGGGGAATTTGTAAAAGTAATAAATAACTAAGTTGAGAAATATATGGTTGTTTCCAAATTATTGTAATTAACTAGGATAAGTGTTCCCCATGACTTCATAACCACAAGGTGTTTTATACTAGTGATCTATTCTGGTGCTTAGCATGCAATATTGGTAAGTTAGGTTTACCTAAATGGTTGGTCCCTATTTAGATGATTTTCACCACGCAACTTGGTACGTCTACGGGTGTACTTTAGTTGACCCTTACCTTTAATATCGGATTAGCTATCCTCGGACAAGTTCAAGCTATTAGATGAGGGTTGATAGCCTCAAATCTTCGCAGTTAATCCCTTTTCCCATTCACTACCTCCTTGGTCCGGTAAGTAAGAATAACGCAAGTTCTAAAATTTGCAACTGTTAAAAGTCAATTAAAACGAAGGAAGAAACAATACATGCATAAACTTTGTTCAAGAATCACTAAGTATTTTACTTATGTGTGTTAATTTGTCATGGTTCCCAAAGCCCTAGTTGTGGTGGTTTTAGCCTATCATGTTTATAAGTAAATTAATAGAATTCATAAATAAAAGCAAAAATTAATACTTACAACGATGATAGGAAGAACTCACTTGATTAATGCAACAATAAAGAAGAACAATTCAACAATCGTCTCGAAGTTCCAAATGTAAGACACCAAACTTGTATCTAAAAACTTGAGACTTAAAACTCTAATCCTACTTGAAGACTTTTGAACTTGAAAATTGATCTAAAGCTTGATAGCTATTACATGAAAATAAAGGTGTATTTATAGTAGTTAGATGCTTTCCTTCTTCCTTGATGAATTTGACTTGGGATTTAATTTTTCTTTTCCTAGTTGAAGTAGGAAATCCATTTTTTCCCATTTTGGAAGCCTTGTCACGTTGCACCTTCCTTTGCCGTGTCCTCCCTGCCGTGTCACCAGTTGTGGCAACGGGTCACCTGACGACTCGTTGTGCATGGGCACGAATTGTTAGGCCCCTCGTGATCTAACTCTCCAAAATTCCAGTGAACTTGACGATTCCTACCAGTGCTCTCACAATGAGTCGTGCCAACACCTGATGATTCGTGATGTCTTCTGTTACCTTTACTGGATTTTTCTCAAAATTTCCCTTCTCATATCCACGACTGACTTCACGACTCGTTACCAGACGTAACGATTCGTTCTCTCAACCCGTCAGGTACACTGTTTCTGCACCTTCAAAACTCAACCTTTGCCCACAACTTCAACTTCTTTTCATCTTCATTCCATAAGCCTCAAATACATTCAAATCCATCCTTTTTAGCCCTGAAAACATCTAATCACGTGCGTTAGCTAATTTTCACCAATATGTAACATAAACACATGAAACACACATAAATTTGTTCTCAAAACATAGTAAAGTACGGGCAAAATATGTCTATGAAGTGCGTGAGTACGCCTTTCATCAACACCCCACACTTAAGCTATTGTTCATCCTCTAACAACCTAATACTTCCCTTCTAATAATTATGCACAAAATTAATCCAACAAACAGGTCTACTTACACTTAGGATCATGAGACCAATCAATAAAGCTCAAACAATTCACTCGCATGCATATAGGATCAACACTAACTTGTCAAAGTTCGAAATCACTTAACTTTTGAAAACTAATCATCAAGACATATTTTGGGCCAACATGAATCATATGTAATTTAGCAATCAAGATTTACCAAAGTCTTACCATTGTGTCCCTCACAATTTGGAGAGATTCCCATTTTCACACAAGAGATAGTATAAGATTAACTTGGGCATAAATAAAATAATTTCCGCTCACTCTCCCAAAAAAACTCAACATACATGCATATGACGACCCATAGGCTTGCCCTTAGTGTATTACTCCGCTAATATAGAATTATGAATCAAGGATCAATTAGGACTTTAATTTGGTTATAATGTAGGCTAAGGGACAGGTGAGAACTACTATCCCTAAGCACTTTAATACTTCACAACACTTTGATTTTTAAGCACATTCTTCAATTTTCAAATTTTCTCCTTATACCTCCTTTTATTTTTTAATTTTCATTCAACTTAGGTGACTAGTGGGGAATTTCTTGTCATCATTGAGCTTATTCACACACATTTTTTTTATTTTCCTTTCTTCCGTTCTCATCCTTTACGCACCCTTACTCTAGCCACCCTCAACTTAAGAATTTTTCTTATGTTGACATTCACAATATCCAAGGAAGGACCAGGGCCAAAACAGGTTCATTGCAAACAAATGGGTACGGTTAATCGATAAATCGTGATTTTTTTTCAAAGCTCTTTCTTCTTTTTGTTTTCCCACTAAAAATCACCCTCCTTGTATAACAAAATTTTACCTTTTTCTTTTCTTCCAATTCACCATACTTTTTAGCTTTTCTTTCACTTCTCCAATTATGCTCCTTTCATACAAAAATATTCATTGAAGTGCTCTAGGAGTCATTTGGATCAAATACAAGTCAATAGAATAAAAGTGATTAAGCTTGTAATATGGATATCAAAAAAATAGGCTAAGGCTCAAACATAGCTAACTAGGATAATTACAATCAAGATAGGTAAAATAGGATAAAAATATGGTTACCAAAGAAATGCCTATATCACTTCCAAAATCCATCATTCTTATTTCGCTTTGCACACACACAGGGCAAGTTCTAGACATCAATTTACAAGCATGGAGTATATCAAAAAAAAATTCCTCACACATTGGCACAAGATGGTTTAACAATGGAAATCAAGATCACATAAACACATATATCCATGTTGCATGCATAACATAATTAAGCCCATTTTTTTCCTTCAAGCCCATGAATCAATTTCCAAAAGACTAGGTGTTTCTTCCTTTTTTCATGTATTTTTGAGTGAATTAAATAAAGTCCCAATGGTACCTAGAGTGAAGCACCTAGCATTCTTAAGGATCTAGTCTTGTTCTTCCTAATGACTAATTTACCCTTAAGACGGTCGTCATCCATCCATCATTTGGTAAAGTCATGATTCAATGAAAATAAATAAATAAATAAATAAATAATCTAGACTCTCTAGTCGGTTCTAAGGGACTATCCACCTGAAAAGTACCGAAAAAAAAATCGGAGGAACCCAAAATAAAATAAAACTAAAAGATACTACAAACCAACAAGCATGCATGATAACTCATAAATCCCAAAAAAAAACTAGGTTTACCATGTGGAGATTTAGCAATTAAGGTATACGTGGTACTATGGAGTTCACTTCTTCCACCCCACACTTAATTGGTTTCACTATCCCTAGTGCTAAAACAAACAAGCATAAAGTAATAAAGTGTAAGAAAAATTCCCTTGGCCTCTACTCATCGTTTTCAAAGTTTAAGCTTAATTTTTGTTGAAACTCATGACCTAACACTTGCACACTTGAACAAACACATAAAAATGAAACAAAGAAAATCATCTTGGGTTGCCTCCCAAGTAGCGCCTGATTTAATGTGGCAGCACGACACAGGTATCTTGATTACAGACTTTATCAAGATACCTGTTGAGACTGTGGCCACATCTTGGCCACTTGTTTTAGCACGCCGCCCTGTGAAACATTAGAAAATAAAAGAAAAAAAATAGGAAATAAAGGCTAAAAATTAAACACAAGCACTAAATCTAATCCTAAACCGTATTCCCCGGCAACGACGCCACTTTTTGATAACGCTTAAACCACACCTCCTTCGAAAGTATGAAGCAAACGTTGTCAATAAAGAACCCAACTAGAGGTTGGGGTCGATCCCACAGAGAATACGAAAAAATGTAGAAGAACGCTAGTGCTTAAGCTTTTTAGTTAATTAATTCCTAAGAGGTGGGAATTTGTAAAAGTAATAATTAACAAAGTTGAGAAATTTATGGTTGTTTCCAAATTATTGCAATTAACTAGGGTAAGTGTTCCCCATGAATTCATAACCACAAGGCGTTTTATACTATTGATCTATTCCGGTGCTTAGCATGCAATATTGGTAAGTTAGGTTCACCTAAATGGTTGGTCCCCTATTTAGATGATTTTCACCACGCAACTTCGTCCGTAGGGTGTACTTTAGTTGACCCTTACCCTTAATATTGGATTAGCTATCCTCGGACAAGTTCACGCTATTAGATGAGGGTTAATATCCTAAAATCTCCGTTGGTAATCCCTTTTCCCATTCACTACCTCCTTGGTCTGATAAGTTAGAATAAGGCAAGTTCTAACGTTTGTGTCATGCCCCGCTTTGGGAGGCATGACTGGCACCTAGTGCCCTACTAGGATCTGAACTACTGAGCTGACTGAGCCCAAGCACCTCTGGTGCAGGGCTGACTCTAACTCTAGAATTAAGAAAATGACAGGCTATATAGTGGCTGTAAATACAACCCCCGACCGACAAGGCCTATAGACATCTTTGAAAGTAAACAGCTAACCAGAGACAAGCAAATATAGGGAATCCTATGCGGGCCGACAAGGCCACCATGATATCTAGTTATAGCTGGAAAGCAAAATCAGGTGCTAAACTAAAACATGACTGACAAGGTCATCAATAAACAACTAACAAGGCCCCACACGACCAACAAACATAATCTAAAGCACATATGGCCCCACACCACCGATATCAACTAACCACAAGGAATAATACAATCTGCAAGCCTCTAGGAGTAATAAGATAGTCGGGACAGGGCCCCAACCTACCCATACTGTACAACAAAAGAAAGTAAACCTCAAACACTCAAGCTCTGGAAGATAGGAGCTGAAGGCCCTGTACCGCTGACTGGAACTACGAGGGATCCGCTCCTCGTCTGAGTGTACCTGCAGGCATGTAATGCGATGCCCCAAAAGAGGGTGTTAGTACCGTGGGTACTGAGTATGTAAAGCAATAACTGTAAATGACTGAAAGTAAGTAATAAAGCTTACAATATCTGAAGTAAAGAGAATAGAGTGAAAATGACTGAAATAATGGAATCAGAACTAGACATAACTATAAAAGAAGAGTAGGAGTCATACCTGTCAACGAGGTGTCCTACTATCTAACTATCAGTAACTAAAGCTACGTACATACCTTACCTGGCCCCATAAGCTGGAAGGTATCATCAGCATAGCACAACCCACTTGGGCCCCTATTAGCCTGAGTGAGTACATCTCAATCTACATAGCCCTATCCAGGTCATACCTCATCACGTACTAGCTATGAGCATCCTGTCGCTCCCCTGGGTATGCAGCTTGGGCCTGCTGGGCCCCTGACTATAGCTGTGCCTGAGTCCGGAGGACTCTTGAAATCTACACCCCGGGTGCAAGCGCTCGGCGGGGGTGTGTATAGGCCAACCACGACAAAATATGAGGAGCTGGCTCCCCATTTTCGTCCCCTACGGACGACATGCCACTCCGTAGAGCGACGTATCCTCGCCCTCTGGCGGACGAGTTGACAAAGCTATTAACCCTGGGACGGTCACGGAAGCTATACAGGTAAACCAGCCCAAAACAACACAAATACAAGTCTCAACTGATAACAACAACTATACATGATAATATACTGAACATGATATAATATTTCTGAAATACTTTACTAGGATTCATATTGGACTACTGTACTGAAGAAACTAACTTGCCGAGAGAAACTGCCTTAACATACCTCGACTGCCGATTTACCGGTTAACTGGCGAGGTTTGGCTGGTATTCAGCTGTTCTTCCCAACTGTAATCACATTTATGGAAGAATAGGACTAACTTCATTATTATGCTGGAAGAAAACAATACTTTATATGTATATATACTGACTATTCCTCAACTTATCGAAGAACGATAAAAAACTCATAATTTTTCGGGAATATAGAAGAGAGAAGTACTCACTTTAAGCCTGGGATTGTATTAATGCTAGTTTGGAACAATTCCAATCACTTTGGCTCAGCAGGACGATTCACCGGAAGAATTTCACGAAACTAACTTTGTAGAAATGCTCCCTGCAGCCTTATACTTCGATACCCAAAGTTAATTTGAATTTGGATGGCGTTTGGCGGCGTAATCGGAAGAAAATTATATGAACCCTTCGTCCTTATCTCTGTTCTGGGCTTGAGTATATAAGGAAAATGATATAAAGTTTAAGGGTGAGGCCTATTTATACTTACAGCCAGATGCATAGCAATGTGGCACGTTTGCCAACGCGGCGTTCTGGCTCCGTGCCATGTTTGCTAATGCAGAGGTAGATCCTCTGTTCCACTTTGCCCCTCTGGAATCTCGGTTCGGCCTCCTTTCGTGAAATCCCAACTTGGCACTCGTTCGGCCTTTCCCCGGGCCCTTTCCTCGCACGTAAGGCATTCTGGAACTTCCAACCAACATGCAAATAGGCCAACTACATGCTATAAACTTACGGGGTGTAACAGTTTGCAACCGTTAAAAATCAATTAAAACGAAGGAAGAAACAATACATGCATAAACATCGTTCAAGAATCACTAAGTATTTTACCTATGTGTGTTAATTTGTCATGGTTCCCACAACCCTAGCTGTGGTGGTTTTATCCTATCATGTTTATAAGTAAATTAATAGAATTCATAAGTAAAAGAAAAAATTAATACTTACAATGATGATAGGAAGAACTCACTTGATTAATGCAACAATAAAGTAGAACAATTCAACAATCGTCTCGAAGTTCCAAACGTAAGACACCAAACTTGTATCTAAAAACTTGAGACTTAAAACTCTAATCCTACTTGAATACTTTTGAACTTGAAACTTGATGTAAAGATTGATAGCTATTACATGAAAATAAAGGGGTATTTATAGTAGTTAGATGCTTTCCTCATTCCTTGATGAATTTGGCTTGGGATTTAATTTTCCTTCTCCTAGTTGAAGTAGGAAATCCATTTTTTTCCCATTTTGGAAGCCCTGCAGCGTCGCGTCCTCCATGCCGCATCACCAGTTATGGCAATGGGTCACCTAGAGACTCGTTGGGCATGGGCACGAGTCGTTAAGTTCCTCTGGTTTAACTCTCCAAAATTCAAGTACACCTGACGATTCCTACCAGTACTCTCACAATGAGTAGTGCCAACACCTGACGATTCGTGATGTCTTCCGTTACCTTCACTGGATTTTTCTCAAAATTTCTCTTCTCAATCTCCATGACTGACTTCACGTCTCATTAGCAAACGTAACGGGTCGTTCCCTCAACTTGTCAAGTACACTATTTCTGCATCTTCCAAACTCAACCTTTGCCCACGACTTCAGCTTCTTTTCATCTTCATTCCATAAGCCTCAAATACATTCAAATCCATCCTTTTTAGCCGTGAAAACATCTAATCACATGCGTTAGATAGTTTTCACAAATATATAACAAAAACACATGCTAACATACATAAATTTGTTCTCAAAATATAGTAAAGTACGGGCAAAATATGTCTATGAAGTGTGTGAGTACACCTTCATCAGGGACCCGGGCTAACTTGGTTGGGCGTATGCACCTCTGGTGCCCACCAGCAACTCAAAATCAGGAAAACAAATAGCTATACCTCGGCTATAAACACAGCCTCGGGCTGACAAGGCCACGCCGCAAACCTGTAAAAGAAAATAGCTTCCCTATATTAATAAAGGGATCCTATGAGGGACGACAAGACCACCATGCTGTCTAGTCATTATAGAAGGAAAGCAGGTAGTCATAATCATACTATAGCCGTCATGGCTGCTAACTAAATAGCTAAACTAGGCCCCACACAAACAACACGTAAGATATAACATGCATAGGCCCCACAAGGTCAATAATAACTAACAACTGGAACCTGTAGTCCACAAGCTTCTAAGAGTAGAATAGTGGTAGGGATAGGTCCCCGACCTATACAAAAAGCTGTACAATAAAAAGAACAAACCTTTCTAACTATCAACCACGGAGAAAAGGAGCTGACTGAACAACTAGACCTGGCTGATAGCTAAGAAGGTCCTGAACCACGTCTATCCGCACTTGCAGGTAAGTATACAACGCCCCATAGATGGGCGTCAGTACAATATGTACTGAATATATAAGGCAGTAATGAAAATGACTAAATAAAATTGATAAATGAACTAAAAGTAACCAATAAGAAGGATAAGAGTTATAACTTGAATATCCTCATAACCTGAAGTATAGCTAACAAGTAAGCATACAAACAAGAACCTTACCTGGCCCCTATAAGCCTAGAAGGTACAATCAACACAGAATAACCTACCTGGGCCCCCATAAACTCTGTCAAGTATAATTCAATCTATATACCACTAACATGATCAATATGATTCAACGGGTAACTATAGCCAACCTACCTGGCCTCTGGGTCTACAATTGAGCCCACAGGGCTCCTGTATATATGTTTGAGCCCTCTGGGCTCCTGTAACTGCACCATAGGTATACAAGGCTCGACGGAGGGTCGGTGATGCCGATACGGCATATGAAGTAGTCCATCGTGGATGGACTGTAATATGTCCTTATAGGCCTGAATATAGTCTTGTTAGACATCATTTAGCTCCTCTAAGCAATCTACAGCCCCATAAGTGATACCAAAGCTAGCAACCCTGAGGTTGGTCAACGGATGGCTAAATTAGGTGGGGTCAGTCCCAACCGAAATAATCAACTTTAATCTCAAAACTATCTTTAATAGCTAATCACAATACACATGGTTATGACTTTCTTACAAGGACATAGGTCGTATTACTATAGGACACGAATAACTTGCCAAAGAGGTTAGCCTTAACATACCTCGAATGTCGATTCTCATTCACCCAAATAGTTACAGTCTGTAGCTGACAATCCCACCAAATTGCATCCCTACATAGAGAGAATAAAGCTATTTTCAATACTAAAACTCAGAAAATAACAATCTCTCAATAATATTAACTATAAATCAACGTCATTTAATTCGGCTGAAAACTTACAAATTCCCGAGAGGTTAGAAGGTAGAAATCCTTACCTATCACTTGTAGCTGCTTAGGAATCAATTAGAAGTGATTTCCACAACTTTTACTTGGTGGGGTTCCGGTACTTTGAGAAATTTTTCAAGAAATAACATTGTAGGGACGTTCCTCGTAGGTTTGGAGCTCGTTATCCAAGACAAATTTGCATCTGGATGGAGTTCAGCGGTGTAATTTGATGAAACATGGATGAAGTTGTCATTCACACTCTATTTTCTATTGAGGAAAAATATTTAGAATGATTTAATCAAATCATGAAGGGCTTATATAGTTGTTGAGGTGGTGGCGGGGTGGCGCGACACACCGACCACAACACCATGTCACTGGCATAATGTGCCAGCTAGTGCACTGGGTTGGTAGCGTATGCGCCCAGTGCACCTAGCCTCCTGCTCGCTCAATACCGTGATCATATACTTATCCCTTGAGCCCGTTTCTACAATTCTACTCCAAAACTCTCAACATACGTATGAACACACTGGTTAAACAATAGGAACTTATGAGGTGTAATGATTCAAGGCTTCTTTTAAGAGGATGGTCAATTTGGCTTTAGATTTTATGCTTATGAGATGCAAAGAGTTTGGTCATTCTAGAGACAAGAGGTCCCGTACCTTTAGTAGCTACAGTAACGCCTCTTTAGGGGGTACAGGTTTTTCAAGGAGGGTTTTTCATCCTCAGTCTAGTAGGACAATGCATGAAGCTCTCCAGGCATCCAAGGGAGTATTCTAGATGAGGTTCCTACAGTTCAGATCTGGGTTCTCAGGGTTACTCTCTGAGGTCTTCATGTTGTGGTGGCTTTTTAGGTTATTCAGATTCCTCACATCAGATGGTAGTTCCCAGGTCTTGTTTCTTTTCTGGTGATCTAGACATTTTAAAAGGGATTTCTTGCATCTTAGCCAAAATAGGCAGCAGTAGAGTTCTTAGACTCTTTTTAGAGTTGTGGCATCGCTGATTAAGGGTCATGGTGGTTCGCAAATGGGTAGGGGTGAGACATACACTAACCTAGGTGGTGGTAGAGGGGTTACTCGAGTTGTGTGTCATCGTGCTTATTGCTACGCATTTCTTGGTACACTAGAGGTAGAGGCGTCTGATGTGATTATCAGAGGTATTCTTCTAGTATGCCATTGACCTACTATAGTCTTATTTGATCCTGGTTCTATTTTCTCCTATGTGTTTGTATATTTCACTTTCGGTTTTAATATGATGTGTAATTCTCTTTCTATACCTATGTGTGTTTCTACCCTAGTGGGTAATTGTTGTGATCCAACGCACACGCAAGCGTACGCGGTCGTACAAGTAATACAGTGGCCCTTTTTAAGAGCCGGATGTCGAACCCACAGGGACTGGACCAATTCAGCAAATTATGAAGTTCAAGTGTGAGATTAACCTTCACAAGTGTTGATTAAAGAGTTTTCGGTAAATTATAATTAATTTTTGGGGTGGTCAAAAAATAATCTAGAAAAAATATAAGAGCAACTAGAGCTAAGGCCGGATAATCATGCATTGCCACACTTTGTAGTGGTTCAAGTATGATATTATCAGTTGTTGTCTCACATAGCTGGAATATGCAATGTTCATGGTCTTTCGAGCCTCTAAACACGACAAACTAGCCTCACAACTACATCGTTGAGCAGGGATGTGACATCCTAGTTCGTGGGCAATTCAACTATATGGATGTGGTTGACGGGGTTTGTGCTCTTGATTAGGGACTTTCGTACCTCTAATCATTTAATCCAACTTAGCTTCACAACTACTTCTACGAGTGGCAGAGTGATAATTCTAAGCCGGTGTCTTGCCATCATCCCGTTTTATCACCAAGCAAGGCAATTTAGGTACATTATGTATCCCAATTGCGAATCATATCAAAAGATAAGAACTTGCTCCCTACATTCCTATGTTCTTGCTTAGGGTTACTCTTTCAAGCTTTTACCTAAGCTTAATGCATTTGTTTTCATGGTGATCAAGCATAAAAACACCAATAACGAAGAATGTAAGACAAAACAACAACTAACAACTCAAACCAAAATGAATTCATGCAATTACAATCATATCACGTGGCCTCAACCCTAGAGGAAGGGTTTTAGCCACTCATGTTTGTACAATAACTTAAAAACATCGTTAAAGTAGAGTACTTACAGGAACAGGTAAAAGAGAATGTAAAATTGGTAAACCCTAGGTGAGTTCTTCACTTCTCCCTTCGCTCCTCTATGGTTTTCAGAAAATATTTCATCACAAATGATTTTAGAAGCTAAGGGTTTAATTTATAGTAAATAGGGAATTTACAAATTTTGGGCGGTCATGGATGATCTTGGGCAGAATTTCATGCCCAAGTGATACTCAAATGCTTCATTTCGACTTGTTTGTCTATCATTATTGTGTACATTCTCATGTGATTTGTAGTTAAATGTGAATTTATACTAACCAACATTATTAGTGTTGTTTTGCAGGTAAAATGAAATTTTGGGAATCTAAGATACATGTTGGTAAAATCGGGAATGGACTTGGAAACAAGGCGTGAAAAAGGACATGGAAGATCAGCAAAAACAAGGGCTCCGCGATGGAGCCGTGTCACGCGAGGCACTCTGCCTGAGAGGAAATAAATTTTGCAATTTCCAGTGGAGGTGCGCGATAGCACCGTGTCACGTTGGCCAGGCTCCGCGATGCAGGCCGTGGCACATTGAGGTTAAATTGCCTAGGGGGCCGACTTTCAGTGAAGGTCCGCGACACCTCTGTGGCATGGAGGGAGTGCTCCGCAATACACTCCGTGCCACGTTGCTTGTTATTCCAGGAAAAATTCTCAATAGTATAAATAGCACACTTAGGTTTTATTTTAAACATTCTGACTTGGTTGAGGAAGAACGTGGGTTACAGGCAGTTGAGGGGACGAAAAATTCTAGGGTTCTTCTCTGTCTCTTTCTCTTTTATCCAAATTGTTTGTATAAATTCTACTTATTTGATGATGTTAAATCCACAAATGAGTGGCTAAATTCACTTCTTGTTGAGGTTAAGAATAATTGTAGTGGAATGTAATTGTTAATCGTTTCAGTTGTCATCTTTTTCTCAATGGTTGTTCTATCAATTCTTGTTCTTACTGCATTAATGTTTGGCCAATGTTAATGTATATCTAAAAAATCCAATTTTGATTTTGAAAAGGAAAGAAATTGGAAAGATGTGAATTGGTAGGATATGATCTCTTCTTAGTTTGGAAAATTGAGAATTGATTTACATTCAGAATAGAAATATATCTAAAAGTCTTATTAGTCAATTAAGGAATCGGGAATGTATGGCTAGAACATGAAATTCTTTTATCACAGAAATGTAGATTAAGGCTCATGATTCTTAAGTTGGATAGGAGCCGAAAGTTCCAATCCATAGGCAATAATTCTTGACTAGCAACCGAAGGAAAGATTAATTGAATTGCATTGATAAATTAATTCCCTGCATGTTTGTTTTAACCTCAGCTTGCTCATTACTATTGTTCAGACTCACTTTATAATTTTGCCTTAGATTCGTATTAATTAGCAAACTCAAACTCTAAAAATATTATTTATTTGGTTGTCTGCATTCTTAAAGATATAGTTCATTAACACTTAAGTTAATTAGTACCGTAGCTCAGTCCCTGTGGGATTGATACTTGGCTTTACTTAAGCCACTTTACTACTTGTTCGACCACGTGCGCTTGCGTGTAGACCACAGAAGCCGAAGAAGTTTTTGGCACCGTTGCCGGGGACTGGCAATTGGTAAAATTATTTTCTTAGTGTTAGTTTACAAGTTCTATTTAAGTGCTGACAACTCGATCTTAGCCTTTCTCTTGCAGATATCGAATTATTCTGAACACTGGCAAGAGACAAGGAGTTGGTGGATTCATACATAGAGCCGGAAAGACAATTTCATCGTCAAAGAAGGGAAGCTCTAGAGAAAAAGCTACAGTTGCTCAGACAGGAAATTCTGGAGCAACAACAGAATCCACCACTTGTGAGGGTAGTGTTAGTGCCCGAGGAAATGGCAGCTAGGCCGGTTCACGAAGTGGCAATCCCACATGCTAACAATGTTACATCAAGTATTCGCAGACCAGAGCCAGGAGGGAGGTTTGAGCTTAAACAGAACATGGTGCAATTGTTGCACACCAGCGGGCAATTCACAGGTCTCCCTCATGAAGATCCACAACAACATCTCCAAAACTTTTTGGAGATAAGTGACACTTACATTCCCACTGGAGTATCGTCCGACTACGTGAGGCTTACATTATTCCCATTTTCATTATTGGGGGAAGCAAAGAGGTGGTTGAAAGCTGAACCACCTAACTCTATCACCACTTGGGATGATCTTGCAAGAAAGTTTTTGATAAGATTCTTTCCATCCGGGAAAACAGCAAGACTTAGAAGTCAGATTCCAAGTTTTAAACAAGGAGAGGGGGAGAATCTGTATCAATCTTTGGAAAGGTTCAAATCATTGCTAAGGGATTGTCCTCATCATCACCAGTCCAATGTTGTGCTGGTGCATACTTTCATAGAGGGTTTGGAACCCCACACAAAAATTTTGCTAGACTCAGCAGCTGGGGGACAAGCATTAGAAAAGACTTATGAGGAGCTGTATACTTTGTTAAATCGTATTTCACAGGGAAATCCAGAGTGGAATGCGGACTCTTCAAGAGGAGGAATAAGGAAAGCGGCAGGAGTCTTTGAGGTGGATGGTTTTACAGCTATTGCTGCACAGATAACTGCATTGCAAAATCAACTCAACACCCACTTCAGCAGTATGAGCTTGAATCAACCACAAGCCCCAGTTAATGTAGTGCAGCAGGTTTGGTGTGAAGTATGCGGTAGTAATGAACACTCAGCTGAGTGTTGTGGTGCAAATCCAGATTCAGTGAACTTTGTTGGAAACATCCAGAGAAATAATCACCAGTAGAAGTATGGCAATAATTACAACTCAAATTGGAGGAATCACCCGAATTTCTCTTGGGGTAGTAACAACCATCAAGGGTAGATTTCGAATTAGGGTATGCAGAGAAATCAAGGGGGGCAGTAGAATTATCGGTCTCAGTACAGAGGAAACAATGCACCTCCTCCACCAACCAACAACATTGAGGAAATGTTCAAAAAAATGATAGCTAACCAAGCTCAAATGCAGGCTGATTATGTGAAATTAGCGGCAGACTTGAAAAACCAACAGTTAGCTACAAAGGCATTGGAGTACCAGTTTGGACAACTAGCTGGAGCTCAAAACACTAGGCCCAGAGGAGGACTACCGAGTGACACTGACCCGAATCCCAAGCAGGTCAATGCAGTGACCACAAGGAGTGGGTTACAACTCAAGGAGGTGGAACCAAAAAGATCACCTCAGCAATCAGGAGCAGTGGAAAAAGATAGGGAACATGATGATGAGAGGGGGAAGGAGATGGCAGCTGAAGCAGAAAGACCACCACCGCCATTCCCTCAAAGATTAAAGAAACACAAGGAGGAAGCTTGTTTTAAAAAGTTCATGGAGGTGCTTAAACAGGTACACATTAATTTACCTTTGGTTGATGTTTTGCAGGGAGTGCCTAAATATGCAAAGTATATCAAGGACATCGTAGTAACAAAAGCAGATTGACGGAGTATGCTACGGTGGTACTTACTGAGGAGTGCACTTCCCGAATTCAGAACAGGTTGCCAACAAAGCTCAAGGATCCTGGGAGCTTTACAATTCAGATCACAATAGGGCAAAGTATACGAGCTCGCGAACTATGTGATTTGGGAGCAAGAATAAACTTGATGCCGACATCGGTGTTCAAAAAGTTGGGGTTGGGCAGTCCTAGACCAACTACAGTGATCTTGCAGTTAGTGGATCATTCTTTGGCCAGACCAGATGGCATTGTGGAGGACGTGCTGGTGCAAGTAGGCTCCCTCATCTTCCCGGTAGATTTTATTGTCTTAGATTTTGAGCCGGATGTGGAAGTCCTATTTATTTTGGGACGTCCTTTCTTGGCAACCGGGAGAGCTTTGATTGATGTAGCTGCAGGTTAGCTAACCATGCGAGCGCATGACAAAGTGGAGGTATTTGATGTGTATAAGGCCATGAAGCTTCCGGCTATCTATGAGGAGCTTTCAACAATCAATGTGCTAAACCAAGAAGAAATTCTTCAGATTGTTGATTCTCAAGATCCATTGGAGAGAGCGTTGACGAGCTCCGATCATTTCAGAGATAGAGATACTTATGAGATACTGCAAATGTTGAATGAATCAAAATGGTATCTCAGGAAGCAAGACTTTCAGCCGTTGATGAGGTCCCTGGAACTATTGCCAAAACCATCAATTGAGGAAGCACCAAAACTGGAGTTGAAGACATTGCCTCCACATCTGAAATACGTCTTTTTGGGGGAAGATGACACCTTGCCAGTCATCATCTCCGCAGAATTGATGGAGGCACAGGTAAATGATGCATTGCTGGTTCTCAAGAGGAGGAAGAAAGCAATGGGTTGGCAAATGTCAGACATTCGGGGTACCAATCCAGCTTTTTGCGCACACAGAATTTTCATGGAGGAAGGAGCAAAGCCAACTGTACAACATCAGCGGAGGTTGAATCCGATGATGAAGGATGTGGTTAGGAAGGAAGTGATTAAATGGCTTGATGCAGGTGTGGTCTATCCTATTTCAGACAGCGAATGGGTCAGCCCCGTTCAGTCTGTTCCAAAGAAAGGAGGGATGACCGTGGTCACCAATGAGAAAAATGAGTTGATCCCTACATGCACAGTCACAGGCTGGCGGATTTGCATGGACTACAAAAAGCTCAATGAGGCCACAAGGAAAGATCACTATCCTATCCCGTTTATTGATAAAATATTGGACAGATTGGCTGGTCAAGAATATTATTGTTTCATTGATGGCTATTCTGGCTATAACCAGATAGCCATAGCACCGGAGGACCAGGAGAAGACTACTTTCACATGTCCTTATGGGACATATGCTTTCCAGCAGATGCCATTTGGTTTATGCAATGCACCCGCCACATTCCAGAGATGCATGATAGCGATCTTCCACGATATGGTGGAAGATTTCGTCGAGGTATTTATGGATGATTTTTCTGTTTTCGATAATTCATTTGCTACTTGTTTGCAGAATCTTGACAGGGTGCTAGCTCGTTGTGAAGAATCCAACCTTATACTCAACTGGGAGAAATGTCATTTCTTAGTCAAGGAGGGTATCGTCCTTGGCCATAAAGTGTCTTGCAAGGGGTTGGAAGTCGATTGTGCAAAGATCGAGGTTATTGAAAAGCTACCACCACCTGTGTCAGTGAAGGGTGTTCGCAGTTTTCTCGGACATGCAGGGTTCTATAGACGGTTCATCAAGAACTTCTCTAAAATTTCTAGAACAATATGCAGGTTGCTAGAAAAAGAGGTGAAGTTCGAGTTTGATGAGGATTATGTCAAAGCATTCGAGGAGTTGAAACAGAAGTTGATAGAAGCACCTATCCTCATTTCTCTGGATTGGGAGCAATCGTTTGAATTAATGTGTGATGCAAGCGATGTGGCGGTAGGAGCTGTATTGGGGCAGCAGAGAAATAGAATTTTTCATTCTATTCACTATGCGAGCAAAACACTGGACGCAACCCAAGTCAATTATACAGTCACAGAAAAGGAGATGCTAGTATTGGTGTTCGCATTTGATAAATTCAGGTCCTATTTGGTGGGTTCTAGAGTAGTGGTGTATACCGATCATGCAGCGATTCAGTATCTGTTTAACAAGAAGGATGCAAAGCCCAGGTTGATCAAATGGATCTTGTTGTTACAAGAGTTTGACCTAGAGATTCGGTACAGAAAAGAGAGCGAGAATCAAGTGGCAGATCACCTATGGCGATTGGAAAGCCGGTCACATGTGAAGGAAGGTGACAACATCAAAGAAGAGTTCCCAGATGAGCAGCTCTTGGCAATAAGGGAAGCTGAAATCCCTTGGTATGCAGACATTGTGAATTTGCTAGTGAGTGGAGTCTATCCACCAGAGGCTATCACTCAGCAGAGAAAGAAGTTGAGACATGATTACAGGTATTATATTTGGGACGAGCCGTACTTGTTTAAGCAGGGACCAGATCAGGTAATGAGAAGATGCATTCGGAGAGCCAGATTGCAGAAGTGTTGAGGAGTTGTCACTCTTCATTGTATGGAGGGCACCATGGAGGCGAGCGGACAGCGCACAAGGTGCTACAGTCAGGTTTCTTTTGGCCTACACTATTCAGAGACTCTATGGCATACGTAAAAATGTGTGATAGATGTCAAAGAACAGGCACAATTGGTAGAAGGCAAGAAATGTCGCTGCAGCAGATATTAGAAGTGGAGATCTTTGATGTATGGAGTATAGATTTCATGGGCCCGTTCCCATCGTCATTTGGTAATAGTTACATATTGGTGGCCGTTGATTATGTATCAAAGTGGGTTGAAGCAACAGCTTGCCCCAGGAATTACCAAGATGTACCGTGACCTACAAAAAGTCTATTGGTAGAATGGCATAAAGAGGGACATTGCAGAAGTTGTGGCTAAGTGTCTGAATTGCCAGCAGGTGAAGGTCGAGCTTCAGAGACCTAGAGATATGTTTCAGGATATCAGCATTCCTACTTAGAAAAGGTAAGAGATCAAAATGGACTTCATTACAGGCTTTCTCGTACACATCGACAATATGACTCTATATGGGTGATTGTGTGGACAGGTTGACCAAATCAACCCATTTCTTATCTGTCAAAACTATCGAGTCAGCCTGGGATTATTCTAGATTGTACATTTAGGAGTTGGTTCGGTTTTCTCAGTTTACCTCTTAGCTTTGGAGGTTGTTTCAGAGGGGCCTTGGTGCTCAAGTGAAGCTTAGCACAACTTTTCACCTGCAGATAGATGGTCAGGCCGAGAAGACCATTCAGACTCTTAATGACATGTTGAGAGCATGTGTGATTGTTTTCAAGGGTAATTGGGATGATCACTTTCCTATCATTGAGTTTGCCTACAATAACAGTTATCACTCCAGCATTCAGATGGCTCCATTAAAGGCTCTTTATGGGCAAAGGTGTAGGTCACGTATTAGATGGTTTGAAGTAGGTGAAGCTACATTGATAGGGACATATTTGATTCATGGGGCTATGGAGAAAGTTCAACTCATTAGAGAAAGGTTAAAAGCTCAGAGTTGTTAGAAATCTGCAAATGTTAGGAGAAGAGAGCTTGAGTTTGAAGTTGATCATTGGGTGTTTCTGAAGGTGTCTCCCATTAAGGAAGTCATGAAGTTCAGTAAGAAAGGGAAGATTAGTCCCTGATATATTTGTCCATAGAGTATTCTTAGGTGAGTTGGCAAGGTGGCATATGAGTTGGAGCTACCAGCAAAGTTAGCTTCGGTGCATCCAGTTTTTCGTTTAACTCTGTTGAAAAGGTGCATCGGTGATCCATCTTTAGTTTTTTCGGTAGAGATCATTGGGGGTGAAAGATAGCCTTACCTATGAAGAGGTTCTGGTTGAGATCCTTGATCATCAAGTTCAGAAGTTGAGAAACAAGGAAGTAGCTTCTGTGAAAGTTTTGTGGAGAAATTAGCTTGTTGGGGGAGCTATGCGGGAAGCCAAAGTAGATATGATGGCTAAATACCCACATTTCTTCCCTTCCGGCTCAGTTGCTACTTTGTTGAATGTTTTGTGGAGAAATCAGCTTGTTAAGGGAGCTATGTAGGAAGCGAAAACAGATAATGGCTAAATACCCACATTTCTTCCCTTCTGGCTCAGTTCCAGCATGAGGTACCAGTTTCCTTCTTAGTACTCTCCTTAAACTCATGTTATGTTCATGTCTCTAAGTTTCTTTCATGTCATAGAATGTATGTATGTTTTATGAATTCAATTCAGTCATATATCTCAGGCCAAAGTCAGTCACTCCGTCAGTTTTTAGCTATGGCTGTTTAGTTTGGGATTTGTAGTTCTTTTCCTAGCCTTCAAGTATGCTTAATCTACATTCAAAGACTAATGTTCCTAAGGGAGAGATAGTGTAACACCGTAAACGTCCTTGAGATTAGACCCAAGGACTGAAACTGTCACGCCCTAAAACTGGGGAAGGGCACAATTGGCGCTCGATACTAAGCTGACCGAGATGCCGACTGTAAGACGTCTATAACTGTAAAACCTAGGCCTTCCAGGCCACCTGTCACAATCAACTAGAGTAAACATTTAGACCCATAAGATCTAAACTACCACAACTAAATAATTGAAATGACGACAAGGCCATGACTAAACCATGCAACGGAAAGCCGACAAGGCCACAAACTGAATAATACTACACATATTAAGTCCACAAAGCCTCTAATGAGTAAAATGAACTTGTGGTTAAAATAGGGCTCTGACCTACCCGTAACTATAACTTAAGACTCAAGCTGAAATAACTAAACCCTAGCTCTAGGACGAAAGGAGCATACCTACACATCCGCTGATCTCATGAAACGCGACTGCAACTGGCAATCCTGGCCTCTACTTGCACCTGCGGCATGAATGCAAGTCCCCAGGTGAAGGGACGTTAGTACAGAAGAAATGTACTGGTATGTAAGGCTTAAACTATAAATATGAGATAGTAATCATATAATAACTGACTCAATGGCATGATCATATAAGAACAGAGACAACCTATAACTTTGGAAGCTAATATCTGAACAACATATGATACATCAAGTGAATACAACCAAGTAAGCACACATACAAGTCATACTATATTATCCATAAGCTATACAATCCTTAATCAAACAATGATCTAATCTGGTCAATCAATACTGCCCTACAAAGATGTCCATCTCAGAGGTATCATAACTGAAGGGACATCTACCCATACAACATAACTGCGTCGGTGGTAATGCCATAATCTCATATCTGAAGAACAATTGTCCCCTAACAAACGTGCGTCAGTGGTAAGGTCATAGTCTCATATCTGAAGAACAACTTCCCACCTAACATAATCACATCTGTCATGACCAAAACCGAGGCCCAGATTGCGACAGGGACAAGGAGCCCCGAGAGACCCCAAGTAGGCCCATGGCATAAGCATACGTATAAATCAACCAAGAGATTGAATAATCGACAATACAATCATAGAGGAAGTCTAGATTGAATATAAAATCAAAGTATAAAATCCGAAGCCTAATATATACATAAGTATGAATAGCCTCTAGACATGACGAGTTGATGGGACAAGACCCCAACTAACTCAATAAGTTGAAAACTGAAATACATAAAGAAAAGATATATAGTCGGGTCCTTGGAAGATGAGGGCTCACCAATAGCAGATGCTAACTCCAATAAGCTGTCAAAGAATGGGGCCGAAACCTGAGAAACCGGGTCCTGTATCATGAAACAATACAACATAGAAAGTATGCGGTCAGTACATGGAATGTACCGAGTATGCAAGGTAAGTAAAATCGTTAAAGTAAAAATCCTTTAAAACACATTGCGATAATTAAACATAAACGTCAGTAAACTGAGAGTAGGGCTTGCATGCATTCTTTCTAAAATTATGATCTTTTCATAACATGAAAATACATAGCTTTATAACATCAAACTGGCTCAAATAACTCGAAGTTGAAATATGGCATTTATAGAAAAGTTGAACATTGAGTCAAACTTTACTTTTAGATCTTGCATTAGTATATAGTAGCCATGAGTAATGAATATGCATAACTGAATCATATAGAACAATGGGAGACTCGTCACTTAACCGACATACCACAAAAGAGATTATGTGGTCCCGACTATCACACTCAAGTGGGCAGAGCCGTCCAAAGCCTTTCCAGGGCTAAGGACGCTACCATGATATCAATATCAAGCTGAAGAGCCATTCGGGCAAGGGGAATCTCACAAGTGAGGTTCGAAGTCATATAATAGTATCATCTGACATTGGCATGTAGTTCTGGGGCATAGGGTGATCGACCCTTAGCCCGCTCAGTGGTAGACTCTTCTCCCAATAACATGCATATGCTCTACATTGTATATAACGAAGCTCAACATCATCTAATGGAAAAGCTCAATGATCAAATACAATCTGAAAAACGAAATCATGCATATGAGAAGCTTTCGTTCAAAACATACCACAAACTGCCAACATATATGGGAGCCTTTACTCCAAAACCATGTGGTCAGCTATGCATAGGAAGAATTAACTCAAAACATACCATAATCTAGAATATAAAATTTGGGAGTCGTCGCTCCAAAACGATGTGGTAAGCTTAGTTCGGGAAAATCATCATTTAAACTTAACATGTGGGCATTGTCCAAAGCATTATCATATTTAAAAATACTCAACTTTCATCGAAAACATAATTATAAACATGGGTTGCTTCAAATCATGCTTTTCATCATAATATCTCATCAATATCACATATGCTTCACAAATCTCACTTTTCATGATCACATCATCAACGAGCTTCAACATTCATTACGCTAGAAACATAGTTTAATTGAAATCATTAGAAAATTAGCCCATGCTTCACAATTCGATAATGAAATCATAATCAATTCACACCTATGTAAGGAAATTGAAGAATCATGCATTTGGGTAAAACCCCAATAACTTGATCATAGAAAATTCTCATATTTAGGTATAAATTGCGCATGGGTGTGGAAGGAAACACCCACTCATAACCCTACTTACCTAGAAGAAATTGATTCTACCACTTCCCTGATTTCCCAAGAAGGATTTGAATGAATCTTGAAGACTTTCTCTAGATCACCTCCTCAACTCTCAAGTTTGCATGCATGGAAGAAATAACTTAGAATAGGTTTTCCCCTCCTAAAACCCACTAAAACGAGCCTTAAATGACGTAGTATAGGCTTTAGGAACTTATAAATTATGAAAAGGTCCTTACTAATTCAGCAGGAAGTTACTGCCAGGTGGTCCTATCGGACGACCTGACAACTTGTCACTGGGGCAAATGATTCGCTGCCATGCCCGTCAAGTACACTGCCTCGTCTGATCTCCTTGCTCATAATGGTTAACATAAAGACCAGTTAGTCTTGGTCACCAGTCATTGAGTGCATTGCCTACCCAATGACCTTTATTTATTTCCCTTTAACCACGGTTGACCCCACTTGTCGTGAGGACTGACCACAACTCGTAGTCAGGCTCGTGGTGACTTAACTCTCCAGTCTTCTTCACTGCACACTTGGACTTTTCCCCATGAGTCACACCACGACTCATGGGCAGTCCTGACGAGTCTCCCCATGACTCGTCCTGTGCCTGGTGCCAAATTTCCAATTTTTCCTCGACTTTAACTCTCGAGTCTGATCTTTGGGTTTCCAGGGTATAACAATATCTCCCCCTTGGAAACATTCATCCTCGAATGTTGAATACAAGAAGAAAATAGAAACATGCAATTATCACATTCAAATACTGATCATTTAACTAAAACTGACGGAATGACTACCTCCGATTCAAAATATACAGTTGAACTGAATTCGCAAATCACATACACACCCATATACATAAAAGAACTTGCATGCTAAAACTGAACATGAAACTAAATGGAGTCTTAGGGAAAAACTGATACCTCAAGTCGAAACTAAGCCGGTAGAGAACAAGTGTGGGTATTTAGCCATCATATCCACTTCGTCTTCCCACATAGCTCCTTCAACATGTTGATTTCTCCATAATACTTTAACTGAAGATACTTCTTTGTTCCTCAGCCTCTAAACCTGATGATCCAAAATTTCAAATGAAACTTCCTCATAGCTAAGGCTATCCTTTACTCCAATGCTATCCACCGAGACTACTAGGGATGGGTCTCCCAAACATTTTTTCATAAGCGACACATGAAACACAGGATGTAGGAAGATAACTCTGAGGGTGAGTCTAACTCATATGCTACCTTACCAACTCTTATCATAATCCAGTGGGGACCCACGTAATGAGGAATGAGTTTTCCTTTCTTCTCGAACCGCATGACTCCCTTCATGGGAGATACCTTCAAAAAGACCCAATCGTCCACCTCAAACTCAAACTCTCTCCCCCTGACATCAGCATATGACTTTTGATGACTCTAAGCGGTTTTCAGCCTATTCGTTATCAACTGAACCTTCACTATAGCCTCATGAACCGAATCTGGCCCTACCATTGCTGCCTCACCACCTCAAACCAACCGATGGGCAATCTAACCCTCCTCCCATAAAGGGCCTCGAACAGTGCCAACTGGATACTAGAGTGATAGTTGTTATGATAAGCAAACTCGATCAGGGGAAAGTGATCATCCCAACTACCTTTGAAGTCCATCACACATTCTCTCAACATGTCCTCGAGAGTCTGCATTGTTCGTTCTTCTTGGCCATCCATCTATGGATGGAAGGCTGTAGTGAGCTTAACTTGAGTCCCAAGCCCCTTCTGAAAAGACCGCCAAAACTTGGAGGTAAACTGAGTACCTAGGTCTGAAATAATGGACCAGGGCACTCCATGTAGTCGAACCAACTCTCGGATATACAACTTGGCATAATCATCCACTGAGTCTGTGGTTTTCATTTGGTAGGAAATGTGCAGCCTCAGCCTTCGTCAACCTGTCTACCACCACCCAAATAGAATTATAGTGTCGGCGAATACGAGGTAGACCTATAATGAATTTCATGTTAATCTCTTCCCACTTCAAAGTAGGAATGTTTATATCCTGAAGTACGCCTCTCGGCCTTTGATGCTCAACCTTTACTTGCTGATAGTTCAGGCACTTGGCTACGAATTCTACAATATCCCTCTTCATTCCTTTCCACCAATATATTTCTCGCAAGTCATGATACATCTTGGTTGCACTTGGATGAATAAAATACCTGGTTCCATGTGCCTCATGCAATATCCAACTCCTTAAATCATCCACATCTGGAACACACAAACAACCCTGGTACTGCAGCACACCATCTCCCTCTTGGGAGAAGACTTCCACCTTCTGATTTCGAACGGCTTTCTTCAGCTTCACCAAAATAGGATCCTCATCTTGTCTAGCTTTCACATCAGTCACCAAGGATGATTCTGAACCGTTCTAGACAATGACACCGCCATCGGTTGAGTCGACCAACCTAACTCCCAACCTTGCAAGTCGATGTACATCTCTCACCAACTCCTTCTTTCCTTCATATACATGGGACACACTCTACATAGAGAGCCTACTAAATGCGTCCTCTACCACATTAGCTTTACCCGAATGGTAAAGAACACTCATATCGTAGTCCTTGAGTAACTCTAACCACCTCCTTTGCTGTAGATTGAGGTATTTTTGCGTGAACACATATTGTAAGCTCTTGAGATCCGTCAACACATCCACACGGACCCCATATAAGAAATGTCACCGTATTTTCAATGCAAACACCACTACGACCAACTCAAGATCATGGGTTGGGTAATTCTTCTTGTGAACCTTCAACTGTCTAGAGGCATATGCTATGACTTTTCATCGTTGCATAAATACACACCCGAGTCTGATTCTCGAAGCATCACAATACACCACAAAACCAACGATGCCCTCGGATATGATCAACACCGGTGCTAAAGTGAGTCAAGTCTTCAACTCTTAGAAGTTCTTCTCACAAGCCTCTGACTATTGGAACTTCACCTTTTTCTAAGTCAACTTGGTCAAAGGTGTTGCGATAGATGAGAAACCTTCAATAAAACCTCCGATAGTAACCAAATAGACCCAAGACACTCTTAATATCTGAAGGATTCACCGGTCTAGACAAATTCTTCACCGCCTCGATTTTCTGAGAATCTATCGTTATGCCCTCACTCGATACCATATGGCCCAAAAATGATACAGAGTCCAACAAAAACTCACACTTGCTGAACTTGGCATACAATTGGAGATCCTTGAGGGTCTGAAGCACTATTCTCAAATAAGAGGCATGCTCCTCCTTGCTCTGAAAGTATATAAGGATTTCATCAATGAACAAAATCACGAACATATCCAGATATTGCCTGAACACCCTGTTCATCAAGTCTATGAAAGTTGCAGGAGCATTCGTCAGTCCAAAAGATATAACTATTAATTCATAATGTCCATACTGCGTCCTGAAGGCTGTCTTTGGGATATCACTCTCCCAAAGACATAACTATGAATTCATAATATCCATACTACGTCCTAAAGGCTGTCATTGGGATATCACTCTCCCGAACCCTAAGCTGATGGTATCCGGACCTGAGATCAATCTTGGAAAAGCACTTGGCACCCTGAAGCTAGTTAAACAAATCATCAATTCTGGGCAAAGGATACCTATTCTTAGCAGTGACCTTGTTCAATTGCCGATAGTCAATGCACATCCAAAGCAAACCATCCTTCTTCCGGACGAATAACACGGGTGCACCCCATGGAGACTTTCTTAGTCTAATGAAGCCCTTATCTTACAGGTCCTTCAACTGTTCTTTCAACTCCCTTAGCTAGGCTGGAGCCATTTTGTAGGGAGGAATAGATATAGGTTGCGAGTCGGGAAGAATGTCAATATCAAAATCAATCTCCCGCTTGGGAGGAACACCTGGCAAATCATCAGAAAAAACCTCTGGGTACTCACGTACCACTGGAACTGACTGGATAGTCGGCGTCTCGGACTTGACATCCTTAACCCTAACTAGATGGTACATGCAACCCTTTCTGGCCTTAAGGTAGGAAATGAATCGACCTACAGGCACAACTAAACTAGCCTTCCATTCTAAGACCGGCTCACCCGGGAATCTGAACTCTACTACCCGGATTCTACAATTAACTGAAGCATAGCATGCAAATAGCCAATCTATGCCGAGAATAACATTGAAATCGGTCATGGCTAACACTATCAAATATGCTAAGGTGACCTTATGAAGGAATGAGGCTGGGCAACCTCTATACACCCGTCTAGCTATAACTGAGTTACCTATTGGAGTGGAAATTGAGAAATGTTCTGACAAGACTTCGGGACTGACTCCAAAGCTACTAGCCATATAAGGTGTCATAAAAGACGAGAGCCCTGGATCTAGCAAAGCATATACATCAATATGGGAAACTCGCAACATACCAGTGCCCACCTTCGGGAGAACCCCTGCTTCTGACGGGATGCTAAAGCAGAGAATTTGTTCTGGCGGTGACCGCCAGCTATGCTTATAGATGACCCGTGATGTGCAGAGCATGCGGGAGGGGCTGTGAGCTAGAAGTTGGGCCTCGGCCCCCAACCTGATCCTGTCTTGCAGCTGGACAATCTCTAAGCATGTGTCCAGGCTTCCCACACCCAAAACAAGTACCTGAACATGCCAAACACTGGCCTGTGTGCCCCCGGCCACATCTGTGACAAGTTGGGATGCTGGAATCCGCGGGTTCACTGCTCTGACGCCTCGAGCCTAGTGCTCGCCCTCTCTGATCATGTCTAGGTCGGGATGGCGCACTAAATGTTGAAGAAGCCCAGATGGATGATCTTTGGTGAGTCTTCTGTCGGTGCCCGCCACTGGAACTCTATTGAGTGAATTTGTGGTCCTAAATCCTGGCCCTCTTAGCCTCCCTCTCTCTCGAATGTGCTGCCTCCATCTGCTAGGCGTACAACACTATCGAAGGAAAGTCCATATCCTGGTGAAGCATGGCAGTCCTTCAATCCTTGTCCAAATAGTCCGCTACTCCATGGACAAATCTACTCACCTGCATTCTCTGATCAGCTACCAACTCTGGGGCAAATTTCGATAGGCGAGTGAACTCAAGGGCATACTCTTGTACAGTCATTCTCCCTTGCTTCAAATTCACAAACTCAGTTGCCTTCATCTCCCAAGGGAAGAACCGGTCTAGAAATGCAACATGGAACTCTTCCCAAGTGACCGGACCTACTCCTGCGAGCCTGCTATCTTTCCATTGGCGAAACTAGATGTGCGCAACCCCTTTTAGTTAATAAGAGGCCAACTCAATGCACTTAACCCCATTCACCCCCATGACTTGGGTGATCTTGACAATCTCTTCCACGAACTCATATGGGTCCTAATCCACCTTGAACCCAAGGAACTCCGACGGGTTCATCCGTAAGAAGTCCCTGACTCGAGTCGTTACTGTGTTGCCATTTTTCGGAACATACGCAATGGCCTGTTGATTGACCTGAGCGGTCAAGGCCTGTGCAAGCATCTGAAACGCAGCCCAAAATTTAGCATGGGTAGCTGGCTTAGGTACCTGGGGCTCCTGCACTGGGTGGGCTTGCTGATGCCAACGACCACTGCCATTCTCGTGGCCTTCACATCTGCATTCCTCCTTTCGTTCATTCTTCGAGGAGCCATGATTCTACAACTGCGAATAGCATAAATTAGAAGGATAGAAGACTTTTTATCGCATGACATAGATAAAGAAAGAGGGGAACATTTCCTAAACATCTCGTAGCCTCTTCGCCATAAGTGTGGCGCACTTCACAACCATGAAAAAGACTCTACTTGACGTGACTTTTGGACACCCTAGGACACTTTAAAACCTATGGCTCTGATACGAAGTTTGCCATGACTCGAATGGAGGCCGAAATCGCGACATGGGACAACGAGCCCCGGGAGACCCCAACTCGACCCATGGCATAAGCATACGTCTAAATCAACCAAGAGACTGAATAATCGACAATACAATCATAGTGGAAGTATAGCTTGAATATAACATTAGAGTATAAAATCCGAAGTTGAATACATACATATGTCTGAATAGCCTCTAAACATGACGAGTTGATGGGACAAGACCCCAACTAACTCAATAAGCTAAAAACTGAAATACATAAAGTAAAGATTGTAGTCAGGTCCTCGGAAGATGTGGACTCACCAATAAGCTGACACTAACTTCGATAAGCTGTCTAAGAGTCAGGCTAAACCTGAGAGCCGGGTATTGTATCATGAAATGATACGACATAGAAAGTATGCAGTCAGACGTGGAATGTACTGAGTATGCAAGGTAAGTAAAACCTCTAATGAAAGTAAAAATCCTTTAAAACACAATGTGATAATTAAACATAAACATCAGCAAACTGAGAGTAGGGCTTGCATGCATTCTTTCTAAACTCATGATCTTTTCATAACATGACAATACATAGCTTTATAACATCAAACTAACTCGAATAACTCAAAGCTAAAATATGACATTTATAGAAATGTTGAACATTGAGTCAAACCTTCTTTTAGATCCCGCATGAGTATATAATAGCCATTAGTAATGAATATACATAATTGAATCATATAGAACAATGGGAGACTCGTCACTTAATCGACATACCACGATAGAGCTTACGTGGTCCCGATTGTACCACTCAAGTGGGAAGAGTCGTCCAAAGCCTTGCTACGGCTATGGGCGCTGCCATGATATTAATATCAAGATGAAAACCCATTCGGGCAAGGGGAAGCTGACAAGGGAAGTCCCAAGTCATATAATAGTATCATCCTATGTTGGCGCGTAGTTATGGGGCATAGGGTGATCGACCCTTATCCCACTCGATGCTAGACTCTTCTCCCAATAACATGCATATGATCTACATCATATATAAGAAACTCAACATCATCTAATGACAAATCTCAATGATCAAATACATCTCAACTATGAAATCATGCATATGAGAAGCTTTAGTTTAAAACTTACCACAAGCTAAAAACGTGGGAGCCTTTGCTCCAAAACCATATGGTAAGCTATGCAGAGGAAGACTTAACTCAAAACATACCATAAGATATAATATAAAATTTGGGAGTTATTGCTCCAAAACGATGTGGTAAGCTTAGTTCGGGAAAATCATCATTTAAACTTAACATGTGGGCATTGCCCAAAGCTTTATAATATTTAAAAAAACTCAATTCTCATCGAAAACATAATTATAAGCATGGGTAGCTTCAAATCATTCTTTTCATCATAATATCTCATCATTATCGCATATTCTCCACAAATCTCACTTTTCATGATCACATCATCAATGGGCTTCAACATTCATAAGGCTAGAAACATAGTTTAATTGAAATCATTAGAAAATTATCCCATGCATCAAAATTCAATAATAAAGTCATAATTAATTCTTATGCATGTAAGGAAATTGAAGATTCATGCATTTGGGTGAAAACCCCATAACTTGATCATAGGAAATTCTCATATTTAGGTATAAATTGGACATGGGTATGGAAGGAAACACCCACTCATAACCCTACATACCTGGCAGGGATTGATTTTACCACTTCTCTAATTGACCAAGAAGGATTTGAATGAAAACCTTGATGACTTCCTCTAGATCACCTCCTCAATATCTCACATTTGCATGCATCGAGGAAATAACTTAGAATAGGTTTTCCCCTCCTAAAACCCACTAAAACTAGCCTTTAATGAAGTAGTATAGGCTTTAGAAACTTTGGAATTATGAAAAAGCCCTGACTAATTCCACAGGAAGTTACTACTAGGTGGTCCTAACGGACGACCTGACGACTCGTCATTTGGGAAATGATTCATTGCCATGCCCATCAAGTACACTGCCTCGTCTGATCTCCTGGGCTCATAAAGGTTAACATAAAGATTCGTTAGGGGTGACCACGACTCGTGGTCACCATTCATTGAGTGCACTGCCTACCCAATATCCTTTACTTATTTACCTTTGACCACGACTAGCCCCACGAGCTGTGGGACTGACTATGACTCGTGGTCAGGCCCGTGGTGACTTAACTCTCCAATCTTCTTCACTAAACACTTGGGCTTTTCCCCATGAGTCACACCACGACTCGAGGGTTGTCCTTATGAGTCTTCCCATGACTCATCTGTGCCTAGTGCCATATTTCCAATTTTTCCTTCGCTTCACCTCCTGGGTCTGATCTTTGGGTTCCCGGGGTATAACAACATCAGTAGTAAGATCATAAGTCTCATATAGTAAATATGTCAAAGGAAAACCGCCACCCAATGTACCAAGTTGGTGGTATGGTCATAGTCTCATACTCAGAGCCGATTAGGCTCATATCATGTCTATCTAACACATATGGCATAAAAATGACTAACTTCAAAATTGTGATCTAAATAAGACTATTTCATAATTCATAGTTGAACATAAGCACATATATCACAAACCCTTTCAAACAACACTTAGTGCACATATTCAATGACATTCAAAGTTATAAGAAGGTTCGGACGACATAAGGAATTCAACAAGCTCTATAGATAGTATTTAGGATTCAGGAACTCGATACCTGGCGTATATCTTTAGGGAGAGGAATCATGGAATCTCCCTTTAGCCTTCCATATCTGATTACATATACATAAGGTGAAGGATCATCATGATAAGGCATTTCTAATTCGACAAGCTCGTTTACCCTTACTGGATGGTGATATTGACTCATAGCTTAGTTTCGTCTATGTGTTGTTTAAATTCCATACTTTCATATCGTGAATCGAGAGTGTACCTCATTCATTCAATATCATATCACATTTCAACATAACTTATGAACAGGAAGAGATAGCTCGGGTATCTCAACCTTGGATCTCTTTAACATAAAAACTTGTAGGCAACTGTCTAGGGGCTGCTTTAGACAAATAAAGACCCATGATCCTGCTTTAGACAACGTAGGGATGCCTCGCATGAAAATTTAACAAAATTACAAGTAATTTAGAAACTTCCAGGAATAATCATTTAATACTTGGAAAATAATCCAACACTTAGGAAAAATAATGAAAGATAATTATTTAGAAAATACGACAAAGAACTTCTCTTTAACTTAAATTACTATCTCAAAAGCATTCGATTCTAATCATTTCATAAGAATTTAACACTTTACTAGCCATTGTTCAACTTAACACATACTAAACATAAACAACTTTGTTTATAACGTTTTTGCTAAATGATTTAGAACAAGGTCAATTTCGCTAGTCGTTTGCCTAAATTGTTCACAATCATAACCCTTATTGTCTCAATTAACAACCTTAGCTCGATTTTCCTTATTCATCTTAACTTTTTTCCCAAACATGATTCGTCATTCGACACTTAAGTCTTTACTTTCGTGTTCACTATTCCATCAATTCTTATACGCACGTACCCCTTTACCTAATCGGAAACTTTATCTCTTAAACCTCATCTTGCTTATATTTTAACATCATTCAAAGTTTATTGAAATCAATTACGGAAAGAGAGCATATAACTCACACCTTAAAAGGTCTAACAATTACTCTTATATTTCCTTTGTTACTAACACCTAAACTTTTACACTTGGATTAACTTCTTTACACATATACAACTTTCAAAGAACATGAAACATGTCTATGACGTCTCCCAAGTGCACGTGGTCGCCAAGTAATATAGGAGTTTGAAGTCTAGATATCGTGCCGAAGGGACTTGTCAATTTAATCATTTATAAGTTGTACTTTGATTTCAGCAATCTACAAGACAAGTAATTCGAAGGTTGGTTTGGAAAATAAAATTTACTAAAACTTCAAATGTAAAAGTAACTAAAACAAATGCTATCTTGATTGTATTTCAATAATGATGACAGACTAGGGCAATGGTACTTGGTTGGTTCAAGTTGAATTTTCCAGACGTTATTAAACGAGCATGATTCTTCCTATGTTTGTTAGTTGCAAGTTACTATCTCATTTCTTTCCACTATCCCTAGAATTCAAGAACTATTTCATGAACCCTAACAACTATATCCCTATGGTCGCAGGAGAACAATGAAACGATGATTATGCCCACTAATATTTCAACTAAACGGGGTTGAATGGTGTATCCCTATCCTCAACAACAACTTCTATCCTATCACTAATAGGTTAAAGGGTCTTTTAATTCCCGTTCTGTATTTATTTTTAACCATTTCAATTCCCTTTTTCAAGTTCAATCAAAAGCCAACGGATTACTTACAAAGTGATCAAGCTCTTAATAATAAATTAATACAAATAAATACAAACAACCGTAAGTAAAGAATCAAAATCAAGTTTAACTAGTCTTTCAAACAATCAATCATTCACCATGGCCACAACCGTATAATATGAGTTTATCCACTCATAGGAAAGCGGAAACAACAAATATTAGTCATCATCATACAAAAACTACAAGTAAAGAAGAGAAAACCTAGTTGTATAACTTTGTCTTCCTTCCAAACGGCTTACAAGCTTTAATGAACAAAATATGGAACAAAAATGAGTAAAGATTGCTCCAAGAAGTCTAAAACTACTTAACAAATGTTCTAACACCACTATTTGTAGATGAGCTTTCAAATGACTCTTCTGCCCTTCAAGACTTGACTTTAAAATCAGCATTTTCTCTCCGGAAAAACCCTGGTGCTCTTTCCCACCTATCTTGCCATAGACTTACTCAAATTTCTAGAAATTTCAGCTCTGGATAGGGTCTGGCATGCTGGCCCCTTCATTTTGTCAAAGTTTTCATCAAATTTCTGTAAGTTTGGATACCTCTGGCGCAGGGCGCCACTCATCTCGCCAAATTTTTGAAGTGAAATTTTCTGAAGTTTCAGGGTTGGCGCGCCATAGCACCAAACTGAGATTCTTGTTCTCTGAAGTTTGAATTTGATGTAGGGTGCCAGCCATAGCACCAAACTCGTCAGATCCTCAAATCTTTATTTCTTGCATCATTTTGAGCCCATTTTGCTTAGTTTCCTGCTCAAATCAACTCTAATCATTTGTTAGCACATAAAACACACACATACATGAATTTAAGCATAAATTAAGGATTATGAACTCAAAAAATGATCAAATATGGCTAAAAAGATGGGAAATGGACATAAAAATATGCCCAACATCGCCACCCCACACTTAAATCATTATTCATCCTGGAACAATCCTTAAAACACACTTAAATCGTGTTTCAGCATCACACTTGATACCTCTCTCAACTCATATCTAACCGACTAGCATGGAGCATACATAAAGTCATTTATCATCATACAACAATTCTCAACAAAGCACATTAGAAAGATTTCACAATCAAGAACACACAACCTCTATAAATGACTCATCTTCTCAACACAAAAGGCCAATATGATTAAGCGTGACTTATACAACAAGTGTACACCGAATTAGACCTCTAGTGCCCCTCACTTTTAGTGATGTTCCTTTCTCAACTTCATCAATATAAGACATGGAACACAATAAGTAAGGCACACTCACACTCACAAATAATGTAATGCACATATATAACATACCATAGGCTTGCCATTTATGTACATTAAGACTACCTAATTGCTTCTTGAGATTAAGATCACAAGGACTTTTCTTGGTTATAGTGTCGGCTAACGAACGGGTAGGATTAATATTTCATTTTATAGTGACTACCAGTCTAAGGACTTTTAAGACATATTTCACATTTTTTGTCCACCACCTCTTTCCTTGCTTGTTCACATTTCCTATACTCACCCTTGTCTTTTCTTTTCATGCCCCATTGTTTCACTATTTGACTGCTAGTTTTCTAACTAATGAATAACTAAGGATTTTGCAATTAGAGCTCTCTTTTTTAATTCCCTAGCAACAAGTAGACAACAAAATTTTTTATGGGTAGCCCTTCTTCTCACTTTTCTTTTCTTACCACAACTTTTTCTTTTTCCCTTAACATTATACTTTGGTGGACCTTTCCTTTCAAGTCTCAAAGTACCTAAGACTAATTTTGATCAATAAGTCAGAGGTCTCACAAAAAGAGTGATTAAACTATTGTTGAGGATAAGAAAGAATAAGGCTTTTAAGCTCAAAAGGGGGTAACTAGGGAGAATGACTAGGAAGGTAAAACAATTATAAAAAAAATTGGCTTCTTCAAAAAAGTGCCTTGATCATCTCTTAAATTCCTATAAACTAGCTATCCAACATACACTAAGGCAAGTTCTAGATGCTACAACATATACATACAAAGCAATTCAACTCACCTCTCATGGAAACAAGAATCTAATCAGTTTCTACAGCTACACATTCACACACTCATATTGAATGACAAGTTAGATTCATAATTAAGCCCTAAGGACATGTTGAGTCAAATTAAAGAGATATGTGCATCTCTCAAGGATCCTCACTCATGCAATCATCATGACCACTCTATTTACTCTAGCATAGAGGCTAAGCAAAATATCAACAAGCATACAAGTGGATGACCTACAACTCAATTCTAAAAATAAAAATGTGATGAAACTTCCTTTAAGATGGTCGTCATCCATCTATCATAGGGAAATGTCATTACTCTATGACTACAACGACTCACTCAAAACAAAAAATTTACCCAGTTCAAAGGTCCCTCCTTTGGAAAAGAATCGAGGCCATGAGAAAAACCTAAGAGTGGATGAGACATGCCATTTTAAAAAATTTTCAACTAAACTTGCTGGCATTCTCACCCTTAACCTCAAAATTTAGGGGATATCCCCTCACCCCACACTTAAAACTTTTCTCTATCCTCAAAGCAACTAAAGTTAAATATCATATTAGAGTGAGAAAATACTCCCTGTGGCCCTCTAGGACCTTGCTATCGGCATGCAATTTGGATTCACGGGTCATACGACCCTACACTTAGGCTCAAGACCATATTCCTTAGATTTTGATTCCAGGTACTCAGACTTCCCCTCTCTGCAAAAGAAAATCAACAGTGACATTATATATACAAATGAGATAGTTACATTTTTACATGTTGGGTTGCCTCCCAACTAGCGCTTGATTTAATGTCGCAGCACGACGTAAGATCCTTCAATCATTTTGCAATAAAATTAAAGTCTTCTCTCTGTCCCAATTTCCCTCATAATAATGCTTAACCCTTTGTCCATTAACTAAGAAGGTTCTGTCAGACCCCAAGGGTTCCATCTCTACAGCACCATGTGCATTCACACTTACTATCTCAAATGGTCTTGACTACTTGGATCTCAGCTTTCCACTAAACAACTTCAACCTTGAATTATATATTAATACCAATTGACCTACCTAAAACTCACGAGGTTGAATGCATTTGTCATGAACTCTCTTAGTCCTCTCTATGTACATTTCGGCATTTTCATACGCACTAAACCTGAATTCATCCAGCTCATGTAGTTGTAGTATCTGTTTCTCTCCAGTGGATTCTAAATCCATATTCAACTTTTGTATGGCCCAATATGCTCCGTGCTCTAGCTTAACTGGTATATGACATGCTTTCCCAAAAACTAGCCTATATGGCGAGGTGCTAATAGGAGTTTTGAAAGCTGTTTTGTAAGCCCATAACGCATTAACCAACTTACTAGCCCAATCCTTTCTATTTGTGCTCACGGTCTTATCAAGAGTTCTTTTAATTTCTCGATTTGATACCTCCACCTATCCACTGGTCTGCAGATTATAGGCAGTGGCTAACTTGTGTTTCACATTATATTTAGCCAACTGATTTTTGAAGAGTCAGTTGTAGAAATGTGTACCTTCATCACTGATGATGGCCGGGGTGTGCCAAAGCAAGTGAATATATTCTTTTTCAAGAAATGAGTTACAACCTTTGCGCCATTGGTAGGCAGTGCTACAGCTTCTACCCACTTTGATACATAATCAACTACCACAAAGATGTACTTATTCCCGTTTAAAGGGATGAAGGGTCCCATGAAGTCAATTCCTCAACAATCAAACACCTCTACATCCATTATGCCTCATTGAGGCATCTCCCACCTCTTCGAAATGTTCCTTGTTCCATGAAACTATCACAAGACTTCACAAACAAATACACACCGTTAAAAAGAGTTGGCCAATAAAACCCAGCCTGAAGAACTTTTGCTGCGGTCCTATCTCCACTATGATGTCCACCATATGATGAAGAATGGTAGTTTTCCAGTACCTGGTGCACCTCTCCCTTAGGGACATATCTTCTAACCAATTGATCAGGACATATCTTGTAACGAATGGCTCATCCCATATGTAGAATCTTCTATCATGCAGTAATCTTCTTTTCTTTTTTGAGTTCACATCAGGTGGATACACACCACTAACCATGAAATTTACCATATCTGCATACCATGGAAGCTCTTGGCTATGCAAAACAAACAACTGCTCATCAAGAAAGGGCTCCACTATGTTTGTCTCGCAATCAATATGCTCTCTATCCTCCATTCTAGAGAGATAATCTGCTACTTGGTTCTCTGTTCCCTTCCTATCTTTGATCTCAATGTCGAATTCCTGCGGTAATAATATCCACCAAATGAGTCTAGGCTTGACATCCTTCTTTGCAAAGAGGTACCTGATTGCAACATGATTAGTGTAAACTATCACCTTTGTCCACACTAGATATGCTCGAAAGTTTTCAAATGCATACACCAAAACCAATAACTTGTCACGACCTAAACATAGGCCGGGATTGTGACACGGGACAACGAACCCTGATACGCTCCAAGTCGACCCATGGCATGTACATAGAGGCTAAGAGCATACGACAAGCGAAAATTGACACAATAAAATATGCTTAAGTGGAAGTCGGCATACACATAAATCTAAAACAGAGTCAACACTGACAAGCTGATATTCTATATATTGTTTGAAAAGCCTCTAACATAACTGATGAGTTGATGGGACAACACCACCAACTAGCTCGACAAATGTCTATAATTGAAATAACATAACAGTGATCAAACTATATATTGTTTGAAAAGCCTCTAACATAACTGATGAGTTGATGGGACAACACCACCAACTAGCTTGACAAATGTCTATAATTGAAATAACATAACAGTGATCAAACTAAATGTCATCGAAGGATGAGGACTCACCACCACTAGCTAAACAGAATTAAGGGAAAAGAAGGACTAATGATACGGCAGAGATTGATCCTTCAGACCTATATCTTAAAATGATACAACATAGAGTATGCGGTCAGTACTTGGAATGTACTGAGTATGCAAGGTAAGTAAAAATGGACGGTTAAAATACATAAGAGTTCATAAGTGTAGGACAGTATGAACATGAAGTGAATATCATAATATAAACATGAGGGCTCAAGGTTTTTAAACCATTCATAATCTAGTCATAGTCATACTAATAAGAGAAATCTTATAAAAACATAACTTGAGCCCAAGTAACATAAACATGCAATGCATAAATCATGAGAAACAATGGGAGAACTCGTCTTAACCGACACCATCATGATAGAGCTTACATAATTCCCAACTATCTCGCTCAAATGGGTAGAGCTGTCCCAGTCTTGCCAGGCAAGGCACATGCATTATGTGATATCACAAGGGGAAATCCATGAATACATATACCTATGGTGGCACGTAGTTCTGAGACCATGAGGTTTACCTGAACACCGGGTCTACTCGGTGCTAGACACTGCTCCCAAAATATGCACATGAGGCTCATATAGTAGTCGTGAAATCATTCATAAGTTCATGAATAAATAACTCATAACATACTTGATCATATTTGAAATACATGATTAGCCATGAATAAGGGCCCGTGAATCGGCCAAAAGTCATAAATTCATAAATCATGAAGGACATGCATATTTATGAAGATTCACATACATGACATTCATAAATCCATGAATAGTACTTGAAAAGAAATCATATCATAAATCATATTTTCATAATTTAGGGTTGGGAAGATCAAAATCATAATAGAATCATAACTTGACTTTTCATGAAACTTTGCATAATTGGGCATAGATTGACTAGGATTTGAAATCATAAAAATTATAATCAATTTAAATTAAAATCTACCCATAGATCTTAAAATAACATTTAGAACATAAAGGGAATTAACCCATAATTAAATCAAAGAGAATCCAATGAAATTGGGGTTAAAACACGATAAGATCGTCATATTTACTTTAATACTTGAATTCATGAACATGGAGAGAAATTGGGGCATGAGAGTGAAAAGGGCTCTCATTCACAACCCTACATACCTGAGTAATATGATCTTACACTCTCCCTTGAAAGACCAAAGGAATTGGAGAAGAATTTTGAGAGTTCTAGGCTTGTTCTTCCATTAGAAATCCTCTAGTTTGCATGCATAGGGAGGGAATGGGTTAGAATAGATTTAACCCTCTTAAAACTTCCTTGTTATGAGCTTAAAATGATATATTTAGGACCTAAGGGCTTAGAAATTATGAAAATACCCTTACTAAAATGTAGGAAAAATACATTATCAATCATCACAGGCCTCACCACGAGCCATACCATGAAGTAATGACTCGTGGTCGCCACTCCTTATCAACAGTGGTCACTTGGAAACCTTACTAGATTCTCACCACGGTCCATCTAACAAATCATTACATGCCACCACGAATTGTCAGGCAACTGGTGGTCACTAAGTCTCAACTGCAAACTTTTCCCTTTGAAACCTTCCATACTTCATCCCATGACTCGTGGTTTCCCACCACGGGTCGTAACTTTACTCGTGACTTCACCCCCCACCCCCCCACGAGTCGTACCCACATACCACTACTCGTTGTGTGACTCATGGTCTGGACACCTATACTCCAGGTCTTCTTCATGACTCCACCTACGACCCATCACTTGCTCTCACGACTTGTACCATGAGTCATTTTGGTGCAAAAGTGCAAATTTTCCTGTTTTCTCTGGTTCAACCCTAGGGTCTAATCTTATGGACTTTTGGGGTATTAAAATATCTCCTACTTGGGAACATTTTTCCTCAAAATATGAATAAACATACGGAATGGCTAGGGAAAAGAACTATCATTCCAAATACTAAACATCTAAAGCTTAAAATTGATGGAGTGACTGACTCCAAACTGAAATACATGACTAAACAGAATTCAAAAATCACCTATACATGCATTGACATGAAAGAAATTGGAACATATGAACTGAACATGAAATTGAATAGAGTACTAATGAGGAGACTGATACCTCAAGCTGGAATTGAACCGGAAAGGAATAGATGTGGGTATTTAGCCATCACATCTGTTTTGGCTTCCCACGTAGCTCCCTCAACATGTTGGTTTCTCCAAATAAACCTTTACTGAGATACTTCTTTGTTTCTTAGCTTCCAAACTTGGCGATCAAGTATTCTAACCAGAGCCTCTTTGTAGCTATGACTATCCTTCACACCTACGGTCTCCACCGGAAAAACCAAAGCCAAATCAGCCATGCACTTCTTTAAAAGTGACACATGGAAAACTGGACGTATTGAAGCCAATTCCGAGGGCAACTCCAACTGTAATACCCTGGAAGTGCCTAAGAGTAGACCCAGGGGTTAAGAAATTAAATTTGCTGAAAGCTGGGAAAAAGTTGCAGGAGGGGTGATGTCGCCCAAATTACACCTCGCAATTGAGATATAAGCGGTCGATTGTCAAATATAGATCCCAACAAAGGTTGAGGTCGATCCCATAGGGAATATGGTAAGAACTTAGGTTAATGCGAATAACTATTGCTATTGATTTACTTATTTCCAAAGGTGAAAAATATAGAATAATGACAAAAGTAAAACTAATGAATGCTTGTATCAACTTTGGTTTGTATTCAATTTACGACCAGAATAGAATTGTGTTTCCCAAGATTTCATAACCACAAGGCTTATACACTAGTGATCTATTACGGTGTTTAACATACAATATTGGTATCTTAGGTTCACCTAAATGCTTGGTCCCCTATCTAGATGATTTTCACCATACAACTTGGTCTGAATACGGGTGTTCTTTAGTTGACCCTTACCGTTAATATCGGATTAGCTATCCCTAGACAAGTTCAAGCTATTAGATGAGGGTTGGTAGCCTCAAATCTCCATTGTTAATCCCTTTTCCCATTCTTACCCCGTGATCCGGCAAGTAAGAATAAGGCAAGTGTCACGACCCGAGAGGGGACCAGAATCGTAGACATGGGAAAAGGGACCCCGAGAGACCCCAAGTCAACCAATGGCATAAGCATTCACTAACTCGTTCAATAAACATGAAGGAAACATAAATAAAAGCTCAACTGAAGTCTAACTTAACATAACAATAGAATGAACATCTGAAGATGAATACATATCTAAGTCTGATAAGCCTCTAATCTAGATGAGATGATAGGAAACACCCCCAACTAGCTCGAACATACTGAAACTGAAAACACGCTCAAAATAACTGAAAGTCTAGCCCTTCGAGGATGAGGATTCACTAAGAAAGCAAATGCTAACTCTGATAGTAACCTATGAACAGGTCTGAACTTGATAACCCAATCCTGCATCATGAAACGATGCAACATAGAAAGTATGCGGTCAGTATGTGGAATGTACTGAGTATGCAAGGTAAGTAAAACCACTAGAGCAATAGTAGTCTTTCAAAACAAGTCATACATATATGATAGCCTTTAAGGATAAGAAAAGATCACAAGCATTCATTATGAAATAATTCTTATTTTATACACGGTCATCCATGGCTTTAGAACTTCATGACTAAATCGAATGACTCAAGGCTAAATCATAACATTTATATCAAAAGCTGAACAATGAGCCAAACCTTTCTTTTCAAACATGCATGCATAAGATAATCATCATGGATAATGGATATGCAAATTCAAATGATATAGACAGTGGGAGACTCGTCACTTAACCAACATACCACGATAGAGCTTACGTGGTCCCAACTATCACACTCAAGTGGGTACAGCCATTCATAACCTTTCCAGGGAGATGGACGATACCATGATATCGATATCAAGCCCAAAAGGGCCAATCGGGCCGGGGATAGCTCACAAGGGAGGTCCCAATAATATAACAGAATCAACCTACGTTGGTGCGTAGTTCTGGGGCATAGGGTAGTTGACCCTTAACCTGCTTGGTGCTAGACTCTTCTCCCAAAACATGCAATGATGTACATCGTATAAATATGAATCTCAACATGAATTCATGCATAAACTCAACATCGTATGAAACGAAGCTCAACATTGTCTATTGACAAAGCTCACTATGAAATCATTCATTTATTAGACATCATATAAATATGAAGCTCAACAATGTCATCTCGACAAAGCTTAGAATAAAATCATGCTTAAACTCCACATCATGTGAAATGAAGCTTAATGGAGACATACATCTCAATTATGAGTTCATGAATATGAGAAGTTTTACTACGAAACATACCACAAGCTCAAGAATAATGGGAGATGTTTCTCCAAAATCATGTGGTAAGGCTACTTTAGGAATATCACTCCATTATCATCAACATAGGGACCTTGCCCAAAACCTTGTCATGCTTGGACCCATTCAATTCATTTGAAAACATTATAATTTGGGAGATTTCACTCCAAAACAAGTAATAAAATCAATTCAAGAGAAATCATCATCCATACTCAACATTGGGCACTTACCAAAGCTTCATTATACTCGGGTCAAGTCAACCTTCTTTTGAAAACATTATCCAAATCATGGGTAAGTTTGGAAACACGCTTTTCATCATCTATTCCATCATCATCACATTCTATTAGGAACTCCCCACACATAGGTGTTTTAGATTCAATTTTTAGAAAATAATTTTGTAAAAGAAATTAAGTTAGAATCCGCCCAAGCTCGATAAATCATCAATATCAACTCAATTTTAGAATCTGCCCAAGCTCGATAAATCATCAATATCAACTCAATTAATCATACCCAATGAGTAGAAATGTAAGAATCATGCAATTGAATGAAAACCCATACTTGATCATCTCAAATAAATCACAAATTGATAGGGAATGGGCATGGCTGTGGAAGAAAGCACCCACTCATAGCCTTACATACCTGGGAATGAAGAATCCTAACTCTTCATAATTGCCTAGCTGAGATTTCCCTTGAAAACCTTGAAATTCTGCTCACTTTCTTCCCTTCAAGCTCTCACCCTTACATGCATGAAGAAAATGGCCTAGATGGATCTTTCTCAGCTTAAAACCATCTATTACGAGATTAAAACGACGTAGTATAGGCCCTTAGAACTTAGAAATTATGAAAAAGCCCTTACTCAAAACGCTGAAAATAACTGTCAGGGGGTCCTAACGGATGATCTGACGACTCAATACTAGGGCTCACAATCCGTTGGTTCACCCGTCAAGTGCACTTCCTCGTCATTCATGAAAACTCCACTTGCTTGGTGACAACCAACCTAATAGGTCATTAGGTCTGACGATGAGTCATTGGGTGCCAACCGTCAAGTACATTGATAAGATTCACTTTCCTTTTCAAGGAAAACCCCATGACTGACCTGACGACTCGTGGTGACTGACCACGAGTCGTTACATCGCCTGTGAGGACCTCGATTCATGCTTCATCTCAGGCCTTCCCCACGAATCCCTTGATGACTCGTTTGGCCTCTTCACGGGTCGTTAAGTGAACCGTTCTGCAACTGCTGCATCATTTTCCATCTTTTCTCCTGAGGTATAACAACAGGTCCTAACGTTTGCAACCGTCAAGAATCAATCAAAACGAAGGGAAAAATAACACATGTATAAAACCCCGTTCAAGAATAATTAAGTATTTTTACCTATATGTGTTAACTCATCTTGACTCCCACAAACCTGGTTTATGGGTTTAGCTACTCATGTTTGTGTTATTGCAATCACAATATATAGAAGAAATTATAATTGCAACTTACAAAGTATTGTAGAATAAAAACCAAGTAGATTGATGAAAATTCCAATGTTGCTTTCGTGTCTTGAATCAAGAACAAGTGTATGATAATTCTCACAATATCCTCACAATATCGCTCAAGATTCTCTCTCAAAATCGTCTCTGAAAATCATATGAAAATCCCCCTAAAAATTAAACCTAAAACTGGGTATTTATAATACAAAGAAATTCGTTCCTAAATAAATCTGGAAACCAAGTCGGCAGTGGCAATGGGCTATGTCACGGATTGTTAGGCCTTTTGATGAGTCATTCGTTGCTTTAAAATAGTCGTCCTTAGAAGCATACCCAGGCTTTGCAAAGGGTCACCTAACGACTCGTCGTGCCTTACCACGAGTCGTTAGGTCCCTCGTGGTCTACTTCCTCAGAAAATCTAGTGCACTTCACGGATGATTCAAGTGGCTCGCCAACGAGTCGTTCCTTTCGGTGATGACTTGTGATGTCGGTCGTCAACTCCACTGGACACTTGGGTGAACTTTTCTCTTTAAAGCCTAATGGTTGACCTCATGACTTGTTACTAGGTATAACGAGTCGTTCCTCCAACTCGTCAAGTGCACTGCCTTGTATCTTCCAAACTTCATCTTTTTGCCAACGCTTCAAGTGACGGGTTGTGCCTCCTGCCAATGACTCGTTAAGTGCTTGGCAGTCACCTTTCAATTGTTTTTATCGTTAATTCGACCAAAATCACTTCCAGACCTATTTTCCTGCACATTAAGCACAAAATACCTTATACCCATAAAAACATACTTGAAATGTGCATAATTTCTTGATTTTAAGCATTGAAAGTTCCATAAAATCATGGCACATCTACACTCTCAACTTAGAACTTTTGCATGTCCTCAAGCAAAGACAAAACAAAACAAAACAAAACAATCTACTTCGATGCTTCAATTGGAAAAGCTTTAGGAAACTTACAACAGTCATAAAAATCAAATTTCCTAACCCCTCCCTTATCATATCCACTCAAAACACTATGCATATGGAAAATTTCCAACCGTAACACAGAGAAATCGAAACATGGAAAAATACTGTCAGCTACAACCACGCACATAAATCCATAGCACTTCCCCAGACAATTTGCAAGGGATTTTGTTGACCAAGTGCTCTCACCTCAAAGAAGTCCCACACTCACACATGTGTATATAATTATCTCGTTATATTTCTCTTGGGACTAGGTAAGATCCACTCACTATCACAAAGAAATTTTAATTGTGTGCATACAATACCATAGGCTTGCCTTTACTTTCAAGACCTTGATTTTCGGACAAGTAGCTAGGATCACTATAGGAATTTATCGGCTTGTAACATAGGCTAGGGCTTGGGTATGGTACATATGGATTTTAGTAACTCAACCCTCCTTGGTACTACGCTTTTTACTCCCCTTTTCACCTTTATTTCTATTTTCTCCCTTCTTCCTTTTTTCTGCTTTTCATTTTCTTTGCTTTAGACACTATAGATGCTGTTACTTTTTTATTCAACAAAAACTTATTGATGTCACAAATTATTTTTCATTTCTTTTCTTGCTTTTTGACAACAACAATTTATTTTTATTTTTCTTTTCATCATGCATACCGCACCCGATCTTTTTCCTTCTTTTGCATTACCAAACTTTACTTCCACCCGACTCTTCTTACTCACCCCTATCATAGCCACCCTTAACTTAGGTGATTTGCATGAGTTAAAGTTCACAATGTCCGAGGAGGGACCAGGGCCAAAATAGGTTCATTCATAATAAAATTAGGCAGGTGAATTGGTGTAGATGAAAAGAATGGTCAATTTAAGCTCAGACATTTGGATCAAGGGATTTTTATTCACTTTGGTAGGTCTTTTAGGCTAAAGTGGACTCATAAATCAAGAACGGCCTATGATCCTTTTCTAGTTTCTTATCCTCCATCTCAGTAAAACTGACCAGGAAAGTTCTAAATTGACACACACAATCGAATTCAACTATCAGACCTCATCACACATAGCACAGGTAAACATCATCAATTCGACTAATCGCTAGTTCAGGTATAACCATACAATGGTAGGAAAGTTCACTGTTCCAATGCCATGCAATGATTTACAAAGGTCATAATTTTCAACTCTCACATACACATATACAAAAATTTCAGAGGAGTATCAAATCATCAAAGATCAAAATATCAAACAATTTTAACTTTTGGCTGCTTTCAGTTTTCCTAACTTTCTTCTGACTAACACACAAAAAAAAAAAACAAAAACACAAAATAAAGTCCTAAACATGCCGGTTCTACTAGATATAGATCACCCGAGGGAAAAGATACCCAGTAAGAAAAACCCTCAGGTTATGTTCAACAAAACAAAATGCACAAGTATTCCTCCCCACCCCCAACAAAAAAGCATGTGTCCTCCTCGACGCATATATATACAAGACAAAAACTAAGGGGATAGGAACCATACCTATGTGACCTAGGTGTCAGCTACCTGGTCGGTGGAGGGTGTAGATACACCTCCAATATCAACTCCAATATTGCCGGCATGACCCGGTGCATTTTCAGATCCAACTGAGCTTGTTGAGCTCTCGCTACCTCAGTCTCAGCTCTTAGTCGATCCTCCTCTCTTGATTCGTGCAGCGCTCTCTCCATCTCACTTCGCTCCCATTTTTGCTGAGGGAGCAGAGATGCATCAACATCATCACTTGCCTCCTCACGAGGCCTCTTCCCCTTGTCATGTGCCATCATCTCCTCCGTGATGAAATCAAAAATTGGTGGTAGCTCCTCCTCAAACTCATCATCAATCATGGGAAGTACTGGTGGAGGTATCGCAACTGTCTATCGTGAGGCCAAGTCCTGCACCTCAGATCGTAGTGCTCCCAGCTCTGCGTACCATCGAGATAACTCTGGCGCCTATAACTGTGCAAGGCGCTCGTCCATCCTTCTCTAAAAGCGTCCAGTCGCTCATGCACCGAACTGGACAATGTCTCCAACTCCTTTGACACCCATGACTTAACCTGCTCCATCAAAACTTTTACCTGTAGAGCTATGTGTGCCTACTGCTTCTCTGCTTTAGCTAGCCTCCTAGACATATCAACCAAGAACTCATGTGATACCATGACTAGACCGGCTGTGGTGGATCGTGGAGGTGCGACTGATGGTCTAGATGCTACTATTGTAGATGATGACTCAGGAACATTGGCAGGTATGGAGGCATCCGCTGCATTTGTAGCCTCAGACTGGCTACCTCTCTCTCTACCCTTAGTAGGCTCGGATAACTCGGCGAACTATACTGCATCAGTCTGCATTCCACTGCCAAATGCCTCTGCTATTATGGTTGCTCCAGCGGATGCAGATACTTGAGTCCTCGCCCTCGATACTGGGTTTGTATCATCTCGAATCAGCCCGATATCGGTAATCTTCTAGACCACAACTCTCTGATCAACTGATGGTAATTCTGGCACTCGAGACTCCCGACAAAGTCTATCAATCAAGCAAGCGAAGGGAATCATCGTACCATTATTTACAGCCCACTCCCGAATCTCCTTAATGATGAACCATGGGAAATTGATTGCGTACCCCTCCATTATGCTGGCTACCAGTGCTGCTCTGTCAGGTGAGAGTATATTGTCATTGCTTGTTGGTACCAGCCTGGGCCTCATCGTGACCACCAAAATTTAGCTTGGAAGTTCAAAGTGGCCTTCTTTATTTGTGACTCAGTACCATGCAACCATTCAACTAATGGACCCTTTGTGGCAATGATGCAGGAAAGCCAAGTGTACTGCTGTATCCTCTCCATGCTATTCAACTTCTTTGTCTTGACTTTCCACAACTTGGATAACCTATGATCAAACTCTGCCGTGTTCATCGAAGCTCAATAATCTGTCCCATACAACACCCTGGAAATTACCTCCTCAGATATATCAACTGAGGTCTCACGCACCATCACTTGATTTAAGGCAAGCCGCTTCTTCCAATCCTAGCCTCCTAATGCTAACCGCTGTAAGGTGGCCGCATATGCTGCATAGAACTCGCGAATTAGACACGGGCTATAGCTGCCTGAAGGCTTGGTCAACCACCCAAATCTGTATTTTTCAAATACTGCCTATAGCTCTGGAATGTCTTTCAACACGGTGGTGATCAGCCTTGGCTCCTCGTAAATGCTCCGCTTCGGATATCCTTTGTCATTTTGAGCAATATCCCGATTGTATATAGCCCGTATGCCATGGACACACCATCTCCTAAAATTTCTCGGTTGCTCATTTGATGTGCCCAATGTATCAATCAGCTCATTGTCCTAGTCCCCTCGTTGGGCATGCGACTCATCAACTCTCTCTGTATTGTGCCCAAGTGTGGGAGCCTCCAGAACAAGTGCAGCAGCAGCCCTAGCGCTTTCATTAATGCGGAAGGGCAGATCCCTTATTAGTGGAGTGGGAGTATCGACCAGGGCTGTCGGATTTGAACTTTGTTGAGCCCTATCCCTGGTCGTTCTCCACTCCAGATGCTCCTCTGATACCTCATATTCCTCTTCAGAGCCACTCGACTCTTTAGAGGAGGATGGATCATCTCGCAGCCTTCGGTATGATGGTTGACTGTGCTCAGGTACCTGCTTTTTGGTTTGACCCTTCTTTGATGTACCTCGTGGAGCCATTGTACCTGTGGAAACAAGGTTAGTACACAAGAGGAGATGAAACATAAAATACTTTTAACTGGTGCCAGTGGTCCTGACTGGTGGCTAAATGAGTCGTTGCCTCTGGCAACAATTCATGAAGTCACTCGTTACCCCAGGATGGACATTTTTCAAATAGGTCTAGTGTACTTGATGATTTTTCCCAACGAGTCGTTACCAGAGGAAACGGATTGTTACGTCACTAATCAAGTACACTGCCTCAGCAGTTTATTTTTCCCACTCAGCATGAGCTATAAGACGAGTCGTTTGGTGACCCAAAGACTCATGATGTGGCTCTTGCTCAAGAGTCCCTGTTCATCTTCCTCCTTATTCTAGTTTTCAATTCCACAAACACACAACTTCAATTAAACATCTACCCAGTTGACTACATGATCGAAAATCAATGTTTTGCTCTTCCTATGGTTTATCTACATCACAAGGAACGTAAGAACACAATATGAATCGAAATGCATTAAAGCTCACTTATACATGGGTCAACGCAATTTCTTGATGGAATGCAAAAATTATTCAAAGTGTGTGTGTGGGAAGATTACTTACAAGTTTAAGCTATTAGTGGTGGAATGCAATGTGAATTGATTGTGCTTCCGTGAGTGAGTGTGCAGTGATGATTTTTAAATGGTATTTTTCAATGGGTTAGCGTGAATAAGAAGAGGTAAAGAAGAGGGAAATTTGAAGCTTTGATTGTGGGGAGTTTATAAATGGAAACAAGTGGTGATATTTTTAATTTTAAGAAAAAAATTCCCAATTTCAGTCGTGGGTCGGGTTAGGTCAACTTACCTGGGGACCTGTCGACTCACGTAATGATTCATGGTGTTACCCAACAAGTCATTACCTGAGTCGTGGTCCTTGGCTTGCTATAACTTTAGGACGGGTCACTTAACGAGTCGTTTGGTTTCCCAACAATTCGTTGAGTGAACTGTTATTACCCATTTTCTTTAAGTTTCAACATTGTTCTAGTGTACTTGATGGGGGACTAAATGATTCGTTCCTTGGAGAAACGACTCGTGAAGTCACCTCTTGCTCCCCTATTTTCTGCAGTTCTCTTCACAACTGGCTAAATGAGTCATCAAGTCAGACGATGACTTGTTCTGTGATTTTTCTTCCCCAGAACTGAAGTTCCAGTTTTGGTTCCAACTTCAAATTTTCCATCTTATTCACCTGCACCCATCAACAAACATTAACACTAACTTTTAATTACATTTACAACTTGGGTTATCTCCCAAGAAGCACTTGATTTAACGTCGCGGCACGACGTGGGTGTTTTTGCTACTCAGACTTCACCAAAACACCTCCATTGGTTGCCTTCCATGTAGCCCCTGATTTAACGTCACGGCACGATGCAAGTCACTTGACTACTCAGAATTCGTCAAATGACTCTTCCCCATCCTTCAATGCAAAATTTATGCTGAATTACTTGGGGTGTTTCATGGTTCGACTAATGTTGAAGGTAACCTCTTCTTTGTTCAACCTTCCCCGTTTCCACATCAAATAGGGCCCTACCTGTTGCAAGGAATGGTCTCCCCAAAATAATGGGACCTCTGAATCAACTTTGTAGTCCAGATTCACGAAGTTTGCTGGGAATATGAACTTACCTACTTTGATAAGCACATCAAACAAAAGCCCCACCGGCTTTTTAACTATTCGGTCAACCATCAGTAGCCGCATCGAAGTCGATGTGGGGGTTCCCAGGCCTAAATTTTTAAATACTGCTAGCGGCATCAGATTTATGCTAGCTCCCAAGTCACAAAGTGCCCTTGCAAACTCAACCTCCCCAATGCTGCAAGGTATAGTAAACGCACCTGGGTTTTCCTTCTTCTTTGCTAGGACCTGTGTAGTGATGGAACCATAGTGGTGCAGATTATCCGCAGGTTTCAAACTTAGGATTCTCTTTCTGGTGGAAAGGTCCTTCATAAATTTGGCATATCCAGGAATTTGCTCAAGCGCCTCGACCAATGGGATATTCACCGACAGTTGCTTGAACATAGAGATAAACTTCTGATATTTTCCATCTTCAAATTTCTTCTTCAAGTGCTGGGTGTAAGGAGGAAGAGGTCTAGGAATTGTTGTGAGTTTTTGCTACACCTCCTTCTCTTTCCCATGGGCATCTCCTTGCTCTTTTGCACTACTCGGAGCAGTTTGCACATCTGAGTTCCCAACCAAAGTTGGTTTTTCAACATCCACTACATCATCATCATTTATCAACCCAGGCCTTTCTGACTCTTTAACTACAATTGTCCTTAGTGGATCAACTGTGGCCTTCCCGCTCCTAGTAGTGACCGCCATGCAATGACCGTCATTTTTTGAATTTTGAACAGTATTAATGGGAAGTGTGCCTTTCTGCCTTTGATTCACTGCAACAGACATCTGACTCATCTGCTGCTTAATTTGCCTGATTGCCACAGCATATGACTCCACCTTTTGGTTTGGGCTAGAAATATCAGCGCAGAGCTCCTTAAAGTGGTTGTATGTTGCCTCCATCTATTTGAGCACTTTGGAAAGCATATCTTCGACCCTTGAACTGCTTGACTCTGACTCTTGGTTTCGTGGAAGAACATACAGACCACCCCTATCATTTTTGAACTCCTCTCGCTTCTTCCAGTCCCCATTTTCCCGGTATTGGCTCCGATTGAAATTATTATCCTTGTAGAAGTTCCGACCTTGGTTCCCTTGACCTTGATGCCAAGATTCTTGGTTAGACCCTTGGGTGTTGGTTCGGAAACCAATCCTCTAATCATTCAAATAATTGACATCTTCTTCAGACTCAGACTCGCACCCATCATTTCTCGGGGCCTTGCCCTGAGAACCTAGAGCGTTCACCTTTTTTGCTCCCATTTCCATTAAGTGCTTGGCAAGCAACCCCACGGTGGTCTTGAACTCTGTAATGTATTGTTCACGCTCCTCATCTCTTCGCCGTTGTTCGACATACATATCAACCATATAAGAACCAGTCGGAACCTCCGACACTCTAGTGTGCCAAGCTCAGTTGGTTTTTGTGATCCTGTCAAACAACTCAACAGCCTCTGCATTAGTATGACTCATAAAGGATCCTCCTGAGATGGTATACGAAATCTCCTTTGTGTTGGCATTCAGGGACCGATAAAAGATCTCCAATAGTGTATTATCCGGAATCCTGTAGTTTGGCACCTTCTTGAGCTTTTTGTTGAACCCCAGCCAGGTCTCATGGAGTGCTTAAGAATTTAGCTGCCTAAAGTCATATTTTCATCCTTTAGCTACAATGCCTTTGATGGTGGGAATAACCTTTCAAGAAAATCTCTCTTTAGCTCTCCCCGGGTAGTGATGGAGTCGTTCGGCAGCTCAGCCAACCACATTGTCACCTCACTCCCAAGAGAGATTGGAAATAACGTCACTTTGATCGTGTTCTAGATGACCCCTTGCTGCTTGTATGCCTTGAATATACCCACGAAATTTGTCAAGTGAGCGTGGGTGTCATCGGATGCATGACCTGCAAATATTCCCTTCATATTCAGCAGTTGAATCATTGCACTTGTAATATCAAACTTTGCCCCAACATGCAAAGGAGGAGGGACTATCGCTCCAGTGGAACCAACTTCATCTATGTCAGCATCATCTTCCTCATCAAAATATCGATGTCACTGGTGTTCTTGACCTCTAGGTCATCTATCTCGTTCAGCTTTTCTATCTAGACGCTGCTCTTCAGCAACTTTGGCTAACTCACGATCTCTATCCCGAGCTTGCTCTTCGGCCAACATCCTTGCTGTGGCTTGATCCACAGTTTCTTGCTCATGTATTTTGGCCATTCTCCTCAGGTTTCTTAACGTTAGCTCACGTTCGTGATCAATTGGTATCAAGGGATTTCCTTGACTTCTAGTGTCGAGCATGCACAAACCTAAGATTTGTTAAGAAACCAAAACAACAAAAGAAAAATAAAACAAATAAATAAGAACCAATCGTAAAGTTAACACAATTAACAAAAGCCTTAGCCGTATTCCCTCGGCAATGGGGCCAAAATTTGATGTCACCCAAATTACACCTCGCAATTGAGATATAAGCGGTCGATTGTCAATAGAACCCAACAAAAGTTGAGGTCAATCCCACAGGGAATTTGGTAAGAACATAGGTTAATGCGAATAAGTATTACTATTGATTTACTTATTTCCAAAGGGGGAAAAATATAGAATAATGACAAAAGTAAAACTAATGAATGCTTGAATCAACTTTGGTTTGTATTCAATTTACAACCAGACTAGAATTATATTCCCAAGATTTCATAACCACAAGGCTTATACACTAGTGATCTATTCTTGTGTTTAACATGCAATTGGTAAGTTAGGTTCACGTAAATGGTTGGTCCCCTATCTAGATGATTTTCATCATGCAACTTGGTCTGTATACGGGTGTTCTTTAGTTGACGCTTACCCTTAATATCGGATTAGCTATCCCTGGACAAGTTCAAGCTATTAGATGAGGGTTGATAGCCTCAAATCTCCGTTGTTAATCCCTTTTTCCATTCTTTACCCCCTTGATCCGGCAAGTAAGAATAAGGCAAATCCTAACGTTTGCAACCGTCAAGAATCAATCAAAACAAAGGGAAAAACAATACATGCATAAAACCCCATTCAAGAATCACTAAGTATTTTTACCTATGTGTGTTAATTCATCTTGGTTCCCATAAACCTAGTTTATGGTTTAAGCTACTCATGTTTGCGTTATTGCAATCATAAAATATAGAAGAAATCATAATTGCAACGTATTGTAGAATAAAAACCAAGTAGATTGAAGAAAATTCCAATGTTGCTCCTATGTCTTGAATCAAGAACAAGTGTATGAAAATCCTCACAATATCGCTCAAGATTCTCTCTCAAACTCGTCTCTGAAAATTGTCTGAAAATCCCCCCTAAAAATAAACCTAAAATTAGGTATTTATAATACAAAGAAATCCTTTTCCTAAATAAATTCGAAAACTAGGTTGGCAGTGGCAACAGGTTATGTGACAGATCGTTAGGCCTTTTGACAAGTCGTTCCTTACTTTAAAAAAGTCATCCTCAACAGCATACCCAGGCTTGGCAACGGGTCACCTAATGACTCTTCGTGCCTTAGAACGAGTTGTTAGGTCCCTCGTGGTCTACTTCCTCAGAAAATCCAGTGCACTTCACGGATGATTTAAGTGGCTTGCCAAAGAGTTGTTCCTCCAGGTTACTACTCGTGATGTCGGTCATCAACTCTACTGGAAACTTGGGTGAACTTTTCTCTTAAAAGACTAACGGTTGATCTCACGACTCGTTACCAGGTGTAACGAGTTGTTCCTCCAACACATCAAGTGCACTGCCTTGTATCTTCCAAACTTCATCTTTTTGCCAATGCTTCCAGTGACGGGTCATGCCTCCTGCCAATGACTCGTTAAGTGCGTGGCAGTCACCTTTCAATTAGTTTTATCATTAATTTGACCAAAATAACTTCCAGGCCTATTTTCCTGCACATTAAGCACAAAATACCTTATACCTATATAAATATATCTGAAATATGCATAATTTCTTAGTTTTAAGCGTCGAAAATGCCATAAAATCACGGAACATCAACGGGAGGAGGAACGAGGTGTGACAAAAAAGACCCGTTGCAAGCAGTCGTGGTGAGATCACAGATCGGGCTACTGAGAAGGAACGAGCCATGTAACGACTTATTGGTGCTAACGACGAGCCGTCATAAGCGGTCGTGGGTAGGACCTCGTGTTTCCCTGGTGGTGGCAACAGATGGTGAAAACGGGCCGTTGGAACTTGTTAACGGTCAGTTGTTTTGATCGTAGTAGGTGGGTGAAGGAAGGACCAGGGGTGGCAATAGAAGGATACAATGAGTCGTTGGTCAAAGAACCGACTTGTCATATCAGTCGTGGTTGGGCCACCAGTCAAGGAAGCAGTATAATCGATGGGAGGATACAACGATTCGTTGTAGGTGACAATGACCCGTCCTGTCGATCGTTGTCTAAGAAGCTAAAAGTTTGAAGAGGCCCAGTGCATTGAACGGATGGAAGTGACGAGTCGTTGTATGATACAACAACTCATCACGTGGGTCGTGGGTTCCAGTTCCAGAAAATTTTTGAGTTTTCTCAGGGGAAGTTTGTAAGATCCCATGCATCCATATTTAAAGTGACGTCATTTTGGGAACTATTTGGGACATTTTTAAGGGTTTTCCTAAGCCTAATCTCTCATTCGCTAAAAATACTCTCTCAAACCTTTCTTACTCCCCTCCCCCCTAAGTTCAAGGATTTTCTTCAAGAGCTTCAAGGTGAGATTCGAGTGGATTATTCTCCTACTAGGTATGCGTGTCTTTAAAAAGGAAACTCTTCCATCCTTGTGTCTCAAAAAAAATATTTTCATTAAATGTCCGATATCAATGAATCTAAAAAAGCATGATCTAGGGTTTGTAAAAAAGAGGGTAAATTCTTTTTTATTCCTCTTAAATGTTAATATCTACTGCGATTGTTAATTTAATTGGGTTATTAATTGATGGGTTATCTCGAATTATGATATATAGGTTTAGAATGTATGAGTGTAGTATGTTCTTCCTAAATTGGGTTGAGTATTGAATGGGATTTGTTCATTTCTCCCTTGATTATCGTAGTAATTCATGAACATGATGGAATTGTGGGAATATTATTTAATTAACCCTAATTATTTGATAATGAAATTGACGAATATGCTGGGTTGAGTTGGAGTTGTGGGCTTGAGCAATTAAAGTAAATTATGTGTTGTCGCAATGTTTTGATTGAATTGATTGGGTATGATTGGGTTGTACTTATATCAATAGATTATGAAGCTTGGGCGGATTCTAAATTGTATTCCATACTAAAATTGTTTTTCTTCTAAATCTTTGAATCTAAAACGCCCATGGATGAAAAGTTCGTAAAACAAGTGCTTCATAATATATGTGAAATGATGATGAGGTTGATGATGAAAAGCACGTTCCTAAAACTACCCATGATTATGTTGTTTCTTTAAAAATGAATTGATTAAATCCAAGTGTGACAAAGCTTTGGGTAATGCCCACATGTTGATTTTAAATGATGATCTTTTCGAAATAAGCTTACCATATTGTTTGGAGTGAAGTCTCCCAAATTTTATAAAATATTAGCTTATGGTATGTTTTGAAATAAATGAAACCATGTATCTTTGATAAAGTATGAGTGGAATCTATTAATCAGGCATGACCTTATGCGACATGTTGATATGAATGATATTGCAACTATTGGGCTTGTTGTTATTAGAAAGTAGCCCCAATCTTGTCGAAAGGAATGTTGTATGATGAAAATCAGTTAAGGTTCTTGTCTCTAATTAGCTGGTGCAAATTTAGATTAGCGTTAGTCAATCGGGATTATCATTAGTAAGAATGTTTCCCTAGTCAGTCGAGATTCTCGTTAGCAAAAATGTTTCCATAGTCAGTCGAGATTCTCGTTAGCAAGAATCTTTCGCTAGTCAGTCGAGATTCTCTTTAGCAAGAATGTTTCCCTATACTCAGTTCCCTAGCTACTAGCCATGCATGCTTTTCCTTAGTTGGTTGGGACTAACATCCCTAGCCCATCAGTGACTCTCCATATTAGAGCATCTCTCTCCCTTTGAAAGTCATGGACTCTCCCTTGGACAATCAGGGACCCTTTTGATATTAGTCACGACATCGTACCTCTATATTATTTCCGTTTGTTACATGTTTCGCATCAATTGATCTTATGTTAATGAATTTCTCTACAAGTGATTATGTTAGTATGTATATGTGGATCTTATATAAGATTGTTGTATCTCTTTTCAGTTATATTACTATTAATGTGTGGTTAAATTACTTCTTCTTTGTATATTTATATTTTTAGTTCAATTACACTTCCTTCATACTCAGTACATTCCAAGTACTGACCACACACCTCTTATGCTATATCGTTTCATGATATAGATTCAGGTCTCCAGGTTCAGCCGCGTGGCTAGATACGCTTCTCTTTCTCCCAGCAGCTAGTGGTGAGTCCTCATCTTCCGAGGACGTGACTTATGTTTTATTTTTATTATGTTTCAGTTTTCAAAATTTTGGAGTTAGCTGGGGGCTTGTCCCAGCAACTCCTTAGTTAGTAGAAGGCTTTCAGACTTGTTAGACAGATTATGCGTTGTATCTCAATGTTGTTGGAATTTCTATGGGGGGTTATATTAGATGCTTGTTATTAGCTTCCGCTTATTCGCGTTGCTAGTTGTCTCTTATGTTAAGTGTATGCTATGATTATGCCATGGGTCGACTTGGAGCCTTTCGGGGTTCCTTGTCCCATGTTACGGCTAGGGTGTAAACTCGGGTCATGACAAACCTTGCATCAGAGTAAAGGTTTAGAGTGTCCTAGGGTGTCTGAAAGCCGCATTACCTAGAGTATTCCTCATGGGTATGAAGCGCGCCACACTTACGATGAATAGGCTAGGAAACATTTTAGGAATGTTCCCTTTTCTTCATGATTCTTATCGTGCATAGAGTATGAAGCTCTAAACAGTTCTTTTCCCTGACTCGTGCTTTACGCACTCACAGATAATGCCTCCCCGATGAGCGAATAGAAGAGGACGTGGTAACGGCGCCAGCAGGTACCACCAGCCTAGGCGAACCCAATGGATGATCATGTTACTCATCCTGAGTTTCAAGCAGCCTTCCATATGTTGGCGCAGGCCCTGACCACTCAAATTATCTAGCAGGTGGTGGCCCGTGCTCCTTAGAATGGAAATGAAGCTGCGGCAAGGCTAAGAGATTTTCTTCGGATGAACCCACTCGAATTCTTAGGGTCAAAGGTGGATGAGGAACCGTATGAATTTTTGGAAAAGATCTAGAAGATTACTCACATCATGGGAGTGACAGGGAATGAGAGAGAAGACTTAGCCTCCTACCAGTTAATGGAGTTGTTTATATCAGGTATTGTCAATGGAGGGATAGTCGGGGAATTAGAGCGGGTCCCATAGGATGGGATGAATTTATGAAAGCATTTTTGAACAAGTTTTTCCCTCAGGAGTTGAGGGAGGCAAAGGTGGCAGAGTTCATTAAGTTGAAGCAGAATGACACGACTATCCAGGAGTATGCATTGGAGTTCACTCAGTTATCTATGTATTCTTCGGAAATGGTAGCCGAACAACGGGCCTGAGTGAGCAAGTTCGTGAACGGAGTGTTAGACTCCTTGGTCAAGGAATGCAGGACTGCCATATTGTACTGGGACATAGACTTCCCATGCTTAATGATATTTGCTCAGCAGATGGAAGCATAATAGGTGAAAGAGAAAGTGAGAGGGGCAAAAAGGGCTAGGACTGGAGATCTAGAGTTCTCCCAATAGAGGTTGAGTGGTGGATATCACTCACGTTACCAGCAGAAATCATCAGCCCTAGCACCTTCGACAGCCAGTGCTCTGTATTAGCCTAGGGTGAGGGAGATTACGTACCCATTGTGTAAGAGCTGTGGAAAGCACCACTTGGGAGTATGCATGGCCGGCTCTGATGTTTTCTTTTGGTGCGGCAAGGCGGGCCATATGCATTGAGATTGCGCAGCAGCTAAGTGAGGTGAGAACAAATTCTCCGCTACCTCTTCAGCAGCTCCGATAGCCCGCCCGTTTCAGAAGGGTGCATCCTCTAATCCGGGTGGTGGGCATCATCAAAACTGCTCCTATGTCGAAGCATCCCATCAAGATAAAGGCAAGGTGCCGGTAGTGGCCACAGGTATGTTGTGAATCTTGTGTTACCCTTTGGATATTGTCAACCTTAGTATTGAATAAGAAGCTTTGTTGTGACTGCGGAGAGAGATCGTTGATGTGTAATGTGAGTAGCTGTTAGTGTAAGGCTCATGGTGAAGTGTGGAAGTGGAAGAGAAGTTAAGAATTAGTAAATTAGCCTGACCCAAAGAATGATTTGGGAGCCTTAGAATGATAATTTTAATCTAAGGGGGAGATAGTGAATGTGTGAGATGAGTTAGATCTTGAGAGTGCCCATAAAGAAGTTTCAGCCTTAGCTGTTGCAGTATGTCAATCTCTTTTGAGGTTCAAATAATTTCCTTTGTAAATTCAGTTGGAGAGAAGGTGTGTCCATTCCTATGTGCAGATCCCCTGAGGTTTAGAAGTAACCGTTTCAGACAGTGATGGCAGTCTTGCCCTATGATTCCTTTATGCTTATTTTCGTGTTATGAATTAGTTATGTGTGTTAATTCATGTTTTCCGATGTAGTCAGCTCGAACTCAGTCTTTAGAAGTTGTTTGTTTACTCAGTAGAGTCGGATTATCTCTTGTATGTGCTCAGTTTTAGTTGTCGGGAATAACTCGTGCTCATGAGTTCCTTATCCTCAGCTAGATTAGATATCATGAATCCTGTATTAGTATCAAGAAGCGATTTGAGAATGAAGGATTAGTCTGTATTAGTTCTTTGCCAGATAAAAAGGGGAAAGAATTCTTTTCGGTGTTTTGTCTAGTTCTATGTTGGTTTCATATTCTTCGGCTCCCCTTGAGCTAGGGTATGCGTGTTAGATACAGATATTCAGATTTGGTGTACAGGGTTGGTCCGAAGTCAGATACTCCGTTGGTGTTTATCTATGATTGATTGATATTCGTACATCAGTTTCGTCCCTATCTTTTCAGTATGTTTAGCCTTCGAGGATGAATGTTCCCAAGGGGGAGATATTGCAATACCTCGGAAGTGCCTAAGAGTAGACCCGGGGGTTAAGAAATTAAATTTGCTCAAAGTTGAGAAAAAGTTGTAGGTAGGGAGGAGGAATGAGTCGTTGTGACAAACAACACCCATTGGAAGCAGTCATGGTGAGATCACAGACTCGGCTACAGTGAAGGAACGAGCCATGTAACAACTCGTTGGTGCTAACAACGAGCCATCATAAACGGTCGTGGGTTGGACCTCGGGTTTGCCTGGTGGTGGCAACGGATGGTGACAATGGGCGGTTGGAACTTGTAATGGTCCGTTGTTTTGATCGTGCTAGGAGGGTGAAGGAAGGACCAATGGTGGCAATGGAAAGATACAACGAGTCATTGGTCCAAGAAATGACTCGTTCTATCAGTCGTGGTTGGTCCACTAGTTAAGGAGGCAGTATAATCGACTGGAGGATATAATGATTCGTTGTAGGTGTCAACAACCCGTTCTGTCGGTCGTTGTTTGAGAAGATGAAAGTTTGAAAAGGCCCAGTGCATTCAATAGATGGAAGTGACGAGTCGTTGTATCCTGTAGGTCGTGGATTCCAGTTCAGGAAAACTTTTGGGTTTTCTCATGGGCAGTTTGGTAAAATCCCATGCATCCATCTTTAAAGTGACGTCGTTTTGGGTACTATTTGGGACGTTTTTAAGGGGTTTTCCTAAGCCTAATCCCTCATTCGCTAAAAATACTCTCTCAAACCTTTCTTCCTCCACTCCCCCCTAAGTTCAAGGATTTTCTTCAAGAGCTTCAGGGTGCGATTCGAGTGGATTATTCTCCTACCAGGTATGCGAGTCTTTCAACAAGGATACTCTTCCATCCTTGTGTCCAAAAAAAATATTTTCATTAAATGTCCAATTTCAATGAATCTAGAAAAGCATGATCTAGGATTTGTAAAAAAAAAGGTTATATTCTTCTTTATTCCTCTTAAATGCTAATATCTACTGCGAATTTAATTTGGTAATTAATTGATGGGTTATCTTGAATTACGATATATAGGTTGAGAATGTATGAGTGTAGTATGTTCTTCATAAATTGGGTTGAGTATTGAATAGGATTTGTTCATTTCTCCCTTGATTATCGTAGTAATTCATGAACATGATGGAATTGTGGGAATATTGTATTTAACCCTAATGAATTGATTATGACATTGACGAATATGCTAGGTTGAGTTGGAGTTTTGGGCTTGAGCAATTGATGTAAATTATGTGTTGTCGCCATGTTTTGATTGAATTTATTGGGTATGATTGGGTTGTACTTATATCGATAGATTATGAAGCTTGGATGGATTCTAAATTCTTTTCCTTACTAAAATTGTTTTTCTTCTAAATCTTTGAATCTAAAACTCCCATGGATGAAAAATTCGTAAAAGAAGTGCCTCATGATAAATGTGAAATGATGATGAGGTTAATGATGAAAATCACGTTCCTGAAACTACCCATGACAATGTTGTTGCTTTCAAAATAAATTGATTAGATCCAAGTGTGACAAAGATTTGGGTAATGCTCACATATTGATTTTAAATTATGATCTTTCCGAAATAAACTTACCATATTGTTTGGAGTGAAGTCTCCCAAATTTTATAAAGTGTTAGCTTATGGTATGTTTTGAAATAAATGAAACCATGCATCTTTGATAAAGTATGAGTGGAATCTATTAATCATGCATTATCTTATGCTACATGCTGATGTTAATGATATTGCAATTGTTGGGCTTCTTGTTATTAGAAAGTAGCCCCAATCTTGTCGAAAGGAATGTTGTATAATGAAAATCAGTAAAGGTTCTTGTCTCTGATTAGCTGTTGCAAATTTAGATTAGCGTTAGTCAGTCGGGATTCTCATTAGTAAGAATGTTTCCCTAGTCAGTCGGGATTCTCATTAGCAAGAATGTTTCCTAGTGAGTCGGGATTCTCGTCAGCAAGAATGTTTCCCTAGTCAATCAGGATTCTTGTTAGCAAGATGTTTCCCTAGACTCACATCCCTATCTACTAGTCATGCATGATTTTCCTTAGTTGATCGAGACTAACATCCGTATCCCATCAGTGACTCTCTATATATCAGAGAATCTCTCTCCCTTTGATAGTCAGGGACTCTCCCTTGGATAGTTAGGGACCCTCTTGGTATCAGCTATGGCATCGTACCTCTATATTATTTCCATTTGTTACATGTTGCGCATCAGTTGATCTTATGTTAATGAATGTCTCTATAAATGATTATGTTAATATGTATATGTGGATCTCATATAAGATTGTTGTATCTCCTTTCAGTTATATTACTATTAATGTGTGGTTAAATTACTTCTTCTTTGTATATTTGTATGTTTAGTTCAATTAAGTAGAGTACTCATATTAATAAACTAAATGACATCAAAAGATTCACATAAATCGTGCATGTTGTCACAAATACATAGCTAATGCATCAAAATATTCTAAACAGGGTCAATTTTTTAAAAAACCAAAACTAATGCATTTTTATTAGCTGAGTACTCCTAAGTTACTTTCTAATTAAACAAAAATCACAAACTAAAAGTAAAAATCCTACACATGTCGGTTCTACTAGATAGCATGCCTGAGGGAAAAGAAACACGACAAGAAAAACCCTAAGAAGAATCAATAATTCCAAAAATCACAAGCACACCCCCTCCCCTTTTTGAAAAGTAAGCTTCTTCTCGAAGCATAACTATAAGAACATAGGGAAGAGAATATACTTGTGGAGCACTAGGCCCTCCTATCATATTGCAGAGGTGGAACATAGGGAAGAGAATATACCTGTGGAGCACTAGGCCCTCCTATCATATTGCGGAGGTGGTACCTCCGCTGTAATAGTGGCTCTAGCGGTGGCCAATGCTCTCAATGGTGTGTTAATAGGGGAAGTGGTCCCCTCCCTCAATAATCTTGGCTGCTTGGATGGCCTCTATAACTATCGAGGCTGAATGTGGCTCATTCAAAGGGTCACGACAACTGGAAAGCTCTGGCTGAGCTATGGTGTAGCTACCTGCTCCTCTAGCTCTCTCCTGTATCTCAGACATATGTATGTCATGAGTCTGCATGCTCTCTGCTCTAGCCCACTTGCACTCTTTCCTCTCCTTCCACTTCAGACTAGAGAGCTTGAGTGGATGTGGCAGTGGTTGCTTTAACTTGGGCCTTTTCTTTTGCCCTAGTGGTTCTGGTTCCATCAATGTCGGAGGTGTGGACTTAATACTTTTCGATTCAAGCACTAGGTGAGTTCCCTGTCTTTTCAGACTCCAACTCAGTTGTTTCATCAGTTAATGTCCTTCGGGCTGTTGATTTGTCTGCTCTACATTTGTATTTTATTGTACCTAAGGTACAATCCGTAGGATGAATCGTAGGTTGGAGCTTAGAGTCATTTTTTCTCTGATCCTCACCTCGACTGCTGCTACAGCTCGTAGGATCCCATTACGAGTCGTACAGAGAGCCATAGCAGCTGATGTTTCAGCCTCCTATTTTTAGTTTCCTTGAACATTGAGCGCACATTAGTTCAATAACTTGGGTTGCCTCCCAAGAAGCGTTTGATTTAACATTGCGGCATGACGTAGGTAGCCTGGTTACTCAGACTTCACCAAACTACCACTTGGGTTGCCTCCCAAGAAGCGCTCGATTTAACATCACAGCACAACGCAAATATCTTGACTACTCAGAATTCATCAAGTGGTTTTATACTCATCCTATAGTGTTGAGGTTACACTAAATTCCTTGGGTTGCTTCATTGTCTTGCAGATGTTGAAAGTGACCTCTTCTTGGTTTAATCTAAACTTCAATAGACCAGCTTCCACATCTACTAGAGCCCTTCGAGTTGCAATGAATGGTCATCTAAAATGATAGGGACCTCGTAATCTACCTCACAATCCAAAATCACGAAGTCTGCTGGGAATGTAAATTTGTCTACTTTGACAAGCACATCGACTAGGATGCCCACTGGATTTTTAATTGTTCTATCAGCCATCAGTATCTGCATGTTGGTCGGTGTGAAGGCTCCTAATCCCAATTTCTTGAATACTGCCAAGGGCATCAAATTAATGCTAGCTCCCAGATCACAGAGTACCCTTGCGAACTCAACATTGCCAATCGTACATGGTATAGTGAAGGCACCTGGGTCTTTCTTTTTCTGAGCTAGGACCCTTGTAGCTATGGCACTACAGTTATGTATGTTGTCAATAAGCTCATAGCTCACAGATCTCTTCTTAGTCACTAGGTCCTTCATAAACTTTGCATATCCTGACATCTGCTCTAATGCTTCGACCAATGGTATGTTCACAGATAGTTGCTTAAGCATTGAAAGGAATTTCTGGAACTTACCATTCTCTGCCTTTTTCTTCATCCTTTGAGGGAATTGTGGCGGTGGTCGTGGGATAGCTTTATGCACTTGGGTTGCCCCTTGATCAATGTCAGGTTCCTTCTCACCTCTCGGGGCCTCTTGCAACTCACCATTCTCTATCTCTACACTCGTATCATCTTCCTCAATTTTTCTCTCTTTCATCCGCTCAACTTCAACTGGAAACGTGTGGTCAACTGTGATTTTACCACTCCTAGTGATCACTGCCATGCAATATGAATCGTTCTTTGGATTTTGGATAGTGTTGCTAGGTAGTGTACCCTTTTGTCTAGGGTTCATTGATGTTGACAGTTGCCCAAGTTGATGTTCGATCTGCTTGATGGCGGTAACATGAGATTCCACTTTTTGACCCATACTTGATAAGTCACTTTGGATCTCCTTCAGCTGATCATTAGTGGATCTCACCTTCTTCAACATCTCAGCCATCATGCTCTCCAACTTTGATTGCCAAGCCTCCCATTCTCATGTGTTGGGAGGCAATAGACTCTAGCCCGATCATTGCAGTATCCATCATTTCGTCTCCAATCTCCTTCGCGCTCACGACCTCGGCTCCTATCTCTGAACCCGTTTCTATTGTAGTTGTCTCTATACTAGATCCGACCTTGATTTCCAGAACCTTGGCACCAATTGTCTCTTCCAGACGATTGGGCGTTGGTTCGGAAACCCTCCACTTGGCTATCCTAGAATTTTGCCTCTTCCTCAAAATCAAAGAGATCAACTCCTTGCTCCCTTCCTTGAGTTCCCACTTCATTTACCTTTTTGGCTCCAGCTCCCATAATATGCTTTTTCAGCAAGTCCAATGATGTGCGAACATGAGCCCACTCCTAGTCACATTCATCTTCTTTTCTTCATTAGTCTGCGGTCAAACCAACAACATATGTGCCTGCCACTGCATCAGCCTCCCTCGTATGCCAGGCCCTGTTTGACTTAATCACCATGTCAAGAATAGTGGCAGCTTGCTCCCAGGTGTGACTCATCAATGCTCCTCTAGCCGCCGTGTCTGCTACAGCTTTGGTGCTATTATTCAGAGACCTATGAAAAATTTTCAAAAAACTGTCATCTGGGTTTTGTGGTTAGGGCACTTTGTCAACTTCTTTTTTAATCTCAACCAAGTTTCATGAAGTGCCTCAGTCTTAATTTGTCGAAAATTATAGATCTCATCTTTTAGCTACAACAACCTGGATGGGGGAAAGAATCTCTCCAAAAAGCCATGTTTGAGATCCCTCCAGTTGGTTATAGTGTCGTTGGGCAACTCCGATAACCATAAAGTGGCTTCCCCTAATAGAAACAAGGAGAGTCTGAGTCGTATGGCATCCGGGCTTTCTCCTAGCAACCTGTATGCCTTGCATATTCCTACGAAGTTCATTAAGTGCAGGTTGGCATCATCAGTTGCGTGACCACTAAACACCCCTTTCATGTTTAACAATTGAATCATGGTGCTCATAATGTCGAATTTGGCCCCAGTAGGGCAATGGTGGTGGCATAATTGCTCCTGCCGACCCAATTTCATCAATATCTAGGTCCTCATCATCAAAGAACTGAGGGGCAAATCTATGAGCTCTGTTGCCCCTCCCATGTCAACTAGCATTTACTACCTCTTCTCTGTCATCTTCCGCATGCTTTAGTGCAGCTTGCAAAGCTAGCTTGGCTTGCCTAGCTTCTTCAGCTATCTGGGCTTCTCTTTGCTCGTGGTTCTCCATTCTGTGTAGTTCTCTTTCGATTTTTGGATTTAGTGGAACAAGGGGATCTCCTCTACTCTGAGTGCTTTGCATTCATCGGAGAACAGTCTGTGGGTATCAAAAAAACAAAAATAAACGTAATTAAGGAAATAACTATCAAAAAGACAAATCCAAGCAAATAATCTAGTCTTAGTCGTATTCCCCGACAATGGCGCCACTTTTTTTTAACACGCAAACGACACCTCTTACTGAAGTATGAAGCGGACGTTTTCAATAAAGAACCTAACTAGAGGTTGGGGTCAATCCCACAGGGAATATGGAAGAGCTGGATTACAGCTACTTAGTGAACTTGTGAGGTAGTTACTTCAAAACTGGGGATTCTAAATAAAATCAATAATAAAAACAATTATCAAAAATCCGATTTAAATCAATATTAAAGGATAACTAGGGTTTGTGTTCCCCATGGGTTCATAACTTCTTTTGGTATACACTTATGATCATCACCAATACTTACTTATAGAACTGATAATTTAGGTTCATTCAAACGACTGACCAGTCCCTATTGAATGAATATACTCAATTAATCGACCAAGTCTCATGAGCGGTTTCAAACTATCCGTTATCACTAAGTTTCAGATTTAACTATCCTGCGACCATAGCTCATGTTAATACAATAATCATCAAGATCACGGCTCCGTTGTAATTCTCTTTTCCTAATCTCTACCTCTTAGACCTAAGAAAGGATTCAGGCATGTCCTAACATCGCGCACCGTTAATAAACGTTTAAGCACGAAGAGAATACAATATAAGTGTTTATATTGGTTTCAGAATCACTTTGTCCAACCCTAGCTTGTTAATCCACCATGGTTCCCACAATCCTAGCTATGGAGGTTTTAGCCTCTCATAGTTGCAAGGATGAAAATTGCAGTCATGATTAAAAACATAAATCAATACTTACAAGTATAAATGAGAAAAACACTTCCTTTAATTAATCAGTGAAATCTTGAAGAACAAATAGTAAGAACAAGAATAATTCAAGAAAAGGTTGATCACAAGTCAAATCAACTCAATTTTCTCTTTCTCTCAATTGTCTAATGTTGTCTCCAATAATGTCTCTAATAAATAGCTATTGAAATAATAACACATAAAACGTATTTATACAGACAAGAGAATCCTTTTCCTAGGCTAACAGGGTGAATATAACACCCCAAAAAAGTTTTGGTGATTATTTGATGATTTTATGCTAGGTTAAGGAAAGTACGGTTTGTATATTGGTCGTAGATGACAAGGGAAATGTGTACGATCAAAAAACCAAAGAGTATGTTAAGTTCATAAGTAAGGGTCAACTTTAAATGGTCATATGTCCTAATATTTAATGAATTAGAAGCTGCGCGACCTATCAAATTAAAGGTCCTTGAGTCTAGTTTTCAGAAAATCAATCCTCTTGTCAATCGGAGTTCAGAATAAGAAGTTATGGGAATTTTACCGAAGCATCGCGACGGTGATGCGGGCATGACGCCCTAGCACCTCCACCGCCCTATTTACTTAAAATCTGATTTTTCACTTGTAGAAAATATTTTCAGCTAAATCTAAAATGAACAGATTGCTAAAGATTCCATTTCTCTCTCAATTCCAGCAGCTAGGACAAAGAAAATCAAGGAGGAACATCAAGCAAAGTTCAAGAAAATCACAAGATAAGTTGAGATTACCTTGCCAAGTATGTTAGGGGCTGTTTTGGAGCTCGTTTTGGCAAGGCTTTGAAGACGTTTTTCTTCGTTTCAAAATCTATTTGGAATGCCTATATATCAAAATTTGAGTAGGTATTGAAATCAGGAGAAAAGGTAAGGATTTATCCCCTTTTAAACCTCTCAAATTGCAAAGCGGAAATCTGGAAATTGGCAGCTAAGTGAGCTGTTGATGGACTGTTTGTGAGCTGAGTTTTGCTCATTTTCCTTAGGAATTTTGGCTGTTTATTTTGCTGTAATTATACTTCATATTGATGGATAGGATTACATAAAAACTAAGGTAAAATTTCCCTCTTGTTTCTCCCTCAAATGTTAGTGAAAACTAGATGAGAAAATGTCTAAATGTTGTTGATGTTGCCGTGTGTTGTTGCTATTGTGACTACCTCTGGTTAGTTATTTTGGCTGAGTTTTTTTTATATAGATTTATCTTGTCATTGTCCTTTAAAATCACTGAATTAAGGAGGTTGAAGGCTGATAATTGAGATAGGAAATCGGCTAGAGAAAAAATCATCGGAGAAAGGTATGTAAGGCACCCCGTCTATCGTTCTTTTAAGCACGATTTGTGTGTTGTGAATCGAATGAGCCAGAAACCTATTTAAAAGTCTAGAGGCAGTATGTTATGCTTCATTTAAGCTTTAAATTTCCATGTTTAATTGAGTATAAATGTTAAGATTATGCCTAGCCGAAGTGAGACATCTAAAGTGTGATATTGTGTTGATTGTTGTCCTAGTTGTACATTGAGTTGGAGACCCCTCAGCGTGGGCATTTTTAGCTGGTCCTTACTGTATGTCATGTTTATATATATGTGATGCTAAGTGTGTTTAAAGTTCTGGTTGGTACCAAAAATTGGTGAAATAGCCATGATGAGGACGTGTAAACGATTTTAAGCCACGTAAAGACGTCGCAAGCTATTAAGGATAAATGAGCTTACCGAATTAGGATTACCGGGTTATGGTTGTCCGTTATCTTATGTCTATGTTATGAAATATGTCAGGACAAGGGGAGATTTCATAATCCCTTTCGCTTAATCTGATCGACAAGCTAGCGAGTGTCTGAGCTCTAATGTCCCTTGAACACATTCTATAAATTTTGTTGAAACTCTTAGGTCCTCCGTAGCTCCTTATGATTTATAAAATTTTTTAATACATGCATTTAAGTTCTATTTTCTAGCTTTACTTATTATATGTACTTAGTTCTAGTTATGCATTACGAAGGAGGCCTATGCAGGCCACATGTCTAGTATTCGTTATTTCTGTGTTGTACGTACTGAGCTGGTCCAGTATAAGACATATCGTATCCATTTATGATTTCTTATAAGATTTATTTATTTTACCCGGGTGTGGTACACTAGATGGAGGTCTTGTTATTTTACCCCAGTGTGGTACACCGACTGGATAGATTTTACCTCGGTATGGTACACCGGCTGGAGGCTTTTTATTTTTACCCCAATGTGGTATACTGGATGGAAGAATTGTATATAGATTTTATGGTCGGCTGTCTACTAGCATTTCAGTTATAGTCTTTCTTGTACATTAGATGGTTGCATTTACACTTCAATAATAAGTTATTGTAAGGTTTCTGTTTTTAGAATTTTGGGTTGTTACTACTCCTTATTTCTGGCCTAGTTATCATTTTTATCTTACATGTTTATAGTTTTCAGCGTTACATACCATACATTTTATTCGTACCAACGTCCCTTCATCTTGGGACCCTTCCTGCAATCGTGCTGCAGGTACAGGCCGAGGCTCAGATCATCAGACGTAGTAGGAGCCAGATTTCAGCAGAATAGTGGTATGCTCCTATCTTCCAGGAGCCATGTCCTAGTTTGGACTATTTTCAGTTTTGTGTACAGCATGGGTAGGCCAGGGCCCTGTCCCGTGCATTTCAGTTTGTTTACTCTGTAGAGGATGATGTGGACTAGTTTTTATAGTAGTGTGGGTTGTGTAGTCGTATTGGTTTTTCTTTGCATTACTTAGATTTATTGTAGCCTTGTCAGCTTTCGAGGTTGCATATTTATAATTGTCAAGGAATTATTGGCCCAGTATTTATCTTGGTTGGTCATGACAGGTGGCTTGGTCAGCCTTAGTGTTACATTTATAGATGCTATATAGCTGGCTTTTCGATCGATCATGAATCGAGTGCCAGTTGCGCCCTACACCAATTTTGGGGTGTGACAAACTTGGTATAAAGAGCGAAGTCGTGTCCTAGGGAGTCCACAAAGTCGTGTCTACTAGAGTCTTTCTTATGGGTATGTTGTTCACCATACTTATAATCAGGATGCTACAGGACATTTAGGAATTGTTTCACTTCTTTTAATAATAGTTTGTGCTATAGGTTATGCTCATAAGTACTATGATATCTAAATCGTGTTATTGTTTCAAAGTATACCTGTGACAAGGAAGATGACTACAAGACTGATTGGCACAGTCGTTGGGGAGGGTACTAATCTCCCTCTAGTGGATCAGAGAGACAGGTTAGAGGCTCAGAGTGAATCTCCTACCCCAAGTATTACAGTTCCTCCCGCACCGGCCAGAGCAATGGCAGATAGACCTCCAGCTCCTCCCGCACTAGCAGTACTTGAGCATAGTAGAGTGGCAGACCCTCTCCGCCTGTGGTACCTCCAATTGTTTCAGAAGGACAGGCTCTTAAGGGAGTTGTTCAGCTGATGGCTCGTATAGCTGCAGGTCAAGAGAGACGATTGGAGGCGATGGAGAGACATAGAGGCCAGACAACTGAGAGTTCCAAGGCCTGCAAGTTCTTGAGTTTGAGCCCTCCTATATTCACCGGATCAGACCCGAGCGAGGATCCTCAGGATTTTATCGATCATACTTATAGGGTGTTAAAGGTGATGCGAGCTACAATGACTGAGGAAGTACAGTTGGCAGCCTTCAGACTACGTGATATGGCCATATTGTGGTATGAGGATTGGGCTCGATCCAGAGGAGCCGATGCACCACCAGCTGAGTGGAAGTGTTCTCGGAGGCCTTTATGCACCACTATCTACCCCGGGAGCTTCGACAGGCTTGAGTTGAGAAGTATTTGCACCTAGAACAAGGAAGTATGAGTGTGAGTGAGTATTGACTTCGGTCTAATTCTCTTTCCAGGTATGCTCCTCGCATGGTTCAGACAATGGAGAATAGAGTTCATCAGTTCGTGTTAGGGTTGGGGCTTCATATAACTCAATATTTCTTGGGGGTATCTACTCAGGAGCACATGGATATTTCATGAATTCAGGCTTTCGCACAAAGAGCAGGAGCAACGAAAGAGAGCTAGGACTATGGGTCTTTACAAAGGGCCACAGGGTGACCCAGGGGCTCAGTCATCCAGACAGACAGTTAGGCCAATAGGGAGTGCCCCACCTCAGTTTCAGGGATAGAGAAGGGACCAAGGCCCAGCTCTATCTAGCTCTCGATGACAGGAGCGGGTGGGGCAAAGGCGACCACCATTGCCGCCTTGTCCTCAGTGTCGGAAATCTCATTCATGTCAGTGTCGTCAGGGCAGAATGTATGTTATCGTTGTGGGCAGCCAGGGCACTTTATGAGGGATTGTTTAGATAGGGTCGAGGCGGATCAAGCGCGATCAGCGGTTACTTCATCATCCTCCGTTCGACCTCCCGGACCTGATCCTTAGCTAGCAACAGGCCATGTCAGAGGCAGAGGGAGAGAGGCTTCTAGTTTTGGGGCAACCCAGAATTGATTTTATGCTTTGGGCGATCGACAGGACCAGGAGGCCTCACCTGATGTTGTTACAGGTACTTTTTATTTGTTCTTGTGCAGCATATGTCTTACTTGATCCTAGTTCTACACTCTCTTATGTCACACCATTGGTTGAGAGTCAGTTTGAGACAATCCCTGAGTTATTATCTATATTGTTTTTTGTTTCTATACCAATTTGCAAATGTTTGTTAGCTAGACGAGTTTATCGAAACTGCATAGTATTGGTATGTGATAGATCAAACTTAGCTGATCTAGTTGAGATTGAAATGGTTGATTTTGATGTCATTTTGGGTATGGATTGGTTAGAGGCATGTTATGCTAATGTTAATTGCAGAGATAATGTTGTAGATTCAATTTTCCCAGCGAGCCAGTCCGGGAATGGCAAGGTAATGCCACTACGCCTAAAGGTAAGTTTATTTCATACCTTAAGGCTAAGAAGTTAATATCCAAAGGTTGTATTTCTCACTTAGTTTGGGTAAGAAACTTGGAATGTGAGCCTACGACTCCTCAGTCAATTCCTATTGTAAATGAGTTCCCTGAGGTCTTTCCAAAGGATTTTCCTAGAATTCCTCCTGAAAGGGAGATAGATTTTTCTATTGATCTCCTTCAAGGTACTCAGCCTATATTGATCCCTCCTTACAAAATGGCTCCAGTGGAGCTAAGGGAATTAAAGGAGCAGTTGAGAGATCTGCTCGAGAAGGGATTCATTTGACCTAGTGTATCGCCTTGGGGTGCACCAGTGCTCTTTGTGTGAAAGAAAGACGGGTCGTTAAGAATGTGTATCGACTATAGACAACTAAATAAGGTTACGATTAAAAATAAGTACCCACATCCCAGGATTAATGACCTGTTTGTTCAGTTATAGGGTGCCAGATGCTTCTTAAAGATTGATTTGAGATCTGAGTATCATCAGTTACGGGTTAGGGAAGTTGACATCCCCAAGACTGCCTTTAGGACTAGATATGGCCATTATGAGTTCTTAGTGATGTCATTTGGGCTTACTACTGCCCCAACAGCTTTGATGGACCTAATGAATCAGGTGTTTAGGCCTTTTCTTGATGTATTTGTGATCATCTTCATTCATGATATTCTGATTTACTCACGATCCGAGGCCGAGCATGAAGGTCATTTGAGAGCAGTATTACAGACTCTACAGGAGAACAGGTTATATGCTAAATTTTCTAAATGTGAGTTTTGGCTGACATTTGTGGCTTTCGTTGGTCATGTAATTACAGTTGAAGGTATAAGAGTGGATAGTCTGAAGATAGAGGCAGTAAAGACTTGGCCCAGACCCTTGAATCCTATAGAGGTTCGCAGCTTTCTAGGGTTAGCATGTTATTGTCGCCGATTTGTGGAAGGTTTCTCTACTATCACTGCACCACTGACAAAGTTGACTCATAAAGCAGCTAAGTTTCAGTGTACAGAGGCATGTGAGAGATGTTTTTAGGAATTGAAGGATAGGTTGACTTCAACACCTGTCCTGACTCTTCCAGAGGGTGTCGAGGGTTATATGGTCTATTGTGATGCTTCGAGAGTTGGGCTAGGTTGTGTTCTGATGCAACACGACAAGGTCATTTCTTATGCCTCTAGACAGTTGAGGAAGCACGAGAAAAATTATCCTACCCATGATCTTGAGTTGGGCGCAGTAGTATTTGCATTGAAGATTTGGTGCCACTACTTAAACGGGGTACATGTTGATATCTTCACAGATCATAAGAGCCTCTAGTATTTGTTTCAGCAGAAGGAGTTGATTTACGCCAGAGAAGGTGGTTAGAATTGCTGAAAGATTATAATGTTAGCAATCTGTATCATCTGAGCGAGGCAAATGTTGTAGCTGATGCGCTAAGACGCAAGTCTATGGGTAGCTTGAATCATATTTAGGTTGACAGGATCGAAATGATGAAGGCTCTACGACAGTTGGCTGACTTACAAATTCAGTTACTGGAAGCCGAAGATGGGGGTGTTATTGTCAAAAACACAGCAGAATCTTCCTTGGTAGCGGAAGTTAAGCAACGACAATATGATGATGCAAAGTTAGTCTTACTGAGAGACAGTATACCACAACAGAAGCAGAGCCTATTTGATTGTGGACCTGATGGAGTTCTTAGATACCAGGGTTGTCTATGTGTACCTAATGTGGGTGAACCACGAGAACAAATTATGAATCAACCTCATTATTCTCGATATTCAGTACGCCCAGGTGCTACAAAGATGTATTGTGACCTGAGGCAGCTAGATTGGTGGAATGGCATGAAAAAGGACATCACCGGTCTTGTGACTCGGTGTCCCAATTGCCAACAGGTGAAGGTTGAGCACTAGAGGCCTGGAGAGTTGGTGCAGGATATAGAAATTCCATCTTGAAGTGGGAGGTGATTAATATGGATTTTATTACAGGATTGCCTAGAACGAGCAGGAAGCATGATTCTATCTGGGTAATAGTTGATAGATAAACTAAATCAGCTCACTTCTTGCCAGTTAAGACCACGTATGCTGCAGAGGATTATGCTAGGCTTTATATACGAGAGATGGTTTGCCTACTTGGCGTCCCCTTATCCATTATTTCTAGAAGAGGTGCTTAGTTCACAACAAACTTTTGGATGTCTTTCTATAAAGGCCTGGGAACTCAGGTAAGCCTCAGTACCGCATTTCATCCTTAGACAGATGGACAGGCTGAACGCACCATTCAAACGCTTGAAGATATGTTGCGTGCCTGTGTTTTAGATTTTGGTGGAAGCTGGGATGATAATGTTTCCTTGATTGAGTTCGCCTATAATAACAGCTACCAAGAAAGTATTTAGATGGCTCCATATGAAGCTTTATATGGGAGAAAATATAGGCCACTAGTGGGCTGGTTTGAACTCATTGAGGTAGAGTTATTAGGGCCAGACTTAGTGCAGCAAGCTATTGACAAGGTGAAACTTATTAGAGATTGACTTCAAACAGCCTAGAGCAGGAAGAATTCTTATGAAGATGTACGCCGTCCAGCGCTGGAGTTTGTTGTTGATGATTGGGTCTTCCTTAAAGTGTCGCTTATGAAAGGCGTTATGTGATTTGCCAAAAAGGCAAGCTGAATCCTAGATATGTTGGGCCCTATAGAGTTATCCGCTGGATAGAGAAAGTGGCCTATGAGTTGGAGTTTCCACCAGAGTTAGCAGGAATCCACCCAGTATTTCATGTATCGATGTTGCGGAAGTGTATAGGAGACCCAACCCGTGTTATGCCTATCAATGATGTCCGAATTTTTGAGGAGATGACCTACACCGAGGTTCCAGTTGTTATTCTTGACCGGCAAGTCAGGAAACTTCGAACCAAATAAGTCACCTCAGTTAAAGTATTATGGCGAAGTAATAACATCGAGGAAGTGACTGGGACGCTGAGGAGGAAATGAAAAATAAATATCCTCACCTATTTATGATGTCGACGTGATGTAGGTATGTGTTTGATACTTAAGTTACTGAGTATCTATTTTGAAGCATATTAAGTGAAATTAATTTCCATTCGGGGACGAATGTTTCTAGGGGGGTAGAATATAACACCCCGAAAAAATTTTGGCGATTATTTGATGTTTTTAGGCTAGGTTAAGGAATGTACGGGTTGTATATTGGTCGTAGATGACAAGGGAAATGTGTACGATCAAAAAACCAAAGAGTATGTGAAGTTCATAAGTGATGGTTAATTTTAAATGACCATATCTCCCAATATATAATGAAATAGAAGCCCCACGACCTATCAAATTAAAAGTATTTGAGTCTAGTTTTCATAACATCAAACCACTTGTCAATTAGAGTTCATAGTAAGAATTTATGGGCATTTTACCGAAGCATCACGAGTGGTGATGCGGGCATGACGCCCTAGCGCCTCCACCGCTCTATTTACTTAAAATCAGATTTTTCACTTGTAGAAAACATTTTCAGCTAAATCTAAATCGACCAGCTTGCTAAGGATTCCATTTATCTCTCAATTCCAGCATCTAGGACAAAGAAAATCAAGGAGGAACATCAAGCAAAGTTCAAGAAAATCATAAGATAAGTTGAGATTACCTTGCCAAGTATATTAGGGGTTGTTTTGGAGCTCGTGTTGGCAAGGTTTTGAAGAAGTTTTTCTGCATTTCAAAATCTATTTGGAATGCCTATATATCCATCTTTGAGTAGGTGTTGAAATCAGGAGAAAAGGTAAGGATTTATCCCCTTTTAAACCTCTCAAATTGCAAAGCGCAAATCTGGAAATTGGCAGCTAAGTGAGCTGCCGATGGACTGTTTGTAAGCTGAGTTTTGCTCGTTTTCCTTAGGCATTAAGTCTTTTTATTTTGCTTGAATTATACTTCATATTGAGAGGTATAATTACATAAAAACTAAGGTAAAATTTCCCTCTTGTTTCTCCCTCAAAAGTTAGTGAAAACTAGTTGAGAAATGGCTAAATTTTGTTGATGTTGCCGTGTGTTGTTGTTGCTATTTTGACTGCCTCTGGTTAGTTATTTTGGCTGCATTTTTTTTCTATATATTAAGCTTGTCATTGTCCTGTAAAAACACTAGATTAAGGAGGTTGAAGTCTGATCATTCAAATAGGAAATCGGCTAGAGAAAAGTTCATCGAAGAAAGGTATGTAAGGCGCCCCGTCTATCGTTCTTTTAAGCACGATTCGTGTGTTGTGAATTGAATAAGACAGAAACCTATTTAAAAGTATATAAGAAGTATGTTAATCTTCATTTAAGCTTTAAATTTCCATGATTTATTGAGTATAAATGTTATGATTATGCCTAGCCGAAGTGAGACATCTAAAGTGTGATATTGTGTTGATTGTTGTCATAGTGGTACGTTGAGTTGGAGACTCCTCAGCGTGGGCATTGTTTTCTTCTCCTTACTGTATTTCATGTGTATATATGTGTGATGTTAAATGTGTTTAAAGGTCTGGTTGCTAATTGAAATTGGTGAAAGATCCAAGATGAGGGCGTGAAATTTTTGGACTCCTCTCTTCCAGGAGTCATGTCCTAGTTTGGACTATTTTCAATTTTATGTACAGCATGTGTAGGCCGGGGCCCTGTCCTTTGCATTTCAAATTGTTTACTCTGTAGAGGCTGATGTGGACTAGTTTGTATAGTAGTGTGGGTTGTGTATTCATATTGGTTTTTCATTTCTTTGCTTGGATTTATTGTAGCCTTGTCGGCTTTCCAGGTTGCCTATTTATAATTTTCAAGGCATTATTGGCCTAGTATTTATCTTGGTTGGTTATGACAGGTGGCTTGGTCAGCCTTAGTGTTACATTTATAGATGCTATATAGCCAACTTCTTGATCGATCATTAATCGAGTGGTAGTTGCGCCCTACCCCAATTTTGGGGCGTGACAGTGAATTTCCGTATCTGGTTCCACTTGCGTCACGATTCAACCTACTATCCGTAGCATCCTTTCGTACATTGCATGACTGGCTAGATTTTGTCTAAGTGTTGGATCCTAGTACGACTCGTACCTCAATCTTACAATCCATACTGAGCTCCCGTGATTTGACTTTGAGACTTTGATACATTTCTGAACTTCAGCACGACCGCCATGGTACGGCTCGTACCTTCATTCCACGGTTCGTACTTCCTTTCCATAGCAGGAGTCAGCCTCTTATGCAAACCTTCTGAATCTTTTCATGAATTCTTCACCATGATTCGTACAAGCTTGGTACGACTCGTACTGAGACTCGTATACTGCATCTTTTCAACATTAGCCTTCTGCAACTTTTCACAGCCACCAGTACGACTCACAGGACCTTTCTATGGCTCGTACTATGGACTGCAATTTTAGCCTATTTTGCACACTTTAGGCTATCTTTTGCATCTTTTAGCTCCAGCACCAATTTATCCTGTAACCAAAGGGAAATTGCCTTATATCCACATAAATACATCTATGTCCATGATATTTTCTTAGTTTTGAGCGTCGAAAGAGTTGTAAATCTGCAGCATATCATTCACCATGGCCACAACCCTAGAGTATGAGTTTAGCCACTCATCGACAACCGAAAAAATAAATACTTAGTCATCATCATATGAAAATATGAAGTAAAGAAGAGAAAACCTAGTTGTAAAACTTTGTCTTCCTTCCAAACGATTGATAAGCTTTCTTGAACAAACTACGGAATAAAAAATGAGTAAAGACTACTCCAAGAAGTCCAAAACTACTTAACAAATGACCTAAGGCTACTATTTACAGATGAGCTTTCAAATGACTCTTCTTCCCTTCAATAATTGGATTTAAAATCAGTATTTTTCACCCCGAAATGACCCTAGCACGCAGTCCCACCTATCTCTCCCTCGTCTGGCTTACTAGCATTTTCTAGCGCTAAGTTCGTTCGCGTGTCGTTGTATTGCTCTTTTTACTCATTTCACTTAGAAGACATCATTTAACACATTTGGCACCACATATATATATATATATATATATATATATATATATATAACATAAAGTAAAGGACTAGCTCATAGTGCCCATGCTGAGGAGTCTCCAGACTCAATCTATAGCTACGACAATAATCATACAACAATAAGCATATAAATCACAACTTTTACTTTACCTTCACAAGCTTCAACCCTTTTTCCATTATGACTTATACTAAGAAACGTCAACCTTTGTACAGAATCATAATATTATGCCAACATGAACTTAGATACATAGGAATTCTGGACTTATCAACGGAATAAAAATGTGCTTGAAAACAAGAGATAACGGGGCGCCTTACATACCTTATTTTGAAGCCCTTTCTAGTCGAAGTTTCCTTCAATTTTCAACTTGAAATATCCTCAATATCATTAGATTAATAACACAATAAATATTCTGGTTCATGAAAAGATTTCCAGCCAAGAAACCATGTCAAAACGTGCAACATACAAATGACAATACACGACGTTGGTTAGCACGTTTGTACACCTTATGTGTCATGAATTCAAAGAACTTTCAAGAGGATTTTCACTAAATTTTCTTGGTGTTTAAATTTCATAAAAATGGGTTATAACTTTAGCACATATACAGCTGCATAAGCTTCCCCAAAAGAGTAGCAACTTCACATCATAGCACATACAAAACAACACCACAACTTTCTAACTTTAGACTTAATTCCATAGACTTTTTAGAGGATTCACTTACTATTTCTTGTGGACAACACCCCTATTTATAGATTATATTCCCAGAAAAAGACAGCTTCACCTACTATCAAAAACGAGCAGCTACAACACAGTAACTTCACAGGAAAACAACACTACAAATTAGCTTCAAACTCTAGTTTTTGACTTGTGTTTTCTTGCAAGTTCAAGGAGGTTAAACTCTTACCTCATTCTTTTATTCCTCTCCTGTGATGAAGGAGTATATATGAAACTTGTTACTGTCCCATAACGCAGCCAAGAACACCAAAAACACCCTGCCAAAATGCAGCAAAAACAGCCACCAACACACTACACACAACTTCCAAATGACCTCCTTCACTTAACTTGTGTTGGGTTGGACTTTGGTTGATGATTTTCCTTGTTTTCCTCTTGGTATATAAGCTGGAAAGTAAAGAGAGTATAAATGCTTAAGAAAGGAGCTCACTTCATCGAGTTCTGGAAAAAACTGGGCAGCAATACACCCAAGAACATGCAATAACTACAAGTCAATACAACAACTTTCTCCAAATTTCCTTTCTCAAAACTCAAGGAAATCAAAGGTAAGATTGCTAACCTTCACTTGGAGTAGATATTTCACCAAGATAGGAGTGGTTTCCTCCCTCCTTTATTCCCAGAAACAAACTCAAAATACTGCAATACAACAAAGTAATCTGATGAAAACATTCCTAGAAGCTTCACGATATTCTTATCGGAATTTCTCTTGAGATTCCTAGGTGTTTTAGCGGCTTGATTTCCTTCACTTTTGTTGGAAATGGAGAGGAAATAAGGTACTAAAAAAGCTTCTCCCATTTGGATATGGTTAAAAATGAATTGGAAGCTTGTGACTTGGAATAAATAAGAGGTGGGGTGGTGGGCAGCGCTCCTACTGTCACTGCCTGACAGTGCTTCGGTAAAATGTCCATAATTGTTTACTCCGAACTCCAATTGATGAGAGGATTTATATTCTGAAATCTAGACTCAAAGAACATTAATTTGATTGGTTTTGGGACTTGTTATTCTTTGTAGATTAGGATATATGGTCATTTAAAATTGACCCTTGAGAACTTCACATACTCTTCGCTCTTCCCTTCGTACATGTTTCACTCCTCACCCACAACCAATAAACAACCTGTGCTTCCATTAACATAGCATACAAATATCCAATAATTATTAAAAAATTTCTAAAGGGTAAAAATAATGATGAAAGCTGGAAAATCTTCACCAAGTCACAAACCATGTCATTAAGTGACTTGTCAAGTGACCTGACGGGTCGTGAAGTGACCCATTGGTTGTGTAGTGTTTGGAGAAAATAATTGATTTCCAGAACATATCACAGATTTTGGATTGAGCCATTAAGTCACCTGATAATTCATTAGTTGACTCGTTAAGTGGGATAAGTTGGTAAAAAACCTGAGTATCGGAGAGTCTTAACGATTGATTAAGTGACCCGTTAAGTGTTGTGACGACTCGTCAAGTGGAGACGTCAAGAAAAGATCATAGAAGGAAATTTTGGTCCCAGTGGTAACGGGTCAAGTAATGACCAATGAGGAGACCCAACGGGTTGTGAGGTGAGTCGTTGGTTCTGGTAGAGACCAATTCGCAATTGGGTTATTAAGGATATTTTTGTATTTTCTAAGTTTCTAAATCCTAATCTAAGTCATTTTAAGCCTTTTAAAGGATGTTTTTAAGGGTTTTAGTCATCCTAAACCCTCATTCTACTCCTGACAATCCAATAGAAAGATTAACTCTTTCACGATCCGAAGATAGGCTTGGATGGGGACATAGAACCTAGAACCATAAATGGCTCCAAGTCGACCCATGGCATGAACATCACAACTAAAGCTCAACATAAATAATTGCTGAAATCTAATATCTCATATAGTGGAAGTTTGAATACATAACATTGATCCGAAGCTAAATATATACTACGTCTGATAAGCCTCTAATATCCTGATAAGCTGATGCGACAAGACCCAACTAGCTCACTAATAAACTGAAACTGAAAGATACTAATAACAAACTGATAAAGAGGTCCTCAGAGGATAAGGACTCACCAACAAGCTGGACATGTTAATTGTGAGAACTGACTAGCTGCAGACTGAACTTGAACATTCGAGCCTGTATTATGAAACGATACTACATACAGTATGTGGTATTCACTTAAGATGTAACGAGTATGAAAGATAAGTAAAACATAATTAAAAAATACATAAAGGTTCATAAGAGTAAGAAAGTTTAAAACATGATGTGATAATCATAGTATCGACATGAGGGCTCAAGGTTTTCAAATCATTCATAATCTAATCATAATCATCATCATAAGAGAAACCTTGTAAAACATAACTTGAGCCAAAGTATAGTAAACATGAAAATGCAAAAATCATGAGGAACAATGGGAGACTCGTCTTAATCGACACCATCATGATAGAGCTTACATGGCCCCAACTATCTCGCTCAAGTGGGCAGAGCCATTCCAGGCTTACCACGCAAGGAACGTACATGATGTGATATCACAAAGGGTCCATGAATAGATATACCTATGATGGCACGTAGTCTGAGACCATGGAGTTTCACTGAATGTCAGACCTACTCAGTACTAGACACTGCTCCCCAAAACATGCACATGAGGGCTTATATAATAATCGTGAAATTATTCATGAAACTCATGGCTAGATAAATTATAACATACTTGATCATACTTAAAATACATAATTAGCCATGAATTAGGGCCCGTGAGTCGGTCAAAATCATTAATTCATAAATAATGAAGAATATATATGCCTTGAGAAAATTTACTATACTTGAATTCCATAAATCCATGAAGAGTACTTGAAGGAAATCACGTCATAAATCATAAATCATAATTTAGAGCATGGGAAGGTAAAAATTATAATAGAGTTATAAACTTGACCTTTTATGAAACTTTCATAATTGGGCATAATTAGATTTAAAATTTAAACTATAAATTGGTAATCAAAATAAGTATACAATTTGTCCATAGATCCTAAAAACATTATTTGAGACATGAAGACCCATATATGAATCATAAAAAAGTTCATAGAATTAGGAATAAGCTTCATAAGATCATGAACTTGATGTAGAATTTAAATTTATTAAATTGAAGAGATTTTGGGCATGAGAGTGAAGGAATACTCCCATTCATAACTCTACACACCTGGGTACTTTGATTTCACAATCTCCTTGAATACCCAGGTGAATTGAGGAAAGAACCTAAGGAATCCTCAAGCTATATCTCCAATGAACCCCTTAATGTTGCATGCACAGAATGAAAAGGCTTAGGGTAGCTTAAGTACTCTTAAAACCCTCCTAAATGAGCTTATGATGATGTAGTTTAGGACCTAGGGGCTTAGAGATTACGAACACAACCTTACTAAAATACAGGGAATTTACACACTGCCAGTCACTACTAGTCACCACGAGGGACATCACGACTCGTAGTGACCAAGTCATGACGTCTACTGCCCAACTTCCAAACTCTAACTTTGCTGCTTAGCACGTCCTACTCCACGAGTTGTGGAGTCACATCACGACTGGTGGCAACCTCTTGTGGTCACCCCTAGACCAAGAATCGTTTCCAACCTCTCTTCACTTCATGTTTCACTTAACGACTCGTGAAGTCTTCTCAAGGGTCACTAGACGACTCATCCGATGGCCCAAGCAACATTTTCCTATTTTCTCCACTTGCACCCTCGGGTCTAATCTTAGGGACTTTTTGGGTATTACAATATCTCCCCCTTGGGAACGTTCATGTTCGAATATGAATAAACATACTGAAAGGTTGGGGAAAAGAACTTTCATCCCAAAGAATGAAAATCTAAAGCTGCCAACTGAGGGAGTGAATGACTCTAAACTGAAATACATGACTAAACTGAATTCATGGATCACACATGCATGACCTGACATGAAAGGAACTAGAACACGTGAACTGAACATGAAACTGAATAGAGTACTGAGGAGGAAACTGATACCTCAAGCTGGAACTGAGCCGAAAGGAAAAACATGTGGGTATTTAGCCATAATATTTGCTTAGGCTTCCCACGTAGCTCCCTCAACATGCTGATTTCTCCACAAAACCTTTACTGAAGCTAACACTTTGTTCCTCAACTTCCAAACCTGATGGCAGGAATCTTGAACGAAATCTCCTCATAACCAAGGCTACCCTGCACACCTACGCTTTCGACCAGAACAACTAAAGATGGATCACCAATGCACTTCTTCAAGAGCGATACATGGAAAACTGGATGTACTGAAGCCATTTCTAAGGGCAACTCCAACTCATAGGCCACCTTGCAAACATGCCTCACAATCCTGTACTGGACAACATAGCGGGGACTGGGTTTTCCTTTGTTTTTGAATCTCATAACTCCAATGGGAGACCCTTTAGAAACACCCAATCATCAACTTCAAACTAAAGATCTCTCCTCCTCGTATCCATACAGGACTTTGACGACTCTAAGTCGTTTTCAACCTTTCCCTTATAAGCTGGACTTTCTCCATAGCCTCAGGAACTGAATTTGGTCCTATCAATGTAGCTTCACCAACTTTAAACCAACCAATAGGTGATCTACTCTTTCGCCCATAAAGAGTCTCGAACGGAGCCATCTGAATGCTGGAATGATAGTTGTTGTTTCGTGCAAATTCGGTGAGAGGTACATGATCATCCCAACTACCTTTAAAATCAATATCACATGGTCTCAACATATCCTCAAGAGTCAAAATGTCCTGCTCCGCCTAACCATCTGTCTGCGGGTGAAATATTGTGCTAAGCTTGACCTGAGTTTCGAGTCTCTTTTGAAACAATCTCCAAAATTAGGAGGTAAACTGAGTACCTCTATCTGATATGATGGACAAGGGCTCTCCATGCAACCGAAATATCTCCCAAATATACAATTTAGCATTATCCTCCATTGAATCGATAGTTTTGACCGGTAGAAAATGAGTTACCTTAGTCAACCTATCTACAACCACCCAAATGGAGTCATACTATCGATGAGTGCAAGGCAACCCTATAATGAAGTCCATATTAACATCCTCCCACTTCCAAGTAGGGATACTAATGTCTTAAAGCACACTTCTAAGTCTTTGATGCTCAACTTTCACTTGTTGACAATTCGGGCACTTAGCCACAAACTCTGCTATATCCATCTTCATGCTATTCCACCAATGAATTTCCTATAGGTCATGGTATATCGTGGTGGCACCTAGATGTATAGAATATCGGGAACCATGAACTTCATGAAACATCCAATCTCTCACATCATCAATACCCGGAACACACAAACGATCCTGATATCGAAGTACACCATCTCCCCCTTGGGAGAAGACCTCAACCTTCTAATTTTGATCTGCTTCTTTCAACTTTGCCGGAATAAAATCTTCGCCTTGCCTATCCTTCACTTCAGTCACCAAAGAGGATTCTAATCCATTTTGAACAATGACACCACCATATATCGAATTAGCAAGGCGAACTCCTAGTCATGCAAGTTGATGCACATGCTTCACCAACTCTTTCTTCCCCTCATCTACATGAAACACACTCTCCATAGAAAGTCTGCTAAGGGAATCTGCCACCATATTGGCCTTACCCGAATGATAAAGGACACTCATATCATAATATTTAAGAAGCTCCATCCACTTTCTTTGATGTAGATTCAAATCCTACTAGGTAAACACATACTGTAGACTCTTGTAATCCATAAACACATCCATATGGACCCTATAAAGATAATGTCTCCAAATATTCAAGGCTAAAAACTATCGCTGCTAACTCAACGTCATCAGTCGGGTAGTTCTTCTCATGGACCTTAAGTTTCTTAAGAGCATAGGCTATAACCTTACCGTGCTGCATTACTACACAACCAAGGTCGATCTTCGAGGCATCACAATATACCACAAATCTGTCGGTACCCTCTGGTAGGGTCAACATTAGTGCTAAGGTAAGTTGAGTCTTCAACTCTTAAAAGCTCTTCTCACAGGCCTCCGACCATTGAAACTTCACTTTTTTCTGGGTCAACTTAGTCAACAATGCTGCAATGGATGAAAACCCTTCAACAAACCTCCTATAGTAACCAATTAACCCTAACAAACTCCTGATATCTGAAATACTAACTGTTCTAGGCTAATTCTTCACCTCTTCTATCTTTGGGGAGTCCACATGTACACCCTAACTTGACACCACATGACCTAAAAATTCTACTGAGTTCAGACAAACTCACACTTGCTGAATTTAGCATATAGTTAGTGATCCTTCAGAGTCTATAGTACCACCCTCAAATAAGTGGCATGCTCCTCCTTGCTCTGAGAGTATATGAGAATGTCATCTATGAACACGATCTCGAACATGTCCAAATACGGCTTGAACACCCTATTCATCAAATCCATAAAAGATGTAGGAGCATTTATTAGTCCCAAAGACATTAACTACAAACTCATAGTGAACATACTGAGTCCTAAAGGCTGTCTTTAGGATATAAATCTCTCTAACCCTGAGATAATGATATCCGGATTTGAGGTCTATCTTCGAAAAACACTTGGCACCCTGAAGTTGGTCAAACAAGTCATCAATTTTAGTGAGAGGATAAATATTCTTGATTGTTACCTTGTTCAACAGCAGATAATCAATGCACATATGAAGAGAACCATCATTCTTTCAGACAAAGAGAAGTGGTGCACCCCACGAGGATTTTCCAGGTCTGATGAAACCCTTGTTTAAGAGATACTTAAACTACTCCTTCAACTCCTTTACCTCAGCTGGAGCCATTATATAAGGAGAATAGACATAGGTTGTGTATTGGGAAGAAGGTCAATACCAAAGTCGAGCTCCCTCTTAGGAGGGATTCCTGATAGATCATCTAGGAACTCCTCTGGATACTCACAAACTATAGGAACTGACTGGATAGTCGGGGTCTCGGACTTAGCATCCTTGACCCAAACTAGGTAGTACACACAACCCTTAGAGATTATCTTTCTGGCCTTAAGATAAGAAATGAAATGACCTGCAGGCACAGGTAAACTACCCTTCCACTCTAGGATAGGCTCACCTAGAAATCGAAACTCTACAACACGAGTTCTACAATTTACTGAGGCGTAGGATGCATATAGCCAATCCATACAATAGATAACATCTAAATCTTTCATGGCTAACTCTACTAGATCAGGAGAGGTGATTTTCTGAAGGACTGTGATAGGGAAATTTCTGTATACTCATCGAGCTATAACTAAATTACTGGAGTAGAGACTAAGAAGGATTCTGATAGGATTTCGAGACTGACTCCGAAACTACTAGCATCATAGGGCGTCACAAAAAATAAAGTATCCCCTAGATCTAACAATGCGTAAACATCAAGGTGAAATACTCATAACATACTAGTGACTACGTCTAGATAGACCTCCTACTCCTGACGCGAAGCGATGGCATAAAACATGTTCTGCCGCTGACCACCACCTGCACTAGTGGATGCACCCTATCGAGGAAGATGTGCTGCTAGAGCTGCTACTGAACTGGTAGCCTGAGTACGACCCCTTCCATTACCCTACCTAGTAAATGGACACTCCCAGCCTATGTGCCCGGATTTCCCACACCAAAAGCAAATAGTTGATCCAATCAAGCACTCCCATATATGGTTCTTGCCGCACTTTCTGTAGACCAAAAAGGTGCACTCTATCTGCATGCTCCTCTATCCCCCGAAACTAATGCTCTATTCTTCCAATCACCGTAAGACCTAGATGGAACACTTGTCAATGATGGTGCTGGGGCTAATGACCTCTGGTGGGATTATTGATGATGTCCGCCTCCTGACCTCTACTGGGAGAACCCAAAACTATCTGTCCTAGCCTTTTTGGCTTCTCTCTCTCCCTCAAGTGTACTAGCTCCATCTACTTGGTATACAAAACTAATTGGGAGAAGTTGATGTCCTGATGAAGTATAGTTGTCCTGCAATCCTTGACCAGGTAGTCTGCTACCCCATGCACAAACCTGCTCACCCAAGCTCTCTAATCAGCCACAATCTCTGGTGCATACTTGGATAAGCGGGTGAACTTTAAAGCATAGTCCTGGACTGTGATGTTGTTCTTTCCACAAACACTACTGCCTTGATCTCCCTCATCTATCATGGAAAGAACCGATTCAAAAATGTGATAAGAAACACATCCCAACCAATGGGACCCACGCCAACTCCCCGGCCATCCTTCCACTACCTGAACCAGATGTGAGCAACCCCTTTCAGCTAATAAGAGGCCAGATCTGCACTCCTCCACGTCACCCAGATAATTTGGGTGATCTTCTGAATCTCATCAATAAACTCAGGTGAATCCTCGTCCACCTTCGATTCAAGGAACTTAGGGGGATTTATGTTTAGGAAGACTTGACTCTTGCTGCTGCCGCGTTCCCATTCCGGGGAACATGGGCCACTGCCTGCTGGTTGACCTTGGAGGTAAATACTTGTGCTAACATCTGGATGGCTGCCCTAAGCCCAGCATGGGCAACCTGCTCAGGTACATGATCATCTAGGGCCAGTGGGGCTTGATGGTGCCCATCTCCATTGCCATTCTCGTGGTCATTTCCATTTCTGTTGTCGTTCCTTCTTCCATTAACTCGGTGAGGAGGCATGATTCTACAAACACATATAGCACGAGTTAGAAGGATAGAGAGAAATTTCATTGCACAACATAGATCATGAAAGAAGGGAAATTTCCAAAAGAATTTCGTAGCCTCTTCGTCATAAGTGTGCGCACTTCTCACCCAAGAAAAAGACTTTACTTAACGTGGATTTCAGACACCCTAAGATACTTCAAAACCTAATGCTCAGATACAAAGTTTGTCAGGATCTGAATATAGGCCCAGATCGAGACACAGAACCTAGAACTATAAATGGCTCCAAGTCGACCCATGGCTTGAACATGACAACTAAAGCTCAAAATAAATAATTGCAAAAATCTAACATTTGATGTAGCGAAAGTCTAAATATTTAAAACATCTAATACAACAAAATACTCAACACTGATCCGAAGCTAAATACATACTATGTCTAATAAGCCTCTAACATCCTGATGAATTGATGGGATAAGACCCCAACTAGCTCACTAATAAATAGAAACTGAAAAATATTGATAAAAAACTAATAAAGAGGTCCTGGAGGGATGAGGACTCGCCAACAAGATGGATATGATAACTCTGAGAACTGACTTGCGGGGGGGTTGAACCTGAACGTCTGAGCCTCTATTATGAAATGATACAATATACAGTATGCAGTCAGTACTTGGAATATACCCGAGTATGCAAGGTCAGTAAAATAGACTAATTAATTGTATAAGAGTTCATAAGAGTAGGACAGTTCAAAACATGAAGTAATAATCATAGTATAGACATAAGGGCTCAAGGTTTTCAATCCATTCATAATCTAATCATAATCATAATCATACGAGAGACCTTGTAAAACATAACTTGAGCTAAAGTATCATAAACATGACAATGCAAAAATCATGAGGAACAATGGGAGACTCGTCTTAATCAACACCATCATGATAGAGCTTGCATGATACCCCAACTATCTCGCTCAAATGGGCAGAGCCGTCCTAGGCTTGCCAGGCAAGAGACGTGCATGATGTGATACCACAAAGGGTCCATAAATACATATACATATGGTGGCATGTAGTTCTGAGATCATGGGATTTACCTGAACGCCGGGCCTACTCAATGCTAGACACTGCTCCGAAAAACATGCACATAAGGGCTCATAGAATAATCGTGAAATCATTCATGAAACTCATGGCTAGATATATCATAACATACTTGATCATACTTGAAATACATGATTAGCCATGAATTAGGGCCCGTGAGTCGGCCAAAATCATAAATTCATAAATGATGAAGAACATACATGCCTTGAGAAAATTTACTATATTTGAATTCCATAAATCCATGAAGATTACTTGAAGGAAATCATATCACAGATCATAAATCATAATTTAGAGATTGGGAAGGTAAAAATCATAACAGAATCATAAACATGACTTTTCATGGAACTTGCATAATTGGGCATAATTTGATTTAAAATTTAAACTATAAATTGGTAATTAAAATAGGTATAAAATCTGTCCATAGATTCTAAAAGTATGATTTGAGACATGAAGGGAATTGACACATAGATTAATCATAAAAAATTTCATAGAATTAGGAATAGGCTTCATAAGATCATTAAATTGATCTAGAATTTAAATTCATGGAATTGAAGAGAGTTTTGGGCATGAGTGTGAAGGAATACTCCCATTCATAACCCTACATACCTGGGTACTTTGATTTCACAATCTCCCTTTAAAACCCAAGTGAATTGAGGAAGAACCTAAGGAATCCTCAAGTTTGATCTCCAATGAACCCCTTAATCTTGCATGCATGGAATGGAAAGATATAGGATAGGTTAAGTACTCTTAAAATCGTCCTAACTAAGTTTAAAATAATGTAGTTTCAGACCTAGGGGCTTAGAAATTATGAAAACACCATTACTAAAATGCAGGAACTTTACACACTCCTAGTCACCACGAGGGACTGATCTTGGGCAGAATTATATGCCCAAGTGAAACTCAAATGCTTCATTTCGTCTTGTTTATCTATCGTTATATGTGCATTGTCATGTGATTTGTAGTTAAAATGTGAATTTATACTAACCAACATTATTAATGTTGTTTTGCAGGTAAAATGTAATTTTAGGAAGCTAAGATACATGTTGGTAAAAATCGGGAATGGACTTGGAAGCGAGCAGTGGAAAGGGTCAAGGAAGAGCAGTAAAAATAAGGGCTTCGCGATGGAGCCTTGTAACGCTGCCATCGCGGAGGCATTCTCCCTCGGATGATTTAGTTTGGCCAATTCCAGTGAAGGTCCGCGTTGCCTCCATGACCGGAGGCAATGCCACGCGATACAAGCTGTGGCACGTTGGGGACATTGACCTGGGATATCAACTTCCAATAAAGGTTCGCGACTGCGCCGTGGCACGTTGGCCTGGCTCCGCGTTGCAGGCCGTGGCACGCCAAGGAGAAAGTGCTGAGGAACATGATTCCAGTGAGGGTCTGCGTTTGCACAGTGGCACAGAGGGAGTGCTCCGCGATACACTCCGTGCCACGTTGCTTGTTATTTCGGTAAAAATTTATGCCAGTATAAATAGCACACTTAGGTTTATTTTTAATCATTCTGACTGCGTTGAGCAAGAACGTGGGTTACAGGCAGTTGAGGGGATGAAAATTCTAGGGTTCTTCTCTATCTCTTTCTCTTTTATCTCAATTGTTTGTATGAATTATACTCAGTGGATGATGTTTAATCCACAAATGAGTGGCTAAATACACTTCTTGCTGAGGTTAAGAACAATTGTAGTAGAATGTAATTGTTGATCAATTTAGTTTTCATTTTTTCTTCAATGGTTGTTCTATCAATTCTTGTTCTTACTGCATTAATATTTGGTCAATGTTAATGTATATCTAATAAATCCAATTTTGATTTTGAAAAGGAAAGAAATTGGAAAGATGTGAATTGGTAGGATACGATCTCTTCTTAGTTTGGGAAAATTGAGAATTGATTTACATTCAGAATAAAAATATATCTGAAAGTCTTATTAGTCAATTAAGGAATCAGTTTTGTATGGCTAGAACATGAAATTCTTTTATCACAGAAATGTAGGTTGAAGGTTCATGATTCTTAAGTTGGGTAGGATACGAAAGTTTCAATCCATAGGCAATAATTCTTCACTAGCAACCGAAGGAAAGATTAACTGAATTGTATCGATAAATTACTTCCCTGCATGTTCGTTTTAACCTCAGCATGCTCATTACTATTGATCAGACTCACTTTAGCATTTTGCTTTAGATTCTTATTAGTTAGTAACTCAAACTCTAAAAATCTTATTCATTTGGTTGTTTGCATTCTTAAAGTTATAGTTCATTAACACTAGAGTTAATTATTACCTTAGTTCAGTCCCTGTGGGATCGATACTTGGCTTACTTAAGCCATTTTACTACTTGTTCGACCACGTGCACTTGCGTGTAGTCACCAGAAACGCCCGAATAAGTTTTTGGCGTCGTTGTCGGGGACTGGCAATCGGTAAAATTGTTTTCTTAGTGTTAGTTCACAATTTCTATATAAGTGCTGACAACTTGATCTTAGCCTGTCTTTTGCAGATACTGAATTTTGTTGAACACTAGCAAGAGACAAGGAGCTGGTGGATTCATACTTAGAGCCGAAAAGACAGTTCCATCGTCAAAGAAGGGAAGCTCTAGAGAAAAAGCTGCAGTTGCTCAGACAGACAATCCTGGAGCAACAGTAGAATCCACCACTTGTGAGGGCAGTGTTAGTGCCCGAGGAAATGGCAGCTAGGGCGATTCGCAAAGTGGCAATACCACATTCTAACAATGTTACACCAAGTATTCACAAACCTGAGCCAGGAGGGATGTTTGAGCTGCAACAGAATATGCTGCAATTGTAGCACACCAGCGGGCAATTCACAGGTCTCCCTCACGAAGATCCACAACAACATCTCCAAAACTTTTTGGAGATAAGTGACACTTACATCCCCGCTGGAGTATCATCCAAATACGTAAGGCTTACATTATTCCCATTTTCATTATTGGGAGAAGCAAAGAGGTGGTTGAAAGCTGAGCCACATAACTCTATCACCACTTAGGATGATCTTGCAAGAAAATTTTTGATACGGTTCTTTCCATCCAGGAAAACAGCAAGACTTAGAAGTCAGATTCTAAGTTTTAAATAAAGAGAGGAGGAGAATCTATATCAAGCTTGGGAAAGGTTCAAATCTACGTTATGGGATTGTCCTCACCATCACCAGTCTAATGATATGCTGGTGCGTACTTTCATAGAGGGTTTGGAACCCCACACAAAAATTTTGCGAGACTCAGTAGCTGGGGGACAAGCATTAGAAAAAACTTATGAGGAGCTATATACTTTGTTAAACTGTATTTCGCAGGGAAATCCAGAGTGGAATGCGGACTCTTCTAGAGGAGGAACAAGGAAAGCGGCAGGAGTCTTGGAAGTGGATGGTTTTACAGCTATCATTGCACAGATAGCTGCACTGCAAAATCAACTCAACACCCACTTCAGCAATATGAGCTTGAATCAATCTCAAGCCCCAGTTAATATAGTGCAGCTGATTTGGTGTGAAGTATGCGGTAGTAATGAACACTCAGCTGAGTGTTGTGGTGCAAATCCAGATTCAGTGAACTTTGTGGGGAATGTATAGAGAAATAATCACCAACAGTATGGCAACAACTACAACTCAAATTGGAGAAATCATTCGAATTTCTCTTGGGGTAGTAACAGCCATCAAGGGCAGAGTTCGAATCAGGGCTCGCAGAGAAATCAAGGAGGGCAGCAGAATTATCAAACTCAATATAGAGACACAATGCACCTCCTCCCCCACCCACCAACATTGAGGAAATGTTTAAAACAATGATAGATAACCAAACTCAATTGCAGGATGATTATGTGAAATTGGCAATAGATGTAAAGAACAATCAGTTAGCTACAAAGGCGTTGGAGTGCCAGTTTGGACAACTAGCTGGAGCTCAAAACACCAGGCCAAGAGGAGGACTACCGAGTGACACTGACCCGAATCCCAAGCAAGTAAATGCAGTGACCACAAAGAGTGGTTTACAACTCAAGGAGGGGGAATCAGAAAGACCACCTCAGCAGTCAGAAGCAGTAGAGAAAGAAAGGGAATAGGATGATGAGAGGGGGAAGGAGAAGGCAGCTGAAGCAGAAAGACCACCACCCTCGTTCCCTCAAAGATTAAAGAAACACAAGGAGGAAGCTTGTTTCAAAAAGTTCATGGAGGTGCTTAAACAGGTACATATTAATTTACCTTTGGTTGATGTTTTGCACGGGGTGCCGAAGTATGCAAAGTATATCAAGGACATTGTAGCTAACAAAAGCAGATTGGCGGAGTATGCTACAGTGGCGCTTACTGAGGAGTGCACTTCCCGGATACAGAACAGGTTGCCAACAAAGCTCAAGGACCCTGGGAGCTTTACAATTCAAATCACAATTGGGAAAAGTATCCAAGCTCGCGGATTATGCGATTTGGGAGCAAGTATTAACTTGATGCCGACATCGGTGTTCAAGAAGTTGGGGCTGGGCAGTCCTAGACCAACTACGGTGATCTTGCAGTTAGCGGACCGTTCTTTAGCCAGACCAGATGGCATTGTGGAGGATGTGTTGGTGCAAATGGGCTCCCTTATCTTCCCAGTAGATTTTATTGTTCTGGATTTTGAGCCGGATGCGGAAGTCCCATTTATTTTGGGATGTCCTTTCTTGGAAACCCGGAGAGCTTTTATTGATGTAGCTACAGGGCAGCTAACCATGCGGGCTCATGAAAAAGTGGAGGTATTTGATGTATATAAGGCCATGAAGCTTCCGGCCATATATGAGGAGCTTTCAGCAATCAATGTGCTAAATCAAGCAGAAATTCTTTCGATTGTTGAATCTCGAGATCCATTGGGAAGAGCATTGGTGAGCTCCGATCATTTCGAAGATAGAGATACTTATGAGAGGGTGCAACTGTTGAATGAACCACAATGGTATCTCGGGAAGCATGACTTTCATCCGTTAATGAGGTTCCTAGTACCATTGTCGAACCCATCAATTAAGGAAGCACCAAAACTGGAGTTGTGGCTAGAAGATCGAAGTGCCACGTTCTTGGGTAATGGACAATGTTGTAAGCATTACTGGGGTGCGGACGTTATTCGAGAGAAGACGTACATCACTTTAGAGGATGATTGAGCATCAATGATGTCGAGCCGCGACGGTAAACCAGGCGCTGTGTGGGAGGCAACCCGTGAAATTGTTGTAATAGATGAATAGAATAGTGAATAAAAAGAGAAAAAAAAAGAGAAAAAGAAAAAAAAATAGAAAAAAATTATTGTTGCGTTGAAACCTATGAATTATAACCAATTTCTTAATGTGAGATGATTTTCAGGTGGAATAGAGGGAAAAAATGCAAAGAATTGCAAAGGAGAAAAATTGAGGTGAGAAAAATAAAAAAGTGACATTACAGTGAGTCTATGCGTTGGCTTTGTGTCACGGAGGAGGGCCTCCGCGTTACCCTCCGTGACATGTTGATGCTTATTCTGGAATTTTTAAAAAATTCTAGAACAGGGGCTCGATGGCTCTGTGTCATGGAGGGTGTGCTCCGCATTACCCTCCGTGACACGTTGAGGTGTAATTCGCGTCGGGTCACACCGGGTCACCGGGTAATCCGCGCGAAAAACAGCCTTTAAACCCGAAATCCCCTCATTGTTTCCTTATTTCCCATTCCCTCCGCGACCAACTCTCCAAATTCCCTCCTCCCCCAACGTGACACGAACCTAGGCACAAGATTTCTTCAACTTTTCTTCGATTTCATTGGATTAAAGGTATGTTCTTGAACTTAACCTCAATTTTTGCTTAAATTTTCAATTTTTGAGCATGTGAGGTGAGTAAACCTTGCCCTAAGTGTAAATTAAGTTCGAAATCACTTAAATTTTGATTGATTGATGTTCATAGCATCGTTGTGAGTATGTGAACTCGATGAATGTATGTTTGATTGAATATTTGCGAAATTGGTAGCTAGGGTTAGAATTTGAATAGGAAGAAACTAAATTTGGTTAAAAATGTGAAAAAATTTGGGTTGTGCATGTTGGGTGATGTGAATGATGTTGTGAATATAGATGAATATGCTAAGTAGACAAGGGAATTGTCGGAAAAATGAAATTGGTGAATTGCATTGGTTGTTGAGAACAAAAATTTTGGCTAAGTGCTATGTGATGTAATGGAATCGATGGTGATATTGTTAGTTGTTGTATGAAGTCTGAGTAGTACACAGTAATGATTCCATCGACTTATCTGAATGCACTAAGCAATTTTATTGATAAGAATTGGGAAAGCATGATTGCCTTGCCGAATTATTTTAATTGTGGCTAAAAACTAAGTTTGGGGTGGCCTAACTCAACCCAACCTTAGTTGTAGCTATGTTTGACTTGAATAACATTGGGATTGTCTGTTCGATGGTACAGGAATAATGTCGGGCAGGCAAGACAAGGGAAAGGGTGCATCTACATCGGGCACCGGCAGAAAAAGGATTCGATTGGGAACAGCAGTTGCAGCAGCACCAGCGGTTCTGCGAGGCCAACGCTGACAATACAGAACCCGATGGGTGACGGATGAAGGGAAGAAATGGTATGCAAAACACAAAAAGACCAAATACTTCCCAGAGGAGCATATTGCAAGGGAGCCGCTGGCACAGGAATTCCCTAGAATCGTACACCGGATTGACACTGCCGGGCTGAACTTCATCTTCGAAGAACCCAAGGAGTGCAATCTCCATCTGATTCAGGAGTTCTATGCCAACTAGAACGCGACCCTCCGCAGTCACACCGTCAAGATAAGAGGGCAGGTTGTCACGTTTGAGCCCCATCATCTGAATGATATATTGGGGGCACGGGACACAGACGCCCATGTACTCCGGAAGCTGAACATAACTCCACCTTATGCGGATATCAGATGCACTCTATGTGGAGCCCGTTCAACAACACGATGGAGCAGGCACAAGGAGAGGGGCTACCATCAGACACTACCTTACTCTCAAATGAATAGGGAAGCCAGGATTTGGCTCAAAATTGTGTGTTCCTGCTTAATCCAGACGGTGCACATGACAGATGTCACCGGGGATCGAGTGTTCTTAGTATATGCCCTGATGAAAGGGCTTGAGATAAATGTTGGGGCGATGATCATCTCCGCCATGAATAGAGCCCGACTCCATCAAGGGCACAGGTACGGGTTTGGTGGTTTTCTTACCACATTCCTGAGGGGCCACGACATCGAGGAGGAGGCCCTAGATTACATCCCACAGATTGACAGGTGTGCCCTGGATGTCACAAAAACCAAGGCACCCGACACTACTCACGAGCTAGTTCTCACACTAGCTGAGCGACATGCTCGGGATGATCAATATATAGCCTACATGTACGGATGCAGAAGCTGCAGTTGCGCATAGGCGGGAGGCCAGCAACAAAAGATGAGCTATGGCAGCTCGAGCTAGATTACCCCTTTGGCAAGAATGCCCGGGCTCTATGCCGAGTGGGGCCAGCTTTTGTAGAGCCTGTAGATGATGATGTCCCCACTGATGAGGAGAACTGCCGTGAGGACTCAGATGTTGAGTCAAATGAGGACAGTGGGGGCGATTCGGATATGAGAGACGAGGCAACGGCACCTGATGAAGAAGTGGAATACTTCGATTGACCAGGGAGTTTCACCACCCACCTTTGTGATATGTTGAATTTTGTGAACACTGGGGATAGTGTTCGGTTTAAGTGTGGGCTGGGAGTAGTTAGGTGCTACATATTTCGTTGTTTTTTTTTGTTTATGTTTTATGTTGTTGTGCCTGTGAAAAAAATGTGACCCTGTGACTCTTTGTGATGTGCTTTGTAATTAAGTGGTGTTGTAATGAATGTAAGTTATTGTGGTTGTGTGAGCTGTTGTTGATTGGTTGGTTATGTAAATATTTTTGTTTTCTATCGAAATTATCAATACTTTTGAAATATTTTTTGTTGAATTTTCTTATGATTGGGTTTCTCGGCTTTTGTTTTCGGTGCTTTTAACGAGAATAGTCCCATTGAACCGAAGTCGTCAATAGTGACAGTTCCCTATGATGGATGGATTACGACCATCTTAAGGGAAATGTAGTCGATAGGAGTAGTTTTTGTTTCTTTCTTTTATTTTCTTTCTTTTGTTTGTTTTCCAAACGTGTCGCTACTTCATGGTTCGAAATTCTTGTTGCGTGTTGTACATGATATTAAGATGCAAAGATGATTCGTATGAAAGCATGCAAATGTGTAAACATGTTGAGATACCTAGGCCATAGAGTTCGATTCGGTATGATTGGGACTTAATATTGAATTCTTGTAATTAGCTAATTGAAGAGTCTGTGAATAAGTCTTGAGTTGAGCTTGTGCAAGGAGTGTGAGGTGAGGTTTCGATTATTCCATGCTATTGTGAAGTGTCTAGAACTTGACGAGTGTGTGTGCGAAACGAAAGGATGTGTATTGTAGGAAAGGATATAGGCATTTCTTTGATTAAACCGAAAGTTTTTTTTCCTTATACCTACCTTGAATGTACATCCTAGTTAGCCCCATTGAGCCTTTATCCTATTTTTTCTTTCCTTGAAGAGGTAGAAACCGAGCTTAATCCCTTCTTTTCATTAGCCGTGAATTTGATCAAAAACTCTTAAGCGCTCAAGAAAAATAATTTTTTCACAGTGTCAAGGAGTGAGAATTGTGAAAAGGAAGGAAAATCGGAAGTGGTGAAAGTAAAGAAAAGGTCAAGGGTGCACTTGCTGAAATTAAAGAAAATAAAGATGTATAACTAATCATTGTTATTAAGTCGAGTGTGCTTAAAGAAATGGGAACAAAAATAAAGAAGAAAATTCAAGAAAGAGAAGATGAAGGAAGAAACAATGCCCATAATGATGGTGGGATGTATTGAAAAGCGCTTAAGGAAGCTAGTTGCTATTATTGGTTAGCCCAGTATTTACTAGTTCCTTAGCTTACATTACAACCCGTTAAGTGCTACGTGATCTTACATCACGCGTCCTTATATGAGTGGAGTAATACACTAGAGGCAAGTTTATGGTTCATGACATGATGCATGTGAATTCTTTGGGAGAGAGAGCTAAATCGTGTTCATATACCCCTACATGTAATGCTTTGGAAATCATATGATTGACAAGGGGGAAATTTCTCTTGTGTTGTGAGGGCACATGCTAGACGAGAGATTGAATTTCGTGTCGGATGTCTTGATCAGTTGATTTGCATGAGTTTACCGAGATCGAGAGTCGATTTTTGAGCTTAGGAGGTCTTAATGTGGTGAATGTCATGGTATTGATGGGACCATGCATGTTTTCTTGATGATTTTCTATAATAAATAATCAGTATAGCCGTAGCTTGAATTGTCGAGCCAAAGTAGCTTTGTGTGGGTGTCAATTGCATGAGATGTGAGAGTATTGTTCGAGGATGAACAAGGTTCTAAGTGTGGGGTAAGTGATATTGGGCTGAATTATATGTCCAAGTGGTACTCAAATGCTTTATTTCGTCTTGTTTATCTATCATTATGTGTGCATTCTCATGTCATTTGTAGTTAAAATGTGAATTTATACTAACCAACATGATTAGTGTTGTTTTGCAGGTAAAATGTAATTTTAGAAAGCTAAGATACATGTTGGTAAAACTCGGGAATGGACTTGGAAGCGAGCAGTGGAAAAGGTTAAGGAAGAGCAGTAAAAATAAGGGCTCCGCGATGGAGCCGTGTCACGCTGCCATCGCGGAGGCATTCTGCCTCGGATGATTTAGTTTGGCCAATTCCAGTGAAGGTCCACGTTGCCTCCGTGACACGGAGGCAATGCCACGCAATACAAGTCGTGGCACGTTGGGGACATTGACCTGGGATATCAAATTCCAGTAAAGGTTCGCGACTGCACCGTGGCACGTTGGCCTGGCTCCGCGTTGCAGGCCATGGCACGCCAAGGAGAAAGTGTTGAGGAACCTGATTCCAGTGACGGTCCGCGTTTGCACTGTGGCACGGAGGGAGTGCTCCACGATACACTCCGTGCCACGTTGCTTGTTATTCCGGGAAAAATTCCCACTAGTATAAATAGCACACTTAGGTTTATTTTTAATCATTCTGACTGGGTTGAGCAAGAATGTGGGTTACAGGCAGTTGAGGGGACGAAAATTCTAGGGTTCTTCTCTATCTCTTTCTCTTTTATCTCAACTGTTTGTATGAATTACACTTATTTGATGATGTTTAATCCACAAATGAGTGGCTAAATTCACTTCTTGCTGAGGTTAAGAACAATTGTAGTGGAATGTAATTGTTAATCATTTCAGTTTTCATCTTTTCTTAAATGGTTGTTCTATCAATTCTTGTTCTTACTGCATTAATGTTTGGCCAATGTTAATGTATATCTAAAAAATCCAATTTTGATTTTGAAAAGGAAAGAAATTGGAAAGATGTGAATTGGTAGGATATGATCTCTTCTTAGTTTGGAAAATTTAGAATTGATTTACATTTAGAATAGAAATATATCTGAAAGTCCTATTAGTCAATTAAGAAATCGGGAATGTATGGCTAGAACATGAAATTCTTTTATCACAGAAAATGTAGATTAAGACTCATGATTCTTAAGTTGGATAGGAGTCAAAAGTACCAATCCATAGGCAATAATTCTTGACTAGCAACCAAAGGAAAGATTAACTGAATTGTATTGATAAATTAATTCCCTGCATGTTCGTTTTAACCTCAGCTTGCTCATTACTATTGTTCGGACTCACTTTATAATTTTGCCTTAGATTCTTATAAATTAGTAACTCAAAATATCAAAATATTAGTTGTTTGGTTTTCTGCATTCTTAAAGATATAGGTCATTAACACTTAAGTTAATTATTACCGTAGCTTAGTCCTTGTGGGATCGATACTTGGCTTTACTTAAGCCACTTTACTACTTGTTCGACCACGTGCACTTGTGTGTAGTTACCACAGAAGTTCGAACAGTGTACAAGAGAAGTTGGGAAATATTGAGGTCCAGGAGACCTAATAGATAGAGGGACGAGCCGTGGTGTCACTTCACGACTTGTCAGGTGGCTCGTTTGGTTGGGAGGTCTTGGATGGTGTGAGACTTCCAATGGTAAAAACAAAAGGAATTAATGAGTCATCATCCTTGTTAACCACTCATCGTGTCAATCGTCAGTTGGTGAATAATAGATGAGGGAAAACTTTGTCAGTTGCAATGAGTTAGGGCCACTAGTCGTCACTCCTCCTAACGACTCGTGATGTCCCTCATAGGACTGGCAGTGTCATTTTTATGCGAATTAGCAAGGTTATTTTCATAATTCCTAACCTTATAAGTCTTAAACTACATCATTTTAAGGCCTGAAAGAAGTGTATTAAGAGTTTAACCTATTATAATTCATTCAACTTCCATGCATGCAAGTTTAGAAGTTTTCCATTGAAAATTAAGCTTAGACTCTTCAATTTCTTCTCCAAATCTCTTGGGCTTTCAAAAACAAGTGTAGATTAAGTTTACCCAGGTATGTAGGGCCATGAATGAGAATTTCTTTCACTCTCATGTCTAAAGTATTCATCAAGTTTATGAATTCAAGTGTTAATTCAAGTGTATGATCTTATGGGGTTTTAGACCAATTTCATGAAATTCTTTGTGACTTAGTTATGGGTAAATTTCCTTCATGTTTCAAAGTATGTTTTAAGATTCATGGGTAGATTTTATTTACTAATTGATTATAAATTTAGGTTTTCAAGTTTTAGAAAATTATTCCCAATTATGCAAGTTCATGAATAAGTTTTTATGATGTATGATTTCAAGTATGAGGAGATATCCAATATGTAGAATGTTTACAAATTACCCATGTATGAATCCATGATTTTGACTTGTGAATTCATTTTCAAGTATGTATCATTTTAAGGTTTGGGCAAGCCCACACAAGTTAAGTATGTTTTCATGTTTTTAGCGAAGCCTAAGGAGATTAGCTTATCATATGGTTTGGAGTCAATACTCCCAACTCTTAGCTTATGATATATTTTGGAGTCACGACTCCCCATGTTCAGATTTTAGACTATGCATGTATTTATGATTTTAGCTTCATTAAAAGCAATGGGAGAACTATGCATGTTATTGGGAGTAGTGTTAGCACCATGTAGGGTTGGGGTTCCAAGGTTTCCCAGTCTCAGAACTATGCGCCATCATAGGTTGTATATTTATTTGGGGCCTCTCAAGAAAGTTTTCCTCCACCCATAAGGCGCCTTTTGCATGATATTGGTATCATCGTAGCGTCCTTAGCTCTGGCAAAGTTTTGGACGGGTCTACACACTTGAGGTATTAGTTGGGGCATCACATAAGCTCTATCGTGATGGTGTTGATTACGATGAGTCTCCCATTTTCTTATGATATTATGTTATCAACAAGTTTGACCCAATGATTGGTTTAATAGCTTTTACTTATGATTTTAGCTATGGAAACTGATGTTGGGCATATCTTTATGCCCAATTGCCATGTTTTTACCAATATTTGATCATGTTTTCAGTTCATAATTCTTAATTTATGCTTAGATTCATGTATGTCTGTGTTTTATCTGCTAACAAATGACTTGAGTTGATTTGAGTAGGAAACTAAGAAATATGGGCTCAAAATGATGCAAGGAATGAAGATTTTAGGAGTTGAAAGGTCTAGTGCTATGGCTGGTGCCCCGCACTAAGCAGAGAATAAAAACTTAAAGTTGGCCTTCCAGACCTTAAACTTAAGAGAAATTCAATTCTCAAACTTGATTAGATGAGTGGTGCGTCGTGCTAGAGGTGTCCAAACATAGAGAAATTTGATGAACACCTTGGTGAGATGGAGGGGGCGGCGTGCTAGGCCTTGTCCAAAGCTGAAATTATTGGAAATTTGACCAAGTCTGTGGCAAGATAGAGGAGGCGGTGCACCAATGTCATTTAGGGATAGAAAATACTAATTCTAAAGCCACGTTTTGAAGGGCAGAGCGTCATTTGAAGGCTCATCTATAAATAGATGCCTTAGGTAATTTGTTAAGCTGTTTTTGACTAGTTGGAGAAGTCTTTACTCATTTTTACATTTCATAGTTCATTTATGAAACCTAGTAAGTTGTATGGAAGGAAGACACAGTTCTACAACTAGGTTTTCTCTTCTTTAGTTAGTTTTTCAAATGATGATGACTAAATATTTGTTTTTCCACTTGTCTATGAGTTGCTAAACTCATATTCTTGAATAGTTGATTGTTTGAAAGACTAATTAAATTTGTTTTGATTCATCAATTATGGGTGTTTGTATTTATTCGTGTCAATTTATTATTTATAAGATTTATCACCTTGTAAGTAATCTGATGGCTTTCAATTGAACTTGGGAAAGGTAATAGAAAGGGTTAAATAAATACAGAATGGGTATTCAAAGTCCCTTTAACCCATTGGTGATAAGATAGAAGTTGTTATTGAGGATAGGGATATACCTTTCAAACATGTTTAGTTGAAACACAAGTAGGCATAACCGTCATTTCATTGTCCTCCTGCGACCATAGGGATATAGGCATTAGGGTTCATGAAATAGTTCTTGGATGCTAGGGATAGTGGCAAGAAATGGGATAGTAAATTGCAACTAGCAACCACAGGAAGAATTATGCTAGTTTAATCACGTCTAAAAAACTCAGCTTGAAACCAACCAAGTGCCATTGCCCTATTCTTTCACCATCATTGAAATACAATCAAGCTTGCAATTTTTTTTAGTTTATTTTATATTTGAAGTTTTAGTAATTTAATTTTCCAAACCAATCTTCAGTTTAACTGTTTGGTTGATTAGTGAAAACAAAGTGACAACGTAATAACAATTAAATTGACAAGTCCCTTGGGTATGATATCTAGAATTCAAAATCCTATACTACTTGATGACCACATGCGCTTGTGTGTGCTTAGGCGACATCAAGTTTTTGGCGCCATTACTGGGAACTTGATTATTGTTTAATCGTTTGTATGTTATAATTTTATTTCACTAGTCTGCAGTTTACGTTTGTTTCTTGTTTTTGTTTTAATTCACAGGGCTGTTTGCCTCAGTGTATGCGGACAAGGACCACCTTTAGCTTCTCTTGATCCTAAAATAGAGAGAACCTTTTGAAGGTTAGCTAAGGAAAACAATGGGCAAGTAGAAGGTGAAGAGAATGAGAGAGATCTAGTGATGCATTTTTCTAGGCCTAATATGGAGAATGCTTCTAAAGCAATTGTCAAATCAGCCATCACTGTGAACTTTAAGCTAAAAGAAGGGACTTTGTGGTTGGTCCAAAACACTTACCAATTCCAGGGCAAGCTGCATGAGGATCCCCATAGGCATCTTATGATGTTTATAGAGCTGAGTGAAAACTTCCACTACCAGAAACGTGTCAGATAAATATGTCAAGTTGACTCTATTTTTGTTCTCACTGATCGGAGAAGCCAAGGAGTGGCTTCAGAATGAGCATGCAAGATCCATCACCACTTGGGAGATCCTCTCCAATAAGTTCATCAACCGGTTTTTCACTTCGAGAAGAACTAAAGAATTGAGGAAAGGATCTCCGGATTCATACAAAAATATGGAGAAATGCTAGCTCAAGCATGAGAACGTTACAAGGGTTACTTGAGGGATTATCCACGCCACATGCAACCTAAGGAGATAATTAGGCACAACATCATTGAAATTCTAAAGCCCGAGTCTAAGATACTCCTAGATGCTACAACACAGGGACAAATTATGTCCAAAAGTTATGATGCAATTGAGGCTCTCTTGAATCTCTTTTTTGCAGGGAGTCAGGATTATAAAGACTCCGCCAGAGGATTTGCAGCAGCAAAGGTGCCAGGAAAGCTTGTGGTGGATGGTGTAGCGGCAAATAGGGCAGACATTAGCCAATTGGTGATTGCGATTAGTAAGTTGGTGACCACAGTAGCAGGAGGCCAAGTAGGTACAATAGGTACAAATCCCACCACCATCATGTGAGGCGTGTTGAGAAAGCCATGCATATTCAGGTTGTCCTCTTAATCCTGAGTCTATATATTTTGTGGGACAATAAGGTCATGGTGGAGGTTTTTCAGGTAATTGCTATAATTAGGGGTACTGAAATGGAGAAAATCCCACATGGGGAGGATATCAAATTTTCCAAAGGCCCCAAAACACTTATTAAAGGCCACATGGCAAGCAGTAGAGCAGTTCTCTTGAGGTGACAATAAAGCAATGGATGGTGTAGAAGGCGCAAGTAGTCAATGAAATGAAAAAGTCAATCCATGAACTTGAAAGGCAAATGGAGAAATTATCTCTACAGCAAAACAATAGACCACAGGGGGCAGTCCCGAGTTACACCGAGAAGAACCCCAAGGAAAAATGTGAATGCTATTTCCTTGCACAATATTAAGGAGTTAGGTGAAGTGATCCCTAAGACTGATGAGGAGTAGACTGTGATGGTTAGACAGGAAGTGGGTGAGCTATTTCAGCTAAAATCAAAAATTGTAGTAGCTAGACCACCTCCCCGATTTCCTCAAAGACTTAAGAAGCAAAAAGAGGACATAGCTTATCAGAGATTTTTTGAGATTTTAAAGAAAGTTCATGTTAACTTACCTTTGGTGGAGCTTTTGCAGGATGTTTAAAAGTATGCCAAATATTTGAAAGATATTGTGGCAAATAAGAAGAGGCTAACAGAATTGACTGTAGCATTGATAGAGGAGTGTAGTTCACTAGTGCAGAATAAAATTCCTAAAAAGTTGAAGGACCCTGGGAGTTTCACAATTTCGGTGACCATCGAAAGCAGAAAAGTTGGGTCAGCCTTGTGTGATATGAGCACTAGCATCAATCTGATGCCTGCCTCTTTGTTAAGAACATTGGGTCTACATGAACCAATGCCACCACAGTGACCTTACAGGTAGAAGATAGGTCCATTGTTCATCCATAAGGAATCATTTAAGATGTCTTGATAAAGGTGGGACCATTCATCTTGCAGGTGAACTTTATAATCCTGCACTATGAGGAAGATGGAGTACTTCCCCTAATCTTGGGGAGAGGATTTTTAGCCACCACAAATGCTATAATAAAGTTCAAATTAAGCAAGGTGACTATGATAGTTGTAATACCCCAAAAGCCCTAAGACTAGACCCGAGAGCTCAAAAGGAGAAATAGGAATTTCTACACCAGGTCACAGGACGAGTCATCCAGTGACTCATGAAGTACCCCACAAGTCATTAAGTGACTCGTGGAGTCAAGGAAAAGTTGGCTATGAATTGTGGTATGGGGGTTGACCATGGGAGAAGCCACGGCTCGTGGTCAGGGCCACAAATCGTTACGTTGGTCATGGTCAAGAAGCTGACATGAATGATTGGATGATTGGTAGTGTTCCCAACCACTAGTCACAACGAGTCGTAAGGTACACCCACGAGTCATAGTGTCCCTCATTGTGACTGGCAGAGTGAAGGTTTCCAGTGTTGGCAACAAGAGGCAGGTCACAAGTCGTTATCATAGCAACGAATCATCCAATCCCTTATTGGGATTGGCAGCTTGCGAATTTGTTATGGGCTTTTCTGTAATTCCTAGGCACCTAAGTTCTAAACTATGTCATTTTAAGCTTAGATAGGTGTGTTTTAAGAGGGTTTAACTTATTCTAAACCTGTTAGTCTCCATGAATGCAAGAGTAGAAGTTCCTAAAGATGATAATTGCCCAGAATTGATCAAGTTCTTCCCCAATTCCTTTGGTCATTCAAGAAGGTTGTGAAATCAGAAGTATCCAGGTATGTAGGGTTATGAATGGGTGTATTCATCTACTCCCATGCCCAACTCTTTATTAATTCATGGAAATTCTAATTTTGATGAATCTATGGGGTTTTAACTAACTTGTGATTCTCTAAGTATTATCATGGGTATATTTTATTCATGTTTCTAATGTTGAATTCAGATTCATGGGCATCTTTTATAATGTTTTCAATTATAATTCATGTTTTTGAAGTCTTACAATTATAATGCCCAATTATGAAAGTTCATGGAAGGTTGAGATTATGATATATGTTTTCAAGTATGATGAGATGTATATGATCAAGTATGTTCATGATTTACTTTAATTTTATGTTATTAGCTTGCCACATGGTTTTGGAGTCCAGAATCCCACTTTTTAGCTTGTGGTATGGTTTGAGCCAAGGCTCATCATGTTATGTTTTTAGCTTGTGGTATGAAAACCACTTCTCAGCTTGTGGTTTGAGCCAAGCTTGTTGTATGAAAACAAATTTTCAACTTGTGGTTTGCAGAATCATGCCTCCTCGCAGAGTTAATGGAAGAAAAAATAGGAACAGAAATGGCCATGAGAATGGCAATGGAGATGGGCACCAGCAGACCCCACCAGCCCCCGAGGATTATGTGCCCAAGAAGGTTGCCCATGTAGAGTTTGGGGTAGCCATCTAGATGTTGGCACAAGCATTGATCGCCCAAGTCAACCAATAGGAGGTAGCACATGTCCCCTAGAATGGGAATGCGGCAGCGACAAGAGTCAGGGACTTTCTTAGGATGAACCCTCCAGTGTTTCTCGGATCAAAGGTGGACGAGGATCCGCACGAGTTTATTGATGAGATTCAAAAAATAACCCAAATCATGGGGGTGACAGGGGAGGAGTGCACAAACTTTGCCTTTTATCAGTTGAAAGGGGTTGCACATATTTGGTTCAAATAGTGGAAGGATGGCAGAGCAGTCAAAGCTGGTCCCATTGGATGGGACGAGTTCCATACCATGTTATTAGATCGGTTCTTTCCCCGAGTGATGAGGGAAATCAAAGCAGCTGAATTTGTGAACTTGAGAAAGAACAACATCATGGTCCAGGAGTATGCTTTAGAGTTCACTCTCTTGTCCAAATATCCACCAGAGATGGTGGCTGACTAGAAGGCTCGAGTGAGTCAGTTTGTGCATGGGATAACAGACTATTTGGTCAAAAATTGCCATATCGCAATGCTTCATCTAGACGTTGACTTCTCATGGATAATTCTGTATGCCCGATAGATAGAGGCGGTACAGGCGAGTGAGTGGTAGAGAGAGGCCATGAGGGCTAGGACTGATAGCTTTGAATTCTTCTAGCAGAGACCTGGTGGTGGGAACCCTCAGTAGTCCCACCACAGATCATCAGCCCCAGCGCCATTAGCAGCGAGTGTGCCATTCAGATCTAGGAACAACCAGAGGGGACGAGCATTAGGCTCTCGAGGTCAGGGGAGTAGATATATGGAGCCTTGTATTCCAGCTTGTGACATGTGTGGCCGAAGACACACTAGTCAGTGCTTAGCAGGTACAGGTGCTTGTTTTGGGTGTGGGATGCCTGGGCATATGCTCAGGGATTGTCCAACAGCTAGACAGGGCCATGGTAGAGGTTGATATCCAACCACTAGTTTAGCAGCCCGACAGCGCGCTCTGCTCAGTAGGGTTCCTCCATTAGTGCAGGTGGTGGTCAGCGTCAGAATAAATTTTACGCCCTCGCATCTTATTAGGAGCAGGAGGTCTCTCCAGATGTAGTCGCTGGTATGTTATGAGTACTCCACCTCGATGTATATGCATTGCTAGATCTAGGGGCTACTTTATCTTTTGTGATGCCCTATGTTTCTAGTAGTTTCGGAGTTAGTTCCAAAATCCTATCAGAATCTTTCTTAGTCTCTACTCTAATTGGTAATTCAATTATAGCTCGATAGGTATATAGAAATTGCCCTTTCACAATCTTGCAGAAAGTCACCTCAGCAGATTTAGTAGAGCCGGCCATGACAGGTTTTGATGTTATCTTTGGCATTGATTGGCTACATGCATGTTATGCCTTAATAAATTATAGAACCCGTGCGGTAGAGTTTTGATTTTTTGGTGAGCCAGTCCTAGAGTTGAAGGGTAGTTCAGTTGTGCCTAGGTCGCTTCATTTCCTACCATAAGGACAGAAAGATGATTTCTAAGGGTTGCGTGTACCATCTGGTTAGGGTTAAGGATGCTATATATGAAACCCCAACTATCCAGTCAGTTCCCGTAGTGTGTGAATATCCAACAGTGCTTCCAGATGATCCACCGGGAATTCCTCCTGAGCAGGAGATCGATTTTTGTATTGACCTTCTTCCCAATACGCAGCCTATATCTACTCCCCCTTAAAGAATGGCTCCAACTGAACTAAAGGAGTTGAAGGAGAAGTTGAAAGACCTTTTAGAAAAGGGTTTCATCATACCTAGAAAATCCCCATGGGGTGCACCAGTTCTGTTTGTCTGGAAGAAGGATGGTTCCCTTCAAATGTGCATTGATTATCGGTAATTGAACATGGTCACCGTCAAGAACAGGTATCCCCTCCCCAGAATTGATGAATTGTTGGACTAACTTTAGGGTGCCAAGTGTTTTTCAAAGATAGACCTCAGTTCCAAATATCATAAGCTTCGGGTTAGAGAGAGTGACATCCTCAACAGCCTTCAGGACTATGAGTTTGTAGTTAGGTCTTTTGAACTAACGAATGCTCCTGCATCTTTTATGAATTTGATGAAGAAGGTATTCAAGCCTTATTTGGACATGTTTGTGATCGTGTTCATAGATGACATTCTTATATACTCTCTGAGTGAAGAGGAGCATGCTGGTCATTTGAGGGTGGTGCTACAGACTCTTAGGGATCACAAGTTGTATGCTGATCTTGGGCAAATTTATATGCCCAAGTGATACTCAAAAGTACCATTTTAGTCTTGTTTATCTACCAATGTGTATATATTCTCATGTAATTGGTAATAAAATGTGAATTTATACTAACCAACATGATTAGCATTGTTTTGCAGGTAAAATGTGATTTTGGGAAGCTTAAATGCATGTTGGATGATATCGGGGTTGGACTTGGACGTGAGCAAGGAACAAGGCATTGGACAGCATTAATTAAAGGGGCTCCGCGATGGAGCCGTGTCACGCTGCCATCGCGGAGGCCTTCTGCCTGGATAGGGAAAATTCGCCCAAATTCCAGAGAGGGTCCGCGTCCGGTCCGTGGCACGGTGGCTTGGCTCCGCGTTGCACGTCGTGCCACGTTGGGCCTTAATTCCTGGACCCCCAATTCCAGTGAGGGTCCGCGTCCATAGCGTGTCACGGAGGCAGTGCTCCGCGATGCACTCCGTGACACGTTGCTCGTTATTCCGGGAAAAATTCCCAGCAGTATAAATAGAATACTTAGGTTCATTTTTCAATATTCTGACTTGGTGGAGCAAGAACGTGGGTTACAGGCAATTGAGGGACGAAAATATCAGGGTTTTTTCTCTCTTTCTTTCTTCTTGAATTCAATTGCTTGTATGATTAACACTCGTTTAAAGATGTTTAATCCACAAATGAGTGGCTAATTCCTCTTCTTGTTGAGGTTATGAACAATTGTGATGAAATGTGATCATTGATTCTTTGGGTTTTCATCTTTTCTTCCACGTTGTTCTATTAATTATTATTCTTACTACATTAATGTGTGGCCTACGTTAATGTATATCTAAAAAGTTCGGTTTCACTCGAGAGAGCAAGAAATTGGAAAGTTGTGAATTAATAGGATATGTTCTTTACTTGGTTTGGGAAAATTGGGTAGTCGTATTAGTCAATTTAGGAACCGGGTTTGTATGGCTAGAACATGAATTGTATTTAATCACAGAAATGTAGGTGGATGGTTCATGATTCTTAAGTGAGGATAAATACGAGAGTTTTAATCTCTTGGCAATAGTTCTTGGCTAGCAACCGGATGAAAAGATTAACCAAATTATGATGATAATCAATTTCATTACATGTTCGTTTAACCTCAGCATGCTCTCATTCATAGTTCAGACTCAAAGTAGATAATTGTTTTTAGCTTTAGTATAAAAATTATAAAACAAACTAACAAACTTTTGGTTACACTGTTGTCTGCATTTTTAGAAGTAAAATATAGTACACTTGAGCAGATTGCACTTCATCCAAGTCTCTGTGGGATCGATACTTGGCTTACTAAAGCCACTTACTACTTGTTCGACCACGTGTACTTGCGTGTCGTTTTATACCCCACAAATCACGCGAACAAGTTTTTGGCGCCGTTGCCGGGGACTTGGCAATTGGTGAATTTGTTTTAAGTGTTAATTTACTGTATTTTTATTTTCTTGGTGTTGACAACTTGGTCTTAGCCTGTATTTTGCAGACTTAATTTCTGTTGAACACTGGCAAGAGACAAGGAGCTGGTGGAATCGTATATAGAGCCAAAAAGAATATTTCACAGTAAACGGAGAGAAGCTCTACAAAGAAAGCTGCAGTTGCTCAGACAGACAATCATGGAGCAACAACAGAATCCACCGGTAGTACGGGCAGTGTTAGTGCCCGAAGAAGTAGCAGCTCGGCCGGTTCTCGAGGTGGCAATCCCACATGCTAATAATGTCACATCTAGCATCCGCAAACCTGAGTCAGGAGGGAGGTTTGAACTTAAACAGAATATGGTGCAGTTGTTGCACACTAGCGGGCAGTTTACCGGTCTCCCTCATGAAGATCCATAGCAGCATCTCCAAAATTTTTTGGAGATAAGTGACACTTACATCCCCGCTGGAGTGTCATCAGATTATGTCCGGCTTACATTGTTCCCATTCTCATTATTGGGAGAAGCAAGGAGGTGGTTGAAAGCTGAGCCACCGAATTCTATTTCTACGTGGGATGATCTTGCATGGAAGTTTTTGATACGATTTTTTCCCTCCGGTAAAACAGCAAGACTTAGAAGTCAGATTCTAAGTTTCAAACAGAGAGAGGGAGAAAATTTATATCAAGCCTCGGAGAGATTTAAATCCATGTTGCGGGATTGTCCTCATCATCATCAGTCCAATGATGTGCTGGTGCACACATTTATCGAGGGTTTGGAACTCCACACCAAAATATTGCTAGACTCAGCAGCTGGAGGGCAAGCACTGGAGAAAACGTATGAGGAGTTGTACACCTTGTTGAACCGTATTTCGCAGGGCAATCCAAAATGGAATGCTGATTCATCAAGAGGTGGGACTAGGAAAGTAGCAGGAGAGATTGAAGTGGATGGGTTTACAGCTATCGCTGCACAGATAGCTGCATTGCAAAATCAACTTAACACCCACTTCAGTAACATGACATTGAACCAGCCTCAAGCCCCAGTTAATGCAGTACAGCAAATGTTGTGTGAAGTGTGTGGAAGCAGTGAGCACTCAGCTGAGTGTTGTGGAGCCAATCCTGACTCGGTAAACTTTGTGGGTAATGCGCAAAGGAACCACCAACAGTATGGTAGTAGCTACAATTCCAATTGGAGGAATCACCCTAATTTCTCATGGGGTAGCAACAACCATCATGGGCAAAGTTGGGGTCAGGGTGTGCAAAGGAACCAAGGAGGGCAGCAGAATTATCAAGCACAATTCAGAAACAACAATGCACCTCCTCCACCACCATCACCTAGCATTGAGGAGATGTTCAAGACCATGATAGCTAACCAAGCTCAATTGCAGGCTGACTATGTGAAATTGGCAGCCGAAGTGAAAAACAACCAGTTAGCTACCAAGGCACTTGAATATCAATTTGGGCAATTTTCTAGTGCCCAAAACACAAGGCCTAGAGGAGGACTGCCGAGCGACACGGATCCCAATCCCAAGCAGGTAAATGCGGTGACCACAAGGAGTGGCTTGCAGCTGAAAGAGGTGGAACCAGAAAGACCACCTCAACAGTCGGGAGCAGCAGAAGTCGAGAGGGAGCAAAGTGATGAGAGGGGGAAGACTAAAGAAGCGGAATCAGAAAGACCACCACCCTCATTCCCTCAACGATTAAAGAAACACAAGGAGGAGGCATGTTTCAAGAAATTCATGGAGGTGCTGAAATAGGTACATATTAGCTTACCTCTTGTTGATGTTTTGCAGGGAGTGCCGAAGTATGCCAAGTATATAAAGGACATTGTGGCAAACAAAAGTCGGTTGACTGAATATGCTACGGTGGCTCTAACGGAGGAGTGCACTTCCTGGATACAAAACCGATTGCCCATAAAGCTAAAAGACCCTGGGAGTTTTACTATCCAGATTACTATTGGGCAGAGCATCCGAGCTCGTGGATTGTGTGATTTGGGAGCGAGCATAAATTTGATGCCTTTATCGGTATTCAGAATGTTGGGTCTAGAGAGTCCTAGACCCATAACTGTAATCTTGCAATTGGCGGATCGATCCCTAGCCAGACCTGATGGCATTGTGGAGGATGTTCTGGTGCAAGTTGGCTCCCTAATTTTCCCGGTAGATTTTATCGTGCTGGATTTTGAACCAGACGCGGAAGTCCCATTTATTTTGGGACGTCCTTTCTTGGCAACTGGGAAAGCACTAATTGACGTAGCTGCGGGGCAGCTAACAATGCGAGCACATGACAAGGTGGAGGTGTTCGATGTGTACAAGGCACCCAAGCTCCCGACGGTGCATGAAGAACTCTCGGTGATCAATGTGATTGATCAAGGTGATGATAAACAGATGAAGGATTCACGACAGTTAATGGGAAAACCACCGGAAAGGTTTAAGCACTACTGGGGGGAGGACGGTGATCGAGAGAAATCGTCCATCACCCTAGAGTACAACTGAGCTTAATGACGTCAAGCAGCGACGGTAAACCAGGCGCTGCACGGGAGGCAACCCGTGAAAAAAAAATTTTCTTTCTTTTTGTAAAGTGTAAATAGATTTTCCTTTTTTTCTTTTTCTTGATTTACTACAAAATTTTTCATTTTAGTTTTTGTTTATTTGTATTTAGAGTGAAACCTATAATTCTAACAAATTTTGTATAGTGAGATGAATTTCAGGTCAAACGGAGGAAAATATGCACGAAATCGCGAAGGAAAAGTCGAGGTATGAAAATTAATAAAAAGTGGCAAACAGTGAGCTGGGGCGACAACTCCGTGTCATGGAGGTGGACCTCCGCATTACCTCCGTGACACGTTGAGGTATAACCCGGAAATGTTAAAAATTTCCAGAACAGTCTCGCGATGGCTCCGTGTCACGGAGGTAGTGCACTGCGATGCACTCCGTGACACGTTGCCTTGTATATCGCGACGGGTCACACCGGGTCGCCGGGTGACCCGCGCGATTTCCCTACTTCTTAACCCCGAAAACCCTCCCTTTTCCATCATTTTTAATCTCTCCGCGACCAAACCCCCCAAAACCCATCCCCCATCAACGTGACACGGAGTAAGGAAAGAAATTCAACAAGTTTTCTTCGATTCTTCAAAGTCAAGGTATGCTTTTCGATTTCCTCTCAAACTCTTGTCGATTTTCTTTGATATTGAGCATGTGAGGTGAGCTAAATTGCCCTAAGTAGAAATTAATCATGAATTCAAGTAAATTGTTATTGATGAATGTTCGGAATGTCATTATGATTGCTTGAACTTGTCAATTGCATAAATTAATCGAATTTGGTTGATAATATCAATTCTAGGGCTTGTTTTTGAATTTGAAGTTGAACATGTAGTGAAATTGTGAATTTCTTGCCGGGATGTACATGTTGAATGAGATGAGTCGATATACAATTTGTTAGGATGTTAATAGAACTACGGATTCTCGGGTTAAGGGAATGTGAAATTTGTAAGAATTTGGTTGGTTGTATAGGTTCGTGTAGATAAATTTTTGTTGTAGTTTTTGTTTCTTTGTTTTTCCTTGCTAAGTGCGATGGTTAAGATGTTAGCGGTGGTAGTGATTGTGATTAGCTGTACGAAGTCTGAGTAGTACACAGAAGATATACCGTCGAATTTTTCAAACGCACTAAGCATGATTGTATAGTTGTTTATTGGGTGTAAATAAAGATAATCTTGCCGTATTATTGTAACTATATCTAAGGACTAAGTGTGGGGTAACCTAGCTTAACCCGACCTTAGTCGAAGTTAATATCCGTGAGCTTAACATCGATCTTGTCTACTTGGGTTGACGGGTAAAATGGCAAGCCGGCAAGAGAAAGGGAAAGGCGCATCAACTTCGAGCGCCGGAAGGAAGCGAATCAGACTGGGCACAGCAGTCCTAGCAGCACCAGCAGTTCCACGCGGCCAACGCCACCAATACGGAACGAGATGGGTGACTGATGAGGGGAAAAAGTGGTACGCAAAGCACAAAGAAAACAAGTATTTCCCCGAGGAGCACATAGCACGGGAACCATTGGCACAGGAGTTCCCTAGGATGGTCCACCGGATCGAGGCAGCTGGGCTAAATTTCATTTTTGAAGGTCCCAAGGAATGCAATCTGCACTTGGTTCGAGAATTTTATGCCAACTGGAACCCGACGATCAGAAGTCACACCATCAAGATCAGAGGGCAAATAGTCACCTTGGAGCCCCACCACCTCAATGCCATCATAGGAGCGCGGGACATAGACGCCCACATACTTTGAAAGCAGAACATTACCCCACCGTATGCGGACATCAGACGCATATTGTGTGGGACCCGATCGATAGCTAGATGGAGCAGACACAAAGAGAGGGGCTACCACCAGACTTTGCCATATTCACAGATGAATAGGGAAGCCCGAATCTGGCTGAAGATAGTGTGCTCATGCCTAATCCCGGGGGTACATATGACAGATGTAACCGGGGATCGTGTATGCCTGGTGTACGCCCTGATGAAATGGCTGGAGATCCACGTGGGGGCGGTAATTATCTCCGCCATGAAGAGAGCCCAGTTGCACCAGGGGCACAGGTATGGCTTTGGTGGACTACTCACCACCTTCCTCAGGGGCCTAGATGTCGAGGAGGAGGCCCTTGACTATATCCCGCAGATGGAGCGGCGGGCCTTGGATGTTACAAAAATTAAGGCTCCCGACACCACCCACGGGCCAGTGCTTACACTTGGCAAGCGACATGCTCGTGATGACCAGTATATGGCTCAAATGTATGGGATGCAGATGCTCCCGCTGAGGATAGGAGGGAGGCCGGCGACAGAGGAGGAGCTATGGCAGCTCGAGCTAGACTACCCTTTCGGCGAAAACGCCAGGGCTCTATGCCGAGTGGGGCTAGCATTTGTAGAGCCCACAGATGATGATGTCCCCACAGATGAGAAGACACGTCGGTAGGACTCCGATGTGGAGTCCGATGATGATGACGGGGGCGACTCGGACATGGGAGATGAAGCAGCAGCACCCGACGAAGAAGTGGAATACTTTGACTGATCAGGGAGTTCCACCACCCGATTTTGTGCTATTTTAATTTTTGTGAACACTGGGGACAGTGTTCGAGCTAAGTGTGGGGTGGGAGTAGTTAGGTGCTGGGTTGGGTTGTTTTGTATGTATGCTCTATTCTGTTGTCGTGTATGTGAAAATTTGTTTGTCCCTTTGAGTTGTGAATTATTAAGTGTTGTTCTGTATTTGTGAATTTATGTTAAATTGATTTGTGTTGCTGAATGTTGCTAGCTGATTCTGATTCTATACATATTTGTGTTATCGAAATGATCGATATTTTTTAAAAAAAATTTAAAATATTTTGTACATAAGTTTTCTATCGAAATGATCGATATTTTCAACATTTTTTTACTTCTTGGGTTTCTTGGCGTTTGTTTTCGGTTCTTTTACCGAGAATGGTCCCATTGAACCGAAGTCATAGTAGTGACTGTTCCCTATGATGGATGGATGACGACCGTCTTAAGGGAAATGTAGTCGTTAGGAGTAGATTTTTTTTCAATTATTTTTCAGTTTTTTTTCTTTGGTGGGTTGCATTCCAAAACTGTAGTTACTGTATGGTTGCAAAATTCTGGTTGCGTGTTGTACATGATATTTAAAATGCAAAGGCGATTCGTATGAAAGTATGCTACTTTGTAAATAGAGTTTGATTCAGTGTGATTGAGGCTTAATGTTTGAATTCCTGTAATTAGCTGATTGAAGAGTCTGTGAATACATCTTGAGTTGAGCATGTGCAAAAAGTGTGAAGTGAGGTGTTGTTATTCCATGCTATTGTGAAGTGTCTAGAACTTGCCTGGTGTGTGTACAAAACGAAATGAAGGACGTGTATTGTAGGAAAGGATGTAGGCATTTCTTTGTTTTAACCGAGAGTTTCTATTTTTCCTTGTCGTACACACCTTGATTGTATACCCTAGTCAGCCCGTTGAGCCTTTAGCCTATTATTTTTTCTTTTTGTCATAAAGTGTAAACCGAGCATAATTCCTTCTTTTCATTAGCCGTAAAGTCTATACAAAACTCTGAAGCGCTTAAGAAGAGAAAATCATTTTTCCGAAGTGTCAAAGAGTGAGAATGGTGAAAAGAAAAAGGAAAGCAGAGTGAGAGAAGAAAAGAAAAGGTTGAAGGTGCACTTGCTATAAATAAACGATAATGAAGGTTCATGAATAATCTTTGTTGTTGTGTCAAGTGTGCTTAATACGATGGGCCATACTAAAGAAAATCATCAAGAATGGGATGATGGAAAAAAGAAACAATGTCCATGAGTTGATGGGGTGTGTTGAAAAGGCGCTTAAGGATGCTAGTGGCTATTATTGGCTAACCCAATATTTACTAGTTCCGTAGCTTCCATTACAACCAGTTAAAGTCCTACGTGATCTTACATTGCACTTCTTTATATTAGTGGAGTAATACACTAAGGGCAAGCTTATGGGTCATGACATGATGCATATGAATTCTTTTGGGAGAGAGAGCGAAAATGTTTTTACATGCCCCTGCTTGAATTCTTGTGAGTCATATGAGCAAAAAGGGGAAGATTCTCTTGTGTTGTGAGGGCACATCTTGATGAAAGATTAATTTTCGTGTCGGATATCTTGATCAGCTGATTTGCATGAGTTTGCCAATATCGAGAGTCGATTCTTAAAGTCTAAGAGGTCTTGATTTATTGAAGGTCATTGCATTGATAAGACCATGCATGTTTTGTTGATGATTTGCTATATTGAATAATTGGTATGACCGTAGCCTAAATTGTCGAACCAAAGTAGCGAGGTTGGGATGTAAATTGCATGAAGTGTAGGATTGTTGTTCGAGGACGAACAAGGATTTAAGTGTGGGGTAAGTGATCTTGGGTAAATTTATATGCCCAAGTGATACTCAAAAGTACCATTTTAGCCTTGTTTATCTACCAATGTGTATACATTCTCATGTAATTGGTAATAAAATGTGAATTTATACTAACCAACATGATTAGCATTGTTTTGCAGGTAAAATGTGAATTTGGGAAGCTTAAATGCATGTTGGATGATATCGGGGTTGGACTTGGATGCGAGCAAGGAACAAGGCATTGGACAACATTAATTAAAGGGGCTCCGCGATGGAGCCGTGTCACGCTGCCATCGCGGAGGCCTTCTGCCTGGATAGGGAAACTTCGCCCAAATTCCAGAGAGGGTCCGCGTCCGGTCCGTGGCACGGTGGCTTGGCTCCGCGTTGCACGCCGTGCCACGTTGGGCCTTAATTCCTGGACCCCCAATTCCAGTGAGGGTCCGCGTCCGTAGCGTGTCACGGAGGCAGTGCTCCGCGATGCACTCCGTGACATGTTGCTCGTTATTCCGGGAAAAATTCCCAGCAGTATAAATAGAACACTTAGGTTCATTTTTCAATATTCTGACTTGGTGGAGCAAGAACGTGGGTTACAGGCAGTTGAGGGACGAAAATAACAGGGTTTTTTCTCTCTTTCCTTCTTCTTGAATTCAATTGCTTGTATGATTAACACTTGTTTAAAGATGTTTAATCCACAAATGAGTGGCTAATTCCTCTTCTTGCTGAGGTTATGAACAATTGTGATGAAATGTGATAATTGATTCTTTGGTTTTTCATCTTTTCTTCCATGTTGTTCTATTAATTCTTGTTCTTACTGCATTAATGTGTGGCCTACGTTAATATATATCTAAAAAGTCCGGTTTCACTCGAGAGAGCAAGAAATTGAAAAGTTGTGAATTAATAGGATATGTTCTTTACTTGGTTTGGGAAAATTGGGTCTTGATTTGCTTTCAGGATAGAAATATACCTGAAAGTCGTATTAGTCAATTTAGGAACCGGGTTTGTATGGCTAGAACATGAATTGCATTTAATCACAGAAATGTAGGGGGATGGTTCATGATTCTTAAGTGAGGTTAAATACGAGAGTTTTAATCTCTTGGCAATAGTTATTGGCTAGCAACCGGAGGAAAAGATTAACCAAATTATGATGATAATCAATTTCATTACATGTTCGTTTAACCTCAGCATGCTCTCATTCATAGTTCAGACTCAAAGTAGATAATTGTTTTTAGCTTTAGTATAAAATTATAAAACAAACTATCAAACTTTTGATTACACTGTTGTCTGCATTTTTAGAAGTAAAATATAGTACACTTGAGTAGATTGCACTTCATCCAAGTCTCTATGGGATCGATACTTGGCTTACTAAATCCACTTACTACTTGTTCGACCACGTGCACTTGTGTGTCATTTTATACCCCACAAATCACGCGAACATATGCTATAATTCAGCAAGTATGAGTTTTGGTTAAACTCGGTAGCATTTTTGGGTCATGTCGTGTCAAATGAGGGTGTACAAATGGACTCTCAGAAGATAGAAGTGGTGAAGTTCTATACCCCAGGAACCCAAGGATCAGACCCTGAAGTAAAAACGGAGAAAAAACTGAAAATTCAGACTGGTTCACAGAACGACCCGTGAGGTGAGTCATGTGTAGTGACCATGAGTCATGAGGTGACTCGTGGACAGCGTGGTGTGGCAAGGATTGAGTGAGGAGGCCACGGGCTTAATCATGAGTCGTGGTCATACCTAACGACTCGTGAGGTCACCTATGGTCAACCCTGGAGGATTGGGAAGTAGGGATGGGCAGTGTAGGCCATGGAAGGTGACCACGAGTCGTTGTTTGACCTCACGACTCATAAAGTCATCCGTGGGGTCCCCTTGGATGTTTGGGTAGTGGACATAACAGACTATGGTCAGGAGTCGTTCCCTATGACAATGATTCGTTAGGTCCCTCGTGGGGACTAGCGACCAGAAATTCCTGCATTTTAATAAGGGTGTTTTTATAATTTCCTAAGTCCCTAAGACCTAAACTACATTGTTTTGGATATTTTTTGAGTGTGATAAGAGGAGTTAAGTCCCTATAACATGCCCATTCTCATGCAAAAGCTTAGAGAGGTTGTAGGAGATTCAAGGCCTTCTTTCCCAAAATTTCATCAATTTCTTTGTGGGTGTTCAAGGAACTTTAAGTCCATCCCTTCCTAGGCATGCAGGGTTTTAAAATGGGTGGAATTCTTCCTCACCCATGCCCAATTTTTATTTAAATCATGAATCCTCCTATTCAAGTCTATGGGGTTTTACTCAAATGCATAAAAATGTGATTTCTCTTTATGGGTATTATTTAATTGAGTTTAATTATTAATTTATGAATGATGGCCATGTTTTATCACTATTTTTCCCTTAATCATGTTTCAATCTTTTAAATCCAAGTTGCTCGTTTGAAGAAGTCCATGGAAGTTATGACTTATGATGAATACTCTATAATTTGAGTTTATTGATTACGGAAGAGCATGATTTTCTAGTTACCCATGTTTATGAGCATATTTTGAAATAATTGAATGTGATGAAGTATTGGGCAATTCCCACATGTTAAAGAATGATGTATGAAATGAATTACATAATTTATTAATTTAAGATGTTGGCTGATGAAAAGGGCTTTGATTCTTGGCTAAGTATGTTTTAAAGGGGATCAATGATGATAAATGTTATACCTTAGCCAATGAATTTTAATGCATGATGTTATTTATTTATGTATGAGCTTATATGCATGTTTTTGGGAGCTGTGTCTAGCACCGAGCAGCCCGGCGTTCAAAGGACTACGCCGGTGTCTCATAACCACATGCCACCATGGGTTTGTAAATGATATGATGTCTTGATAATGATCCCCTTATAATGTGATATCACTCCTTATGCACGACCATCGCCTGGCAAGCCAAGGTCGGCTCTGCCCACTTGAGCGAGATAGTGGGGCATCATGAAAGGCTCTACCATGATGGTGTCAGTTATGAAGAGTCCTCCCATTGTTCTGCATGTTTTATGCAATCTATCAGACTGTGGAGTGAGTGATTTGATTAATGAATATTCGATTCTTTCTTCAATGTAGAATCGAGTCACACCAATTCTTCTATTTTTTATAGAAAAAACACGGATTCGGGTTTGTCAGGTTTATGTTATTGGATCAAGTTGTATTTTGATAAATTTACTTACGATTATGATAATGAATGATTATGAATGATTTGAAAGTCTTGAGCCCTATGTCTTATTACGAAGATTTTGATGCAAGAATGATGTCCTTCTCCTATGTCTATTTATTAGCTTACTTTACTTTTAAAATGTCTGTTTTACTTACCTTGCATACTTGGTACATTTCACATACTGACCGCATACTTTCCATGTTGTATTGTTTCATGATACAGGGTTCAAATCTCAAGATCATCCTCATCCTTAGTCCATCTCAGTTATGCTTCCAGTTTATTGGTGAGTCATCATGCTCCGAGGGCCGTTCGATTGACTTTCATGTTGTTTATGTTTAGTTTTTGTTGGGTTAGTTGGGTCTGTTGTCCCATCAACCCATCTTATGTATTAGAGGCTTTTAGACAAGTATGTAGTGCTCAGCTGTGTATATGTTCAGTGTTTCATGATGTTACGTTATAACTACGTTTTCTCTATGTTTTTATGATTATCGTTCCACATATTGAATGAGACTAGTTGTATGCATGAGCCATGGGTCGACTAGGGGTCCCTCAGGATCCCTTGTCCTGTGTCTGCGATTCGGGTGTGTGTTCGGGTCATGACAAACTTGGTATCAGAGAAATAGGTTTGAAGTGTCCTAGGGTGTCTGAAAGCCGCGTTAAGTAGAGTCTTTTTCATGGGTGTGAAGTGCGCTACACCTATGACGAAGAGGCTACTAGACGTTTAGGAAATGTTCCCTTCTTTCATGTCTATGCGGTGCGATGAAAAGCCTTTCCATCCTTCTAATTCGTATGATTCGCAATTTGTAGAACTATGGCTCCTCGAATAATGAACGGAAGGAGGAATTGAAATGATGAAGGACATAGAGATGGCAATGACCATTGGCATTAGCAAGCCCCACTTGTTCAGGAGTCCCAAGCACCAGAGCCAGCTTCCCACGCTGAGTTTTGGGCAGCCATCCAGATGTTGGCGCAGGCCTTAACTGCTTAGCTCAAGCAGTAGGCTGTTGCGTAGGTCCCACAGAATGGCAATGCAGTGGCAGTTCGAATCAAAGACTTCTTGAGGATGAACCCTCCTATGTTCATGGGATCAAAGGTGGATGAGGATCCACATGCTTTCATTCAAGGGATCTTGAAGGTCACTCAGGTTATGGGGGTGACAAATGGTAAGTGTGTAGACTTGGTCTCATATCAGCTAAAAGAGGTCTCTCATATTTGGTACAAGAAATGGAAGGATAGCAGGGTAACGGGAGTGGGCCCTATCAGCTGGGATGAGTTCCACATGGCCTTTCTTGACAGGTTCTTCCCTCGGGAAATGAGGGAGTTAAAAGTAGCGGAGTTTGTGAACCTCTAGCAAGGAAAGATGACAGTGTTGGAGTATTCACTTGAGTTCACTGGTTTGTCGAAGCACGCCCCAGAGTTGGTGATGGATTAGAGGGCGCGGGTAAGCCGATTGGTTCATGGGATGGCCGATTATTTAGACAAGGATTGTAGGACTGCCATGCTTCACCAGGATATGGACTTTCCTCGCATAGTATTGTACGCCCAGCAGATGTAGGAAGCTCATGCGAGGGAGAGGGAGGCAAAGAAGTATCAGACGGACAACCATGGGTTTTCACATCAGAGGTCCGACAATGGCTACCATACATAGTTTTAGAATAGGTTACTAGCCCCAGCACCACCATCACCTAGTGTTCCATCCAAACCCAGGGGTGATCAGAGGAGCAAGGCTTCAGGATCAAGGGACTAGAGGGGCACCCAGCTAGAATATACCTCTCCAGCCTGCGGGAAGTGCGGCAAGAGTCACACCGAAGAGTGCATGCTCAGCTCGAATGTTTGCTACGGGTGTGGTAGATTCGAGCACATGCGCCGAGCGTGCCCATATGCTAGATAGGGTGATGACAGGGGTTGTGCACAGGCCACCAGGACAGCAACAGCTCCATCCTGTTCCGCTCCACGGGGAGCATCGACTAGTGGGGGTGGTGGGAAGATCCAAAATCGATTTTATGCCCTTGCCTCACGCCAGGAGCAGGAGACTTCACCAGATGTGGTCACTGGTATGTTGCGTGTCTTTCATATTGATGTTTATGCCTTACTAGATCAGGGAGCTACCTTGTCTTTTGTGACTCCTTACATTGCTAGTAGCCTTAGAGTTAGTCTCGAGACCTTGACGAAACCGTTTTCAGTTTCTACCCCTATCCGTGATTCAGTTGTAGCTAGGCGTATTTATGGGGGGTGCCCGATCACAGTGTTACACAAGGTTACCTCCACAGACTTGGTAGAGTTAGCCATGACTAACTTCGACATTATTCTTGGCATGGATTGGTTGTTTGCATGTTTTTCTTCTAATAATTATAGAACCCATACAGTGGAATTTCATTTTCTGAGTGAGTCGGTGTTGGAGTGGAAGGGTAGCTTAGCGATACCAGCATTATTTTATATCTTAAGGCCAGGAAAATGATCTCTAAAGGTTGTGTGTACCACCTAGTTAGGGTTAAGGATGTGGAGTCCGAGACCCTGACTATCCAGTCAGTTCTGGTGGTGGGCGAGTACTCGAAGGTGTTTCCTGATGATTTGCTCGGTGTTCCTTCAGAGAGGGAAATTGACTTCGATATTGATCTATTTCTAGATAAACAACCTATTTCTATCCCTCCATATAGGATGGACCCAGCCGAACTAAAGGAATTGAAGGATCAGTTAAAGGATCTATTCGATAAGGGCTTCATTAGGCTGAGCCAGACTCCATGCGGTGCGCCAGTTCTATTTGTTCGAAAGAAAGACAGTTCCCTTCGCATGTGTATTGACTATCGGTAGTTGAACAAGGTTACCGTCAAGAATAGGTACCCCTTACCCAAGATCGATGATTTGTTTGACCAGCTTTAGGGTGCCAAGTGCTTCTCCATGATTGATCTCAGATCCGGGTATCACCAACTCAGAGTGAGGGAGAGTGACATCCCAAAAACTGCTTTCAAGACTCGATATGGTCACTACGAATTTGTTGTTATGTCTTTCGGACTAACCAATGGCCCCGCAGCTTTTATGGATCTAATGAACAGGGTGTTTAAGGTACATTTGGACTTGTTCGTGATTGTGTTCATTGATGACATCTTGATATACTCTCGAAGCAAGAAGGAGCATGCCACTCATTTGAGGACAATGCTACAAACCCTCAAGGATTGCCAGCGGTATGCAAAGTTTAGCAAGTGTGAATTTTGGCTAACCTCGGTAGTATTTCTGGGACTTATGGTGTCAAGCGAAGGCATAAGGGTAGACTCCCAGAAGATAGAGGCGGTGAAGATTTGGCCCAGACCGGTGAATCCTTCAGAAATTAGGGGTTTCTTGCGCTTAGCAGGCTATTATCAAAGATTTGTTGAGGGATTTTAATCAATTGCAGCTCCCTTGACCAGGTTGACTCAGAAAAGGGTGAAATTCCAATGGTCAGATGCTTGTGAGAAAAGCTTCTAAGAGCTGAAGACCCGACTCACTTCAGCACCAATGTTGACCTTACCCGAGGGTACTGATGGCTTTGTAGTGTATTGTGAAGCTTTGAGAGTCGGGCTGGGATGTGTGTTGATGCAGTGTGGGAAGGTAATAGCATATGCCTCAAGACAGCTGAAAGTTCATGAAAAGAATTACCCAACCCATGATCTTGAGTTGGCCACGATGGTGTTTGCATTGAAGATATGGCGACATTACTTGTATGGGGTCCACATTACGGATCACAAGATCTTGTAATATGTGTTCACATAGAAGGATCTAAATCTTCGGCAAAGAAGGTGGTTGGAATTACTTAAGGACTACAACATGAGTGTTCTATACCACCCGGGCAGGGCTAATGTGGTTGCGGATGCACTTAGTAGGCTCTCCATGGAAAGTGTGTCTCACGTGGATGAGGGAAGGAAAGAGTTGGTGAAGGATGTCCACCGACTTGCAAGACGGGAAGTTAGATTGATCGACTGGATCAATGGCGGTGTTGTGGTGCATAACGGGTCAAAATCGTCCTTGGTGGTCGATGATCTTGGGCAAATTCATATGCCCAAGTGATACTCAAATGTGTCATTTAAGCTTGTTTATCTATCGATGTTTATACATTATCATGTGAATTGTAATAAAATGTGAATTTATACTAACCAACATGATTAGCGTGATTTTGCAGGAAAAATATAATTGTACGAAGCTAAGATGCATGTTGGGAGAAATCGAAATTGGACTCGGAAGCGAGCAAGGGAAAAAGCACAACGAGAGCACGAATTAAAGGGCCTCCGCGATGGCACCGTGTCACGCTGCCATCGCGGATACGTTCTGCCTGGATACGGAATTTTTGCCAAATTCCAGTGAAGGTGCGCGTGGGGGCCGTGGCACGTTGGCCCAGCCCCGCGTTGTATGCCGTGCCACGTTGGGCCTTAATACCTGGACGTCCGGATTCTTGTAAGGGTCCGTGTTGGTGGTGTGTCACGGAGGCAGTGCTCCGCGATGCACTCCGTGGCACGTTGCTTGTTATTCTGGGAAAAATTCCCACTAGTATAAATAGAACACTTAGGTTCATCTTTAATAAGTATGACTTGGTGGAGCAAGAACGTGGGTTACAGGTAGTTGAGGGGACGAAAATCTCAGGGTTTTTCTCTATCTCCTTCTTCTTTATTTCAATTGCTTGTATGATTAACACTCATTTAACAACGTTTAATCCACAAATGAGTGGCTAAATTCCCTTTTTGCTGAGGTTAAGAACAATTGTATTGAAATGTGATTATTGATAAATTGGTTTTCCATCTTTTCTCTCCTGATTGTTCTATTGATTCTTGTTCTTACTGCATTAATGTGTGGCCAACGTTAATGTACATCTAAAAAGTCCAATTTCACTCGAGAGAGCAAGAAATTGGAAAGTTGTTAATTCATAGGATATGATCTTTTCTTAGTTTGGGAAAATTGAGAATTGATTTACCTTCAGGATAAAAATATACCTGAAAGTCTTATTAGTCAATTAAAGAATCGATTTTGTATGGCTAGAACATGAATTTCGTTTTATCACAGAAATGTAGGTGGAAGGTTCATGAATCTTAAGTTGGGTTAAATACGAGAGTTTTAATCCATACGCAATAATTCTTGACTAACAACCGGAGGAAAGGTTAATCAAATTGTATCGATAATTTTTTTCTCTACATGTTCATTTTAACCTCAACATGCTCATACTTATAGTTCAAACTCAAATTATATATTCGTTTTAGACTTAGTATAAAATTAGGAACAAAATATCAAAATCTTCTTCACACTGTTGTCTGCAGTTTAGAGTTAAAGTTTATTGACACTTGAGTAGATTGTTACTTTAGACCAGTCCCTGTGGGACCGATACTTGGCTTACTTGAGCCACTTTACTACTTGTTCGACCACGTGCACTTGCATGTAGGTAGTTATACCCAACAGCCCGAACAAGTTTTTGGCGCCTTTGTCGGGGACTGGAAATTGGTAAATTTTTCTTAAGTGTTAGTTTACTATTTTTTCTTAGTGTTGACAACTTAGTCTTAGCCTGTATTTTGCAGATACTAATTTCTGTTGAACACTGGCAAGAGACAAGGAGCTGGTGGACTCATATTTAGAGCAGGAAAGACAATTTCATCGTCAAAGGAGAGAAGCTCTAGAGAAAAAGCTGCAGTTGCTCAAACAAACAATCCTAGAGCAAAAACAGAATCCACCAGTTGTAAGGGCAATGTTAGTGCCCGAGGACATGGCAGCTAGGTCGGTTCGCGAGGTGGCAATCCCACATGCTAACAATGTTACATCTAGCATCCGCAAACCTGAGCCAGGAGGGAGGTTCGAGCTTAAACAGAATAGTGTGCAATTGGTGCACACCAGCGGGCAGTTCACAGGTCTCCCTCATGAGAATCCACAGCAACATCTCCAAAATTTTTTGGAGATAAGTGACACTTACATCCACGCTGGAGTGTCATCAGATTATGTCAGGCTTACATTGTTCCCATTCTCACTTTTGGGAGAAGCCAAGAGGTGGTTGAAAGCTGAGCCACCTAATTCCATCACCACGTGGGATGATCTTGCAAGGAAATTCTTGATACTGTTCTTCCCATCCGGTAAAACAGCAAGACTTAGAAGTCAAATTCTGAGTTTTAAACAGAGAGAGGGAGAGAATCTGTATCAAGCTTGGGAGAGATTTAAATCTATGTTGCGGGATTGTCTTCATCATCACCAATCCAATGATGTGCTGGTGCATACTTTCATAGAGGGTTTGGAACCCCACACAAAAATCTTGCTAGACTCAGCAGCTGGGGGACAAGCATTGGAGAAAACTTATGAGGAGTTGTATACCTTGTTGAATCTTATCTCGCAGGTAAATCCAGAGTGGAATGCGGATTCATCAAGAGGAGGAACAAGGAAAGCAGCAGGAGTCTTAGAAGTGGATGGTTTTACAGCTATCGCTGCACAAATAGCTGCGTTACAGAATCAACTCAACACCCACTTCAGTAACATGAGCATGAACCAGTCTCAAGCCCCAGTGAATGTAGTGCAGCAGATTTGGTGTGAACTATGCGGGAGTAGTGAACACTCAGCTGAGTGTTGTGGAGCAAATCCTGATTCGGTAAACTTTGTTGGAAATGTACAGAGAAACAACCACCTACAGTATGGAAACAGCTACAACTCCAACTGGAGGAATCACCCGAATTTCTCTTGGGGTAGCAATAACCATCAAGGGCAAGGTTATAATCAGAGGGCGCAGAGAACTCAAGGAGGGCAACAGAATTATCAACCACAATATAGAAGCAAAAATGCACATCCTCCACCACCATCACCCAGCATTGAGGAGATGTTCAAGACAATGATAGCTAACTAAGATCAATTGTAGGCTGACTACGTGAAATTGGCAGCTGAGGTAAAGAACAATCAGTTAGCTACAAAGGCGTTGGAGTACCAGTTTGGGCAATTTGCTGGAGCCCAAAACACCAGGCCTAGAGGAGGACTTCCGAGTTACACGGATCCCAACCCCATGCAAGTGAATGCAGTGACCACAAGGAGTGGTTTACAACTTAAAGAGGTGGAACCAGAAAGACCACCTCAACAGTCGGGAGCAGCAGAAACTGAGAGGGAGCAAAGTGATGAGAGGGGGAAGAAAAAGGAGGCTGAACCAGAAAGACCACCACACCCGTTCCCTCAACGATTAAAGAAACACAAGGAGGAGGCGTGTTTCAAAAAGTTCATGGAGGTGCTGAAACAGGTACACATTAACTTACCTCTTGTTAATGTTTTGCAGGGAGTGCCGAAGTACGCAAAGTATATTAAGGACATCGTGGCGAACAAAAGCAGGTTGACTGAGTATGCTACGGTGGCTCTTACAGAGGAGTGCACTTCCCGGATAGAAAACAGGTTGCCCACAAAGCTCAAGGACCCTGGGAGCTTTACCATACAAATTACAATTGGGCAGAGTATCCGAGCTCGTGGATTATGTGATTTGGGAGCTAGCATTAACTCGATACCGACATCGGTATTCAAGAAGTTGGGGCTAGGGAGTCCTAGACCAACAACAGTGATATTGCAACTAGCGGATCGCTCCTTAGCCAGACCTGATGGCATTGTGGAGGACGTGCTGGTGCAAGTGGGCTCCCTCATCTTCCCGGTAGACTTCGTTGTGCTGGACTTCGAGCCAGACGCGGAAGTCCCATTTATTTTGGGACGTCCTTTCTTGGCTACCGGGAAAGCGCTGATTGATGTAGCTGCAGGGCAGCTAACCATGCGAGCACACGACAAGGTGGAGGTGTTTGATGTATACAAGGCCTCCAAGCTCCCGGCTGTGTATGAGGAACTCTCGGTGATCAATGTGATTAATCGAGCTGATGTTTTCCAGAGAGTGGAGTCACGGGAGTTATCGGGGAAACCACCGGAGCGATGTAAGTACTACTCGGGAGAGGATGGTGGTCTAGAGAAAACTTCCGTCACCCTAGAGGATGACTGAGCTTAATGACGTCGAGCCATGACGGTAAACCAGGCGCTGCACGGGAGGCAACCCGTGAAGATTTTTGTAATATTTTATTAGATTTCGTAGAAAAAAAAAAGAAAAAAGAAAAAAATAAATAAAAACAAAATTTGTATTTTAATTAAAATCTATAATTCTTACCAATTTCTTGTTGTGAGATGAATTTTAGGTTGAACGGAGGATAAATGTGCAAAGGATCGCAAAGGAAAAATCGAGGTAAGAAAATTAATAAAAAGTGGCAAAACAGTGAGCCCACGCGATGGCTCCGTATTACGGAGGAGGGCCTCCGCGTTACCCTCCGGGACACGTTGAAGGTGATTCTAGAATTTTTACAAATTCCAGAACACCTGCGTGATGGCTTCGTGTCACGGAGGGCATGCTCCGCGTTACCCTCCGTGACACGTTGCAGTGTATTTCGCGACGGGTCACACCAGGTCGCTGGGTGACCCGCGCGAAATCTTCATTTTTTAACCCCGAATTCCCCTCATTTTTCATCCCCTCCACGACAAACATCCCAAAAACCCCTTCTCCCTCAATGTGACACGGACCTAGGCACACATTTTAATCAAGTTTTCTTCATTTCATCGAATTCAAGGTATGTTCTTCAACTCTATCTCAATTCTTATCGAATTTTTCGATGTTGAACATGTGATGTGAGCAAAACTTTCCCTAAGTAGAAATTAAAATTAAATTCAATTGAGTTATTGTTGATTGACATTCGTAGTATCATTGTGATTGCATGAACTCGATAATTACATAGCTTGATCGAATTTTTGTAAAATCTTAGCTAGGGCTTGAATTTGAATTTGAAAAGGGAAAATTTAGTTGACATTTGAAATTCTTGCTGGGTTGTGTATGTTGGGTGAGATGAGTTGGTTGTGCTAACTGTTAATATGCTAAAAGACCGACGGATTTTCGGGGTAACAAAATTATGAGATGCAAGAAATGGGTGAATTGTATAGGTTCATGTAGATAAATTTTTTCTTTGTTTCTCTTTGCTACATGCTATGTGATATAATGTGATCGATGGTAATGTTGTGGTTAGCTGTACGAAGTCTGAGTAGTACAAAAGAATTTATACCGTCGAATTCTTTGAATGCACGAGGCATATGTGTTGTGTTTTGTTTTTTTATTGGAAATAAGTATGATCTTGCTGTAATGTTGTGATTGTGGCTATAGACTAAGTGTGGGGTGACCTAGCTTAACCCAACCTTAGTCGAAGCTAATTTTAATTGGAATAACATTGGGACTTGTCTGTTTGGTTTGACAGAAACAATGGCAAGCAGGAATGATAAAGGGAAGGGCGCATCAACATCAGGCGCCGGAAGGAAAAGAATTAGACTGGGAACAGCAGTCCCAGCAGCACCAGCGGTTCCACGCGGCCAACGCCGTCAATATGGAACCAGATGGGTGACAGAGGAGGGGATGAAATGGTACGCGAAGCATAAGGAAAGCAAATACTTCCCCGAAGAACACATTGCTAGGGAACCATTGGCATAGGAATTTCCCAGGATTGTCCACAGAATTGAGGCAGCCGGGCTGAACTTCATCTTTGAAGAGCCCAAGGAGTGCAACCTGCACCTGATTCGTGAATTCTACGCCAACTGGAACCCGACACTCAGAAGTCACACCGTCAAGATAAGGGGGCAGATAGTCACTTTTGAGGCTCATCACCTTAATGCAATCTTGGGGGCACGGGACACAGACGCCCATGTGCTTCGACAGCTGAATATCACTCCACCATACGCGAATATCAGACTCACTTTGCGTGGAGCCCGGTCTACAGCCCGGTGGAGCAGGCATAAGGAGAGCGGCTACCATCAGACTTTGCCCTACTCATAGATGAATAGGGAAGCCAGGATATAGCTTAAGATTGTTTGTTCCTGCCTGATCCCAGGGGTGCATATGACAGATGTCACCCGGGATCATGTGTGCTTGGTATACGCCCTGATGAAGGGGCTAGAGATCAATGTCGGGGCGGTGATTATTTCTGCAATGAAGAGACCCCGTTTGCATCAAGGGCACAGGTACGGGTTTGGTGGCTTACTGACCACGTTCTTGAGGGGCCTAGACGTTGAGGAGGAGGCCCTTGACTACATCCCGCAGATGGAGAGGCGGGCCTAAGATGTCAACAAAACTAAGGCACCCGACACCACTCACGGGCCAGTTCTCACATTAACTGAGCGACATGCTCGGGATGATCACTACATGGATCGCATGTTCGGGATATAGATGCTCCAGCAGCGTATAGGCGGGAGGCCGACAACAGAAGATGAGCTATGGCAGCTCGAGCTAGAGTACCCTATTGGCGAAAATGCCAGGGCTCTATGCCGAGTGGGTTCTGATCTTGGGCAAATTTATATGCCCAAGTGATACTCAAATGTGTCATTTTAGCCTTGTTTATCTATCAATGTTTATACATTCTCATGTGATTGGTAACAAAATGTGAATTTATACTAACCAACATGATTAGCGTTGTTTTGCAGGTGAAATATAATTTTGGGAAGCTAAAATGCGTGTTGGGAGAGATCGGGGTTGGACTCGGAGGTTAGCAAAGGACAAAACATTGGAAGGCACAAATTATAGGGGCTCCGCGATGGAGCCGTGTCACGCTGCCATCGCGGAGGCCTTCTGCCTGGATAGGGAATTTTTGGCCAAATTCCATTGAAGGTGTGTGTTGGGGCCGTGGCACGTTGGCCTAGCCCCGCGTTGCACGCCGTGCCACATTGGGCCTTATTACCTGGACACTCTATTTCTAGTAAGGGTCCGCGTCAGTGGCGTGTCACGGAGGCAGTGCTCCGCGATGCACTCCGTGACACGTTGCTTGTTATTCCGGGAAAAATTCCTACTAGTATAAATAGAACACTAAGGTTCATTTTTAATTATTCTGAATTGGTGGAGCAAGAATGTGGGTTACAGGCAGTTGAGGGGACGAAAATTTCAGGGTCTTTCTCTATCTCCTTCTTCTTGAATTCAATTGCTTTTATGTTTAACACTCATTTAATGATGTTTAATCCACGAATGAGTGGCTAATTCCTCTTCTTGCTGAGGTTATGAACAATTGTATTGAAATGTGATTGTTGATTAATTTGGTTTTTCATCTTTTCTTCCATGGTTGTTCTATTGATTCTTGTTCTTACTGCATTAATGTGTGACCTATGTTAATGTATATCTAAAAAGTCCGGTTTCACTCGAGAGAGCAAGAAATTGGAAAGTTGTGAATCAATAGGATATGATCTTTTCTTAGTTTGGAAAAATTGAGAATTGATTTACCTTCAGGATAGAAATATACCTGAAGGTCGTATTAGTCAATTAAGGAATCGGTTTTGTATGTACAGAACATGAATTTCGTTTAATCACAGAAATGTAGGTGGACGGTTCATGATTCTTAAGTTGGGTTAAATACGAGAGTTTTAATCCATTGGCAATAATTCTTAACTAGCAACCGGAGGAAAGATTAACCAAATTATATTGATAATTTATTTCTTTACATGTTCATTTAACCTCATTATGCTCACATTCATAGTTCAGACTCACATTAAATATTCATTTTAGACTTAGCATAAAAATTAGACATCAAAATATCAAACTCTTCTTCGCACTGTTGTCTTCATTGTTAGAGTTAAAATATAGTACACTTGAGTAGATTGTTACCTTATCCCCGTCCCTGTGGGATCGATACTTGGCTTACTTAAGCCACTTTACTACTTGTTCGACCCCGTGCACTTGCGTGTAGCTTTATACCCAAAGCAGACCAGCGAACAAGTTTTTGGCGCCGTTGCCGAGGACTGGCAATTGGTGAATTTTTCTTAAGTGTTACTTTACTATATTTTTATTTTCTTAGTGTTGACAACTTGGTCTTAGCCTGTATTTTGCAGATATAATCTCTGTTGAACACTGGCAAGAGACAAGGAGCTGGTGGACTCATACTTACAGCTTGAAAGATTATTTCATCGTCAGCCGAGAGAAGTTCTAGAGAGAAATTTGCAGTTGCTTAGACAAACAATCATGGAGCAACAACAGAATCCACCAGTAGTACGGGCAATGTTAGTGCCCGAGGAAGTAGCAACTCGGCCGGTTCGCGAGGTGGCAATCCCACATGCTAAAATGTCACATCTAGCATCCGCAAACCTGAGCCAGGAGGGAGGTTCGAGCTCAAACAAAACATGGTGCAATTGCTGCACACCAGCGGGCAGTTCACAGGTCTCCGTCATGAGGATCCACAGCAGCATCTCCAAAATTTTTTGGAGATAAGTGACACTTACATCCCCGCGGGAGTGTCATCATATTATGTCAGGCTTACATTGTTCCCATTCTCACTATTGGGAGAAGCCAAGAGGTGGTTGAAAGCTAAGCCACCTAATTCTATTACTACGTGGGATGATCTTGCAAGGAAATTCTTGATACGATTTTTTCCATCCGGTAAAACAGCAAGACTTAGAAGTCAAATTCTAAGTTTCAAACAGAGCGAGGGGGAGAATCTATATCAGGCTTGGGAGAGATTCAAGTCCATGTTGTGGGATTGTCCACATCATCATCAATCCAATGATGTGCTGGTGCACACTTTTATAGAGGGTTTGGAACCCCACACAAAAATCTTGCTAGACTCAGCAGCTTGGGGACAAGCATTGGAGAAAACTTATGAGGAGCTGTATAGCTTGTTAAATTGTATTTCGCAGGGAAATCCGGAGTGGAATGCTAATACATCCAGAGGAGGAACAAGGAAAGCAGCAGGAGTTCTAGAAGTGGATGGTTTTACAGCTATTGCTGCACAAATAGATGCTTTACAGAATCAACTCAACACCCACTTCAGTAATATGACAATGAACCAGGCTCAAGCCCCAGTGAATGTAGTGCAGCAAGTTTGGTGTGAAGTGTGCAGGAGTAGTGAGCACTCAGCTGAGTGTTGTGGAGCAAATCCTGACTCGGTGAACTTTGTGGGAAATGTACATAGGAACAACCACCAACAGTATGGCAACAGCTACAATTCCAACTGGAGGAATCATCCAAATTTCTCTTGGGGTAGCAACAACCATCAAGGGCAAAGTTCGAGTCAGGGGGCTCAGAGGAATCAAGGAGGGCAGCAGAACTATCAGGCACAATATAGAAACAACAATGCACCTCCTCCACCACCATCACCCAGCATTGAGGAGATGTTCAAGACGATGATAGCTAACTAAGCTCAATTGAAGGCTGACTATGTGAAATTGGCAGCTGAGGTGAAGAACAACCAGTTAGCTACTAAGGCACTTGAATATCAGTTTGGGCAATTTGCTGGAGCCCAAAACACCAGGCCTAGAGGAGGACTCCTGAGCGACACAGATCCCAACCCTAAGCAAGTGAATGCGGTGACCACAAGGAGTGGTTTGCAGCTTAAAGAGGTGGAACCAAAAAGACCACCTTGACAATCGGGAGCAGCAGAAGTTGAGAGGGAGCAAAGTGATGAGAGGGGGAAGAAAAAGGAAGCTGAATCAGAAAGACCACCACCCCTATTCCCTCAAAGTTAAAGAAACAGAAGGAGGAGGCGTGTTTCAAGAAATTCATGGAGGTGCTGAAACAGGTGCATATTAACTTACCTCTTGTTGATGTTTTGTAGGGAGTGCCGAAGTATGCAAAGTACATAAAGGACATCATGGCGAACAAAAGTCGATTGACTGAGTATGCTACGGTGGCTCTCACGGAGGAGTGCACTTCCCGGATACAAAACCGATTGCCCACAAAGCTCAAAGATCCTGGGACCTTTACTATACAAATTACTATTGGGCAGAGTATCTGAGCTCGCGGATTATGTGATTTGGGAGCGAGCATTAATCTGATGCCGTCATCGGTATTTAAGAAGCTGGGTCTAGGGAGTCCTAGACCAACAACAGTGATCTTGCAACTAGCGGATCGGTCCTTAGCCAGACCTGATGGCATTGTGGAGGATGTTCTGGTGCAAGTGGGCTCCCTTATCTTCCCGGTAGATTTCGTCGTGCTGGATTTTGAGCCAGACGCGGAAGTCCCATTTATTTTAGGACGTCCTTTCTCGGCGACCGAGAATGTGCTGATTGATGTAGTTGCAGGGCAGCTAACCATGCGAGCACATGACAAGATTGAGGTATTTGATGTGTTTAAAGCCATGAAGCTGCCGGCCATACATGAGGAGCTTTCAACAATCAGTGTGGTTGAGCATGAAGAAATTCGTCAGATTGTTGAATCTCAAGACCCACTGGAGAGAGTGTTGATGCACTTCGATCATTTTGGAGATAGAGACGCTTATGAGGTGGTCCAAATGTTGAATGAGTCATAAAGGCATCCAAGGAGACAGGAATTTCAATCCTTGATGAGGTCCCTATAACTGTTGCCGAAACCATCCATTGAGGAGGCACCAAAGCTGGAACTGAAAGAATTGCCTCCCCATTTAAAATATGTCTTTTTGGGGGAAGATGAGACGTTACCAGTCATCATCTCCGTAGAATTGACGGAGGCACAGGAGAAGGAAGTATTGGGTGTCCTCAGAAAAAGGAAGAAAGCAATGGGTTGGCAAATGTCAGATATTTAGGGTATCAATCCAGCTTTTTGCACACATAGGATTTTCATGGAGACAGGAGTAAAACCAACCGTTCAACCTCAATGAAGGCGAAATCCAGCAATGAAGGAGGTGGTGAGGAAAGAAATAATCAAGTGGCTTGATGCAGGTGTGGTCTACCCGATTTCAGACAGTGAATGGGTCAGCCCCGTTCAGTGCATTCCAAAAAAAGGAGGGATGACCATGGTCACCAATGAGAAAAATGAGTTGATTCCTACACGAACCGTCACAGGCTGGGGGATTTGCATGGACTATAGAAAGCTTAATGAAGCCACAAGGAAAGATCATTATCCTATCCCGTTCATTGATCAAATACTAGATAGGTTGGCTGGACAGGAATATTATTGTTTCCTTGATGGGTACTCTGGCTATAACTAAATAGCCATAGCTCTGGAGGACCAGGATAAGACGACTTTTACCTGTCCTTATGGGACATATGCTTTTAGGCGGATGCCATTTGGGTTATGCAATGCACCCGCCACATTCCATAGATGCATGATGTCTATTTTCCACGACATGGTGGAGGATTTTTTTGAGGTATTTATGGATGATTTTTCTGTTTTCGGTAATTCATTTGCAACTTGTTTGCAGAATCTTGACAGGGTGCTGGCTTGCTGCGAGGAATCCAACCTTGTACTAAACTGGGAGAAATGCCACTTCTTAGTTAAGGAGGGTATTGTACTTGGCCACAAAGTGTCTCGCAAGGGGTTGGAAGTTGATCGTGCTAAGATCGAGGTTATTGAAAAGTTGCCACCACCTGTGTCAGTGAAAGGTGTTCGCAGTTTTCTTGGGCATGCGGGATTCTATAGACGGTTCATCAGAAACTTTTCCAAAATTTCTAGACCATTATGCATATTGTTAGAAAAAGAGGTAAAGTTTGAGTTTAATGATGAGTGTGTTAAAGCATTCGAGGAGTTGAAGCAGAAATTGATAGAAGCACCTATCCTTACTTCTCCGGATTGGGGACAACCATTTGAGTTGATGTGTGATGCGAGTGATGTGGCTGTGGGAGCTGTATTGGGGAAAAGGAAAAATAGAATCTTTCATTCTATTCATTATGCAAGCAAAACGTTGAATACGACCCAAAGCAATTACACAGTCACAGAGAAGGAAATGCTAGCATTGGTGTTTGCATTTGACAAATTCAGGTCCTATTTGGTGGGTTCAAATGTAGTGGTGTACACCGATCATGCAGCGATTCGATACCTATTTAACAAGAAGGATGCTAAGCCTAGGTTGATCAGATGGATCCTGTTGTTGCAAGAGTTCGACCTTGAGATCAAGGACAGAAAGGGGAGCGAGAATCAGGTGGTAGATCACTTATCGCGATTGGAGAGCCGGTCGCATGTGATGGAAAGTGATAACATCAATGAGGAGTTCCTGGATGAGCAGCTCTTGGCAGTAGGGGAAGCTGAAGTTCCCTGGTACGCAGACATAGTCAACTTGCTAGTGAGTGGAGTCTACCCACCTGAGGCAACAGTCCAACAGAGAAGGAAATTGAGGCATGATTGCCGGCACTTTGTTTGGGATGAATCATACTTATTTAAACAGGGATCGGATCAGGTAATGAGAAGATGCATCCCAGAGAGTCAGATTGCAGAGGTGTTGAGGAGCTGTCACTCTTCGTTGTATGGGGGTCACCATGGAGGCGAGCGAACAACACACAAGGTTCTACAGTCAGGGTTCTTTTGGCCTACACTGTTCAGAGACTCTATGGCATACGTCAAAATGTGTGATAGATGTCAGCGTACAGGAACAATTGGTAGAAGACAAGAGATGCTGCTGCAGAATATACTGGAAGTAGAGACCTTTGATGTATGGGGCATTGATTTCATGGGCCCATTCCCACCGTCATTTGGTAATCGTTACATCTTGGTGGCCGTAGACTATGTATCAAAATGGGTGAAAGCAATAGCTTGCACCAGGAATGACAACAAGGTAGTAATGAAGTTTGTGAAAAAACACATTCTCACCAGGTTCGGGACACCCCAAGCCATTATCAGTGATGGAGGGGCTCATTTGTCAATGCAAGTTTCAAGAAACTACTAGCCAAGTATGGGGTGCGCCACAAAGTGGCAATAGCATACCACCCCCAAACTAGTGGGCAAGTAGAGGTGTCGAATAGAGAAGTGAAGCAGATTCTCCAGAAAATGGTAAATACGCTATGGAATGATTGGTCAAGCAAACTTGATGATGCGTTGTGGGCGTACAGAACTGCTTACAAGACACCGATTGGAACCTCACCATACCGATTGGTCTATGGTAAAGCGTGTCATCTGCCGGTGGAGCTAGAGCACCGAGCCTTCTGGGCTGTGAGGAAGCTGAATATGGACTTAGAGCTAGCGGGCAAGAAGAGACTAATGCAACTCAGTGAACTTGAAGAGTTCCGCTGGCATGCCTATGAGAGTGCCAAGTACTACAAGGAAAAAATGAAAAGGTGGCATGACAAGCATGTGGTGCATCACATTTTCGAGCCAGGGCAAAAAGTATTGCTCTTCAATTCAAGATTGAAGTTGTTTCCAGGAAAGCTGAGGTCTACATGGTCGGGACCATTTGAAGTGGTGAGAATGACCCCGTACGGGGCAGTAGAGTTGTGGCAAGAAGATCGGAGTGCCACGTTCTTAGTAAATAGGCAGAGATGTAAGCACTACTGGGGTGAGGACGTTGTCGAGAGAAAACGTCTGTCACCCTAGAAGATGACTGAGCTGAATGACGTCGAGACGCGACGGTAAACCAGGCGCTGCACGGGAGGCAACCCGTGAAATTTTTCATTTGTAACCTATGAATAGATTTTTTTTTCTTGATTAACAACAAAATTTTTAGTTTTTATATTTTTATTCTAATTTTTATTTTGAGTGAAACCTATAATTCTAACCAATTTTTTGTCGTAAGATGAATTTCAGGTTGAACGGAGGATAAATGTGCAAGGGATCACAAAGGAAAATTCGAGGTATGAAAATCAATAAAAAGTGGCAAAACAGTAAGCTAGGGCGATAGCTCCGTGTCACAGAGGAGGGCCTCCGCATTACCCTCTGTGACACGTTGAGGTGTAAATCTGGAATTTTTAAAGTTCTAGAGCACCCTCGCGATAGCTCCGTGTCATGGAGGGCATGCTCCGCGTTACCATCCGTGACACGTTGAGGTGTATATCGCGACGGGTCACACCGGGTCTCTGGGTGACCCGCGCGAATTTCCCACTTTTTAACCCCAATTCCCCCTCTTTTTCCCTCATTTTTCATACCCTCCGCGACCAACCTCCCAAAAACCCCTCCCCCCTCGACGTGACATGGACTTAGGCCAAGAATTTCATCAAGTTTTCATCAATTCTTCGAATTCAAGGTATGTTCTTCAACTCTATTTCAATTCTTGTCGAATTTTTTCGATATTGAACATGTGATATGAGCAAAACTTGCCCTAAGTAGAAATTGAGCTTAAATTCAATTGAATTATTGTTGATTGATGTTCGGAGTATCATTGTGATTGATTGAACTCTATAATTACATAGCTTAATCGAGTTTTTGATGAAATCATAGCTAGGGCTTGCCTTTGAGTTTAAAAGGGAAAAATTTAGTTGAACTAGTGAAATTCATGCTGGGTTGTACATGTTGGGGGAGATGAGTCGATTGTGCTAACTGTGACTATGCTAAAAGACCGACGAATTCTCGGGTTAGGGAAATATTGGAAATGGCAAGAATTGGGTGAATTGTATAGGATCATGTAGTTAAATTTTTGTTTTGTTTCTCCTTGATAAGTGTTATGGTATAAAATATTATCGATGGTAATGATTGTGGTTAGTTGTACGAAGTTTGAGTAGTACATAGAATATATACCGTCAAATTCTCCAAATGCACTAAGCAAAGTTGTTATATTTTGTTGTTTGTTTGTGTAAATAGGTATGATCTTGCCGTAATGTTGTAATTCTAGCTACGGACTATGTGTAGGGTAGCCTAGCTTAACCCAACCTTAGTCGAAGCTAACATTCATTGGCTTACCATTGAACTTGTCTATTTGGTTTGACAGGAACAATGGCAAGCAGGCAAGACAAGGGAAAAGGCGCATCAACATCTGGCGCCGGAAGAAAAAGAATCAGACTGGGCACAGCGGTCCCAGCAGCACCAGCAGTTCCACGAGGCCAGCGCCGTCAATATGGAACCAGGTGGGTGACAGTGGAGCGGAAGAAATGGTATGCGAAGCACAAGGAGAGCAAGTATTTCCCCGAGGAACACATAGCAAGGGAACCGTTGGCACAGGAGTTCCCTAGGATTGTCCATAGGATCGAGGCAGCAGGGCTGAACTTCATCTTTTAAGAGCCCAAGGAATGCAACTTGCACTTGATTCGGGAATTCTACGCCAATTGGAACTCGACTCTCAGAAGTCACACCATCAAAATAAGAGGGCAAATAGTCACCTTTGAGCCCCACCACCTCAATGCTATCCTAGGGGCGCGGGACACAGACGCCCATGTGCTTCGATAGCTGAATATCACTCCACCATATGCGGACATCAGACGCACTTTGTGTGGAACCCGATCGACGGCTAGGTGGAGCAGACATAAGGAGAGGGGCTATCATCAGACTTTTCCCTACTCACAGATGAACAGGGAAGCCAGGATATGGCTTAAGATCGTGTGTTCCTGCCTAATCCCGGGGGTGCATAGGACGGATGTAACCCGAGATCGTGTATGCTTGGTGTACGCCTTGATGAAAGGGCTGGAGATCAATGTGGGGGCGGTGATTATCTCCTCCATGAAGAGAGCCCGGTTGCATCAGGGGCACATATATGGATTTGGTGGATTACTCACCATATTCCTAAGGGGCCTGGATGTTGAGGAAGAGGCCCTTGAATACATCCCGCAGATGAAGCGGCGGGCCTTAGATGTCACTAAAACTAAGGCACCCGACACCACCCACGAGCCAGTTCTTACACTTGCCGAGCGAGTTGCTCAGGATGATCAGTACATGGCTCGCATGTATGGGATGCAGATGCTCCAGCTGTGGATAGGCGGGAGGCCGGCAACAGAAGAGGAGCTATGGCAGCTCGAGCTAGACTACTCTTTTGGCGAAAATTCCAAGGCTCTATGTCGAGTGGGGCTAGCTTTTGTAGAGCCCACGGATGATGATGTCCCCACAGATGAGGAGACACGTCGTAAGGACTCCGATGTGGAGTCCGATGATGACGATGGGGGTGATTCAGACATGGGAGATGAGGCAGCAGCACCTGATGAAGAAGTGGAGTATTTTGATTGATCAGGGAGTTCCACCACCCAATTTTTTTGTGCTATTTTAATTTCTGTGAACACTGGGGACAGTGTTCTAGATAAGTGTGGGGTGGGAGTAGTTAGGTGCTGGTTGTGTTGTTGTGTATGTTCTGATCTGTTGTTGTGCCTGTGGAAAAAATTTTGTGAACCTGTGATTTGTGATTGTGAAGTTTTTGTTCTGTATTGTAATTTAATGTGAAACTGTTGTGTGTTGCTGAATGTTGCTAGCTGATTTTGTACATATTTTTTGGTTTTATCGAAATGATCGATATTTTTAAAAAAAGAATTTTTTTTTTCAATTCTTGGGTTTCTCGGTGTTTGTTTTCGGTTCTTTTACCGAGAATGGTCCCATTGAACCGAAGTCTTAGTTAGTGACCGTTCCCTATGATGGATGGATGATGACCGTCTTAAGGGAAATGTAGTCGTTAGGAGTAGATTTTTCATTTATTTTTCAGTTGTTTTTCTTTTGTGGGTTGCATCCCAAAACCTGTAGTTACTTTATGGTTGTGGAATTCTGGTTGCGTGTTGTACATGATATTTGAAATGCAAAGGTGATTCGTATGAAAGCATGCAACTTTGTAAATATGTTGAGATACCTAGGCCATAGAGTCGATTCAGTGTGATTGAGGCTTAATGTTTGAATTCTTGTAATTAGCTGATTGAAGAGTCTGTGAATATGTCTGGAATTGAGCATGTGCAATAAGTGTGAAGTGAGGTTTTGTTATTCCATGCTATTGTGAAGTGTCTAGAACTTGCCTGGTGTGTGTACAAAACGAAATGAAGGATGTGTATTGTAGGAAAGGATGTAGGCATTTCTTTGTTTTTAACCAAAAGTTTCTCTTTGTCATTATCGTACCCACCTTGAGTGTACACCCTAGTCAGCCCGTTGAGCCTTTAGCCTATTTTTTTTTTCTTTTGTCAAAAAGTTGTAAACCGAGCTTAATCCCTTCTTTTCATTAGTCGTGAATTTGATCCAAAACTCTTAAGCGCTTAAGAAGAGAAAATAATTTTCCCTAAAGTGTCAAAGAGTGAGAATGGTGAAAAGAAAAGAAAAGCAGAGTGATGAAAGGAAAGAAAAGGTTAAAGGTGCACTTGTTATAAATAAAATATAATGAAGGTGTATGAATAGTCCTTGTATTGAGTCAAGTGTGCTTAATAAGATGGGCCAACTAAAGACAGACTTCAAGAATGGGAGGATGAAGGAAGAAACAATGCCCATGAGTTTGATGGGATGTATTGAAAAGGCGCTTAATGATGCTAGTGGCTATTATTGGCTAGCCCAATATTTACTAGTTTCGTAGCTTACATTACAACCCGTTAAAGTCCTATGTGATCCTACATCACACTTCTTTATATTAGTGGAGTAATACACTAAAGACAAGCTTATGGTTCGTGACATGATGCATGTAAATTCTTTTGGGAGAGAGAGTGAAATTGTGTCTATATACCCCTGCATTTAATCGTTTGAGTTCATGTGATTACAAAGGGGAAAATTCTCTTGTGTTGTGAGGGCACGTGCTTGATGAGAGATTAATTTTCGTGTCGGATATCTTGATCAGCTGATTTGCATGAGTTTGCCGATATCGAGAGTCAATTCTTAAGTCTAGGAGGTCTTGATGTGTTGAAGGTCTTTGCATTGATAGGACCATGTGTGTTTTCTTGATGATTTGCTGTATTGAATAATCGGTATGACCGTAGCCTGAATTGTCGAACCAAAGTAGCCAGGATGGGGTGTAAAGTGCATGAGGTGTAAGAGTGTTGTTCCGGGATGAACAAGGATTTAAGTGTGGGGTAAGTGATCTTGGGCAAATTTATATGCCCAAGTGATACTCAAATGTGTCATTTTAGCCTTGTTTATCTATCAATGTTTATACATTCTCATGTGATTGGTAATAAATCGTGAATTTATACTAACCAACATGATTAGCGTTGTTTTGCAGGTGAAATATAATTTTGGGAAGCTAAAATGCGTGTTGGGAGAGATCGGGGTTGGACTCGGGGTTAGCAAAGGACAAAACATTAGAAGGCACAAATTATAGGGGCTCCGCGATGGAGCCGTGTCACGTTGCTATCGCAGAGGCCTTCTGCCTGGATAGGGAATTTTTGGCCAAATTCCAGTGAAGGTGCTCGTTGGGGCCGTGGCACGTTGGCCTAGCCCCGCGTTGCACGCCGTGCCACGTTGGTCCCTATTACTTGGACACTCAATTTCCAGTAAGGGTCCGCGTCAGTGGCGCGTCACGGATGCAGTGCTCCGCGATGCACTCCGTGACACGTTGCTTGTTATTCCGGGAAAAATTCCCACTAGTATAAATAGAACTCTTAGGTTCATTTTTAATTATCCTGACTTGGTGGAGCAAGAACGTGGGTTACAGGCAGTTGAGGGGACGAAAATTTCAGGGTTTTTCTCTATCTCCTTCTTCCTGAATTCAATTGCTTGTATGTTTAACACTCATTTAACGATGCTTAATCCACGAATGAGTGTCTAATTCCTTTTCTTGCTGAGGTTATGAACAATTGTATTGAAATGTGATTGTTGATTAAGTTGGTTTTTCATCTTTTCTTCCATGGTTGTTCTATTGATTCTTGTTCTTACTGCATTAATGTGTGACCTATGTTAATGTATATCTAAAAAGTCCGATTTCACTCGAGAGAGCAAGAAATTGGAAAGTTGTGAATCAATAGGATATGATCTTTTCTTAGTTTGGGAAAATTGAGAATTGATTTACCTTCAGGATAGAAATATACCTGAAGGTCGTATTAGTCAATTAAGGAATCGGTTTTGTATGTACAGAACATGAATTTCGTTTAATCACAGAAATGTAGGTGGACGGTTCATGATTCTTAAGTTGGGTTAAATACGAGAGTTTTAATCCATTGGAAATAATTCTTGACTAGCAACTGGAGGAAAGATTAACCAAATTATATCGATAATTTATTTCTTTACATGTTCATTTAACCTCACTATGCTCACATTCATAGTTCAGACTCACATTAGATATTCGTTAGACTTAGCATAAAAATTAGACATCAAAATATCAAACTCTTCTTTGCACTATTGTCTTCATTGTTAGAGTTAAAATATAGTACACTTGAGTAGATTGTTACCTTATCCCAGTCCCTGTGGGATCGATACTTGGCTTACTTAAGCCACTTTACTACTTGTTCGACCACGTGCACTTGCGTGTAGCTTTATACCCAAAGCAGACCAGCGAACAGGGCCAGCTTTTGTGGAGCCCACTGATGATGATGTTCCCACAGATGAGGAGACACGTCGTGATGACTCCGATGTGGAGTCAGATGATGACGATGGGGGCGATTCAGACATGGGAGATGAGGCAGCGGCACCTGACGAAGAAGTGGAACACTTTGATTGATCAGGGAGTTTCACCACGTACTTTCGTATTATGAAAAATTTTGTGAACACTGGGGATAGTGTTCTATTTAAGTGTGGGGTGGGAGTAGTTAGGTGTCAGTTGCTGTTGTTATTATTAATGTCTCTGTTCTGTTGTTGTGCTTGGATAAACTTGTGACCCTGTGAATTTTGTGTGTATGTCTGTATTGTAATTAAGGTGAAGCTGTTGTGTGGTGAAGCTGTTGTGTGTTGTTGAATGTTGTTTGCTGGTTTTGTACATATCTTTGTTTTATCGAAATTATCGATATTTTTAAAAAAACATTTTGTGAAAATTTTAATCTTTGGGTTTCTCGGAGTTTGTTTTCGGTTCTTTTACTGAGAATAGTCCCATTGAACCGAAGTCGTAGTTAGTGACTGTTCCCTATGATGGATGGATGACGACCGTCTTAAGGGAAATGTAGTCGTTAGGAGTAGATTTCTTTTGTTCAAATTTTTTTAGTTTTTCTTTTATTGGTTGGTATCCCAAAACCTGTCGTTACTGTATGGTTGCGAAATTCTGGTTGCTTGTTGTACATGATATTTGAGAAGCAAAAGTGATTCGTATGAAAGCATGCAACTTTGTAAATATGTTGAGATACCTAGGCCATAGAGCTCGACTCAGTGTGATTGAGGCTTAATGTTTGAATTCTTGTAATTAGCTGATTGAAGAGTCTGTGAATATGTCTTGAGTTGAGCATGTGAAATGAGTGTATGGTGAGGTTTCATTTCTTCCATGCTATTGTGAAGTGTCTAGAACTTGCCTGGTGTGTGTACTAAACGAAATGAAGGATGTGTATTGTAGGAAATGATGTAGTCATTTCTTTGCTTTAACCGAAAGTTTCTTTTTTTTTTTGTTATTGTACCCACCTTGAATGTACATCCTAGTTAGCCCATTGAGCCTTTAGCCTATTATTTTTCTTTTGTCAAAAAGGTGTAAACCGAGCTTAACCCCTTCTTTTCATTATCCGTGAATTTTATCCAAAACTTTTAAGCGCTCAAGAAAAGAAAATAATTTTCCCACAGTGTCAAGGAGTGAGAATGGTGAAAAGAAAACAAAAAGCAGAGTGATGAAAGAAAAGAAAAGGTTGAAGGTGCACTCATTATAAATTAAATATAATGAAGATGTATAAATAATCTTTGTTATTGAGTCGAGTGTGCTTAAAGATATGGGGTCAAAAATAAAGACAGACTTCAAGAATGGGAGGATGAAGGAAGAAACAATGCCCATAAGGTTGATGGGGTGTATTGAAAAAGCGCTTAAGGATGCTAGTTGTTATTATTGGTTAGCCCAGTATTTACAAGTTCCGTAGCTTACATTACAACCCATTAAGTCCTACATGATCTTACATCACACGTCCTTATATTAGTGGAGTAATACACTAAAGGAAAGCCTATGGTTCATGACATGATGCATGTGAATTCTTTTGGGAGAGAGAGTGAAATTGTGTTTATATGCCCCTGCATGTAATGTCTTTGAGTTCATGTAATTAAAAGGGGGGAAAATTCTCTTGTGTTGTGAGGGCACATGCTTGACGAGAGATTAAATTTCGTGTCGGATATCTTGATCAGCTGATTTGCATGAGTTTGCCGATATCGAGAGTCGATTCTTGAGTCTAGGAGGTCTTAATATGTTGAAGGTCATTGTATTGATAAGACTATGCATGTTTTCTAGATGATTTGTTATATTAAATAATCGGTATAACCGTAGCTTGAATTGTCGAGCCAAAGTAGCCAGGATGGGGTGTCAATTGCATGAGGTGTAAGATTGTTGTTCGGGGACGAACAAGGATTTAAGTGTGGGGTAAGTGATCTTGGGAAAATTTATATGCCCAAGTGATACTCAAATGTGTCATTTGAGCTTGTTTATCTATCGATGTTTATACATTATCATGTGAATTGTAATAAAATGTGAATTTATACTAACCAACATGATTAGCGTGATTTTGCAGGAAAAATATAATTGTACGAAGCTAAGATGCATGTTGGGAGAAATTGGAATTGGACTCAAAAGTGAGCAAGGGAAAAAGCACAAGGAGAGCACGAATTAAAGGGGCTACACGATGGATCCATGTCACGCTGCCATCGCGGATGCATTATGCCTGGATACGGAATTTTCGCCAAATTCCAGTGAAGGTGCGCGTTGAGGCCGTGGCACGTTGGCCCAGCCCTGTGTTGCACGTTGTGCCACGTCGGGCCTTAATACCTGGACGTTCGAATTCCAGTAAGGGTCCGTGTTGGTGGCGTGTCACGGAGGCAGTGCTCCGCGATGCACTCCGTGACACGTTGCATGTTATTCCGCGAAAAATTCCCACTAGTATAAATAGAACACTTAGGTTCATTTTTAATAATTCTGACTTGGTGTAGCAAGAACGTGGGTTACAGGCAGTTGAGGGGACGAAAATCTCAGGGTTTTTCTCTATCTCTTTCTTCTTTATTTCAATTGCTTGTATGATTAACACTCATTTAACGATGTTTAATCCACAAATGAGTGGCTAAATTCCCTTCTTGCTGAGGTTAAGAACAATTGTATTGAAATGTGATTACTGATAAATTGGTTTTCCATCTTTTCTTCCCTGGTTGTTCTATTGATTCTTGTTCTTACTGCATTATTGTGTGGCCAACGTTAATGTACATCTAAAAAGTCCAGTTTCACTCGAGAGAGCAAGAAATTGGAAAGTTGTGAATTGATAGGATATGATCTTTTCTTAATTTGGGAAAATTGAGAATTGATTTACCTTCAGGATAGAAATATACCTGAATGTCGTATTAGTCAATTAAAGAATCGGTTTCGTATGGCTAGAACATGAATTTCATTTTATCACAGAAATGTAGGTGGAAGGTTCATGATTCTTAAGTTGGGTTAAATACGAGAGTTTTAATCCATAGGCAATAATTCTTGACTAGCAACCGGAGGAAAGATTAATCAAATTGTATCAATAATTTATTTCTCCTCATGTTCATTTTAACCTCAGCATGCTCATACTTATAGTTCAGACTCAAATTATATATTCATTTTAGACTTAGTATAAAATTAGGAACAAAATATCAAAATCTTCTTCACACTGTTGTCTGCGGTTTAGAGTTAAAATTTATTGACACTTGAGTATATTGTTACTTTAGACCAGTCCCTGTGGGATCGATATTTGTCTTACTTGAGCCACTTTACTACTTGTTCGACCACGTGCACTTGCGTGTAGGTAGTTATACCCAACAGCCCAAACAGTCGATATTAAATCCAGGCAAGATGAGGATTCAATATTGAGGAAGCTGAAGGAGGCAATGCGGAGTCAGAAGGTGGAGGTCTTCTCCCATGGGGGAGATGGTGTGCTACGATACCAGGGTCGGCTATGTATTCCATACGTTGATAATTTGAGAGTTCAAATATTGCATGAGGCACATGGTACCCGATATTCCATACATCCAGGATCCACAAAGATGTATCAAGACTTGTGAGAAATCTATTGGTGGGGTTGTATGAAGAAAGATATTGCAAAGTTCGTAGCAAAATGTCCAAACTGCCAGCAAGTGAAAATCGAGCATCAAAGGCCGGGAGGCATACTTCAGGATATCAGCATCCCCACTTGGAAGTGGGAAGAGATTAATTTGGATCTTGTTACAGGCCTACCTCGTACTCGCCGACAATATGACTCCATTCGGGTGGTGGTCGACAGGTTAACCTAGGCTGCACACTTCCTACAAGTCAAGACCATGGATTCAGCAGATGGTTATGCTAAGTTGTATATCCGGGAGTTGGTGCGACTTCATGGAGTGCCCTTGTCTATTATCTCAGACTGAGGTACTCAATTTACCTCTCAATTATGGCATTCTTTTCAAAAAGGACATGGGACGCAGGTTAAGATCAGTACAACCTTCCATCCGCAAATAGACGTCCAGGCAAAACGAACCACTCAGACCCTTGAGGATATGTTGAGAGCATGTGTTATGGATTTTAAAGGTAGTTGGGATGATTAATTGCCCTTGATCGAGTTTGCTTATAATAATACTTACCACTCTAGTATCCAGATGGCACCATTCGATGCTCTTTATAGGCTGATGGTAGATCTCCCATCGGATGGTTCGAGGTTGGTGAGGCAGCTATGCTAGGACCAAACTCGGTTCATGAGGCGATGATGCAGGTTCGGTTGATAAGGGACCGGTTTAAAAATGCTCAGAGTCGTCAAAAATCGTATGCTGATGTGAGGAGAAAAGATTTGGAGATTGATTTGGACAACTGGGTATTTCTAAAATTGTCTCCCATGAAGGGAGTCATGCGGTTTGGGAATAAAGAAAAACTCAGTCCCCCCTATGTTGGCCCCTACCGGGTTGTGAGAAGAGTTGGTAAGGTGACGTATGAGTTGGACTTTCCCTCGGAGCTATCTTTGGTTCATCCCGTCTTTCATGTGTCACTTTTGAAGAAGTGTTTGGGTGATCTAGCCTTGGTAGTTCCGGTAGACAACATTGGAGTCAAGGACAACCTCAGTTATGAAGAAATTCCCGTTGAAATCTTGGATCATTAGGTTCAGAGGCTGAGGAACAAAGAAGTAGCTTTAGTTAAAGTATTATGGAGAAATCAGCATGTTGAGGGAGCTAAATAGGAAGCCGAAGCTAAGATGATAGCTAAATACCCTCATTTGTTCCCTACTGGCTCAGTTTCAGTTTAAGGTATCAGTTTTGCCCTAAACCTTTAATCAGCTTTTCCCATTCAGTTCATGTGTACAAGTTTGTTTTAGGATATGATAAATGTATATGATGTCTAAATTCGGTTTAGCTATGTAGTTCCTTTCGGAGGTAGTCATTCCATCTGTTTTAGGCTTAAATGATCGGTAATTGTATATGGTGATAGCTTCTTTCTGAGTTTTCTGCGTGCTTCTAATATTCAAGGACGACTGTTCCGAAGGGGATATATTTTTATACCCCGTGAACCCAAGGATCATACCCGAAAGTAAAAACTAAGAAAAAACTCAATATTCGCACCAGGTCACAGAACGACTAGTGAGGTGAGTCGTGAGGAGTGACCACAAGTCGTGAGGTGACTCGTGGTCAGCATGGTGTGGTAAGCACTGAGTGAGGAGGCAACGGGCTTGATCACAAGTCGTGGTCAGACCTCACGACTCGTGAGGTCACCCGTGGTCAACCCTGGAGGATTGGGAAGTAGGGATGGGCAGTGTAGGCCACGGAAGGTGACCACAAGTCATTTTTTGACCTCATGACTCGTGAAGTCATCCGTTGGGTCCCCTTGGATGTTTGGGTAGTCGACTTAACGGACCATGTCCATGAGTTTTTCCCTATGGCAACGACTCGTTAGGTCCCTCGTAGGGACTGGCGACCAGAAATTCCTGCATTTTAATAAGGGTGTTTTCATGATTTCCTAAGTCCCTAAGGCCTAAACTATGTCGTTTTGGATATTTTCTGAGTGTCATAAGAGGAGTTAAGTCCCTATTCCATGTCCATTCTCATGCAAAAGCTTTAGAGAGGTTGTGGGAGATTCAAGGCCTTCTTCCCCAAAATTTCATCAATTTCTTTGTGGGTATTCAAGGAACTTTAAGTCCATCCCTTCCCACGTATATAGGGTTTTAAAATGGGTGGAATTCTTCCTTACCCATGCCCAATTTCGATTTAAATCATGAATCCTCCTATTCATATCTATGGGGTATTACTCAAATGCATGAAAATATGATTTCTCTTTATGGGTATTATTAATTTAGTTTAATTACTAAATTATGAATGATGGGCAGGTTTTATCATTGTTTTCCCTTAATCATGTTTCAAGCTTTTAAATTCAAGTTGCCCTTTTGAAGAAGTACATGGAAGTTATGACTTATGATGAATACTCTATAATTTGAGTTTATTGATGATGGAAGAGCATGATTTTTTAGTTACCCATGTTTATGAGCATATTTTGAAAGAATTGAATGTGATAAAGTATTGGGCAATGCCCATATGTTAAAGAATGATTTATGATTTATGAAAAGAATTACATGATTTATCGATTGATGATGTTGGCCGATGAAAAGGGCTTTGATTCTTGGCTAAATATGTTTTACAAGGGATCAATGATGATAAATGTTATACCTTAGCCGTTGAATTTTAAGGCATGATGTTATTGATTTATGTATGAGCCTATATGCATGTTTTTGGGAGCCGTGTCTAGCATCGAGCAGCCCGACATTCAAAAGACTATGCCGGTGTCTCATAACCACGTACCACCATGGGTTTGTAAATGATATGATGTAATGATAATGATCCCCTCAGAATGATACCACGTACCACCATGGGTTCATGTTCAGTTTTGGTCGGGTTACTTGGGGATGTTGTCCCATCAACCCATCTTATATATTAGAGGCTTTCATACAAGTATGTAGTGCTCACCTGTGTATACATTCAGTGTTTCATGATGTTACGTTATAACTACATTTTCGCTATGTTTTTATGATTATGATATCGCGTATTGAATGAGACTAGTTGAATGCATGAGCCATGGGTCGACTTGGAGTCCCTCGGGGTCCTTGTACTGTGTCTACGATCCGGGTGTACGTTCGGGTCGTGGCATGAAGAATCAGCCTAAACTAGTTAGTCCTTCAGATATCAGGAGTTTGTTAGGCTTAGTTTGTTGCTACAGGAGATTTGTGGAAGGATTTTCATCCGTTGCGGCACCATTGACCAAGTTAACCTAGAAGAAAGTGAAATTTCAATAGTCGAAGGCTTGTGAGAAAAGCTTCCAAGAGTTGAAGACTCGACTCACCTCAGACTAGTGTTTACCCTACTGAGAGTATCGATGGATTTGTGGTATATTGTGATGCCTCGAGGATTGACTTTGGTTATGTTCAAATACAGCATGGTAAAGTTATAGCTTACAATTTCAGGCAACTGAAAGTCCATGAAAAGAACTATCCGACTCATGACCTCGAGTTGGCGGCGGTAGTATTTTCCTTGAAGATTTGGAGACACTATCTATAAGGGGTCCATGTAGATGTGTTTATAGACCACAAAAGCCTATAGTACGTGTTTACACAAAAGGATCTAAATCTACGTCAGACAAGGTGGTTGGAGCTTCTTAAAGATTATGATATGAGTGTCCGTTATAATCTGGGTAGGGCTAATGTGGTGGAAGACACTTTTAATAGGCTTTCTATGGAGAGTGTGTCTCATATAGTTGAGAGGAGGAAAGAGTTAATGAAGGATGTGCATCGGCTTACATGACTAGGAGTTTGTCTTTTTGACTAGACAGATTGTACTATCATTGTTCAAATTGGATTGAAATCCTCCTTGGTGACCAAAGTCAAGGCTAGGCAAGACGAGGATCCTATCTTTGTAAAGCTGAAGGAAGTTGTTTAGAATCAGAAGGTGGAGGTCTTCTCCTAAGGGGGAGATGGTGTGCTTCGATGTTAGGGTCGTCTGTATGTTTTGGGTGTTGATGATTTGAGAGATCAGATGTTGCACGACGCTCATGGTTCTAGATATCCTATAATCCAGGTGCCACCAACATTTACCATGACCTACAGGATGTTTATTGGTGGAATGACATGAAGAAGGACATAGCAGGGTTTGTGGAAAAGTGCCCGAATTGTCAACAGGTGAAAGTCGAGCGTCAAAGACCCGAAGGTGTGCTTCAAGACATTATTATCCCTACTTGAAAGTGGGACGAAATCAATATGGAATTCATTAAAGGGTTTCCTCATACTCGTCGATAGTATGATTCTATTTGGGTTGTTCTAGACAGGTTGACTAAAGAAGCTCATTTTCTACTAGTCAAAACTTTCGACTCAGTGGAGGATTATGCTAAGTTATATATTCAGGAGCTAGTTCGGTTGCATGGAGTTCCCTTCTCCATAATATCAGATAGAGGTACTTAGTTTACCTCCCAGTTTTGGAGATCATTTCAGAAGGGACTTAGTACTTAGGTTAAGCTTAGTATAGCTTTTCATATGCAAATAGATGGTCAGGATGAACAGACCATTCAAACTCTTGAGGATATGTTGAGAGCACGTGTGATTGATTTGCATGGTAGTTTGGATGACCATTTACCTCTCATCGAGTTTGCATATAACAACAACTACCATTCCAGCATTCAGATGGCTCCGTTTGAGGCTTTTTATGGGCGGAGGTGTAGATCGCCTATTGGTTGGTTCAAAGTCGATGAAGCTACATTGATAGGATCAGATTCAGTTCATGAGGCTATGGAGAAGGTTCAACTTATAAGGGAAAGGTTGAAAACAGCTCAGAGTCGCCAAAAGTCCTATGCGGATGTGAGAAGGAGAGAACTCAAGCTTGAAGTTGATGGTTGGGTGTTTCTAAAGGTATCTCCCATGAAGGGAGTGATGAGGTTCGAAAATAAGGGGAAACTTAGTCCCTGTTATGTTGGCGCATACCAGATTCTGAGATGTGTTGGTAAGGTGACTTATGAGTTAGAGTTTTCCTCAGAATTGGCTTCAGTGCGTCCAGTTTTCCGTGTATCCCTTTTGAAGAAGTGTATTGGTGATCTGGCATTAGTTGTTCAGGTGGAGAGCATAGGAGTGAAGGATAGCCTTAGCTATGAAGAGGTTCCGGTTGAAATACTTGATCGTCAGGTTTGGAAATTGAGAAATAAGGAAGTGGCTTCAGTAAAGGTTTTGTGGAGGAATTAGCACATTGAGGGAGCTACATGGGAAGGCGAAGCATATATGATGGCTAAATACCCGCATCTATTCCCTTTCAGTTCAGTTCCAACTTGAGGTACAAGTTTCCTAATTGGTACTCTATTCAGTTTCATGTTCAGTTCATGTGCTCCAGTTTCTTGTATGTCACTGTATGTATATGTGATTAATGAATTCAATTCAGTCATGTATTTCAGTCCAGAGTCAGTCACTCCATCAGTTTTAGCTTTAGAAGTTCCGTATTTGGTATGACAAGTTCATTTCTCAGCTTTTCAATATGTTCATCCACATTCAAGGATGAATGTTTTCAAGGAGGAGATATTCTAATACCCTGAAATCCCTAAGACCAGACCTAAGAGTTCAAAAATAGAAAACAAGAATTTATGCACCAGGTCATAGGACGAGTCATCTAGTGCCTTGTGAAGTACCCCACGAGTCGTTAAGTGACTCTTGGAGTGGAGTAAAAGTTATCTATGAATGGTGGTCAGGGGGTTGACCATATGGAATAAGCCACGACTCATGGTTAGGGCCACAAGTTGTTAGGTTGGTCGTTGTCAAGAAGCCGACATGAATGATTGGATGATTGGCAGTGTTCCCAACGACTAATCACCACAAGTCGTCAGGTACACCATGAGTCATGGTGTCCCTCGTGGTGACTGGAATAGTGAAGGTTTCTAGTGTTGTCAATGAAAGACAAGCCTCGAGTAGTGGTCATGGGCAACGAATCATCCAGTCCCTTGTTGGGACTACCAGTGTAATTTTTCTACGAATTTATTAAGGATTTTCCCATAATTCCTAGGCTCCTAAGACCTAAAATACATCATGTTAAGCTCAGATAGGTGTGTTTTAAGAGGGTTTAAATCATTCTAAACCTATCCCTCTCCATACATGCAAGCCTAGAAGTTCCTAAGGGTGATCAAGCCTAGAATTCGTCAAGTTCTTCCCCAATTCCTTTGTGCAACCAAGAAGGTTGTGAAGTTAGAAGTACCCAGGTGTGTAGGGTTATGAATTGGTGTATTCATCCACTCCCATGCCCAATTTCTTCTCAATTCATGAAAATTCTAAGTTGATGAATCTATGGGGTTTTAACCCAACTTATGAATTTTCTAAGTATCTATCATGGGTATACTCTATTCATTTTTCAAATGTTGAATTCAGATTCATGGGCATGTTTTGTAATGTTTTAATTTATAATTCATGTTTTCAAAGTCTTACAATTATGCTGCCCAATTATGAAAGTTCATAAAATGTTAAGACTATGATATATGTTTTCATGTACGATGAGATGTATATGATGAAAGTATGACTCCGAATTACCCAAGTTTATATCCATGATTTCAACTATCTAAAGTATCTATAAGTTTGGGAAAGCCCATATAATCAAGTATGTTCATGATTTACTTCAATTTCATGTTATTAGCTTACCACATTATTTAGGAGTCCAAACTCCCACTTTTCAACTTGTGGTATGGTTAAGGCTCCTCATGTTATGTTTTTAGATTATGCATGTATTACTAGGATTTAGCTTCATCGCAAGACGATGGTTCAGCTTCATTTAAAAACAATAGAGAGCATACGCATATTTTTGGGAGTAGTGTCTAGCACTGAGTAGGACAAGTGTTCAGTCAACCCTGCACCTCAAAACTACGTGCCAACATATGTATGTTTAGATTATTTGGGACCTCCCTTGTGAGATTTCCCTGCCCCCAAGGGGCCTTTAGCTTGATATCGATATCATGATAACATCATTAGCCCTAGCAAGGCTTTGGACGGCTCTGTCCACTTGAGTGTAATAGTCGGAACCACGTAAGCTCTATCGTGGTAATGTCGGTTATATGAAGAGTCTCCCGTTGTTCCATATTGTCACGCCCCGCCTTGGGGGGTATGACTGGCACCTGGTGCCCTAATAGGACCTGAACTGCTAGACTATTGAGCCTGAGCACATCTGGTGCTTGGCTAGCTCTAACTCGGATTTCTAGAAATAAAGGGCTACATAACGGCTGTAAACACAGCCTCCGGCCAACTGGCCTATAGCCACCTGTACCTGTAATAACAGCTAACCAGAAACATACTCGTAACAAGGAACCTATGCAGGCCGACAAGGCCACCATGTTGTCTAGTCATCTGGGACTCAACAAAAGGAATACTGAACAACTACGTGACCGGAAAGGTCACCACTACTGTCAACTGAGGCCTCACACGGCCAACATAAACTAAAATGCTAAACAGCCATAACAACTGCATGGCCTCACACGACCGGCTCAACTGACCACAGGAAAATATATACAGACTGCAAGCCTCTAGGAATACTGATAAGATGGTCGGGACAGGGCCCCGACCTACCCGTACTATACAACAAAAGAAAAAGAAATACACCTCTGAATATCAAGCTCTGGATGACAGGAGCTGAGGACTCTGCGCTGGCTAGGATCACGAGGGATCGCCTCCTCGTCTATGAGTACCTGCAGGCAAGTAATGCAGCGCCCCACCGGGTGTCAGTACTGCTGGTACTGAGTATGCAAAGCAACTGAAATAACATAACTGAATACAATAACATAACTAGCAATTCTAAATAGCAGAGGAATACTGAATCTGTAAGAACTGATATGAACTGAATCAGACTTCCTGTGCTGTGATAGGGCAGGAGCGTACCTGTGTACACGGCAGCCTGCTGCTTATTAACTAACATGTAGCACATAAATACATATACACATATATAGCAAACAAGAGCCGATACCAACCCCCATAAGTCGGACGACGCCAAATAAGCAAACAATCTATATACCCCTACCCGGGTCAAAACCAACCAAAAATAAGTCACTCCACTCATCTACTCACTTCGGAGCTCCTCTACCGGCCCCTTGGGTCTCCGGCTCGGGCCATAGCCTCTGATATAAGCAACCGTGTCTGGGTCCGAAGGACTCCTGTGTAGACAGTAACAGATAGTGTATGGATCCCCGGACACAACTCAACGGGGCTATCTGAAATCGGAGCTAAACCTATAATAACTGAATGCACAGACAGTAACAGATAGGGTCTGATTCCCCGGACACAGCTCAACAGGGCTATCTGATACCAGAGCTGCACCTGTAATGCTGATCAGACTGCTATGGGGAAAGCTTCATCCCATCTTCGTCCAAGCTGGGGATGACATGCCACTCCTTGGAGCGACGTAAACCCACCCGCTCAGTGGGTGACATGATTACCAACCCAGGGGCTGCGAGGACACTCAAAACGGTGCCCTCACGCAACAACAAGTCTCAACAAGCAAATAGCACATATAAATAGCAAGCATGTATAACTGAAAAAGACTATCTGAAATCTGATTTCTTATTCTGATCTCTTTCTATATTATACTGATTCTTTACTGATTATACTGACTCTGAAATCTTTATTTAACTGTGTGGCTAATCTGTAGCCAGGATACTATCTGTCTGAATGGCTAATCTTTAGCCATAACTGTCTGTCTATCTGATCTTTCTTTACTAACTTTTATTCTGCAAATCTATCTCTTTTTATTCTACAACACGCTTGCTAATAACATAACAAGCTATACTGAATCTGGGATGCTAACTCGCCCTTCGGCGCATGCTTTTCTAACTTTCGGACTGAATACGATATGGCAACACGACTCAGAATCTACTGGACTTACTTGATTCTCAACATTCAACTCCGAGAGTTACAGATACGGAGTTTACTATGATTTACCAAGCTAAGGCTTACTAACTTCCCGAAGAACAGCTTCACATACCTTAACCTCGAGTTATCCGACTGTCGGACGGGGCTCGGTCAGTACTCCAGCTATTTCTCCCAACTGCATTCATATATACGTCAATTAATACTAAATATAACTTTATTTTGAAGAACAACGTCACTTTCGATATAATTATAGCCTAAACTTAGGATTATCGAAAGATGGTCGAAAACTCGCTATTTTTCAGAAGTCCAGAAGGGAGAAGTATTCACTTCACAACTAGGAGCACATAGACACTAGTTTGAAGCAATTCTACTTACCTTAGCTCGGTATCTCGACGATTCGTCGGCCGTATTTTGCGAAACTAAATCCGTAGGAATGCTCTCTGCTGCCAATTACCTCGGTACCTGAGGTTAATTTGGGTTTGGACTATGTTTGGCAGCGTAATCGAACGAATATATATATCCCCTCTTCGTCTCTCCCTGTTCCTCTGCATTTTCTGGAAATTATAATGATTTAAATGAAATAAAACCGAAGTGGGGCTTTATATACTTGTGCCTGGACAGGGCCAATGTGTCACAGAGCCAACGCGGAGGCTCCACCTTCGTGACACATTGCCAACGCGGAGGGGCTCTACCTTAACTCCTTCCGCGATGGTTCGACAGGTTCCTCGTCCGGTCTTTTCCCGGGTCTTTCTCTAGCACGTATGGCTTTCAAATAGGCTTAACCAACGCGCGAATAGGCCTTCTAGGTGCTGGGAATCTTACGAGGTATAACATTCTCCCCCCTTAAGAACATTCATCCTCGAATGTAAACTTCTATCTAGAGGACTTCTCGACTTACTACTTAGGAAAATTTTGGCAGAGTTTCCCCTGTAATATGGACTATAGCAAAAACTTGAAACGTAGAAAAGTCCAATACAGGTACTGCACACAATACTTTAAGATTCACTTACATCAATCTTTCTCATTTATTGATATACAAACCATAAGGTACTGCGTAAGTAATAATACAGACATACCTGTCGCCTGACTAGGCTTGGAATAAGTGAGGATATCTAGCTTTCATATCTTCCTCAGCCTCCCACGTCATCTCCTCTCGGTTCCTGTTACGCCACAATACCTTGAAGACGCAATATCCTTAGTTCTCAATCTGCGAATCTGTCTGTCTAGGATAGCCACTGGAACTTCTTCGTAGGCCAGCTCTTCTGTAACCTGAATATCCTGGACTGACTGCTCTGGATGGGTCTCCTATGTATTTCTTCAGCATAGACATATGAAAGACCGGATGAACGGATTCCAATTCTGAAGGCAAGTTTAGTTCATAAGCTACTCGGCCTATCCTTCGACGTATCTGATAAGGCCCAACAAATCTTGGACTGAGCTTACCCTTCTTGCCGAATCTCGTCACCCCTTTCATCGGAGATACTTTTAGAAATACCCGGTCATTCACATTAAATTCAAGGTCTATGTGTCGCGCATCAGCATATGATTTCTGGCGGCTCTGTGCAGTCAGTAGGCATTCTCTGATAAGCTTTACCTTCTCCTCTGACTATTGAATGATGTCTGGCCCAATCAACGCTGATTCTCCTATTTCAAACCAGCCAATTGGCGATCTTCATTTTCGCCCGTATGAAGCCTCGAAAGGCGCCATCTGAATAGCCAAGTGATAGCTATTATTATAAGCAAATTCGATTAACGGCAAATGCTCGTCCCAGCTACCTCCAAATTCTAGCACACACGCTCGTAGCATGTCTTTGAGCGTCTGAATAGTGCGCTCAGCCTGTCTATCTGTCTGAGGGTGGAATGTTGTGCTCAAATTAATCTGCGTTCCCAGACCTTTCTGAAATGACTGCCAAAATCTAGCTGTAAATTGTGCTCCTCTGTCTGAAATAATGGATACTGGTACTCCGTGCAACTTGACTATTTCTCGGATATACAACTCCGCATAATCTTCAGCCGAGAAGGTAGTTCTTACTGGCAGGAAATGAGTTAATTTTGTCAATCTGTCAACTATCACCCATATAGAGTCATATCTGTGTCTGGTACGGGGTAATCCTGCTACAAAATCCATATTCACAGCTTCCCATTTCCAGAGAGGCACAGCTATGTCCTTAGTTAACCCGCCTGGTTTCTAGTGTTCCGCCTTTACCTGTTGGCAGTTAGGACACTGGGCTACAAATTCAGCAATTTCCCTTTTCATACCTGGCCACCAGTAGTTTTCCTTGATATCATGGTACATTTTCATCGCGCCGGGGTGTAGAGAATAACGAGCGTAATGTACCTCATTCATAATCTGCTGGCGGAGCCCTGAAACATCTGGAACACAGAGACGGCCTTTACAACGCAGCACTCCATCATCTGTTACCTGGAAATCTAGCGCTTTCCCCTGCGGAATTTGATCTTTAAGTCGGATCAGGTCCGGATCCTCATATTACCGTTCTTTCACTTCCACAACTAACGATGACACGGCGGTGTTCTGAATTACCGCTCTATTGTCCTCTGTTTCTATTACACGAATGGCTAGGTTGGCTAATTGATATATTTCTCTGACCAATTCCCGTTTCTCGGGCTGCAAATGCGCCAAACTTCCCATTGACTTACGACTTAGAGCATCTGCTACAACATTAGCTTTTCCCGGGTGGTACAGAATATTCACGTAATAATCTTTCAATAACTCCAACCAGCGATGCTGTCGCAAATTCAACTCCCTCTGAGTGAAGATATACTGTAGGCTCTTGTGATCTGTGAAAATATCCACATAGACGCCATACAAGTAATGTCTCCACATTTTCAAGACGTGGATCACTGCGGCTAACTCCAGGTCGTGGGTAGGATAATTCTTCTCGTGTTTCCTCAGCTGTCTAGAAGCATACACAATCACCTTACCATGCTGCATCAACACACAACCCAACCCAATGCCTGATGCGTCTCAATACACTAAATACCCTTCTGTACCTTCCGGCAATGTTAACACTGGGGCGGAGGTCAATCTATCTTTCAGTTCCTGGAAGCTCTTGTCGCATGCCTCTATCCACTGAAACTTTGCTGCTTTCTGCGTCAGTTTGGTCAGCGGTGCCGCTATGGTAGAGACTCCCTCAACAAACCTCCTGTAATATCCCGCTAATCCTAGAAAACTGCGGACTTCGGTCGGAGTGGTAGGCCTAGGCCATGATTTGACTGCTTCTATCTTCTGCGTGTCAACCTGTATACCAGCATCCGACACAATATGCCCCAAGAAGGCTACTGAGTTCAGCCAGAATTCACACTTGGAAAACTTAGCATATTACTGGCGGTCCCTGAGAGTCTGGAGCACTGTCCGTAAATGAGTCCGGTGATCTCCTTCGGAGCGAGAATACACCAGAATGTCATCAATAAACACGATCACGAACAGGTCCAAGTATGGTCTGAAAATACTGTTCATCAGGTCCATGAATATTGCTGGGGCATTCGTTAACCCAAAGGACATAACTAAAAATTAAAAGTGTCCATATCGGGTCCTAAACGCCGTTTTGGGAATATCTCTTTCATGAACTCGAACCTGGTGATATCCGGACCGCAAGTCAATCTTGGAAAAGTATCTGGCCCCTTGTAGTTGATAAAACAAATCATCTATTCTGGGAAGCGGATACTAATTCTTCACTGTAACTTTATTCAACTGCCGATAGTCTATACACATACGGAACGAGCCATCTTTCTTCCTCACAAATAGAACTGGCGCACCCCATGGTGAAGTACTCGGCCTGATGAAACCTTTATCTAGCAAATCTTTTAACTACTCCTTCAACTCTCTGAGTTCTACAGGAGCCATACGGTAAGGAGGAATTGATATAGGCTGAGTACCTGGTAATAAATCAATAGCAAAATCTATTTCCCTTTCTGGGGGAATACCAGGTAACTCATCTGGAAACACATCAGGGAACTCGTTCACCACCGGAACAGACTGGAGTGTCGGAGATTCTTCCCGGACATCCTGAACTCTTACCAGATGGTAAATACATCCCTTAGATATCAGTTTCCTCGCCTGAAGGTAGGAAATAAACCTACCTTTTGGAGTAGCGGTGCTGCCTTTCCACTCTCGCACTGCCTCTCCTGGAAAGTGGAATCGGACCGTCTTGGTCTAACATTCTACGTTAGCATAGCATGGCACCAGCCAATCCATACCTATTATGGCATCGAAGTCTATCATTTCTAGCTCTACCAGATCTACTGTAGTCTGGCATTCAGCAACCTCCACTGTACACCCTCGGTAAATTCTGCTAGCTATAATAGAGTCACCGACGGGCGTGGATACTGCAAAGGGCTGCTGTAATAATTCTGGTGCAATATTAAACTTTCGTGCCACAAATGGGGTAATATATGACAGAGTGGATCCTGGATTAATCAATACGTAAGCAGGGCATGAACAGATAGTCATCATACCTGTCACTACATCTGGAGACGCTTCTGAATCCTATCTCCCTGGCAATGCATAAGTACGGCTTGAGCCCGTACCTGAGTTGGAAGCTCCTGATCTACCTCGGCCTCTGCCTACTAAACCTGAAGGCCCACGCCCCGCTGAAGCTGCTAGGGCTCGTGGCCCTGCGGATCCTCTGTCCTGGCTGTCTCTACTCCCCTGACCTTTGGTCGGACAATCTCTTATCCGATGCCCCTCCTGTCCGCAAATATAACACCTAGTGAGCTCCGGAGTGTGGTCGATTACAATAGGGGCAGGGTGAGGGTGCAAATCTGCTCTGTTCTCCCCTTCTCTGCTGTGGGGAACCTACTGTTCTGGAACTCCCACCGGGCTCTGACTTCCCTCGTCGCACATATCTACCTCGCTGCTGCTGCTACTGTGGTAGAGGTGGGGGTCTAGGGGGTCTATCTGATAGTCGAGGCCTGGGTCCTCTCTGAACTTCCCTTTGCACCTCGTCCGATCTATCTCTGCGGCGCTGTTCCTGACTGGTCTATCTACTAATCTGTTGTCGCTGTCTAAGACCCTTAATGGTCTGAGCAAAGGCCTGTACTCGGGCGATATCCATATCTTCTCATAACATAGCCGTCATACATGCCTCCATATATTCCGGGTTCAGACCCATAATAAATCTATGAACTCTAACTGGTATATTATAAACAAATGCTGGAGCATAACGGGCTAAGGAGTCAAACTGTAAGGCATACTCGCGTACGCTCCTCACCCCCTGCTCCAGATGCAAAAACTGATCCATCCGGGCCTGTCGGATCTCTCGTGGCAAGTAACGGTCCAGGAAGGCCTCCGAGAAGCTGGACCAGGTCGGAGGGGCAACATCTCTCCCTCGAGACCTTTCCCAACTCTCGTACCATAATATAGCTATATCCCGTAATCGGAACACTGCCAGCTCAACAGACTCTGAAGGGGTCACATGCATAACTCGGAATATCCTCTACATCTGATCTAGGAAGTCCTGGGGGTTCTATGCCTGATCTGACCCTGTAAACTGTGGGGGACCCAGTGCCAAAAATTCCCTGACCCTGGAACTACCTGACCCACCTAAAGGCTCTACTGCTACAGGTGGCACTGACTGGCGCTGTGTGGCCATCATCTGTGCCAACATAACTACAGCACTACGAACCTCCTGATCTGATGGCGAAGGCACAGGAGCTATTGGGGGCGGTGTAGTGCCCAACGGCTCCTAATATGAGGGGGACTGCTAAGAGGGCTGTGATGAAGCCTCTATATCTCCCTCAGATCGGGCTGACTCTGACTGAAGCTGAGGCATCCTACTGGTGCCTTCTCATGCTGCTGTATCTAATCTCCTGCCTGTGGCAGGGTGTCGCTGATCCGCCATTCTTATCTATAGACAAATAATACGATAAGTTTTAGGAACTCGACCCTATACTGTACCGCGTTATGGCACGACTGAGTATGAAAGAAGAGTAACCATCCTATTATGCCTCGCAGCTCCTGCCTATAGTATGTGGTGCACAACACATCCACAGACAAGACTCTACTTAGCACGGCTTGCAGACTCCCTAGGACACGACCTGCTCTGATACCAAGTTTGTCACGCCCCGCCTTGGGGGGTATGACTGGCACGTGGTGCCCTAGTAGGACCTAAACTGCTAGACTACTGAGCCTGAGCACATCTGGTGCTTGGCTGGCTCTAACTCGGATTTCTGGAAACAAAGGGCTATATAACGGCTGTAAACACAGCCTCCGGCCAACTGGCCTATAGCCACCTATACCTGTAATAACAGCTAACCAGAAACATACTCGTAACAAGGAACCTATGCGGGCCGACAAGGCCACCATGCTGTCTAGTCATCTGGGACTCAACAAAAGGAATACTGACCAACTATGTGACCGGCAAGGTCACCACTACTGTCAACTGAGGCCTCACACGGCCAACATAAACTGAAATGCTAAACAGCTATAACAACTGCACGGCCTCACACGACTGGCTCAACTGACCACAGGGAAATATATACAGACTGCAAGCCTCTAGGAATACTGATAAGATGGTTGGGACAGGGCCCTGACCTACCCGTACTATACAACAAAAGAAAAAGAAATACACCTCTGAATATCAAGCTACAGATGACAGGAGCTGATGACTCTGCGCTGGCTAGGATCACGAGGGATCGCCTCCTCGTCTATTAGTACCTGCAGGCAAGTAATGCAGCGCCCCACCGGGCGTCAGTACCTCTGGTACTTAGTATGCAAAGCAACTGAAATAACATAACTGAATAGAATAACATAACTAGCAATTCTGAATAGCAGGGGAATAATGAATCTGTAAGAACTGATATGAACTGAATCAGACTTCCTGTGCTGTGATTGGGCAGGAGCGTACCTGTGGATGTGGCTGTTCGCGGCTTGTACTGCTCGGGTTGGTATTAAATATTATCAACCGACACGCAAGTGCACGTGGTCAAACAAGTAATAAAGTGGCTAAGTAGCCACGTATCGATCCAAGGAGGCTGCTCTAGATATGTAAAACTGCCTAGTTTACTATATTTCTATTCTATCCCTAACTATGTTAACAACAATCCAACCAAGAGTTGAGTGAGTTTTTGTTTCTAAACTATTTATATACTACAATTAATAACAACTATTTACTTTAGAATTTAGACAATGGATACGCACATGCCAAGGTTAAGAACGAGTAATGAACTTGATAATCATGATAATTTAGTCATCCTCTTCTTCATGTTGCTAGCCAAGAACGTTGCCTAGAAATTAAAACTTTCGTATTTAATTTCACTTTAGAATCATAAACCATCCATCTACATTTCTGTGATCAAATGCAATTTATGACCTAGCACTACAATTCCGGTTCCTAAATTGACTAATACGGCTTTCAAGTATATTTCTATCAAGAAAGCACATCAAAACCCAATTTTTCCAAATCAAGTTAAGAACAATACCCTATTAATTCACAACTTTCCAATTTCGTGCTCTCTCGAGTGAAATTGGACTTTTTAGATATACATTAATGGTGGCCAATCAATAATGTAGTACGCACAAGAATTAATAGAACAACATGCAAGAAGAAGAAGAAACCATATCAATTATCACCAAAATTCATTACACAAGTTCAAAACCTCAGCAAAGAAGGGAATTAGCCACTCATTCTTGGATTAATCATCCTAAAATGACTGTAAATCATGCATACAATTGAAGGAAAGAAGAAAGGAAGAGAAGAAAACTCTTAGCTTCTCTATTCTTCAACTGCCACAAACCTACGTTCCTGCTCTCCACTTCTGAACTCAGTCTAAAAACTAAAAACTGATTAAAAATAAACCTAAGTGTGCTATTTATACTAGTGGGAAATTTTTCCCGGAATAACAAGCAACGTGTCACGGAGGCCAACGCGGAGCACTGCCTCCGTGACACGGCGTGGACGCGGACCCTCTCTGGAAATTGCAGGGTCCGGATAATTGGCCTCAACGTGGCATGGAGGCCATCGCGGAGTCCTGTCTCCGTGCCACGGAGCTGTCGCGAGGCCTCACTGGAATCTGCCAATTAATTTCCTCTCCAGGCAGTGTGCTACCGCGATGGCAGCGTGGCACGGCTCCATCGCGGAGCCAGTGTAAAATGTGCCATCCAAGGTCTTTTCCACGCTCGCATCCCAGTCCAACTCCGACATAGTTCCAACACGCATTTTAGCTCTTAAAAATCACATTATCCTGCAAAACAAATGCTAATCATGTTGGTTAGTATAAATTCGCATTTTATTAACAAATACATGATATTATATACACATTGCACAACAAACAAGGTAAAAATGATACGTTTGAGTATCACTTGGGCATATAAATCTGCCCAAGATCACTTACCCCACACTTAAATCCCTGTTCGTCCTCGAACAACACATACACAAATCATGCACATCACATCTCAACCTTTGGCACTATGGTGCAACCATTTTACGCTACGGTCATACCGATTATTCAATTCTTGCAAATCATCAAGAAAACATGCTTGGTTGTACAAGACAATGACCTTAATACATCGAGGCTTCCTAAACTTCTAAGAATTGATTCTTGATATCGGCAAACTCATGCAAATCAACTAATCAAGAAATCTGACACGAACATCAATCTTTCATCAAGCATGTACCCTCACAACTCGAAAGAAACTTCCCCTTTTTTGTTCGTGCAGCACACAAACATGCAAGTAGGGGCATATAAAAATTACTTTCACTCTCTCTCCCAAAAGAATTCACATGCATCATGTCATGACCCATAGGCTTGCCCTTAGTGTATTACTCCACTAATATAAAGAAATGCAATGTAGGATCAAATCGGACTTTTAATGGGTTGTAACTGGGCTATGGATCTAGTATATATATATGTTGGATTAGCCAATAATAGTCGCTAGCATCCTTAAGCGCCTTTTCAACTCATTCCCATCGACTCATGGACATTGTTCCTCTCTTTTCTCTTTTTCTCCCATTCATGCTGGTTTACTTTCATACAGCCCATTTCATCAGGCACACTTGACACAAAACAGAGGGTTTTCATGTACCCTCACTATCATTTAATTACAACTAGTGCCTCTTCAACATCATCTTTTCTTTCCTCACCTTGCTTTTCTTTTCTTTTCACTCTTTTCACTCTTTAACACTTTGGGAAACATTTTTTGTTCTTTGTAAGCGCTTAAGAGCTTCTTATAGACTTTAAGGCTAATGAAAAGAAGGAATAAAGCTTAGTTCATATAAATCTGGACAAAAGAAAGAAATTGGCTAAAGGCTCAACGGGCTGACTAGGGTATACAACATATAAAAAGGTAGAATTTGACAAGAAAAAAAATGGAAACTAAAGGTTAAAACAAAGAAATGCCTACATCCTTTCCAACACTGCACCTCATTCATTTCGTTTTGTATACACACCAGGCAAGTTCTAGACAATTCACAATGACATGGAATAGCAAAACCTCACTCACACTTCATGCACATGCTCGAATCAAGATGCATTCACAGACTCTTTAATTAGTCAATTACATGAATTCAAGATTAAGCCTCAATCATAATGAACCAAATTCTATAGCCTAGGTAACTCAACATATTTACAAAATTGCATGCTTTCAAACGAATCATTTTCACATTTTGAACATCAATTACAACACGCAATGAAATTTTAGCAACCATAAGCAACTACAGTTTATTGATGCAATCCACCAAAGAAACTAAAAACAAAACATCTACTCCTATCGACTACATTTCCCTTAAGACGGTCGTCATCCATCCATCATAGGGAACGGTCACTAACTATGACCTCGGTTCAATGGGACTATTCTCGGTAAAAGAACCGAAAACAAACTCTGAGAAACCCAAAAATAAAACTTCAAATTTTTTGCAACACATCGATCATTTCGATAGAAAATATTTACAAAATATTTTGATAAGTGCAAAATCTTTTCGCAAAAATTTTGAAAAATATCGATCATATCGATAAGCAAAAAAAATATTTACAAAATTTACAAAATATTTACAAAGGCAACCATAACTTTCAAAAACACACATCATTAGCCACAAACGAATATATACACATAAATCACAAATCAGTTCACAACAACAGGGAAAGCACGAACATACATAAACGTCAAGGAAAAATTATACAGCAAATTTAGAGCCTATGTCCCAGCACCTAACTACTCCCCACCCCACACTTAAATCGAACACTGTCCCAGTGTTCACAACAATACAAAGCACAAAATTTTGGGTGGTGAAACTCCCTGCTCAGTTGAAATATTCGACTTCCTCATCCGGTGCTGCGGCCTCGTCGCCCATATCTGAATCAGCTCCATCGCCGTCATCGGACTCCACATCAGAGTCCTCACGACGTGTCTCCTCATCAGTAGGGACGTCGTCATCAGTCGGCTCCACAAAGGCTGGCCCCACCTTGCATAAAGCTCTGGCGTTCTCGCCAAAGGGGTAGTCCAGCTCCAGCTGCCATAATTCATCCTCGGTGGCTGGTCTCCCACCTATCCGTAGCTGCAGCATCTGCATGCCGAACATACGGGCCATATACTGGTCGTCACGAGCATGTCGCTCGCCCAGAGTCAGCACCGGTCCGTGTGTAGTGTCGGGGGCCTTGGTCTTTGTCACATCAAGGGCCCTCCGCTCCAACTGCGGAATGTAATCCAAGTCTTCTTCCTCAACGTCGAGGCCTCGGAGGAAGGTGGTGATGAGTTCGCCAAACCCGTATCTGTGGCCCTGGTGTAGTCTGGCTCTCTTCATGGCGGATATTATGACCGCCCCCACATTAATCTCAAGCCCTTTCATAAGGGCATACACCAGGCAGACACGATCTCGGGTCACGTCTGTCATATGCACTCCCGGGATCAGACACGAACATACAATTTTTAGCTAGATTCTGGCCTCCCTGTTCATCTGCGAATAAGGCAGAGTCTGGTGGTAACCCCTCTCTTTGTGTCTACTCCATCGGGCTGTGGATCGAGCCCCACACAACGTACGTCTGATGTCGGCGTACGGTGGGGTGATGTTTAACTGGCGGAGGACGTGGGCGTCTGTGTCCCGCGCTCCCACGATGGCATTAAACTGCTGGGGTTCCAGAGTGACAATCTGCCCTCTGATTTTAATAGTATGGCTCCTGATGGCCGGGTTCCAGTTGGCGTAGAATTCCCGGACCAAGTGAAGGTTGCACTCCTTGGGCTCCTGAAAGATAAAGCTGAGCCCAGCTGCCTCAATCCTCTGTACGATGCGAGGGAACTCCTGTGCAAGTGGTTCCCTTGCAATATATTCCTCTGGGAAGTACTTGTTCTCCTTATGCTTTGCGTACCACTTCTTTCCTTCCTCGGTAACCCATCGTGTTCCGTATCAGCGGTGTTGACCGCGTGGAACAGCAGGTGCAGCTGGGACAGCAGTGCCCAGTCTCATTCTCTTTCTGCCAGTGCCTGAGGTTGAAGCACCCTTGCCTTTATCTTGTTGGCTGGCCATTGTACCTGTCAATTTACACAAACAAGCACAACATTAAGCTAAAAACTTGCTAGCTTCGGCTAAGGTCGGGTTAAACAAAATTTACCCCACACTTAGTCTTTAACAATATTTACAAAATGTTAGCAAGGATAGCTCTATTTACACCCCAAACACAATCAACTATAACATATTGCTTAGTGCGTTCACAAAAATTCGACAGCATAACGGCTAGCGAACTACTCAGACTTCATACAGCTAACCCAATCCTACTATCGACAGCTATTCACCCATAGCACTTAGCAACAATAACAACAACAAAATAGAAACAACAATACAAACATTTTATATACAACTAATCTAAGCAATTCAACCAATTCACATATTACGCAATTTCCCACAAAAATTCGAGAATTAGTCGTCTTTCAACAATTATACAATATTTACCACGACTTATCTCAAATAATAAACACACCCCGACATCAATTTCGTCAAACTATCAAGTTACCCAAGTTAAAATTCAACAACCCCAAGCCCTAGAATGCAATTCGACAATCAAAATTGAACTATTCAATCACTCGATAAGTTCAAACGTCAACTACAACAATCCGAACATAATCAATCACAAAATAATTCACGTCATGTGTAATTTCTACCTAGGGTGATATATCTCACCTCACATGCTCAAAATCGACAAAAATCGACAAAAATTTGAGATAGATGATGAAAACATACCTTGGAATTGAAGAATCGACGAAAACTTGACGTTTTCCTTGCCTATTAACGTGGCACGGAGCTTGGGGGTAGGGGAATGGGTGTTTGGTCGTGCAGGGTAGAGGGAATGGGGAAAAATGGGCGAAAATCGGGGGTTTATTTAAAGGAAACACGCGGGTCACCCGGAAACCCGGTGTGACCCGGCACTGGGATAAGGGCAACGTGTCATGGTGGGTAACGCGGAGACCCTCCTCCATGACACGGAGCCAACGCGTTGGTTTACTGGAATTTAAAAAATTCCAGATTTGCCTTCAACGTGTCATGGAGGGTAACGCGGAGCATTGCCTCCGTGACACGGCGCCAACGCGCCAGTGCTCTGTTTCACCATCAAATTTTATTTTTCATACCTCGCCTCGTTTCCTCGATTCCAAGTATTTTTCCTTTGGTATACCTGAAAATCACCTCACTAAACAAAAATTGGTTAAATAAATAGATTCCCTACTAAAAAATAAAAATTTACTAAATTACTAAATAAAATGCAAATCTAAGCCTAATCAAGAAAAAGAAAAGAAAATAAAATAAAAGAAAAACTTTACACTAAAGAAAGAAAAAGAAAAAAAATATATTTTTCACGGGTTGCCTCCCGTGCAGCGCCTGGTTTAACGTCGCGGCTCGACAACCTTTATGCTCAAGTGTCTACTAGGGAGATGGACGATTTGACCCAATCATGGTCATCTCCCCAGTAGTTCTCAACCTTGTCTGGTGGCCTACCTAGTAACTCTCGGGGATCACTCAATCCATTCACATTCCCATGATCAATCACGTTGATCACCGAGAGTTCCTTATAGACAGTCAGGAGCTTAGGTGCCTTGTACACGTCGAACACCTCAACCTTGTCGTGTGCTCGCATTGTGAGTTGACCCGCAGCTACATCGATCAATGCCTTTCCAGTTGCCAAAAAGAGTCGTCCCAAAATAAATGGGACTTCCGCATCTGGTTCAAAATCCAGAACAATGAAATCTACCGGAAAAATGAGGGAGCCTACCTGCACTAGCACATCCTCAACAATGCCATCCGGCTTAGCTAAAGACCTGTCTGCTAGCTGCAAGATCACTGTTGTAGGTCTAGGGCTCCCTAATCCTAACTTTCTGAATACCGAAGATGGCATCAGATTTATACTTGCCCCCAAGTCGCATAACCCACGAGCTCGAATACTTTGCCCAATCGTCAGCTGGATAGTAAAACTCCCAGGATCCTTCAGTTTAGTGGGCAACCTGTTCTGAATACGGGATGTGCATTCCTCCGTTAAAGCCACCGTGGCATACTCAGTCAAGCGACTTTTGTTGGCCACGATGTCTTTGATATACTTCGCATATTTTGGCACACCCTGCAAGACATCAACAAGAGGTAAGTTAACATGTACCTGTTTAAGTACCTCCATGAATTTCTGGAAACACGCCTCCTCCTTGTGTTTCTTAAGTCGTTGAGGGAACGGGGGTGGAGGCCTTGCTGGTTCAGCTTCTTTGGTCTTCCCCGTATCTGAGGTTTGTTCTCCCTCAACATCTGCTGCTCCTAACTTCTGAGGCGGTCTTTCCGGTTCCACCTCCTTTAATTGTAAACCACTCCTCGTGGTCACTGCATTCACCTTCTTAGGATTGGGATCCGTGTCGCTAGGTAGTCCTCCCCTTGGTCTAGTATTTTGGGCACTAGCAAATTGCCCAAACTGATATTCAAGAGCCTTGGTTGCCAATTGATTGTTCTTTACTTCGGCTGCCAATTTGACATAGTCAGCCTGCAATTGTGCCTGGTTGGCAATCATGGTCTTGAACATTTCCTCAATAGTCGGTGATGGTGATGGAGGAGGGGCATTGTGATTTCTGAACTGATTCTGATAGCCTTGTTGCCCTCCCTGGTTTCTGTGCATACCCTGCCCTGAACCTTGACCTTGTTGATTGTTGCTACCCCACGAAAAATTTGGATGATTCCTCCAATTCGAGTTGTAGCCACCACCAAACTGCTGTTGATTCCTCTGTGCATTGCCCACAAAGTTGACAGAATTAGGATTTGCACCACAGCATTCACCTGAATGCTCACTACTACCACACACTTCACACCACATCTGTTGGACTGCATTGACTGAGGCTGACAGCTGGTTCAAATTCATATTGATGAAGTGAGTGTTTAACTGATTTTGCAAAGCAGCTATCTGTGCAGCGATAGCTGTGAATCCATCCACTTCAAGCACTCCCGCTGCTTTCCTTGCTCCACCTCTTGAAGAATCTGCATTCCATTTCGAATTGCCTTGTGAAATTCGGTTGAGCAAAGTGTACAGCTCCTCATAAGTCTTCTCCAGCGCTTGCCCTCCAGCTGCTAAGTCTAACAAAATTTTAGTGTGGGGTTCCAAACCCTCAATAAAAGTGTGGACCAACACCTCATTTGACTGATGATGATGAGGACAATCCCGCAACATGGACTTGAATCTTTCCCAGGCTTGATAAAGATTTTCTCCTTCCCTCTGTTTAAAACTTAGAATCTGACTTCTAAGTTTAGCTGTTTTACCTGAAGGGAAAAATCTGATCAAAAACTTCCTTGCAAGATCAACCCACGTTGATATAGAGTTGGGTGGTTCAGCTTTTAACCACCTCTTGGCTTCACCCAGTAAGGAAAATGGAAATAAGGTGAGCCGAACATAATCAGGTGACACTCCAGCGGGTATGTAAGTGTCACTTATCTCCAAAAAGTTCTGGAGATGTTGTTGCGGGTCTTCGTGAGGGAGACCGGTAAACTGCCCGCTAGTGTGCAAAAGTTGCACCATATTTTGCTTTAACTCAAATCTCCCTCCAGGCTCTGGTTTGCGGATGCTGGAATGTACATTATTAGCGTGTGGGATTGCCACCTCGCGAACCGGCCTGGCTGCTACTTCCTCGGGCACTAACACTGCCCGCACAACTGGTGGATTTGGTTGCTCCATCATAGACTGTTTAAGCAACTGCAGCTTCTTCCGAAGAGCTTCTCTACGTTGACTGTGCAATTCACATTCTGGCTCTAAGTAAGATTCCACCAGCTCCTTGTCCCTTGCCAGTGTTCACAAAAATAAAAATCTGTAAAATACAGGCTAAGACCAAGTTGTTAACACTTAAGAAAATAAAAATACAAATACAGCAAATTTACACTAAACACAATTTTACAAATCGCCTAGCCTCCCCGGCAACGGCGCCAAAAACTTGTTCGCGGCTTGTACTGCTCGGGTTGGTATTAAATATTATCAACCGACACGCAAGTGCACGTGGTCAAACAAGTAATAAAGTGGCTAAGTAGCCAAGTATCGATCGAAGGAGGCTGCTCTAGATATGTAAAACTGCCTAGTTTACTATATTTCTATTATATCCCTAACTATGTTAACAACAATCCAACCAAGAGTTGAGTGAGTTTTTGTTTCTAAACTATTTATATACTACAATTAATAACAACTATTTACTTTAGAATTTAGACAATGGATACGCACATGCCAAGGTTAAGAACGAGTAATGAACTTGATAATCATGATAATTTAGTCATCCTCTTCTTCATGTTGCTAGCCAAGAACGTTGCCTAGAAATTAAAACTTTCGTATTTAATTTCACTTTAGAATCATAAACCATCCGTCTATATTTCTGTGATCAAATGCAATTTATGACCTAGCACTACAATTCCGGTTCCTAAATTGACTAATACGGCTTTGAAGTATATTTCTATCAAGAAAGCACATCAAAACCCAATTTTCCCAAATCAAGTTAAGAACAACACCCTATTAATTCACAACTTTCCAATTTCGTGCTCTCTCGAGTGAAATTGGACTTTTTAGATATACATTAATGGTGGCCAATCAATAATGTAGTACGCACAAGAATTAATAGAACAACATGCAATAAGAAGAAGAAACCATATCAATTATCACCAAAATTCATTACACAAGTTCAAAACCTCAGCAAAGAAGGGAATTAGCCACTCATTCTTGGATTAATCATCCTAAAATGACTGTAAATCATGCATACAATTGAAGGAAAGAAGAAAGGAAGAGAAGAAAACTCTTAGCTTCTCTATTCTTCAACTGCCACAAACCCACGTTCCTGCTCTCCACTTCTGAACTCAGTCTAAAAACTAAAAACTAATTAAAAATAAACCTAAGTGTGCTATTTATACTAGTGGGAAATTTTTCCCAGAATAATAAGCAACGTGTCACGGAGGCCAACGCGGAGCACTGCCTCCGTGACACGGCGTGGACGCAGACCCTCTCTGGAAATTGCAGGGTCCGGATAATTGGCCTCAACGTGGCACGGAGGCCATCGCGGAGTCCTGTCTCCGTGCCACGGAGCTGTCGCGAGGCCTCACTGGAATCTGCCAATTAATTTCCTCTCCAGGCAGTGTGCTACCGCGATGGCAGCGTGGCACGGCTCCATCGCGGAGCCAGTGTAAAATGTGCCATCCAAGGTCTTTTCCACGCTCGCATCCCAGTCCAACTCCGACATAGTTTCAACACGCATTTTAGCTCTTAAAAATCTCATTATCCTGCAAAACAAATGCTAATCATGTTGGTTAGTATAAATTTGCATTTTATTAACAAATACATGATATTATATACACATTGCACAACAAACAAGGTAAAAATGATACGTTTGAGTATCACTTGGGCATATAAATCTGCCCAAGATCAGTGGCGGCGTGCTGCTTATTAACTAACATGTAGCACATAAATACATATACACATATATAGCAAACAAGAGACGATACCAACCCTATAAGTCGGACGACGCCAAACAAGAAAACAATCTCTATACCCCTACCCAGATCAAAACCAACCAAAAATAAGTCACTCCAGTCATCTACTCACTTCGGAGCTCCTCTACCGGCCCCCTGGGTCTCCGGCTCGGGCCATAGCCTCCGATATAAGCAACCGTGTCTGGGTCCGGAGGACTCCTGTGTAGACAGTAACAGATAGGGTTTGGATCCCCGGACACAACTCAACGGGGCTATCTGAAACTATAGCTACACCTATAATAACTGAATGTATAGACAGTAACAGATAGGGTCTGATTCCCTGGACAAAGCTCAATAGGGCTATCTTATACCGAAGCTGCACCTGTAATGCTGATCAAACTGCTATGGGGAAAGCTTCATCCCATCTTCATCCAAGCTGGGGACGGCATGCCACTCCTTGGAGCGACGTAAACCCACCCGCTCAGTGCCCGACACGATTACCAACCCAGGGGCGGCGAGGACGCTCAAAAGGGTGCCCTCACGCCACAACAAGTCTCAACAAGCAAATAACACATATAAATAGCAAGCATGTATAACTGAAAAAGAATATCTAAAATCTAATTTCTTATTCTGATCTCTTTCTATATTATACTGATTATTTACTGATTATACTGACTCTGAAATCTTTATTTAACTGTGTGGCTAATCTGTAGCCAGGATACTATCTGTCTGAATGGCTAATCTGTAGCCATAACTGTCTGTCTATCTGATCTTTATTTACTAACTTTTATTCTGAAAATCTGTCTCTTTTTATTCTACAACACGCTTGCTAATCACATAATAAGCTATACTGAATCTGGGATGCTAACTCGCCCTTCGGCGCATGCTTTTCTAACTTTCGGACTGAATACGATATGGCAACACGACTCAGAATCTACTGGACTTACTTGATTCTCAACATTCAACTCCGAGAGTTACAAATATGGAGTTTACTATAATTTACCAAGCTAAGGCTTACTAACTTACCGAAGAACAACTTCACATACCTTAACCTCGAGTTATCCGACTGTCGGACGGGGCTCGGTCAATACTCCAGCTATTTCTCCCAACAGAATTCATATATACGTCAATTAATACTAAATATAACTTTATTCTTAAGAACAACATCACTTTCGATATAATTATAGCCTAAACTTAGGATAATCGAAAGACGGTCAAAAACTCGCTATTTTTCAGAAGCCCAGAAGGGAGAAGTATTCACTTCACAGCTAGGAGCACATAGACACTAGTTTGAAGTAATTCTACTTACCTTAGCTCGGTAGCTCGACGATTCGTCGGCCGTATTTCGCGAAACTAAATCCGTAGGAATGCTCTCTGCTGCTAAATACCTCGGTACCTGAGGTTAATTTGGGTTCGGACAACGTTAGGCAGCGTAATCGAACGAATATATATATCCCCTCTTCGTCTCTACCTTTTCTTCTACGTTTTCTGGAAATTATAATGATTTAAATGAAATAAAACCGAAGTGGGGCTTTATATACTTGGGCCTGGACAGGGCCAACGTGTCACGGAGCCATCGCGGAGGCTCCACCTCCTTGACATGTTGCCATCGCGGAGGGGCTCTGCCTCATCTCCTTCCGTGATGGTTCGACAGGTTCCTCGTTCAGTCTTTTCCTGGGCCTTTCTCTAGCACGTATGGCTTTCAAATAGTCTTAACCAACCCGCAAATAGGCCATTTAGGTGCCGGGAATCTTATGGGGTATAACACATATGATTTCAGTTATGCATGTTCATCAATCATGATATTATGTTTCAGCAAGTTTGACCCAATTTTCAGGTTGACTTATGAATAATCAGTTTCAGCTTTGGGTCATTCGATTCAGTTATGTTTAAGCCATGTTTTTAGATACCAGTATGCAATCCCTACTCTCAAAATCTTATGATGAAATGTTTTATAATATGCATGATTTCTAATTTTTACTTAGCAGTTTACTTACCTTGCATATTCTGTACATTCCATATATTGACCAGATACTTTATGCCATATTGTTTCATGATATAGGCTCAGACATTCAGTTTTAGTCCCGCCGTTAGCCAAATCCTTAGAGTTAGCATCTCCTAGCCAGAGTTGGTGAGTCCTCATCCTTCGAGGGCCCTCTCTTTATCAATTGTATTCAGTATTGTCAGTTTCAGTATTTATTGAGTTAGTGGAGGTCTTGTGCCATCAACTCATCAGTATGTAGAGGCTTATCAGACATAGTATTTATTAAGCTTCAGAACTGTCTTATGTATTCAGACGTTCAGATGTTATTATATCCGCAGATTTTCACTATTTCGTATGTTAGTTTACGCATTTATTATGTTGAACCTTAGATGTCATGTTTATGCCATGGGTCGACTTGGAACCTCTCGGGGTTCTTTGTCCCGCATCTCAATTTGGTCCTATGTTCAGGTCGTGACAAAAGTGGATGGTTAAGAAGCAGTTTTTTATGTGTTTAGGGTAGAAAAATTGCCACCCCATCATGAGTAGATGAAACCATTATGGCAATCGAACCGGAATTATCCACTACAAACTTAGAGAAGTATCTATCACAGGATGACCCATTAGGCAGACTGTTGATATATGTGGAAGAACAGACAAGGGGTCAGAGATGGCAGAATGTTTAGTAGAACTAGAGACCACCAGTTCATATGACAGGAGAGATATTCCTGCGAAGATACTTGACAAATCTCTAAATTGGGAGAAGCCGAAGCCCTCTATTGAGAAAGCACCAGTTCTTGAATTGAAATCCCTCCCCACTCATTTGAAATATGCATATTTGGGCAATGATAAAAAATTGTGTAGGATAATATATGCTTTGTTGAATGATGAACAGGTTAACAGGTTGCTGGAAGTACTAAGGCGTCGTGAAATAATACTGAGGTGGACAATAGCTGACATAAAAGGAATAAGCAGTTCCTTTTGCATGAAAAATATACTGCTTGAAGAAGGAGCCAGACCCAGTGTTGAACATCAGCGAGGACTAAACCCAATCATGAAAGAGGTAGTAAAAAAATAGATCATAAAGTGGCTGGATGTAGGCGTCATCTATTCGATTTCGGACAGTCATTGGGTAAGCCTAGTTTAGTGTGTTCCGAAAAAAAGGGGGTTGACAGTGGTGCATAATGAGAGGGCTGAATTGATCCCCAAAGAACAGTCTCATGGTGGAGAATTTGTATTGACTACCGAAAGCTCAATGCAGTCACTAGGTAGGATCATTTTCCCTTTCCTTTCATGGATCAAATACTAGATAGGTTAGTTGAGCATGATTATTATTGTTTCTTGGATGGGTATCCAGGTTATAATTAGATTATGATAGCACATGAGGATCAACAGAAGATGACTTTCACCAATCCTTTCGACACCTTTGCATTTCGAAGGATGCCGTTTGGATTATGTAATGCTCCAGGAACATTCCAGAGATGTATGCTGGCTATATTCACAGATATGGTGGAGAAATATGTGGAGGTGTTCATGGATTAGGGATAGTCCTGGGCCATAAAATTTCAAAGGCAGGTATTGGAGTTGATAGAGCTAAAGTTGAAGTAATCAAAAGACTACCATCGCTAGTCTCGGTGAAAGGAGTGTGCAGTTTCTTAGGACATGGTGGGTTCTATAGGAGATTCATTCAAGAATTTTCAAAAATTACAACTCCTATGTGCAAGCTCTTAGAGAAGGATGTGAATATAAATAGGGAATATGTGCAGGCTTTCAACACTTTGAAGGATAAGTTTACAACAGCTCCAAATATTATTGCCCTAGATTGGTCATTACCATTCATTGTGATGTGTGATGCCAATGATTATACGATAGGATCTGTCATGGGACAGAATAAGGGAAAGAGGTTTTAACCCATTTACTATGCAAGCAAGTCCCTAGATTCAGCTCAAAAAAATTACATTGTGATCGAGAAGGAGTTATTAGCTGTGGTATATGCATTTGACAAATTTTGAGTGTATCTAGTAAGGGGAAAGGTGGTAGTTTAAGATGATCATGCCGCAATCAAGTACCTATTTGCAAAGAAGGATGCCAAGCCCTGACTCACTCGGTGGATATTACTTCTGCAAGAATTCAACATTGAGATCAAGGATAGAAAGGGAACAAAAAACGAAGTAGCAGGCCATCTATCTAGGCTGGATGATAGAGAGCATATTAACTGTGATACTAACACAGTGGAGACTTTTCCTGATGAGTAGTTATTTGTTGTGCACAGCCAGGAGTTACCATGGTATGCGGATATGGTAGATTTCTTGGTTAATGGTGTGTACCCACCAGATGCAAACTTAGAAAACAGAAGATTACTGCATGATAGCATATTCTATATATGGGATGAACCCTTCTTGTACAAGATAGGTCCTGATCAATTGGTCAGAAGATGTTTTCCTGAGGGAGAGGTGCACCAATTTCTGGAAAGTTACCATTCTTCACCATATGGTGGACATCATAGTGGAGATAGGACCGCAACAAAAGTCCTTCAAGCTGGGTTTTATTGGCCTACTCTATTCAAAGATGCATATTTGTTTGTGAAATCTTGTGATAGTTGCCAAAGAACAGGGAATATTTTGAAGAGGCAGCAGATGCCTCAGCGAGGAATTATGGAAGTAAAGGTGTTTGATTGTTGGGGAATTGACTTCATGGGGCTCTTCATCCCATCAAACGAGAACAAATATATCTACGTGGCAGTTGATTATGTATCAAAGTGGGTAGAGGCTGTAGAACTGCCTACCAATGACGCAAAGGCTGTAACTTGTTTCTTAAAAAAGAACATATTTACTCACTTTGGCATACCCAGAGCCATCATCAGTGATGAAGGTACACACTTCTATAACAAACTCTTCAATAATTTATTGCCTAAATTAAATGTGAAACACAAGGTAACTACGCTTACCATACGCAGACCAGTGGACAGGTGGAGGTATCAAATTGAGAAATCAAAAGATTTCTTGATAAGACCGTGAGCACAAATAGAAAGGATTGGTCTAGTAAGTTGGATAATGCATTATGGGCTTTGCGGACAACATTCAAAACTCCTATTGGCACCTCACCTTATAGGCTAGTTTTTGGGAAAGCATGTCATTTACCAGTTAAGCTAGAGCATAGAGCTTATTGGGCCATATAGAAGTTGAATATGGATTTGGAAGCCGCTGGAGGGAAACAGATATCGCAATGACATGAGCTGGATGAGTTCAAGTTCAGTGCTTACTAAAATGCCAAAAATGTACAAAGAGAGGACTAAGAGAGTGCATGATAAACGCATTAAACCTCGTGAGTTTCAGGCAGGGCAATTGGTATTACTAAACAATTCAAAGTTGAAGTTGTGTAGTGGAAAGTTGAGATCAAAGTGGTTGGCGCCATTTGAGATAGTAAGTGTGAAGTCACATAGTGCTATGGAGTTGAAACCCTTGCAGTCTAACAGAACCTTCTCGATTAATGGCCAAAGGGTGAAGCATTATTAAGAGGGAAATTGGGACAGAGAAAAGACTTCAATTCTATTGCAAAATGATGGAGGGATCTTGCGTCGTGCCACGATGTTAAATCAAGCTCTGGTTGGGAGGCAACCCAACATGTAAAAATATAACTATCTTATTTGTATATATAGCGTCAATGTTGATTTTCTTTTGCATAGAGGGGAAGTCTGAGTACCCAAAATCAAAGCTAAGGATCATGGTCTGATCCTAAGTGTGAGCTTGTGTTACCCGTGAATCCAAAAGACATGATGATAGCTAGGCCTTCGAGGGCCTCGGGGAGTATTTTCTCACTCTAGTCTGATTTTTAATTTTAGTTTGCTCTGAGACCAAGCAAAGCTCTAAGTGTGGGGTGAGAATATTTTGAAAATATGGCATATCTCACCCACCAATCGGTTTTTCTTATGGCCTCGGTTCTTTTTTTATGGGGACCCTTTGAACCGAGTAATTTTTTCATTTGAGGAGTCACTGTAGTCGCAGAGTAATGACGTTTCCCTATGATTGATGGATGATAACCGTCATAAGGGAAGTTTCATCACATTTTTTTCAATTTATTATGATTGAGTTGCAGGTCATCCACTTGTATGCTTGTTGATATTCTACTTTGCTTCTATGCGGAAGTAAATAGAGTGGTGATCCTAATTGCATGACTGAGGATCCATGAAAGACACACATATCTCTTTAATTTGACTCAACATATCCTTAGGAATTAATAATCAATAAACTTGTCATTCAATATGATTGTGTGAATGTGTTGTTGTAGAAACTGATTGGATTTTTGTTGCCATGAGAGATGAGCTAAATTGCTTTGTATGTATATATTGTAGCATCTAGAACTTGCCTTAGTGTATGTAGGATAACTTGTTTTTAGGGAGTTGGGAGATGGTCAAGGCATTTCTTTGTTTAATCCATGTGTTTCGTCCTATAGTTGTTTTACCTTATATTACCTACTTACCCCCTTTGAGCCTGAAAGCCTTATTCTTTCTTATCCTCAATAGTAGATTAATCCCTCTTTTTGTGAGACCTCAGACATATTGATCCAAAGTAGTCTTAGGCACTTTGAGACTTGAAACTAAAGGTCCACCAAGGTATAATGTTAAGGGAAAAATAAAAAGTTGTGGTAAGAAAAGAAAAGTGAGAAGAAGGGGTGCCCATAAAAACTTGTGTTGTTTAGTTGCCTCTTTGGAATTGTAAAAGAGATCTCTAATTGTAAATTTTTTAGTGATTCTATGATTAGAAAACTAGCAGTCAAGTAGTGAAAAGAAAAAGGGTGAGTTAGATGAAAGGTCACAAATAAGGAAAAAGTGGTGAACAAGAAAAGTGAAAGATATCTTAAAAGTGCTTAGGGTGGTAGTCACTATAAAAAAAATCAATCCTACCTATTTCTTCGCCGACATTAAAACCAAGAAAAGTCCTTGTGATCTTAATCTCTTGAAGCAATTAGGTAGTCTTATTCGTGCATGAAGGGAAAGCCTATGGTATGATTATATATGTGCATTACATCATTTGTGAGTGTGAGTGTGCCTTACTTATTGTTTTCCATGTTTTTACATTGATGAATTTGAGAGAGGAAAATCACTAAAAGTGAGGGGCACTGGTGACTGTTCGCTGGTCTGCTTGGGGTATAAAGCTACACACAAGTGCACGTGGTCGAACAAGTAGTAAAGTGGCTTAAGTAAGCCAAGTATCAATGCCACAGGGACTGGGATAAGGTAACAATCTACTCAAGTGTACTATATTTTAACTCTAACAATGAAGACAACAGTGCAAAAAAGAGTTTGATATTTTGATGTCTAATTTTTATGCTAAGTCTAAAACGAATATCAAATGTGAGTCTGAACTATGAATGTGAGCATACTGAGGTTAAATGAACATGTAAAGAAATAAATTATCGATATAATTTGGTTAATCTTTCCTCCGGTTTCTAGTCAAGAATTATTGCCAATGGATTAAAACTCTCGTATTTAACCCAACTTAAGAATCATGATCCGTCCACCTAAATTTTGGTGATTAAACAAAATTCATGTTCTAGCCATACAAAACCGATTCCTTAATTGACTAATACGACCTTCAGGTATATTTCTATCCTGAAGGTAAATCAATTCTCAATTTTCCAAAACTAAGAAAAGATCATATCCTATTGATTCACAACTTTCCAATTTCTTGCTCTCTCGAGTGAAACCGGACTTTTTAGATATACATTAACATAGGCCACACATTAATGTAGTAAGAACAAGAATCAATAGAACAACCATGGAAGAAAAGATGAAAAACCAACTTAATCAACAATCACATTTCAATACAATTGATCATAACCTCAGCAAAAAGAGGAATTAGCCACTCATTCGTGGATTAAACATCGTTAAACGAGTGTTAAACATACAAGCAATTGAATTCAAGAAAAAGGAGATAGAGAAAAACCCTGAAATTTTCGTCCCCTCAACTGCTTGTAACCCACGTTCTTGCTCCACCAAGTCAGAATAATTAAAAATGAACCTAAGTGTTCTATTTCTACTAGTGAGAATTTTTCCCGGAATAACAAGCAACGTGCCACGGAGTGCATCACGGAGCACTGCCTCCGTGACACGCCACTGACGCGGACCCTTACTGGAAATTGAGTGTCCAGGTAATAAGGCCCAACGTGGAACGGCGTGCAACGCGGGGCTAGGCCAACGTGCCACGGCCAAAACGCGCACTTTCACTGGAATTTGGCCAAAAATTCCCTATCCAAGCAGAAGGCCTCCGCAATGGCAGCGTGACACGGCACCATCGCGGAGCCCCTATAATTTGTGCCTTCCAATGTTTTGTCCTTTGCTAACCTTCGAGTCCAACCCCGATCTCTCCCAACACGCATTTTAGCTTCCCAAGATTATATTTCACCTGCAAAACAACGCTAATCATGTTGGTTAGTATAAATTCACAGTTTATTACCAATCACATGAGAATGTATAAACATTGATAGATAAACAAGGCTAAAATGACACATTTGAGTATCACTTGGGCATATAAATTTGCCCAAGATCACTTACCCCACACTTAAATCCTTGTTCGTCCCCGAACAACACTCTTACACCTCATGCACTTTACACCCCATCCTGGCTACTTTGGTTCGACAATTCAGGCTACAGTCATATCGATTATTCAATACAGCAAATCATCAAGAAAACACGCTTGGTCCTATCAATGCAATGACCTTCAACACATCAAGACCTCCTAAACTTAAGAATCGACTCTCGATATCGGCAAACTCATGCAAATCAGCTGATCAAGATATCTGACACGAAAATTAATCTCTCATCAAGCATGTGCCCTTACAACACAAGAGAATTTTCCCCTTTGTAATCACATGAACTCCAACGATTACATGCAGGGGCATATAGACACAATTTCACTCTCTCTCCCAAAAGAATTCCCATGCATCATGTCAAGAACCATAAGCTTGCCTTTAGTGTATTACTCCACTAATATAAAGAAGTGTGATGTAGGATCACGTAGGACTTTAACGGGTTATAATGTAAGCTACGGAACTAGTAAATATTGGGCTAGCCATTAATACCCACTAGCATCCTTAAGCGCCTTTTGAATACATCCCATCAAACTCATGGGCATTATTTCTTCCTTCATCCTCCCATTCTTGAAGTCTGTCTTTAGTTTGGCCCATCTTATTAAGCACACTTTACTCAATACAAGGACTATTCATACACCATCATTATATTTTATTTATAACAAGTGCACCTTCAACCTTTTCTTTCCTTTCATCACTCTGCTTTTCTTTTCTTTTCACCATTCTCACTCTTTGACACTTTGGGAAAAATTATTTTCTTTTCTTAAGCGCTTAAGAGTTTTGGATCAAATTCACGGCTAATGAAAAGAAGGGATTAAGCTCGGTTTACAACTTTTTGACAAAAGAAAAAAAATAGGCTAAAGGCTCAACGGGCTGACTAGGGTGTACACTCAAGGTGGGTACGATAATGACAAAGAGAAACTTTCGATTAAAAACAAAGAAATGCCTACATCCTTTCCTACAATACACATCCTTCATTTCGTTTCGTACACACACCAGGCAAGTTCTAGAAACTTCACAATAGCATGGAATAACAAAACCTCACTTCACACTTATTGCACATGCTCAATTCCAGACGTATTCACAGACTCTTCAATCAGCTAATTACAAGAATTCAAACATTAAGCCTCAATCACACTGAATCGACTCTATGGTCTAGGTATCTCAACATATTTACAAAGTTGCATGCTTTCATACGAATCACCTTTGCATTTCAAATATCATGTACAACAAGCAACCAGAATTCCACAACCATAAAGTAACTACATGTTTTGGGATGCAACCCACAAAAGAAAAACAACTGAAAAATAAATGAAAAATCTACTCCTAACGACTACATTTCCCTTAAGACGGTCATCATCCATCCATCATAGGGAATGGTCACTAACTAAGACTTCGGTTCAATGGGACCATTCTCGGTAAAAGAACCGAAAACAAATGCCGAGAAACCTAAGAATTGAAAAAAAAATTTCTTTTTTTTAAAATATCGATCATTTCGATAAAACCAAAAAATATATACAAAATCAGCTAGCAACATTCAGCAAAACACAACAGTTTCACATTAAATTACAATACAGAACAAAAACTTCACAATCACAAATCACAGGTTCACAAAATTTTTCCACAGGCACAACAACAGATCAGAACATACACAACAACACAACCAGCACCTAACTACTCCCACCCCACACTTATCTCGAACACTGTCCCCAGCGTTCACAGAAATTAAAATAGCACAAAAAAAATTGGGTGGTGGAACTCCCTGATCAATCAAAATACTCCACTTCTTCATCAGGTGCTGCTGCCTCGTCTCCCATGTCTGAATCACCCCATCATCATCATCGGACTCCACATCGGAGTCCTCACGATGTGTCTCCTCATATGTGGGGACATCATCATCCGTTGGCTCTACAAAAGCTGGCCCCACTCGACATAGAGCCCTGGCATTTTCGCCAAAAGGGTAGTCTAGCTCGAGCTGCCATAGCTCCTCTTCTGTTGCCGGCCTCCCGCCTATCCGCAGTTGGAGCATCTGCATCCCGTACATGCGAGCCATGTACTGATCATCCCAAGCATGTTGCTCGGCAAGTGTAAGAACTGGCCCGTGGGTGGTGTCGGGTGCCTTAGTTTTAGTGACATCTAAGGCCCGCCGCTCCATCTGCAGGATGTAGTCAAGGGCCTCTTCCTCAACATCCAGGCCCCTCACGAATGTGGTGAGTAATCCACCAAATCCATATCTGTGCCCCTGATGCAACCGGGCTATCTTCATGCCAGAGATAATCACTGCCCCCACATTGATCTCCAGCTCTTTCATCAGGGCGTACACCAAGCATACACGATCCCGGGTTACATCCGTCATATGCACCCTCGGGATTAAGCAGGAACACATGATCTTAACCAATATCCTAGCTTCCCTGTTCATCTGTGAGTAGGGAAAAGTCTGATGATAGCCCCTCTCCTTATGTCTTCTCCACCTAGCCGTCGATCGGGTTCCACACAAAGTGCGTCTGATGTCCGCATATGGTGGAGTGATATTTAGCTGTCGAAGCACATGGGCGTCTGTGTCCCGCGCCCCTAGGATAGCATTAAGGTGGTGGGGCTCAAAGGTGACTATTTGCCCTCTTATTTTGATGGTGTGACTTCTGAGTGTTGGGTTCCAATTGGCGTAGAATTCCCGAATCAAGTGCAAGTTGCATTCCTTGGGCTCTTCAAAGATGAAGTTCAGCCCAGCTGCCTCGATCCTATGGACAATCCTAGGGAACTCCTGTGCCAACGGTTCCCTTTCTATGTGTTCCTCGGGGAAGTACTTGCTCTCCTTGTGCTTCGCATACCATTTCTTCCCCTCCTCTGTCACCCACCTGGTTCCATATTGACGGCGTTGGCCGCGTGGAACTGCTGGTGCTGTTGGGACCACTGTGCCCAGTCTGATTCTTTTTCTTCCAGCGCTAGATGTTGATGCGCCTTTTCCCTTGTCTTGCCTGCTTGCCATTGTTCCTGTCAAACCAAACAGACAAGTTCAATGGTAAGCCAATGAACATTAGCTTCGACTAAGGTTGGGTTAAGCTAGGCTACCCCACACTTAGTCCGTAGCTAGAATTACAACATTACGGCAAGATCGTACCTATTTACACAAACAAACAACAAAATATAACAACTGTGCTTAGTGCATTTGGAGAATTCGACGGTATATATTCTATGTAGTACTCAGACTTCGTACAGCTAACCACAATCATTACCGTCGATAACACTTTATCCCATAGCACTTAGCAAGGAGAAACAAAACAAAAATTTAACTACATGATCCTATACAATTCACCCAATTCTTGCCATTTCCAATATTTCCGTTACCCGAGAATTCTTCAGTCTTTTAGCATAACCACAGTTAGCACAATCGACTCATCTCCCCCAACATTTACAACCCAGCATGAATTTCACTAGTTCAACTAAATTTTTCCCTTTTAAACTCAAAGGCAAGCCCTAGCTATGATTTCATCAAAAACTCGATTAAGCTATGTAATTATAGAGTTCAAGCAATCACAATGATACTACGAACATCAATCAACAATAATTCAATTGAATTTAAGCTCAATTTCAACTTAGGGAAAGTTTTGCTCATATCACATGTTCAATATCGAAAAAATTCGACAAGAATTGAAATAGAGTTGAAGAACATACCTTGAATTCGAAGAATTGATGAAAACTTGATGAAATTCTTGGCCTAAGTCCGTGTCACGTCGAGGGTGGAGGGGTTTTTGGGAGGTTGTTCGCGGAGGGTATGAAAAATGAGGGAAAAAGAGGCAGAATCGGGGTTAAAAAGTGGGAAATTCGCGCGGGTCACCTGGCGACCCGGTGTGACCCATCGCGATATACACCTCAACGTGTCACGGAGGGTGCTCTGGAACTTTAAAAATTCCAGATTTACACCCCAACGTGTCATGGAGGGTAACGCGGAGGCCCTCCTCTGTGACACGGAGCTATCGCCCTAGCTCACTGTTTTGCCACTTTTTATTGATTTTCATACCTCGAATTTTCCTTTGCGATCCCTTGAACATTTATCCTCCGTTCAACCTGAAATTCATCTTACGACAAAAAATTGGTTAGAATTATAGGTTTCACTCAAAATAAAAATTAGAATAAAAATATAAAAACTAAAAATTTTGTTGTTAATTAAGAAAAAAAAATCTATTCACAGGTTACAAATGAAAAATTTCACGGGTTGCCTCCCGTACAACACCTGTTTACCGTCGCGGCTCGACGTCATTTAGCTCAGTCATCTTCTAGGGTGACGGACATTTTCTCTTGACCACCGTCCTCACCCCATTAGTGCTTACATCTTTGTGGTGGTTTACCCAATAACTCTCGTGAATCACTTATCTACGCATCATCAACTCGATCAATCACGTTGATCACCGAGAGTTCCTCGTACACAGTCGGGAGCTTGGTGGCCTTGTATAAATCGAACACTTCCACCTTGTCGTGTGCTTGCATGGTTAGCTACCCTGCAGCTACATCAATAAGCGCTTTCCCGATCGCCAAGAAAGGACGTCCCAAAATAAATGGGACTTCCGCGTCTGGCTCAAAATCCAGCACGACGAAATCTACCGGGAAGATAAGGGAGCCCACTTGCACTAGCACATCCTCCACAATGCCATCAGGTCTGGCTAAGGACCGATCCGCTAGTTGCAAGATCACTGTTGTTGGTCTAGGACTCCCTAGACCCAGCTTCTTGAATACCGATGATGGCATCAAATTAATGCTCGCTCCCAAATCACATAATTTGTGAGCTCGGATACTCTGCCCAGTAGTAATTTGTATAGTAAAGTTCCCAGGATCTTTGAGCTTTGTGGGCAACCGGTTTTGTATCCGGGAAGTGCACTCCTCCGTGAGAGCCACCGTAGCATACTCAGTCAACCGACTTTTGTTCGCCGCGATGTCCTTTATGTACTTTGCATATTTCGGCACTCCCTGCAAAACATCAACAAGAGGTAAGTTAATATGTACCTGTTTCAGCACCTCCATGAATTTCTTGAAACATGCCTCCTCCTTGTGTTTCTTTAATCTTTGAGGGAACAGGGGTGGTGGTCTTTCTGATTCAGCTTCCTTTTTCTTCCCCCTCTCATCACTTTGCTCCCTCTCAACTTCTGCTGCTCCCGATTGTCGAGGTGGTCTTTCTGGTTCCACCTCTTTAAGCTGCAAACCACTCCTTGTGGTCACCGCATTCACCTGCTTGGGGTTGGGATCTGTGTCGCTCGGAAGTCCTCCTCTAGGCCTGGCGTTTTAGGCTCCAACAAATTGCCCAAATTGATATTCAAGTGCCTTAGTAGCTAACTGGTTGTTCTTCACCTCGGCTGCCAATTTCACATAGTCAGCCTGCAATTGAGCTTGGTTAGCTATCATCGTCTTGAACATCTCCTCAATGTTGGGTGATGGTGGTGGAGGAGGTGCATTGTTGTTTCTATATTGTGCCTGATAGTTCTGCTGCCCTCCTTGATTCCTCTGAGCCTCCTAACTCGAACTTTTCCCTTGATGGTTGTTGCTACCCCAAGAGAAATTCGGATGATTCCTCCAGTTGGAATTGTAGTTGTTGCCATACTGTTGGTGGTTGTTCCTCTGTACATTTCCCACAAAGTTCACCAAGTCAGGATTTGCTCCACAACACTCAGCTGAGTGCTCACTACTCCCGCTCACTTCACACCAAACTTGCTGCACTACATTCACTGGGGCTTGAGCCTGGTTCATTGTCATATTACTGAAGTGGGTGTTGAGTTGATTCTGTAAAGCAGCTATCTGTGCAGCAATAGCTGTAAAACCATCCACTTCTAGAACTCCTGCTGCTTTCCTTGTTCCTCCTCTGGATGAATCAGCATTCCACTCTGGATTTCCCTGCGAAATACGATTTAACAAGGTATACAGCTCCTCATAAGTTTTCTCCAATGCTTGTCCCCCAGCTGCTGAGTCTAGCAAGATTTTTGTGTGGGGTTCCAAACCCTCTATAAAAGTGTGCACCAGCACATCATTAGATTGATGATGATGTGGACAATCCCACAACATGGACTTGAATCTCTCCCCAGCCTGATATAGATTCTCCCCCTCTCTCTGTTTGAAGCTTAGAATTTGACTTCTAAGTCTTACTGTTTTACCGAATGGAAAAAATCGTATCAAGAATTTTCTTGCAAGATCATCCCACATAGTAATAGAATTAGGTGGCTCAGCTTTCAACCACCTCTTGGCTTCTCCCAATAGTGAGAATGGGAACAATGTAAGCCTGACATAATCTGATGACACTCCAGCGGGGATGTAAGTGTCACTTATCTCCAAAAAATTTTGGAGATGCTGCTGTGGATCCTTATGAGGGAGACCTGTGAACTGCCCGCTGGTGTGCAGCAATTGCACCATGTTTTGTTTGAGCTCGAACCTCCCTCCTGGCTCAGGTTTGCGGATGCTAGATGTGACATTGTTAGCATGTGGGATTGCCACCTCGCGAATCGGCCGAGCTGCTACTTCCTCGGGCAATAGCATTGCCCGTACTACTGGTGGATTCTGTTGTTGCTCCATGATTGTTTGTCTGAGCAACTGCAGCTTTCTCTCTAGAGCTTCTCTCCGCTGACGATGAAATAATCTTTCAGGCTCTAAGTATGAGTCCACCAGCTCCTTGTCTCTTGCCAGTGTTCAATAGAGATTATATCTACAAAATACAGGCTAAGACCAAGTTGTCAACACTAAGAAAATAAAAATATAGTAAAGTAGCACTTAAGAAAAATTCACCAATTGCCAGTCCCCGGCAACGGCGCCAAAAACTTGTTCGCTGGTCTGCTTTGGGTATAAAGCTACACGCAAGTGCACGTGGTTGAACAAGTGGTAAAGTGGCTTAAGTAAGCCAAGTATCGATCCCACAGGGACTGGGATAAGGTAACAATCTACTCAAGTGTACTATATTTTAACTCTAACAATGAAGACAACAGTGCAAAGAAGAGTTTGATATTTTGATGTCTAATTTTTATGCTAAGTCTAAAACGAATATCTAATGTGAGTCTGAAATATGAATGTGAGCATACTGAGGTTAAATGAACATGTAAAGAAATAAATTATTGATATAATTTGGTTAATCCTTCCTCCGATTGCTAGTCAAGAATTATTGCCAATGGATTAAAACTCTCGTATTTACCCCAACTTAAGAATCATGAACCGTCCACCTACATTTCTGTGATTAAACGAAATTCATGTTCTAGCCATACAAAACTGATTCTTTAATTGACTAATACGACCTTCAAGTATATTTCTATCCTGAAGGTAAATCAATTCCCAATTTTCCAAAACTAAGAAAAGATCATATCCTATTGATTCACAACTTTCCAATTTCTTGCTCTCTCGAGTGAAACCGGACTTTTTAGATATACATTAACATAGGTCACACATTAATGCAGTAAGAATAAGAATCAATAGAACAACCATGGAAGAAAAGATGAAAAACCAACTTAATCAACAATCACATTTCAATACAATTGTTCATAACCTCAACAAGAAGAGGAATTAGCCACTCATTCGTGGATTAAATATCGTTAAATGAGTGTTAAACATACAAGCAATTGAATTCAAGAAGAAGGAGATAGAGAAAAACCCTGAAATTTTCATCCCCACAACTGCCTGTAACCCACGTTCTTGCTCCACCAAGTCAGAATAATTAAAAATAAACCTAATTGTTCTATTTATACTAGTGGGAATTTTTCCCGGAATAACAAGCAACGTGTCACGGAGTGCATCGCGGAGCACTGCCTCCGTGACACGCCACTGAAGCGGACCCTTACTGGAAATTGAGTGTCCAGGTAATAAGGCCCAACGTGGCACAGTGTGCAACGCGGGGCTAGGCCAACGTGCCACGGCCCCAACGCGCACCTTCACTTGAATTTGGCAAAAAATTCCCTCTCCAGGCAGAAGGCCTCCGCGATGGCAGCGTGACACTGCTCCATCGCGTAGCCCCTATAATTTGTGCCTTCCAATGTTTTGTCCTTTGCTAACCTCCGAGTCCAACCCTGATCTCTCCCAACACGCATTTTAGCTTCCCAAAATTATATTTCACCTGCAAAACAACGCTAATCATGTTGGTTAGTATAAATTCACATTTTATTACTAATCACATGAGAATGTATAAACATTGATAGATAAACAAGGCTAAAATGACACATTTGAGTATCACTTGGGCATATAAATTTGCCCAAGATCAATGACGTTCGAACCATACCCTCTTTTTCAAAGAATATGCATGGTCGAAGTATCAAAACAAGTAACCAGACGAGAGCCGGGGTCAAATCCCATGAGGACTAGGGGCTGATAGTGACTAGTGTCGATTATAAAGTTGACTTTAGATTGCATCACTCAAAACAAACATAAATGAGAACCAATTGGGGGAAGTATCAATATGTAAGATCAAGTCTAAAGTGGTTTGGTTCAAATAGCAAGGTTTACCAAAGTTGTCAATGATGATGTGAAAATGCTAGAGGTGGGGTGTAGATGATGGATTAATTAGATAACGTCTTGCTAGATCATCTCACAAGTTCCACTAATATGAATAATCTTAGGTGAACAGAGGTATTCCATGCTTTTCAGCCAATTACATACCTCTAGCTAGAGTTCTTTCGAAAATCTCTAGACTTAGTCAACTCAGCTCAATGTGATTTGGATTAATAGCTGCACTATTTCTAGCTATTAGCCATTAATTTAGGAGTGAGAGCATGAATTCGACTATTTCTAGTCCAAATTCACAATCTCCCAACCATACCCACAATTAGATTCTCTCCCAATACTTAATTCTTCTTTTTCAAGAAACAAAAAGTAAGGAAACATAGACCCATGTGAAAATCAATGGGTCTTCAATTAATGATTGGAGAGAATCTAATAGATTCACAATTAGCTGAACATTGTTAAGATAATTCTAGCAATTCCTACTCTAATCAACAATCATGATCTTCACCCACCTTTAGCTAATGATTTAGCTACTCATGATTAAGAATTTCACAAGCATATTTAACAATAAACTCATCAAATTCAGTAACAAAAGTAGAAAAATCAATTTCACAACAATGGTCTGCAACAATGGTAGTCACTTACTGTGGAAAAGAAGAAGAAGTAAAGGAATAAATCTCAAGTCACCAATTATAATCCTCTACTCTTCTCTGCAAAAGGAATGTTATAAAAAGTGGAAAATTAAAATGAAAGTTGACAACTCCCGTGTACTTCTCTTAGACTATATGTAGAAAGTAAGGTCTCTCTTTCCTCTTTTTCTGTGTTGACTCTTTTACCCCTGAGCACTGTCTCTTCATCGGCGGGACACCGATGATTCACCAGTTCGTACCCTTGAAATGCCAAATGCATTTTTTGTGTCATTACCAAATTCCAGTCAGCTTCGGTGGCACATCCGATGTTTCGCCCATCTCATTTCGCGAACAACCGAGGTTTTGTCCCTCATTCCAAAACATGGCTTCAAATTCGGTGATTGATCCGGTAGCTCGCTGTTGACAATTCGTGTTTTGCCAATGGTAGTTTTTCCCTTGAAGTAGTGTTGACCGGCCTTTGTCCGATGTTTCTCCCATTTTCATTAGTGATATGCCGCTTTGCTCTCATTTCCTTCTTTTTGCCTCAATTTTTGCTCTTCTTTACACATATGAGCATCTGCATACAACAAAGACAAAAAGAGCATAAAATCCAAATAATTTACTCAAGAACTAAGCAAAATTACAAGTTTTAGAGTCTAATGAGCTGGTAAATTACCAACTTATCAAACTCCCAAACTTAAATCATTGTTTGTTCTCAAGTAATGCAATTCTTGATCATTGAAAAACATGCCATTTCCGCAAAACATTGAACATCACAAATCACCAACACTATGACACCCAAAGATGCTTACTAAAATCACCAAAAAGAGAGGTGAATACCCCAAAAAACTAAGACAATGAAGATATTTCAATCAGCTACCACTTTCCTCAACAAGGCTCAAGTGAGGGAAACCCTTTATTAAAACAAAGGCATTACTCATTCATGAAACACACAAAACATTTCCCATCATAATCAGTGCACCTTCAAAGCTTGCCTTAGAGTTTATACTACCAATGCCCTATTCTCAAGTTAGTGTTCAAATGCACTTGTGTCCTCAAAAGGGGATGATACCATTCACCGAAATAATAATTCCTACTCTTTTTGTCATGAAATCATTGCACACTCACAAGGGATTGTATTGGGGAGATCATCACACTCACTCTCCCAAAAGAAGTCTTCATGCATACTCTTGACCCATAGGCTTTCCCTTCTTGTAATTTGCCACTAATGTAGAGCAGTTGCATTCAAGATCATTTAGGACTTGTGGATTCTGATGTAGGCTCAGGTTATGGATAGGATAAGAATTTGGTTGTAGTTACTAGATCCTCCCTAATGCTTTTGGTGGACATACCTTCTATCAAATCTTTCAATCTACTTCACCTTGTTTCACTTTTTCATTGTTTCTGACTTACGTTTCTCAATAACCCTCCTTATAACCCCTTTTTTTTACAACTAACCTTAGCATCTCAAGAGCAAGCACCAACTCACACAAGTTTGACTTTCTCATTTTGATTTATCTTTTATGCATTTTGACAATAATACGGTGCTACCTCAAACTAAAAAATCTTATTTTTCCCCGGCACACCCCCAAACTTAGGCTTTTTCCTCATTTTACATTTCTTGCCTCACTCCCTTTTTCTTAGGCTTTCAACCTCATTTCATCACTATCTTATCACTAGAATATAGAGAATGGGTGCCAAAGAGGGGTATCAAGATGGTCTTAAGGATTGTAATGTGGTTGCCCAATAAAGGGTCTAAAGCTCAATGTTGATTGACAAAGGTTAATGCTCAAGGAGGGTATATGGGTGACGTGGCTAAACAAAGGAAAGTCGAACATCATATCCTTAATACTGTTGCATCTAGGATTTTGCCTTGAATCACAATTGGGGCAAGTTCGAGACAAGAAGTCATACATGCGACTCATCAACAATTCCTCACCGCACAAGGCGTCACCCTTAAAGAGTCCACAAGAGTCATTCTCACCACAATACTTTTAATTTCAGGACATCAAAGCAGTCAAACACCATAAGTCACTAAAAGAATCTACAACGTATGATAGAGAATGCTATGATACGGTGTCATCCTTGCTCATTATCTTCCATTTTCATGCCTTCATTTAAAGGTCCCATATAAAAAAATATATTTTTTTTGGTGCTTCTCAAAACATCTTCACACAAGACATAAGACAATATGGCATTTTCCCTTAAGAGTGTCGCACTCAATCTATCATCGAGAAATACCAACCTAGTATGACAAATAATCAAAACAAAAGAATTCTCCTTGCAAAAGAACCATGGTCAAAAGAAAACCCTCAGAGTTTTAATTTCTACCCTAATATTTACCATGGCGAAAAAGAAAAGAAGCAAGGTTTTGGGGTCATTTCCTTCAACATTTTCAAAATTTTTATTTCAATACAACATGCATACCCCCATAGGTCACTACTAATCAATCACAATAAGAAAACTTAGCCAAATAATTCATTTCATTTCAATTTCAAACAAAATAGGATACGCCCCACAAAGGCGATCATCAAAACATTACAAATAAAACCACAGCCCGAAAAAGGTTGGACTCATTCAAACCCAACTACAGTTCACAAGAACATAAAAAAAAATTGAGCTTATCCCTCCCCCACTTAAGAGAATACATTGTCCCCAATGTAGATATGCATAAAGGGAAAGTGACAAGAAACTCCTTGCTTCGGTCAGGTCTCTTCATCATCCGCGTCTGCCTCACGCCGCCACTGCTCGCCTCACCTAGCGCAGCAAAATCATCACCTAACCCCTCAAAAAGGTCATTAATTAGCCCCCGAACTAAAGAAGGAGCAGCCATTGCAACATCCAATGTGCTCATGTCTGGTACTTCAATCGAAGTCCAACTTTTCCATTCATGTGCCTCTATTCGGAGGGAAGTGACTGCCCCTTCCACTGCGTTCACCCTCTTGGACAATGTTGTTACAGTATCATATAATGACTTGAGCTCCTTTTTAACCGTGTTGGAAATGAGTGCGGGGAGGCACTTAACCAATATTTGGAGTTGGATTTCATTTGAGTTCGTTATCTCCACAAGTTGGTGGAGACGACTTGGCTGAGAGGATTGTGGAGAGGGAGAAGCTCTCTGCTGAGGCAAGTCACCTGATGCTTGACCCGACATATCTGACTGAGGCATAGTGGTTTCTAGGGCAAGTGGTGATTGATCTATCCCTATGGGGGAGGGGTCCTTCCTGTACTCCAAAGCCCTGCACTCTCTTCCTTTTCATTGCTGGTCCTTAGGCATCTCTCTTCTATCAATATCAATCACACTTAGAGTAGAGGAAGGAGTCTCATCAGGAAAAAGAGGCACTCCAGCTACTTCACAAAGCTGGGTAATTAAAACAGCATATGGCATGGAAGTACTGGACTGTTGGGCCTTCTTCTTCATCTGTTCAGCTACAATTTTTCCGAAGTTGATGGGGACCCCCGACATTATGCAAGCAATCAGGATGAATGTTTCCATGGTGACCCACTGCTCATTTTTGGATGGGATGATGCGAGAACGAATAAAGTCCATCCACGACTTGGCCTCAAACCTCAAATCATGGCCAGAGATTTTGTCACCCATTGAGGCCTAGAGAGGAGTATCAATAGCAATAAAGTGAGCCACCCATGCAAACTGGTCCTTCATATCGGCCATCTGTTCCATATACTCCATAGAGGAGTCAATTTCATCCTCCCAGAACAGGTAGTTTATAGAAGCCGAAGTGATATCAACTTCCACTCCCCGGATCATCACTGATTGCAAGAAGGGGAACTCATCCATTTTGCCCTGGTGTTGCATACTCTCTTGGCGAGCCTGATAAGAGGCATAGAACTCTGTGACCAGGCTGGGGTATTAGGATGGGAGAGGGTTGGCAAACGCATTCCACTATTTATCGGTGAACTGCGCAGTGATGTTAGGAAAATCACCTTTTAACCCGGCCAAGTCAAACCTCTTCTCCACTATGATGGAGCATCCCTGACAAGTGATATAGTGTTCCTTCATGTTTGGAATAGAGAGAATGATGGCTTCCTTTGTGTTGGCCCGTGGTTGTGCAACCTTCACCTTGACTTTTCCCTTGCTAGCAGAAGAAGCAGGGGCTTTTCCTTTGCCAGTGTTCCTGGAAGATGACATGATTTGTTTTGCTGGAAGAATGATGTTAGTGCCAGCTAGTGAAAGAGAAAACTAAAAAAAACCTAAAATGAGAAAGAAATCTAATTTCAGGGAGAACTAAGGAACAAGGGAAATCAAACACACAGGTAAAAGAACCACTGACAGTGGTAGAGGACAGGCGATTCATCGAAATGATTTCATGGACCGCCCGTTTCTCGTCGATCCTTGACAGATAACTGGGAAAGGGATAGTTGTTTTGGTGGTATATCCGCGTACCACTGGTTAGGATTCCAGAACCACCGATGTAATACGGGATTCACTCAGTGGCCTAAAGCCAAGTTGCAGAGTGAGCCAGCGTGTCATAGGTGATTCGCCGAATTTGACCGGTGAAACACCGATGCACCCACTAACACAAACTCACTTCCAAACATACTAAAATCAACATGACACTCTTGAAACCCTCGTTCATGAAATTTATCCCTTAAAAATGGTTTCACCTGGTCTATCATCGAGCAAAAGATCATGCTTTAAACAAATGGGTTAATCAGAATTCACCCTTTTCAAAATGCCACAAATAGAAGCACAACCCTATTCCATTCAATCAGGTATAGCACATTCAATATTTACCAAGGAAAGGGAATAAAGTATTACCCTTAACGAACCAATGAGAAAATTAAAATAAGGGCAAGAGAATTTTTACCGAATTGAAGGAGTGCCTGCACACTTGGTCATTTAAAAAGCTCAAAGTTACTTGCAATAGCACCTTAAGATGTAAGTAGTAGAGGAAGAAAGTGTGATTGAAGTGAGGGGATTAGTGGACTATGGATGGGGTTTTATAGGTGAAAGAGGGAAGTGTAATAAGTTGAGGTGAAGGTGGAGAGTTTAATGGGTGTGTGTTGGTAGGAAGGTGGGAAAGTGGAAAGTTTATAACAATATGAGTATGGGGAAATAGGGATGTTGGGTAATGGAAAGACAAAAAGGGAATGGAAAAATGGGGGTTGGGAGAATATTTGTAGAAATAGGGCTACTGACTGGGTTTTTGAGATTTTGTTGGCCCTCTCTTTTAAATTCACATTGCAATAGACTCATGCCTTGACTGGCAGTTCGCCGAATCCCACTGGTGGTCCGCAGAACTAATATCTTGTGCCTTGCAATTTGCCCAGTGATCTGTTTCTTTACTAGAGATTTATTGGTGGTTTATGGATTGAAGCGGAGATCTGCAGATTACCCGTCTCTTATGTGTCTGAGCTTCAGGTGCTTGCTGTCCATCGGCCATCAACCGACGAACCACAGATTCTGTTCGGCGTCTCGCCGATAGGTCCAATTGTATTTCATTTCGACCCTCAGCCTTCTGTTTAGTGCTTACCATCACCACCGGCTTACGCTTCTGAACCTGCGGCTCGCCGGTCTCTCACCGCTCCTTCCTTCATTGTCTGGTTCCCTCTTTACTCCTCATTTATCAAAAACTAAAAAAACACAAACAACAAAAACATAAATTAATTTATTAAAAACTTGGGTTGCCTCCCAATAAGCGCCTTAGTTAATGTCATGGTACGACAGAGCCCTTCTCTCATCAGCTCTAGTCTGACGGATCATCCCCCAACACCACCTCCTTTAGCTCTAAATCTTTTTCTTCCTTATCAATTTGCAAAACTCTGACCATCTTCCATTCGGGAGATGTATTAAACAATGGACACACTGTAAAAGTGACTTCTTCACTTTTGACTTGAAATTTCAACTCGCCAAGCTCCACGTCCACCACAACTCTTCCCGTAGCCAACAATGGTCTGCCCAAAATAATGGGAACCTCTTCATCCATGTCAGAATCCAAGATAAAAAAGTCAGCTGGTAAGATAAACTTGTCAACTCTCACTAACACATCTTCTAACACTACCACAGTTGTTTTATTGACCTATCTTCCATGAGCAGCCTCATTGACGTCGATTTGGTATTTTTGAGTCCCAATGTCTTGAAAATCAGCAAAGGCATCAAATTTATGCTAGCGCACAGATCACATAAAGCTTTTTGAAACACACATCTCCCAATTGTGCATGGTATTGTAAATGCTCAGGGGTCCTCCCTTTTTGGATCAAGATTACTCATCATTACCGCACTACAATTGTGAGTTTTCTCTTCATTCCCTGCATCCACCACTTTTTTCTTCTTTAATAAATCTTTCATAAACTTTGCATAAATGGGCATCTGGAGCAAAGCATCCACTAACATAATATTTATGGACAACTTACTGAACATGTCAACAAACTTTTTAAACTGGTCATCCTTCTTTTTCTTGGTCAGCCGCTGTGGATATGGAGGGGGAATTTTCGAACCAACCTTGTCATTAGTTGGGGCCTGTAGTCCCATCTCCTCATCATCATCGGGGGATAGGACTTCATCATCCTTTCCCTCTTTTCCCTCTTCAAGCTTGTCTTCATTTTCTGGAATCATTGGTCTTTTGTCTCCTTCATCTTCTTCACTTGGTTTCTGGTTATCAATCTTTCTCAGCTTCATCGGGGTATCTCCAATCACTTTGCCACTTCTAGTGACAATAGCCATGCATTGACCATCTTTCTTGGGATCTAGCATTGTGTCACTAGGTCGTGTTCCCTTAATCCGGGGATTCATTTGAGTGGATAAGTGATTCATTTGGGCCTCCAAATGCTTGATATAGGCGGAATGTGAACTCATTGTTTGGGCGAGGTTAGATACCTCCCCTCTTAACTCTGTCAACCCGCTCTCAGTTGACTTGACCTTTTTCAAAACTCTTGAGAGCATCTCTTCAATTTCGGAGTTTCCCGCATCACTCACACCCGGTTGATTGTGGGAGTTTTCGGCCTTTGGAGGGGGCATGTATGGGTTCGAACTCCAATGATAGAAATTAGTGTCTTGGTTTTTCTCTCTATTTCCCCATCGGTCATTCCTTTCTGGCCAGCCCTGTGGCTCACTTCTCCACCCTTAGTTGTCATCCCTTGGCCTCCATGGGCCTTGATTTGCTCCTTGGAACCTAGGTCCGGGACCTCCCATCTGAATACCCAAAGGCACTTTTCTTCATATCTTTGTGGTGACGTCTCACTTTCATATTGCAAGGGACCTTGTACTCCTATGGCATTTACAACCTTTGGCCCTGCACCCATTACATGATTTGTCATCAATTCAAGTTGTGTTATCATTTTAGCAAGAGTCTCGTCTCTCTCTTCATCCCTTTTTCTCAACTCAGCTGCCAATGCACTTGAACTAACTTCATGAATAGACACATTTGTTTCTCTCGTGTGCCAAGCCCTATAGATCTTTGTCATTTTGTCTAGGAGGGCTTTGGCCAACCCATAGGTTTGGTCCATGATAGAACCACCAGCTAAGTTGTTGGGAACCGATTCATTAATTGAATCAAGGGCCCTATTTATAGAAGTACTCTATCCGAAAATCCATCGTTTGGGCAAAGAGCAACTTTCTTCTTAAACCTCAACCATGCCTCATGTAAAGGCTCTCCGGGTTCTTGTCTGAAATTTGTAATATCATCCTTCAGCTGAAGCATCTTTGATGGAGGGAAAAACAGATCTAAAAAGGCTTCCGCTAACTCTTTCCATGAAGTAATACATCTCACCTCCCCTGTCAATGAAAAGGGAAAGAGTCTCAACCTGATGGGCTCTTGATTGATATTGGTGATATTGAATGGTTGGAAAATTTCCAAGAAGTTTCGCAGATGTCGATTCGCATCTTCACTTGCCTTTCCGCCAAAGAGCCCCTTTATTTGTATTAAGTGCAACATAGTTCTTGTGACATGAAAAACTGCATTCCCTATCGTAGGTGGTAGGCGAATAGCTCCTGCCACATCTGGCATGACCGGGTTGTCTTCCTCAAGTTCCATATTACCTTTGACTGAGCTATCCCCTGCTTGGGAGTGATGGATCATGAGGTTATCAATACCTAACACAGTAAACACACTTTATGTAGCTATGATGCAAAACTATTTCAACTTAACAATCAATCACGAGATTATCATACGCCAGTCCTTGGCAACGATGACATTTTTGATGATCTCAAACCATACCCTCTTTTTCAAAGAATATGCACGATCGAAGTATCAAAACAAGTAACCTGGACGAGTGTCGGGGTTAATCCAAGTCCTAAGTACGAACAACTCAATAGAGAATCTCAGGCTAATAAGCTACGACTATGAAATGAATTGGATCGGGCGAATCCCATGAGGACTGGGGGATGATAGCGACTAGTGTCAATTATGAAGTTGACTTTAGGTTGCACCACTCAAAACAAACACAAATGAGAACCAATTAGGGGAGGTATCAATATGTAAGAGATTATCAAGTCTAAATTGGTTTAATTTAAATAGCAAGGTTTACCAAAGTTGTCAAAAATGATGTGAAAATTCTAGAGGTGGGGTGTAGATGATAGATTAGTTAGATAACGTCTTTCTTGTCACGACCCGAGCGTAGACCCGGAAAATAGACAGGGGACAAGGGACCCTGAGAGACCCCAAGTCGACCCATGGCATAAGCGTCTAACTACTCATTTAATAAACATGAAGAAAACATAATTATAAACTTAGAGGAAGTCAAACTTAATATAACAAAAGAATAAATATCTGAAGCTGAATACAAGTCTATGTCTGATAAGCCTCTAATCTGGATGAGCTGATGGGAAAACACCTCCAACTAGCTCAACAATATTGAAATTGAAAGGACATCTAAACAACTGAAGGTCTAGTCCTCGAAAGATGAGGAATCACCAATAAAGCAGGTGCTAACTCTGAACAGTGACTATAAACGGGGCTAAACCTGATAACTGGATCCTGCATCATGAGACGATGCAACATAGAAAGTATGTGGTCAATACGTGGAATATACCGAGTATGCAAGGTAAGTAAAGTTGCTTAAGTAACATAAATCATTTAAAGCAATTCATACATATCATAAGTTTTTAAGTGTAAGTAGAAGACTACATGCATTCATTGTTAAATCATACTCTTATCATAACATGATAATGCATAGCTTTAAAACATCATGATTGACTCGATTGACTCAAAGATGAAACATATATTTATATCAAAAGCTGAACAATGAGTCAAACCTTGATTTTTGAACAAACATGCATAAGATAATAATCATGTATGATGAATATGCCATCTGAATAATTTAGACAGTGGGAGACTCATCACTTAACCAATAGACCACGATAGAGCTTACGTGGTCCAGACTATCACACTCAAGTGGGTAGAGTCGTCCATAACCTTGCCAGGGCGATGGACGATACCATGATATCAATATCAAGCTGAAGGGCCAATCAGGCTAGGGATAGCTCACAAGGGAGGTCCCAATAATATAATAGTATCAACCTATGTTGGCGCATAGTTCTGGGGCATAGGGTAATCGACCCTTAACCCGCTCGGTGCTATACTCTTCTCCCAAAACATGCAATGCTCTACATCGTATATAATGAAGATCAACATCGTCTATGATGAAGCTCAGCTTGAAATCATGCATAGACTAGACATCATATGGATATGACGCTCAACATTATCTATTGACAAAGCTAAATTATGAATTCATGCATATGAGAAGCTTTATTTCAAAACATACCACAAGCTCAATCATCGGTGGGAGCATCTACTCAAAATCATGTGGTAAGCTACGTATAGAAATATTTACTCAGCATACCACAAACTAGAATTTATAATAAAAATTGAGAAATTTCACTTCAACAATGTGGTAAGCTTCTGTCGAGAAAATATTCACTTTAGATCAACGTGTGGGTATCACCCAAAGCTTTATCATACTTGGATCTAATCCATTCATTTTGAAAACAACAACATAGTTATGGGTAGTTTTAGAAACATGCTTTTCATCACCAATCTCATCATCACCACACATTTATCATAAATCCATTCTTTTATAAACTCATCATTCATGGACGTTTTAGATTCAATTTTTTGGAATACAAATTTTATAAGGAAAACAATTTAGAATCTGACCAAGCTTCATAAATCACCAATATAATACAATATAATCATACCCACATATAGAGATTGAAGAATCATTCAATTGGGTAAAAATCCATACTTGATCATAAACAATTTATCACATTCTGATAGGAATTGGGCATGGGTGTGGAAGAAGACACCCATTCACAGTCTTACATACCTGGGAATGATGAATTCTAACACCTTCTAATTGCCCAGCTGAGATTCTAATTGGAAACCTTGAGATTTCACCTTGAACCTCCTCTTAAAACCTTCAAACTTGCATGCATGAGAAAAATGACTTAGGATAGGTTTTCCCCTGCTAAAAAGCCACTGAAACAAACCTTAAAAAACGTAGCATAGGCCCCTAGAACTTTGGAATTATGGAAAAGCCCTTACTAAACACGCTAAAATAACTGTCAAGGGGGTCCTAATGGATTACCTGACGACACATTACCAGGGCCAACGATCCATTAGGTTGCTCATCAAGTACACTGGGTGACATGTCTACTGGGGCTCATAACAGATGACTTAATGACTCATCTCCTGTGACCACGACTCGTGGTCACCTCCCGTCAGGTACACTGCCTTAACATTCATGAAAACCCATTTTTCTTGGTCACGACTCACCTCACATGTCTTTGGGCCTGGCCATGACTCGTGGGGTCCCATCCATTAGGTACATTGGTTACTTCTTCCGATTTAATTCCAACATCACCCCACGAGTGCATGACGACTCGTGATGGCTGACCACGAGTCATTCTCTCCCTCTTGGGGTCCTCGATTCTTCATTTCCCCCAGGCCTACCCACGAGCCACCTGATGACTCGTCTTGTGCCTACAACATAAATTTCATAATTTTTCCCATTTAAACTCCCGGGTCTGATCTTTGAACTTCTGGGGTATAACAATATCTCCCCCTTAGGAACATCTGTTCTCGAATGTTGGGAACAAGCAGAAAATAGAAACATGAAATTTTCATTTGCAAATACTGATTATTTAAACCAAAAATTGATGAAATGACTACCTCCAAAAAGAACTACACAGCTTAACTGAATTTAGACACCACATACATGTATCATAACATAATTCAAACTTGCGCACATGAACTGAACATGGAAACTGATAAGATATAGGGCAAAAACTAATACCTCAAACTGAAACTGAGCCAGTAGGGAATAGGTGAGTATTTAGCCATCATAGACACTTCGGCTTCCCTCGTAGCTCCGTCAACATGCTGGTTTCTCCACAACACCTTCACCGAAGCTACTTCTTTGTTCCTCAGCCTCCGAACCTGACAATCCAAGATTGCTATTGGAATTTCCTCGTCACTTAGGCTATCTCCCACACCAACATTTTCCACCGGGACAACTAAAGATGGATCACCCAAGCACTTTTTTAAGAGCGATACATGAAAGATGGGATGAACTGAAGATAACTCTGATGGCAAATCCAACTCATACTCTACCTTACCAACTCTTCTCATAATCCAGTAGGACCAACATAGCGGGGACTGAGTTTTTCTTTCTTTCTGAACCGCATGACGCTGTTCATTGGAGATAACTTTAGAAATACCTAATCATTAACCTCAAACTCAAAATCTCTTCTTCTCACATCTGCAAATGACTTTTGATGACCCTGAGCAGTTTTCAGCCTGTCCCTTATCAACTGAAACTTTACCATGGCCTCATGAACCGAATCAGGTACTATCATGGCTGCCTCACCAACTTCAAACCATCCGATGGGCGATCTATACCTCTGCCCGTAAAGAGCCTCGAATGGTGCCATTTGGATATTGGAGTGATAGCTGTTATTGTAAACAAACTCGATCAAGGGCAAGTGATCATTCTAACCACCTTTAAAGTCCATCACACAAGATCTCAACATGTCCTCGAGAGTTTGAATTGTCTGCTCCGCCTGACAATCCATTTGCGGATGAAATGTTGTGCTGAGCTTAACCTGAGTCCCTCTTCTGGAAAGATGCCAAAATTGAGAGGTAAACTGAGTACCTCGGTCTGAGATAATAGACAAGGGCACTTCATGAATTCAAACCAACTCCCGATTATACAATTTGGCATAATCATCCGCTGAATCTGTGGTTTTGACCGGTAGAAAGTGTGCAGCCTTGTTCAACCTATCTACCACTACCCAAATGGAGTCATATTGTCGGTGAGTATGAGGTAGACCTGTAATGAAGTCCATATTAATCTCTTCCCACTTCCAGGTGGGAATGCTAATATCAGAAGTACGCCTCCCGGCCTATGATGTTCGACCTTCACTTGTTGACAGTTCGGGCACTTGGCTTCAAATTCTGCAATATCCTTCTTCATGTTGTTCCACTAATATATTTCCCGCAAATCATGATACATCTTCATGGATTTAGATGGATGGAATACCTGGACCCATGTGCCTCATGCAATATTTGATCCCTCAAATTATCAACATCTAGAACACATAGGCGACCCTGGTACCGTAATACACCATCTCCCCCTTCGGAGAAGACCTCCACCTTTTGACTTCGAACGGCTTCCTTCATCTTTACTAAAATTTGATCCTCATCTTTTCTAGATTTGACATCAACCACCAAGGACGATTCTGATCCATTTTGCATAACAACGCTGCCATCGATCGAGTTGACCAGCCTAACTCCCAACCTCACAAGTCGATGGACATCTCTTACCAACTCCTTCTTTCCTTTATCCACATGGGACACACTCCCCATAGAGAGCCTGCTAAGTGCATCCGCTACCATATTAGCCTTACCTGGGTGGTAAAGGACACTCATGTCGTAGTCCTTTAGTAACTCCAACCACCTCCTCTGCCGAAGATTGAGATTTTCTATGTTAACACATATTGAAAGCTCTTTTGATCCGTAAATACATCCACATGGACCCCATACAAGTAATGTCATCATATCTTCAATGTAAACACCACTGCGGCCAATTCAAGAACTTTCAACTGTCCCGAGGAATATGCTATCACTTTCCCATGCTATATCAACACACACCCGATTTCGATCCGCGAAGCATCACAATACACTACAAAGCCATCCTTACCCTAGGGTAGGTCAACACTAGTGCTGAAGTGAGTCCGGTCTTCAACTCTTGGAAGCTTTTCGCACAAGCCTCCGACCATTGAAACTTCACCTTCTTCTAAGTCAACATAGTCAATGGGGTTGCAATGGATGAAAACCTTCAAAGAATCTCAGATAATAACCTGCTATGTCCAAAATGCTCCTGATATCTGATGGGTTCACCGGTCTGCGCCAATTCTTTGCCGCCTCCATCTTTTGAGAATCTACTTTTATACCCTCGCTTGACACCACATGGCCTAAAAATACCACAGAATCCAACCAGAACTCCCATTTGTTGAACTTTTCATACAACTGTTGGTCCTTGAGGGTCTGAAGCACTATTCTCAAGTGAGCAGCATGCTCCTCCTCGCTCCGAGAGTATATAAGGATGTCATCAATGAACACAATCAAGAACCTATCCAAATATGCCTTGAACACTCTGTTCATTAGATCCATAAAAGCTGAATGGGCATTGGTTATTCCAAAAGACATAACAAAAAATTTGTATTGACCATAACGAGTCCTGAAAGCGGTTTTCATTATGTCACTTTCCCGAATCCTGAGCTGGTGATACTCGAATCTGAAATCAATCTTGGAGAAACACTTGGCACCCTGAAGCTGGACAAACAAATCATCAATCATGGGTGAGGGGTACCTATTCTTGATGGTAACCTTGTTCAACTACCGATAGTCAATACACATGTGAAGGGAACCGTCCTTCTTTCGAACAAATAATACCAGTGCACCCCATGGAGAGTTACTCAGCCTGATAAAGCCCTTATCAAACAAGTCTTTCAACTGATCCTTCAACTCTTTTATCTCGGTTGGAGACATTCTGTAGGGTGGAATAGATATAGGTTGCGTGTTGGGAAGGAGATCTATACTGAAATCAATCTTACGCTCAGGAGGGACACTTGGCAAATCATCAGGAAAACCTCTAGACACTCACGTACTACTAGTACTGATTGGATAGTTGGGGTTTCAGAATCCACGTCCTTAACCCTAACTAGATGGTACAAACAACCCTTAAAAATCATCTTTCTGGCCTTAATATAGGAAATAAATCGACCTATAGACACAATTGAACTACCCTTCCATTCTAAGACTGGCTCGCCCAAAAATTTGAACTCTACTGACGGGGTTCTACAATTTACTGAAGCATAACATGAAAATAGTCAATCCATGCCGAGAATAACATAAAAATCGATCATGGCTAACTCTACCAATCTGCTGAGGTGATCATATGAATAACTGATATCGGGAAATCACTATATACCCATCTAGCTATAATTGAGTCACCTACTGGGGTAGAAACTGAGAAGGTCTCGGACAATACATCGGGACTGACTCCGAAGCTACTGGCTATATGGTGTCACAAAAGGAAAGGTATCCCCCGAATCTAACAAAGCTTATATATAAACATGAAAAATTATTAACAGACCGGTGACTAAATCTGGTAAGGCCTCTTTCTCCTGACGAGTGGCTAAGGCATAGAATCTGCTCTGGCGCTACCTGCCAGTTGTGCTAGTAAATGCCCCCTGATATGTTGTGCGTGGGGGTGGGGCTGCTGAACTAGAAGCTGGGCCTCGGCCCCTAACCTGATCCTATCTCACAGTGGGACAATCTTTGAGCGTATGTCCAGGCTGCCCACATCTATAACAAGGTCCTTACCCTGCCAAGCACTAGCCTGTGTGCTCTCGGCCACACCTGCCAGAAGTTGGAATGCTGGAATCTGCAGTTCTACTACTATGACCCCTTGATCCTGACGCTCGCCCCCTCTAATCATGTTTGGGCTTGGATGGCACACTTAGTGCTGAGGACGTTGGGGCTGATTATCTCTGGTGGGTCTGCGGTTGGTGCCTTCCACCGGACCTCTGCCGAGAGAATCTGTCATCCTCAGTCTTGGCCCTGTTCACCTCCATCTCTTTTGAATGTGCTGCCTCCATCTACTGAGGGTACAACTCAATGTGAGGGAAGTCCATGTCCTGATTGAGCATACTTGTCCTGCAGTCCTTGTCCAAATATCCTGCTATACCATGCATAAATCTGCTCACCCGCACCTGCTGGTCAGCTACTAACTCCGGGGCGTACTTAGAAGGTGGGTGGACTCAAGGGTGTACTACTGAACAGTCATCCTTCCTTGCCTTAGATTCACAAATTCAGTTTTCTTCAACTCCCTTATCTCTCGAGGGAAGAACCGATCTAGCAATGCTACCTGAAACTCCTCCCGTGTGATCGGACCTACTAGAATTTATAAGAAATATTGATAATTTTATATTAAAAAGCTTTATCATACTTCGATCTAATCGATTCATTTTGAGAACAACAACATAGTCATGGGTAGTTTTAGAAACATGTTTTTCATCACCAATCTCATCATCACCACACATTTATCATAAATCCCTTATTTTATAAACTCATCATCCATGGGCATTATAGATTCAATTTTTTGGAAAACCAATTTTATAAGGAAAACAATTTAGAATTTGCCCAAGCTTCATAAATCACCAATATAATACAATTTAATCATACCCACTTATAGAGATTGAAGAATCATGCAATTAGGTAAAACCACATACTTGATCATAGACAATTTATCACATTTTGATAGGAATTTGGCATGGGTGTGGAAGAAGACACCCACTCACAGTCTTACATACCCAGGAATGGTGAATTCTAACACCTTCTAATTGCCCAGCTGAGATTCCAATTGGAAACCTTGAGATTTCACCTTGAAGCTCCTCTTCAAACCTTCAAACTTGCATGCATGAGAATAATGGTTTAGGATAGGTTTTCCCCTACTAAAAACCCACTAAAACAAGCCTTAAACGATGTAGCATAGGCCCCTGGAACTTAGGAATTATGAAAAAGCCCTTACTAAAATCGTTGAAAATAAATGTCGGGGGGGGGTCCTAACGGATGACCTGATGACTCGTTACCAGGGCCAACCATCCGTTAGGTTGCTCATCAAGTACACTGGATGACATGTCTACTAGGCTTGTAGTGGATGACTTAACGACTCGTCCCTCATTGCCACGACTCGTGGTCACCTCCTGTCAAGTACACTTCCTTAACATTCATGAAAAACCATTTTTCTTGGTCACGACTCACCTCACGAGTCATTGGGACTAGCCACGACTCATGGGGTCCCATCTGTTAGGTACACTGGTTACTTTTTCTGATTTAATTCCAACATCACCCAATGAGTGACGTGACGACTCGTGGTGGCTGACCACGAGTCATTCTCTCCCTCATGGGGACCTCGATTCTTCATTTTCCCCAGGCCTCCCCATGAGACACCTGACGACTCATGGGGTCTCCTCACGAGTCATCCCACGACTCGTCCTTTGCTTGTAACATAAATTTCACAATTTTTCCTATTTCAACTCCCAGGTCTGATCTTTCAGCTTCCAGGGTATAACATTGCTAGATCATTTCACAATTTCAACTAATTTGAATATCTTAGGCGAACAGAGGTATTCCATGCTTTTCAACCAATTTCATACCTCTAGCTAGAGTTCTTTCGAATCTCTAGACTCAATCAACTTTGTCTAATGTGATTTGGATTAATAGCTGCACTATTTCTAGCTATTAGCCAATAATTTAGGAGTGAGAGCATGAATTTGACTATTTCTAGCCCAAATTCACAATCTCCCAACCATACACACCATTAGATTCTTTTCCAATACTTAATTTTTCTTTTTCAAGCAACAATCAAGTAAGGAAACATAGACCCATATGAAAATCAATGGGACTTCAATTAATCATTGGACAAAATCTAATAGATTCATAATTAGCTAAAAATTGTTAAGATAATTCTAGCAATTCCTACTCCAATCAACAATCATCATCTTCAGCCACCTCTAGCTAATGATTTAGCTACTCATGATTAAGAATTTCACAAGCATATTTAACAATAGACTCATCAAATTCAGTAACAAAAGTAGGAAAATCAATTTCACAATAATTGTCTAAAACAATGGTAGTCACTTACTATGGAGAAGAAGAAGAAGTAAAGGAACAAATCTCAAGTCTCCAATTACAATCCTCTACTCTTTTCTGCAAAAGAAATGTTGTAAAAAGTGGAAAATTACAATGAAAGATGACTACTCCTTTGTACTTCTCTTAGACTCTATGTAGAAAGTAGGGTCTCTCTTTCCTTTTTTTCTGTGTTGACTCTTTTACTCCTAAGCACTGTCTCTTCATAGGCGGGGACACTGGTGATTTTCCAGTTCATACTAGTGAAATGCCAGATAAATTCTGTTGTGCCATTACCAAATTCCAGTCAGCTTCGATGGAACATCTGGTGTTTCGCCCATCTCATTTCGCCAACCGCCGAGGTTTTGTCCCTCATTCTAGAACTGAGCTACTAATTCTGGGATTGATCCAGCGGCTCGCTATTGACAATTCGTGTTTCGTCGATGGCTATTTTTCCCTTGAAGCAGTGCTGATCGACCTCTGTCCGTGATACGCCGCTTTGCTCTCATTTCTTTCTTTTTGCTTCAAATTTTGCTCTTCTTTACACATCTAGGCATATTGATACAACAAAGACAAAAAGAGCATAAAATCCAAATAATTTACTCAAGAACTAAGCAAAAACACAAGTTTTAGAGTCTAATGAGTTGGTAAATTACCAACTCATCAGGCACAAGAGGTCTAATTCGGTGTACTACTTGTTTCAGTGTAACACTTAATCATGTTGGCCCTTTGTGTTGAAAAGATGAGTCTTGTATAGAGGTTGTGTGTTCTTGATTGTGAAATGTTTCTATGTGCTTTGTGAGAATTGTTGTATGATGATAAACCGCTCTATGAGTGATCCATGCCAGTTGGTTGAGTATGAGTTGATGGAGGTGTCATGTGTGATGGTGAATCATTAGTTTAGGTGTGTTTTAAGGATTGTTCGATGATGAACAATGATTTAAGTATGGGGTGGTGATGTTGGACATATTTTTATGCCCATTTGCCATGTTTTTAACCATATTTGATCATTTTTTGACTTCATAATCCTTAATTTATCATTAGATTCATGTATATGTGTGTTTATGCGCTAACAAAGGATTTGAGTTGATTTGAGCAGGAAACTAAGAAAAATGGGCTCAAAATGATGCAAGGAATGAAGATTTGAGGAGATGAAGGGTTTGATGCTATGGCTGGCGCCCCACACCAAGTCTCAAACTTTAGAGAACAAAAACTTCAGGTTCGGGCACGCCAGCCCTTAAACTTCAGAGAAATGTACTTCAAAAACTTGGCAAAATGAGTGGCGCCCCGCACCAAAGGTGTCCAGACTTATAGAAATTTGAAGAACAACTTGGCGAGATAGAGGGTGCGGTGCTTCAGGCCTTGTCTAGAGCTAAAATTGTTTGAAATTTGACTTAGTATGTGGCAAGATAGAGGGGGCGGCACGCCAGCGTCATTCTGGGATAGAAAATGCTGATTTTAAAGCCATGATTGAAGGGCAGAAGTGCCATTTGAAGGCTCATCTATAAATAGAGGCCTTAGGTCATTTTTAAGCAGTTTTAACTACTTGGAGCAGCCTTTACTCAATTTTACATTCCATAGTTCTTTTATGAAATCTTGTAAGTCATTTTGAAGGAAGACACAATTCTACAACTAGTTTTCTCTTCTTTACTTAGTGTTTTTGTATCATGATTAGTAAATATTTGTTTTTCCGCTTGTCTATGAGTGCCTAAACTCATATTCTAGGGTTGTGGCCATGGTGAATAGTTGATTATTTGAAAGAATAATTAAATTTGATTTTGATTCTTCAATTATGGTTGTTCATATTTATTTGTGTTAATTTATTATTTATAAGATTGATCACCTTGTAAGTAATCTGTTGTATTTTAATTGAACTTAGAAATGGGAATCGAAAGGGTTAACAATTAATACAGAATGGGAATTAAAAGACCCTTGAACCCATTGGTGATAGGATAGAAGTTATTGTTGTTAAGGATATGGATATACCCTTCAACCCCGTTTAGTTGAAATACAAGTATGTATAACAATCATTTCATTGTTCGCATGCCATAGGGATATAGGCGTAAGGGTTCACGAAATAGTTCTTGAAAGCTAGGGATAGTAACAAGAAATGGGATAGTAACTTGCAATTAGCAACCTTAGGAAGAATCATGCAGTTTAGTTGAAATACAAGTATGTATAACCATTGTTTCATTGTTCTCATGCGATAGGGATATAGGCGTTAGGGTTCACGAAATAGTTCTTGAAAGATAGGGATAGTAACAAGAAATGGGATAGTAACATGCAATTAGCAACCATAGGAAGAATCACGCTAGTTTAATCACGTCTGAAAAACTCAACTTGAAACCAACTAAGTGTCATTACCCTAGTCTTTCACCATCATCGAAATACAATCAAGCGTGAAATTGTTTTACTTAATTTTGTATTTGAAGTTCTAGTAGTTTAATTTTTCAAACCAATATTCATTTTGACTGTTTGGTAGATTAATGAAAACAAAGTGACAAACTTATAACGATTAAATTACAAGTCCCTTTGGTACGATATCTGGACTTCAAAATTCTGTATTACTTGAAAAACACGTGCACTTGCGTGAGCTTAGGCGATATCAGTAAGCCATATGTTCTATTTTCAGCTTTGGGTCATTCTATTCAGATATGGAAATTCATTTTATGACTATAAATGTTTTTAGATAACATCATGCAGTCCCTACTCTCATGGTCTTATGATTTATGTTATGTGCATGATTTCAGTTATACTTATTTCATCTATTTTACTTACCTTGTATACTCCGTACATTCCAAGTACTAACTGCAAACTCTATGCTGTATCATTTCATGATAGAGGTCCTAGCAATCAGACTCAGTCGCGCTATTAGTCCTGCTCTCGTTCCAATTCAAATCCTACTTTGGGTGAGTCCTCATTGTCCGAGGGCATCTATCTTTCAATATCATTATGTTAGTTTGTTTTAGACATAGAGATAGCTGCGACTTGTCCCAGCATCTCATCAGTTAATAGAGGCTTTTTAGATGTAGATTTGTATATTCATTTTCAGAATTCAGTGTTATGATTTTTATACCCCGTAGAATTCCCGGCACCTAGACGACCTATTCGCACGTTGGTTAAGCATATTAGAAGGCCATACGTGCTAGGGAAAGGCCCGGGAAAGGATCGGATGAGAAACCCGTCGAACCATCGCGGAAGGAGCCGAGGTAGAGCCCCTCCGCGATGGCAGCGTGTCACGGAGGAGAGGCCTCCGTGATGGCTCCGTGACACGTTGCACAAGTTCAGGCCCAAGTATATAAAGCCCCCACTTCAGTTTAAAATCACTCATCACTTAATAAATCTCCAGAAAACGCAGTGAGCTAAGGAAGACGAAGGAAAATTAAATATTTCCGTCCGATTACGCTGCCAAATGCTGCCCAAACTCAAATTAATCCTAGATACCCAAGTATTTAGCAGCAGAGAGCATTTCTACGGATTTAGTTTCGTGAAATACGGCCGACAAATCGGCGAGCCACCGAACTAAGGTAAGTAGAATGGCTCTAAATTAATGTCTATGCGTTCCTAGCTGAGAAGTGAATACTTCTCCCTTCTGGGCCACTAAAAAATAGCGAGTTTTCGACCGTCTTTCAATAAGCCTAAGTTTAGGCTATAAACTATATCGAAAGTGACGTTGCCTTTTGAAATAAAGCTGTATTTAGTATTGATTGATGTATTTATGAATGCAGTTGGGAGAAAATAGTTGAAGTACTGGCCGAGCCTCATCCGACGGACGAATAGTCGAAGATAAGGTATGTAAAGTTAGTTTCCTTGGCAAGTTAAGTAATATTGAGACACTATGGTAATTTACAGACCAGTAGAATGTTCAGAAGTCGATTATTGTGTTATTATGAATATTGGTGCAATATGAGAAGTTTGGGTTGTAACGTGTACGAGACCTATCTGTATGATATAGATTCGGACGTAAGTGATTAAGATTGCCCAGTATATTCAGTATGTGATGTAATATGCCATGTTAAGATATTGTTGTGTTTAGCTGAAACCCCGCGAAGTAGTATAGTATCTGTAAAGCATTTCAGACATAGACTAGCAACTAAATAAAGTTTAGAAAGCATGTTAGAAATAGGAAATCATGTTAATACAGAAACTCAGTAAACAACATAGTTTTCAGCAGAAACACCCTCTTGTATAGCCTTTGCTCCAGTACAGTTTGACAGGAGACTATATTCATATTTATAATTACCTGTCTCAGCATGTATCAGACACTTACAGATTACTATTATTAGCTCATCATGTAATTTATATGATATCTTACCCCTGTTAGCCTTAGCTTGTGAGATACACAGACAACATGACTAGTTGAGACCGTTGTATTGATTGGGGTTGGATTACCTAGCATCCATGACCGCCCAGGGTTAATAGCTATATCGACTCGTCTACCAGAGGACGAGGATACGTCGCTCTACAGAGTGGCATGCCTTCCCGCAAGGGGACGAAGATGGGATGCCAGATTCCCCATATTGTGCCTTGGTCGGCCCTTATACACCCCCATCGAGCGGGTACGCCCGGGGTGTTGATTTTAGAGTCCTTCAGACTCAGGTACAATTATAGTCAGGGGCTCAGCGAGCCCATGTGCATACCCAGGGACCGGCAGGATGCTTACAGCCACTATAGGAGATGGGATGACCGGGGTAGGGGCATAGATTCTGTGTTGATTGTACCTCCCGGCTTATGGGGGCCGGGTAAGGTTTGTGTGTGCCAGGTTAAGTTATGTATGTTATGCTATGTTACATTAGACATGAGTAGATTAGTAGTAGAATGATACGTCTCCAGATACGACACCTACTCCTCCCAGTATGATTGAGAACAGGTACGACTTACATCATCAGACAGATAATCTAGTTCTTCCTATTTCAGTTTCGTCAGTTATATTATTGATTTCAGATATCTTTTTCAGTCATTGCTTTACATACTCAGTACCAGCAGTACTGACGCCCGGTGGGGCGCTGCATTACTTACCTGCAGGTACTCATAGACGAGCAGGCGATTCTACATGACTCCCTGTCAGCGGTCGAGTAGTCAGCTCCAGTCATCCGGAGGCTGAATTTCAGAGGTGTAGTCCAGTTTCTTTTGTTGTATATTATGGGTAGGTCGGGGCCCTGTACCGATCAATTCTATTGCTATTCCTAGAGGCTTGCAGTCTGTAAATATTCCCTGTGGTCAGTTGAGCCGGTCGTGTGAGGCCGTGCAGTTGTTTAGTTGTCAGTATTCTTGCTTTCTTTTACGTTGGCCGTGTGGGGCCGTAGTTTATCAGTAGTGGTGACCTTGCCGGTCACGTAGTTTTCCAGTATGTTATGTTTGAGTTATAGATAACTAGACAGCATGGTGGCCTTGTCGGCCCGCATAGGTTCCCCTGAATTACTATGGTTTTGGTCAGCTGCTAGTACAGGTACAGAAGGCTATAGGCCAATGGGTCGGGGGCTGTATTTACAGCCGTTATATAGCCCTTTGTTTCCAGAAATGTGAGTTAGAGCCAACCAGGCGCCAGATGCGCCCAGGCTTAGCAGTCCAGCAGGTCAGGTCCTAGTAGGGCACCAGGTGCCAGTCATACCCCCCAAGGTGGGGTGTGACAATGATATTACTGTTCAATAGAAATTTTGTTATTGGGACTTCCACTTATTTAGTTTAAGTATCAGATTCCACTTGATATAACATTCTATAGTTTTCATGTTAATGCCATGGCTCGACTTGGGGCTATTCATGGTTTTGGTTTCCATGTTGCGATTGGGGGTCTCAGCTCAGGTCTTATAAACATGGTATTAGAACATTAGGATTTTCATAGGTGTGAAGCGTGCCACACTTATAAAGAAGAGGCTATGAAATATTTTAGAAAACTTTCTTTCTTTTATGATTCTATCTCGTTCTATGAGTTCAACTCTCCCTCTCTTCCTCTAACTCAAGATTTTTATGCTTATGGATTCATGCCTCTACGTCGAGAAAATAGTTGAAGGAACGGAAATGGATATGGACATGGAAATGGCAATGGGGATGAGCACCAGTAGGCTCCACCAACCCCAGCGGATCTAGAGCCCAAGTAGGTTGCTCATGCTGAGTTTAGGAAAGTCATTCAGATGTTGGCACATGCTATGACCGCTCAGGTCAATCAGTAGTAGGTGGCCTATGTCCCTCAGAATAGGGACGTAGCGGCGGCTAGGTTTCAAGACTTTCTCAGGATGAATCCAACTGAGTTTTTAGGGTCAAAAGTGGATGATGACCCACATGAGTTCATTGAGGAGGTGTAGAAGATCTCCCAGATTATGGGGCTGACGGGAAGCAGAGTGCGTATTTATCCTCAAATCAGCTGAAGGGGGTTGCATACATATGGTACCACTAGTGGAAGGATGGTAAAGTGGGTAGAGCAGTTCCTTTGAGTTGGGAGGAGTTCATGACTGCCTTTTTGGATAGGTTCTTCCCTAGAGAGTTAAGAGAGGCAAAGGTAGAAAAATTTATCAACATGAAGCAATACCATAAGACTGTCCATGAGTATGCCTTGAAGTTTACCCGACCGTCCAAGTATGCGCCAGTGATGGTTATGGATCAGAGGTCTCGTATTACCAGGCTCATTAAAGGAGTATCAGACTCACTGGTTAAGGAGTGCAGGACTGATGTACAGAATAGTGATCTTGACTTCTCACGATTGGTTATATACGCCCAGCAAATAAAGGAGGATTAAGTAAAGGAGAAGGAGAGAGAGGCCAAGAGGGCCACGACAGGGAGTTATGGACAGTTACAGTAGAGGTCCGGTGGAGGACACTATCAACAGTCCCACCAAAGGCCATCAGCCCAGTGCCATCATCAGCTAACATTCCTTCCCGACCTATACATGATCAACGGGTAGAGCATCAGGCTCCAGAGGTTAGGGGAGCATGGTAGGAGAGTCTATCATTCCAGTTTGTGAGCAATATAGTAGAAGGCACTCCGAAAATTATTTGGCAGGTTCAAGTGCGTGTTTCAGGTGTGGGAAGCTCGGACACATGCTCAGACACTGCCCTTCAGGTAGACAGGGTCCTAGTAGAGGTCGTGAACCAGCCACCAGTTCAGCAGCTCCACCAGCACACTCAGCCCAGTAAGGTGCATCCACTAGTGCAGGTGGTGGTCAGCGTCAGAATAGATTTTATTCTCTCCCATCTCGTCATAAGCAGGAATTCTCTCTAGATGTGGTCACTAGTATGTTATGAGTATTTCATCTTGATGTATATGCATTGTTAGATCTAGGGGCTACCTTATCTTTTGTGACGCCTTATGTGTCTATTAGTTTCGGAGTCAGTTCCAAAACTTTATCAGAACCCTTCTCAGTCTCTAGTCCAGTCGGTGACTCAATTATAGCTTAATGGGTATACAACAATTGCCCTCTCACCATCCTTCAGAATGTCACCTCAGTTGATTTAGTAGAGTTATACATGACTGATTTTGATGTTAACTTTGGCATGGATTGGTTGCATGCATATTATGCCTCAGTGAATTATAGAACCTGTATGGTAGAATTTCAGTTCCCTTGGTTCCCAATGAGCCAGTCCTAGAATGGAAGGGCAGTTCAGCTGTGCATGTGGGTCACTTTGTTTCCTACCTTAAGGCTACAAAGATAATTTCTAAGGGTTGCATGTACCATCTAGTTCGGATTAAGGGTGGTACATCTGAGACCCCGACTCTTCAGTCTCTCCCTGTTGTATGTGAGTATCCAGAGGTTTTGTCAAATGATCTACCAAGAGTCCCTCTTGAGTGAGAGATTGACTTTTGTATTGACCTTCTTCACGATATGCAGCCTATATTTATTCCTCCATATAGAATGGCTCTTGCTGAGCTAAAGGAATTGAATGAACAGTTAAAGGATCTCTTGGATAAGGGCTTCATTAGGCCTAGAAAGTCCCTGTGGGGTGCACCAATTCTCTTTGTTTGAAAAAAGGATGTGTCTCTTTCTATGTGTACTGAGTATCGATAGTTGAACAAGGTTACAATAAAGAACATGTATCCCCTCCCAGAATTGATGACTTGTTTGACCAACTTCAGGGTGCTAAGTGGTTCTCAAATATAGACCTCAAATCCGAGTATCATCAGCTTAGAGTTAGGGAGAGTGACATTCCGAAGAAAGTTTTCAGGACTCAGTATGGTCACTATGAGTTTGTAGTTATGTTATTTGGACTAATGAATGCTCCAGAAAATTTCATGGATCTGATTAACAAGTTGTTCAAGCCATATTTGGATATGTTTGTGATTGTTTTCATAGATGACATTTTCATATACTCTCGGAGTGAGTAGGAGCATGTCGCTTATTTGAGGGTGGTGCTACAGGCCCTCAAGGATTGCCAGCTATTTGCTAAATTCAGCAATTGTGAGTTTTGGTTGGATTCGGTAGCACTTTTGGGCCTTGTGGTGTCAAGTGAGGGTGTGCAGTTGGACTCTCAAAAGATAGAAGCTCTAAATAATTGGCCTATACCAGTTAATCCTTCGGATATCAGTAGTTTCTTGGGTTTAGCTTGCTATTACAGGAGGTTTATTGAACGATTTTCATCCATTGCGGCACCATTGACTAAGTTGACCCAGAAGAAAGTCAAATTTCAATGGTCGGATGCCTGTGAGAAGATTTTTCAAAACTTAAAGACTCGAATCACTTTATCCCCAGTATTGACCCTACTTAAGGGTACTAATGGATTTGTGGTGTATTGTGATGCCTCTACAGTTGGTCTTGATTGTGTGTTGATGCGTCATGGTAAGGTCGTTGCATATGCCTCTACACAGCTTAAGACTCATGAGAAGAATTGCTCGATGCATGACCTAGAATTGGCACTAGTGGTATTCGCATTCAATATCTGGAGGCACTACTTGTATGGGGTCCATGTGGATGTTTTTACGAATCATAAGAACTTACAGTATGTGTTCACTTAGAGGGACCTGAATCTGCGGCAAAGGAGCTGGCTAGAGCTTCTCAAGGACTATAACATAAGTGTCATTTATCATCTGGGTAAAGCCAATGTGGTGGTGGATGCCCTTAGTAGGTCGTCCATGGAGAGTGTTTTTTATGTGGAAGATAGAAGGAAAGAATTGGTGAAGGATGTGCATCAGCTTGCATGATTAGGAGTTTGCCTCATGATTCGAAAAATGGTGGTGTCACTGTTCAGAATGGTTCAGAATCTTCTTTGGTGACTGAAGTCAAGTCTAGGCAAGATGAGGATCCTATTTTTGTGAAGTTGAAAGAAGCATTTCAAAATCAGAAGGTGGAGATGGTGTGCTTCGATACCAGGGTCGTTTATGTATTCCAGATATTTATGATTTGAGAGAGCGGATATTGCATGAGGCTCATGGTTCCCGATATTCTATACATCCAGGTGCCACTAAGATGTACCGTGATCTACGGGAAGTCTATTGGTGGAATGGCATGAAGAATGACATAGCGAAGTTTGTGGCTAAGTGTCTGAATTTTAAACAAGTGAAAGTGGAGCGTCAAAGACCTGGAGGTGTGCTACAAGACATCGGTATCCCTACATGGAAGTGGGAGGAAATCAATATGGACTTCATTACAGGGTTTCCTCGTACACGTCATTAGTATGATTCTATTTGGGTGGTTGTAGACAGGTTGACTAAGCAGCCCATTTTATATAGGTCAAAACTACCGACTCAATCGAGGATTATGCTAAATTGTACATTCAGGAGTTAGTTTGGTTTCATGGAGTTCCCTTGTCCATCATATCAGATAGAGGTACTCAATTTACCTCCCAATTTTGGAGATCGTTTTAGAAATGCCTTGGTACTCAAGTCAAGCTTAGCACAACTTTTAATCGACAAATAGATGGTCAGGCCGAGCGGACCATTCAAACTCTCGAGGATATGTTGAGAGAATGTGTGATTGACTTTAAAGGTGGTTGGGATGATCATTTAGCTCTCATCGAGTTTTCTTACAATACAACCACCACTCCAACATTCAGATGGCTCCATTTGAGGCTCATTATGGGCGGAGATGTAGATCCCCTATTGGATAGTTCAAGGTAGGGGAAGCTACTTTGATAGGGCAAGATTCAATTCATGAGGCCATGGAGAAGGTTCAGCTTATTATAGAAAGGCTGAAAATGACTCAGAGTCGATAGAAATCCTATGCGGATGTTAGATGGAGAGAGCCTGAGTTTGACGTTGACGATTGGGTGTTCTTGAAGGTGTTTCCCATGAAGGTAGTGATGAGGTTTTGAAAGAAAGGGAAGCTTAGTCCATGATATGTTGGTCCTTATAGGGTTCTTAGGCGAGTTGGCAATGTGGTATATGAGTTTCAGCTACTAGTAGAGCTAGCTTCGGTATATCCAATTTTTCATGTATCATTATTAAAGAAGTGCATTGGTGACCCGACTTTGGCTGTCCTGGTGGAGAGAATATGTGTGAAGGTTAACTTATCTATGAGGAGGTTCCGATCAAAATTTTTAATCATCGGGTTCAGAATTTGAGAAACAAGAAAGTAGCCGCAGTGAATGTTTTGTGGAGAAATCAGCTTGTTGAGGGAGCTGCACGGGAAGACAAAGCAGATATGATGGCTAGATACCTACACTTATTCCCTCCCACTTCCTGTAATGACCCAGACATTGTTACAGGATGGTTGAGGGCCTGGAACATGGAAAATAGGCTAAGGGAGAGATAGGAAGTTGTGAAATAAGCTAAGTATAGAACTGTGCATTTCTTTTGGGTAGCTATTGGTCCGGGGAAACGCTGCAGTGGCGGGATTCCCGCTGCAGCGAGACCATAGTAGAGGTCGAAGTCCCACCATGGAGAAATTGGGGAGTAACCACTGGAAGCGCCGTTGTGAATCTACTGCAGTGGAAAATGAGAATCAAAAAGTTGGCTTAAGTGGGAATTACAGGTTTTTCACCCCATTATTTTCCAAAATACGATCAGGAGGTCTAGAGGACAAAAAAACTCTCCATAGCATTAACCTCTTCACCCAAGGTAAGATTTTCGATTCCCTATCTCTAAGGTGAGTACTTTTGATCCTAAAAGGTTTGTAGACCTCTAATGGTGAGAGTTTTGTAAAGGAAGAACCCTAGGCTGTTAGTTAGAGCTGAATTGTAGGGTGATTAGGGGGTGATTTGGGTTGGTATTGATAAGATTTGATCACTCCCCTAGAATCATATGTTGGAACAAGGGTTTCTTGGGGAATTGAATTACAACCAAGTAGAATTGGGGTTTTACTTTCAAAAAACACCCCAAAGGGGAGGGTTTGATTTGTTAGACTCTAAATTTTAAGGGTAATTAATGAATTACTCTTGTATTGTAGATTTCATGCATTCTGAAGCTTTGAGAAAAGGCAAGGCTTCCGCGGAGTAATTGAATTATTACCTTCCAAATTGAGGTAGGTTACGGTGTATAGGGATAGACCTATATAATGGCATATATATTGTGCAATGTTGATATATGATTGGTCTTTAGACATTTACGTGCTATGTGAGTCTATTGTCAATAAGTTATTGTAAGAATGTGGTTATGATATGATATTGAACTTTGATGACTTTTTTAAAAGAGATTATGGGTATGATATTGGAATTACTGTGTTGGATGTTTAGTAAAGTGATTATACTCTGTTGCGGAGAGAGTTGTTAGTTGATAATGGTTTACTTGAGGAGTCGATTGTAGCCTCATGTATGTTGAAATGATACACTTTGACGTGTTCTTTTAATGAGAATGATGAATGATAGAAGTAACATCCTAAAATAAGAAGCTCAAGCCCGAGCATTCGGGAGAGCGAAATAACATTATCTGAGTGGCTCGTGTCTGGGGGAAGCATTTGGACGAGCATATGAGTGGGAGTGGGTGCCACGCCGGAACAGTACATGGATTTCTAGAGTCTCCTATAGGTCATGATTGGAAGGACAAAAATAAGACCATCTGGCATGTGTGTACACTGTGCTGTGAATTGACTGATAATTGGGAAATGGCGGAGGTGTGTGCCCAACATGTCACCATCTATTTTACTTTGTTCTTTATGCACTGTGATTATGTGTATGAATGAATGTAGAATGTGTTAAGTGGTTGTTGGATAGTGTAGACTACGTGATGAAACATGGAATAAAAGACATAAATCTGTTTGCTAGGTGTATTCTAGTTATGTGTATGTAAGTGTAGAGTTATTCTTCTTGGAATTAACTGTTGAACTCGTTTTGCGAATATGAGTTGTATCAATTTGATCTAGACTTGTGTGATGTATGAATTTGATGCGATGAGATGGTGAATTGTTGAAACTATGGAATCGTTAAGTTGATAAATGGATGAACTGTTGAAGGAGAAGCTAAGTCGAGCTACTACTTGAGGAAGTGCCGCTGCAGTAGAACGAGACCGCTGCAGCGAGTTGTCTAATCCAGTGAGCAGGTCAGCTGTTACCTGAGTAGCGCTAGTGTTCATAAAATGGCTTTTGTACTTCCGTATGATGTTGTCGACTCTTTTTATATCACTTTTTCATTAGTTATCTATTATTATGTAAGGACGATTGTTGATGCCTACCAGTACTGTGTTATGTACTGACCTTATCCCTACATTCATTTTTGAGTGTAGAGTTTGAGCCCAGTAATTCTTCATGCCTTCACCTATAAATCAGTAGTTTCGAAGTTGAGAAGATGAGTAGATGGGGATGCAGTTCATTCCCCCGCTTTGAAGATTTCCTTCTTTTCCAAACACTTATGTTTTCTTTATTCTTGGTTTTCAAAACACACTTACAGTTGTTACAGACGTCTTGTGCAATGACTTTCAGGTCTTGGGTATTATATTATAGTGTCGGTTTAGACGGTTGATTTTTGTTATGAATTTTATTTCAATGATTAAATATAGCCTTTTACCTTTCTGAATGTCTCATTTAGGGGTTAGTATTGGGATTTGTTGGTTCGCCTACCAGGGGGTTATCATGGGTGCCAATCACAACCATTTGGGTCGTGACAAAGTTGGTATTAGTGTCAGGTTTGTTATTTCATTGCACTAAGACGGGTCTAGTAGAGTCTCATGGATCGGTGCAGAGACATCCATAACTTATCTTCAAGAGGCTGGAGGAATTTAGGAAAATTCCCTCATTTCCTTTCGTGCGATTACTTGATTCCAATTGGTATCTAGTGGTCTAAATTGGTATCTAATGTTTTTTCTTCTTTATTTCTCAGATGGTGAGAACACGCTCAAATGGTAACAGAGACACATCACTCGAGCTAGCTGCGATGGCCCTAGTTTGCGGTAGAGGAAGGGGCAAAGGTCGTGGCCGGAGACTCGATGTAGCTAGAGGAGGGGGCCGTGCTACTGCTCCTATCAGGGAGAGGTCCACATCTCCTATGCCACTAGTAGTGCAGGAGCAGGTGGTTGTTGAGGCTGAGGTCACAACGCAGGGAGAAGCTCCTATCACGCTAGCATCTTTGGAGGACCTAGCTCAGGTCCTCAACCTTCTAAGCGGCCTTGTGGGCACCGGGGCAACGCCAGTGACTCCAGCGAGACACCAGTCAGGAATTCATAATGTAGTTGCTTTAGCCCCAAGGATTGATTATATATCGGAGGTTGTGGTTTTTTTCGAGGCTGATGGCAAGACCGGTGATGATAGGGGAAGAGCACGACTTGTTTTGGAAGTTCACCAAGATGAAGCCTCCTACCTTCGACAGCACAGAGGAGGAGAACGCCTATGAATTCATCATAGATTTTCATGAGATGCTCCATAAGATGGGGTGGTAAAGAAATACAGTGTAGAGTTTGTCGCCTTCCAGCTGATGGGTAATGCAAAGCTCTAGTGGAGAGCTTTCGTGGAGTGCAAACCAGCAGAGTCACCACCGTTGTCGTGGAGTGCAAACCAGCAGAGTTACCACCGTTGTCGTGGCCCCGATTTTGCTCCACATTCCGGAGAAATATGTTCCCCACACTCTATGGGATAGGAGATGGGATGAGTTCACCACCTTGAACAGGGGAGCTCATCAGTTGCTGCATACGAGGCTTGATTGCACTGCTTGTCCAGATATGCTCTACCCTTACTACCACTGAGGAGGGGAGGATCAGGCAGTTCATTAAAGTCCTTAATGTAGGTCTCCAAGTACCATCTCTGTAGATGGTCTCTTCGGGTAAGACTTTCCAAGAGGTGGTAGAGTATGTTAAGTCGGTTGAAGGGGTGAGGCAGGAGGGTTATGCAAGAAACGCCGAGAAGAAGGCACAGAGAGTTGGTTCTTTCAATGGTTCTTACGTAAAGGCTCTAGAACTATAGGGTTTCTCTAGGCACCCTATTCAGTCTGCCATGCAAGTGTCAGCAGGAGGTCTACCAGGGACAGCTCCAAGACGGTTAGGTGCAGTTTCGGGCACTCAGATGGTTTGTTCTAATTTTGGGGCTCATCCTATTTCTCTTGTTCTAGCTTAGAGACCAGTTATTGAGAAGGTCTTCCGTGAGTGTGGTGAGTCTGGCCATATTCGCAGATGGTGCCCCAGGTTTGAACTAGGCAGAAAGATTATTCCTCACACAACTCTTCGAGCTCCATCCCCCTACCGAAAGAGGAGGTAGTGCTTTCAGTCAAGATCGTCCAAAACTGGGACAAGGTGGTCCGTAAGCTATTAGAGGTGGTGTTAGCAAGATAGAGGATGTGATTAGGTGGGTAAGGGTGGCACCCATACAGGTAGAGGGGTGGCTCAGCCCAATCGGGGAGGTTCTCAATCTGGTAAGCAGGCTCATTTCTATGCTTTTCCTTGTAGAATGGAGGCAGAGGTTTTAGAAAATGTTATCACATGTATGATATTCATGACCAATAGAATGGTTATTGCGTTGTTTGACCGGGGCTCTACATTCTCTTATGCATCTACTTATTTTGCTTTGGGTTTGAATTTTGTGTCTGATATGCTTAATAATCCTATTCGTGTGTCTACACCTGTTGGGGATTCTGTGTTAGTTGATAGGGTTGTTGGGATTTGACACTCTAGCGGACTTAGTGATCTTAGACATGGTTAATTTTGATTTGACACTCTAGCGGACTTAGTGATCTTAGACATGGTTAATTTTGATATAATCTTGGGAATGAGTTGGTTGTCCACTTACCATGCCATTCTAGATTGCTATGCTAAGACTGTCACTCTATCAAATCTAGAGTCATCTAGCTTGGAGTTGAAAGGGAATTGTAGCCCTGTTCCTAAGAAACTTATTTATTATATTCGTGCCCGTAAGTTGATAAAGAAGGGTTGTTCAGCGTATTTAGCGCATGTTCGTGAGACTAGTTCAAAGGGTCCTTCAATAGAGTCGGTCCCAATGGTTTGTGAGTTCTTAGTGGTGTTCCCTATAGATTTTCCCGACATGCCGCCTGACCATGACATAGATTTCTGTTTAGACTTGGAACAAGGAACCTAGCCATTTCTATTCCTCCATACCAAATGGCACCTGCTGAGTTGAGAGAACTCAAGGAGCAGTAGCAGGAGTTGCTTAGTAAAGTATTTATTAGACCGAGTGTGTCGTTGATCTTGGGCAAATTTATATGCCCAAGTGATACCTAATTGTGTCATTTTAGCCTTGTTTATCTATCAATGTTTATACATTCTCATGTGATTTATAATAAAATGTGAATTTATACTAACCAACATGGTTAGCATTGTTTTGCAGGTAAAAGGTAATTTTGGGAAGCTAAAATGCGTGTAGGGAGAGATCGGGGTTGGACTCGGATGTTAGCAAAAGACAAGGCATTGGAAGGCACAAAATAAAGAGGCTCCGTGATGGAGCCGTGTCACGCTGCCATCGCGGAGGGCTTCTGCCTGGATAGGGAATTGTTGGCCAAATTCCAGTGAGGGTGCGCGTTGGGTCCGTGGCACGGTGGCCTAGCTCCGCGTTGCACGCCGTGCCACGTTGGGCCTTATTACCTGGACACCCAATTTCCAGTAAGGGTCCGCGTCTGTGGCGTGTCATGGAGGCAGCGCTCCGCGATGCACTCCGTGACACGTTGCTTGTTATTTCGGGAAAAATTTCCACTAATATAAATAGAACACTTAGGTTCATTGTTCAATATTCTGACTGGGTGGAGCAAGACCGTGGGTTACAAGCAGTTGAGGGGACGAAAATATCAGGGTTTTTCTCTATCTCCTTCTTCTTGAATTCAATTGCTTGTATGTTTAACACTCATTTAACGATGTTTAACCCACAAATGAGTGTCTAATTCCTCTTCTTGCTGAGGTTAAGAACAATTGTATTGAAATGTGATTGTTGATTAAGTTGGTTTTTCATCTTTTCTTCCATGGTTGTTCTATTGATTCTTGTTCTTACTGCATTAATGTGTGGCCTATATTAATGTACATCTAAAAAGTCCGGTTTCACTTGAGAGAGAAAGAAATTAGAAAGTTGTGAATCAATAGAATATGATCATTTCTTGGTTTGGGAAAATTGGGAATTGATTTACCTTCAGGATAGAAATATACCTGAAGGTCGTATTAGTCAATTAAGGAACCGATATTGTATGGCTAGAACATGAATTTCGTTTAATCACAGAAATGTAGGTGGACGGTTCATGATTCTTAATTTGGGTTAAATACGAGAGTTTTAATCCATTGGCAATAGTTCTTGACTAGCAACAGGAGGAAAAGTTAACCAAATGATATCGATAATTTATTTCCTTACATGTTCGTTTAACCTCAGCATGCTCACATTCATAGTTCAGACTCAAATTATATAATTCTTGTAGACTTAGGATAAAAATTAGAAATCAAAATATCAAACTCTTCGTCACACTGTTGTCTTCATTGTTAGAATTAAAATATAGTATACTTAAGTAATTTGTTACCTCATCCCAGTCCCTGTGGGATTGATACTTGGTTACTTAAGCCACTTTACTACTTGTTAGACCACGTGCACTTGCGTGTAGCTATACACCCATAGCAAACAACCGAACAAGTTTTTGGCGCCGTTGCCGGGGACTAGCAATTGGTGAATTTTTCTTAAGCGTAAATTTACTATTTTTTTTTCTTAAGTATTGACAACTTGGTCTTAGCCTGTATTTTGCAGATTTTAATTTCTGTTGAACGCTGGCAAGAGACAAGGAGCTGGTGGACTCATATTTAGAGCCTGAAAGATTATTTCATCGTCAACGGACAGAAGCTCTAGTGAGAAAGCTGCAGTTGCTCAGACAAACAATTATGGAGCAACAACAGAATCCACCAGTAGTACGGGCAATGTTAGTGCCCGAGGAAGTAGCAGCTCGGTCGGTTCGCGAGGTGGCAATCCCACATGCTAACAATGTCACATCTAGCATCCGCAAACCTGAGTCAGGAGGGAGGTTCGAGCTCAAACAAAACATGGTGCAATTGCTGCACACCAGCGGGCAGTTCACAGGTCTCCCTCATGAGGATCCACAGCAGCATCTCCAAAATTTTTTGGAGATAAGTGACACTTATATCCCCGCTGGAGTATCATCAGATTATGTCAGGCTTACATTGTTCCCATTTTCACTATTGGGAGAAGCCAAGAGGTGGTTGAAATTTGAGCCACCTAATTCTATTTCTACGTGGGATGATCTTGCAAGGAAATTCTTGATACGATTTTTTCCCTCCGATAAAACAGCAAGACTTAGAAGTCAAATTCTAAGTTTCAAACAGAGAGAGGGAGAAAATCTATATCAGGCTTGGGAGAGATTCAAGTCCATGTTGCGGGATTTCCACATCATCATCAACCCCACAAAAAAATCATGCTAGACTCAGCAGCTGGGGGACAAGCATTGGAGAAAACTTATGAGGAGTTGTATACCTTGTTAAACCGTATTTCGCAGGGCAATCCGGAGTGGAATGCTGATTCATCAAGAGGAGGAACAAGGAAAGCAGCAGGAGTTCTAGAAGTGGATGGTTTCACAGCTATTGCTGCACAGATAGCTGCTTTACAGAATCAACTCAACACCCACTTCAGCAACATGACAATGAACCAGCCTCAAGCCCCAGTGAATGCAGTGCAGTAGGTTTGGAAGCAGTGAGCACTCAACTGAGTGTTGTGGAGCAAATCCTGACTCGGTGAACTTTGTGGGAAATGTACAGAGGAACAACCACCAACAATATGGAAACAACTACAATTCCAACTGGAGGAATCATCCGAATTTCTCTTGGGGTAGCAACAACCATTAGGGGAAAAGTTCAAGTCAAGGGGCGCAGAGGAATCACGGAGGGCATCAAAACTATCAGGCACAATATAGAAACAACAATGCACCTCCTCCACCACCATCACCCAGCATTGAGGAGATGTTCAAGACGATGATAGCTAACCAAGCTCAATTGCAGGCTGACTATGTGAAATTGGCAGCCGAGGTGAAGAACAACCAGTTATGTTATACCCCATAGGATTTTCGGCACCTAGATGACCTATTCGCACGTTGGTTAAGCATATTTGAAGGCCATACGTGATAGAGAAAGTCCCGGGAAAAGATCGGACGAGAAACCTATCGAACCATCACAGAAGGAGCCGAGGCAGAGCCCCTCCGCGATGGCAGCGTGTCACGGAGGTGAAGCCTCCGCATTGGCTCCGTGACACGTTGGCCTTGTCCAGGCCCAAGTATATAAAGCCCCACTTCGGTTTTAATTCATTATAAACTTATGAAATTTCCAGAAAACAGAGTAAACCATCAGAGAAAGGAAATAGAACGAAGAAGATAATATAATTTTCGTCCGATTACGCTGTCAAACGTTGTCCAAATCAAATTAACCTCAGATACTGAGGTATTTAGAAGCAGAGAGCATTCCTACGGATTTAGTTTCGTGAACTACGGCCGACGAATCGTCGAGCTACCAAGCTAAGGTAAGTGGAATTGCTCTAAACTAGGGTCTATGTGTTCCTAGCTGTGAAGTGAATATTTCTCCCTTCTGGACCTCTGAAAAATAGCGAGTTTTCGACCGTCTTTCGATAAGCCTAAGTTTAGGCTATAAACTATATCGAAAGTGACATTGCTCTTTAAAATAAAGCTGTATTTAGTATTGATTGACATATTTATGAATGTAGCTGGGAGAAAATAGTTGAAGTACCTTTCGAGCCTCGTCCGACAGCCGGATAGTTCGAGGATAAGGTATGTAAAGCTAGTTTCCTCGGCAAGTTAGTAATCTTGGTACAGTACAGTAATTTAAAGGCCAGTAGAATATTCAGAAGCCATGTATGATGTTTATTACGAATGTTGGTACGATAATAGAAACATCATGTTATGATCAGCGCGAGACTTGCTAGCATGATATAGATTTTAATATAAGTGTTAGGAACTGCACATCATGCTCAGTATGTGATGTGACACAAAATGTTGGGATATCATTGTATTCAGTTGAAACCCAGTAAAGCAATGTAATATCTGTAAGACATCTCAGAAATAGAACGATAAGTTAAAGTGAAGCTAGAAAGCATATTAGAACTAGTAAATCATGTTACTATAGAAACTCAGTATACAACATAGTTTCAGCAGAAAGACTATATCATGTTCAACATTAGACCCAGTGTAGTCTGGCAGAAGACTATATTTATACATATATACTATTACCAGCCTCAACATGTGTTAAGTATGTACATATTACTGTCACTAGCTCAACATATAGTATATACAAATACTTTACCATTATTAGCTTCAGTATGTGGGACATGTAGATAGTATTACTAGTTGAGATTGTTGTATTGTTGGGGTTGGACTACCTAGCATCCATGACCGCCCCAGGGTTGATAGCTGTATCGACTCGTCCGCCAGAGGACGAGGATACGTCACTCTACGGAGTGGCATGTCATCCCACAGGGGACGAAGATGGGATGCCAGTTTTCCCCATATTTGTGCCTTGATCGGCCATTACACACCCCTGTCGAGCAGATACGCCCGGGTGTTGATTCAGGAGTCCTCCGGACTCAGATGCAGTTATAGTCAGGGGCTCAGCGAGCCCAAGTGCATACCCAGGGGACCGGCAGGATGCTTACAGGGTTTATAGGAGATAGGATGACCGGGGTAGGGGTATAGATTCTGTGCTGGTTGTACCTCCCGGCTTATGGGATCCGGGTAAGGTTTGTGTGTGCTATGTTATGTTATGCCATGTTATGTTAGGTATGAGTAGATCAGCAGTAGAACGATACGTCTCCAGGTATGACTCCTACTCCTTCCAGTATAATTGAGAGAAGGTATGACTTATATTATCAGACAGTTAATCTATTTCTTTCTACTTCAGTTTCATCAGTTATATTATTATTTTCAGATATTTCTTTCAGTTATTGCTTTACATACTCAATACCAGCGGTACTGACGCCCGGTGGGGCATTGCATTACTTGCCTGCAGGTACTCATAGACGAGCAGGCAATGCCATATGATTCCTGTCAGCGATGGAGTATTCAGCTCCTGTAATCCGGAGACTGAATTCCAGAGGTGTATTTCATTTTCTTTTGTTGTATAGTACAGGTACAGGAGGCTATAGGACAATGGGTCGAGGGCTGTGTTTACAGCCGTTATATAGCTCTTTGTTTCCAGAAATGTGACTTAGAGCCAGCCAGGCGCCAGATGTGCCCAGGCTTAGCAGTCCAGCAGTTCAGGTCCTAGTAGGGCACCAGGTGCCAGTCATACCCCTCAAGGCGGGGTGTGACAAACTTGGTATCAGAGCAGGTCGTATCCCAGGGAGTCTGCAAGTCGTGCTAGGTAGAGTCCTATCCATGGATGTGTTGTGCACCACATACTATGGGTAGGAGGCTGCAAGGCATGATGGGATGGTTGTCTTTTATTCTTATTTAGTCGTGCTGTAGAGCGGTACAATATAGGGTTGAGTCCCTAAAAGCTTACTATATTTTTTGGTTACAGATAATGTCAGACCAGCGACATCCTATCACGGGCCGGAGCTTAGATATTGCAGCAGGGGAAGGCACCAGTAGGATGCCTCACCCTCATTTAGAAACAGCCCGATCAGAGGGCACTACAGAGGCATCATCCCAGCCTTCTCAGCAGTCTCCACCACGCCAGGAGCCACTTGGGGCGACACTACCTCCAGCAGTCCCTATACCGACACCTTCCGACCAGGAGGTTTGGAGTACTGTAGTTATGTTAGCACAGATGATGGCTGCTCAGCGTCAGCCAATGCCATCTACAGTTACGGAGTTATCAGGAGGGCCCGGTAGTTCGAGGGTCCGAGAGTTTTTGGCTTTGAATCCCCCACAGTTTACAAGTACGGACCGGACAGAGGACCCTCAGGATTTTCTGGATCAAATGCAGAGAATCTTCAGGGTTATGCATGCCACGCCTACAGAATCAGTTGAGTTGGCAGCATTTCGGTTACGGGACATTGCCGTGTTATGGTATGAAAGCTGGGAAAGGTCCTGAGGGAGAGATGTTTCCCCTCCCACCTGGTCCAGCTTTTCAGCAGCTTTTCTAGATCACTATTTGCCGCGGGAGATTGGACAGGCTCGGGTAGACCAGTTCCTGCATCTGGAGTAGGGAGCCATGAGTGTTCGGGAATACTCCTTGCGTTTTGATTCTTTGGCTCGATATGCACCGGCCTTTGTTGATACCATGGCATCCAGAGTACACCGCTTTATCATGGGGTTGAATCCAGAATATGTTGAGACTTGTATTACGGCCACACTGCGAGAGGACATGGACATTGCTCGAGTTCAGGCATTTGCCCAGAATATTGAGGGCATCACACAGCGACATCGGGAGATTAGAAGGGTTAATCAGGAGCAGCGTCGTCGGGACAAGCCAGTTGTGTTACAGAGGGAGGCTTGGGGAGGACCCAGGCCACGATTGTTAGACAGGCCGCCCAGGCCCCTGCCTCCGCCACAGTCGCAGGGGGTAGATTCAGCCGCAGGGGGCAGTCAGAGACTGGTAGAGGCTCGCAGAAGGCAGATTCACCATTACAGAGGAGGGTGGAGCAGAGTAGGTATACCCCACCACTTTGCCCTATATGCAGTCGACGCCATCCTGGAGCATGCAGATATGGCTCCACCGCATGTTATAATTGTGGCCAAGAAGGCCATTTGATGAAAGATTGCCCAGCCAGAGGCCGAGAGGACCGAGATAGACAAGATAGGGCATCTGCAGGGTCACGAGCCACAACATCCTCGACTGGGCGCAGGCCCTCAGTTTCAGCAGGCAGGGGTCGGGGCAGATCAGAGGCCTCCAGTACAGGTGCAGGTCCAAGCCGCACATATGCCTTACCAGGGAGGCAAGATTCAGAAGCATCACCTGATGTTGTGACAGGTATGCTAACTATCTGCTCACACCCTACTTATGTGTTGATTGATCCAGGGTCTACTTTGTCCTACATTACTCCATTTGTGGCATGAAAGTTTAGTATTACACGAGAATTATTGCAGCAGCCCTTTTTAGTATCCACGCCCGTCGGTGACTCTATCACAGCTAGCCGAATCTACCGCGGGTGTACAGTAGAGGTTGCTGACCGTCAGACCACAGTAGATATGGTCGAGTTAGAAGTGATAGACTTCGATGCCATAATGGGTATGCACTGGTTAGTACCGTGTTTTGCCAACGTTGAATGTTGGACCAAGACGGTCCGATTCCACTTCCCAGGAGAAGCAGTGCGGGAGTGGAAGGGCAGCACCGCTACGCCAAAAGGTAGGTTTATTTCCTACCTTCAGGCGAGAAAGTTGATATCTAAGGGATGTATTTACCATCTGGTCAGAGTTCAGGATGTCCAAACAGAAAATAATAGAGCAGTAATTCAGAATTCTGTTGTGTCATCATTAGTTACAGAGGTAAAAGAATGACAGTACGAGGACTCTGATTTAGTCCAGCTTAGAGATAGAATTCAGAGAGGTAAGGAGTCAGATTTTCAGATAACTGAGGATGATGTGCTACGCTGTCAGGGCCGCCTCTGTGTCCCGAATATTTCAGGGCTTCGCTGGCGGATCATGCATGAGGTACATTACGCTTGCTATTCCCTTCATCCAGGAGCGACGAAGATGTACCACGACATTAGAGACATCTACTGGTGGCCAGGTATGAAAGCTGAGATCGCTGAATTTGCATCTAGATGTTCTAACTGTCAGCAGGTGAAAGCGGAGCACCCGAAGCCGGGCGGTTTGACGCAAGATATAACGGTGCCCACGTGGAAATGGGAAACGATAAACATGGATTTTGTAACAGGGTTACCCCGTACCAGACGCAGAAATGATTCCATTTGGGTAATAGTTGACAGGCTGACAAAATCAGCTCATTTCCTGCCTGTGAAGGCTACCTTCTCGACTGAGGATTATGCCGAATTATATATCAGAGAAATAGTTAGATTACATGGAGTGTCGGTGTCCATCATTTCAGATAGAGGAGCGCAGTTTACAGCTAGATTCTGGCAGTCGATTCAGAGGGGTTTGGGAACGCAGATTAATTTGAGCACAGCATTCCACCCTCAGACAGATGGGCAGGCTGAGCGGACTATCCAAACGCTCAAAGATATGTTGCGAGCGTGTGTATTAGATTTTGGGGGTAATTGGGATGAACATATTTCGTTGATTGAATTTGCTTATAATAACAGTTATCATTCAGCTATCCACATGGCGCCTTTCGAGGCATTATACGAGCGAAAATGTAGATCGCCAGTGGGCTGGTTTGAAGTGGGGGAATCAGCATTGGTTGGCCCAGACATTATTCGGCAGTCAGAGGAAAAGATAAAGCTTATCCGAGAACGTTTACTGACTGCTCAGAGCCGCCAGAAGTCTTATGCACATATGCGGCGCAGAAATCTAGAATTTGCGGTAAATGACTGGGTATATCTAAAAGTGTCTCCGGTGAAAGGGGTAATGAGATTCGGCAAGAAAGGCAAGCTTAGCCCGAGGTTCATTGGGCCATATCAGATTCGGCGAAGAATAGGCCGAGTTGCATACGAATTGAACTTGCCTCCGTAGTTAGCATATGAAAAGGTTCCCGTAGCTATCTTAGACAGACAAATTCGCAGGTTGAGGACTAAAGATGTTGCGTCTGTCAAAGTATTGTGGCGTAAAAGGAACCGTGAGGAAATGACGTGGGAAGCTGAAGAAGATATGAAAGCCAAATACCCTCACCTATCTCAGGCCTAGTGAGGCGACAGGTATGTCCGTATTATCACTTATGCAGTACCTTGTAGTTGTATGTGTGTGAATGAGAAAGATTGATACTTAGTTATCCAGTGGATCTTAAAATATTGCGTGCAGTACCTGTGTTGGACTTTTCTGCATTTCAAGTTTTTGCTATAGTCCATATTACAGGGGAGACTCTGGCGAAATTTTTCTAAATAAGTAAGTTAAGTAGTCCTCTAGATAGCAGTATACATTCGAGGACGAATGTTCTTAAGGGGGGAGAATGTTATACCCCGTAGGATTTCCGGCACCTAGATGACCTATTCGCACGTTGGTTAAGCATATTTGAAGGCCATACGTTCTAGAGAAAGGCCCGGGAAAAGATCGGACGAGAAACCTGTCGAACCATCACGGAAGGAGCCGAGGCAGAGCCCCTCCGCGATGGCAGCGAGTCACGGAGGTGAAGCCTCTGCGTTGGCTCCGTGACACGTTGGCCTTGTCCAGGCCCAAGTATATAAAGCCCCACTTCGGTTTTAATTCATTATAAACTTATGAAATTTCCAGAAAACAGAGTAAACCATCAGAGAAAGGAAATAGAACGAAGAAGATAATATAATTTTCGTCCGATTACGCTGTCAAACGTTGTCCAAACTCAAATTAACCTCAGGTACCGAGGTATTTAGCAGCAGAGAGCATTCCTACGGATTTAGTTTCGTGAAATACGGCCGACGAATCGTCGAGCTACCGAGCTAAGGTAAGTGGAATTGCTCTAAACTAGTGTCTATGTGTTCCTAGCTGTGAAGTGAATATTTCTCCCTTCTGGACCTCTGAAAAATAGCGAGTTTTCGACCGTCATTCGATAAGCCTAAGTTTAGGCTATAAACTATATCGAAAGTGACGTTGCTCTTTAAAATAAAGCTATATTTAGTATTTATTGACATATTTATGAATGCAGTTGGGAGAAAATAGTTGAAGTACCGGCCGAGCCTCGTCCGACAGCCGGATAGTTCGAGGATAAGGTATGTAAAGCTAGTTTCCTCGGCAAGTTAGTAATCTTGGTACAGTACAGTAATTTAAAGGCCAGTAGAATATTCAGAAGCCATGTATGATGTTTATTATGAATGTTGGTACGATATTAGAAACATCATGTTATGATCAGCGCGAGACTTGCTAGCACGATATAGATTTTAATATAAGTGTTAGGAATTGCACAGCATGCTCAGTATGTGATGTGACACAGAATGTTAGGATATCATTGTATTCAGTTGAAACCCAGTAAAGCAATGTAATATCTGTAAGACATCTCAGAAATAGAACGATAAGTTAAAGTGAAGATAGAAAGCATATTAGAACTAGTAAATCATGTTACTATAGAAACTCAGTATACAGCATAGTTTCAGCAGAAAGAATATATCATGTTCAGCATTAGACCCAGTGTAGTCTGGCAGAAGACTATATTTATACATATATACTATTACCAGCCTCAGCATGTGTTAAGTACGTACATATTACTGTCACTAGCTCAGCATATAGTATATACAAATACTTTACCACTATTAGCTTCAGTATGTGGGACATGCAGATAGTATTACTAGTTGAGACTGTTGTATTGTTTGGGGTTGGACTACCTAGCATCCATGACCTCCCCAGGGTTGATAGCTGTATCGACTCGTCCGCCAGAGGACGAGGATACGTCGCTCTACGGAGTGGTATGCCGTCCCACAGGGGACGAAGATGGGATGCCAGTTTTCCCCATATTTGTGCCTTGATCGGCCCTTACACACCCCTGTCGAGCGGATACGCCCGGGTGTTGATTCAGGAGTCCTCCGGACTCAGATGCAGTTATAGTCAGGGGCTCAGCGAGCCCAAGTGCATACCCAGGGGACCGGTAGGATGCTTACAGGGTTTATAGAAAATGGGATGACCGGGGTAGGGGTATAAATTCTGTGCTGGTTGTACCTCCCGGCTTATGGGGGCCGGGTAAGGTTTGTGTGTGCTATGTTATGTTATGCCATGTTACGTTAGATACGAGTAGATTAGCAGTAGAACGATACATCTCCAGGTATGACTCCTACTCCTTCCAGTATAATTGAGAGAAGGTATGACTTACATTATCAGACAGTTAATCTATTTCTTTCTACTTCAGTTTCATCAGTTATATTATTGTTTTCAGATATTTCTTTCAGTTATTGCTTTACATACTCAGTACCAGCGGTACTGACGCCTGGTGGGGCGCTGCATTACTTGCCTGCAGGTACTCATAGACTAGCAGGCAATGCCACGTGATTCCTGTCAGTGATCGAGTATTCAGCTCCCGTAATCCGGAGACTGAATTCCAGAGGTGTATTTCATTTTCTTTTGTTGTATAGTACAGGTACAGGAGGCTATAGGCCAATGGGCCGGGGGCCATGTTTACAGCCGTTATATAGCCCTTTGTTTCCAAAAATGTGAGTTAGAGCCAGCCAAGCGCCAGATGTGCCCAGGCTTAGCAGTCCAGCAGTTCAGGTCCTAGTAGGGCACCAGGTGCCAGTCATACCCCCCAAGGCGGGGTGTGACAGGTTAGCTACTAAGGCACTTGAATATCAATTTGGGCAATTTGCTGGAGCCCAAAATACCTGGCCTAGAGGAGGACTTCCAAGCGACACAGATCCCAATCCCAAGCAGGTGAATGCGGTGGCCACAAGGAGTGGTTTGCAGCTGAAAGAGGTGGAACCAGAAAGACCACCTCAACAATCGGGAGCAGCAGAAGTTGAGAGGGAGCAAAGTGAAGAGAGGGGGAAGAAAAAGGAAGTTGAATCAGAAAGACCACCACCCCCGTTCCCTCAAAGATTAAAGAAACACAAGGAGGCGGCGTGTTTCAAGAAATTCATGGAGGTGCTAAAACAGGTACATATTAACTTACCTCTTGTTGATTTTTTGCAGGGAGTGCCGAAATATGCAAAGTACATAAAGGACATCGTGGCAAACAAAAGTCGATTGACTGAGTATGCTACGGTAGCTCTCACTGAGGAGTGCACTTCCCGGATACAAAATCGACTGCCCACAAAGCTCAAAGATCCTGGTAGCTTTACTATACAAATTACAATTGGGCAGAGTATCCGAGCTCGCGGATTATGTGATTTGGGAGCGAGCATTAATTTGATGCCGTCATCGGTATTCAAGAAGTTGGGTTTAGGGAGTTGATCTTGGGCAGATTTATATGCCCAAGTGATACTCAAACGTATCATTTTTACCTTGTTTGTTGTGCAATGTGTATATAATATCATGTATTTGGTAATAAAATGCGAATTTATACTAACCAACATGATTAGCATTTGTTTTGCAGGATAATGTGATTTTTAAGAGCTAAAATGCATGTTGGAACTATGTCGGAGTTGGACTTGGATGCGAGCGTGGAAAAGACCTCGGATGGCATATTTTGCAGTGGCTCGTGATGGTGCCGTGCCACGCTGCCATCGCGGTAGCACACTTCCTGGGCAGAAATAAAAGTGGCAATTTCCAGTGTGCCTGCGCGTCAGCTCCGTGGCACGGAGACAGGCCTCCGCGATGGCCTCCGTGCCACGTTGAGGCTAATTATCCGGACCATGCAATTTCCAGAGAGGGTCCGCATCCACGCCGTGTCACGGAGGCAGTGCTCCGCGTTGGCCTCCGTGACACGTTGCTTGTTATTCCGGAAAAAATTTCCCACTAGTATAAATAGCACACTTAGGTTATTTTTAAGTTTTTTTTTTTTAGTTTTAGTTTTTTAGCCTGAGTTCAGAAGTGGGAGCAGGAACGTGGTTTTGTTGCAGTTGAAGAATAGAAAAGATAAGAGTTTTCTTCTCTTCCCTTCTTCTTTCCTTCAATTGTATGCATGATTCACACTCATTCTAGGATGATTAATCCAAGAATGAGTGGTTAATTCCTCTCTTGCTGAGGTTTTGAACTTGTGAAATGAATGTTGGTAATAATTGATATGGTTTCTTCTTCTTCTTGCATGTTGTTCTATTAATTCTTGTACTTATTACATTCTTGATTGGCCACCATTAATGTATATCTAAAAAGTCCAATTTCACTCGAGAGAGCATGAAATTGGAAAGTTGTGAATTAATAGGGTATTGTGCTTAACTTGATTTGGGAAAATTGGGTTTTGATGTGCTTTCTTGATAGAAATATACTTGAAAGCCGTATTAGTCAATTTAGGAACCGGAATTGTAGTGTTAGATCATAAATTGCATTTGATCACAGAAATGTAGACGAATGGTTTATGAAGCTAAAGTGAAATTAAATACGGAAGTTTTAATTTCTAGGCAAACGTTCTTGGCTAGCAATATGAAGAAGAAGATGACCAAATTATCATGATTATCAAGTTCATTACTCGTTCTTAACCTTGGCATGTGCATATCCATTGTCTAAACTCAACGTAAATAGTAGTTATTAATTTTAGTAGATAATTAGTTTAGAAACAAAACTTACTCAAATCTTGGTTGGATTGTTGTTAACATAGTTAGAAATAGAATAGAGATATAGTAAACTAGGCAGTTTTGCATATCTAGAGCAGCCTCCTTGGATCGATATTTGGCTACTTAGCCACTTTATTACTTGTTTGACCACGTACACTTACGTGTTGGTGTATAATATATACCGAGCAGCAGAGCGCGAACAAGTTTTTGGCGCCGTTGCCGGGGTGACTAGGCGATTTGTGAAATTGTGTTAAGTGTAAATTTACTGTATTTTTGTTTTATTTTCTTAAGTGTTGACAACTTGGTCTTAGAATTTGTTTTAATTCTTTGTTTATTTTAATTTTTCTCTCTTTCGGATACCCTCATTGACATGACATCTTGGAATATAAATGGTGGATATGCATATTTCGGCGAATCTTGCATGAATTGCGGAGGACCCCACTTGTGGCAAAACTGTAACACTTGCAATATATGTGGGTGTCAATATGGCCATTGGGGTGATTGTCCAAAGGTATATTCCCCTCCCCCAAGCCCCTACTATGATCCTTTTGTTGTTTTTGCTGAATATAGGCATGTTGAAAATGAGGACTTGGGACGCCAAGTTCAAATAGAGGACATGATGAAACAACTCCTGGAGCAATCAGAAGCAATGAAGGAGTCAGTGGCAGAATTGATAATTCAGCAAAAGGAGAATGCAGAGGCTGTAAGCAGGATGAGCGTCAAACTCACAGAGATGTGTGCTGAGGCTGAAGCTTGTGATAATTTGCAGGTGATAGTTTTAGCCGATATTCAAGAGGAACTACAAGAGGAATACAAGGGTTAATTTTTGGATGAAGCCCAACAATTAGAATCTCTTGAGTGTCTCCGTGATCGGCTCATACCTATAGAAATTCCATTCACGGAAGAAGAAAAAGAATATCTCCCATTTGACCTTAATGGAGAAATAGATGTCGATGTTGAAAAGGTGTACACAAGTAAGGAAGTCAAGCACAAAGCAATTTCAGAGTTGAGGTGTATTAGACCACACTCTACGCATTTTTCGACGTTAAGTTTGGTTGACAACATAGAAATAGAGTCTTCCAAGTTTATAGAGAAATGTCTAGAGGAGGACCAAGCCCCATATATTCTGAAATTTGCTAACTCAGAGAGACAAAATGACTTCGCTTACATAGGGGCCAATAGGTTCAAAAAAAAACATCTACTGCTTGGTCCTTACAATTTTTCACCACCACCCCTAGAGCATAAAAGGAAATTAGAAAAGCAATTAGGGGTGAGATTTATATCCTCAAGGTGGAGGAAAAAGTGGTGAAACTTGGTACGTCGTGCCGCGACGTAAAATTAGGCGCTGCTTGGGAGGCAACCCAAGGGTACCACAGGTACCATTTTAATTTCTTGCAATTGAGTTAATTTTTGTTTATTTTCATCTTGTGTTGTTTTGGTGGAAAGTTAAGCGCAGATGGAGGGGAAGTCTGAGTACCCGTGGAGGAGGAAGCTAACAAGCATGGAAGAGAAAAAGTGTGGGGTTGACCACCCACTTGTGCAAAGTCAAAGAAACGCATGCTGTTAGCTAAGCCTAAAGGCCTCAGGGAGTATTTCTCACCCTTTGTAAATTTTAATTTGATGCTATGAGGACATAGCATGATTTAAGTGTGGGGTGAGGGAAATTTCAAGGGAAATTTCAAAATTTTCTGTGCTTAACGATTTTGGTGAATGTAATGCTTGTGCAAAAGTTTGTGAGAAATTTGAAAAATTTGAAAATTTTTTGTGAATTAAGCATGACTTCATCACCCGTTGGTTTTTCTTTTCGGTTCTTTTCCGACGGGGGGTCTTTGAACCGAAGAATAAAATAAAAAAAAAAAATTCTTTTTCTTTGTCTGTACATAATGTTTTTTTTAGTCATAGTTAGTGATTGTTTCCGACGATGGATGGATGACGACCGTCTTGAGGAAAATTAGTCGATAGGTTTTGGGTTTTTGAAACCATAACTAATTGGGGCTTGATGTTCTTTTTATGTGCTATACATGGTTGTAAGATGCAAGTATGTTCAGTATGAAGGATGGAATTGTATAACTTTGTTTGAGACACTTAGGCTCTTGAATTTGACTCAATATGTTTGAAGCTTAATTCTGAATTCTTGTGATTAGCTGAGTAAGAGTCTACTGATTGTGTCTTGATTTGAGCATGTGCCATGAGTGTAAGGTTTTTGAGTATTCCGTGCTATTGTGGATTGTCTAGAACTTGCCTGGTGTGTTTATAAAACGAAATGAAGGATGTGAATTGGAGGAAATGATATAGGCATTTCTTTGAATGAACCAACTTTTTATCCCTCATTATACCTACCTTGAAAAATTAATCCTAGTTAACCCCATTGAGCCTTGAGCCTATTCTTTGACAGCTGCAACATAAGCTTAATCCTTTTTCTTTCATTAGCCTTGAAATTGAACCAAAACTCCGAAGCGCTTAAAGGAAAAATTCGAAAGGGTAAAGAAGTGAGAAGAATGGAAAAGAAGGAAAAATAGCAAGTTGTAAATAGTTGAGAAAAGGAAAAAGGTGCATTTGTGTGAAAATGGTTGGTTATTAGTAGGGAGTAAGAAAAGGAATGAATGAAACATATTGCTAAAGTACTCCTTACTAATAAGCTAAAAGTGTCGAAAGAAATGGGGGAACAAAAGAGGAAAAAGAAAACTAAAAGGAGAAAAAAAGTGAAGTGAGGGAAGGGAAGTTTGTAATGAAGGCGTGATGTATTAAAAGCGCTTAGGAAAGATAGTTACTATTACTGATCATAATAGTACTTACCCGCACCTGAGTTACATTAAAACCTAAAAAGTCCTACTTGATCTTACATTCATACATCCTTATATTAGTGGAATAAAACACTAAGGGCAAGCTTATGGGTCACTACATGATGCATGTGAATTCTTTGTGAGAGTGAGCGTAATTCTATTCATGTACCCACACATGTTGTGATGTAAAAAATTGTTTTTGCGTGTGATTGGGTAACTCTCTTTCCGTGAGGGGCACATGTTGAAAGAAGGATATATTTCATGTGGGATTTCTTAATCAGATGATTTGCATGAGTTTGCTAAAATTGAGAGTCGATTCTTGACGTTAAGAAGTCTTAACATGGTTGTACTTCATTTCAATGATCAAATCAAGCATGCTCTATTTTTAGCTTGTATCTTACGTAATCATTATAGTCGTAACCTAAATTATCTTGCTAAATTAGTTATGTAGGAGTCTCCATTTGCATGATATGTAAAAGGTTGTTCGAGGACGAACAAGGCTTTAAGTGTGAGGTTGTGATAACGGGCAAAAATATATGCCCGAGATACTCTTTATTACTTCAATTAGTCTTGTTTATCTAAGTTATTGTATACATTTTCATGTAATTTTATATAATGTGGAGATATGTGCTAACCAACATGATTAGCCTTTGTTTTGTAGGTTTTGATGATGTTTGAGTAACTAATCCATGAGTTGGTGAAGTAGAAGCTTGGAAACGAAGTTAACACACGAACGTCGGCAAGGAAGAGGCACAAAACAGCCCACCGACGCGTCGACAAGGTGCCACGGAAGGCAGGCCGCTCAAAACAGCCCACCTGCACATTGGCAACGTGCCACGGCAGGTGGACTCCGCGACCATGGGGCTACAACGCGCTGCCCAAGAAGCGTGACACGTTGCCAACGCGGCAAGGTGCTGCCTGGGCCGGTTTCGGGTGATTTTCCAGAGAGCCTCCGCGTTCGTAGCGTGTCACGGAGGCCGTGCTCCGCGATGCACTCCGTGACACGTTTCTTGTTAATACGGGAAAGATTCCTACTAATATAAATAGCACACTTAGGTTTATTTTTCATAATTCAGACTTGGTGGAGCTAGGACGTGGGTTAGCAGCAGTTGAGGGACGAAAAAGCTAAGGGTTTTTCTCTCTTTCTTTCTTCTTTCAATCAATTGTACGTATGAATTACACTCATTTGAGGATGATCAATCCACAAATGAGTGGCTAATTCTCTTCCTTGCTAAGGTTTTGAACATGTGTATTGAATTTTGATTGTGAATTATATGGTTTTCATCTTCTTCTTTCATGTTGTTCTATTAATTCTTGTTCTTACTGCATTAGTGTGTGGCCAACATTAATGTACATCTAAAAAGTCCAATTTCACTCGAGAGAGCAAGAAATTGGAAAGTTGTGAATTAATAGGGTATTGTTCTTAACTTGATTTGGGAAAATTGGGTTTTGATGTGCTTTCCTGATAGAAATATACTTGAAAGCCGTATTAGTCAATTTAGGAACCGGAATTGTATTGCTAGGTCATAAATTGCATTTGATCACAGAAATGTAGACGAATGGTTTATGATTCTAACATGAGATTAAATACGAGAGTTTTAATCTCTAGGCCAATGTTCTTGGCTAGCAACATGAAGAGAAGAATAACCGAATTATGATTACTATCGAATTCATTACTTGTTCTTAACCTTGGCATGCTCTTATCCATAGTTTCAATTCAAGTAAAAGAACCGAAAAGAAAAACCAACGGGTGATGAAGTCATGCTTACTTCACAAAAATTTTCAAATTTTTCAAGCATTACATTCACCAAAAATCGTTAACCACAACAAAAAAATTTTGAAATTTCCCTCACCCCACACTTAAATCATGCTATGTCCTCATAGCATCAAATTATAATTTAAGAAGGGTGAGAAATACTCCCTGAGGCCTTTAGGCCTAGCTAATAGCATGATTTTCTTCACTTTGCACAAGTGTGTGTCGACCCCACACTTTTTATCGTCCATGCTTTTTAGTTTCCTCCTCCACGGGTACTCAGACTTCCCCTCCATCTGTGCTTAACTTTCCACCAGAAACAACACAAGATGAAAAATAAATAAAATCAACACAAATGCCAGAAATTAAAATGGTACCTGTGGTTCCCTTGGGTTGCCTCCCAAGTAGCGCCTTATTTTACGTCGTGGCCCGACGTGGACTATCCTTTTCAGGACATCCTCATACCTGGGTTCTCTTTCGAGAACCATCTCGTTTTCTTTTGTTGTTTAGAGGAAACAGCCTCCACTCTGCTCCTCTCTTTCTCCAACTTCTTTTCAGTTTGAAGTCCTTTATCAGACTCGGGCTGAACATTTGTTATAGCCTTCGGCCCTACACCTGTGGAATCCCCCACCCCACACTTATCCTCTGCCAACACACTAACCTGACAAAGGTTTCTATAGTGTGCAGATGGGTTCATTTCTTGGTACACGCGGAAGATTTCTTCTTCATCCTCAACCCTCATTTTCAGGGTCCCTGCTTTTAAATCAATCACCGCTCCTCCAGTGGCCGAGAATGGCTGTCCCAAGATCAGGGATACCTGGTCATCAACCTGAAAATCTAAGACAATAAAATTAGCAGGTATAATGAACTTACCTACTTTGATGAGAAGGTCCTCTATTATTCCATCAGGTGTCACTCGCGACTTGTCAGCCAGCTGCAGCATCAACCTTGTTGGCCTTGGTTGTCCCAACCCCAAGGTGTTGAATAAGGATAGGGGCATTAGATTAACTGCCGCCCCCAAGTCACATAAAACTCGTAGCACCTCAGCTTTACCAATTTGTATGGGGAGGGTAACACTCCCTGGGTCTTTGAGTTTCTTTGGCATTTTGCTCAATACCCTGTAACTGCACTCCTCAGTCAGTGCTACCGTTTGGACATCCACCAATCTCACTTTGTTCGCCATCACGTCCTTCAAGTATTTAGCATACTTGGGCATTCCCTGCAAAACATCAAGAAGAGGCAAATTTATGTGAAGTTCTCTGAAATTCTCAAAGAACTTTTTGAAGCATTCCTCCTCCTTGCTTTTTCTGAATTTCTGAGGGAATGGTGGTGGTGGTATTTGTGCTAGCTGCAATGGAAGTCGTGAATTTTGTTGCCCAGCACTCTGATTATCTCCCATGTTGATGGATGGTCCTGGTCTAACCAACTCCGGCTGCACCTCTTTGCTCAGCTCTTTTGGCACTGTATCAGCTAATTGCCTACCGCTTCTCAGACTGATGGCATTGATCTGCCGGGGGTTAGGATCTGTGTCGCTTGGTAATCCCCCTTGCGATCTCATGTTTTGAGCAGCTGCTATCTGACCCACTTGTTTTTCAAGATTTCGGGTGGCTACTTGCTGATTCATTAAGTTTGTTGCCATCCTCGCCTGATTTTTCACTAACTGAGTCTGGATCTCCATAATTTTCTGCAATGTTTCCTCAATGTTGCTACTCAATTGCCCATCATTCTGCCTATTCTGCTGATACTGCTGCTGTTGAGGTTGCATAAAATTCTGGTTTTGGTTTCCACCCCAAGAAAAATGCGGGTGGCCCTGCCAATTTCTGTTGTAACTGGTTACAAAATTCTGATTGTTGCGCTGCACATTACTAACAAAATTGACTGACTCCGGATTGGCTCCACAAGATTCTGCATGGTGCCCATTATTACCACAAATTTCACACCAACTCGGAGCTTGCTGAACTGCATTAACCTGGCCCTGGCGTTGGTTCATACTCAGTTTATTGAACTGAGTCATCATTTGATGCTGGAACGAAGCTAACTGTACTGCCAAGGCATTCAAACCATCTACTTCCATCAACCCTGGTCTCTTTCCTGCCCCTCTCGATGACTCGCTGTGCCACTCTGGATTTCCTTGTGCAATTCTGTTCAACAAAGTGTACAACTCATCATATGTCTTATCCAAGGCTTGCCCACCCGATGCAGAGTCTAGCAATATTTTTGTGTGTGGGTCTAGACTTTCTACAAAGGTATGAGCCAGCACTTCATTTGATTGCTGGTGATGGGGGCAATCTCTTAACAATGACTTGAATCTTTCCCAAGCCATATATAATTTCTCATCAGGCCTCTGCTTAAAACTGAGTATTTCACTTCTCAACCTTGCAGTTTTGCCTGATGGGAAGAATATGATAAGGAATTTCTTAGCCAAGTCATTCCATGAAGTTATGGAGTTCGGTGGCTCAGCCTTCAGCCACTTTTTCGCCTCTCCCAACAGTGAAAATGGAAAGAGGGTCATTCGGACATAATCTGTGGACACGCCGGTGGGGACAAATGTGTCACTAATCTCTAAAAAGCTCTGTAGGTGCTGCTGGGGGTCCTCATGTGCCATCCCAGTGAATTGACCACTAGAATGTAACAGCTGCACCATGTTCCGCTTAAGCTCAAAGTGCCCTCCAGGCTCCGGTTTAAGAATGCTTGAGGTCACATTTGTCGCTAGTGGGATAGCCACTTCGCGAACTGGTCTTGGTTCCATTTCTTCGGATGACAATTGTGCTTGTCCCGTGGGTGGTTGTTGTTGTACCTCTTCTTGAAGTCTCTTCAGCTTATGCTCTAGAGTTATTCTCCTTTGCAAATGGAATAGACGTTCAGGTTCAAGCAACGGTTCCACAAGCTCTCTATTTCTAGCCAGCTCGGCAGGACAACCTGTCACCTGCAAACAAACAGACTAAGACCAAGTTTTTCAACACTTAAGAGAAATTTAAAAATCACACAAAAATAGATAAATTATCAAAACTTCGCCGAGTCCCCGGCAGCGGCGCCAAAAACTTGACGTGCCCGATTCGCGCGTCCGCAAGTGTACGGGTCGTGCAAGTAATATAGTGGCTCTTTTTAAGAACCGGATTGTCGAACCCACAGGGACTGGACCCATTCCTCTAACTATCCATTTCTATTGTGATCTTAAATACCTCAAGTGTTGGTTATAGACATTTTCGATTGAGATTAATTAAGTCTAAGTTTGGGTCAACGAAATATTCTGAAATCACTCTAGGAGCAACATAGAGTTAAAACCAATTAATCATGCGATCCTACGATTTGCAATGGGTTAAGCATGGAACTATCAATTGTTATTTCACATAATTAGAATTGCATGTTTATGGTCTTTCAAGCCTCTAAACACGGCAATCTAGCCTCACTGCATCATTGTGAGCGAGGAGTTTAATTTTCTAGTCGCGGGCAATCAATTATGTTGTGGTTTACGGGGAAACGATTAGGGACTTTCGTACGTCTAACCATTTAACTCAACTTAGCCTCACAACTACTTCTTCGAGTGGTGATGTGACATCCCGAGTTGGTCTTTCATAACCCCCATGTGTCAACCAAGCAAGCTGTGAGGTATATTTCTATCCTAACACAATATCTCTCCCTAGAGACAAACATGCTCCTTACATTCTCATGTCCTGACCTAGGTAATGCTTTCTCAAGCTATTACTCAAGCTAACAAATATGCTTTCATGGTGATCAATCATAAAAACAACCAACAATCCAGAATGCAAGACGAAAACAACAATCAATAACTTAATTCCAAAACAATTTCATAAAAGCACAATCATAATTCATGGCTTCAACCCTAGAGGAAGGGTTCTTGCCATTCATGTTCGTAAAACTACAATTAACTAATACTAAACTAACATACTTACATGAATTTGGTAGATGAGAAGGGAATTTGATAAACCCTAGATGAGTTCTCCCACTTCTCCCTTTACTCCTAGGTGGTTTTTCAGAATAAAATCGTGACCAAATGATTTTAGGAGCTAAGGGTCCTATTTATAGTAAATGGAAAACGTGCATACTTTAGCCTGAGAGGGAATGGCTCCGTGTCACGGAGTGCATCGCGGAGCACTGCCTCCGTGACACGGAGACAACGCGAAAGCTCTCTGGAAATTGCCTCAGGAAACCAAGTTACCGAGGGTTGCCGCGCTGGCCAACGTGGCACGCTGCCCATGCAGCGCGTTGGCAAGCTGCTGTCGTGCAGGCTGCCTAGCGTGACACGGCGCTGCCGCGCTGGTTCTCTGCCTCCTGCTGCCTGCTGCTTCTTTTCCTTGTGCGCTTGGCAAGGGCATGGCACGACGCTGGGCGCGGCGCACGCACAGCGTGGCACGCTGCCTGGCGCGGCCAGCCTTGCCAACGCATGCCCCTTGTCGACTTTTCGCCACTTGCTTCCACTTCATTCCTTCCTTTCACCAACTTGCGAATTAGTTCCTCAAATGCATTATTAACCTACAAAACAAGGACTAATCATGTTGGTTAGCACATATATTCACATTTATATAAAATCATATGAGATTATGTAAAATAACTTAGATAAACAAGACTATATTAAGGTATAAAGCGTATCACGGGCATGCTATTTTGCCCGTGATCACATAATTAAGTGGCTTGATGCAGGTGTAGTCTACCCAATTTCAGACAGTGAGTGGGTCAGTCCCGTTCAATGTGTTCCTAAGAAAGGGGGGATGACTGTAATCACCAATGAGAAAAATGAGTTAATCCCCACACGAACTGTCACAGGCTGGTGAATTTGTATGGACTACCGAAAACTGAATGAAGCCACGAGGAAAGACCATTACCCCATTCCTTTTATTGACCAAATACTTGACAGGTTGGCAGGGCAGGAATATTATTGCTTTCTTGATGGGTATTCCGGCTATAACCAAATAGCCATCGCTCCTGAGGATCAAGAGAAGACGACGTTCACCTGTCCTTATGGGACATATGCTTTCAAGCGAATGCCGTTTGGGTTATGCAATGCACCCGCCACATTCCAGAGATGCATGATGGCTATATTCCATGACATGGTTGAAGACTTTGTTGAGGTATTTATGGATGATTTTTCTGTTTTTGGTAATTCGTTTGCTACTTGCTTGTAGAATCTTGACAGGGTGCTGGCTCGATGTGAAGAATCCAACCTCGTGCTAAACTAGGAGAAATGCCACTTCTTAGTGAAGGAGGGGATTGTCCTAGGCCACAAAGTGTCTAAAAAGGGGTTGGAAGTCGATCGTGCTAAAATTGAGGTTATTGAGAAATTGCCACCACCAGTATCCGTGAAAGGTGTACGCAGTTTTCTGGGACATGCAGGATTCTACAGACAATTCATTAAAAACTTTTCCAACATTTCTAGACCGCTATGCAGGCTACTAGAAAAGGAGGTCAAGTTTGAATTAACCAATGAGTGTGGTGTAGCATTCGAAAAGTTGAAGCAGAAATTGATAGAAGCACCCATACTTACTTCTCCGGACTGGGAACAACCATTTGAGCTGATGTGTGATGCCAGTGATGTGGCTGTGGGAGCTGTATTGGGACAAAGGAAGAATAGAGTTTTTCACTCTATTTATTATGCAAGCAAGACGCTGAATATGGCTCAGAGCAATTACACAGTCACAGAAAAAGAAATGCTAGCTCTGGTGTTTGCATTTGACAAGTTCCGGTCTTATTTGGTGGGTTCGAAAGTGGTGGTGTACACTGATCATGCAGCTATTCGATACCTATTCAACAAGAAAGATGCTAAGCCCAGATTGATCAGATGGATTTTATTGCTACAGGAGTTTGACCTTGAGATTAGAGATAGAAAGGGGAGTGAAAATCAGGTAGCAGATCACTTATCACGACTGGAGAGTCGGTCGCATGTGATGGAAAGTGATGACATTAATGAGGACTTCCCAGATGAGCAACTATTGGCAGTAGGAGAAGAAGAAGTTCCCTGGTATGCTGACATAGTCAACTTGCTAGTGAGCGGAGTTTACCCCCCTGAAGCAACAGACCAGTAAAGAAGAAAATTGAGGCATGACAGCCGATACTATGTATGGGACGAGCCATATTTGTTCAAGCAGGGACCAGACCAGGTGATGAGAAGATGCATCCCAGAGAGTCAGGTAGCAGAGGTGCTACGGGGCTGCCATTCGTCGTTGTATGGAGGGCATCACGGAGGTGAGAGAACAGCACATAAGGTTCTTCAGTCAGGTTTCTTTTGGCCGACCCTGTTCAGAGACTCTATGGAGTATGTCAAAATGTGTGATAGATGTCAGCGGACAGGAACAATTGGCAGAAGACAAGAGATGCCTTTGCAGAACATACTGGAAGTTGAGCCCTTTGATGTATGGGGCATTGATTTCATGGGTCCATTCCCACCGTCATTTGGAAATCGTTACATCTTGGTAGCTGTAGATTATGTATCAAAATGGGTGGAAGCAATAGCTTGCCCCAGGAATGATAACAAGGTAGTAACGAAGTTTGTGAAGAAACACATTCTCACAAGGTTTGGGACACCCCGAGCAATTATCAGTGACGGAGGAGCTCATTTTGTCAATGCAAGCTTCAAGAAATTATTGGCTAAGTATGGGGTGCGCCATAAAGTAGCCACAGCATACCACCCACAAACTAGTGGGCAAGTAGAGGTGTCAAATAGGGAGGTAAAACAGATTCTGCAGAAAATGGTGAACATTCAACGGAATGATTGGTCTGGTAAACTTGATGATGCGTTGTGGGCCTACCGAACTGCTTATAAGACACCGATTGGAATGTCACCATACCGATTGGTCTATGGCAAAGAATGTCATCTCCCAGTTGAACTAGAGCATCGAGCTTTCTGGGCCGTAAGAAAGTTAAATATGGACTTAGAGCTGGCGGGTAAAAAGAGATTGATGCAGCTCAGCGAACTTGAGGAATTTCGCTGGCATGCCTATGAGAGTGCGAAGTACTACAAGGAAAGAACCAAAAGATGGCATGACAAGCATGTGGTGCATCGCATTTTCGAACCAGGACAGAATTTGCTTTTTAATTCAAGATTAAAATTGTTTCCTGGTAAGCTGAGGTCTAAATGGTCTGGACCGTTTGAAGTAGTGAGAATGACCCCTCATGGAGCGGTAGAGCTGTGGCAAGAAGATAGGAGTGCTACGTTCTTGGTAAATGGGCAGAGATGCAAGCACTACTGGGGAGATGACCATGATCGGGTCAAATCGTCCATCTCCCTAGTAGAAAATTGAGCGTAAAGGTTGTCGAGCCGCGACGTTAAACCAAGCGCTGCACGGGAGGCAACCCGTGAAAAATATTTTTCTTTCTTTTTTCCTTAGTGTAAAGTTTTTCTTTTATTTTATTTTCTCTTCTTTTTCTTGACTAGGTTTAAATGTGCATTTTAATTAGTAATTTTTATTCTTTTAGTAGAGAATCTAGTCATTTAACCAATTTTTGTTTAGTGAGGTAATTTTCAGGTATACCGGAGGAAAAATACGTGGAATCGAGAAAACGAGGCGAGGTATGAAAAATAAAATTTGATAGTGAAACAGAGCACTGGCGCGTTGGCGCCGTGTCACGGAGGCAGTGCTCCGCGTTGGCCTCCGTGACACGTTGAAGGCAAATCTGGAATTTTTTAAAATTCCAGTAAGCCAACGCGTTGGCTCTGTGTCACGGAGGAGGGCCTCCGCGTTACCCTCCGTGACACGTTGCCCTTATCCCAGTGCCGGGTCACACCGGGTTTCCGGGTGACCCGTGTGTTTTCTTAATAAAAACCCCCGATTTCGCCCCTATTTTCCCCATTCCCTCTTCCCTCCGCGACCAAACACCCATTCCCCTACCCCCAAGCTCCGTGCCACGTTAATAGGCAAGGAAAATGTCAAGTCTTTATCGATTCTTCAATTCCAAGGTATGTTTTCATCGTCTATCTCAAATTTTTGGCGATTTTTGTCAATTTTGAGCATGTGAGGTGAGATATATCACCCTAGGTAGAAATTAAACATGACGTGAATTATTTTGCGATTGATTGTGTTTGGATTGTTGTAGTTGACGGGTGAACTTATCGATTGATTGAATAATTCATTGTTGATTGTCGAATTGAGTTCTAGGGCTTGGGGTTGTTGAATTTTAACTTGGGGAACTTGATAGTTTGACGAAATTGATGCCGGGGTGTGTTTATTATTTGAGATAAGTCATGGTAAATATTGTATAATTGGTGAAAGACGACTAATTCTCGATTTTTAGTGGGACATTGCGTAATATGTGAATTGGTTGAATTGCTTAGATTAGTGTATATAAAATGTTTGTATTGTTGTTTCTATTTGGTTGTTGTTATTGTTGCTAAGTGCCATGGGTGAATAGTTGTCGATGGTAGGATTGGGTTAGCTGTATGAAGTCTGAGTAGTTCGCTAGTCGTTATGCTGTCGAATTTTTGTGAACGCACTAAGCAATATGTTTATAGTGATTGTGTTTGGGGTGTAAATAGATCTATCCTTGCTAACATGTTGTAAATATTGTTAAAGACTAAGTGTGGGGTAAATTTTGTTTAACCCGACCTTAGCCAAAACTAACAAGTTTTTAGCTTAACGTTGTGCTTGTCTGTGCAAATGGACAGGTACAATGGCCAGCCGACAAGATAAAGGCAAGGGTGCTTCAACCTCAAGCACCGGCAGAAAGAGAATGAGACTGGGCACTGCTGTCCCAGCTGCACCTGCTGTTCCACGCGGTCAACACCGCCGATACAGAACACGATGGGTTACCGATGAAGGGATGAAGTGGTACGCAAAGCATAAGGAGAACAAGTACTTCCCGGAGGAACATATTGCAAGGGAACCACTTGCACAGGAGTTCCCTCACATCGTACAGAGGATTGAAGCAGCTGGGCTCAGCTTTATTTTTCAGGAGCCCACGGAGTGCAACCTTCACTTGGTCCGGGAATTTTATGCCAACTGGAACCCGGCCATCAGAAGCCACACTATTAAAATCAGAGGGCAGATTGTCACTCTGGAACCCCAGCAGCTGAATGCCATCGTTGGAGCGCGGGACACAGACGCCCACGTTCTCCGCCAGCTCAACATCACCCCACCGTACGCCGACATCAGATGTACGTTGTGTGGGGCTCGATCCACAGCCCGATGGAGTAGACACAAAGAGAGGGGTTACCACCAGACTCTGCCTTATTCGCAGATGAACAGGGAGGCCAAAATCTGGCTAAAAATTGTATGTTCGTGTTTGATCCCGGGAGTACATATGACAGACGTGACCCAGGACCGTGTCTGCCTGGTGTATGCCCTTATGAAAGGGCTTGAGATTAATGTGGGGGCGGTTATAATATCCGCCATGAAGAGAGCCAGACTACACTAGGGCCACAGATACGGGTTTGGCGGACTCATCACCACCTTCCTCCGAGGCCTCGACGTTGAGTAAGAAGCCTTGGATTACATTCCGCAGTTGGAGCGGCGGGCCCTTGATGTGACAAAGACCAAGGCCCCCGACACTACACATGGACCTGTGCTGACTCTGGGCGAGCGACATGCTCGTGACGACCAGTATATGGCCCGTATGTTTGGTATGCAGATGCTGCAGCTACGGATAGGTGGGAGACCAGCCACCGAGGATGAATTATGGTAGCTGGAGCTGGACTACCCTTTTGGCGAGAACGCCAGAGCTTTATGCAAGGTGGGGCCAGCCTTTGTGGAGCCGACTGACGACGATGTCCCTACTGATGAGGAGACACGTCGTGAGGACTCTGATGTGGAGTCCGATGACGGCGAGGGAGCTGATTCAGATATGGGTGATGAGGCCGCAGCACCGGATGAGGAAGTCAAATATTTCGACTGAGCAGAGAGTTTCACCACCCAAAATTTTGTGCTTTGTATTTTTGTGAACACTGAGGACAGTGTTCGATTTAAGTGTGGGGTGGGGAGTAGTTAGGTGCTGGGTCATAAGCTCTAAATCTGCTGTATATTCTTCCTTGACGTTTGTGTATGTCTGTGCTTTCCCTGTTGTTGTGAAATGATTTGTGAATGATGTGTATATATTTGTTTGTGGCTAATGATGTGTGTCTTTAAAAAGTTATGGTTGCCTTTGTAAATATTTTGTAAATTTTGTAAATATTTTTTTTCTCTATCGATATGATCGATATTTTTCAAAATTTTTGCGAAAGGATGTTGCACTTATCAACATATTTTGTAAATATATTTTTTCATAGAAATGATCGATGTGTTGCAAAAATTTTGAAGTTTTATTTTTGGGTTTCTCGGAGTTTGTTTTCGGTTCTTTTACCGAGAATAGTCCCATTGAACCGATGTCATAGTTAGTGAACATTCCCTATGATGGATGGATGATGACCGTCTTAAGGGAAATGTAGTCGATAGGAGTAGATGATTTGTTTTTAGTTTCTTTGGTGGATTGCATCAATAAACTGTAGTTGCTTATGGTTGCTAAAATTTTGTTGCGTGTGTAATTGATGTTCGAAATGCGAAAGTGATTCGTTTGAAAGCATGTAATTGTGTAAATATGTTGAGTTACCTAGGCTATAGAATTTGGTTCATTATGGTTGAGGCTTAATCTTGAATTCATGTACTTGACTAATTAAAGAGTCTGTGAATGCATCTTGATTCGAGCATGTGCATGAAGTGTGAGTGAGGTTTTGCTATTCCATGTCATTGTGAATTGTCTAGAACTTGCCTGGCGTGTATACAAAGCGAAATGAAGGAGGTGTAGTGTCGGAAAGGATGTAGGCATTTCTTTGTTTTAACCGTTAGTTTCCATTTTTTTCTTGTCAAGTTCTACCTTTTTATATGTTGTATACCCTAGTCAGCCCGTTGAGCCTTTAGCCGATTTCTTTCTTTTGTCCAGAATTGTATGAACTAAGCTTTATTCCTTCTTTTCATTAGCCTTAAAGTCTATAAGAAGCTCTTAAGCGCTTACAAAGAACAAAAAAATTGTTTCCCAAAGTGTTAAAGAGTGAAAAGAGTGAAAAGAAAAGAAAAGCAAAGTGAGGAAAGAAAAGATGGTGTTGAAGAGGCACTAGTTGTAATTAAATGAAATTGAGGGTACATGAAAACCTTCCGTTTGGGGTCAAGTGTGCCTGATGAAATGGGCTGTATGAAAGTAAACCAGCATGAATGGGAGAAAAAGAGAAAAGAGAGGAACAATGTCCATGAGTCGATGGGAATGAGTTGAAAAGGCGCTTAAGGATGCTAGCAACTATTATTGGCTAATCCAATATATATATACTAGATCCATAGCCCAGTTACAACCCATTAAAAGTCCTATTTGATCCTACACTGCATTTCTTTATATTAGTGGAGTAATACACTAAGGGCAAGCCTATGGGTCATGACATGATGCATGTGAATTCTTTTGGGAGAGAGAGTGAAATTAATTTCTATATGCCCCTACGTGCATGTTTGTGTGCTGCACGAGCATAAAAGGGGAAGTTTCTCTCGAGTTGTGAGGGTACATGCTTGATGAAAGATTGATTTTCGTGTCGGATTTCTTGATTAGTTGATTTGCATGAGTTTGCCGATATCAAGAATCAATTCTTAAAAGTCTAGGAAGCCTCGATGTATTAAGGTCATTGTCTTGTACGACCAAGCATGTTTTCTTGATGATTTGCAAAAATCGAATAATCGGTATGACCGTAACGTAAATGGTTGCACCATAGTGACAAAGGTTGAGATGTGATGTGCATGATTTGTGTATGTGTTGTTCGAGGACGAACAAGGATTTAAGTGTGGGGTAAGTGATCTTGGGCAGATTTATATGCCCAAGTGATACTCAAACGTATCATTTTTACCTTGTTTGTTGTGCAATGTGTATATAATATCATGTATTTGGTAATAAAATGTGAATTTATACTAACCAACATGATTAGCATTTGTTTTGCAGGATAATGTGATTTTTAAGAGCTAAAATGCGTGTTGGAACTATGTCAGAGTTGGACTTGGATGCGAGCGTGGAAAAGACCTCGGATGGCATATTTTGCAGTGGCTCCGCGATGGTGCCGTGCCACGCTGCCATCGCGGTAGCACACTTCCTGGGCAGAAATAAAAGTGGCAATTTCCAGTGTGCCTGCGTGTCAGCTCCGTGGCACGGAGACAGGCCTCCGCGATGGCCTCCGTGCCACGTTGAGGCTAATTATCCGGACCATGCAATTTCAGAGAGGGTCCGCGTCCACGCCGTGTCACGGAGGCAGTGCTCCGTGTTGGCCTCCGTGACACGTTGCTTGTTATTCCGGGAAAAATTTCCCACTAGTATAAATAGCACACTTAGGTTATTTTTAAGTTTTTTTTTTTTAGTTTTAGTTTTTTAGCCTGAGTTCAGAAGTGGGAGCAGGAACGTGGTTTTGTGGCAGTTGAAGAATAGAAAAGATAAGAGTTTTGTTCTCTTCCCTTCTTCTTTCCTTCAATTGTATGCATGATTCACACTCATTCTAGGATGATTAATCCAAGAATGAGTGGTTAATTCCTCTCTTGCTGAGGTTTTGAACTTGTGAAATGAATGTTGGTAATAATTGATATGGTTTCTTCTTCTTCTTGCATGTTGTTCTATTAATTCTTGTACTTATTACATTCTTGATTGGCCACCATTAATGTATATCTAAAAAGTCCAATTTCACTCGAGAGAGCATGAAATTGGAAAGTTGTGAATTAATAGGGTATTGTTCTTAACTTGATTTGGGAAAATTGGGTTTTGATGTGCTTTCTTGATAGAAATATACTTGAAAGCCGTATTTGTCAATTTAGGAACCGCAATTGTAGTGTTAGGTCATAAATTGCATTGGATCACAGAAATGTAGACGAATGGTTTATGAAGCTAAAGTGAAATTAAATACGGAAGTTTTAATTTCTAGGCAAACGTTCTTGGCTAGCAATATGAAGAAGAAGATGACCAAATTATCATGATTATCAAGTTCATTACTCGTTCTTAACCTTGGCATGTGCATATCCATTGTCTAAACTCAACGTAAATAGTAGTTATTAATTTTAGTAGATAATTAGTTTAGAAACAAAACTTACTCAAATCTTGGTTGGATTGTTGTTAACATAGTTAGAAATAGAATAGAGATATAGTAAACTAGGCAGTTTTGCATATCTAGAGCAGCCTCCTTGGATCGATACTTGGCTACTTAGCCACTTTATTACTTGTTTGACCACGTACACTTGCGTGTCGGTGTATAATATATACCGAGCAGCAGAGCGCGAACAGGAGTCCTAGACCAACAACAGTGATCTTGCAATTAGCGGATCGATCCTTAGCCAGACCTGATGGCATTATGGAGGATGTGCTGGTGCAAGTGGGCTCCCTTATCTTCCCGGTAGATTTCGTCGTGCTGGATTTTGAACCAGACGCGGAAGTCCCATTTATTTTGGGACTTCCTTTCTTGGCGACCGGGAAAGCGCTAATTGATGTAGCTGCAGGGCGGCTAACCATGCGGGCACACGACAAGGTGGAAGTGTTCGATGTATATAAGGCCCCCAAGCTCCCAACTGTGTACGAAGAATTCTCGGTGATCAACGTGATTGATAGAGGTGATGATGCTCAGATAGTTGAATCACGAGAGTTAATGGGAAAACCACCGGAGAGATGTAAGCACTATTGGGGTGAGGATGGTGGTCGAGAGAAAACGTCTGTCACCCTAGTAGATGACTGAGCTGAATGACGTCGAGCCGCGACGGTAAACCAGGCGCTGCACGGGAGGCAACCCGTGAAATTTTTCTTTGTAAATTGTAAATAGATTTCTTTTTCTTTTTCTTGATTAACAACAAAATTTTTTAGTTTTTATTTTTTGTTTTTATTTTTATTTTGAGTGAAACCTATAATTCTAACCAATTTCTTGTCGTAAGATGAATTTCAGGTTGAACGGAGGGAAAATATGCAAGGAATCGCAAAGGAAAATTCGAGGTATGAAAATCAATAAAAAGTGGCAAAACAGTGAGCTAGGGCGATAACTCTGTGTCACGGAGGACGGCCTCCGCGTTACCCTCCATGACACATTGAGGTGTAAATCTGGAATTTTAAAAAATTCCAGAACACCCTCGCGACAGCTCCGTGTCACGGAGGGCGTGCTCCGCGTTACCCTCCGTGACACGTTGTAGCGTATATCGCGACGGGTCACACCGGGTCGCCGGGTGACCCGCGCGAATTTCCCACTTTTAAACCTCGATTCCCCCTCAATTTTCCTTATTTCTCACACACTCCGCGACCAACCTCCCTAAAACCCCTCCCCCTTCAACGTGACACGGACTTAGTCCAAGAATTTCATCAAGTTTTCTTCAATTCTTTGAATTCAAGGTATGTTCTTCAATTCCATCTCATTTCTTGTCGATTTTCTTCGATATTGAGCATGTGATATGAGCTAAACTTTCCCTAAGTAGAAATTAAGCGTAAATTCAATTGAATTATTGTTGATGGATGTTCGGAGTATCATTGTGATTGCTTGAACTCGTTAATTGCATAATTTAATCGAATGTTTGATACAATCATAGCTAGGGCTTGCTTTTGAGTTTGAATGGGAAAAATTTAGTGAACTAGTGAAATTCATGCTGGGTTGTACATGTTGAGTGAGATGAGTCGATGTGCTAACTGTTATTATGCTAAAAGACCGACGGATTCTCGGGTGAAGGAAATATTGGAATTTGCAAGAATTGGGCGAATTGTATAGGTTCATGTAGATAAATTCTTTTTGTTTTCGTTTCTTTGTTTCTCCTTGCTAAGTGCGATGGGATAAATGTTATCGATGGTAATGATTGTGGTTGGCTGTACGAAGTCTGAGTAGTACATAGAATATATACCGTCGAATTCTCCAAATGCACTAAGCATATTTGTTATGTTTTGTTGGTTGTTTGTGTAAATAAGCATGGTCTTGCCTTAATGTTGTAATTTTGGCTAAGGACTAAGTGTGGGGTATCCTAGCTTAACCCAACCTTAGTCAAAGCAAATTTTAGTTGGCTTAACATTGATCTTGTCTATTTGGGTTGACAGGAAAAATGGCAAGCAGGTAGGACAAGGGAAAAGGCGCATCAACATCTGGCGCCGGCAGAAAAAGAATCAGACTGGGCGCAGCGGTCCCAGCATCACCAGCGGTTCCACGCGGCCAACGCCATCAATATGGAACCAGGTGGGTGATTTAGGAGGGGAAGAAGTGGTACGCAAAGCACAAGGAGAGCAAGTACTTCCCCGAGGAACACATAGCAAGGGAACCGTTGGCACAGGAGTTCCCCAGGATTGTCCAGAGGATCAAGGCAGCTGGGCTGAACTTCATCTTTGAAGAGCCCAAAGAATGCAATTTGCACTTGATTCGGGAATTCTACGCCAACTGGAACCCGACTCTCAGAAGTCACACCATCAAAATAAGAGTGCAAATAGTCACTTTTGAGCCCCACCACCTCAATGCTATCTTAGGGGCGCGGAACACAGACGCCCACGTGCTTCGACAGCTGAATATCACTCCACCATATGTGGACATCAGACGCACTTTGTGTGGAACCCGATCGACGGCTAGGTGGAGCAGACATAAGGAGAGGGGCTATCATCAGACTTTGCCCTATTCACAGATGAACAGGGAAGCCAGGATATGGCTTAAGATCGTGTGTTCCTGCCTAATCCCGGGGGTGCATATGATGGATGTAACCCGGGATCGTGTATGCTTGGTGTACGCCCTGATGAAAGGGCTGGAGATCAATGTGGGGGCGGTGATTATCTCCGCCATGAAGAGAGCCCGGTTGCATCAGGGGCATAGATACGGATTTGAAGGATTACTCACCACATTCCTGAGGGGCCTGGACATAGAGAAAGATGCCCTTGACTATATCCCATAGATGGAGCGGCGGGCCTTAGATGTCACCAAAACTAAGGCTCCCGACACCACCCACGGACCAGTTCTTACACTAGGCGAGCGACATACTCGAGATGATCAGTACATGGCTCGTATGTACGGGATGCAAATGCTGCAGCTACGGATAGGCGGGAGGCCGGCAACAGAGGAGGAGCTATGGCAGCTCGAGCTAGACTACCCTTTTGGCGAAAATGCCAGGGCTCTATGCCGAGTGGGGCCAGCTTTTGTAGAGCCCACGGATGATGATTTCCCCACGGATGAGGAGACACGTCGTGAGGACTCCGATGTGGAGTCCGATGATGATGATGGGGTGATTCAGACATGGGAGATGAGGCAGCAGCTCCTGATGAAGAAGTGGAGTATTTTGATTGATCAGGGAGTTCCACCACCCATTTTTTTGTGCTATGTTAATTTTTGTGAACACTGGGGACAGTGTTCGTGATAAGTGTAGGCTGGGAGTAGTTAGGTGCTGGTTGTATTGTTATGTATGTTCTATTCTGTTGTTGTGCCTGATGAAAAATTTTGTGACCCTATGATTTGTGATTGTGAAGTTTTTGTTCTGTATTGTAATTAAATGTGAAACTGTTGTGTGCTACTGAATATTGTGCTAGCTAATTTTGCACATATTTTTGTTTTATCAAAATGATCGATATTTTTAAATTAATTTTTTTTAATTCTTGGGTTTCTCGGCGTTTGTTTTCGGTTCTTTTACCGAGAATTGTCCCATTGAACCGAAGTCTTAGTTAGTGACCGTTTGCTATGATGGATGGATGACGACCGTCTTAAGGGAAATGTTGTCGTTAGGAGTAGATTTTTTTCATTTTTCAGTTCTTTTCTTTTGTGGGTTGCATCCCAAAACCTGTAGTTACTTTATGGTTGTGGAATCCTGGTTGCGTGTCGTACATGATATTTTAAATGCAAAGGTGATTCGTATGAAAACATGCAACTCTGTAAATATGTTGAGATACCTAGGCCATAGAGTTGATTCAGTGTGATTGAGGCTTAATGTTCGAATTCTTCTAATTAGCTGATTGAAGAGTCTGTGAATACGTCTTGAATTGAGCATGTGCAATAAGTGTGAAGTGAGGTTTTGTTTCTTCCATGCTATTGTGAAGTGTCTAGAACTTGCCTGGTGTGTGTACTAAACGGAATGAAGGAGGTGTATTGTAGGAAAGGATGTAGGCATTTCTTTATGTTAACCGAAAGTTTCTCTGTTTCATTATTGTACCCACCTTGAATGTACACCCTAGTTAGCCCGTTGAGCCTTTAGCCTATCATTTGTTTCTTTTGTCAAAATGGGTAAACCGAGCTTTGCCCCTTCTTTTCATTAGCCGTGAATTTGATCCAAAACTCTTAAGCACTTAAGAAGAGAAATAATTTTTTCAAAGTGTCAAAGAGTGAGAATGGTGAAAAGAAAAGAAAAGCCGAAGTGATGAAAGGAAAGAAAAGGTTGAAGGTGCACTTGTTGTAAATTAAATATAATGAAGACGTATGGATAATCTTTGTTATTGAGTCAAGTTTGCTTAATGAGATGGGTCAAAATAAAGACAGACTTCAAGAATGGGAGGATGAAGAAAGAAACAATGCCCATGAGTTTGATGGGATGTATTGAAAAAGCGCTTAAAAATGCTAGTGGCTATTATTGGCTAGCCCAATATTGACTAGTTCTGTAGCTTACATTACAACCCGTTAAGTTCCTACGTGATCCTACTGCACATTTCCTTATATTAGTGGAGTAATACACTAAGGCAAGCCTATGGTTCATGACATGATACATGTGAATTCTTTTGGGAGAGAGAGTGACATTGTGTTTATATGCCCCTGCATGTAACCGTTAGAGTTCATGTGGTTAAAAAGGGAAAATTCTCTTGCATTGTGAGGACACATGCTTGATGAGAGATTAATTTTCGTGTCAGATATCTTGATCAGCTGATTTGCATGAGTTTGCCAATATCGAGAGTCGATTCTTAAGTCTAGGAGGTCTTAATGTGTTGAAGGTCATTGCATTGATAGGACCATGCGTGTTTTCTTGATGATTTGCTGTATTGAATAATCCGTATGACTGTAACCTGAATTGTCGAACCAAAGTAGCGAGGTTGGGGTGTAAATTGCATGAGGTGTAAGACTGTTGTTCAGGGACGAACAAGAATTTAAGTGTGGGGTAAGTGATCTTGGGCAAATTTATATGCCCAAGTGATACCTAATTGTGTCATTTTAGCCTTGTTTATCTATCAATGTTTATACATTCTCATGTGATTTATAATAAAATGTGAATTTATACTAACCAACATGATTAGCATTGTTTTGCAGGTAAAAGGTAATTTTGGGAAGCTAAAATGCGTGTTGGGAGAGATCGGGGTTGGACTCGGATGTTAGCAAAAGACAAGGCAATGGAAGGCACAAAATAAAGAGGCTCCGCGATGGAGCCGTGTCACGCTGCCATCGCGGAGGCCTTCTGTCTGGATAGGGAATTTTTGTCCAAATTCCAGTGAGGGTGCGCGTTGGGTCCGTACCACGGTGGCCTAGCTCCGCGTTGCACGCCGTGCCACGTTGGGCCTTATTACCTAGACACCCAATTTCCAGTAAGGGTCCGCGTCTGTGGCATGTCACGGAGGCAGTGCTCCGCGATGCACTCCGTGACACGTTGCTTGTTATTCTGAGAAAAATTCCCACTAGTATAAATAGAACACTTAGGTTCATTTTTCAATATTCTGACTGGGTGGAGCAAGAACGTGGGTTACAGGCAGTTGAGGGGACGAAAATATTAGGGTTTTTCTCTATCTCCTTCTTCTTGAATTCAATTTCTTGTATGTCTAACACTCATTTAACGATGTCTAATTCACAAATGAGTGGCTAATTCCTCTTCTTGCTGAGGTTAAGAACAATTGTATTGAAATGTTATTGTTGATTAAGTTGGTTTTTCATCTTTTCTTCCATGGTTGTTCTATTGATTCTTGTTCTTACTGCATTAATGTGTGGCCTATATTAATGTACATCTAAAAAGTCCGGTTTCACTCGATAGAGCAAGAAATTGGAAAGTTGTGAATCAATAGGATATGATCTTTTCTTGGTTTGGGAAAATTGGGAATTGATTTACCTTCAAGATAGAAATATACCTGAAGGTCATATTAGTCAATTAAGGAACCGGTTTTGTATGGCTAGAACATGAATTTCGTTTAATCACAGAAATGTAGGTGGACGGTTCATGATTCTTAAGTTGGGTTAAATACAAGAGTTTTAATCCATTGGCAATAGTTCTTGACTAGCAACCGGAGGAAAAGTTAACCAAATGATATCGATAATTTATTTCCTTACATGTTCGTTTAACCTCAGCATGCTCACATTCATAGTTCAGACTCAAATTATATAATTCTTGTAGACTTAGGATAAAAATTAGAAATCAAAATATCAAACTCTTCATCACACTGTTGTCTTCATTATTAGAATTAAAATATAGTACACTTGAGTAATTTGTTACCTCATCCCAATCCCTGTGGGATCGATACTTGGCTTACTTAAGCCACTTTACTACTTGTTCGACCACGTGCACTTGCATGTAGCTATACACCCATAGCAAACAACCGAACAGTCGTCATAGGTGCTTCAGTTTTGTTTGTAAAGAAAAAGGATGGTAGTATGCCGATGTGCATCGACTACCACCAGTTGAACAAGGTAACCATTCAGAATAAGTATCCTCTTCCTCGAATAGATGATCTGTTTGACCAATTACAAGGAGCAACTGTATTTTCAAAGATTTATTTGAGGTTCTATTATCACCAGTTGAAAATCCGGGCTGAAGACATTCGCAAGACAGCCTTTTGGACCAAATATGAGCATTATGAGTTTTTGGTCATGTCATTCAGACTCGCTAATGCCCTAGCTATGTTCATGAGCTTGATGAATGGTATTTTCAAACCTTACCTAGATTCCTTTGTTATTGTGTCTATTGATGATATCTTGGGGCATTATAAGACCAAGCAGGAGCAGAAAAATCATTTAAGGATTGTGTTGGGATTACTGAAGGAGAAGTAGTTGTATGCCAAATTCACCAAGTGCGAGTTTTGGTGCATGTCGTCCTTTCTGGGGCGTATGGTTTCCAAGGAGGGAATATGAATTAATCTATAGAAGGTAGAGGTAGTCAGGAACTGGGCAAGTCCAACTAATGTGACAGAAATCCAAAGTTTTATGGGACTGGCCAATACCATCGTCGGTTCGTGAAGGGATTTACCTCCATCACTTCGGCATTGATCAAGTCGGCACAAAAGGATGTGCCCTTCCAGTAGTCTAAGGAATGTGAAGCGAGCTTTTAGAAACTCAAGACTCTGCTAACCATAGTACCTTTTCTGGTGTTTCCCATGGAAGGTAGATATTTTGTTGTTTATTGTGATGCCTCACGGTCTGGGTTGGGTGTTGTGTTAATGTAGGAAGGATAGGTGATTATGTATTCCTCGAGATAGCTAAAGGTGCATGGAAAGAACTACCCCACATATGATATGGAGTTAGCAGCGGTGATGTTTGCACTAAAAATTTGGAGGCACTATCTGTATGGAGCTCGATGTGATGTGTTCATGCAGCATCGCAACTTACAGTATATATTCTCCCAGAAAGATCTCAATTTGAAATAGAGGAGATGGATAGAGCTGCTTAAAGATTACTACATCACCATCTTGTACCTCCCAGGAAAGGCCAACGCGTTGTGTAGAAAGGTGGTGAACATGGGCAGTTTGGCTTGCTTACAAGCTACTCAGCGGCCGATGGCTAGGGAAGTCCAGACCTTGGCAAAAATCTTGGTGAGATTGTCACTGACTAAAACTGGTGGGATACTAGCCAACCTGGAGACTAAATCCTAGCTGCTAGAGGAAATCAAAACTAGACTGTTTAAAGATGAAAAACTGGGTAAGATCAAGGATAAAGTTTTATAGGGAGAGGCTAAAGAAGTAGTGTTGGATGATGAAGAGGTCTTAAGAATAAAGGGGCGGGTGTGTGTTCCCCAAGTTGGTGAGCTAATTAAAACTCTCTTGGAAGAAGCTCACAACTCGAGGTACCCCATTCACCCCAGAGTCACCAAGATGTGCCACAATCTAAAACAACATTATTGGTGGGGTAGGATGACGAGGGACATTGTGGACTATGTTGCTTAGTATTTAAATTGTCAGTAGGTGAAGTATGAGCACCAAAAGCATAGAGGAGTACTTCAGCGAATGCCTATCCCCAAGTGGAAATGGGAGAGGATATCTATGGACTTTGTGGTTGGTCTTCCCAATACTTTGGGAAAGTTTGACTCAATTTGGGTCATAGTAGATGGGTTGACCAAGTCTGCTCTTTTCTTGCTGGTCCAGGTGACTTACAATGCGGTGAAACTAGCTAAGTTATATGTGAAGGAGGACATTTGGGTACATGGGGTGCCTATTTCAATTGTATCAAATAGGGGCACTCAGTCTACTTCCCATTTTTGGAGGACCTTGTAGGCCGAGTTGGGTATGAGGTTGGACTTGAGAACAACCTTTCATCCTCAGACAAAAGGAAAATCGGAATGGACTATTCAAGTGTTGGAGGACATCCTCCAGGCGTGTGTGATAGACTTCGGTTGCTATTGGGATAAATTCCTACCCTTAGCAGAGTTCGCCTATAACAATAGCTACCACATGAGCATTGGTATGGCGCCTTTTGAAGCCTTGTATGGAAGGAAGTGCATGTAACAGCCCAGGTCGCCTCTTGTAGATATTGTCCGCTTTGGGCAACTAGTCCCTCACGGCTTTAAATCGCGTCTACAATGTAGAGGTATCCAAGCACTTATAAAGCACTCTTCGTTCCCCTCCACCACCGATGTGGGATTTGCCTAAGGCAAGCCTCACGCTCACCCCCCTCCTTGGGGACTCAGCGTCCTCGCTGAGGTTTGCCCCACCACCGGCCGACACCGGCTCTGATACCAGCTGTAACAGCCCAGGTCGCCGCTTGTAGATATTTTCCGCTTTGGGCAGCTAGTCCCTCACGGTTTTAAAACGCGTCTACAATGTAGAGGTATCCAAGCACTTATAAAGCACTCTTCATTCCCCTCCACCACCGATGTGGGATTTGCCTAAGGCAAGCCTCACGCTCACCCCCCTCCTTGGGAACATTCATCCTCGAATTTAAACTTCTATCTAGAGGACTTCTCAACTCACTACCTAGGAAAATTTCGGCAAAGTTTCCCCTGTAATATGGACTATCCCGAAAACCTGAAACACAGAAAAGTCCAATACAGGTACTACACACAATACTTAAGATGCACTCGATAGCTAACATCAATCTTTCTCACTTATGCATTTACAACCATAGAGTACTACATAAGTAATAATACGGACATACCTGTCGCCTGACTAAGCCTGGAATAAGTGAGGTTATCTAGCTTTCATATCTTCCTCAGCCTCCCATGTCATCTCCTATCGGTTCCTGTTACGCCACAATACCTTGACATACACAATATCCTTAGTTCTCAATCTACGAATTTGTCTGTCTAGAATAGCTACTGGAACCTCTTCGTAGGCCAACTCTTCTGTAACCTAGATATCCTGGACTAGGACTGCTCTGGATGGGTCTCCTATGCATTTCCTCGGCATAGATACATGAAAGACCGGATGAACGGATTCTAGCTCTGGAGGCAAGTTCAACTCATATGCTACTCGACCTATCTTTCAACGAATCTGATAAGGCCCAACAAACCTCAGACTGAGCTTACCTTTCTTGCCGAATCTCATCACCCCTTTTATCGACGATACCTTCAGAAATACCCAGTCATTTACATCAAATTCCAAGTCTCTGTGCCGCACATCAGCATATGATTTCTGGCGGCTCTGTGCAGTCAGTAGGCATTCTCTAATAAGCTTTACCTTCTCCTCTAACTGTTGAATGATGTCTGGCCCAATCAACGCTGATTCCCCTATCTCGAACCAGCCAACCGGCGATCTGCATTTTCTCCCGTATAAAGCCTCAAAAGGCTCCATCTGAATAGCTGAGTGATAGCTATTATTATAAGCAAATTCTATCAACGGCAAATGCTCGTCCCAGCTACCTCCAAAGTATAGCACACATGCTCGCAGCATATCCTCGAGCGTCTGAATAGTGCGCTCAGCCTGTCCGTCTGTCTGAGGGTGAGGCTTGCCTTAGGCAAATCCCACATCGGTGGTGGAGGGGAACGAAGAGTGCTTTATAAGCGCTTGGATACCTCTACATTGTAGATGCGTTTTAAAGCCGTGAGGGACTAGCTGCCCAAAGCGGACAATATCTACAAGCGGCGACCTGGGCTGTTACAGTTGGTATCAGAGCCGGTGCCGGCCGGTGGTGGGGCAAACCTCAGCGAGGATGCTGAGTTCCCGGGGGGGGGTGAGCGTGAGGCTTGCTTTAGGCAAATCCCACATCGGTGGTGGAGGGGAACGAAGAGTGCTTTATAAGCGCTTGGATACCTCTACATGTAGACGTGTTTTAAAGCCGTGAGGGACTAGATGCCCAAAGCTGACAATATCTACAAGCGGCGACCTGGGCTGTTATAGTGCAGGTCTCCAATTGGATGGTTTGATGCGTTAGTGGTGAGGCCTTGGGGGAAGAATTTGTTAAAGGAGTCCTTGGAAAAGGTTTGAATAATTCAGGACTATTTGGTAGCTGCTCAGAGTAGACAGAAGCAACACACAAACAAGAAAGTTAGAGACATAGAGTTCATGGAAGGGGAGCCAGTGCTGCTCAAGGTGTCCCCTATGAAGGGGCTGATGAGGTTTGGAAAATGGGGCAAGCAAAGTCCGAGGTATATTGGGCCATTTGAAATACTCCGACGTGTGGGGGAAGTAGCTTATGAGCTCGCACTGCTGCCAGGATTTTCTGGAGCGCATCCGACATATCATATGTCCATGCAAAAAAAGTACCATGCGGATGGAACGTATATCATCAAGTGGGACTGTATGCTGTTGGATGAGTATCTATCATTTGAGCAGGAGCCTATAGCAATATTGGCCGGAGAGGTTCGGACACTGAGGTCCAAAGAGATTTCGACAGCAAAAGTCCATTGTAAAAATCATTCGGTAGAAGAAGCCACTTAGGAGACCGAGGCTGATATGCAGGTCAAGTAGCCCCATTTGTTCATAGAATTTGATACGTATCCTTCCTACTTTTGTATAGAAAATTTAGAGATAAACAGTATTCTAATTGGTATCTAATGTAACGACCCGTATATTGTTACGGGATGGTTGAGAGCCTGGAACACGGAAAACAAGCTAACGAAGAGATAGGAAGTTGTGAAATAAGCTAAGTATAGAACTGTGCATTTTTTTTGGTAGCTACTGGTCCGAGGGACCACTGCAACAGTGGGATTCCCATTGCAGCGAGACCGTGGTAGTGGTTAGAGTCCCGCCGTGGTGAAATTAGGGAGTAACCGCAAGAACCGCTGCAACGATCCTATGACCGCTGTAGCGGACCTCTGCAGTGGAAATGTGAGCGCTGCAACGGATGACGGGAATCAACAAGTGGGTTTAAGTGGGAATTATGGGGTTTTAACCCTATTATTTTCCAAAACGCGATCAGGAGGTCTAGAGGATAGAAAAACTGTCCAGATCAGTAACTTCTTCACCCAAGGTAAGATTTTCGATTCCCTATCTATAAGGTGAGTAGTTTTGATCCTAGAAGGTTTGTAGACCTCTAATGGTGGGAGTTCTATAGAGGAAGAACCCTAGGTTGTTAGCTAGGGCTGAATTGTAAGGTGATTAGGGGGTACGTTGGGTTGGTGTTGATATGTTTTGATCACTCGCCAAGAATCACGTGTTGGGAACAAGGGTTTCTCAGGGAATTGAATTAGAACATAGTAGAATTGGGGTTTTACTTTCGAAAAATTCCCTAAAGGGGAGGGTTTGATCTATTTGACTCTAAATTTCAGGGTAATTAACAAATTACTCGTGTTGTAGATTTCACGCATTTCGAAGCTCTGAAGAAAGGAAAGAGTCTCGCGGAGTAGTTGAATTGTTACTTTCCAAATCAAGGTAGGTTATAGTTTATAGGGATAGACCTATATTATGGCATATATATTGTGCAATATTGATGTATGATTGGTCTTCAGACATTTACATGCTATGTGAGTCTATTGTCAATAATTTATTGTCAAAATGTGGTTATGATGTGATATTGAACTGTGATGACTTGTTTAAAAGAGATTATGGATACGATAATTGAATTATTGTGCTGAATGTTTAGTAAATTTATTATACCCTGTTGCGAAGAGAGATTTTAGTTGATAATGACTTACTTACGGAGTAGGTTAAGTCCTCCTGTATGTTGAAATGATGCACTTTGATGTGTTTTTAATAAGAATGATGAATGATAGAAATAACATACTAAAAGGAGAGGCTCAAGCCTGAGGGGAGCATTCGTGTGAGCGAATAGCATTATTTGAGTGGCTCGTGTCCAAGGGGAGCATCCGGACGAGCATATGAGTAGGAGTGGGTGCCTCACCAGTAGAGTATATGGATTTCTAGAGTCCCCTATAGGTCATGACTGGAAGGGCAAAAATAAGACCTTCTAACATATGTGTACACTGAGCTGTGAATTGAGTTATAATGAGGACATGGCAGAGGCGTGTGCTGGACATGTCACCATCTATTTTACTTTGTTCTTATCGCACTAATATTGAGACAAACTCTCAATGGATCCTTCACGCATTAGGAATACCTATATGTATTAATGAATGAAGAACGTGCTAAGTGGTTTTTGGATAGTGTGGACTATGTGATGAAACTTTGAATAAAAGACATAAATATGTTTTCTAGGTGTATTCCAGTTATGCATATATAAGTGTAGAGTTATTCTTCTTGGAATTAACTGTTGAACTTGTTTTGCAAATATGAGTTATATTAATTTGATCTAGACTTGTTTTATGTCTGAATTTGATGCGAAGAGATGGTGAATAATTGAAACTATGGAATCATAGAGTTGATAAATGGATGAACTATTGAAGGAGCAGCTAAGTCGAGCAATTGCTTGAGACAATGCCGTTGCAGCTGAACTTCTTCTACTGCGGAGAGAGCGTTGTAGCGGAACTTCTTCCGCTGCGGCGAGACCGCTACAGTGGAACTTCTTCCATTGCGGCGAGACTACTGTAGCGGTCAAGAGACCACTATAGAGAGAGGTCTAATTTAGTGAGCAGGACAATTGTTACCTAAGTAGAGCAAGTGTTCATAAAATGGCTTTTGTACTTCAGTATGATGTTGTGGACTCTTTTTATATCACTTTTGCATTGATTATCTATTATTATGTAAGGTCATCCAATGATGCCTACCAATATCATGTTATGTGTTTACCCTTCCCTGACATTCTTTTCTGAGTGTATAATTCGAGCCTGCCAACACATCCTCACTTGTAAATTAGCAAATTCGGAGTCGGGAAGGTGTGCAGATGAGGATGCAGTTCAATCCTTCTCTTTGAAGATGTCCTTCTTTTTTGGACACTTTATGTTTTCTTTGTTCTTAGTTTTCAAAACGCTCTTAGAGTTGTTATAGACATCTTGTCCAATGACTTTTAGGTCTTGGAAATTATTTTGTATTGTCAGTTTAAATGGTTGATTTATGTTATGAAGTTTATTTCATTAATTAAAGATAACCTTTTACCTTTCTGAATGTCTCATTTTGGGGGTTAGTATTGGGATTCGTTAGTTCGCCCACTAGGGGGTTAGAGTGGGTGCTAATCACGGCCATTTGGGTCATGAAAGTTCCGTGCCAGCTTGAGGTATCAGTTTCCTCCTTAGTAACTCTATTCAGTTTCATGTCTAGCTCATGTCTCTTAATTCCTATCATGTTAGTGCATGTATGTGTGATTCATGAATCTAGTTCAGTCATGTATATCAGCTGGGAGTCTGTCACTCCGTTAGTTTTCAGCTCCAGATGTTCGGTATTTGGGATTGTAGTTCCTTTCCCCAACTATTCATTATGTTTACCCACATTTGAGGATGAATATTCCCAAGGGAGAGATATTGTAATACCCCAAGAGTCCCTAATATTAGACCCCAGGGTCGTAATAGAGAAAGTAGGAAAATTCACACCAGTTCACAAAACAACCTATCAAGTGACCCGTGAAGTCACTTAATGGATGCTTAAATGGTTTGTTAGATTGAATGGAGCCGGATGTGGAAGAAGTGTTACCATTGGTGACGGGTCAAGGAACAACTCGTCACGTGACTCATAGAGTCATCAGGAAACTCGTGGTGTGCAAAAGAAATTGGGAGAATGTTGAGGTCCAGGAGACCTAACGGATAGAAAGACGAGTCGTGGTGTCACTTCATGACTCATCAGATGGCTCACTTGGTTGGGAGGTCTTAGATGGTGAGACACTTCCTATGGTAACAATGAAAGGAAGTAACGACTCTTCATCCATGTTAACGACTCATCGTGTCAGTCGTCAATAGGAGAATTTCAGTTGAGGGAAAAATCTTTTAGTGGCAACAAGTGAGGGCCATGAGTCGTCACTCCTCCTAATGACTCATGATGTCCCTCTTTAGGACATGCATAGTCATTTTCCTGCGAATCAGTAAGGATATTTTCATAGTTTATATGCTCCTAAGTCTTAAACTACGTCGTTTTAAGCCCCAAAAGAAGTGTATTAAGGGAGTTTAAGCTATTCTAATTATTCAACACCCATGCATGCAACTTTAGAGGTTTTCCATTGAAAATCCAGCTTGGACCCTTCAATTTCTTTTCCATATCTATTGGGCTTTTAATGACAAGTATAGATTTAGTTTACCCAGGTATGTAGATTCATGAATGAGAGTTCTCTTTCACCTTCATTCCCAAATTTTACCTCAAGTTCATGAATTCAAGTGTTAGTTCAAGTGTATGATCTTATGGGGTTTTAGCTCAATTTCATGAATTTCTCTATGATTTGGTTATGGGTTAATTCCCTTCATTTCTCAAAGCATGTTCTACGATTCATGGGCTGATTTTATATACTAATTGATTATAAATTTATGTTTTTATGTTTTAGAAAATTATGCCTAATAATGCAAGTTCATGAATAAGTCAAGTTTATGATGTATGATTTCAAGTATGAGGAGATATCTAGTATGTAGAATGTTTGTATTGTGAAGTCAATTTCAAGTATGTATGATTTTAAGGTTTGGGCAAGCCCACACAAGTTAAGTATGTTTTCATGTTTTTAGCCAAGGCTAATGTGATTAGTTTATCATTTGGTTTGGAGTCAATACTCCTAATCCTCAGCTTATGATATGTTTTCGAGTCAAGACTCCCCATGTTTAGATTTCAGACTATGCATGTATTTATGATTTCAGCTTCGATGAAAAATGATGTGAGCACTATGCATGTTTTTGGGAGTAGTGTCTAGCACCGAGTAGGCTTGGGGTTCCAAGGTTCCCTGGTCTCAGAACTGCATGCCATCATAGGTTGTATATTTATTTACGACCTCTCAAAAAAGTTTTCCCCCGCTCGTAAGAGGACTTCAGCTTGATATCTATATCATGGTAGCATCCTTAGCTTTGGCAAGGTTTCAAACGACTCTACCCACTTGAGTGTAATAGTTGTGGCATCACATTAGCTCTATCGTGATGGTGTTGGTTATGACGAGTCTCCCAATTGTCTCTCATGAATTCAGTTATGCATGTTTATGACTTATGCTATTATATTTTCAGTAGGTTTTACCCAATGATTGTTTTATAAGATTTTACTTGTTATTTCAGCTATGGCAAGCCATTTGATTCTATTTTCAGCTTTAGGTCATTCTATTCAGATATTGAAATTTAGTTTATAACTATAAATGTTTTTAGATATTAGTATGCAGTCCTTACTCTCATGATCTTATGATTTATGTTATGTGCATGATTTTAGTTATACTTATTCCATCTATTTTACTTACCTTGAGTACTCAATATATTCCAAGTACTGACCGCATACTCTATGTTGAATCATTCGTGATACAGGTCCAAGAAATCAAACTCGGCCACACCGTCAGTCCTACCCCCGTTCCAATTCAGACCTTGCTTTGGGTGAGTCCTTATCCTCTAAGGGCGTCTATATTTCAGTATCATTATCTTATTTTGTTTCAGACTTAGAGATAGTTGGGACTTGTCCCAACATCTCATTAGTTAGTAGAGGCTTTTCAGACATAGATTTATATATTCGGCTTCAGATTCAATGTTATGATATTATTGTTGGCTGGACATTTTTTTATTTAGAACTCTTATTATTTATGACTAATATCATATTACGCCTAATATAATGTTCTATAGTTGTCATGTTCATGTCATGGGTCGACTTGGGGCCATTCGTGGTTCTGGGTTCTGTGGTGCGATCCAAGGTCTCAGCTCAGCTCATGACAAACATGGCATCAGAGTAATAGGTTTTGAAGTGTCCTAAGGTATTTGAAAGCCGCATTAAATATAGTCTTTTAAATGGGTTGGAAGCGCACCACACTTATGACAAAGAGGCTATAAAACGTTTTAGGAAACTTCCCTTCTTTCATGATTTTATCTCGTGTTATGAGTTCAACTCTCCGTCTATTCCTCTAACTCGAGCCATTCATGCTTGCAGAATCATGAATCTATGCTGAGTAAATGGTAAAAGGAATGGAAATGAAAATAGCCATGGAAATAGCAATGAGGATTAGCACCAGCAGGCTCCACCAGCCCGCACGGATCTAGTGCACGAGTAGGTTTCTCATGCTGAGTTTAGGGCATCCATTCAGATGTTGGCACGGGCTATGACCGTTCATGTCCATCATCAGGCGGTGGCCCATGTCCCTTAGAATGGGAACACAGCGGCGGCTACGTTTCAAGACTTTTTCAGAATGAATCCACCTGAGTTTCTGGGGTAGAAAGTGGATGAGAACCCGCATGAGTTCATTGAGGAGGTGCAGAAGTTCACCCAAATTATGGGGGTGATTGGGGAGGAGCGTGCTGAGTTAGACTCATATCTGCTGAAGGGGGTTGCCTACATATGGTAACACCAGTGGAAGGATGGTAGAGCAGGTGGAGCAATTTCCGTGAGCTGGGAGGAGTTCGTGACTACCTTTTTGGACAAGTTCTTCCTGAGAGAGTTGAGGGAGGTGAAGGTAGCGGAATTTGTCCACTTGAAACAACACCACAAGACTGTTCAAGAGTATTCCATTGAGTTTACCCTACTGTCCAAGTAGCATAATTGACCCATTGATACTTTATGAGTTTTCACTTATCATTTCAAGCATGACACATTATGTAATCTTTATTTCTAAACCTTGTATTATTATGTTCCATTATGATGAATATCTCGTGATCATGATTACTTCGAGAATATGGATTTTAGCATTTCTTCCTTACTCTCATGTTCTATCTTGATTTAGGTTTATGATTTCAAACTATCGTTTTACTATCATATTTTACTTTGTCTATGTACTCAGTATATTCAAATTACTGACCGCATACTCTAAGATATATCATCTCATGATATAGGTTCATCTTATCAGTCTCAGTTCCAATGTTAGCTTGCTCCCAATCAGCCTAGCTCAGTCCCTACTTGGGTGAGTCCTCATCCTCGGAGGACATTATCAGTTTTATGTTTTTAGCATGTCTATTCAGTTTCAGACTTAAGCGAGCTAGTTGTGGGTGTTGTCCTAGCAGCTCATCGTAGTAGTAGAGGCTTTTTAGACAACCATATACATGCAGCTTAGCGTTGTTGACTCCTGCTCATATTTATGTCTTTATGTTATGGAGTTCCACGCTCATATCGTGTTCATGCTTTATTTTCACTTAGAAATTCTCTTATTCATGTCATGTATGTGCCATGAGTTAGCTTGGAGCCATTCGTGGTTCTAGGTCCCTTGTCTCGGTCCGGGGTCTCAGCTCGTGTCATGACACTTGTAAGACTAGGAATCAACACCCAACCCTTTTCTCTTCAAGACTCCCTAGTTTCCATAACCTAGGGTTTTCATTATAAAGGACACCATCCAAGACCACTTGTTGATTCTAGGGTGTTAGGAAATTGCAAAGGGAGAAGACTCGTTAGAAATATTACCTTGGAATGAAAAATCGGTTCAGCCTCTGAAAGTTTTCCTTAACCTCCCCTCAATGTCATGCCTTAGATTTATGAGTGAAAACCCCCAAAATTCTAACTTAAGTCATTATATTACCTCCCGTCATCCACTGCAGTGGTCACATTTCCGCTGCAGCGGATCCTTTATGGTAGCTAGGAGCCCACCACGATGGACCCGTAGGTAACTCCTCCTTCCCATTACGGCGGCCTCCGACCATTGTGACAGTCTCACTATAGCGGCTCCTCCATCATTACGGCGGCCCCTCATTAACCAGTAGCTCGCATTTCACTGTACACTTTCCACTCCTCAAACCCAATCCTAAATCAAACTTCCCCAGCATTTTCCACAGTGGAACTAGGCAAAGATAGGATGTTTTGTACTTAATCCCCTATAACAACAGACGATTCGTTACATCAAATACCAATTAAAACACCGGTCATCCTCGAACTGTCAAAGAAAGCAAAGAAAAGAAAGTACCTGACTCAACAAACAACTGAGGTTATTTGTCTCGCAAGTTTGCTTCGGTCTCCCAAGTGGCTTAGTCTATTGGAAGATTCTTCCACTAAACCTCCCTATCTAATATATCCACAGGCTCCTCTCCGTAAGACAGATTCTCATCAAGCAGCGATGAATCCCATCAAATGATATAAGAATTGTCCCCATGATATTTCTTCAGCATGAAGACATGAAATACCAAATGCACCCCGGACAAACTTGGCAACAAAGTCACTTCAGAAGCTACCTCTTCTACACATTGAAGGATTTTAAATGGACAATGTACCTCAAGCTAAGATTTCCCACTTTCCAAATCGCATCAACCCCTTCGTGGGTGAAACCTTGAGTAAGACTTGCTCTCCCACCATAAATTTCATATCTCTAACCTTCCAATCTGGGTACTGTTTTTTCCTGCTTTGAGCTGCCCTGAGCCTTTCCTGAATTATACTAACTTTTTATAAGGATTCCTTTAACAAATCAGTGCCCTATGGTCTCACCTCAAACACGTCAAACCGGCCAATAGGGAATCTACATTTCCTCCCACATAAAGCCTCAATTGGCACCATGCCAATACTTGAGTGATAGCTATTGTTGTATGTAAATTCTGCCAAGGGTAAAAACTTATCCCAATGACCTTAAAAGTCAATCACAAAAGCCCCGAGCATATCTTCCAGCACTTGGAGAATCCTCTCCGATTGTCCATCCATCTATGGGTGAAATGTCGTACTCAAATCTAGCCTAGTGCTCGGTCAGCCTAAAGGGTTCTCAAACCATTAGAAGTAAACTGTGTACCTCTATCTGAGTTAATCGATACTGGTAACCCGTATAACCGAATTATCTACCAAACATACAACATGGCCAACTTCTCTACATTGTAGGTCACTTGAATGGGCCAGAAGTAGGCAGACTTTGCTAGTCTATCAACAATGACTAAGATTGAATCGAACTCCCCCAAGGTCTTCGGAAGCCCACTACAAAGTCCATAGCTATCCTCTCCCACTTCCATTCTGGGACCGGAATTCTCTGGAGCACACCACCAGGCTTCTAATGTTCATACTTCATTTGTTGGCAATTCAAGCATTGGGCAACACACTCTATGATGTCCCTCTTCATCCTGCTCCACCAATAGTGACGCTTAAGGTCGTAATACATCTTGATAACTCTAGGGTGTATGGAATACCTTAAACTGTGAGCCTCTGACAGTATGGTCTTGATGATGTCACCAAATAGAGGAACACATACACGTCCCTTTATCATCAAGACCCCCTCATCATCTAATACCCTCTCTTTAGCTTCGCCTCACAATACCTGATCATGAATCTTACTTTATTTTACATCCTCAAACTATCTGGGTTTAACTTTATCTAGCAATGATGATCTGGTCTCCACATTAACCAATACTCTACCTGATTTTGATAGCATAAGTCTCACTAGGTTGTTGGCCAGTGTCTGAACCTCCCTAGCCATTGGATGCCAATCAGCTTCCAGACAGGCCAAACTACCCATACATACAACTTTCTAGCTCAACGCATCTGCCACAACATTAACCTTCCCCGGAGGATATAGGATCGTGAAATCATAGTTCTTAAGCAGTTCCATCCACCTTCGCTATCTCAGGTTGAGATCCTTCTAAGAGAACACATACTGTAAGCTGCGATGGTTCATGAACACTTCACAACGGGCTCCATACAAGTAATGCCTCCATATTTTCAAAGAAAAAACCACTGATGCCAACTCTAAGTCATGTGCGGGGTAATTCTTTGTCATGACCCAGAGTACACCCTGACCGTAGATACGGGACAACGAGCCCCGAGAGACCCCAAGTCAACCCATGGCGTGAGCACAATACTAATTCATTCATAAAAGGCAGAAGACTTAACTTATCAATCATAACCTAACTGAAAATTGTATCATGAAATGTAAGGAATGACAAACTGAAATACATCCATCAATGAAAAAATACTACACATAAGTCTTAAAGCCTCTAATCATAAGAAGACGGGTTGAAGGGACAAGACCCCAACTAACCCAAACATTTGGAAAACATAAGATAATTTAACAAGTTCGAACATGAAGCCCTCGGATCATGAGGACTCACCACTAGAGATTTAGCGGAACTGAGCACGAACTAGGGAGGATACTGAGCCTGTGAACCAGATCCTGAAAATATAGGGGTCAGTACTTGGAAAGTACTGAGTATGTGAGGTATGAAAAACAATGCTTAACAGCATAAAAGTTATAGGAGTGGGGACATCATGATCATAAAACTGAAACCATAAGTATATCGTAAGGCTCAATATTTGAAAAAATATTCATAAACTCGTCAAGTAATAACATGCGGGGAAAACATTTCATAAATCCTAACTTGATCCAAAAGAACATAATCATGCATATTTCAAAACCATGAGGAAAAATGGGAGATTTCTATAACCGACATATTCCACATGAGCACACATGAAGTCTGACTTGTATGCCTAGTCAGGAGGCCGTTCATACCTTTCCAAGGGTATGAACCATGAAGGCGTGATATCACTCATGAAGGCCCCATAGGGCATAGCGGACAGTCACTGAGGAGGTCCCAAACATGATCCAACGGTGGAACATAGTAGTGAGATTCAGGGCGTAACCTAGGCCCCGAACCTACCCGGTGTTAAGTACTACTCCCAAAACATTCAACATGCTCATAACATTCACAACATGACATGCATGGCTAGTGAAAACATGGGAATCATGACATACTTTAGAATTCATATTACTAGCCATTGAATTGGGCCCGTTAGTGCGCCAAAGACATAGTTCATGAATCATTCATGTCATCTGGGGCATGGCCAAAAATCTTAAGCATGTTTGAAATGCTTAATTAATGCAAAACATGAGAAATAGAAAACTTGAAGACATGCTTTAAATTCAAAAATTCATATCGTGCTTGCGGAATCATTATGAACATAAATTTTACTAAACATCCCTCATAATTGGACATCCATACTTTTAGGGTCTTAGATCATGGAATATAAAATATATACAAGTAAACTCATCCCAAACACTTCAAAACCCACAATTGAAACACAATACCGCAAGCTCATGTAAACTTTTGAGGAATCATGCAAACAAGGTTAAGACCCATAAGAATTTAGCAAGTTAAACATAGGAAATGGGAATAAATGGGCATGGGTAGGGACTAAAATACCCATTCAAACCCCACATACCTGGAAATTTTGAGCCTCCCAACTTCCTTGAAAACCCTAGGTAGATTCTTGAAGAATTTTGGAGAAGACACTTGAATTCCCTTTCCTCCTTCCTCTATAATCTTATATGAAAGAAATGAAGTTTTTAGTAATGATTCCCCTTTAAAAGACCTAGTCTCGACCTCAAAATGATGTAGTTTAGGTCTTAGGAGGGTAGGAAATTACCAGAAGGCCCTTACTAATTCGCAGGAAATAACTGTCAGGTGACCCTAACAGGCAACCTGACAATTTGTTGCCAAGGGCGATGGGTCTTCTGGTCTTTTCGTCAAGTCCACTGGAAATTTTCCTTTGGCTCTTGAAGGAGGACATGACGACTCATCCCCCAGTGATATGACTCATTACGCCCTTTCATCAAGCACACTACCTCGTTGTTCAAGAAGATTCAATTGGCTCGGTAACGATCCTCCTAACGGGTCATTAGGACTGACGACGACTTGTTAGGTACCATCTGTTAAGTACTGGATATACCTTACTATCATACTCTAGGACCACCCCACAACTGACATGAGGACTCGTGGTGTCTTACCATGAGTCATTACATCGCCGTGGGGACCCTGAGTCCCTCATCATCCCAGGCCTTCCCCACGAGTCACTTGTTGACTCGTTTGGCCTCCTCACTAGTCGTTAAGTGACCCGTTCTGCAACTGTTGCAACATTTTTCAGTTTTTCTCCTGATTCACTTTCGGACCTAATCCTTGGGTTCTCGGGGTATAACAATATCTCCCCTTGGGAACATTCATCCTTGAATGTTAGAAACAAGCAGAAAACCCAAAAATAAACAATCACTATATATAGAGAGATGCTAATCATTGACATTCAAGCCGAAAACTGACGGAACGACTACCCCCGAAGAGAACTATATAGCTGGTCAGCGTTCAGACATCACATACATATATCATATCATAAAACAAACTTATTCGTATGAATAGAACTTGAAAAACTGATTAGAGGTTTAGGGAAAAAATTTGATACCTCAAACTGAAGCTGAGCCGATAGGTAACTAGGGGGGTATTTAGCCATCAAATCTGCTTCAGCCTCCCATGTGGCTCCCTTGACATGTTGATTCCTCCAAAATAACTTTACTGAGGCTACTTCCTTATTCCTAAGTCTCTGAACCTGAAGATCCAAGTCTTCAACAGAAATTTCCTCATAACTGAGACTATCCTTCACACCAACACTTTCCACCGGAACCACTATGGTTGGGTCTCCCAAGCACTTTTTCAAGACCGATATGTGAAATATGGGATGAACTGAAGCCAACTCTGATGGTAAATCTAACTCATAGGATACATTACCCACTCGCCTCATAATCCTGTATGGGCCAATATTGCGGGGACTGAGCTTCCCTTTCTTTCCGAATCTCATTAGTCCCTTCATGGGAGATACCTTCAGAAACACCCAATCATCGACCTCATACTCAATCTTCCTTATTCTCATATCTGCATAAGACTTTTGGCAACTTTGAGTCATTTTCAGCCTTTCCCTTATAAACTGAACTTTCTCCATGGCCTCATGAACTTAGTTTGGCCCCACTAACGAAGCCACACTAACTTCAAACCACCCAATGGGTGATCTACATCTTCGCCCGTAAAGAGCCTCGAACGGTGCCATTTGTATGGTAGAGTGATAGTTGTTGTTGTAGGCGAACTAAATGAGAGGCAAATGCTCATCCCAACAACCCTTAAAGTCAATAACAAAAACTCTCAACATGTCCTCAAGAGTTTGTATAGTTTGCTCCGCCTGACCACCGGTTAGCAGATGAACTGCCTACTAAGCTTGACTTGACCACCAAGTCCCTTTTGAAAAGACCTCCACAACTGAGAGGTAAAATGCGTACCTCTATCTGATATAATAGACAAGGGAACTCCATGCAACATAACCAACTCTCGGATGTACAACTTTGCATAATCTTCTACCAAATCTGTGGTTTTGACCGATAGGAAATAAGCAGCCTTGATCAACCCGTCCACCACAACCCAGATGGAGTCATGCTGTCTACGAGTGCAAGGTAAACCTGGCACAAAAGTCCATGTGGATTTCTTCCCACATCCAAGTAGTAATGCTGATGTCTTCAAGTACACCCCCCGGTCTTTGATGCTCGACTTTCACCTGTTCGCAATTCGGGCACTTGGCTACAAATTCTGCAATATCCCTCTACATGTCATTCCACCAGTAGATTTCCCGGAAGGCAGATACATTTTGGTGGAAACCTGGGTGGATAGAATATCTATATCCATGAGCCTCATGCAACATCTGACTCCTCAAATCCCCCACGCTCGGAACACATAAGCGACCCTGGTACTGAAGCACACCATCTCCCTCTTTGGAGAAGACTTCTATTTTCTAACTTTGAACGGCTTCTTTCAACTGTACCAATATTGGGTCCTCATCTTGCTTAGCCTTTACCTTTGTTACCAAGGATGACTCTGACCCATTCTGAACTAGTACCCCACCATCAGCCGAGCCAACTAGACTAACTCCAAACCGTGCAAGTCAAGAGTACCTCCTTTACCATCTCCTTCCTGTCTTCACTCAAATGTGACCAACTTCCCATAAAAAGTCTACTAAGGGCATCTGCTACCATGTTAGCCTTACCCGGGTGGTAAAGGACACTCATGTCGTAGTCTTTAAGTAGTCTAACCACCTCCGTTGCCGAAGATTTAGTTCCTTCTATGTGAACACATATTGTAAACTCTTATGATCTATGTATATATCTATATGAACCCCATATAAGTAGTGTCACCATATCTTCAAAGCAAATACCACCGCGGCCAACTCAAGATCATGGGTCGGGTAGTCTTCTCATGAGATTTTAACTACCTGGAAGCATATGATACGACTTTCCCGTGCTGCATCAATACACATCCCAGTCCGACCATCGAAGCATCACAATATACAATGAAACCATCGGTGCCCTCCGGTAACATCAACACCAATGTTGAAGTGAGTATGTCCTTCAATTCTTGGAAGCTCTTCTCACAAGCTTCTTACTATTGGAACTTCACCTTTTTCTGAGTCAATCTTTTTGGTGGGATTGCAATGGATAAGAAACCTTCCATAAACCTTTGATAGTATCCTTTTAAGCCCAAAAAGCTTTTGATATCCGAAGGGTTTACTGGTCTGGGCCAGTTATTTACTTTCTCTATTTTCTGGGAGTCCACCCTTATACATTCGTTGGACACTACATGACCCAAGAATGCAACTGATTTCAGCAAGAATTCACATTTGCCGAACTTGGCTTATAACTGGTTGTCTATGAGGGTCTGTAGTGCTACCCTCAAGTGTGCAACATGCTCCTCCTCGCTCCAGGAGTATATCAATATATCTTTAATGAACACGATCATGAACATATCCAAGAATGCCTTAAATACCCTGTTCCTCAAATCCATAAAAGTTGCATGGGCATTGGTTAGTCCAAAAGACATAACAACGAATTCATAATGGCCATATCGGGTTCTAAAAGCGGTCTTTGAGATGTCATTCTCCTTAAGGTGATACCCGAACCTAAGATCTATCTTAGAGAAGTATTTGGAACCCTGAAGCTGGTCGAATAAGTCATTGATCCGGGGTAAAGGGAATCTATTCTTGATGGTGACCTTGTTCAACTGTCTATAGTCAATACACATACGTAAGGAACCATCTTTCTTCTGGATGAACAACACTGGGGCACCCCATGGGGACTTACTTGGTCTAATGAAACCCTTATCTAGCAAATCCTTCAACTTCTCCTTTAACTCTTTTAGTTCTGCTGGGGCCATACGGTAAGGAGGGATTGATATGGGTTGCATGTAAGGTAATAAATCAATTTCAAAATCAATCTCCCTCTCGGGAGGAACACATGGTAGGTCATTTGGAAATACCTTGGGATATTCACACACCATCGGGACTAACTGAATGGTCGGGGTCTCATACGTGACATTCTTAACCCTAAACAAGTGGTAAATACAGCCCTTGGTAATCATTTTTCTGGCCTTGATATAGGAGATAAAGCGACCTACAGGTACCGCTGGACCACCCCTCCATTCTATAACCAATTCACCAGGAAATCGAAACTCCACTGCCTGAGTTCTACATTTAACAGAAGCATAACATACAAACAACCAATCCATGCCTAAGATGATGTCAAAATCAGTCATAGCCAATTCTACTAAGTCTATGGAGGTAACCTTACGTAATACTGTAATAGGGAAACCTCTATATACCTATCTCGCTGCGACTGAATCACCAACTGGGGTAGAGACAGAAAATGGTTCCGACAAGATTTCAGGACTGATTCCAAAGTAACTAGCAAGGTAAGGTGTCACAAAAGATAATGTGGCCCTCGAATATAATAACGCATAAGCATCAATATGATAAACTCGAAACATACCCGTAACCATATCGGGAGAAGTCTCCTGCTCCTATCGAGAGCCTAGTGCATAAAACCGGTTCTGGTGCTGGTCACCAGCTGAGCCAGTCGGAGCACCCTGCTGAGTCTGATGTGCTACTGGGACGAATGAACTGGCTGCTAAAGTGCGGCCTCCAATACCCCTTGACCTAGCTGTGGGGCAATCCCTAAGTCTGTGTCCGGGTTTGCCACACCCGAAACAAGCATCTGAGCCCACCAAACATTTCCCCGGGTGGTTCTTTCCACAGGTAGCACAAGCCTCTACCTAACGCTTCTTTCAGACTCCCTAGGACACATCTAAACGTACGGCTATAATACCAAGTTTGTCACGACCCGAGAGGACTCCCTGTAGACACGGGACAAGGAGCCCCGAGAGACCCCAAGTCAACCCATGGCGTGAGATCAATACTAATTCATTCATAAAAGGTGAAAGAATTAACTTATACATCAAAAGCTAACTGAAAATCTATATCATGAATTGTATGGAATGACAAACTGAAATATATCCATCAATGACAAAATACTACACATAATTCTAAAAGCCTCTAATCATAAAAAGACGTGTTGAAGGGACAAGACCCCAACTAACCCAAACATTTGGAAAATATAAGAAAATTTGAAAAGTTCGAACATGAACCCCTCGGATCATGAGGACTCACCACCGGAGATTTAGCGGAACTGAGCACGAATTAGGGACGATACTGAGCCTACCAACAAGATCCTGAAAATATAAAGGTCGGTACTTGGAAAGTACTGAGTATGTAAAGTATGCAAAACAATGCTTAACAACATAAAAGTTATAGGAGTAGGGACATCATGATCAAAAAATTGAAACCATAAGTATATCATAAGGCTCAATATTTCAAAAAATATTCATAAACTCGTAAAGTCATAACATGCGGGGAAAACATTTCATAAATCCTAACTTTAGCCAAAAGAACATAATCATACATATTTCAAAACCATGAGGAACAATGGGAGATTTCTATAACTGACATACTCCACATGAGCACACATTAAGTCCGACTTGTATGCCTAGTCGGGAGGTCGTTCATACCTTGCCAAGGGTATGAACCATGTAGGCGTGATATCACTCATGAAGGCCCCATAGGGAACAGGGAACCATCACTGAGGAGGTCCCAAACATGATCCTACGGTGGCACGTAGTTCTGAGATTCGAGGCGTAACCTAGGCCTCGAACCTACTCGGTGTTAAGTACTACTCCCAAAAAATGCAAAAATGCTCATAACATTCATAATATGACATGCATGGCTAGTGAAAACATGGGAATCATGACATACTTTTGAATTCATATTACTAGCCATAGAATTGGGCCTGTGCGTCAGCCAAAGACATAGTTCATGAATCGTTCACGCCATCTAGGGCATGGCCAAAAATCTTAATCATGTTTGAAATGCTTAATTCATGCGAAAGATGGTCATGACAACATGAGAAATAGAAAACTTGAAGACATGCTTTAAATTCAAAAATTCATATCGTGCTTGAGGAATCATTATGAACATAAATTTTACTAAAAATCTCTCATAATTGGAAATCCATACTTTTAGGGTCTTAAATCAGGGAATATAAAATATATACAAGTAAAATCAGCCCAAACACTTCAAAACCCATAATTGAAACACAATACCACATTCTCATGTAAAATTTTGAGGAATCATGCAAACGGGGTTAAGACCCATAAGAATTTAGCAAGTTAAACATAGGAAATGGGAAGAAATGGGCATGGGTAGGGACTAAACTATCCATTCAGACCCCACATACCTAGGAATTTTGCCTCCCAACTTCCTTGAAAACCCAAGGTAGATTCTTAAAGAATTTTGGGAAGACACTTGAATTCCCTTTCCTCCTTCCTCTCTAATCTTATATGAATAGAAATGATGTTTTTAGGAATGATTCCCCTTTAGGTCTTAGGAGGGTAGGAAATTACGAGAAGGCCCTTACTAATTCGCAGGAAATAACTGTCAGGTGACCCTAACGGGCGACCTGACAATTCATTGCCAAGAGCGACGGGTCATCTAGTCTTTTCATAAAGTCCACTTGAAATTTTCCTTTGGCTCTTAACAGAGGACATGACGACTCGTCCACCGGTGATACGACTCGTTATGCCCTTTCGTCAAGCATACTGCCTCGTTGTTCAAGAAGATTCAATTGGCTTGGTAACGGCCTTCCTAATGGGTCGTTAACTGACGACGACTTATTAGATACCATCTGTTAAGTACATTGGATAGGCCTTACTATCATACTCTAGGACCACCCCACGACTGACATGATGACTCTTGGTGTCTGACCACGAGTCATTACATTGCCCGTGGGGACCCTGAGTCCCTCATCATCCCAGGCATTCTCCACGAGTTACTTGATGACTCGTTAGGGCTCCTCACAAGTCGCTAAGTGATCCATTCTGCAACTTCTGCAACACTTTCCAGTTTTTCTCCTGATTAACTTTCGGACCTGATCCTTGGGTTCTTGGGGTATAACATTCATCTCATGCACCTTCAATTGTCTTGAAGCATATGTGATGACCTGTCTTTCCTGCATTGACACAGTACCTAAGCCAAATCGTGAGGCATCACAATAAACTACAAATTTTTTACCATCCACCGGTAGTGCTAGGATAGGGATCGTGGTTAACAAGGTCTTAAGCTTTTGAAAGCTCGCCTCAGACGCTTCTTACCACTAAAAGGGCACATCTTTCTTAGATAGCCTTGTCAACTTAGAGGAAATAGCTATGAAACCCTTCACAAACTAGAGATAATAATTGGCTAGCCCCAAAAAGCTACAAACTTCCGTCATTGTGGTGGGTCTAGCCCAATTTCAAACTACTTCCACCTTCTGCAGGTCCACCTTCATCTCTTCCTTGGACACTACCTGTCCCAAAAAGGACATGGATTTCGACCACATTTCACATTTAGCAAACTTTTGCATACAGCTGCTTCTCCTTTAGCAGACCTAAGAAAATCCTTAGGTTATTCTCATGTTCCTTTTTAGTCCTAGAATACACCAAAATATCATCAATAAACACGATTACAAAAAGGTCCAGGTAGGTCTAAAAATACCATTCATCAAGCTCATGAAGGCTATTGGAGAATTAATGAGTCCGAAAGTTATAACCAAGAACTCGTAATGCCCATATTTAGTCTGAAAGTCTATTTTCAAAATGTCCTCAGCATGAATTACTAGTGATACCCTGACCTCAAATCTATTTTTGAGAACACAGCTGCACCCTGAAGCTGATCAATTAGGCCATCTATATGAGGAAGGGGATATTTATTCCAAATAGTAACTTTGTTTAATTGATGGTAGTTTTTAAACATCCGCATGCTACCGTCCTTCTTCTTCATAAATTACACTGAGGCATGTCACAATTTGAATCTACACCCTGGACGTGACTGCCTAGAGTCACACATGACCCCAAGCTAACCCATGACATAGCATAATAGTAACATAATCTGAATTAAATAGAAAATTTAGTGGAAACTAACTGAGTTTATAAAATATTACATAAACAAATACTTAAATAGACTGAATACTAATATAACTAGATAAAAACTGAGTCGTAAGCTAAAATTCTAATACTCTATCTGAAATCCTCTACTACTGATGAGCTACTGGGACAAGTTCCCAGCTAACTCCAAAATCTATAACTAAAATAAGATGACTGAAATAAAGGAAATAACTCTAGTCCTCGAAAGATGAGAACTCACCACTAACAGTTGTTATCAACCGCTGGAGCGAATCTAATTGCTATGATGTGCTTGAGTACCTGGATCTATATCCTAAAATGATATGGCATAGATAGTATGTGGTCTGTACTTTGAATGGATTGAGTATGTGAGATATGCAACTAAAAACATGGGCATGCTAGTAAAATCTGAAGATATAGCTGAACTAACATGCAATGACCCTATCTGAATGCATGAATATTGCACATGTAGCAAGGAAATATGAAAACTATAAATTCTTGTAAAAATTGATTTTTAGGGTCAAGCACATATACCAAAGTCAGAAAACTGAGACTAAATTGAAGACCGTGACTGTACTGTGGAAGAGTTTGTTAACCAACATATAACTACGTGAGCTAAACATGGAGTTTGATGTTTTACTCCCCACCGGTATGGCCCATTGTACCTTGCCAGGGTATAGTGACTAGTCTTTGTGATCACTAAATGAGGCTCAGTCAAATTAATAACCTATGGTGCCATGTAGTTCTAAGAACTTGGATGCACTGAACCCCGGCCCACTCGGTGCTAAGTGCTACTCCTAACTGAATACTAACAAATGCATATATATTGATATACTGATAGCTCAAAAAATAATTTCCTAAGAATAAGTCAGAACTACTTATCTAGAAGTGTCCCGAGAGCCTAAATGACCTAATAAATTGATTATATCGAAATACCGATAATACTGTTATTTCTAATAGCACTGTATATACTTAGAATGTTGTAAATATTGGAAGTCATAAATTCATAATTCTTGAGACAATCATGTGTACTTTGGTAAATCAATCCAACTGAGATCATACTAGTTCATGAAGTAAAATTCTCTAAAGACATGCCAAAAATTAGGATTTATAGGATACATTCCACAAGATAAAAATGACATTATGAATGTTGTATACTACTAGTCATGGGAACTTTGGAGCATAAGGATAGGATAAGGGAAAAAAATCATGGAATGAAAACCCTAAGACATGAGTTCTAGAAAAAATTAACTTACTAGGGTTTCTGAAATTCTTGGGACACAAGGGTGGAAGAGAACCCTTGTTGAAGTCCCACATACCTGCAGAAGAAAAGCCCTCTAATGGAAGCTTGAATTATGAACTTTGAGGAAGAAACCTAGTTAGGCCTTAAGAGAAAGCTTGAACTTCTATGGTCTGTTCTTGAGAGTCTAATAGAGAATGAGAGGGAATAATTGATAAATCACCTGCTCGGTGCTAGAATCCTCTCCCAAAACATGCAATGCTCAACATCATATATAACGAAGCTCAACATCTATCAGGCATAAACTCAACATCGTGTGAAAATGAAACTCAATAATGAAATCATGCATGGACTCGACATCAAGTGAAAACGAAGCTCAATAATAACATACATCTCAATTTACAAATTCTTGCATATGAGAAGCTTTATTTCGAAACATACCAAAAGCTGAAATATAAGTGGGAGAATCTACTCCAAAATCATGTGGCAAGCTTACTTCAGAGATACTACATCATCATACTTGATATAAGGGCCTTTCCCAAAACTTTATCATGCTTGGATCTAGTCAATTCATTTTGAAAATAATATCATAATCGTGGATAGCTTTAGAAACATGCTTTTCATCATCAAATCTCATCATCATCATACATTCATCATCATTCTCTTCTTTAAAGAATTTTTCATCCATGGCCATTAAATCTCATAATTTAGAAAACACAAATTTTGATTGAAAACAATTCAAAATATGTCCAAGCTTCACAATTCATCAATAGAAACATAATCTAACCGCATCCATGTAAAAAATTGAAGAATTATGCAATTGGGTAAAAACCCCATAACTTGATCATAGGAATTTCTCACACTTAGCTAGAGATTTGGGCCTGGGTGAGGAAGGAAACATCCACTCATAACCCTACATACCTGGAAGGGATAGATTCCACCATTTCTCTAATTGCCCAAGAAGAAATTGGATGGAAACCTTGAAATCTATCCTTTATTCACTTCTTCAACCTCTCAAGTTTGGATGCATGGAAAGAAATAACATAGAATAGGTTTTCCCCTCCTTAAACCCAATGAAACGAGTCTTAAACGACGTAGTATAGGCCCCTAGAACTTAAGAATGATGACAATACCGTTACTAAAATTGCAGAAAAGTTGTTCGCTGGACGACACAACGGAAAACCCAACAGGTTGTTGGAGGATATCACGACCCGTGGTATCTTTCCATGCTATGCACTGCCCAAGCCTTCTCTCGAAATCAGACCATGGGTAGATAGGATGACTCGTCCTTAGGTCTAACGGGTGGTTTAATCAATCATTGATTGCCCTCCTAAACCTTTTGAACTTCCCCACGATGAGTCTCATCATGACTCGTCGTTAGCTCCAACGTATCGTGGTATCCGTCCATCAATTCCACTGGAGATTTAGGTTCTCTTACCATGACTCAAAACAATGGATCGTTGCAAGCCACGATGGTTCATTGGATGACCCGTTACATCCCCAAATGCTAAGTCCATCTCTTACCATGACAACGAACAATGACTCATTATTTCCTACAATGAGTCGTTACATCAATCGTTACTTCCACTGCCACCCGAACACCTGAACCCACGAATGCTAATGATAGCTCATGGTTTGAAACCACGAGTCGTTACTCCACTTGTCCTGTGCTAATTTTTTCTAGTTTCTGTGGATTTCATATTTAAACTCCCAGGTCTTATTCTTAGGCACCATCAGGATATTACAATCTGGTTCATCAAGTCCATAAAAGCTGCAGGAGCATTCATTAGTCCAAATGACATAATAATAAATTTATAGTGACCATACCATGTTCTAAACGTTATCGTCACAATGTCACATTCTTTGACTCTAAGATGATTATAGTCCAATCCGAGGTCTATCTTTGAAAAATAGCCAGCTCCCTGAAGTTGGTCGGACAAGTCTTCAATCCTGGGGATGGGATACTTATTCTTGATTGTTACCTTGTTCAACTGACCATAGTCAATTCATATTTTGAGGGTACCATCCTTCTTTTGCATGAATAGAACTGGGGCACCCCATGGAGATATATTGGGTCTGATGAAGCCTTTGTATAAAAGGTCTTTTAGCTATTCCTTCAACTCACTCCACTGGAGCCATTATGTATGGAGGAATTAAGATAGGATGGGTATCTGGAAGAAGGTCTATTCCAAAATCAATTTCTTGCTCAAGAGGGACTCCGAAATGGTCTTCGGAAATGCATTTGAGAACTCATTTATGATCGGAACTAACTGAAGAGTTGGGGATTCAGAACTAGAATCCCTAACCCAAACTAAATGATAGACGTACGAACTAAATGATAGATGTATCCCTTAGAAATTATTTTTCTAGACTTAAGGTATGAGATAAACCGACCGTTAGGCGCTGAAGTACTCCTCTTCCACTCTAGGACTTGTTCATCAGGGAACTAAAACCTAACGACTCTAGTTCTATAGTCGACTGAGGAATAGAAAAAGTGAAACCAGTCCATGCCAAGAATAATGTAAAAATCAACCATATCTAACTCTACTAGATCGACTATGGTGACTTTCTGCAAAATTGTACTGGGCAGTTACTATATACCCGACTGACTATAACTAACTCATCAATAGGAGTAGAGACTGGGAAGGGTTCTGATAGGATTTCTGTACTAATACCAAACTGAACTACAAAATAAGGAGTCACAAAGGAAAATGTTGCTCCTGGGTCTAATAAGGCATAGGAATCAATATGGAAGATTCTTACCATACTTCGTACATGTTGGGATAGTGCGAATGCTGGAAACATGACTCTAAGACTGAGAGCCTAATGCATTACCTTTCAAATCATTATGGGGTCTAGGGGAAGGAGCACTAGCTGAAGATGGTGCAAAAGATCTCTATTGATGTTGTGAGTGATTTCCACCACCCGATCTGTACTATGAGTATTCATCCTGTCTAGTTCTGTCCCACTTGCTCTCCCTCTCCTTTTCTTTTAGCTTTTCCTCCCCAATTTACTGGACATGGTTTATAATCCTAGAATTGTCTATGTCGCTGATTAGCATGGCGGTCCTGCACTATTTGGCCACCAGTCCGACACTATTGACATAAACTTTCTCATCCGAGCCCTAGGTTCAGCTACCATCTATGGAGCGTATCTGAACAACTGAGTGAACTTTAGGGCATACTCTTGAATGTTCATGGAGTTCTACTTCAGATTGACGAACTCCTCTACCTTTGCTTCCCTCAGCTCACGGGGAAAGAATCTTTTTAGAAACACTATTACGAATTCATCCCACTTCACTGGGCTTGCACCAACATGCCTTCCTACTTACCATTGTCTATAACATATCTGAGCCACTCCCTTCAACTGGTAGGCGGCCAATCTACACTCTCAACTGAAGTAACACCTATAATTCAGGTGGTCTTCTGGATCTCTAAAGTCTTGTGGGTCCTCTTCCACCTTAGACCCATGGAACTCTAGGGGATTCATCCGAGTGAAGTCCCAAACTCTAGAAACAACTGCATTCCCATTTGGGTTAACCAGTGCAATGGCTTGCTGATTAACCTAGTTGGTCATAGCCTGGGCAAGTAACTGAAATGCAACCCTGAACTCAGCAGGAGTTACTTGCTCAATCAGAAGGTATATTGGAACCAGTGGCTGATTTCCATTCTCGTTTCTCTATCCATTAGCTCTTCTAGGAGGCATCGTCACTGTAAATGTGTAGATCATGAGTTAAAAGTAGAATTTATAGTTTCACACTCTATTGCCCGATAAGAATCATAAAAGAAAAGGAAATTTTCCTAAAACTTCTTGTAGCCTCTTTCTCGTAAGTTTGGCACTCTTCATACCCATGAAAAAGACTCTACTTAACATGGCTTTCAGACACCCTAGGACACACCTAACCTGATGCTCTGATACCAAGCTCTTCATGACCCAAGTCTACACCCTAGACGCGGCATGATGCCTAGAGTCACACGTGACCCCAAGCTAACCCATGGCATAGAAAAATACAAACATACTCTAAATTATATAGAAAACTGAGTCAAAGCTAACTAAGTTATTAAAACACTACATAAGTAAATATTGAAATAGACTGAATACTAATATAACTAGATAAACATTGAGTTGTAGTTGATATTCTAATACTTTGTCTGAAAGACTATTACTGATGAGCTGCTAGGACAAGTCCCGAGCTAACTCCAAAGTCTGTAACTAAAACAAGATGGCTAAAATAAAGTAAATAATTGTAGTCCTCGCAAGATGAAGATTCATCAGTGACAACTGCTGCCAACCACTAGAGCGAATCTAACTGGGGTGATGTGCCTAAGTACCTGAATCTATATCATAAAAGTATATAGCATAGAGAGTAAGTGTTAGTACTTTGAATGTACTGAGTATGTGAGTTATGAAATTAAAAACATGGGCATGCTAGTAAAATCTGAAGATATAGCTGAAATAACATGCAATGACCCTATCTAAATGCATGAATACTGTTAATGTAGCACGAAAATCTAAAAATACTGTAAATGCTAGAAAAATTGATTTTTAGGGTCAAGCACATATACTAAAGTGTGAAAACTAAAACTGAACTGAAGACTGTAATTGTACTGTGGGGGAGTTTGTTAATCAATATTTAACACATGAGCTAAATTTAGAGTTAAATAGTTATTCCCCATCGATAGAGCCCGCTATACCTCTCCAGGATATAGTCACTGGTCTATGTGATCACTAACTAAGGCCCATTTGGGATAATAACCCACGGTGGCACATAGTTTTGAGACCTAGGTGCACTGAACCCCAGCCCACTTGGTACTGAGTACTACACCCAATTGAATACTAACATATGCATATATACTGATATACTAATAGCTCAAAAACTAATGTCCTAAGACTAACTTAGAATTACTTATCTGGAAGTTTCCTTAGAGCCTAAAGGACCTGATAAACTGATTATGATGAAATATTGATAATACTATTATTTTAAATAGCATTGTATATATTTGGAATGTTGTAAATATTATAAGGCATAAATGCATAATTCTGGAGAAAATCATGTGTACTTTGGTAAATCAAGCCAACTGAGATTATACTAGTTCATAAAGTAAACTTTTCTAAAGTCATTCCAAAAATCAGGATTTATAGGATACATTCCACAAGCTGAAAATAACATCATGAGTGTCGTATGCTATTAGTCATAGGAACTTTGGAGCATAGGGAAAAGATAAGCGAAAACAATCATGGAATGAAAACCCTAAGACATTAGTTCTAGAAAAGATTAGCTTACTAGGGTTTTTGAAATTCTTATGACACAAGGGTAGAAGAAAACCCTTGTTGAGTCCCAGATACCTGCAGAAGAAAACCCCTCCAATGGAAGCTTTAATTATGAACTTTGAGGAAGAACCCTAGTTAGGACTTCAGAGAAAGCTTGAACTTCTATGGTCTGTTGTTGAGAGTCTAATAGAGAATGGGAGGGAATGATCGATAAATCGCCTAAATCCCCTTCCAAATTACCCTAATACATATAGTTTAGGAGTTAAAATGGTGGGGAGTTATGAAAATACCCCTGGCAATTTGGACTAAAAATTGCCCGTCCAGTCCCAATGAGTCATACAACGGGTCACCAGTTATCACCACGACTCGTTGTGGTCAGTCGTTACCTCTGGACCCAAGTCCACTTCTTTGATCTTCTTCCAATGAACAGGCAGAATGATTTGTCCTTTGATATAACAATTCCTTGTTTCCACCCATCGTTACTAGAATTCTGAACACTTTTAGAAGTCCACCTAATGGTTCATCAGGAAGAGTCATTACTTCCTCCAACGACCTGTCAAGTGGCTCGTTGCTTAGAGAGAAAATTTCAACAACTTTCTGATTTGGTCAGGATGAGAGACTTAATGACTTGTTACTTCCTCTAATGGATCATTATATGACTCGTTAAGTCTAGATAAAGGAAATTGCAAAAGCTGACAATGACTCTTCTAATGGGTTGTTGGTTCTGATAATGGCTAATTGGCGAGTCGTTCTTGGGTTAAATTTCATGTTTCCTGCTGGCTCTCACTCCATGTTTGGGGCCTAATCTTAGGGACTTTAGGGGTGTTATAGGGAACCTTATGGAGAGATACTCGGGTGAATAAAGCCTTTACTAGGAAAATCCTGTAACTGCTTCTTGAGTTCTCTCAAATTTATTGCTGCCATTCTATATGGAGGTATGAAAATAGATCAAGGCCCTAGCTCTAAATCTATCCAAAAATCAATATCACACTCTGGTGGCATGTCAGGAAAATCTACTAGAAACACCTCTAGAAACTCACAAACTACTGGAACTGTCTCTTTGGAGGGACCCTCTAAACTAGTATCCTATATATCGGCTACGTAATCCAAACACCCTGCCCTATCAGTTTCTGGGAACAGATATATGAAATGAGTTTCTTGGGGAAAGGCTACTATCCTCCTTCCACTTCAATCGAGATATCTTGGGCATCGTGATGGTGATCGTCTTAGTATGGAAATCCAAAATGGCATGGTAAGGGGAAAACCAGCTTATTCCTAAGATAACATCAATTTCTGTTGCGTCTAAGATTACCAAATCCACCTGTGTATCATAACCTATAAAGCCCATCGAATATGTACTACTAGACTCTATCCATAATCACAAAATCCCCAATGGGAGTGGAAATATGAATCAAGGCATCAAGAATATTACAAGCAAGATTCAACCCCATAGTAAAATAGGTAGACACGTATGAAAAAGTAGAACCAGGATCAAATAAAGCAGTAGCCATTTTGTCACATACAAGAATAAAATCTGTGATGACTACGTCAGAGGCCTCTACCTCAGGTCGATCAGAAAATGAATAGATGTGAGCCTAACTACCTGCTTGAGATCTTCCCCTGCTGGGTTATGTACCCCCTCTACCTGACTGAGTACCACCCCTTCCTGCCAGAGCACCCCCAACCAGGCTGAGTGCCACATTTGCCTGCAGAATGACCACCATGCCTATGTTGTAGGCAATGCTTGCTGAATTCACTACCTCCCCTCCCTGCGGTAACTGGAGCACGGGGAGCTGGGTGTGGAATAATTTTCCCACCCTGTCCAAACCTGGGACACCATTTATAGATGTGACCGTACTTTCCAAACTCATGACATACCTTATGAAGCACTGGCATTTGGGAAGGAACTGTACAGATAGGACGAGACCTGAAATATGAGAGAACCATCTAAGTGTTCTCTCCTATACTTGAAGGGTGCTACCCCCGGCTGATACTTGCATAGCGGACTAAATAGGACACCCAGAGTACCCCTAGGGAATCGGAGCCCTAGCAAAGAACTACTGAAGTTACCCACCTTTCGAGCTTTCTTCTCAGCATTTTTGTCATAACTATCTTTCTTAACCCCTCCATATTCTTTACAAACTCCATCACTTCCTGGAATGTCTTACATGCTGACCATCTACAAAGCAGATAACTAGAGTCCCATATTCAATCCCTTCACAAACCGTCTAATCCTATCCTCCTCTGTGGGTAGTCATGGCAGGGCATGCCTGGACAATGAGTGAAATCAGGCCTCATAGGCTGCAACTGAGGAGGTTTCCAACTCAATGTAGGTGAACTAGTCTCGCCTCCGGTCCCATAGGGTATGAGGCATATACTTCTTATGAAAAGTCCAGTAAAGTTGGGTCCATGTCAATGGTGGTGACCCCGCCAGCCCCCATCAGCTAAAAAGTAACAAACTCCAACCCATACTTCTCTACTTCCCTTATATTGTGAAGTCTTTCATGACAGTCTATGATGAACTCGTAGGCGTCTACCGTAGTTCCATAGAATGCAGGAGGCTTCATCCTCATGAATCTCCAGAATAGATCATGCTCTTCTCCAGTCATCATCAGTCCAGTCACCAGCCTCGGAAACATAATACCTTGGAGATGTCCATGCGGAGCTATAGCTGCAACATGTTGTACCCTGAGTTCTGCCCTATTGGAGTTGCGGGTGCCATTCCATTACCCATGAGCCTTCTCCAAAGATTTAGTACCTGAGCCAGGACCTCAGAAAAAGTCAGAGCAGCCACAACACCTTTTTGCATTGGTACCTTTACCTCTACTACCACCTTTACTTGAACTGCTAGAGGTATTGGGGCTTCCAACCTCTCTCAGACAGGATCAGTGACATGGGCCCTTCCTCTGGTAGCAACAAACCTTTGCCTATGACCTCACCCTCTAGCCCGTTCTCTGCCATGAGTTGCAGCTGCAACCACTGGCTTCAGGGCCTCTTCTTGAACTCCTCATGCGCATGTCCTCACAATCTGTGAGAGAAAGAAAGAAGTTGTTAGATAACAAGTTGGATCACTAGATACCAATTGGAATCAAGTAATAGAATGAAAGAGAGAGAAATAAGGGAGTTTTCTTAATGTCCTGCAGCGTCCTAAGGATAAGTAATGGACATCCCCGCACCTATCGACGAGACTCTACTAGACTCATACTCGTACAATGAGTTCAACGAACCTAGGCTCTAATACCACCATTATCATGACCCAAGTGGCCATGATTGGAACTCACACTAATTCCCCCGGTGGGTGAACCAACGCGTTTCAACTAACTCATTCAAGTGTAGCATAAAATAAATACTCTCGATTAAATAGCGGAAGTAATGAGATATTTAAGGAACAAAACATTACCCAAATTCAATTATCTCATCCCCAGAACACTAAAAGTCATTGTACTGGAGGACATCTACCTAAAACATAGTCTATAAGGAAATAACTTGAATAATAAAATAAGTCAATGCCAGGAAAAAAAAGAAAAGACATCTTCTTCAGGAGGAAATATAGCAGCACAGCAAAAATTGCTCACCCTCAGTTATCCCGTCGGTGCTCTAAATATGAGGTCATGAGGAACTTCCTAGATAATAGCCTGCACTCAGAAAAGATGTGCATGAATAGCATCAGTACATCACAAATTACTAGTAGGCATCATCAGCCGACCTTAAATAATAAAGTATATACAAGTGAAACAGCAACACACATTCACAAATGTAGCTAATCATTACATAGCACTATTTATACCATTAATTAGAGTAAGGTCATAAACTAGCCTGCTAACTAGATTAGGCTTCACTGCAGCGGTAGTGTGACCACGGCAGTGGTCTCGCCACAGTGGTGAGGTTACCGCGGCAATGGTACTGCATAGGCAGTTACTTGACCCAGCAGTCAACCTTACATTTCCAACATAGAAATTCTCCACAACCAGTTCATCGACTTTGAATGGATTAATGTTGGATAGAAATTCAATGATTAGTTCATCATCTTATCACATTGGCTTTACACATGAATCCTTGCAATTATCAAGCAAGTTATGACCGATAAATAGACATTAAATATACAAGCAATGCAATATTCAAACATCTCAATTCATCAAGTTCTTATTACTTCGAACCCAAACCTCACTCTTAAGCGTTCCATCAGTATCATATCTTCAGTAATGTGGTGGCCACATGTCTCCATCACATCACCGCACAACTTACACTAACATCATGTGCACACATACCAGAGCATCTTGTTTCTACCCTTCCAGTCATGACCTACAAGGGACTCTAGAAATCCATACACGGTACCGGCGTGGTACCTGCTCCCACTTATCTTCTTGTTCAAATGCTCCTCTCGGACATGAGCCACTCAACCATAATTGCTCACCCGAATGCTTCCCTCGGGCACAAGCCAGTCATATCAGATAAAGCATGTTATCCACTACTGTTGTCATATTATATATGTTATCACTTGGTCATTTAATATGACTTTTCAAAAGCATCATGTTGCTCTCATCAGGTTGGTTATATTTACCAATGATCAACCACTTACATGGCAATTTGAAAGAACACATAAAACATCTCAAGGCATTCAAATTTCACAAAAACATTTATTGGCAACCATCATCTCAAGTTTACATTACAAACATATTTAACAACTTATAATATTAACGACAATAGCATTCGAAGACCAACTAAACATATTGTAATTTCACACTTATACACATTATTATATAGAGTCTAACTCCTTATACACCATAACCTACCTTATTAGGGAAAGTGAAAACAACTACTCCTTAGGAGCTTGGCCTTTTTCTAGCACCTTTAAATGTTGAAAGTCTAAATACAAGAAATACAACAATCAATTATCTATTCTTCATTCGGGGCTTAGAAATTTGATTCTATCCTACTCTACCCAATATAAGGGTTAATTTCATTGTTCCAAGGGTATTGTGTCGTCCTCCACCCTTACACAAATTATCTCCACTAGTTTTCAAAAAGTTTTTACTCCAGACACTTTTAAACCAGTTCTAACTCAAGAAAGTCACACCTTTATCAAATTCTACATCTCATCCCATGGTGAAATAGGTGTTCTATAATTGCATTACTCCTAAGAAGTGTTAATTACTCATTTTTAGGCCTAGAAATTAGCACTAAACCCTTTTTCCTTCAAGTCTCCCTGGTTTCCATAACCTAGTGTTTTCATCAGAAAGGTTACCATCAGAGACCACCCATTGATTCTAGGGTGTTAGGAAATTGAAAAGGGAGAATACTTGATAGAAATCTTACCTAGGAATGAAAAATTACTTCAGCCTCAAAAAATTCCTTTAACCTCTCCTCATAGTCTTGCCTTAGAGTTGTGGGTGAAAACCTTGAAATTCTAACTTAAACCATCTTACTTCCTCCCGTTGTCCGCTGCAGCGGTCGTATTTCCACTACAACATATCCTCTATGGCGGCCAAGACCCCACCACGGTGGACCCATAAGTAACTGATGCGTTGTGAGTTTACAGCACTTTCGATGCTTAAAATTGAGAAAATAACATGGACTTAGGTATGTGTATATAGATATGAGGTACTTGTACTTTGATTTCAGGAAAAATAAGTGTTGGAGAAAAAATGGAAAAAGAGGCATAAAAATGCCGAAAATCAGCCAAAGTACAAGTCTTAGTACGAGCCATACCTGGATTATACGAGTCGTACGGACAACCATGGTGAAATTCATGTCACGACCCGAGAGTACACCCAGATTGTAGGCATGAGACAAGGAGTCCCGAGAGACCCCAAGTCAACCCATGGCATGAGCATAACACTAATTCAATTATATATAGTGGAGAACTTAACTTATCAATCATAACCTAACTGAAAATAGTATCAGGAATTGTATGGAACGAAAATATGAAATACATTCATCAATGACAAAATACTACACATAAGTTTGAAAGCCTCTAATCATAAAAGACGGATTGAAGGAACAAGACCCCAACTAACCCAAAGAGTCTGTAAACATAAGATAAACAAGGTCTGAACATGAAGCCCTCGAATACATGAGGACTCACCAGTGAAGACCGAGCGGAACTGAGCGCAAGCTTGGGAGGATACTGAACCTGCAAACCGGCTCTTGAAAATATGTGAATTAGTACTCAGAAGGTAGTAAGTATTAAGGTATGCAAAACAATACTTAAAAACATAAAAGTTATAGGAATGGGGACATCATGATCATAAAACTGAAAAATCATAAGTATGTCATAAGGCTCAATATTTCCAAATATATTCATAAACCCATCAAAGTCATAACATGCGAAGAAAACATTTCATAAATCATAGATTGAGCCAAAAGAACATAATATGAATATTTCAAAACCATGAGGAACAGTGGGAGATTTCTATAATCGACATACTCCACATGAGCACACATGAAGTCTGACTTGTATGCCTAGTCGTGAGGCCATTCATACCTTGCCAAGGATATGAACCATGAAAAGCGTGACATCACTCTTGAAGGCCCCATAGGGCATAGGGGACAATCACTGAGGAGGTCAAACATAACCCTACGGTGGCACGTAGTTCTAAGATTTAGGGCTTAACCTAGGCCCCAAACCTACTCGGTGCTAAATACTACTCCCAAAACATGCAACGTGCTTATAACATTCATAACATGACATGCATGGCTAGTGAAAACATGGGAATCATGACATACTTGAGAATTTATATTACTAGCCATGGAATTGGGCCCGTGAGTCGGCCAAATCATAGTATAATTCATAAGCAACATGTGGGCATTGCCCATAGTTTCAAATATACTTGACATGTTAAAAATAACAAGGAAATGATCATGCTAGCATGGGAAATTGAAACTTGAAGACATGATTAAAAATGTAAGAGAACCTTGTTCATGTTTTCGGAATCATCTTGACCATGAAATTCACTAAATATTTCCCCATGATTGGGAATCTATAGTTTTAGAGATTTAAGTAATGAAATATAGATTAAACAAGTAAAATCTGCCTAATAAATTTGAATTCACAAGTTTGACATGCTACTATAAGCTTATTTCAAATTTTAAGGAATCATTAGATTAGATAAACACCCATAAAGTTTTGGTAACTTTAAACATAGAATTAGGGAGAAATTGGGCATGGGTAGGGACTAATCTACCCATTCAAAACCCCACATACCTGGAAATTTTTGCGATTCCCTACTCCCTTGAAGAACCCTAGGTGAGAGCTTTAAGAACTTGAATAAATGATTTCAAACCCTTCCTACTCCCTTCTCTAACACTTGAAATTGCTAAAATGAACTTAATCAGGAGTTTTCATCCCTTAAAGACCCTGTTCCGACCTCAAAACGATGTGGTTTAGGGTCCAAACGCGTAGAAAAGTCGAAATTTCCCTTACAAAAATTTCCCTAAAAAGTTGTTCTGGCCCCGACCACGGGTCGTACCATCGAGTCATGACTCGTGGTCACTTCACCCCTTTTCCCAATTCTCTGAATTTGGCCACGACTGGTATACCATGACTCATACCAGCATCCTACGGGTCGTACTATCAACCGTGGTACCATCCACCGAAACCACTACGACTTAACCACAACTCCTCATCACGACTCGTTGCTTCATCCTACGAGTCATACCATGACCTGTGACGACTCACTCTGGCACCACTGAGATATTTACCACGACTCCTAACCACATGTTGTACCTTCTCATCACGGTTCATAGGACTACCCGTGACACAACCTCAAGCTCCCGATTTCATCACGACTCAAGTCACGAGTCGTAGGTCCTCACCACGACTCGTATCCCGAGTTATACTGGTGCAAATTTCCAGATTTTCTGCAGTTTTCAACTTCAACTCTTGGGTCTAATTGTAGGCCCTTCCGGGGTGTTACAATATCTCCCCCTTGGAAACATTCATCCTTGAATGTAGGGAAACAAGCAATCATTATATATAGATGTTAATCATTGACATTCCAGCCGAGAACTAACGAAATGACTAGCCCCGAAAAGAACCACATAGTTGGTCTGAGTGCAGACATCACTTGCATACATCATATCATAAAAAAAAGTTATACACATGAATAGAACATGAAAAGCTGAATAGTGGTTTAGGGAAAAACTGGTACCTCAATTTGAAACTCTGCCGATAGGGAACAAATGGGGGTATTTGGCCATCATATCCACCTCATCTTCCCACGTTGCTCCTTCAACATGCTGGTTTCTCCATAACACCTTTCCTGAAGCCACTTCCTTATTCCTCAACCTTCGAACCTGACGATCGAAGATTGCAACAGAGATCTCTTCAGAACTGAGGCTATCCTTCACGCCAACACTCTTCACTGGAACCACTAAGGCTGGATCTCCCATACACTTTCTCAAGAGTGATACATGAAAATATGGGGTGAACGGAAGCCAACCCTGAAGGTAACTTAAACTCATAGGCTACTTTACCCACTTGTCTCACAATCTGATATAGGCCAACATAGTGGGGGTTGAGTTTTCCTTTCTTTCCAAATCTCATCACTCCCTTCATGGGAGATACCTTCAGAAACACCCAATCATCGACCTCGAACTCGAGGTCCCTTCTCCTTACATCCGTATAAGACTTTTGGCAACTTTGAGCCATTTTCATCCTTTCTCTTATTAACTGAACTTTTTCCATAGCTTCATGGACTGAATCGGGTCCCACTAGTGTAGCCTCACCGACTTCAAACCACCCAACGGGCGATCTACACCATCACCCGTAAAGAGCCTCGAACGGTGCCATTTGTATGCTGGAGTGATAGCTATTGTTATAAGCGAACTCAACAAGAGGCAAATGCTCGTCCTAACTACCCTTAAAGTCCATAGTACAAGCTCTCAACATGTCCTCAAGAGTCTAGATAGTCCGCTCTGCCTGACCATCTGTTTGCGGATGAAACGTCGTGCTAAGCTTGACCTAGGTAGCAAGTCCCTTTTGAAAATATCTCCAGAACTGAAAGGTGAACTATGTACCTCTATCTAATATAATGCACAAGGGCACTCCATGCAACCTAACCAACTCTCGGATGTAAAACCTTGCATAATCTTCTACTGAATTAGTGGTTTTAACTGGTAGGAAATGAGCATCCTTAGTCAACCAGTCCACCACAACCCAAATGGAGTCATACTATCTACGAGTGTAGGGCAAACCTATCACAAAGTCCATGTTGATTTTTTCCCACTTCCAAGTAGGAATGCTGATATCTTGGAGTGCACCCCCGGGGTCTGATGCTCGACTTTCACCTGTTGGCAATTTGGGCACTTGGCTACAAATTCTGCAATATACCGCTTCAGGCCATTCCACCAGTAGATTTCTCGCAAGGCATGATACATTTTGGTGGCACCTGGATGTATAGAATATCTAGAACCATGAGCCTCATGCAACATCCGGCTTCTCAAATCACCTATATTTGGGACACATAAGCGATGGTGGTATCGAAGCACAACATCTTCCCCTTTGGAGAAGACTTCTACTTTCCTACTTTGAACAACTTCTTTCAACTTTACCAATATTGGGTCTTCATCTTTGTTAGACTTCACCTCAGTTACCAAGGATGAATTTGACCTATTTTTAACTACTACTCCACCATTGGTCAAGCCAACTAGTCGAACTCCCAACCATGCAAGTCGATATACCTCCTTTACCAGCCCCCTCCTGTATTCACTCACATGTGACACACTTCCCATAGAAAGTCTACTAAGGGCATCTGCTACCATGTTGGCCTTACCCGAGTGGAAAAGGACACTCATGTCGTAGTCCTTAAGTAGCTCCAACCAGCTCCGTTGTCGAAGATTTAGTTCCTTCTGTATGAACACATATTGTAAACTCTTTTGGTCTGTGAATACATCTACATCAACCCCATACAAGTAGTGTCACCATATCTTCAAAGAAAATACCACCGCGGCCAGCCTAAGATCATGGGTTGGGTAATTCTTCTCGCGATTTTTCAACTGTCTGGATGCATATGCTACAACTTTCCCATGTTGCATCAATACACATTCCAGTCTGACCCTTGAAGCATCACAATATATAATGAATCCATCGGTACCCTCTGGTAAAGTCAACACCGGTGCTGAAGTGACTCTGGCCTTCAATTCCTGGAAGCTCTTCTCACAAGCCTCTGACCGTTGGAACTTCACCTTTTTCTGAGTCAATCTAGTCGTGGGGATGTAATGGTTGAGAAACCTTCCACGAACCTCCAATAGTAACCTGCTAAGACCAAAAAGCTTCTGATCTCTGAAGGGTTTACCGGTCTGGGCCAGTTCTATACTGCCTCTATTTTCTGGGAGTCCACCCTTATACCTTCACTTGACACTACATGTCCCAAGAATGCAACTGATTTCAGCGAGAATTCACATTTGTTGAACTTGGCGTATAACTGGTTATCCTTGAGGGAATAGAGTGCTACCCTCAGGTGTGCGGCATGCTCCTCCTCGCTCCGGAAGTATACTAATATGTCGTCAATGAACACAATCACGAACATATCCAAATATGCCTTAAATACCCTATTCATCAAATCCATAAAAGTTGCAGGGGCATTGGATAGTCCAAAGGACATAACAACAAATTCATAATGGCCATACCGGGTTCTAAAAGCGGTCTTTGGGATGTTGTTCTCCCAAATTCTGAGTTGGTGATACCCGGACCTGATATCTATCTTGGAGAAATATTTGTCACCCTGAAGCTGATCGAATAAGTCATCAATCCTAGGTAACAGATATCTATTCTTGATGGTGACCTTGTTCAAATTTGTATAGTCAATACACATCTGTAGGGACCCATCTTTCTTCCAGACAAACAACACTGGGACACCCCATGGGGACTTACTCGGTCTAATGAATCCTTTATCTGGCAAATCCTTCAACTGCTTCTTTAACTCTTAGTTCTGTTGGGGCCATACGGTAAGGAGGGATTGATATGGGTTGTGTGTCAGATAAAAGATCAATTTCAAAATCAATCTCCCTCTTGGGAGGAACACCTGGTAGGTCATCTGGAAATACCTCGGGATATTCACATACCATCGGGACTGACTGAATGGTTGGGGTCTTGGATGTGACATCCTTAACCCTAACCAAGTGGTAAACACAGCCCTTGGAAATCATTTTTCTAGCCTTGATATAGGAGATAAAGCAACCTAAGGAACCGCTGAAAGACCCCTCCATTCTAAAACCGGTTCATCTGGATACCGAAACTCCACTACCCGAGTTCTACAGTTAACAGAAGCATAACATGCAAACAACCAGCCCATGCCTAAGATGATGTCAAAATCAGTCATAGCCAATTTTACTAAGTCTGCGGAGGTAACCTTATATAATATTGTAATAGGGCTACCTCTATATACCCGCCTTGCTACGATTGAATCACCAACCTGTTATACCCCGTAAGTTTCTAAAGTTTAGTTGGCCTATTCATATGTTGGTTGAGAGTTTTAGAGTGCTATATGTACGAGGAAAGGGCCTAGGGAAAGGGAGAACGAGTGCAAAGTCGGGATTTCATGGGAGGAGGCCGAACCAAGTTGCCAGAGGGGCAAGGTGGCACAGAGCAGCCCCCTCCGCATTACCTTGAATGGCATGGAGCAGAATTAGCATGATGGGCAGGGTGCCACGTTGCCTTGTCTGCTGCCTCAAGTATATAAAGGCCTCACACTTAGAAGTTAGATTATTTTCAATATATACACGGCCAAACCCGAGGGAGTATGAAAAATCCAAATAAAAATCATCTGATGATGCCGCTAAACACTGTCCAAATCCAAATTAACTTTGGGTATTGAAGTGTAAAGTTGCAGGGAGCATCGCTGCGGAGTTATTTTCGTAAAATATGCCCGGCAAATCATCGTCTCGCTGAGCCTAAGTTGATGGAATTATTTCAAACTAGTGCCAATACGATCATGTGCCTAAAGAAAGTATTTCTCCCTTCTAGATTCCCGAGAAATACGAGTTATTGATCGTCTTTTAATAAGTTGAAGTATAGTCAGTATATCTATATATATAAGTTATCGTTTTCTTCGAATATAGTAATGAAGTTAGCCCTATTCTTCTGTTAATATGATTACAGTTGAGAAGGGCAGTTGAACACGAGTCGAAACCCGCCAGTTAATTGGTATACAGCGAACGAGGTATGTTAAGGCATTTTCTTTCGACAAGTTAGTTTCTTCAGCATAGTAGTCTAGTATGAATCCCAGAAAAACATGTCAGGAGTATGATATCAAGTCTAGTTGTTTTTGTCAGTCGAGACTCGTAAATTGTATTGTTTTGGGCTAGATTGTATTTATATAGCTTCCGTGACCACCCTAGGGTTAATAGCTGTGTCGCTGCTAGCCAGGGGCGAGGATACGTCGCTCTACGAAGCGGCATGCCATCTGCAAGGGATAACGATGGGGATCCAGATCCTCATATGTCGTGGTTGGACATATACACACCCCCGCCGAGCATTTACGCCCAGGGTGTAGATATCAGGTGTCCTCCGGACTCAGACACAGCTACAGTCAGGGGCCGAGCTGGCCCAGTTGCAGACCTAGGGGATTGGCAGAACGCTTATAGCTGGTAGTTCACTCAATATGACCGGGATAAGGGTATATAGGTTAAGGTGTACTCACTAGGGCTAATGGGGGCCCAGGTGGGTTATTTTGTGCTGATTGTACCTTCCGGATTTTGGGAGCCAAGTAAGGTTTATGTTTGCTTAGTTACCGATAGTTAGACAGTAAGATGCCTCGTTGTTAGGTATGAACCCTACCTTCCTTATTACAGTTATGTTTAGTCATGTTCTTACTACTTTAGTCATCTTCAGTCCATTTTCTTTACTTCAATCATTGTCAGTTCTATTTCTTACTTTTAGTTATTTAAAGTTACTGCCTTACATATTCAGTACCTGTGGTACTGACACCCTTTATGGGGCATTGCATTACTTGCCTACAGGTACAGATAGACGAAGAGCAGGTTCCTCGTAGTTCCAGTCAACTGTACAAAGCCATCAGCTCCCTTATTCCAGAGCTTGTTTGATAGAGGTTTACTTCTTTTGTTTGTATAGTATAGGTAGGTCGGTGCCCTTTCCCAACCATCTTATTACTCCTAGAGGCTTGTAGAACGTCTTACTTCCCTATGGTTAGATGATATCGGCTGTGTAGGGCCCATACGTGTTTTAGACTATGTGTGTTGGCCATGTGGTGCCCTGTTTAGCTGTTGATTGGCAGCCTGGTCGGCCATAGTTCAGTTTAGCATCTGATCTTACTTTCCAGTTATAACTAGATATCGTGGTGGCCTTGTCGACCCGCATAGGACTCCCTATGATTGTTTGTCTCTAGTTAGCTGCTTATTTTCACAGGTGGCTATAGGCCTTGTTGGCTAGGGGTTGTATTTACAGCCGCTATATAGCCCGTTGTTTTCTTGAATCTAGAGTTAGAGTCAGCCCTTCACCAGAGGTGCTTAGGCTCAGGCAGCTCAGCAGTTCAGGTCCTAGTAGGGCCCCAGGTGCCATTCATGCCTCCCAAGGTGGGGCGTTACAAACTTAGTATCAGAGCAGGTCCTATCCCAGGGAGTCTACAAGCCGTGCTAAGTAGAGTCTTCTCTATGGATGTGTTGTACACCACATACTATAGGCAGGAGGCTGCAAGGAATGATAGGATGGTTACTCTTTCTTCTTATTCAATCGTTCTATTAAGCAGTACAGTATAGGGTTGAGTCCCTAGGCTCATTATACTCTTTTGCTTACAGAGAAATGTCTGACCGGCGACACCCTATGACAGGAAGGAGGCTAGATGTAGCAGTAGGAGAGGGCACCAGCAGGGTGCCTCAACCTCGGTCAGAATTGACCCGATCTGAGGAAGATACGGAGGTATCATCTCAACCTCCCTAGCAGTCTCCACCACGTCAAGAGCCGCTTGGGACGGCCGGTGTGACGGAACTGCCACTTGCAGTTTCTATACCCGTACCATCCGACTAGGAGGTCAGGAGCGCGGTGGTTATGCTAGCCCAGATGATGGCTGCTCAACGCTAGCCAGTGCCACCTACAGCTACGTAATCCTTAGGAGGGCCTGGTAGCTCGAGGGTCCGAGAGTTCCTAGCACTAAGTCCCCCGCAATTCAAAGGGATAGATCGGACCGAGGACCCTCAGGACTTCTTAGACCAGATGTAGAGGATTTTTAGGGTGATGCATGCTACACTTACATATTCGATTGAGTTGGCGGTATTCTAGCTACGAGACATCGTCGTACTGTGGTATGAGAGTTGGGAGAGGTCCCGAGGGAGAGATGTTTCCCCTCCGACCTGGCCCAGCTTCTCAGAGGCTTTCTTGGATAATTACCTACCGCGGGAGATTCGACAAGCCTGGATTGACCAGTTCCTACACTTGGAGTAGTATCGATGAGTGTTCGGGAATATTCCAAGCGGTTTGATTCCTTGACTTGTTATGCGTCAGCTTTTGTGGACATAATGCCATCCAGGGTACACCGCTTTATTATGGGGATGAACACGGAATATGTTGAGACCTGCATCACAGCCACACTGCGAGAGGATATGGACATCGCCCGCGTGTAGGCTTTTTCCCAGAATATTGAGGATATCAGACAGCGGCAACGGGGGAATAGGAGGACAAGCCAGGAGCAGCACTGCAGGGACAGACGGGGTTAATTACAGGAGGAGTCCCGGGGAGGACCTAGGCCACGGTTATTAGATAGGTCGCCTAGACCCCCGCCTCCACCACAGAAACAGAGAAGCAGGTCTATTCGTCGAGGGCAGCCAAAGCCCGGTGAAGGTTCGCGAACAGTAGGTTCACAGCAGCAGAGGGGACTGGAGTAGAGTGGGTTTACAATACCACTTTGCGCTATTTGCAGTCGACGCCACTCTAGAGCATGAAAGTATGGTTCCACAACATACTACATTTGTGGAAAGGAGCGTCACCAGATGAGAAATTGTCCAGCTAGGGGTCAGGGTGACCGGGATAGACAGGATAGGTCTTCGGTAGGATCACGAGCTCCAACATCCCCGGTAGGGCGTAGGCCCTCAGTTTCAATAGGTAGAGGCCGAGGCACATCAGGGACCTCCAGTTCGGGTGTCAGGCTAGACCTTACTTATGCATTACTGGGGCGACAGGAGTCAGAGTCGTCACCAGATGTTGTGACAGGTATGCTGAACATTTGTTCTCATCCTACTTATGTGTTGATAGATCCAGGATCCACCTTGTCATATGTTACACCATTAGTGGCTCGAAAGTTTAGTATTATGCCGGAATTGCTTTGGTGACCTTTCTCAGTGTCTACACTTGTTGCTGACTCTATTATAGCCAGAAGGGTCTATCGGGGGTGTACAGTAGAGGTTGCCAGTCGTCAGACTATGGCAGATTTGATAGAACCAGAAATGGTTGATTTTCATGCCATTATGGGTATGGATTGGCTAGCTCCATGCTATGCTAATGTCGAATGTTGGACCAAGATTGTCCAATTCCACTTTCCAGGGGAGGTAGTACGGTAGTGGAAAGGTAGTACAGCCACGCCAAAAGGTATGCTTATTTCGTATCTTCGGGAGAGAAAATTGATAGCAAAAGGGTGCATTTATCATATTGTCAGATTTTAGGATGTTCGGGTAGAGCCTACAACCCTTCAGCTTATTCTAGTGGTTAATGAATTTCCCGACGTATTTCCAGATGAGCTTCCTGGTATTCCCCCAGAAAAGGAAATTGGTTTTGCAATCGATTTATTACCAGGCACTCAGCCTATATTTATTCCTCCATATCGAATGGCTCCTGCTGAACTCGGAGAACTAAAGGAACAATTAAAGGATTATCTAGAAAAGGGCTTTATCAGGCCGAGTACCTCACCATGGGGTGCGCCAGTTCTATTTGTGAGGAAGGACGGATCCCTCCGTATATGTGTAGATTATTGGCAGCTGAATAAAGTCATATCAAGAATAAGTACCCGCTTCCCAGAATAGACGATTTGCTTGATCAGCTACAGGGAGCGAGGTATTTTTCAAAGATTGACTTAAGATCAGGATATCATCAGGTCCTGGTTCATGAAAGAGATATTCCAAAGACTGTCTTCAGGACCAGATATGGCCACTTTGAATTTCTAGTTATGTCCTTCAGACTGACAAATGCCCTAGCAGTGTTCATGGACCTGATGAACAATGTTTTCAGACCATACCTAGACTTGTTCGTGATAGTATTTATCAATGATATTCTATTGTATTCCCGCTCAGAGGAAGATCACCAGGATCATCTATAGACAGTGCTCCAAATTCTCAGAGATCGCCAGTTATATGCAAAATTTTCTAAATGTGAATTTTGGCTGAATTCAGTAGCCTTCTTGGGCCATATTGTGTCAGATGTTGGTATACAGGTAGATATGAAAAAGATAGAGGCAGTGAAAACATGGCCTAGACCTACCACTCTGACCGAGGAACGTAGTTTCCTGGGGTTAGTCAAATATCACAGAAGATTCGTGGAAGGATTTTCCACTTTAGCAGCACCTTTAACCAAATTGACGTAGAAGGCAGCAAAATTCCATTAGATTGAGGCATGTGGGCAGAGTTTTCAGGAACTGAAAGACAGATTGACATCAACACCGGTGCTAGTGTTGCCAGAAGGAACAGAGGGTTATGCAGTCTATTGTGACGCTTTGGGTGTTGGGTTAGGATGTGTTTTGATGCAACATTGTAAGGTTATTGCCTATGCTTCCAGGCATCTAAGGAAGCATGAGAAGAACTACCCTACCCATGACCTAGAGTTAGCCGCGGTGATTCATGCCTTGAAAATATGGAGACACTACCTGTATGGCATCCACATAGATATTTTCAGTGATCACAAAAGCCTGTAGTATATTTTCACCCAGAAAGTGTTGAATCTGCGGCAGCGTCGCTGGTTAGAGTTGCTAAAAGGATTATGATGTGAATATTTTATATCACTCAGGAAGGGCCAATATTGTAGTAGATGCCTTTAGTTGCAAATCCATGGGAAGCCTGGCATATTTACAGCCCGAGCGGTAGGAATTGGCCCGAGAATTGCATAAGCTAGCCAGTTTAGCCATTCATATAGTAGGGTCAGGAGACAATGGGGCAGTAATCCAGAATACCGCAGTGTCATCATTGGTGGTGGAAGTGAAAGAATGGCAGTATGAAGATCCTAGCCTGGTTCAGCTCAGAAGTAGGGTCCAGCGAGGGGCAGTGATAGATTTCCAGGTAACCGAGGATGGAGTTTTGAGATATAGGGATCGCCTCTGCGTTCCAGAAGTGGCAGGGCTTCACCAAAAAATTATGGGTGAGGTACACTATGCCCGTTACTCTCTCCATTCGGATTCGACAAAAATGTACCATGACGTAAAAGAGATTTACTGGTGGCAGGGAATGAAAAAGGGGATAGCAGAATTTGTAGCTCAATGTCTCAATTGCCAATAGGTGAAAGCTGAACATCAGAAACTAGGTGGACTGACACAGAATATACTCGTGCCTTTATGGAAATGGAAGGCAGTTAATATGGATTTCGTAGTAGGGTTACCTCGTACCAGACGTAACATGATTCTATCTGGGTAATTGTTGACAGGTTGACAAAATTAGCTCACTTTTTGCCAGTAAGGGCTACCTTTTCAGCCGAAGATTATACTGAGCTGTATATTAGAGAAATAGTCTGGTTGCATGGTGTTCTGTTGTCAATTATCTCTGACAGAGGGGCGCAGTTTACAGCTAAATTTTGGCAATCTTTTCAGAGAGGCCTGGGGACGCAGGTTAACCTAAGCTCATCCTTCCATCCTCAGACAAACGGGCAGACAGAATGTACAATCTAGAAGCTTGAGGATATGTTACGGGCGTGTGTGCTAGATTTTGGAGGCAGCTGGGATGAACATCTACCGCTTATTGAATTTGCCTACAATAAAAGTTACCATTCAACAATTCAGATGGCACCTTATGAAGTGTTATATGGACGGAAGTGTAGGTCTACAGCTGGTTGGTTTGAGGTAGGAGAATCGGCATTGATTGGGCCTGATATTATTCATCAGTCAGAAGAGAAAGTAAAGCTTATCAGGGAACATCTGCTGACGACTCAGAGTCGCCAGAAATCTTATGCCGATGTGCAGCGAAGAAACCTAGAATTTAACGTGGGTGATTGGGTATTCTTGAGGGTTTCACCGATGAAGGGTGTGATGAGATTTGGTAAGAAAGGCAATCTCAGCCCGAGGTTTATTGGGCCTTATCAGATGTGCCGAAGGATAGGCCAGGTGGCTTATGAATTGGATTTACCTCCAGAATTAGAATACGCTCACCCATTTTTTCATGTATCAATGCTGAGGAAGTGCATAGGAGATCCCTCCCGGATTGTCCCAGTCAAAGACGTCCAAATCACTGAAGGATTTGTTTATGAAGAGGCTCCAGTAGCCATACTAGATCGGCAGATCAGCAGACTAAGAACTAATGGTGTTTCTTCCATTAAAGTATTATGGAGGAGTAAGAACCGAGAGGAGATGACCTGGGAGGCAGAAGACGATATGAGAACCAGATATCCTTAGTTATTTCAGACTTAGTCAGATTGTGCAGCTAGAGGTATATTGTTCTTGTTGTTTCATAAGTTGCATTATATACATGTATATGTGGAGTAGTTGACTTTAGTCTATTGTGAAATGAATTCCATAGTATTGTGTGGAGTACATGTATTGGATTTTTTTGCATTTCAGGGTTTTTGGATAGTCCATATTACAGGGGAGACTCTGCCAAAATTTTTCCAGAATAAGTAATTGGAAGGTTAAGGTTCTTGCAAGCAGAAGTTAACATTAAAGGACAAATGTTCTTAAGGGGGGAGGATGTTACACCCCATAAGTTTCTAACGTTTAGTCGACCTATTCATATGTTGGTTGAGAGTTTTAGAGTTCCATATGGACGAGGAAAGGGCCCGGGGAAAGGCCGAACGAGTGCAAAGTCGGGATTTCACGGGACGAGGCTGAACCAAGTTGCCAGAGGGGCAAAGTGGCATGGAGCAGCCCCCTCCGTGTTACCCAGAGTAGCATGGAGCAGAATCAGCGCGATGGGCAGAGTGCCACATTGCCTTGTCTGCTGCCTCAAGTATATAAAGGCCTCACTTAGAAGATAGATTATTTTCAATATATACATAGCAAGACCCGAGGGAGTACGAAGAAACCAAGTAAAAATCATCTGATTACGTCGCTAAACGCCTTCCAAATCCAAATTAACTCCAGGTATTGAAGTATAAATCTGCAGGGAGCATCGCTTTGGAGTTATTTTCGTAAAATACGCCGAGCAAATCGTCGTCCCGCCGAGCCTAAGTTGATGAAATTATTTCAAACTAGTGTCAATACGATCACATGCCTAAAGAAAGTATTTCTCCCTTCTAGATTTTTGAGAAATTACAAGTTTTTGATCGTCTTTTGATAAGTTGAAGTATAGTCAGTATATATATATATATATACTTCATCAACTTATATATATATATAAGTTATCATTTTCTTCAAATATAGTAATGAAGTTATCCTTATTCTTCCGTTAATATGATTACAGTTGAGAAGGGCAGTTGAACACGAGCTGAAACCCGCCAGTTAATCGGTAAACAACAAATGAGGTATGTTAAGGCATTTTCTTTCGGCAAGTTAGTTTCTTCAGCATAATAGTCCAGTATGAATCCCAAAATAGCATGTCAAGAGTACGTTATCATGTCTAGTTGTTGTTGTCAGTCGAGACTCGTAAATTGTATTATTTCGGGCTAGATTGTACCTGTATAGCTTTCGTAACCACCCCAGGGTTAATAGCTGTATCGCCGCTCGCCAGAGGCGAGGATACGTAGCTCTACGGAGCGGCATGCCGTCTGCAAGGGACGAAGATGGGGATCAAGATCCTCATATACCGTGGTTGGCCTTATGTACACCCCCGTCGAGCATTTACGCCCTGGGTGTAGATATCAGGAGTCCTCCGGACTCACACACAGCTACAGTCAGGGGCCGAGCAGGCCCAGTTGCAGACCAGGGATTGGCAGGACGTTTATAGCTGGTAGTTCACTCAGTATGACCAGGATAACGGTATATAGATTGAGGTGAACTCACTAAGGCTAATGGGGGGCCATGTGGGTTATTTTGTGCTGATTGTACCTTCCGACTTATGGGAGCTAGGTAAGCTTTATGTTTGCTTAGTTACTAATAGTTAGATAGTAAGATGCCTCGTTTGTCAGGTATGAACCCTACCTTCCTTATTACAGTTATGTTTAGTCCTGATCTTACTACTTCAGTCATCTTCAGTTTGTTTTCTTTACTTCAGTCATTGTCAGTTCTATTTCTTACTTTTAGTAATTTAAAGTTAATGCCTTACATATTCAGTACCTGTGGTACTGACGCCCTTTATGGGGCACTACATTACTTTCCTGTAGGTACAGATAGACGAGGAACAGGTTCCTCATAGTACCAGTCAGCTATACAGAGCCGTCATCTCCCTTCTTCCGGAGCTTGTGTGATAGAGGTTTGCTTCTTTTGTTTGTTCATTATGGGTAGGTCGGCGCCCTGTCCCGACCATCTTATTACTCCTAGAGGCTTGTAGAATGTGTTACTTCCATGTGGTTAGATGATATCGGCTGTGTAGGGCCAATATGAGTTTTAGACTATGTGTGTTGGTCGTGTGGGGCCCTGTTTAGCTGTTGATTGGCGGCCTGGTCAGCCATAGTTCAGTTTAGCATCTGATCTTACTTTCCAGTTATAACTACATATCATGGTGTCCTTGTCGCCCCACATAGGACTCCCTATGATTGTTTGTCTCTGGTTAGCTGTTTATTTTCACAGGTGGCTATAGGCCTTGTCGGTCGGGGGTTGTATTTACAGCCGCTATATAGCCCGTTATTTTCTTGATTCTAGATTTAGAGTCAGCCCTGCACCAGAGGTGCTTAGGCTCAGGCAGCTCAGCAGTTCAGGTCCTTGTAGGGAACCAGGTGCCAGTCATGCCTCCCAAGGTGGGGCGTGACACAACCGGGGTAGAGACAGAAAATAGTTCGAATAAGATTTCAGGACTAAGTCTAATTTGACTCACAATGTAAAGTGTCATAAAAGATAAGGTGGCTCCCGGATCTAATAAAACATAAGCATCAATGTGAAAAACTTGCAACATACCCGTAACCACATTGGGAGAAGTCTCTTGCTCTTGCCGAGAGCCAAGTGCATAAAATCGGTTCTGGCGCTGGCTGCCAGCTGAGCCAGTAAGAGCACCCTACTGAGTCTTTCATGCTACTGGGACGGATGAACTGGCTGCTAAAGTACGGGATCCACTACCCCTTGACCTTGCTAGGGGGCAATCCCTAAGCCTGTGTCCGGGTTTGCCACACCCAAAACAAGCGTCTGAGCCAACCAAACATTTCCCTGGGTGGTTCTTGCCACAAGTAGCACAAGATGGGAATGTGCGCTCTGTATGCATGTTGTTCTGACTCCTTGAACCTGAGGCCCTGCTCCTCTGACCATCATGTGGCCTGGATGGAGTACTGGCTGAAGATGGTGCTGGCACAATGGACCTGGGCTGGGACTGCTAGTAAGACTCACCCCTTGACTTAGGTTGGGAGAACCTGTGGCTATCAGTTCTGGCCCTCTTGGCCTACCTCTACCTCAAGTGAGCTGCTTCCATCTGCTCGTCATAGAGGACTATCCGTGGGTAGTCCATATCCGGATGAAGCATGGTTTTTCTGCATTCCATATCCAGATACTCAGCTACTCCCTACACGAATCTGCTCACCCGCGCCCTCTGATCCATCACCAACTCCAGGGCATATTTTGACAGGCGAGTGAACTTAAGTGAATATTCTAGCACCGTCATCTTTCCTTGATTAAGGTTGAAAAACTCAGTTGCTTTCAGTTCCTTAATCTCCCAAGGAAAGAACCTGTTGAGAAAGGCTATGTGGAATTTATCCCAGCTGATAGGGCTTGCTCTCGCTGCCCTGCTATCCCTCCATTTCTTGAACCAAATCTAAGAGACCTCCTTCAGCTGAAAAGAGGCCAAATCAACACATTCCTCACTTATCACTCCCATGACCTGAGTGACCTTCAAAATCCCTTCGATGAACTCGTTTGTATTCTCGTCTACCTTTGCCCTTGTGAACTCAGGAGGGTTCATCATTAGAAAGTCCCTTATCCGGGCCGCTGCTGCATTACCGTTTCGAGGAACAGGCGCAACAGCCTGTTGGTTGACCTGAGCGGTCAAGGCATGTGCCAGCATTTGAATACCCACTTGAAACTTGGCATAGGCAGCTGGCTCGGGTACCGGGGGCTCCTGAACCGGTAGGGCTTGCTGACGCCCATCATCACTGCCACCCCCGTGGACCTCATCATTTTTGTTCCTCCTTCTGATTATCCTTCTGGGAACCATAAATTTTCTGCAAATTGTGAAACGCACGAATTAGAAGGGTGAAGAGATTTTGACTGCACGACATAGATCATGATAGAAGGGAACATTTCCAAGAACGTTCAGTAGCCTCTTCATCATAAGTGTGACGCACTTCACACCCATGAAGAAGACTCTTCCTAACACGGCTTTCAGACTCCCTAGGACTCTTCCAAACCTATTGCTCTGATACCAAGTTTGTCACGACCCGAGCGTACACCCGGATCGTAGACACGGGACAAGGAGTCTCGAGAGACTCCAAGTCAACCCATGGAGTGAGCATAACACTAATTCAACTATATACAATGGAGAACTTAACTTATCAATCATAAACTAATAGAAAATAGTATCAGGAATTGTAAGGAACGACGATCTGAAATACATTCATCAATGACAAAATACTACACATAAGCCTGTTGTTCGCGGTTCGTTGCTACGGTTAAAAACCGACACGCAAGTGCACATGGTCAAACAAGTAATAAAGTGGCTAAGTAAGCCAAATATCGATCCAAGGAGGCTCAGGGTATGTAAAAATTGCCTAAGTATACTATATTCTTATTTTACTTCTAACTATGCTAACAACAACGTAACCAACAGTTAATTGAGTTTTTGTTTATAAAATATATACTAAAACTATTAACAATTATTTACGGTGAATTTAAACTATGGATATGAGCATGCCAAGGTTAAGAACAAGTAATGAATTCGATTGTAATAATAATTCGGTTAATCTCTTCTTCATGTTGCTAGCCAAGAACAATAGCCTAGAAATTAAAACTCTCGTATTTAATTTCACTTAAGAATCATAAACCATTCGTCTACATTTCTATGATCAAATGCAATTTACGACCTAGCAATACAATTCCGGTTCCTAAACTGACTAATACGGCTTTCAAGTATATTTCTATCAGGAAAGCACATCAAAACCCAATTTTCCCAAATCAAGTTAAGAATAATACCCTATTAATTCACAACTTTCCAATTTCTTGCTCTCTCGAGTGAAATTGGACTTTTTAGATGTACATTAATGTCCGCCAAGCACTAATGCAGTAAGAACAAGAATTAATAGAACAACATGAAAGAAGAAGAAGAAAACCATATCATTTACAATCAAAATTCACTACACATGTTCAAAACCTTAACAAGGAAGAGAATTAGCCACTCATTTGTGGATTGATCATCCTAAAACGAGTGTAAATCATACGTACAATTGGTAGAAAGAAGAAAGGAAGAGAAGAAATTTCTTAGCTTTTTCTTCCCTCAACTGCTGCTAACCCACGTCCTAGCTCCACCAAGTCTGAATTATGAAAAATAAACCTAAGTGTGCTATTTATATTAGTAGGAATCTTTCCCGGAATAACAAGCAACGTGTCACGGAGTGCATCGCGGAGCACGGCCTCCGTGACACGCTACGGACGCGGAGGCTCTCTGGAAAATCACCCGAAATTGGCCCAGGCAGCACCCTGCCGCGTTGGCAGCGTGTCACGCTGCCTGGGCAGCGCGTTGCAGCCCCTTGGTCGTGGAGGCCACCTGTCGTGGCACGTTGCCAATGCATAGGTGGGATTTTTTGAGCGGCCTGCCTGCCGTCGCACCTTGTCGACGCGCCGGTGGCTGTTTTGTGCCTCTTTCTTGCCGACGTTCGCGTGTTAATTCCGTTTTCAAGCCTCTACTTCACCAACTCATGGATTAGTTACTCAAAAGTCATCAAAACCTACAAAACAAAGGCTAATCATGTTGGTTAGCACATATCTCCACATTATATAAAATTACATGAAAATGTATACAATAACTTAGATAAACAAGACTAATTTAAGTAATAAAGAGTATCTCGGGCATATATTTTTGCCCGTGATCACAACCCCACACTTAAAGCCTTGTTCGTCCTCGAACAACCTTTTACATATCATGCATATGGAGACTCCCACATAACTAATTTAGCAAGATAATTCAAGTTACGGCTATAATGATTACGTAAGATACAAGCTAAAAATAGAGCATGCCTGATTTGATCATTGAAATGAAGTACAACTGTGTTAAAACTTCTTAACCTCAAGAGTCGACTCTCAATTTTAGCAAAATCATGTAAATTAACTGATTAAGAAATTCCACATGAATTTTATCCTTCATTAAACATGTGCCCCTCACGGAAAGAGAGTTACCCAATCACATGCAAAAACAATTTTTTACATCACAACATGTGTGGGTACATGAATAGAATTACGCTCACTCTCACAAAGAATTCACATGCATTATGTAATGACCCATAAGCTTGCCCTTAGTGTTTTATTCCACTAATTTAAGGATGTATGAATGTAAGATCAAGTAGGACTTTTTAGGTTGTAATGTAACTCAGGTGCGGGTAGGTACTATTATGATCAGTAATAGTGACTATCTTTCCTAAGCGCTTTTAATACATCACGCCTTCATTACGAACTTCCCTTCCCTCACTTCACCTTTTTCACTTTTCATCTTTCTTTTTCCTCTTTTGTTCCGCCATTTCTTTAGGCACTTTTAGCTTATTAGTAAGGAGTTCTATAAGTAACTTTTCATTTATTTGTTTTCTTACTCCCTACTAATACTCACCCATATTCAACAAAGTGCACCCTTGACCTTTCTCAACTCTTACAATTGCTACTTTCCCTTTCTTTTCATTCTTATCACTCCTTTACTCTTCCGGATTTTTCCTTTAAGCGCTTAGGAGTTTTGGATCAAATTCAAGGCTAATGAAAGAAAAAGGATTAAGCTTATGTTGCAGCTGTCAAAGAATAGGCTCAAGGCTCAATGGGGTTAACTAGGATTAATTTTTCAAGGTAGGTATAATGAGGGATAAAAGTTTGGTTCACCAAAGAAATGCCTAAATCATCTCCTACAATTCACATCCTTCATTTCGTTTTATATACACACCAGGAAAGTTCTAGACATTCCACAATAGCATAGAATACTCAAAAACCTTACACTCATGGCACATGCTCAAATCAAGACACAATCAGTAGACTCTTACTTAGCTAATCACAAGAATTCAGAATTAAGCTTCAATCATATTGAGTCAAATTCAAGAGCCTAAGTGTCTCAAACAAAGTTATACACTTGCATACTTCACACTGAACATACTTGCATCTTACAACCATGTATAGCACATAAAAAGAACATCAAGCCCCAATTAGTTATGGTTTCAAAAACCCAAAACCTATCGACTAATTTTCCTCAAGACGGTTGTCATCCATCCATCGTCGGAAACAGTCCCTAGCTATGACTAAAAACTTTATATACAGACCAAGGAAAGAAAAAAGAAAAATTTTATTCTTTGGTTCAAATACCCCCCATCGGAAAAGAACCGAAAAGAAAAACCAACGGGTGATGAAGTCATGCTTAATCCACAAAAAATTTTCAAATTTTTCAAATTTTCTCACCAACTTTTGCACAAGCATTACATTCACCAAAATCGTTAAGCACAGAAAATTCTGAAATTTCCCTTGAAATTTCCCTCACCCCACACTTAAATCATGCTATGTCCTCATAGCATCAAATTAAAATTTACAAAGGGTGTGAAATACTCCCTGGGGCCTTTAGGCTTAGCTAACAGCATGCGTTTCTTCGACTTTGCACAAGTGGGTGTTCAACCCCACACTTTTTCTCTTCCATGCTTGTTAGCTTCCTCCTCCACGGGTACTCAGACTTCCCCTCCATCTGTGCTTAACTTTCCACCAAAACAACACAAGATGAAAATAAACAAAAATTAACTCAATTGCAAGAAATTAAAATGGTACCTGTGGTACCGTTGGGTTGCCTCCCAAGCAGCGCCTAATTTTACGTCGCGGCACGACGTACCAAGTTTCACCACTTTTTCCTCCACCTTGAGGATATGAATCTCACCCCTAATTTCTTTTCTAATTTCCTCTTATGCTCTAGGGGTGGTGGTGAAAAATTGTAAGGACCAAGCAGTAGATGTTTTCTTTTGAACCTATTGGCCCTTATGTAAGCGAAGTCATTTTGTCTCTCTGAGTTAGCAAATTTCAGAATATATGGGGCTTGGTCCTCCTCTAGACATTTCTCTATAAACTTGGAAGACTCTATTTCTATATTGTCAACCAAACTTAATGTCGAAAAATGCGTAGAGTGTGGTCCAATACACCTCAACTCTGAAATTGCTTTGTGCTTGACTTCCTTACTTGTGTACACCTTTTCAACATCGACATCTATTTCTCCATTAAGGTCAAATGGGAGATATTCTTTTTCTTCTTCCATGAATGGAATTTCTATAGGTATGAGCCGATCACGGAGACACTCAAGAGATTCTAATTGTGGGGCTTCATCCAAAAATTCACCCTTGTATTCCTCTTGTAGTTCCTCTTGAATATCGGCTAAAACTGTCACCTGCAAATTATCACAAGCTTCTGCCTCAACACACATCTCTGTGAGTTTGACGCTCATCCTGCTTACAACCTCTGCATTCTCCTTTTGCTGAATTATCAATTCTGCCACCGACTCCTTCATTGCTTCTGATTGCTCCAGGAGTTGTTTCATCATGTCCTCTCTTTGAACTTGGCGTCCCAAGTCCTCATTTTCAACATGTCTATATTCAGCAAAAACAACAAAAGGATCATAGTAGGGGCTTGGGGGAGGGGAATATGCCTTTGGACAATCACCCCAATGGCCATATTGACACCCACATATATTGCACGTGTTACAGTTTTGCCACAAGTGGGGTCCTCCGAAATTCATGCAAGATTCGCCAAAATATGCGTATCCACCATTTATATTCCAAGATGTCATGTCAATGAGGGTATCCGAAAGAGAGAAAAATTAAAATAAACAAAGAATTAAAACAAATACTAAGACCAATTTGTCAACACTTAAAAAAATAAAACAAAAATACAGTAAATTTACACTTAACACAATTTTACAAATCGCCTAGCCTCCCCGGCAACGGCGCCAAAAACTTGTTTGCGGTTCGTTGCTACGGTTAAAAACCGACACGCAAGTGCACGTGGTCAAACAAGTAATAAAGTGGCTAAGTAAGCCAAGTATCGATCCAAGGAGGCTCAGGGTATGTAAAAATTGCCTAAGTATACTATATTCTTATTTTACTTCTAACTATGCTAACAACAACGTAACCAACAGTTAATTGAGTTTTTGTTTATAAAATATATACTAAAACTATTAACAATTATTTATGGTGAATTTAAACTATGGATATGAGCATGCCAAGGTTAAGAACAAGTAATGAATTCGATTGTAATAATAATTCGGTTAATCTCTTCTTCATGTTGCTAGCCAAGAACAATAGCCTAGAAATTAAAACTCTCGTATTAAATTTCACTTAAGAATCATAAACCATTCGTCTACATTTCTGTGATCAAATGCAATTTACGACCTAGCAATACAATTCCGGTTCCTAAACTGACTAATACGGCTTTCAAGTATATTTCTATCAGGAAAGCACATCAAAACCCAATTTTCCCAAATCAAGTTAAGAACAATACCCTATTAATTCACAACTTTCCAATTTCTTGCTCTCTCGAGAGAAATTGGACTTTTTAGATGTACATTAATGTCGGCCAAGCACTAATGCAGTAAGAACAAGAATTAATAGAACAACATGAAAGAAGAAGAAGAAAACCATATCATTTACAATCAAAATTCACTACACATGTTCAAAACCTTAGCAAGGAAGAGAATTAGCCACTCATTTGTGGATTGATCATCCTAAAACGAGTGTAAATCATACGTACAATTGGTAGAAAGAAGAAAGGAAGAGAAGAAATCTCTTAGCTTTTTCTTCCCTCAACTGCTGCTAACCCACGTCCTAGCTCCACCAAATCTGAATTATGAAAAATAAACCTAAGTGTGCTATTTATATTAGTAGGAATCTTTCCCAGAATAACAAGCAACGTGTCACGGAGTGCATCGCGGAGCACGGCCTCCGTGACACGCTACGGACGCGGAGGCTCTCTGGAAAATCACCCGAAATTGGCCCAGGCAGCACCCTGCCGCGTTGGCAGCGTGTCACGCTGCCTGGGCAGCGCGTTGCAGCCCCTTGGTCGTGGAGGCCACCTGCCGTGGCACGTTGCCAACGCGCAGGTGGGCTGTTTTGAGCGGCCTGCCTGCCGTGGCACCTTGTCGACGCGCCGGTGGGCTGTTTTGTGCCTCTTCCTTGCCGACGTTCGCGTGTTAATTCCGTTTTCAAGCCTCTACTTCACCAACTCATCGATTAGTTACTCAAAAGTCATCAAAACCTACAAAACAAAGGCTAATCATGTTGGTTAGCACATATCTCCACATTATATAAAATTACATGAAAATGTATACAATAACTTAGATAAACAAGACTAATTTAAGTAATAAAGAGTATCTCGGGCATATATTTTTGCCCGTGATCACCTGTAAGCCTCTAATCATAAAAGGCGGGTTGAAAGGACAAGACCCCAACTAACCCAAACAGTCCGAAAACATAAGATAAACAAGGTCTGAACATGAAGCCCTCAAATCATGAGGACTCACCACTGAAGACCGAGTAGAACAGAGCGCAAGCTAGGGACGATGCTGAACCTGCAAACTGGATCTTGAAAATATGTGGGTCAGTACTCGGAAAGTACTAAGTATGTAAGGTATGCAAAACAATAATTAAAAACGTAAAATTTAGTGGAGTGGGACATCATGATCATAAAACTAAAATCATAAGTATATTGTAAGGCTCAATATTTCCTAATATATTCATAAACCCATCAAAGTCATAACATGCGAAGAAAACGTTTCATAAATCATAGCTTTAGCGAAAAGAACATAATCATGCATATTTCAAAACCATGAGGAACAATGGGAGATTTCTATAACTGACATACTCCACATGAGCACACATGAAGTCCGACTTGTATGCCTAGTCGGGAGGCCGTTCATACCTTGCCAAAGGTATGAACCATGAAAAGTGTGACATCACTCGTGAAGGCCCCGAGGGCATAGGAGACAGTCACTGAGGAGGTCCCAAACATAATCCTATGGTGGCATGTATTTTTGAGATTTGGGGCGTAACCTAGGTCCTGAACCTACTCGGTGCTATGCAGTATTCTCAAAACATGCAATGTGCTCATAACATTCATAACATGACATGCATGGCTACTGAAAACACGGGAATCATGACATACTTGAGAATTTATATTACTAGCCATGGAATTAGGCCCGTGAGTCGGCCAAATCATAGTATAATTCATAAGCGACATGTGGTCATTGCCCATAGTTTCAAACATACTTGACATGTTAAAAATCATAAGGAAACGATCATGCTAGCATGGGAAATTGAAACTTGAAGACATGCTTAAAAATGTAAGAGAAACTTTTTCATGTTTTCGGAATCATCTTGACCATGAAATTCACTAAATGTTCCCCATGATTGGGCATCTATACTTTTAGAGATTTAAGTCACGAAATATAGATTAAAAAAGTAAAATCGGCCTAATAAATCCGAAATTCACAAGTTTGACATGCTACTATAAGCTCATTTCAAATTTTAAGGAATCATGAGATTAGATAAAGACCCATACAGTTTTGGTAAATTTAAACATAGAATTAAGGAGAAATTGGGCATGGGTAGGGACTAATCTACCAATTCAAAACCCCACATCCCTGGAAAGTTTCGCGATTCCCTACTCCCTCGAAGAACCCTAGGTGAGAGCTTTAAGAACTTCAAGAAATGGCTTGAAACCCTCCCTACTCCCTTCTCTAACACTTGAAATTGCTAAAATGAACTTAATAAGGAGTTTTCATCCCTTAAAGACCCTGTTCCGACCTCGAAACGATGTGGTTTAGGGTCCAAAAGGGTAGAAAAATCGAAATTTCCCTTACTAAAATTTCCCTAAAAGTAGTTCTGGCCCCAACCATGAGTCATACCATCGAGTCATGACTCGTGGTTACCTCTCGAGGTCACTTCACCCCTTTTCCCAATTCTCTGAATTTGGCCACGACTTGTACCAGTATCATATGGGTCGTACTGTCAACAGTGGTACCATCCACCCAAACCACTATGACTTAACCCCAACTCCTCATCAAGACTCTTTGCTTCATATTATGAGTCGTACCATGACCCGTGACGACTCACTCTGGCAGCACTGAGATATTCACCACGACTCCTAACCATGAGTCGTACCTTCTCATCACGGTTCTTAGGACTACCCATGACACAACCTTAGGCTACTAATTTCATCACGACTCAAGTCACGAGTCATAGGTCCTCACCACGACTCCTACCCCGAGTCGTACTGGTGCAAATTTCTAGATTTTCGGCAGTTTTCAACTTCAACTCCCAGGTCTAATTGTAGGCCCTTCCGGGGTGTTAAAATTCAAGATGCTGGAATGAGGGAAAGGCAACATACGACTCTCACTACGAGCCATAACTAGTGTCCTAGAATTGTTCAGAGAAATTTGCACAAAGGCAGACTCTTGGTACGAATGACTCACAGATCGTAGCATTAAGATACGAACCATACCATGAGTCGTGGTGAACTTCAGGAAGAATCTTCAAGAGTTGGAATAACTTCAAACAAAATAAACAGTACAAGTCATAGGAGGAATGTACGAGTCGTACCATAACACTCGTGGAAAATTTCAGAAGATGTCAGAGTTCTCAAGGTCAAACCACAGAAGCATTGTACGACTCGTAGGATTGAGGTACGAGTCATATCATCTTGCCAACACTTAGCCAAATATGCTGCAGTCAAGGACTTACGAGAAGAAGGTACAACCCGTATAATCCTGCTACGGGTCGTAGGTCCGATCGTGACACAATCGGCACCAGATATGGAAAATTCCCTATTAGCTTAGGAAAAGGTTTCTAATGTCTTTATAAATAGCCTTTATGTTTTATTTTTGTTTAGGGAAGGACATAAATGAGTTAGTAGACGTATGAAGAATAATTTTTGTGAATTTTTATCAAGTTTTGAGGATCAATTCATAGGATCAAATTCTTGATTTCCTACATTGTTCTTGAGATTATTCTTTGATATTCAAATTTGGTTTTTTTCTTCCAATTGTTGGTATAAGTATTTAATTATATGTTTGTCTATGAATGCAAATTTTAATCTTACAACCATGAGAGGCTAAAACCTCCACAACTAGGGGTTGTGAGAACCACGGTGAATTAATGAAATAGGGTTACACAAAAATGATTTAAAACCAATGCTAAACACTTGTATTGTATTCTCTTCATCTTTAAACATTTCTTAACGGAGTACAACATTAGGACTTGTCCAAATTCTTTACTTGATTGAACCTAGAGAGGTAGAGATTAGCAAAAGAGAATTACAACAAAGTCTTGGTCTTTATGATCATTGTATTTACTTGAGTTCTTGTCACAGGATAGTTAAATTTGGAACATATTGATAATAGTTTGTCTTAAATCACTCATGAGACTTGACCCGGTGATTGAGTAAAGTCATCCAATAGGGATGAACCAGTCATTTGGATGAATCATAGTTATTAGTTCTACAAGTAAGCATTGGGAGATTGATCACGTGTGTATATCAGAAGTAGTTATAAACTAATGCAGAACACTTAACCTAGTTGTTTGCAACTCTTGACTCAATTCATGAATATAATTTTGTTTTAATATTACTTTCTTTAAAACCCCCCAATTTGGAGATAATTCACTAATAAGTTCAATTACCAGCATCAGTCTAGGTCTTACCCTATTCCCTGTGGGTTTGACCCAAACCTCTTAGTTGGGTTGTTTATTGACAACGACCGCTTCATACTTTGTCAGGAAGTGTGAGTTTGAGCATTGTCAAAAAGTGTCGTCATTGTTGGAGAATACGACTATGATTAGATTAATTGCTTGTATTTGACTTATGGTTGTTTTTTCCCCCATTTACATTTTCTTGGGTTTTCTTTTGTGAATCATTCAAGCCAACACCAAGGGAGCTAACTTTACAAACACCCAGATAGAAGACAAGAGGCTGGTAGCACCCGTGGAAGAGATGATGAATATTGACACACTAGCATCTATCTTGATGAACTATGTAGGAGATGGGGTATTGGGTACATGGAGCTGGTGAATGCCCTAGAGAGAATGGGGCCATATAACTTTAGATCAAAGAAATTAGACCTTGATTTGAAGAACCATTTAACTCCGCCAACAAAGCTATTAGTAGAGGAGCCTCTCGTCCTTGAACTGAAGGCACTGCCTCCCCATCTCAAATATGCATTCTTGGGTGAAGGCAACATATTGCCAGTGATTATTGCAGCAAATTTGACAGACTAGAAAGTGGAAGCTTTGGTCACAGTATTAAAAAGGCCCAAAAAAGCAATTGCTTGGACCATAGTTGATATCATTGGAATCCCTCCAGGAATATGTACTCACAAAATATAGCTCGAGCCAAACTGCACACCAGGTATAGAGCATCAACAACGCCTGGACCCACCAATGCAAGAAGTAGTGAAAAAGGAGATTATCAGGTGTCTAGATGCTGGTGTAGTTTACTCGATTGCAGATAGCAAGTGGGTAAGTACGGTGCAGTGTGTACCAAAGAAAGGTGGGATCATTGTGGTACCCAATGAGAAGAATGAGCTAATACCGATAAGACCAGTCATAGTATGGCATGCATGCATGGATTACAGGAAGCTCAACCACTAGACCTAGAAGGACCACTTTCCAATGCCATTCATGGATTAGATGCTTGACAGATTGGCAGGTAGAGGCTTGTACTATTTTCTTGATGGTTACTCGGGGTACAATCAGATCACTATAGCCCCGGAAGATCAAAAAAAGACTACTTACACCTGCCCGTATGGAACATTTTCATCCAGAAGAATGCCTTTTGGATTGTGCAATGCACCGGCCATATTCCAGCACTACATGATGTCGATATTCTCAGATATAGTAGAGGACACCTATTGGATGATTTCTTAGTTATGGGTGACTCATTTGAATCTTGCCTCAAACACTTGGGCAAAGTGATGAACAGATGCAAAGAAACTAATATGTTCCTAAATTGGGGAAAATGTCACTTTATGGTCAAGGGAGGAGTAGTGGTGGGTCACAAAATCTCAGGAAAAGGGATTGGGATTGACAAGGTGAAAATTAAAGTCAAAGCAGTTTTGATACCACCTATTTCAATTGAAAGGATAAGAAGCTTTATAGGGCATGTAGGATTCTGTAGGCGGTTTACCAAGGACTTTTCAAAGATTTCACAGATATTGTGAAAATTACCTGAAAAGGAGGTGAAGTTCATATTTGATGAGGTGTGTCTAAAGGCTTTTGAGTGCATGAAAGAGAAACTCACCACTTCTCCTATTATCATTGCTCCAGATTTGTCTCTTTCGTTTGAAGTAACGTGCGATGCTAGCAGGGTTTCTCTCGGTGCTGTCTTTGGACAATGAAGAGCAAAGGTTTCCATCCCTTCGATTATGCTAGTAAAACACTCAACAAAGCCCCAAAGAGCTACACTATCACAGAATAGCAGCTGCTAGCAGTGGCCTTTGCATTCGAGAATTTTCGACCATACTTGCTTGGAACTAAGGTGATTGTCCATACAGATCATGTTGTTTTGAGATACCTAACATCTAAAATGGATGATAAACCCAGGTTGATTAGGTGGGTGATGTTGCTTCAGGAATTTTATTTTGAGTTCAAAGACTGAAAAGGAACTAAAAATCAGGTAGTTGATCACTTATCCATACTAGAATCTACGACTAGGGTAAGAGAGGAGATTGATATTGATGACACTTTCCCAGACGAGCAAGTACTAGCTGCATCATAGGACTTGATTCCCTAGTTTGCTAAATTTGCAAATTATTTGGTCAGCAACATGATCCCAGCAGACATGAATCCCAAGAAGAAGAAGTTCTTATTTGATGATCAAAGATACTACTGGGATTAACCATACTTATTTCGCATTTTTGTAGATGGGATCATTCGTAGGTGTGTTCCCGAGGTAGAAATGTTGAGCATTCTAGAGGCCTGTCCCTCATCCCAGTTGGGGGTCATCATAGAGGTATCTGAACTACACACAAAATCCTTCGGTGCGTGTATTACTGGCCCTATATTCACCAAGATGCCTATGATTATGCCAAGAAAGGTGATCAATGTCAAAGACAGGGTGACTTTGCCGGTAAGCATGAGTTACCATTGACCCCTATTCTGGAAGTTGCGTTATTTGATGTACAGGGTATAGATTTTATGGGCCCATTTGCTAGTTCATATAGGATGAAATACATCTTGGTGGCAGTAGATTATGTATCCAAATAGGTGGAGGCTATTGCACTACCTAAAATGGAAGGAAAAAGGGTAATAGCATTTCTGCGGAAGCACATATTCGCTAGATTTGGTACTCCTAGAGAAATCATCAGTGATGGTGGATCACACCTTTGTAACTGCCTTTTTAGAACCCTGTTGGAGAAATATAGTGCCAAGCATAAGGTGGAAACACCTTACCACCCTTAGTCAAGTGGGTAGGTAGAAGTTTAAAATAGGGAGATAAAGACCATTCTTGCCAAAACAGTGAATATCAATCGGACAGATTGGTCTAAGAAGCTCGATGATGTGTTTTGGGCTTATCAAACAGCTTATAAGACCCCCACTGGTTCATCGACATATCAACTGGTCTATGGCAAATCATGTCATCTACCAGTTGAATTGGAGCATAAGGCACTATGGGCTCTTAAAAAAGTTGAACTTAAACTGGATAAAGCAGCCAAGTTAAGACTTGACTAGCTCAATGAGTTGGACATATTCTGAATTAAAGCTTATGAGAGTGCGGCCATTTATAAAGAAAGAATGAAGATTTGTCATGATAGGAATAATGCAAAAAAGGAGTTCAACACGGGTGAACTAGTCTTATTGTTCAACTCAAGGCTCCATTTGCACCCTGGAAAGTTGAAATCTAGATGGATGAGACCTTACAGAGTGGTGAATGTGTCCCTATACGGTGCAGTGGAACTTGAGAACAAAGATGGAAAAAGGTTCAAAGTGAATGGGTAAAGAATAAAGCTATACCTGGGAGATACGGAGGAAATAAGAGGAATCGAGGCGGTGTACCTCGATGATGCCTGAAGAATCACAAAAGTTACATCGTGTTGCGATGTTAAAGTAGGCACTGCATGGGAGGCAGCCTGGGGATGGTGAAGTCTAAGTGGCTGCAGGTATATTCCCTTCCCTCTGTTTTTACATTCTATGCTTCAGCGATGAAGCATGCTTTTCAAAAAGGGAGGGGGTGTACTTGTCATTTTTGGGCTTTTGATTCGTCCGAGGGTTTTTCTTGTGATGTTTCTTTTCCCTCGAGCATGCTATCTAGTAGAACCGGCATATTTAGAATTTTATTTTTGTGATTTTTGTTTAATTAGAAAATAGCTTCGGAATACTCAGTCAATAAATTCCACTAGTTTTGTATTTATGAAAAATTGACCATGTTTCAAAAAAATTTGAGGATTAGCTATGTACTTGTGATTGCATGCAAGATTTTCTGTGGATCTTTTGATGTAATTTAGTATATTAGCATGTACAGTTTTTGTTAAGCCACATATTAACCAGACAGGTAGAGTGGATGCAAGTCATGTACCATGAGTGAGTGAGGTCTAATACCTAGTTCAATACTGCATAGAGGATCTAGAACTTGTCCGGATGGTCTTTGCATACGTTTTAGGATGGTTGGTTAAGAAAGGATCATAGGCTGTTTTTGTTTAGCCCATTTTTAGTTTAAATGTCCCTACCAAAAATGATATGATTCACTTGATCCCGATTTTGAGCCTTAAATAGACCATTTTTCTTGGATTAATCAATTAACTGTACTCATTTTTATAATGAACTTGGTTTGGCCTTGATCCCTCCTTGGACATTGTGAACCTCAACATAGGCAAAATTCCTAAGTTGAGGGTGGCTAAAGTAGGGGTGCATAAATAGTGGGAAGGTGAAAAAGGGAGAGAAAATAAAAAAAGGTGAAAAAATGAGGTGTGGTGTGACATTTGAAAAAGAAAAGAAAATTTGAAAAAGAAAATTCAAAAATTGAATGATGCATGAAAAGCTTGAAGAAACACACCACACACATACAAGTGCATAAGAAGGGTGAAAAGGGAGGAAAAAGTAAAAAAATAACAAAAAAGGGTGAAAAAGTGAAAAATGGGAGCCACATGTATGTAGTGCCAAGGAGGGGTCTAGTCACCTAAAAGATCCCATAGCTATCCTACTATCCCGACCCGAGAGTACACTCGAATTGTAGAAACGGGACAAGGAGCCCTGACGGACCCAAGTCAACCCATGGAATGAGCATATAACTAAACCATTCACAGAAGGCGAAAGAATTAGCTTAATAATCATGAACTAAATAACACTGTGACATGAAATATAAGAAATAACAGTACATGATCCAAACATAAATAGTTGAATACTACAATTAGGTCTGAAAGCCTCTAATCATAATAGACGGGTTGAAGGGACAAGAACCCAACTTACCCCAACATTCTGAAAACTAAAAGACAGACAAAATCTGAACATGAAGACCCCGAATCATGAGGACTCACCACTGGAAACTGAGAGCAAGCTAAGAGTGATGCTGAACCTGCGAACCGGATCCTATATCATAAAGTGATACAACATAGAAGATATGCGCGTCAGTACTTGGAATGTACTAAGCATGCGAGATAGCAAGAAAATAGTTAAAACATAAAAGTTATAGGAGTGGGGACATCATGATCATAAAGGCTGAAATCATAAGTATATCGTATGACTCAAGATTTCCAAAATATTCGTAAACCTGTTATAGTCATAACATGACAGAAAAAAATTTCATAAAGCATAACTCAAGCCAAAGAACATAATCATACATGCATTAAAAGAATGAGGAACAGTGGAAGATTTCTATAACCGACATGCCCCATATGAGCACACATGGAGAGCGACCTGTAAGCCTAGTTGGGAGGCCGTTCATGCCTTGCCAAGGGAATGAACCATGAAAGGCGTGATATCACTCGTGGAGGAACCATAGGGAAAAAGGGACAGTCATTGAGGAGGTCCCAAACATAACCTACTCGGTGTTAAGTACTACTCCCAAAACATGCATCGTGATCATAGAAATTCATGCATGACATGCATGGCTAATTAAGTCATGATAATCATAACATGCTTGAGAATTTATAATACTAGCCATGGAATTGGGCCCGTGGATCTGCCAAAATCATAGTTCATAAATCATAAGCGACATGTGGGCATTGCCCATAATTTCAATCATACTCGATATGCATGATTTATAGGAAACATGATCATAATAACATGAGTAATTGAAAACATGCTTAAAATTCCAAAGTTCATATCATGCTTGAGAAATCACCATAACCATGAATTTCACTAAAACCCCATAATTTGGGCACATGAGCTTTTGGGGATTAAATCATCAAATATCGAATAAAATAAGTGAAAACAACCCAATAATTCGAAACCCGTGATTTTAGAAACACTACAACATGATCATATCAATTTTTGAGGAAACATACACTTGGGTTATGACCCATAGAGATTTGGTAGTTTTAAACATAGGATTAGGGAGAAATTGGGCATGGATGGGGACTAAACCACCCATTCAAACCCCACATACCTAGAACTTGTTGATTCTTAACTCCCTTGAAAAGCCCTAGATGGAAACTTGGAGAATTTGAAAAAGAACATTTGAAACCCTTTCCTCTTTCTTCTCTACTCTTACATGCATCAAATGAGGTTTATCATGAATGTTTTCCCCTTAAAAGACCCTGGCCCGACCTCAAAATAACATAGGTTAGGTGTTAGAAGTGTAGGAAATTATGAGAAGGCCCTTACTAATTCGCAGGAATTAACTGCAAGGTGACCCTAACGGGTGACCTGATGACTCGTCAAGACGGGAAACGACTCATCGTGTCGCCCGTCAAGTACACTGCCCCCAGCCTCAGGTAAAATTACGTGGCTTGCTCACGACCCACCTCACGAGTCGTTGGGACTGACCACGATTCATGAGGTGCCATCCATTAGGTACACTACCAGACCTCCTATTAAACCCTCAACCTTACACCACGGTGGACCTAACGACTTGTGGTAGCTGACCACGAGTCGTTACCACACCCGTGGGGACCTCAACTCATCAGCTCAGTCCAACCATCCCATAAGCCACCTAACAACTCATGGGGTCTCCTCACGGGTCGTCTAAGGACTCGTCCTGCACTGCTGCAATAATTTTTTTGGATTTTCCCCGTTTGACTCCCAGGTCTGATCCTTGGGTTCCCGGGGTATAACACCTACCTAGCTCGAAAGCCTACATTACAAGACAAAGCAAGTCATTTAGTGATCCTAGCCTGACCATCCGACAAACTGAAGTAGAGAAAATAAGGTCAATCCTATGGTATCCGATATGTAGTGTTTAGAACTTCTTTGTGAGCGTGAGGTCTTGCTTGATCAGTCCCATGTTTCATATTTTACTATATCTGTGAGTGGGGCACCTCATTTGTTGTGAGGGTACAAGATTTGTGTTTAACTCTACCAGTGGTCTGTGTAAAAAGCATTGATGATGACTTGACTATCTATTAATAGCGAGATGACATATCTTGATCTCTGTTTATCATGAATTATGATTGCTTATAGTGCATGTCCTGATTTGGTTCACGAGAAAAGGGTCAAAAGATTTTTGTGTTTATAGTGCAAGTTTTGTTTGATATTGGTGTCACGACCCGAACGTACACCCGGATCGTAAACACGGGACAAGGGACCCCATGTCTATCCATGGCTCATGCATACAACTAATCACATTCAAATAGGTGGAATGATAATCATAGAAACATAGAAAAAATGTAATTATAGCGTAACATCATGAAATACTGAACATATACACAGTTGAGCACTACATACTTGTCCTAAAGCCTCTAATACATAAGATGGGTTGATGGGACAACATCCCCAACTAACCCGACCAATACTGAAACATAAAAAACATGAAAGTCTATCAAATGGACCTTGGAATATAAGGACTCACAAATAAGCTGAAACCGTAAGCTGAGATGGACTAAGGATGAGGACGAGCCTGAGATCCGAACCCTGTATCATGAAACGATACAACATAGAAAGTACACGATCATTATATCATGGCAGAGCCTTTCATGATGCCCCACCATCTCGCTCAAATGGGCAGAGCCGACCCTGGTTTGCCAGGCGAGGGTCGTGCATTAGGCGTGATATCTCATTTGAGGGGATCATTATCAATATAATATATCATTAGAAACCCACTGTGGCACGTGGTTATGAGACACCGACATAGTCCATGGAACGCCGGACTGCTCGGTGCTAGAAACGACTTCCAAAAACATACATATAGGCTCATACATAAATCAATAACATCATGCATTAAGATTCATTAGCTAAAGTATAACCTTTATCATCATTGATCCCCTTTAAAACATGCTTAGCTAAAAATCATAGGCCCTTTTCATCGGCCAACATCATAAATCGATAAATCATGTAATTCACTTCATAAATCATAAATCATTCTTTAACATGTGGGTATTTCTCAATACTTCATCATATTCAATTCTTTTAAAATATGCTCATAAACATGGGTAACTTGAAAATCATGCTTTTCCGTCATCAATAAACTCAAATTATTGAGTAGTTATCATAAATCATAACTTTCACGAACTTTCATCAAATGGGAATTTTATATTTAAAAGATTCAAACATGACTTTGGAAGAAAATAATATAAAACCAGTCCATCATTCATAATTCAATAATTAAAACTCAATTAAGTTATTCCCATAAAGAGAATTCACATTTTCATGCATTTGAGAAAACCCCCCCACAGACTTGAATAGGAGAATTCATTATTTAATTTGAAATTTGGGCATGGGTGAGGAAGAATTTTACCCATTATAAAATCCTATATACCTGGGAATGGATTGACTCAAAGTTCCTTGAATACCCACAAAGAAATTGATGAAAATCTAGGGAAGAAGGCCTTGAATCTCCCAAAAATCTCTCTAAGCTTTTGCATGAGAATGGGCATGCATAAAGGACTTAACCCAACTTATCTCACTCAAAAAAATATCCAAAACAACGTAGTTTAGGGTCTCAAAGAACGAAAAAGTCAAAAATGCCCTTAATAAAATTTATGTGGAAACTACTCCGGCGGACCAAGGACGAATCCAACGGGTCGTGGAAACATACCATGACTCATGGTATCGAGTCATTAGGTCCACTGCCACCTAAAATATCTCAGATCCTTCCCACGACTCATTAGGACGAGACGTTACTTCAAACGACGGGTCGTTGGATTGACCGTCGTCGACTTTTTGGAAAAACCTAACATCCTTACCATGAGCCTCACCACGACTCGTGGTTCCTTCCAATGAGTTGTGGTCTCAATGAGTCGCCTACACTAGAAATTATAAACCTCAAACATCGACTTCAACCAATGACCCATGGTTTCTTCTAACGTGTCGTTGAGTCTCCCGTTGTTTACCCTGTCGTCCAGTCCGACCCTAAGCACCGCTGCAAAGGACAACCCGTTGTATCCCACAATGGGTCTTCGTACATCCCGTCATCTCCACTGCCACCAACCTTTCACTAACCAATGACAGCATACAACGACTCATGGTTTGATACCACAAGTCGTTCTGTGGTCCGTCCTGTGATATTTTGCCAATTTTTCTCCACTTTTTAGATTCGACTCCCAGGTCTATTCTTAGACATTCCCGGGGTATTACAATATCTCCCCATTGGAAACATTCATCCTCGAATGTAGGAAACAAGAAACAAACAGAAACATACAATTTATCATAGCCATATACTAATCAGTTGAACTGAAATTTCACGGAATGACTACCTCCGAATAAAATCATATAGCTGAACTGATCTTATACTTCACATACACATGAAAGAAACTTTCACACATGAACTAAATATGAAAACTAGATAGAGTCATAGGGAAAAATTGATACCTTAAGTCAGAATTGAGCCGGTAGAGAACAAATGTGGATATCTAGCCATCATGTTCGCATTGGCTTCCCACGTAGCTACCTCAACATGTTGATTTCTCCATAAAACTTTAACTGAAGCTACTTCTTTGTTTCTAAACTTCCGAACCTGACGATCGAAGATTTCAAAGGGAATTTCTTCATAACTAAGGTTGTCTTTCACCCAAATGCTATCTACTGAGACTACCAAGGCTGGGTCACCTAAACACTTTTTCAAAAGCAACACATGGAAGACGGGATGATCCGAAGATAGCTCCGAGGACAAGTCAAAGTCATATGCCACCTTACCAACTCTTCTCACAACCCGGTAGGGACCAACATAGCGGGGACTGAGTTTCCCTTTCTTCCCAAACCACATGATTTCCTTCATGGGAGATACCTTTAGAAATACCCAGTCGTCCACATCAAACTCCAAATCTCTTCTCCTAACATCAACATACAATTTCTGATGACTCTAAGCGGTTTTCAACTGATCCCTTATCAATTGAACCTTCACAATTGTGTCGTAAACTGAATCTGGCCCTATCATAGTTGCCTCACCAACCTCGAACCATCTGATGGGAGATCTACACCTTCGCTCATAAAGAGCCTCGAACGGTTCCATCTGTATACTAGAGTGATAACTGTTATTATAGGCAAACTCGATCAAGGGAAAATGCTCATCCCAACTACCTTTGAATTCCATAACACATGCCCTCAACATATCCTTGAGGGTCTGAATGGTTCGTTCTGCCTGGCCGTCTATTTGAGGATGGAAGGTTGTACTGAGATTAACTTGCATCCCAAGTCCTCTTTGAAAGGAACACAAGAATTGAGAGGTAAAGTGAGTACCTCGGTCTGAAATGATAGACAAGGGCAGTCCATGAAGTCGAACCAACTCCCAAATATACAAATTAGCATAATCATCCGTTGAATCCATGGTCTTGACCAGTAGGAAGTGTGCAGCCTTAATTAACCTGTATACAACCACCCAAATGGAGTCATAGTGTCGGCGACTATGAGATAGGCCTGTAACGAAATCCATATTTATTTCCTCCCACTTCCAAGTGGGAAGGCTAATATCCTGAAGTACCCCTCCCGGCCTTTGATGCTCGAATTTCGCTTGCTGACAGTTGGGACATTTAGCTATGAACTCCGCAATATCCTTCTTCATACCATTCCACTAATAGATTTCTCGCAAGTCCCGATACATCTTCGTAGCTCCTGGGTGAACAGAATATCTGGTACCATGTGCCTCATGCAATATCTGAACCCTCAAATTATCGACGTCCGAAAAACATAGTCGACCCTAGTATCGTAGCACACCATCTCCCCCTTGGGAGAAGACCTCTACCTTCTGACTCCGCACCGCCTCCTTCAGCTTCCTCAATATTGGATCCTCATCTTGCCTGGATTTAACATCAACCACCAAGGACGATTTTGACCCGTTATGTACAATAACACTGCCATCGGTTGAGTCGATCAATCTAACTCCCAGTCTTGCAAGTCGATTGACATCCTTCACCAACTCCTTCCTCCCCTCATCCACCTGGGACACACTTTTCATAGAGAGCCTACTAAGTGCATCCGCAACCATATTAGCCTTGCCCTGGTGGTAGAGAACACTCATGTCGTAGTCCTTAAGTTATTCCAACCACCTCCTTTGCCGAAGATTTAGATCTTTCTGTGTGAACACATATTGCAAGCTCCTGTGATCCATAAATACATCCACATGGACCCCATACAAGTAATGATTCCATATCATCAATGAAAACACCACTGCGGCCAACTAAAGATCATAGGTCGGGTAATTCTTTTCATGAACTTTCATTTGTCTCGAGGCATATGCTATTACCTTCCCACGCTGCATCAACACACATCCCAGTCTGACTCTCGAAGCATCACAATATACAACAAAGCCATCAGTACCCTCGAGTAAGCTCAACACTAGTGCTAAAGTGAGTCGGGTTTTCAACTCTTGGAAGCTTTTCTCACAAGCATCCGACCATTGGAACTTCACCTTTTTTTGAGACAACTTCGTCAAAGGTGCCGCAATAGATGAGAAATCCTCAATAAACCTCCGGTAGTATCCAGCTAGACCTAAGAAACTCTGAGTTTCTGAAGGATTCATCGGTCTAGGCCAATTCTTCACTGCCTCAATCTTCTAGGTATCTACCCTTATGCCTTCGCTTGATACCACATGTCCCAGATATGTTACCGAGTTTAGTCAAAATTCACACTTGCTAAACTTTGCATGAAACTGACGATCATTGAGGGTTTGCAGCACCATCCTCAAATGAGTGGCATGCTCCTTCTGGCTCTAGCAGTATATAAGAATGTCGTTAATGAACACAATCATGAACATGTCCAAATATTCCTTGAACACCCAGTTCATTAGATCTATAAAAGTTGCAGGGGCATTGGTTAGTCCGAAAGACATAACAACAAATTTGAAGTGACCATACCGAGTCCTGAAAGCGGTCTTTGGGATGTCACTCTCCCGAACCCTGAGCTGGTGAAACCCGGACTTGAGATCAATCTTTGAGAAGCATTTGGCACGCTAAAGCTGGTCAAACAAATCATCGATCCTGTGTAAGGGATACCTGTTCTTGATGGTAACCTTGTTCAACTGCCGATAGTCAATACACATGCAAAGGGAACCATCCTTCTTTCGAACAAATAGAACTGGTGCACCCCATGGAGACTGGCTCGGCCTAATGAAGCCCTTATCCAACAATTCCTTTAACTGATACTTCAATTCCTTTAGTTCGGTTAGGGCCATCCTATAGGTAGGAATAGAGATAGGCTGCGTATCAGGTAATAGATCAATACTGAAGTCAATTTTCCTCTATGGAGGAACACTAGGCAAATCGTCAGGAAGCACCACTCGATATTCACACACCACCGGAACTGACTAAACAGTCGGGGTCTCGGACTCCAGATCCTTAACCCTAATTAGGTGGTACATGCAACCTTTAGAGATCATCTTCCTGGCCTTAAGATAGGAAATAAATTGAACTGCCGGTACCGCCGAACTACCCTTCCATTCCAACACTAACTCACCCGGAAAATGAAATTCCACCGTATTAGTCCTACAATTAATTGAAGCATAACATGCAACCAACCAATCCATGCCAAGAATAATGTCAAAGTCAATCATGGCTAGCTCTACAAGGTCTGCAGAGGTAACCTTATGTGACACAGTGATCGGGCATTCCCTATATACTCGTCTAGCTATGACCGAATCACCAATAGGTTTGAAAATAAAAACGGTTCTGTCAAGGTCTCGGAACTAATCCAAGGCTACCAGCAATGTAAGGAGTTATGAAAGACAAGGTAGCTCCCGGATCTAGCAAGGAATAAACATCAATATGAAAGACACGCAACATACCAGTAACCACGTTTGGCGAAGTCTCCTGATCCTGGTATGAGGCAAGGGCATAGAATCTGTTTTGGTGCTGTCCACCACCCCCACTAGTCGATGCTCCCTGCGGAGCGGAACGGGTTGGAGCTGCTGCTTTCCTGGTGGTCTTTGCACGACCCCTATCATCACCCTGTCTAGTATATGGGCACGCTAAGCACATGTGCCCAAATCTACCATACCCATAGCAGACATCTGAGTCGAGCAGACACTCCCCGATGTGACTCTTACTGCACTTCCCACAAGCTGGAGAAGTACACACTAGTTGGGTGCTCCTCTGATCCCTCAACCCTGAAGCCTTGCTCCTCTGATCACTCCTGGGTCTAGATGGAACACTAGCTGATGATGGTGCTGGGACTAGTGACCTCTGCTGAAACTGTGGACAGTAGCCACTGTCGGACCTCTAATGTGAACACCCACGACTATCCGTTCGAGCCCTCTTTGCCTCCCTCTCCCTCACATGAGCCGACTCCATTTGCTGAGCATACAACACTATGCGAGGAAAGTCCATATCTTTGTGAATCATGGCAGTCCTACAATACTTGTCTAAATAACCGGCCACACCATGAACAAATCGGCTCACCCGCGCCCTCTGATCCATCACCAACTCTGGGGTGTATTTTGACAACTGGGTGAACTCAAGAGAATACTCCAGCACTGTCATTTTCCCTTGCTTGAGGTTCACAAACTCAGCTGCTTTCAACTACCTCATCTCCCGAGGGAAGAACTTGTTGAGAAAGGCCAAGTGGAACTCATCCCAACTGATAGGGCCCGCTCCCCGCTGCCCTACTGTCCTTCAATTGCTTGTACCAAATATGAGCGACCTCTTTTAGCTGATAAGAGGCCAAGTCCACACACTCCCCATTGGTCACCCCCATAATCTTAGTGACCTTCAAGATCCCTTCAATGAACTTGTGTGGATCCTCATCCACCTTTGATCCCATGAACTCAAGAGGTTTCTTCCACAAGAAGTCTCTAATTCGAGCCGCCGCTGCATTTCCATTCTATGGGAGTTGCACAACAGCTAGCTGGTTGACCTGAGTTGTCAAGGTCTGCGCCAACATCTGAATAGCCGCCCAAAACTCCGCGTGGACAGCTGGCTCTGATGCCTGGGGCTCCTGAACAAGTGGGGCTTGTTGATGCCGATGGCCATTACCATCTCCATGGCCTTCATCATTTCCATTCCTCCTTCCGTTCATTCTTCTAGGAGCCATAACTCTGCAATCACGAATTGCACGAATTAGAAGGGTGGGAAGGCTTTTCATCGCACAACATAGAGCATGAAAGAAGGGAACATTTCCTAAACGTCTAGTGGTCTCTTCATCATAAGTGTGGCGCGCTTCACACCCATGAAAAAGACTCTACTTAACGCAGCTTTCAAACACCCTAGGACACTTCAACCTATGGCTCTAATACCAAGTTTTTCATACCCCGAATGTATACTTGGATCATAGACACAGGACAAGGGACCTCGAGGGACCCCAAGTCGACCCATGGCTCATGCATACGACCAATCTCATTCAAATAGGCGTAATGATAATCATAAAAACATATAGAAAACATAATTATAGCGTAACATCATGAAATACTGAACATATACACAGTTGAGCACTACATACTTGTCTAAAAGCCTCTAATACATAAGATGGGTTGATGGGACAACATCCGCAACTAACCCGACCAATACTAAAACATAAACAACATGAAAGTCTATCAAATGAACCTCAGAGTATGAGGACTTACCAATAAGCTGAAAGCATAGGCTGAGATGGACTAAGGATGAGAACGAGCCTGAGATCTTGACCCTGTACCATAAAACGATACAGCATAGAAAGTATGCAGTCAGTACGTGGAATGTACCGAGTATGCAAGGTAAGTAAAACGAACATTTATAAGTAAAATAAAACTCATAAGTAACGTATGAGAAGGACGTCATGCATATATCATAAGCTTTGTAAGAAATATAAGGCTCATGTTATACCCCGTCGGATTTCCGGCACCTAAATGACCTATTCGCACGTTGGTTAAGCATATTTGAATGCCATACGTGCTAGAGAAAGGCTGGGAAAAAGATCGGACGAGAAACCTGTCGAACCATCGCGAAAGGAGCCGAGGCAGAACCCCTCCGCGATGGCAGCGTGTCACGGAGGTGAAGCTTCCGTGTTGGCTCCGTGACACGTTGGCCTTGTCCAGGCCCAAGTATATAAAGCCCCACTTCGGTTTTAAATCATTAAACACTTATAATTTCCAGTGAAACAGAGAGGGATCAGCAGAGAAGGGATAAGAACGAAGGAGGTAAGATAATTTTCGTCCGATTACGCTGCTAAATGTTGTCCAAACTCAAATTAACCTCAGATACCGAGGTATTTAGAAGCAGAGAGCATTCCTACGGATTTAGTTTCATGAAATACGGCCGATGAATCGTCGAGCTACCGAGCTAAGGTAAGTGGAATTGCTCTAAACTAGTGTCTATGTGTTCCTAGCTGTGAAGTGAATATTTCTCCCTTCTGGATCTCTGAAAAATAGCGAGTTTTCGACCGTCTTTCGATAAGCCTAAGTTTAGGCTATAAACTACATCGAAAGTGTCATTGCTCTTTAAAATAAAGCTGTATTTAGTATTAATTGACATATTTATGAATGCAGTTGGGAGAAAATAGTTGAGGTACCGGCCGAGCCTCGTCCGACAGATGGATAGTTCGAGGATAAGGTATGTAAAGCTAGTTTCCTCGGTAAGTTAGTAATCTCGGGATAGTACAGTAATTTAAAGGCCAGTAGAATGTTCAGAAGTCATGTGTTATGTTTATTACGAATGTTGGTACGATATTAGAAGCATCATGTTGTATTTAGCGCGAAACTTGTTAGCACGATATAGATTCTAATATAAGTGTTAGGAACTGCACAGCATGCTCAGTATGTGATGTGACACAGAATGTTAGGATATCATTGTATTCAGTTGAAACCCAGTAAAGCAATGTAATACCTGTAAGACATCTCAGAAGTAGAATGATAAGTTAAAATGAAGTCTAGAAAGCATGTTAGGAATAGTAAATCATGTCACTATAGAAACTCAGCATACAGCATGGTTTTCAGCAGAAAGACTATATCCCGTTCAGCATTACACTCGGTACAGCATGGTAGAAGACTATATATTATATACGTATACTATTGGCAGTCTCAGCATGTATTAAGTATGTACATATTACTATTACTAGCTCAGCACATAGTATGTACAACACCTTACTATTATTCGTTTCAGTATATGAGATATGAAGATAGTATTACTAGTTGAGACCATTGTATTGTCTTGGGGTTGGACTACCTAGCACCCATGACCGCCCCAGGGTTGATAGCTGTATCGACTCGTCCGCTAGAGGACGAGGATACGTCGCTCTACGGAGTGGCATGCTGTCCCACAGGGGACGAAGATGGGATGCCAGTTTTCCCCATATTGTGCCTTGATCGGCCCTTACACACCCCTGTCGAGCGGATACGCCCGGGTGTTGATTCAGGAGTCCTCCGGACTCAGATGCAGTTATAGTCAGGGGCTCAACGAGCCCAAGTGCATACCCAGGGGATCGGCGGGATGCTTATAGTTATTATAGGAGATGGGATGACCGGGGTAGGGGTATAGATTCTGTGCTGGTTGTACCCCCCGGCTTATGGGGGCCAGGTAAGATTTGTGTGTGCTATGTTATGTTATGATATGTTAGGTCGTGTTATAGTAGATACGAGTAGATCGACAGTAGAACGATAAATCCTCAGGTATGACTCCTACTCCTTCCAGTATAATTAAAAGAAGGTATGATTTACATTATCAGACAGTTAATCCATTTCTTTCTACTTCAGTTTCATCAGTTGTATTGTTATTTTCAGATATTTCTTTCAGTTATTACTTTACATACTCACTACCAATGGTACTGACGCCCGGTGGTGCACTGCATTACTTGCCTGCAGGTACTCATAGACGAGCAGGCGATACCACGTGATTCCTGTCAGCGATCGAGCATTTAGCTCCTGTCATCCGGAGACTTGAATCCCAGAGGTGTATTCCGTTTTCTTTTGTTGTACAGTACGGGTAGGTCGGGGCCCTGTCCCAATCATTTCTATTGTTATTCCTAGAGGCTTGCAGTCTGTATATATTTCCCTGTGGTCAGATGAGCCGGTCGTGTAAGGCCGTGCAGTTGTATAGCTATTAGTACTTTTGTTTCCTTTATGTTGGTCGTGTGGGGCCATAGTTTGACAGTAGTGGTGACCTTGCCAGTCACGTAGCTATCCAGTACTTCAGGGTTGAGTTATAGATAACTAGACAGCATGGTGGACTTATCGGCTCGCATAGGTTTCCCTATAGCTGCATGTTTCTGGTTAGCTGTCATTACAGGTATAGGAGGCTATAGGCCAATGGTCCGAGGGCTGTGTTTACAGCCGTTATATAGCCCTTGTTTCCAGAAATGTGAGTTAGAGCCAGCCAGGCACCAGATGTGCCCAGGCTTAGCAGTCTAGCAGTTCAGGTCCTAGTAGGGCACCAGGTGCCAGTCATACCCCCCAAGGCGGGGTGTGACAGCTCAAGGCTTTCAATCATTCATAAAGCATTCATAATCAAAATCGTAAGTAAACTTTGTCAAAACATGACTTGAGCCAATAACATAAATATAACAATGCATAAGACATGCAAAACAATGGGAGGACTCATCATAACCGACACCATCATGGTATAGCCTTTCATGATGCCCCACTATCTCACTCAAGTGGGTAGAGCAGACCCTGGCTTTCCAGGCGAGGGTCGTGCATTAGGCATGATATCACATTTGAGGGAATCATTATCAATAAATATATCATTATAAACCCACGGTGGCACGTGCTTATGAGACACCGGTGTAGTCCTTTGAACATCAGGCTGCTAGGTGCTAGACACGGCTCCCAAAAACATACGTATAGGCTCATACATAAATCAATAACATCATGCATTAAGATTCATTAGATAAAGTATAACATTTATCATCATTTATCCCCTATAAAACATGCTTAGCCAAGAATCTTAGGCCCTTTTCATCGGCCAACATCATAAATCGATAAATCATGTAATTCACTTCATAAATCATAAATCATTCTTTAACATGTGGGCATTTTCCAATACTTCATCATATTCAATTCTTTCAAAATATGCTCATAAACATGGGTAATGTGGAAATCATCGTTTTTCATCATCAATAAACTCAAATTATAGAGTAGTTATCATAAATCATAACTTTCATGAACTTTCATCAAATGGGTATTTTAGATTTAAAAGATTGAAACATGATTTTTGAAGAAAATAATATAAAACCAGCCCATCATTCATAATTCAACAATTAAAACTCAATTAAATCATACCCATAAAGAGAATTCACATTTTCATGCATTTGAGAAAAACCCCATAGACTTGAAAAAGAAAATTCATTATTTAATTTGAAATTTGGGCATGGTGAGGTAGAATTTCACCCATTCTAAAACCCTACATACCTGGGAATGAATTGACTCAAAGTTCCTTGAATACCCACAAAGAAATTGATGAAAATTTGGGGAAGAAGGCCTTGAATGTCCCAAAAATCTCTTTAAGCTTTTGCATGAGAATGGGCATGCATAAAGGAATTAACCCATCTTATCTCACTCAGAAAAATATCCAAAACGACGTAGTTTAGGATCTGAAAGCATGAAAAAGTCAAAAATGCCCTTAATAAAATTTCTCTGAAAACTGCTCCGGCCAGACCAACGACCGATCCAACGGGTCGTGGCAACATACCGCGACTCGTGGTAGCCACTCGTTGGGTCCACTAACACCTAACATATTTTAGATCCTTCCCACAAATCATCAGGACGAGCCGTTACTTCAAACGATGGGTCATTGGATCGGCCGTCGTAGACTTCTTGGCCAAACCTAACTTACCACGAGACTCACCATCACTCGTGGTTCCTTCCAACGAGTCATGGTCTCAACCCATCACCTACAATGGAAATTATCAACCTCCAACAACGACCTAAACCAACGACCCGTGGTTTCTTCTAACGGGTCGTTGAGTCTCCCTTTGTTTATCTTATCGCCCAGTCCGACCCTAACCACGGCTGCAACGGATGGACAATTATATCCCACAACAGATCGTCATACCTCCCATCGTCTCCACTGCCACCAACCTTTCACTAACTAACGACAACCTACAAGGACTCTTGGTTTGATACCACAAGTCGTTCTGTGGTCCGTCTTGTGATATTTTTCCAGTTTTTCTACACTTTTCAAATTCAACTCCTGAGTCTATTCTTAGGCCTTCCCAAGGTATTACAATTGGCTAAAGTATCTTAAGTTTATTTTCTAGTTAAGTGTCATATTTAGTTTTTATTTTCTTTGCCTGAGGACATGCAAAAGTCTTAAGTTGAGGCTATTGATGTGCTGTGAGTTTACAACACTTTTGACACTTACAACTGAGAAAATAGCATGGACTTAGGTATATTTATATGTATATGAGGTACTTTTACTTAGATTTGAGGGAAAATAAGTTTTGGAGCAAAAATGTGCAAAAGAGGCATAAAAATGCAGAGGATCAGCTAAAGTACATGTGTCAGTACGAGATGTACTGAGAACCGTGATGAAAGTCAGAAGGCTAAAATGAGGGAAAGGCAACATACAACTCTCAGTACGAGTCGTACCAAGATGGTACTATCTATAACTGGAGTCGTGGAATTGTTTAGGGAAGTTTTCACAAAGGCAGACTCTTGGTACGAATGGACTCACGAATCATATCATTAACATACAAACTATACCATGAGCCATGGTGAACTTCAGAATATTCTTCATGACTTGGTAGAACTTCAGACACAACAAATAGTATGAGTCATAGGAAGAAGGTATGAGTCGTACCAGAACACTCATGGAAAATTTCAGCAGATGTTAGAGTTCTCAGGGTTAAACCACAGAAGCATTGTATGACTCATAGGATTGAGGTATGACTTGTACCAGCCTACCAAAACATAGCCAAATCTACAGCAGCCAAGGACTTACAAGAAGCAGGTATGACCCATACAATCTTGCTACGGGTCGTAGGTCCAGTTGTGACACAATCGGCACCAGATATGGAAAATTCCTTGTTAGCTTAGGAAAAGGTTTCTAATATCTGCATAAATAGCTTTTATATTTTATTTTAGCATAAGGAAGGACAAAAATGACTTAGTATACGTGTGAAGAATAATTTTTGTTAATTGTTATAAAGTTTTGAGGAGCAATTCTTGGGATCAAATTCTTGACTTTCTACAAAGTTCTTTAGATTGTTCTTTAATATTCAAATCTGGTTTTCTTCCAATTGTTTCTATAAGTATTTAATTATGTGCTTTTCTATGAATGCAAATTGTAATCTTACAACCATGAGAGGCTAAAAACTCCACAACTAGGGGTTGTGGGAACTATGGTGGATTAACGAAATAGGGTTACACAAAAATGATTCAAAACCAATACTAAACGCTTGTATTGTATTCTCTTCATCTTTAAATTTTTCTTAATGGTGTACAATGTTAGGACTTGCCCAAATTCTTTACTTGCTTGAACCTGGAAAGGTAGAGATTAGGAATAGAGAATTACAACAAAACTTTGATCTTTATGATCATTGTATTAACTTGAATTGTGGTCGCAGGATAGTTAAATTTGGAACATATTGATAATGGTTAGTTTGAAATCGCTCATGAGACCTGACCTGGTGATTGAGTAAAGTCATCCAATAGGGATGAATCAGTCGTTTGGATGAAACCTAGTTATCAGTTCTACAAGTAGGCATTAGGATTGATCAAGTGTGTATACTCAAAGTAGTTATGAACCCATGGGAAACACTTACCCTAGTTGTTTGCATCTCTTGAATCAATTCATGAATATAATCTTGTTTTAATATTGTTTTCTTTAAAACCCCCCAATTTGAAGATAACTAACCAACAAGTTCAATTACTGGCATTAGTCTATATCTTACCCTATTCCCTTTGGGTTTGACCCCAACCACTCAGTTGGGTTTTTTATTTACAATGAATGCTTCATACTTTGTTAGAAAGTGTGAGTTTGAGCGTTATTAGTAACTCCTCCTTCCCATTACTGATATTTCTTAATACATCTCTCTCGTTTAAAGGAGGTGGTAGCGGCCGTTCTCAAAAAATAAAATACCCAAGGAATGATGAAGTTGAATCTCACAAGGAGTTGAGAGAGATAATACAAATGTCATAAATCAATTTAAACTAGTATGCATCACTATTTAACATGTGAAAAGTAAAAGTTGGAGAAAAAAGTGAAACAATATTTAATTCAAAAAATAAAACAAAATTGGGCAATTGAATTATTGCAATTGATTAGAGGGAACTAGGGATGTGCTAATGATGGGCTGTAAACTAGATTGGGGTTGATTGAAATGCCTTGAACTCAATTTTTAGCATGCATAATAATGGATAACATTACACCCTCTTGTTTTTCAACCACGAGTGTGTTTTTTCTTTGGGTTTTATCAAACCCCAACGTCACAATCACATATTAGCCACAAAGCTTGAGAAAGGTTAAGTTATCTCTAGCCTCCCTTTAATGGGGTGGAGATATGGGTCTTGAATTTATCCAGATCAAGCCCACACACCTACACTCCAAATCCTCACTATTAATTCCTCACCCAAATCTCACTCCTCTTTCTCAAGAAAAAGAAAGATCAGCAAGCTAAATCAATGTTTGCAACCATTAATTTTTCAATTAAAACATAGATGAAACAATAGATCCATACTTATAAATTGAATGTAAGAACTAATCGTCAACACCCAACCAAATTTAAACACTCATCATGCACACATCTTTATCAAATAATTTAGCTACTCATAAATGGAGAAAGAGAATGGTATAATAGGAAATTCCTCAACAACCATTATATTGAATAAGAAATTAAGCTTTCAAAATATGCAACAACAGTGTATTAGAAGAAGGAAAATGTACTCTACTTCTCTCTACAATTCAATTCTATGCAATTATATATTATGTTATGACATGGGTGTGTATAACTGGGGTAAAATATGCACATTCTCCTTGCACAACTTTTCAAATTTTTCCTTGGAAGCTTCTCAGGTACTTGATCTTGGGCATAATTGTGTGCCCAAGTGCTATTTTATAACTTAACTTAGTCTTCTTTGTCTATTTATGCACTTACATTATCATGTGATTTTATGTAAATTTGGATATGTACTAACCAATATGATTAGTCCTTGTTTTAATAGGTTTAAAATGCATTTGAGGAACTAATTTATGATGGGTGAAGTGGAGAAATGGAATGGGAAGCAAATTACAAAAGTCGGCAAGGAACCATGCCTTGGCAAGGCTGGCCGCGCCAGGCAGTGTGCCACGCTGTGAATATGCCGCGCCCAGCGCCGTGCCACGCCAATGCCAAGCGCGAGAAGAAGGCAGCAAGCAGGCCACCTGCGCGCCAGCACCGTGCCACGCCAGGCACATCTGCACAACAGTGGCTGTGTCACGCGGGCCATCGCGCTGCACAAGCAGCGTGCCACGCCGGCCATCGCGGCAAGCTTCAGCTAAATGTCATTTTTAGGTGCTTTCCAGTGTGCTTTCATGATACCTCTGTGTCACGGAGGTAAATTAGCGCGACCATCTCCGTGCCACGGAGCCATTCCATGACGGGCAAAAATTGTACATTTCCTATTTACTATAAATAGGACCCTTAGCTTCTAAAATCATTTTGTGACGAAATATTTTCTGAAAACTGTAATGGAGCGAAGGGAGAAGTGAAGAACTCACCTAGGGTTCACCAAATTTACCTTCTCTTTTATCTATTCTTGTAAGTACATCACTTTAATTATGTTTTTGAGTATTTGTACGAACATGAGTGGCTAAAACGCTTCCTCTAAGGTTGAGGCTACGTGATATGATTGTAATTACATGAATTTGTTTTGGTTTTAGTTGTTAATTGTTGTTTTGTATTACATTCTACATTATGGTTGTTTTTATGCTTGATCACCATGAAAACAAATACGTTAAGCTTAGTTAAAAGCTTGAAAGAGCAACCCAAGGCAAGAACAAGAGAATGTAGGGAGCAAGTTCTTATCTTTCGATATGATTCACAGTTAGGAAAGAAAGTATACCTAATTTGCCTTGCTTGGTTGATAAAACGGGATGATATCAAGACACCGACTTTGAATTGTCACTCCACCACTCGTAGAAGTAGTTGTCAAGCTAAGCAGAGTTAAATGATTAGAGGTACGAAAGTCCATAATCAATAGCATAAACCCCATAAACCACGTCCATGTAGTTGAATTGCCCACGAACTAGGATGTCACATCCCCGATCAATGATGTAGTTGTGAGGCTTGTTTGTCGTGTTTAGAGGCTCGAGAGACCATGAACATCGCATTTTCAACTATGTGGAAGACAATTGATAATTTCATACTTGAACCATTACAAAGCGTAGCATTGCATGATTATTCGATGTTAGCTCTAGTTGCTTCTTATATTGTTTCAGATTATTTCTGTGACCACCCCTAGATTTAAATAGAATTTATTGAAAAATTTTATAATCAACACTTGTGAAAGTTAATATCACACTTGAACTTTATAATTAGCTTAATGGTCCAGTCCCTGTGGGTTTGACATCCGGCTCTTAGAAAGGGCCACTGTATTACTTGTAAGACCACGTACGCTTGTGTGTGCGCTTGGGCGCAGTCACAACAAGTTTTTGGCGCCGTTGCAGGGGACAGGCGAAGTTTAGTAATTTTTCTGTTTTTGTGTGATTTTTTAATTTCCCAAAGTGTTGAGAAACTTGGTCTTAGTATGACATATTGCAGGTGACAGGTTGTCGTTGCAAAGCTTGCAAGGAATAGAGAGCTAGTGGAACCGTTGCTTGAACCAGAGCGTCAAATTCATTTACGCAGGAAGGAAGCTCTAGAGCAAAAGCTAAAGAGACTTAAGGATAGGTTACAACAACCACCAACAGGACAAGCAAAGTTGTCACCTAAGATCATGGCATCCCAACCAGTTCGCGAAGTGGCTATCCCACTAGCGACAAATGTGAACTCTAGTATCCGTAAACTGTAACCTAGAGGGAACTTTGAATTGAAGCAGAATATGGTACAGCTGTTACATTCTAGTGGCCAGTTCACTGGTTTGACATATGAGGACCCACAACAGCACTTATAGAACTTTCTTGAGATTAGTGACACGTTTGTCCCCACCGGCGTGTCCACAGATTATGTCTGACTTACCCTCTTCCCATTTTCATTGTTGGGAGAGGAAATGAGGTAGTTCAAATCTGAGCCACCGAATTCCTTAACTTCGTGGGATGATTTGGAAAAGAAGTTCCTTATCAGATTCTTCCCGTCAGGCAAGACTGCCAAACTTAGAAGTGAGATATTGAGTTTCAAGCAGAGGGCGGATGAGAAGTTGTATTTGGCTTGGGAGAGATTCAAGTCATTACTGAGAGACTGTCCCCATCATCAGCAATCCAATGAAGTGCTGGCCCATACCTTTGTATAAAGTCTAGACCCACACACAAAAATTTTACTAGACTCTGCATCGGGTGGGACGGCCTTAGAGAAGACTTATGATGAGCTGTACACTTTGTTGAATAGAATTGCTCAGGCTCCAGAGTGGCACAGTGAGGAATCGAGAGGGGAAGGAAAGAGAGCAGGGCTGATAGAGGTAGATGGTATGAATGCTTTGGCAGCACAGCTAGCTTCATTCCAGTATCATATTATGATTCAGTTCAATAAATTGAGTATGAACCAACAGCAGGGTCAGGTAAATGTAGTTCAGTAAGCTCTGAGTTGGTGTGAAATCTATTGTAACAACGGGCATAATGTAGAATCATGCGGGGCCAATCTGGAATTAGTCAATTTTGTTGGGAATGTTCAAAGGAACAATCAGAATTTTGGGAACAATTACAACAAGAGTTGGCATAGCCACCCGAATCTTTCTTGGGGTGGAAATCAAAGGCATGGTTACCAGCAACCTCAGCAGCAGCAGTATCAACAGAAAAGGTAGATTGATGTCCAGTTGAGCAGCAACATTGAGGAGACGTTGCAGAAAATCATGGAGACCCAGACTCAATTAGCAGAGAATCAGGCAAGGATGGCAGCGGATTTGAAAGTTCAACAGTTGGCCACCCACAATCTAGAGAAGCAGATGGGTCAAATAGCAGTTACTCACCACACGAGACCGCAGGGAGGACTACCTAGTGACACAGATACTAACACCCGCCAGGTCAATGCCATCAGTCTGAGGAGTGGCAAGCAATTAGCTGATGCGACACCGAAAGAGAAGAGAAATGAGGTGCAGCCAGAGTTGGTTAGAGCGGGACCACCCACTGACAAGGGAGAGAATCAGAGTGTTGGGAAACAAAATGAAAAATCATCATTGCAGCCACCACAGAGACCACCACCACCATTCCCGCAGAGATTCAAAAAGAGTAAGGAGGAGGAATGCTTCAAAGAGTTCTTCGAGATTTTCAAAGAACTTCACATAAATCTGCCTTTGCTTGATGTTTTGCAGGGAATGCCCAAGTATGCTAAATACTTGAAAGATGTGATGGTCAACAAAGTCTGATTGGTCAATGTCCAGAAGGTAGCACTGACTGAGGAGTACAGCCATAGGGTAATAAGCAAGATACCTAAAAAGCTCAAAGACCCAAGGAGTTTTACCCTCCCTTTACAAATTCGTAAAGCTGAGGTGATATGAGCTTTTTGTGATTTAGGGGAAGCAGTTAATATAATGCCTCTATCTTTGTTTAACACCTTGGGATTGGGTCAACCAAGACCAACGAGATTGATGTTGCAGCTTGCAGACAAGTCGCGAGTGGCACCGAATGGAATTATAGAGGACCTTCTCATCAAAGTGGGTAAGTTCATTATACCCACTGATTTTATCATATTGGATATTCATGTTGACGATCAGGTACCCTTAATCTTGGGATGACCATTCTTGGCCACTGGAGGAGCCATTATCGATGTGAGAGCAGGGACCTTGAAAATGAGGGTCGAGGATGAAGAAGAACTCTTCCGAGTCTACCAAGAGATTAACCCACCCACACACTAAAGAAACCTGTGTAAGGTTAGTGATTTGTCAGAGGATAAGTGTGGGGGGGCAGATTCCACAGGCCCACAATCAAAGGAACTGATTAGTTTTCAGCCCGAGTCTGATGAAGGGCTTCAGTATGAGAAAAAGTTGGAGGAAGAGAGGGACAGAGTGGAGGCTGTTCTCCCTAAAAATCAAAAGAGAAGAAGATGGTTCTCGAAAGGGAACCCAGGTATGAGGATTTCCTGAAAAGGATAGTTCACGTCGTGTCGTGACGTAAAATTAGGCTCTGCTTAGGAGGCAACCCAAGGGTACCACAGGTACAATTTGTAATTGTTGTTTGTGTTGATTTTGTTTATTTTTATCGTGTTTGTGTTTTTGGTGGAAATTTAAGCACGGATGGAGGGGAAATCTGAGTACCCTTTAAGGAGGAAGCTAAAAAGCATGGAAGAGGAAAAGTGTGGGGTCGAATACCCACTTGTGCAAAAATGAAGATGAACATGTTGTTAGCTAGGCATAGAGGCCTAGGGAGTATTTCTCACCCTTTTGAAATTTTAATTAGATGCTTTGGGGACATAGCATGATTCAAGTGTGGGGTGAGGGAAATTTCAAAAAATATTTTTGTGCTTAATGATTTTGGTGAATGTAGCGCTTGATACATATTGGAAATTTTTTTTTTTTGAGTTGAGCATGACTTCACCACCCGTTGGTTTTTCTTTTCGGTTCTTTTCCGACGGGGGGTATTTGAACCAAAGAATAAAAATTTTCTTTGTCTGTATATAGTGTTTTTAGTCATAGTTAGAGACTGTTTCCGACGATGGATGGATGACGACCGTCTTGAGGGAGAATTAGTCAATAGGTTTTGGTTTTAAACCTGTAGCTAATTGATCGTTTGATGTTCTTGATTGTGCTATACATGATTGTAAGATACAAGTGTGGTTAGTGTTGAAGCATGTAAGAAGTGTATAACTTTGTTTGAGACACCTAAGCTCGTGAATGTGACTCGATGTGATTCTAAGCTTAATTCTAAATTTATGTGATTAGCTGAGTTAAGAGTCTGTTGAATGTGTCTGGAATTGAGCATGTGCTGAGAGTGTAAGGTTTTTGAATATTCCATGCTATTGTGGAGTGTCTAGAACTTGCCTAGTGTGTATACAAAATGAAATGAAGGAGATAGCGTGTAGGAGATGATTTAGGCATTTCTTTGTATGAACTAAATTTCTAACCCTTGCCTTACCTACCTTGAATGAATCCTTGTTAGCCGCATTGAGCCTTAAGCCTATTATTTGATAGCTACAACATAAGCTTAATCCTTTTTCTTTCATTAGCCTTGAATTTGATCTGAAAGAGTAAAGGAGTGAGAACCGTGAAAAAGAAGGATAAATAGCAGTTGTGGAAGTTGAGAAAGGTCAAAGGTGCACTTGTTTGAAAATGCTTGGGTATTGGTAGGGAGTAAGAAAATAAATGAATGAAAAAGTTTCTTAAGTAATCCTTACTAATAAGCTAAGTGTGCTTAAACAAGTGGGAACAAGAAGAGGAAATTCAAGAGTGAAAAGAACGAGGGTGAAGTAAGAGAAGAGATGTCCATAATGAAGGTGCGATATATCAAAACCGCTTGGGAAAGATAACCACTGTTATTATCCATAATAGTACCTACCCGTCCCTTAGCTTACATTACAACCCAATAAGTCCTACTTGATCTTACATTCACACATCCTTAAATTAGTGGAGTAATACACTAAAAGCAAGCTTATGGGTAACTACATGATGCATGTTAATTCTTTGTGAGAGTGAGCTTAATTTCCATTTATATGCCCATATATGGTGTGATTTGAAATTTTGTGAGTAAAAATGGGTAATTCTCTTGTGTTGTGAGGGCACATGTTTAATGAAAGATAAAAATTCATGTCTGATTTCTTGATCGGTTTATTTGCATGAGTTTGCTAAGACTGAGAGTCGATTCTTGAGGTTAGGAAGTCTTGACATAGTTAAATTTTATTTTAATGGTTAAATCTTGCATGCTCTATTTTTAACTTGCCATCTTAAATAGTCATTGTAGTCATGGCTTGAATTGTCTTGCTAAATTAGCTATGTGGGAGTCTTCATATGCATGAGATGTTAAAGGGTTGTTCGAGGACGAACAAGGCTTTAAGTGTGGGGTGGTGATCTTGGGTATAATTGTATGCCCAAGTGCTATTTTATAACTTAGTTTAGTATTGTTTGTCTATTTATGCACTTACATTATCAGGTGATTTTATTTAAATTTGGATATGTACTAACCAATATGATTAGTCCTTGTTTTTTTTGGTTAAAAATGCATTTGAGGAACTAATTTTTGATGGGTGAAGTGGAGAAATGGAATGGGAAGCAAATTACAAAAGTCGGCAATGAACCATGCCTTGGCAAGGCTGGCCACACCAGGCAGCGTGCCAGGCTGTGCGTGTACCGCGCCCAGCGCCGTGCCATGCCAATGCAAGGCGCGAGAAGAAGGCAGCAAGCAGGCCACCTGCGCGCCAGCGCCGTGCCACGCCAAGCACATCTGCGCGACAGTGGCCGTGTCACGCAGGCCATCGCGCTACACAAGCAGCGTGCCACGCCGGCCATCGCGGCAAGCTTCAGCCGAATGTCATTTTTAGGTGCTTTCCAGTGTGCTTTTGCGATACCTCCATGTCATGGAGCTAAATTAGCGCGACCACCTCCGCGCCACTGAGCCATTCCATGACGGGCAAAAGTTGTACATTCCCTATTTACTATAAATAGGACCCTTAGCTTCTAAAATCATTTTGTCACGAAATATTTTATGAAAATCGTAAAGGAGCGAAGGGAGAAGTGAAGAACTCACCTAGGGTTCACCAAATTTACCTTCTCTTTTATCTATTCTTGTAAGTACATCACTTTAATTATGTTTTTGAGTATTTGTACGGACATGAGTGGCTAAAACCCTTCCTTTAGGGTTGAGGCTACGTGATATGATTGTAATTGCATGAATTCATTTTGGTTTGAGTTGTTAATTGTTGTTTTGTCTTACATTCTACATTATGGTTGTTTTTATACTTGATCACCATGAAAACAAATGCATTAAGCTTAGGTAAAATCTTGAAAGAGCAACCCTAGGCAAGAACAAGAGAATGTAGGGAGCAAGTTCCTATCTTTCGATAATTTGCCTTGCTTGGTTGATAAAATGGGATGATAGCTAGACACCGGCTTAGAATTTTCACTCCACCACTCGTAGAAGTAGTTGTGAAGCTAAGCTGCGTTAAATGATTATAGGTATCAAAGTCCATAATCAAGAGCATAAACCACGTCCATGTAGTTGAATTGCCCACGAACTAGGATGTCACATCCCCGATCAACGATGTAGTTCTGAGGCTATTTTGTCGTGTTTAGAGGCTCGAGAGACCATGAACATCGCATTTTCAACTATGTGAGATGACAATTGATAATTTCATACTTGAACCATTACAAAGGGTAGCATTGCATGATTATTCGACCTTAGCTCTAGTTGCTTCTTATATTGTTTCAGATTATTTCTGTGACCACCCCTAGATTTAAATAGAATTTATCGAAAACTTTTATAACCAACACTTGTGAAGGTTAATATCACACTTGAACTTGATAATTAGCTGAATTGGTCCAGTCCCTGTGGGTTCGACATCCGGCTCTTAAAAAGGGCCATTGTATTACTTGTAAGACCACGTACGCTTGCGTGTGCGCTTGGGCGCAGTCACAACATTACTTCTATTCCAAAGCTAGATGATTTTACTCTTGTCATCACCAGTACCCATCTACGAGCCGCAATGATTCGTACTTCTAATTGGTGGTGTTTGAAGTCATTCTGTAGTTGCACCTGTATTTCGCAGGTTTATCTAAGCAATTTCTCCAGTGCCATCTGTGTGGCACCTGCGATATGTGATACACAAGTGGCTTTTGCTTCCAGCAGAGTGCTTTTTGTTCAATTCTTCTATTTTTATTGCTTAAGTCAAAAACCTACACAAACAAAGAGCAAAGGCATAAAACCGTCCTAATTGGTGTGAAAAAAACCAATAGCTCATGTTAAAAAGCCTAATAAGTTGGTAAATTACCAACTCATCAGTTACAGCGATCTCTGACCAACATGGCGGTCTCACTGCAATAGCCCCTGTTAAACAGTAACTCACATTTCACTGCACACTTTCCACTCCTCAACTTCAAGCTTAAATCCAACTTCCCCAACATTTCCCACCGTGAACCAAAGCAAAGATAAGGTGTTTTGGACTTAACCCCCCCTTATAACAACAAAAGGGTCATTACAAAAAATATGGGTGTATGTGGACTCGTATACTCATTGAGGTTGCACATTTGACTAGATTGGGATCATTGAAAGATGTTGAGGAAGAACAAGGCCGTCATTTACTTTTTTGGACTCCGATTAAGGAAAGTTGAGACTTTCTTTTACTATTTATGAAGTGTTAGTGTACTAGTGGATAAATAAACGGGAGTAATAGGTAATGGGAGGTATTAGTTAAATGACATGACAAGTACTTATGCTGGTACAAGTGTTTTATTGTGGGAAATTTGAAACTATCTCCTTGAATTGATGAACTTTTGTGAATGCATGAGTATAATTCTAGTTGTGGCATTAGATGGATGTGGTGTTGTTCATTTAGTATTTATCATGTGCTATTGATAAAAATAATTATGTTTAAGTAAAGGCTTATTTATGAAATGCTTACTTGAGTAATCTTTCAATGTGCTTTCTTTGTTGTTTGTGGCTTGGAGTAACTTGTGATTGTTGTGCTGAGAGTGAAATCCGGTAAAGGATTCCAAAGTACATGCCCAAGAAAAAGGGTTTACTCAGTATTGGATGCATATATGGACCTCATGAGTCCCCCATGCATCCCTATGTCCTCAAGAATATTAAGGACTTGAAAGGTTATAAATCCCTATTAAGGGTCATCCAAAGTACATGTCCAAGAAAAAGGGTTTACTCGATATTGGATGTGTATATGAACCTTATGAGTCCCCCATGGGTCCCCATTGTCCAAGGTAAGACATAGGCATACATTGGTAACTTATGGTCAGGGCATGTGTATGACATGTGCATTGCATGATCATTCATTCTAATCACCATGGTGTTGGCGTGATTATGAAGGGGATTATTGGTATATTTGAGGCATTATGATTTATCGGTGATGTGACTGATATGGTCATTATTTTGAGGGATATTGGGACATTATTAGTAGTAGAGTGATTTTGGATATTATATGTCTTTTCTAGTCTATTACATTGATATTAAACCTATACATGGTTGTTAAGGTAAATTATTATTATGATATCTCTATATTTGGTGCGAAAAATTAATATTTTCTTAAACTATAACAACCCATCTAGTTGTTATGGGGTGGTTAGGGCCTTAGTACCCTCGAGAGTCTCCAAAGTAGAAGTGAGTTAGTAAAAACTCTAAAATGAGATAAATTAAAAATTGAAATGTGGGGAACGTTAACTGAAATTTTCATGTGTTGTCTTCCGTTAGGGGTAACCTAGTGAGCTAAACCTCTGTGGGAAATTCAGTGACTACACATGAATTCATAGTGCCATTTTATAGTTAGGTGCATTATTTGAGGATGTTGTGAAGTCGGAATAAAAGGCTTGTGTTTTGGGAATCAAAAAGTGTCAGAATTATTGAGTTACTGGTTAGCAGAGCATCGCTGCAGCGGTGGGATTTTCACCACAGCAAGACTGCCATAGTGGTCGGAGTGCTACCATAGTTGTGGTGGGGAAGTTATCAAAGCTCACCGTAGCAAAGACCTGATTATCATAGCGAGTCCGCTGTAGCAGATAAGCGATCACTGTAATGGATGATGCAAGGCAGAATGCCTGTTTAAGTTAGAATTTTGGGGTTTTCACCCTATTATTCTAAGGCACGAAAAGATGAGAGCTTACTGGCGACTTTTTAATGGCGAAGCAACTTTTGCTCTCAAGGTAAGATTTCTTGATTAATCCTTCTGTATCATGCTCCTTTAACACACTAGATTCAATGGATTATCTCTAATGGGGAAATTCTTGCTAAGGACCCTAGAACTATGAAAGTTAGTGTAAGTTGTTGAGGTTATCAATAGTTCTTGATTCCCTAGGCTTCCAAGTGATTAACTAATACTTCTAGGAGGGAATTGATTGTTATAGTTCATAATGGTGGTAAATTGAGACCTAGAACATCATAAAGTTTAGACATTTAGCATCAAAAACTACTTGAAAAGGGTTTAAGGAGTAGAAACTCCATGAACTAGGTTTGAATGATCATTGTGGGTGCAAAACATGCTAAATTAACTTATGGTTAAGGAATTGAACCATAACAATGGGTATAATGGGATGGATTTGAATTCCTAGGACCTTTAGTTGAGAAGTATACTATTGAATTGTAATGCCCCGGAAACCCTAAGATTAGACCAAGGAGTTGAAATGGAGAAAATAAGATTTTCTGCACCAGGTCACAGAACAAGTCATCCGGTGACCCGTCAGGATGACCACGAGTTGTTAAGTGATTCATGGTGAGGAGTTGGACTTAGTTGGAAATTTTTTAGGTTTTGAGAAACCACGGGCATGACCACGAGTCATGGTCAGCCCCATGACTCTTTAAGTCAAAAGTGGTCAAGGTTAGTTGAAGGAAGAGGAAGAATGGGCAGTGCACCTAACAGATTGGTCACTACAACTCGTTAGGTGCACCACAAGTCGTGGTGTCACCCGTGGTGAGACCCAGGGGAGTTTCTAGAAGTAAGGGTAATGGGAGGTGACCACGAGTCATGGTCACCGGTAACGAGTCGTTAAGTGCCTCGTGGTGACTATCTGTATGTAGTTTCCAGTGAAGATGATGGATGGCAAGCCACAACTCGTGGCCATGGATGACGACTCGTCCAGTCCCTCGCTGTGACTGGCAGTCTGGTTTTCCCTGCAAGTTTAGTAAGGGATTTTCCGTAATTCTTATAATCCTAAGTCCTAAACTACAATGTTTTAAGCTCTAAATAGTGAGTTTTAAGAAGGGTAAGTTCATTCTAAGCCTAGCCTAATTCATGCATGCAAGTTTAGAAGTTTAGAGGGGATGATCAAGATCAATCTCTAAAAGTTCTTCCTCAATTATTCCTTGGGAAATCAGAGAAGTTGTAGAATCAGATCCTCTCAGGTATGTAAGGTTATGAATGGGTGAAATTATTCACACCCATGCCCAATCCTCTCTAATTCATGAAAATTTACATGTTGATTCTATGGGATTTTTACCCAATACATGAATTGTCTAAGTTTCTACCGTGGGTATGATCTAAGCATGTTTCTATTGTTGAATTATAATTCATGGGCAAGTTTTACAATTTTTTCAATTATAAGACATGTTTTAGAGTTTTATAAATTACGATGTCCATCCATGAAAGTTGAGATCTATGATGTATTATCAAGTATGATGAGATATTTATAAGAAATGCATGTTTTCAAGTTGCCCATATCTATGATCATGTTTTCAAGTGAATCAAGTATTTCAAGCATGTTTAGGTATTGGGCAAGTCCATATGTTTAAGTATGATTTATGATTTCATGTCCATTATCTTACCACATGGTTTTGGAGTCAAGACTCCCAATTATGTTCAGCTTGTGGTATGGTTTGAGCCAAGGCTCCTCATGTATGATTTCAAATTTATATGTATATGATTATTCAGCTTCTTCACTAGACGATGGTCAGCTTCATTGAAAAATGATGGAGAGCATATGCATGTTTTTGGGAGTAGCATCTAACACCGAGTAGGCTAAAGGTCAGTCAACCCCATGCCTTAGATCTACGAGCTAACGTAGGTATGTTCAAATTATTCGGGACCTCTTTTGTGAGATTTCCCCTACCCCAAGGGGCCTTAGTTTGATATCGATATCATGGTAGCGTCTTTAGCCCTGGCAAGGCTTTAGACGGCTCTGCCCACTTGAGTGTAATAGTCGAGAGAACGTAAGCTCTATCGTGGTAATGTCGGTTATAAGACGAGTCTCCCATTGTTCCTCATGATATTAGTTATGCATGTCGATCAGTAATGATATTAGGTTTTCAAGTAGTTTGACCCAATGTTCAGTTTTACTTATGATTATCAGATTTTAGCTTTGGGTCATTCGATTCAGTTATGACATGCAATTATGTTCATATCATGATTTCAAAAAATAGCATGCAACCCCTTACTCTCAGAATCTTATCTTGATTATATTTCATGAAATGCATTATTATTGATTTTACTTAAGAGGTTTTACTTACCTTTCATACTCGGTACATTCCACGTACTGACCGCATATTCTATGATGTATTATTTTATGATACAGGCTCTAATATCCAGACTCAACCTCGTCACTAGCCAGTTTCCGTAGTTAGCATCCAGTCTCAGTTGGTGAGTCCTCATCTCCCAAGGACCATTCCTGATCGGTTATCTTTACATTTTCAGTTTTTAGACTTAGAGAGTTAGTTGGGGTCTTGTCTCATCAACTCATTAGTAATAGAGGCTTTTCAGACATAGATTGTAGTCAGCTTCATGTTCGCGTTTGCATTATGATGTTATGTTATGTTCAAGAATCTGCTATCTTTAATTACATTGATCTTCCGCTTTTATTGATTGAGTTAGATGTACGTTCATTCCATGGGTCGACTTGGATTGTCTCGGGGTGTCACAACCCAGATGTACACCCGGATCGTAGACACAGGACAAGGGACCCCGAGAGAACCCAAGTCGACCCATGGCACATGCATATAGCTATTCTCATTTAAATAAGTAGAATACTAAACATAAAACGTAACAGAAATGTAACCATAGCATAACATCAGGAAATATTAGACGTACACATAAGTTTAGTACTACATATTGTTTAAAAGCCTCTACTACATATGATGGGTTAATGGGACAACATCCCCAACTAACCCGAATAGTACGAAAATACAAGATAACATAAAAGTCTGTCAAATGGTACTCGGAACATGAGGAATCACCAATAATCTAAGAGCGTGAGCTGAGATGGAGTAAGGATGAGGATGAGCCTGAGATCTGGACCCTGTATCATGAAACGATATAACATAGAAAGTATGCGGTCAGTATGTGGAATGTACCGAGTATTCAAGGTAAGTAAATGGACATTAAAAGTAAAATAAACTTATAAATAAACATAGGAGGAGGACATCATGCTTGTATCATAAACTTCGTAAGTAAACATAAGGCTCAAGACTTTCAAATCATTCATAAATCATTCATTATCATAATCGTAAACAAACTTTATCAAAACATAACTTGAGCCAACAACATAAATATAACAATGCATAAGACATGCGGAACAATGGGAGGACTTGTCATAACCGACACCATCATGGTAGAGCCTTTCATGATGCCCCAACTATCTCGCTCAAGTCGGCAGAGCCAACCCTAGCTTGCCAGGCGAGGGTTGTGCATTAGACGTGAAATCACATTTGAGGGGAATCATTAGAAACCCATGGTGGCATGTGGTTATGAGACACCGGCGTTGTCCTTTGAACGCCGGCCTGCTCGGTGCTAGACACGGCTCCCAAAAACATGCATATAGGCCCATACGTGAATCAATAACATTCATGCATTAATATTCATTGGATAAAATATAACATTTATCATCATTGATCCTCTTTAAAACATGCTTAGCCAAGAATCAAAGGCCCTTTTCATCGGCCGATATCATAAATCAATAAATCATGTAATTCGTTTCATAAATCGTAAATCATTCTTCAACATGTGGGCATTGCCCAATACCTTAACATACTCAATTCTTTCAAATATGCTCATAAACATGGGAACTTAAAATCATGCTTTCTCCATCATCAATAAAGTCAAAATATTGAATATTCATCATAAATCATAACTTTCATGAACCTTCATCAATGGGCATTTTAGATTTAAAAAGCTTGAAACATGATTTTAAAGAAAATAATATAAAACCTGTGCATCATTCATAATTCAAAAATTAAAACTCAATTAAATCATATCCATAAAGAGAAATCACATTTTCATGCATTTGGGTAAAACCCCATAGAACTTGAATAGGAGAATTCATGGCATGGGTGTGAAAGGATTCACCCATTCTAACCCTACATACCTGGGAATGGACTAATTCCAAAGTTCCTTAAATTCCCACAAAGAAATTAATGGAAATTTGGAGAATACGACCTTGAATCTCCCTAAAACCTCTCTAAAAGCTCTTGCATGGGAATGGGTATGCATTAGGGACTTAACCCATCTTGTCACACTCACAAAATACACAAAACGACATAGTTTAGGGTCTCAAAGCATAGGAAAGTCGAAATTGCCCTTAATGAAATTTCTCTGAAAAACAGCTCTGCCCCGACCACGACTCGTACCACGAGTCGTACCACGAAGTAATGACTCGTGGTCACCTCTCGTAGCCACCACTTCTCAATCCTCTGAATTTGGCCATGACTCGTATTTTTCTTCTACGAGTCGTACTGACAGTCGTGGTATCATCCACCCTTACCAATTACGACATAACAACAACTCATCATCACGACTCGTTGCTACAACCTACGAGTCGTACCATGACCCGTGACGACTCACTCTGGCACCATATATCTACTCTTATGCCTTCGCTTGATACCACATGACTCAGAAATGCCACCTAGTCCAACCAACATTCACACTTACTGAACTTTGCATGTAGCTGACGTTCCTTGAGGGTCTGAAGTACTACTCTAAGGTGAGCGACATGCTCCTCCTCGCTCCGTGAGTATATCAATATGTCATCAATGAACACAATCATGAACATGTCCAAATATGCCTTGAACACCCTGTTCATTAGATTCGTAAAAGTTGCAGGGGCATTGGTTAGTCTGAAAGACATAACAACAAATTCTTAGTGACCATACCGAGTCCTGAAAGCGATCTTCGTGATGTCACTCTCTCGAACCCTGAGCTGGTGATACCCGGACTTGAGATCAATCTTGGAGAAGCACTTGGCACCCTGAAGCTGGTCAAACAAATCATCGGTCCCAAGTAAGGGGTACCTGTTCTTGACGGTAACCTTGTTTAACTACCAATAGTCAATACACATGCCAAGGGAACCGTCCTTCTTTCGAACAAATAGAACTGGTGCACCCAATGGAGACTGGCTCAGTCTAATGAAGCCCTTATCCAATAGATCCTTTAACTGATCCTTCAATTCCTTTGCTCAGCTGGAGCCATCCAGTAGGGAGGAATAGAGATAGGCTACGTATCAGGTAAGAGATCAATTCCAAAGTCAATTCCCTCTTAGAAGGAAGACCTAGCAATTCGTTGGGAAAAATATCCGGATACTCACACACCACCGAAACTGATTGAATAGTCAGGGTCTCGGACTCAACATTCTTAACCCTAACTAAATTATACATATAGCCCTTAGAAATCATCTTCCTGGCCTTAAGATAGGAAATAAGTCGAACTGCCGGTACCGCCGAACTACCCTTCCATTCCAACACTAACTCACCCGGAAAATGAAATTCCACCGTATTAGTCCTACAATTAATTGAAGCATAACATGCAACCAACCAATCCATGCCAAGAATAACATCAAAGTCAGTCATGGCTAACTCTACAAGGTCTATGGAGGTAACCTTGTGCAACACAGTGACCAGGCATTCTCTATATACTCGTCTAGCTATGACCGAGTCACCAACAAGGTCAAAACTAAAAACGGTTTTGACAAGGTCTAGGGACTAACTCCAAGGATACTAGAAATGTAAGGAGTCACGAAGACAAGGTAGCTCCCTGATATAGCAAGGCATAAACATCAATATGGAAGACATGCAACATACCGGTGACCATGTCTGGCGAAGTCTCCTGCTCCTGGCATGAGGCAAGGGCATAGAATCGATTTTGGCGTTGTCTTCCACCTCCACTAGTTGATTCTCCCTGCGGAGCGAAATGGGCTAGAGCTTATACTAACCTAGTGGTTTGTGCATGACCCCTATCATCACCCTGTCAGCATATGGGCATACTCTGCGCATGTGCCTAGATCTACCACATCCATAGAAAACATCTAAACCAACCAGGCACTCCCCGTCATGACTCTTACGGCACTTCCCGCATGTCGGAGAGGTATACTCTAACTGGGTGCCCCTCTGATCCCTCGACCCTGAAGCCCTACTCCTCTGATCACCCCTGGGTATGGATGGAAAACTAGCTAATGAGGGTGCTAGGGCTAGTGATTTTTGCTGAAACTATTGACGGTAACTACCGCCGAACTACTTATGCAAAAACCCATGGCTATACGTTCCAGCCCTCTTTTCCTCCCTCTACCATACATGAGCCGCCTCATCTACTGGGCGTACAACACTATGTGAGGAAATTCCATATCCTAGTGAAGCATGGCGGTCCTGCAATCTTTGTCTAAGTAACCAGCCACACCATGAATAAATCGGCTCACACGCGCCCTCTGATCCATCACTAACTTTGGGGTGTACTTTTACAAATGAGTGAACTCAAGAGAATACTCCAGCACTGTCATATTTCCCTACTTGAGGTGCACAAACTCTGTTGTTTTCAACTCCCTCATCTCCCAAGGGAAGAACCTATCGAGAAAAGCCATGTGGAACTTATCCCAGCTAATAGGGGCCCGCCCCTGCTGCCCTATTGCCCATCCATTACTTGTACCAAATATAAGCGACCTCTTTTAGCTGATAAGAAGCCAAGTCCACTCACTCTCCATTTGTCACCCCTATAACCTGAGTGACTTTCAAGATCCCTTCAATGAACTCGTGTGGATCTCCGTCCACCTTTGATCCCATGAACTCAGGAGGGTTCATTCTCAAGAAGTCTCTAATCTGAGTCGCCGCTGCATTGCGATTCTGTGGGACCTGCACAACAGCCTACTGGTTGACCTTAACGGTAATGGCCTGCGCCAACATTTGAATAACCACCAAAAACTCAACTTGGGCAGCTGGCTCTAGTGCCTGGGGCTCTTGAATAGATGGGGCTTGCTGATGCCCATGGTGATTGCCAGCCCCATGACCTTCATCATTACCATTCCTCTTTCCATTCATTCTTCTAGGAGCCATAATTCTGCAATTGCGAATAACACGAATTAGAAAGATGGAGAGACTTTTCATAGCACGACATAGAATATGAAAGAAGGGAAGATTTCCTAAACGTCTAGTAGCCTCTTCTTCATAAGTGTGCGCGCTTCACACCCATGGAAAACACTCTACTTAAGTCGGCTTTCATACACCCTAGGACACTTCAAACCTATTGCTCTGATACCAATTTGTCACGACCCGAACGTACACCCGGATTGTAGACACGGGACAAGGGACCCCGAGAGACCCCAAGTTGACCAGTGGCACATGCATACAGCTATTCCCATTTAAATAAACGGAATACTAAACATCAAAAATAACAAAAATGTAACCACATAATAACATCAAGAAATACTAGACGTACACATAAATTTAGTACTACATATTGTCTAAAAGCCTCTACTACATACGATGGTTTGATAGGACAACATCACCAACTAACCCGAATAGTACGAAAACCACAAGATAACATAAAAGACTGTAAAATGGTCCTCGAAACATGAGGACTCTCCAATAATCTGAGAGCGTGAGCTGAGATGGACTAAGGATGAGGATGGGCCTGAGATTCGAATGCTGTATCATGAAACAATACATCATAGAAAGTATGTGGTCAGTACGTGGAATGTACCGAGTATGCACGGTAAGTAAACGGACATTAAGAGTAAAATAAACTCATAAATAAATATAGGAGGAGGACATCATGCTTGTATCATAAACTTCCTAAGTAAACATAAGGCTCAAGACTTTCAAATCATTCATAAATCGTTCATTATCATAATTGTAAAAAAACTTTATCAAAACATAACTTGAGCCAATAACATAAATATAACAATGTGTAAGACATGCGGAAAAATGGGAGGACTCGTTATAACCGACATCATCATAGTAGAGCCTTTCATGATACCCCAACTATCTCACTCAAGTGGGCAGAGCCGACCCTGGCTTGCCAGGCAAGGGTCATGCATTAGGCGTGATATCACATTTGAGGGGATTATTATCAATACATCATACCATTAGAAACCCATGGTGGCATGTGGTTATGAGACACCGGCATAGTCCTTTGAACGTTAGACTGCTCGATGCTAAACACGGCTTCCAAAAACATGCATATAGGCTCATACGTAAATCAATAACATCATGCATTAAAATTCATTGGCTAAAATATAACATTTATCATCATTGATCCCCTTTAAAACCTTCTTAGCCAAGAATCAAAGGCCCTTTTCATCGGCCGACATCATAAATTGATAAATCATGTAATTTATTTCATAAACTGTAAAATATTTTTCAACATGTGGGCATTTCCCAATACTTTAACATACTCAATTCTTTAAAAAAATATACTAATAAACCTGGGAACTTGAAATCATGCTTTCCCATCATTAATAAGCTCAAAATATTGAAGATTCATCATAAATCATAATGTTCATGAACCTTCATCAATGAGCATTTTAGATTTAAAAAGCTTGAAACATGATTTCAAAGAAAAATATATAAAACATTCCCATCATTCATAATTCAATAACTAAAACTCAATTAAATATACCCATAAAGAGAAATCACATTTTCATGCATTTGGGTAAAACCCCATTGAATTGAATAGGAGGATTCATGATTAAGTTTGAAATTTGGTCATGGGTGTGGAAGGAATCACCCATTCTAAACCCTACATACCTGGGAAGGATGATTCTACCACCTCACTAATTTCCCAAGGAGAAATTGGAAGAAGAATCCCTTAGAGAAGCTCTTGATCACCTCCTAAATTTCATAAACTTACATGCATGGAAGGAACACATTTAGAATAGGTTTTCCCTACTAAAAACCCAATAAAACGAGATTAAAACCATGTAGTATAGGGCCTTAGGATGAAGAAATAACTGAAATTCCCTTACAGATTACGAAGAAAATTGCCCACTGAATCGAACAATGGACGAACCAACGGGCCGTTGGAAGATACCACAACCTGTGGTATCAGCCCGTGCTAAGCACTACCCCAATCCATATCTCAGAATCAAACCACGAACATACCAGATGGGTCATCCTAAGTTTCAATGGTTCGTTCCTTCAGTCATTGTTTCCTTCTTCTGAAACTATGCACTTCTACTCAACGAGCCTCACCACGACTCATTGTAAGATAAGACGATTCATGGTTCCCATCCGTCATTTTCCACTGGAGATCTGAGCTCCCTTACCACAACTCTTCACAACTAGTCGTTGCAATCCACAATGGGTCATTGCATGACCTTTTAAACTCCCTAACTACTAATACCATCTTCTACCACAACCACTAACAACGACTCATTATTTCATACAACGAGTCATTACATCAATCGTTGCCTCCACTACCGCCTGAACGCCTGAACCCACGACTGCCAACAATGGCTCGTGATTATATACCATGAGTCGTTGTACCTCTCGTCCTACAACTTTTCCCCAACTTTCAGTAGTTTTGAATTTTAGCTTCTCGGGTATACTTTTAGGCACTTCTGGGGTATTATACGGGGCTTCTTGTCTTGTGTCTCGATTTGGGCCCATGTTTGGGTTGTGACATGAATGTGCTTTATTTGCTTGTTTTAGACTTGGAAGATTCTTAGGTGTTGAGGAAAGGAAAAGCTCCTGCGAGTATCTTAACATTCGAATCCTTCAGTTGAGGTAGCTTACAATTTTATGTGGAGTTAGACTTTTTATGATGTCTTGAATGTATTATAACTTAATGAGTATGCTTTCCTGGTCTTTCGACATTGATTGTTATAGAGACTATGGTGTTGATTGAGTGATGATTGAGGAATACACCATTACTCTAAGATGAGTGGATCATGCCTGATATGAGCATCTTGACGAGTGATTGTGATTGAGTAGATCATGTTTGAGGGGAGCATCTGGACGAGTAGATGAGTGGGAGTGGGTACCACACTGATACGGTACATGGATTTCTAGAGTCCTTTGTAGGTCATGAATGGAAGGGAAAGTATAAGACCCTCTGGCATGTGTCTATAGATTTGTGTCAAATTTAAGGCTAATGAGTGATTAAGATGAGACCATATTGGTACAGATGTGAACTGATGAGACAAGGGGCTATATATATGTTTCCTTCGAATGGACATGATTCTATTACATTATTCGTGATCTACTTATATTGTAAGATGTTATCTCTTGTTTGCTGAATTTTGATGATTATATACATGTCCCTGTTGAATGATAATATTAGGCTTCATACAGTGAATATGATTGCTTAGTGCTAATAATTATATGACAATCTGAGTTGAGTGATTTGTTGTCTGATTTTGGGGGTGCTATCGTTGCTTACTGATTTATAATATATACTTGATATTATTCAAGGTCGGCCTATGATGCCAAGAAGTACGTAGTGGTTATACTAATGCTACTCCTGCACTTTTTTATTGACTGTAGACTGTGATTCAGGGACGTCATCTCGATCGCATCTTTAGAATCAACAACTATTTGATCTAAGGGTGAGCTACTTATCTCCAAGCTTACACATATCTTCTTTCTGATGATATATAATTTTCCCAAACATTTACTTTCTTTTCTTTGATTATTGCTATTCCTAGAGATTTTAGGTAGAGTCTTATACAATGACTTTCGAATCTTTGAGATGTAATAGATTATCTTTCGCTATTGATTTCAGTCTTTAAATTAGATGTCTTATTTATTTAATTCTTGAGAATCTTTATGATTAAAATGAATATGTAAGTGTTGGGTTTGCTGGAAAATGATGGTTCGCCCATTGGGGGTAAGTGTAGGTGCCAATCATAACCACTTGGGTCGTAAAAAAGTTGATATCAGTGCCCTAGGTTTATCGATCTCATTGTATAAGGATGTGTCTAGTGGAGTCTTGCAAAATGGTATGGAGACGTCTATACTACTCTTCGAGAGGCTACAGAACTGTAGGAAAACTCCCTTCTTTCTTTCCTTCGTATTTATTACTTGATTCCAATTAGTATCTAGTGATCCAGATGGGTATCTAAAATTCTTTATTCTTTTCTCTAACAAATGGTGAGGACATGATCATGTGGATCCAGAGAAGAGGTACCCGAGCCGACTGCTATGGTCGTAGCTCGCGGTTGAAGTTAGAGGTCAGGATACTAGTCCAGCTGGAGAGAGGCTCGAGTCTCCTATACTTCAGAGGTTCAAGAAAGGGCATCAGAGGAGTTAGTTGTTAAGGCAGCTGTATTAGATAAGGAGGGGGTTGCACTTGCTCCGGCTTCTGTAGATATTTTGGCTTAGGTATTAAACTTGCTGAGCAGATTGGTGGAAAATGGAGCAATACCTACAGCTCCGGTGGGTTAGCATTCAAGGGTGCAATAGGCTGCCATTATGGCTCACTGGATAGATTAGATCTCTGACACTAGGATGTTCCCGAGGCCATTGATTAGGTCGATGATGATTAGAGAGGAGCATGATCTGTTCTAAAGGTTCACAAAGGTAAAACCTTCAAACTTTTATGGCATCGAGGTTAAGGATGGTACGAGATTATCATAGATTGTCAAGGCTTCACAAGATGGGAATAGTGGAGATGTATGAGGTGGAGTTTGTCACCTTTCAGCTGATGGGGGATGCCAAGGTATAGTGGAGGGCATTCGTGGAGTGCATGCTGACGGGATCACCTCCATTGACTTGGACTCAGTTCTATCACTTTCTTAGAGAAATATGTCCCTTGCACTCTGCGCGACCAGAGACATGACGATTTCACCAGTATTGAGTAGGAAATGTCTTCAATTGTAGCATATAAGACCAGCTTCCACTCCTTGTCCAAGTATACCCTACGGTTACTGCCAGAGAAGAGGAGAGGATCAGACGATTTGCGAAGGGTTTGAATATGGGGCTCCAGTTGTTAGCCTTGTAGATGGTTTCTCTAGGTAATCAAAAGGTGGTAGAATATATCTGGAATGTCGAAGGAGTGAAGAAGGAGGTAAACGCAAAACATGCAGAGAAGAAGGCTTGAAAGAGCGGGGCAGTTACAGTGGCACCTTCTCAAAGGGCCTAATTTCTCGGGAGGGTACTCTAGATGCCCCATTTAGTCAGCTATGCAGGTTTTAGCAAGAAGTTCTCCAAGGGCCACTCCACATACTTTGAGCTAGGTAGTCCGTGCACAGCCTTCTCACTCAGATTTTAAGGTTCATCCTATCTCTATAGTCCTGGCTTAGAGGCCTGTCATATACAAGGTCTGTCATGAGTGTGGAAAGTATGGACACATTCACAGATGGTGTCCCAAATTAATGCGGAGTGGTTAGATTATTCTACAATAGACTGTTCGAGGTCTAGCACCAATAGGTAAGGGAGGTAGTGCATTTAGCAGGGACCGTCCTCAGCTTAAGTAGGGTATCCACCAAGGAGGGCTGGGGCCCAGCCCAATACTAGGGTGTTCAGTCTAGCGAAGGCAGTACACAGCTCGGTAGGGGCGAATCACATGCAGGCATATGGGCACACTTTTATGCCTTTCTAAGCAGACCTGAGGCAAAGGCTTTAGATGTAGTCATTACAAGTACGATCCTTGTTCGTGACTAGATGGCTACAACCTTGTTTGACCCAGGTCCTACTTTCTCTTATGGATCTACTTGTTTTCTTATGGGTTTGAGTATGGTGTTTCCGAGGGATTTGCCTAGCATCTCGCCACCGCAACATTGACTTCTGCAAAAATTAGAGCTAAGAACCCATCCTATTTCAATTCTATTATATCAGATGGCACCAACTAAATTGAGGGAACTGAAAGTACAGTTGCAGGACTTTCTTAGTAAGGGATTTATCATTCGAATGTCTCCCTGTGGGGTGCTTCTGTGTTATTTGTTAAGAAGAAGTATGCGAGTATGTGAATGTGCATTGACTACCATTAGTTGAACAAAGTTACCATCTGAAATAAGTATCCCCCTCCCCGAATAGATGACCTATTTGATTAGTTGCAGGGTGCTTCTGTGTTTCCTAAATTTTATTTAAGGTCGAGCTATCACCAGCTAAAGTTTCGTGCTGAGGACATTCTGAAAACATCTTTTTCGACCAAGTATAGGCACTATGAGTTTTTAGTTATGCCATTTGGACTTTCTAATGCTCCAGTTGCTTTCATGAGCTTGATGAGTAGTTTGTTTAAGCCATACCTAGATTTTTTTGTAATTGTATTTATTGATGAAATATTGGTATATTCAAAGAGCAAAGGAGAGCATGAAAATCATCCAAAGATTGTTTAGGGGTTGCTGAGAGAAAAGCAATTGTATGCAAAATTTCCTAAGTGTGAGTTTTGGTTGGCATTGATATCCTTCTTGGTACATGTGGTCTCAAAAGGAAAGGATTATGGTTGACCGGCAGAAGGTGGGAATTATTAGGAATTGGTCTAGGCCCACATCAATGACAGAAGCCTGTAGTTTCATGGGATTGGTGAATAACTACCGCTGGTTTGTGAAAGGCTTCGCCACTATTGCATCGTAGTTGACCAGGTTAACTCAGAAAGATGTACCTTTTTAGTGGTCTGATGAATGCGAGGAGAGCTTTTGGAAGCTCAAGACCTATTGACTATAGTCCCGATCCTAGCCTTACCAATGGAGGGTAAGGATTTTGTAGTTTATTATGATACCTCATGATCTAGTTCAGGTGTTGTTTTAATGAAGGATAAACAGATCATTGCATATGCTTTTAGGCAGCTAAAGGTGCATGAGAAGAAATACCCTACGCATGACTTAGAGTTAGCAGCAATGGTGTTTGCTCTAAAAATTGAGAGACACTATCTTTATGATGCCCATTGCACGGTGTTCATAGACCCTTGCAACTTGCAACATGTGTTCGCCTAGAGGGACCTTAAGTTGAGACAACAAAGATGGATAGAGTTACTCAAAGATTATGATATCACAATATTATATCATCCTGATAATATCCAATGTATATCTTTCATGCGAAGAATATACACGATCGAAGTATCAAAACAAGTAACCCGATAGGTGTCCAAGTCGAATCCCATAAGGACTAGTGAATGATAGTTACAAGTGTCAGTTGTGAAATTGAAGTTAGATTGCACCACGTAGAGTTAACATAAAAACAAATAAATTTTGGGGAATTAGAATTTGTAGTGAATTATTTTTGGTAATTCAGTGGAATAAAATAGCAAGATCGGCAAGGTTGTCAACAAGAATATGAAAGACTAGACGTGTGGTGTAGAATAGTGTAAATAATCTCGGGAAGTGGATAATTACCACTTTTAAGCCTTATAACTACCTCTTAATAGAGTTCTGTCAAACCTCTAGCCACGATTTAGTTCAACCCAATTAGATTTGGGCAGCTGCACTAATTTCTTGCTATTAGCTACTAATGAGGAATGAGACTGCAATTTTAGCTATTTTCATCCCAATTTCACAATCTCTCATATATACCCACTATTAAATTCTCTTCCAATACTTAATTATTCTTTTACAAGCAACAATCAAGCAAGAATATATAGACCCATATCATAATCAATGGATCTTCTTTTATTGATTGAAGAGAATCTAATAGATTTATACTTATATAAACAATATGACTATAGAAATACCCACTCTAGTTAAGTATTCATCATCACACACCTCTAATTAATGATTTAGCTACTCATGATTAAGAAATTTAAAAGCACATTTATCAATAAACTCATTGAATTTAATAATAAGAGTAGTAAAATCAAATTCACAAATAGTCTCCAATAACGGTTGTAACTTACTATTAAGAAGAAGAAGTATAGAAGAGTACTTTTTCAAAGTTTACCAATAAAAATCTTCTTTTCTCTGCTAAGTGAATGTTCTAAAGCTAAGAAGGGAAACAATGAGTGACTTTTCAAAGTTTACCAATAAAAATCTCCTTTTCTCTGCTAAGTGAATGTTCTAAAGCTAAGAAGGGAAACAATGATGTGATATTCTCTCCTCTCTATCTCATCAGTACACAGTACTTTATCTACTATTTATATCCAGGAAAATAGGGCATCTTCTACCTCTTTTTCCATGCTGGAAAATTTTACCCCTGAGCATCATTTTGAAATCAGCGGAGACATTGGCGATTCACTGATTCAAATTCTTGAACCACTGGGTGTCTTATCTGATCCATCACTCAACTTCAGTAAGAATCGGCGGTTCATCCGGCATTTAGCCGATCTCAATCTGTGCACCGTCCGGATCTTTATTCGTCATTCCAGAAAATCGGGTGTCTTTTGGCGACTGGACTGGCGAGTCGTCGTTGGCAACTCGCGGTTCACCGGTGGCATTTTTCCTCAGAGGCAGTGATAATCAGCCTTTGACCGGCATTTCGCCGGTTTTCACCGGTGGACCGCCGGTTTGTTCTCACTTTCTTCTTTTTTTGCTCCATTTTTGCTCTTTTCTACACATTTAGGCATCTGCATACAACAAAATCAAAAGGGGAATAAAATTCGTATAATCAACTCAAAAACTAAGCAAAAACTCAACCTTAAGAGATAATGAGTAGGTAAATTACCAACTCATCAAACTCCCAAACTTGATCCTTTTCTTGTCCTCAAGTAATGCAATTCTCATTCCTTGAAAAATATGCCACTTCTACACAAAATTAAACGTGCCATTCACCTGAACTATGACAACACAAAAAATGCTCACCAAGCTCGCCGAAAAAGAGAAGTAAATAGCCCAAAAGACCAAAATAATGAAGATGTTTTAAATAGGCTACCACTTTCCACAAACAAGGTTCATGAAAGGATTCGTTTAGTAAAACAAGGGCATTGGTCAGCCATGAAATACACATAACATCTCAAGTCAGAATCAGTGCACATTCAAAGCTTGCCTTAGATTTTACACTTCTCATGCCCTATCCACACATTACTTTTGAATGCCCTTATGTCCTCAAAAAGGAATGATGCCACTCACAGAAATAAGAATCCCTATTCTTCTGTCATGTAATCATTTGAATGCACAGAAGGGATTGTTTGGAAGAGATAATCACACTCACTCTCTGTTATACCCCGAAAGCCTAAAAATCAGACCCGGGAGTAGAATTGGAGAAAATCTTAAAAACTGGCACCACGTACAAAACGAGTCATGGGATAACTCATTGGTGCAACCCACGAATTGTGGTGTGACTCGTGGGAAGGCCAGTGGGGAGTTTGGGATGTTTGATAAAAAGGACCCCACGGGCGTGACAACGACTCCTGGTCAGACCCCACGAGTCTTAGGTTAGTCGTGGGCTGGGTAAGGAAAGAAAAGAGAAAAAAGGAGGCAGTGCACTTGACCGGAGGACCCCACGATTTGTGGTCAGTCCTCACATTCATGGGGTGAGTCGTGGTCAAGCAGAGTATGTTTTTGTTGATGCCCAAGCAGTGTACTTCACGACCGACTCTACGAGTCGTGACCCTAAGCAACGAGTCGTTAGGTCCTCCGTTAGGACCACCTAGCAGTTGTTTTTTGCGAATTTAGTAAGGGCTTTTTCATAATTCCAAAGTTCCTAAGGCCTAAACTATGACATTTTGAGCTATGAATAGTGATTTTTAAACAGGTTAAGTTCATTTTAGGCCTCATTCATTCATGCATGCAAGGTGGAAGACTTGAGAGGGTGATCAAGCTTAGCATTCATCAATTTCTTTTCAATTTCCTATTGGGCATCTAAAGAAGTGTTAGAATCAGCTACCAACAGGTATGTAGGGTTATGAATGGGTGATTTCTATCACACCCATGCCCAATCCCTCTCTAGTGTATGAAACTCTATGTCTAATCTATGGGGTTTTAACCCAAATGCATGAATCTTCTATTTCTAAACATCGGTATTGTCACGCCCCGCCTTGGGGGGTATGACTGGCACCTGGTGCCCTACTAGGACCTGAACTAGTGGACTGCTAAGCCTAGGCACATCTGGTACCTGGCTGGCTCTGATTCACATTTCTGGAAACAAAGGGCTATATAACGGCTGTAAACACAGCCCCCGGCCTATTGGCCTATAGCCTCCTGTACCTGTACTAACAGCTGACCAGAAACATGTCAATTCAGGGGAACCTATGCGAGCCGACAAGGCCACCATGCTGTCTAGTTATTTGTAACTCAAACATAACATACTGAAAAGCTACGTGACCGGCAAGGCCACCACTACTGGCAAACTATGGCCCCACACGGCCATTACAAAAGAAAGAAAGAGTAAAGGCAACTATACAACTGCACGGCCTCACACGACCGGCTCATCTGACCACAGGGAAATATACAGACTGCAAGCCTCTAGGAATAGCAATAGAAATGATCAAGACAGGGCCCCGACCTACCCATACTATATAACAACAGAAACTGAAGTACACCTTTGGAATTCAGTCTCCGGATGACAGGAGTTGAATACTCAACGCTGACAGGAATTACATGGTGTCACCTGCTCGTCTATGAGTACCTGCAGGCAAGTAATGCAACGCCCCACCGGGCGTCAGTACCGCTGGTACTGAGTATGTAAAGCAATAACTGAAAACAAAATCTGAAAGCAATAATGTAACTAATAAAACTGAAGTAGAAGGAATAACTTAACTGTCTAATAATGTAAACCTTACCTTCTCTCAATCTCTACTGGAAGGGATGAGAGTCATACCTGGAAACGTATCATGCTACTCCTGATCTACTTGTATCTAACATAACATGGCATAACATGAAATAACATAACATAGCACACACAAACCTTACCCGGCCCCCATAAGCCGGGAGGTACAACCAGCACAGAATCTATACCCCTACCCCGGTCATCCCATCTCCTATAGTGGCTGTAAGCATCCTGCCGGTCCCAAGGTATGCACTTGGGCTCGCTGAGCCCCTGACTATAACTGCATCTGAGTCCGGAGGACTCCTGAATCTGCACCCGGGCGTATCCGCTCGACTGGGGTGTTTAAGGGCCGATCAAGGCACAAATATGGGGAAAAACTGGCATCCCATCTTCGTCCCCTGGCGGGATGGCATGCCACTCCGTAGAGTGACATATCCTCGTCCTCTGGCGGACGAGTCGATACAGCTATTAACCCTGGGCGGTCAGGGATGCTAGGTAATCCAACCCCAAACAATACAACGGTCTCAACTGGTAATACTATCTGTGTATCTCACATGCTGAGGCTACTAGGGGTAAGGTATCATATATATTACATGTTGGGCTAATGATAATAATCTGTACATATTTAAGATGTGCTGAGGCAGGTAAAGATATATAAATATGAATATAGTCTCCTGCCAGGCTGTACTGGGCAAATGCTATATAAGATAATGTTTCTATTGAAAACTCTGCTGTTTACTAAGTTTCTGTATACACTATATGCTGGACTAGTGATAGGAATAAGTACATACTTAATGCATGCTAAGGCTGGAAGTACTATATATGTATGTACGAATATAATCTTTCTGCTAAACTACGGTGTATACTAACTTTCTATAGTAACATGATTTACTAATCCTAACATGCTTTCTGAACTTCATTTTAGTCTGCTATTCTATTTCTGAAGTGCTTTACGGGTATTGCATTACTATACGGGGTTTCAACTGAATACAACCATATCCTGACATGGCATATCACATTACATACTGAGTATACTGGGCAATCTCTAACACTTGCGTTAAAATCTGTATCATACTGATAGGTTTCATATACATTACAACCCAATGTTTCTCACATTGTACCAATATTCATAATAACGCAATACTCGACTTCTGAACATTCTACTGGTCCGTAATTTATTACACTATACTGATATTACTTAACTTGCCGAAGGAACTAACTTTACATACCTTATCCTTGAACTATTCGTCTGTCGGACGAAGCTCGGCCGGCACTTTAACTGTTTTCTCCCAACTGCATTCATAAACATATCAATCAATACTAAATACAACTTTATTTCAAAAGGCAACGTCACTTTCGATATAGTTTATATCCTAAACTTAGGCTTATCGAAAGACGGCCAGAAACTCGCTATTTTTCAGAGGTCCAGAAGGGAGAAATATTCACTTCACAGCTAGGGACACATAGACACTAATTTAGAGCAATTCCACTTACCTTGGCTTGGTGGCTCGACGATTCGCCGGCCTTTTTTCGCGAAACTGAATCCGTAGAAATGCTCTCTGTCGCTAAATACCCCCGTAGCTGGAGTTAATTTGAGTTTGGGCAGTGTTTAGCAGCGTAATCGAGCGATAATATATATTCCCTCTTCGTCCTCCTCTGTTTTGCTGCGTTCTCTGGAAATTTTATAAAGTTTTTATCATTTAAAACCGAAATGAGGCTTTATATACTTGGGCCTGGACAAGGCCAACGTGTCACGGAGCCATCGCGGAGGCCTCTCCTCCGTGACACACTGCCATCGCGGAGGGGCTCTGCCTCGGCTCCTTCCGTAATGGTTCGATGGGCTTCTCGTCTGATCTTTTCCCGGGCCTTTCTCCAACACGTATGGCCTTCAAATATGCTTAACCAACGTGGGAATAGGTCATCTGAGTGCCGGGAATTCTACGGGGTGTAACATTCTCCCCCCCTTAAGAACATTCGTCCTATGTATACTGTTATCTAGAGGACTGATTACTTTTACTTTCTGGAAGAATTTCGGCAGAGTTTCCCCTGTAATATGGACTATCGCCAAACCTGAAATGCAAAAAAGTCCAACACAGGCACTGCACACAATATTTTAAGATCCACTGGATGACTAAATATCAATTTTCCTTTATCATTTACAGACATACAACCATAAGATACTGCATAAGTAATAATACGGACATACCTGTCGCCTGACTAGGCCTGAAATAGGGTGAGGATATCTGGTCCTTATATCTTCCTCCGTTTCTCAAGTCATGTCCTCTCGGTTCCTATTACGTCTCAATACCTTGATAGACGCAATATCTTTAGTCCTCAATCTGCGAATCTGTCTGTTTAAGATAGTTATTGGAGCCTCTTCATAGGCCAGCTTTTTGTAACCTAAATATTCTGGACTGGGACTGTTCTGAACGGGTCTCCTATGCATTTCCTCAGCATCGTTACATAGAAGACCGGATGAATAGATTCTAATTCTGGAGGCAAATTCGATTAATGGTAAATGCTCATTTTGGCTATTACTGAAATCTAGCACACACGTTCGCAACATGTCTTCGAGCGTCTGAATTGTGCGCTCAGCCTGCTCATCTGTCTGAGGATAGAACGTTGCGCTTAAATTAATCTGCGCTCCCAAACTCTTCTGAAATGACTGCCAGAATCTAGCTGTGAAGTGTGCTCCTCTGTCTGAAATAATGGATACTGGTATTCCATGTAATCTGACTATCTTTCTGATATGCAACTCAGCATAATCTTCGGCCGAGAAAGTAGTTCTTACTGGCAAGAAATGAGCTGATTTTTGTCAAGCTGTCATTTATGACTCATATAGAGTCATGTCTGTGTTTAGTACGGGGTAATCTTGCTACAAAATTCACCTTCACTGCTTCTCATTTCCAAAGAGGCACAGCTATGTTCTAAATTAACCTGCCTGATTTCTGATATTCTGCCTTCAACTGTTGGCAATTAGGACACTGGGCTACCAATAGTTTTCTTTAATTTCATGGTACCTCTTTGTCATATCGGGATGAAGAGAATAGCAGGCGTAATGCGCCTCGCTCATAAACTGCTGACGATGCCCCAAAATCTCTGGAGCACAATGCGGCCTTTATATCGCCACATTTCATCCCCGGTTATCTGAAAATATGTCACTTCTCCTTACTGAACCTTGTGTTCAAGTTAAACCTGGCTAGGGTTTCTATACTGTCGTTCCTTTACTTCCACCACTAACGACAATACTGCGATATTCTGTATTATCGTTCTGTTATCTTTTATTTCTGCTATGTGAACGGCTAAACCAGCTAACTAGTGAAATTCTCGGGTCCATTTCCGCTGTTCAGGCGGCAAGTATGCCAACTCCCCATAGATCTACGGCTAAGGGCATCTACTACCGTATTAGCCCTTCCCGGGTGACACAAAATTCTTGCTTTTTCCGGCATAAGCTACTGCAGCTAACTAGGTGATACCCAAGTCATGGGTAAGATAATTCTTCTCACGTTTCTTCAATTGCCTGAAAGCATAAACTGTTACTTTTACCATGCTGCACCAACCCTCTGTACTTTCTGGCGATACTAACACTGGGGCTGAGGTTAACCTGGCTGTTAACTCCTGGAAGTTCTGCTTACACTCCTCCGTCTACTGAACTTCGCTGCCTTCTGTGCCAACTTAGTCAGAGGTGCTGCTAAGGTGGAAAATCCTTCCACGGACCCTCTGCAGTACCCGGCTAACCGCAGGGACTGCGTACTTCGATCGGAGTGGTAGGTCCAGGCTAGATCTTCATTACTTTGATTTTTCTGTGTATCTATCTGTACACCAGCCTCCGCCACCATGTGACCAAAAAGGCTACTGGACTCAACCAAAATTCACATTTACGATTTGGCATATAACTGACGGTCATACTGGTTTATTATACCGGAGAATCTGACAAGTAATCTACCGGTATAGCTAGAGCTTTATCTGGACTTCTAACCGCATGCTAAGGCTGCTTGTTTCTAAGGTAACCTGAACGACCGTCTGCGCACCTTGTGCCTTTACCTGATCCGAGGATCCTGATATTGATCATGACCTCTAACGATCTGGCTGCATAACCTTAAATAACTGAATAGTCGGGTTGAATGACCCGAATGTGGCAGTAGTCTAATCAATACTCTAACTGTTCTACTTGAATTCTTATAATCGTGCATAACCGCAGACTTGTGGGCATCTAATTGCTATGTTATTTTACTTAAGTCACTGTAAGGCTGGACTTATTCAACTTACTCCTAGGCGATCAATCTCTGGATCATCACGGGGAGTCTACTGATCCCCTGGTCTTAATAAACACTGTACTAGCAGGGTACTATCAATTTCTTATGCCTTGTGTGTATCCACTTTGATTTATACTGCTATTCTGGGGAATTCTCAGTCTTATGAGCGGTTCTGTAAATACTGGCCTTCTGCTAAGGCTCTGTATCTAAATGTCTTACGAAAACCAGCTGAAATACTAGTCTATCACTGACTACTGATGTGGACCCTTCCTTGGGGTACCCACGGGTATTCTGACTGGGATGGCCGGCTGACTTATGGGGGGTTCTACATAACAACTGCTAGATTGACTAAGGCCGACTGTCACCCACAAGGCTGGGAAAACGACGTATGACCACTTAACATGCTAGAACAATTCTAGTATTGCTAATCTCTGAAATTTGCCTACTCGGTCTCTAATCCTGGTTCTGGCACATGCACTACTGTTACCGATCTTCAGGGATGCCTCCCTGCTAATGCAGGCGCCAGCTGGTCGGTAGACCGTCTAACTGTGCCCTTATCATCTGGCCATCTGTCTTAGGCCAATAACTCTGGTAAGCTCCTAGAGCCTAGATCTGACAACAACACATAAATCTGTTAATCTAATAACTGAGAACTGAGATAGTTTCTATGACTTCATACGTAACTCATACTTAATCCGCCCTTTCTCTTCTTCTTTTCTTTCTTTCTTCTCCCTCTTTCTTCTCTCTTTTTTTTTGTCCCGCAATACAATTTGTATAGGCTTTCTATTACTAATCCGCATTTGTGATTGTAGCCCTTATAGGCAGCCACTCACAACCTATCTATTATCTGTATATCTATATATCGCTGGCTACGTACAATATGTACTGATTCCTGCGGTAATTCATAACCTCTGACATGTTCTGCTGAGTCTCACATCGTACATGATACATTTCTTCTACGGCCTAATAATATCTCCTGCCCTGACTTATCATTTCATTGCATTGTCACCCCATTCTGAAGGTAACAACATAAACATTCTAGTTATTGTCTGCTATTCGAAATTCCGCCACTCCTACGATGTGGGGTCGACGTTCGAATCTTGTAGCCTTACTAGGCATATGTTGAGAGCCCATGACTGTCTGCTGGGCCTTATCTCCAGGCTACACTGAATTAGAATTGCTATATCGGTAACTTCTTAACTTTTCCATGGCGGACATACTGCGGTATTCTGAACCGCAATCTTACTGTCAGCGCGAAGCTTAATCCTTAATACGATACTTTATCAATCTGGGGTAGTTCTAATTTCCCCACAAGATCTGACATTCCTGCTTCTTCCTCTCACCTTGCTTAGACTGAACTCTGGGGTTCAAGGTACCTGCCTTTCATTGCTAATGAGATTACTGATCAAGCCTCGGCCTATACTTCTTCTGGCGTATATGGCGGACTTGGCCCTTTTTTTTTTTCTCAAACTTGACTATTATTAGGCATTCATCACTAGCAGGTCTGTTACCCCTACTTCGGGTAAGCTAACAGTCTTACTTTCTTTACTGGCTTGTTATCATAAGGGTCTGCACAACTTACGTAATCATGAGGGCTCTTTATACTTTCTAATACTTACTAGGATCAATCAGCCCATCTTTACTTACCGCTGGATTCGGCAACCCCATCTCAAGTCTTATGCCCCTTTACTATACTGGCATCAATACTAAGAGGTGGGAATAGCCCCTTTTTTTTTATTGCAACAATTAAAAGCACTTAACTGTACCATATCCAAAAAGATATATTTGGAATTCCTGCATTTTTCTCTCTTTCTTATACTTACCTGATGGTCTGACCTTATTTGTAATCATAATTAGATCTTATGTAACTAATAAGTAAATCAACTCATATGTACATTATACTTCTGACTTCCTATTCCGACGTTGTCATCGTATACTAGGAATAATGCCAATAAAGGTATCACGCTGGGAGGTCTCTAATACCCCCTCCTGCTGCTGTAGTTATCCTGTAACTGACTGAGGTTCTCTTCTGTTGCTATTTCTGATCTTCTGCCTGTGATAGGGTGATGCTGATCTGCCTTTGTATCTGTAATCAAAGAATACGGTAAGTTCTCAGGGACTCAACCCTATACTGTACCGCTCTAAAGCACGACTGACTGAGAAAGAAGGGTAACCATCATATCATGCCTCGCAGCCCCTGTCTATAGTATGTGGTGCACAACACATCCATAGACAAGACTCTACTTAGCACGGCTTGCAGACTCCCTGGGATACGACCTGCTCTGATACCAAGTTTGTCACGCCCTGCCTTGGGGGGTATGACTGGCACCTAGTGCCCTACTAGGACCTGAACTACTGTACTGCTAAGTCTAGGCACATCTGGTACCTGGCTGGCTCTGATTCACATTTCTGGAAACAAAGGGCTATATAACGGCTGTAAACACAGCCCCCGGCCTATTGGCCTATAGCCTCCTGTACCTGTACTAACAGCTGACCAGAAACATGTCAATTCAGGGGAACCTATGCGGGCCGACAAGGCCACCATGCTGTCTAGTTATCTGTAACTCAAACATAACATACTGAAAAGCTACATGACCGGCAAGGCCACCACTACTGGCAAACTATGGCCCCACACGGCCATTACAAAAGAAAGAAAGAGTAAAGGCAACTATACAACTACACGGCCTCACACGACCGGCTCATCTGACCACAGGGAAATATACAGACTGCAAGCCTCTAGGAATAGCAATAGAAATGATCGGGACAGGGCCCCGACCTACCCATACTATATAACAACAGAAACTGAAGTACACCTCTGGAATTCAGTTTCCAGATGACAGGAGCTGAATACTCAACGCTGACAGGAATCACGTGGTGTCACCTGCTCGTCTATGAGTACCTGCAGGCAAGTAATGCAGCGCCCCACCGGGCGTTAGTACCGCTGGTACTGAGTATGTAAAGCAATAATTGAAAACAAAATCTGAAAGCAATAATATAACTAATAAAACTGAAGTAGAAGGAATAACTTAATTGTCTGATAATGTAAACCTTACCTTCTCTCAATCTCTACTAAAAGGGATGAGAGTCATACCTGGAAACGTATCGTGCTACTGCTTATCTACTTGTATCTAACATAACATGGCATAACATGAAATAACATAACATAGCACACACAAACCTTAACCGGCCCCCATAAGCCAGGAGGTACAACCAGTACAGAATCTATACCCTTACCCCGGTCATCCCATCTCCTATAGTGGCTGTAAGCATCCTGCCGGTCCCAGGGTATGCACTTGGGCTCGCTGAGCCCCTGACTATAACTGCATCTGAGTCCGGAGGACTCCTGAATCTGCACCCGGGCGTATCCGCTCGACTGGGGTGTGTAAGGGCCGATCAAGGCACAAATATGGGGAAAAACTGGCATCCCATCTTCGTCCCCTGGCGGGACGGCATGCCACTCCATAGAGTGACGTATCCTCGTCCTCTGGCGGACGAGTCGATACAGCTATTAACCCTGGGCGGTCAGGGATGCTAGGTAATCCAACCCCAAACAATACAACGGTCTCAACTGGTAAATACTATCTGTGTATCTCACATGCTGAGGCTACTAGGGGTAAGGTATCATATATATTACATGTTGGGCTAATGATAGTAATCTGTACGTATTTATGACGTGCTGAGGCAGGTAAAGATATATAAATATGAATATAGTCTCCTGCCAGGCTGTACTAGGCAAATGCTATATAAGATAATGTTTCTATTGAAAACTCTGTTGTTTACTAAGTTTTTGTATACACTATATGCTGGACTAGTGATAGGAATAAGTACATACTTAATACATGCTGAGGCTGGAAGTACTATATATGTATGTACGAATATAATCTTTCTGCTAAACTACGCTGTATACTGACTTTCTATAGTAACATGATTTACTAATCCTGACATGCTTTCTGAACTTCATTTTAGTCTGCTATTCTATTTCTGAAGTGCTTTACGGGTATTGCATTACTATACGGGGTTTCAACTGAATACAACCATATCCTGACATGGCATATCACATTACATACTGAGTATACTGGGCAATCTCTAACACTTGCGTTAAAATCTGTATCGTACTGATAGGTGTCATATACATTACAACCCAATGTTTCTCACATCGTACCAATATTCATAATAACGCAATACTCGACTTCTGAACATTCTACTGGTCCGTAATTTATTACATTATACTGATATTACATAACTTGCCAAAGGAACTAACTTTACATACCTTATCCTTGAACTATTCATCTGTCGGACGAAGCTCGGCCGGCACTTTAACTGTTTTCTCCCAACTGCATTCATAAACATATCAATAAATACTAAATACAACTTTATTTCAAAAGGCAACGTCACTTTCGATATAGTTTATATCCTAAACTTAGGCTTATCGAAAGACGGCCAGAAACTCGCTATTTTTCAGAGGTCCAGAAGGGAGAAATATTCACTTCACAGCTAGGCACACATAGACACTAATTTAGAGCAATTCCACTTACCTTGGCTCGGTGGCTCGACGATTCGCCGGCCGTTTTTCACGAAACTGAATCCGTAGGAATGCTCTCTGTCGCTAAATACCCCCGTATCTGGAGTTAATTTGAGTTTGGGCAGCGTTTAGCAGCGTAATCGAGCGATAATATATATTCCATCTTCGTCCTCCTCTGTTTTGTTGCGTTCTCTGGAAATTTTATAAAGTTTTTATCATTTAAAACCGAAATGAGGCTTTATATACTTGGGCCTGGACAAGGCCAACGTGTCACCGAGCCATCTGAGTGCTTCTCGTCCGATCTTTTCCCGGGCCTTTCTCCAACACGTATGGCCTTCAAATATGCTTAACCAACGTGGGAATAGGTCATCTGAGTGCCGGGAATTCTACGGGGTGTAACAGGTATGATTTGATTATGATTGTACTATTGAATTATGAAGCATGGGCAATTTTTATAATGTTTCCAATTCAAAATCATGTTTTAGCTTTATGAATTAAAAGCCCATAGATGAAATGTTCATGAAAGATGATATTTGCGATGAGTATATGATATGATGAGATATTATGATGAAAAGCATGATTTGAAGCTACCCATGTTTACAATTATGTTTTCGATGAGAATTGAGTATTTCTAAGTATGATGAAGCTTTGGGCAATGCCCACATGTTAAGTATGAATGATGATTTTCCTGAATTAAGCTTACCACATTGTTTTGGAGCAAAGACTCCCAATTATAGTTTCAGCTCGTGGTATGTTTTGACTTAGGTCCAAGGTAGATGAGGACCCACATGAGCTCAAAGATGAGATTTTCAAGATCACCCAAGTCATGGGGGTGAATGGGGTTGAGTGCGCAGAGTTGGCCTCTTACCAGTTGAAAAGGGTCGTGCATATCTAGTTTTGCCAATGGAAGAATAGCAGGGTTTCCGGAGCAGGTCCTGTCACTTGGGAAGAGTTCCCTGTTGCATTCTTGGACCGGTTCTTCCCTTGTCAGTTGAGGGAGATGAAGGCAGCTGCGTTCATGAATTTGAAGTAAGGGAGAATGATAGTACAAGAGTATGCACTTGAGTTCACTCGCCTATCGAAATATGCCTCGTAGTTGGTAGAAGATCAGAGGGCGTGGGTGAGTAGATTCGTCCATAGAGTTGCGGGCTATTTGGACAAGGATTGTAGGACCACTATGCTCCATCGGGATATGGGTTTCCCACGGATAGTGTTGTATGCCCAGCAGATGGAGGCGGCACATCTGAGGGAGAGAAAGGCAAGAGGGCCAGGACTGACGACCACAGATTCTCCCAACCGAGGTCAGGTGGTGGGCACAGACAGCAGACTCACTAGAGATTATCAGCTCTAGCATCTTCGGCATTGATGTGCCATCCAGGCCTAGACATGATCAGAGAGAGCGAGCATTAGGCTCGAGGGGTCAGAGTAGCAGACCTGCAGATTCTAGTATCCCAGCTTGTTGTAGATGTGGTCGGGGACACACAAGACAGTTCTTGATCGGTTCAGGTGCTTGTTTCGGGTGTGGGAAGCCTGGACACATGCTTAGAGATTGTCCAACAATAAGAGAGGATCAGGTTGGGAGCCGGGGCCCATCTTCTAGTTCAACAACCCCTCCCACACACTCATCACATTAGGGGGCATCTACTAGCACAGCTGGCGGTTAGCGCCAGAACAGATTCTATGCCTTAGCATCCCGTCAGGAGTAGAAGGTCTCTCTAGATGTGATCATGGTATGTTACGAGTTTTCCATATTTATGTTTATGCTTTGTTAGATCTAGGGGATACCATGTCTTTTGTGACAACTTATGTGTCCAGTAGCTTCGGAGTTAGTCCCAAAGTCTTGTCCGAACCCTTCTCAGTTTCTACTCCAGTAGATGACTCAGTTATAGCTAGACGAGTGTATAGAGGTTGCCCAATTTCAGTCCTTCAAAAGGTCAACCCAGCAGATTAGATAGAGTTATCCATGACTGATTTTTGATGTTATTATCAGCATGGATTGGCTATTTGCATGCTATGCTTCAGTTAATTGTAGAACCCGGGCAGTAGAGATTCAGATTTCCGGGTGAGCCAGTCTTAGAATGGAAGGGTAGTTTAGTTGTGCCTGTAGGTCATTTCATTTCCTATCTTAAGGCCAGAAAGATGATTTCTAAGGGTTGTGTGTACCATCTAGTTAGGGTTAAGGATGTTGAGTCCGAGACCCCGACTATCCAATCAGTTCTAGTAATACGTGAGTATCCAGAAGTATTTCCAGATGATTTAGCAAGTATTCCTCCCGAGAGGGAGATCGATTTTTGTATTGACCTTCTTTCCAGCACGCAGCCTATATCTATTCCTCCCTGCAGAATGGCTCTAGCTGAGCTAAAAGAGTTGAAAGAGCAGTTGAAGGACAGAGCAAGTCCCTATGGGGTGCACCAGTCTTATTTGTCTGAAAGAAGGATGGTTCCCTTCGAATGTGTATTGATTATTGGTAATGAAAAAATTCACTGTCAAGAACAGGTATCCGCTACCCAGGATTGATGATTTATTTGACCAGCTTCAGGATGCCAAGTGTTTCTCGAAGAGAGATCTCAGATCCGGGTATCATCAGCTCAAAGTTTGGGAGTTCGATATCCCGAAGACAACCTTCAAGACACGGTATGGCCATTATGAGCTTGTAGTAATATCTTTTAGACTAACTAATGCTCCTGAACCTTTTATGGACTTGATGAATAAGGTGTTCAACCCATACCTGTACATGTCCGTGATCGTGTTCATTGATGATCTCCTTATATACTCTTGGAGAGAGGAGGAACATGCCGCTCATTTGAGAATAGTTCTTCAAACTCTTAAGGATCGCCAATTTTATGCCAAGTTCCGCAAATGTGAGTTTTGGTTGAACTCCGTAGCCTTTTTGGGCCATGTGGTATCAAGTGAGGGAATCAAGGTTGATTCTCAAAAAATAGAGGCGGTGAAGAATTGGCCTAGACCGGTGAATCCTTCAGATATTCGGAGTTTCTTGGGTTTAGCTGGCTACTATTGGAGATTTGTTGAGGGTTTTTCATCTATTGCAGCACCTTTGACTAAATTGACCCAAAAGAAGGTGAAATTTAAATGGTCGGAGGCCTGTGAGAAGAGCTTTCAAGAATTGAAGATTCGACTTACTTTAGCACCAGTGTTAACTCTCCCTGAGGGTACTAACAGGTTCGTGGTGTATTTTGATGCTTCGAGAATCATACTCGGGTGTGTATTGATGTTGCGTGGGAAAGTGATAGCATATGCCTCTAGACAATTGAAAGTTCATGAGAAGAATTACCCGACCCATGATTTTGAATAGGCTGTGGTGGTATTCGCCTTGAAGATATCGTGAAATTTTTTGTGTGGGATCCATGTGGATGTATTTACGAACCATAAAGTTTACAATCTGTGTTCACGCAGAAAGATCTCAATCTTCGGAAAAGGAGGTGGTTGGAGCTACTCAAGGATTACGATATGAGTGTCCTTTACCATCCGGGTAAGGAAAATGTGGTAGCAGACGCCCTTACTAGAGTCTTTATGGGGAGTGTGTCCCATGTGGATGAGGGGAAGAGGGAGCTGGTGAAAGATGTGCATCAATTTTCTAGGTTGGGAGTCAGGTTGGTCGACTCGACTGATGGCAGTGTTGTTGTGCAGAACGAATCAGAATCGTCCTTGGTGATCGATGTGAAAGCTAGAAAAGATGAGGACCCGATTTTGGTAAAGTTGAAGGAAGATGTTCAAAGTCAGAAGGTGGAGGTCTTCTCCCAAGGGGGAGATGGTGTGCTTCGGTACCAAAGTCGCTTATGTGTTCCAGATATTGATGACTTAAGAAGTTGGATGTTGCACGAGGCTCATGGATCCAGGTATTCTATCCATTCGGGTGTCACCAAGATGTACCGTGACTTGCGGGAAATCTATAGGTGGAATGGCATGAAGAAGGATATTGCGTAATTAGTAGCCAAGTGTCCAAACTGTCAGCAAGTAAAGGTTGAGCATCAGAGACCGAGAGGCATACTTCAGTATATCAGCATTCCCACTTGAAAGAGGGAAGATATTAACATGGATTTCATAATAGATTGCCTCGTACTCGGTGACAATATGATTCCATTTGGGTTGTGGTAGACAGGTTGACCAAGGCTGCTTATTTTCTACCAATTAAAACCACAGATTCGGTGGAGGATTATGCCAAACTGTATATCCGCGAGTTGGTCCGATTCCACGTAGTTCCCTTATCCATCATTTCAGATCGAGGTACTCAATTTACCTCTCAGTTTTGGAGGTCATTTCAAAAAGGGCTTGGTACGCGGGTTAAGCTCAGCACAGCATATCACCTGCAAACGGATGGTCAAGCGGAGTGGACAATCCAGACTCTCGAGGACATGTTGAGGGCATGTGTGATTGACTTCAAGGGTGGTTGGTAAGATCACTTGCCCCTGATTGAGTTTGCCTACAATAACAGCTATCACTCTAGTATTCAGATGGCGCCATAGGAGGCTCTCTACAGGCGAAGATGTAGATCGCGCATCGGATGGTTTGAGGTTTGTGAGGTAGTAATGATAGAGCCGGATTTGGTTCATGAAGCAATGGAGAAGGTTCAGTTGATAAGAGACAAGTTGAAAACTGCCCAGAGTTGCCAAAAGCCTTATGTAGACGTAAGAAGAAGAGAGTTAGAATTTGAAGTCGATGACTGGGTATTTATGAGGGTGTCTCCCATGAAGGGAGTGATGCGGTTTGGCGCTATGTCAGCCCGTATCGGATAGTGATACGTTTTGGCAAGGTGGAATATGAGTTGGAGTTGCCTTTAGAATTAGCTTTTGTGCATCCTGTGTTTCATGTATCGCTCTTGAAGAAGTGTTTGGGTGATCCAGATCTAGTTGTCCCGGCGGACAGTGTTGGTGTAAGAGACAGCCTTTGCTATGAGGAGGTTCCGGTGGAAATACTGGATCGACAGGTTCAAAGGCTAAGGAACAAAGAAGTAGCTTCAGTTAAAGTGTTATGGAGGAATCAGCATGTTGAAGGAGCTTCGTAGAAAGCCGAAGCGGATATGATGGCTAGATACCCACATTTATTATCTACTGGCCCAATTTCAGCTAGAGGTATCAGTTTTTCACTCATACTCTATTTAGTTTCATTTTCAATTCATGTGCACAAGTTTCTTTTATGTATATGGATGTGTGCACGATTCATGAAATCAGTTCAATTATGTGATTCGAATCGGAGGTAGTCATTCCATCAGTTTTTGGTTTAAATGATCAGTAATTAAATATGATAATTTCTTTGTTCTATGCTTTTCTATGTGTTTTCCAACATTCGAGGATGAATGTTCCCATGGGGGAGATACTGTTATACCCCGAAAGCCCAAAAATCAGACCCGGGGGTTAAAACGGAGAAGAACTTAAAAACTAGCATCGGGTACAAAACGAGTCATCGGATGACTCATTGGTGCAGCCCATGAGTCATGGTGTGACTCGTGGGAAGGCCAGTGCGGAGTTTGGGAAGTTTGAGAAAAAGGACCCCATGGGCGTGACAACGACTCGTGGTCGACCCCACAATTTGTTAGGTCGGCCGTGGGGTGGGTAAGGAAAGAAAAGCAAAGAAGGGAGGCAGTGCACTCAACGGGAGGACCCAACGAGTCATGGTCAGTCCCCATGACTTGTAGGATGAGTTGTGGTCAAGCAGTGTACGTTTTTATTGAAGCCCAGGCGGTGTACTTCACGACCGACACCACCAGTCGTGACCCTGAGCAATGAGTCGTTAGGTACTCTATTAGGACCACCTGGCAGTTGTTTTCTGCGAATTCAGTAAGGGCTTTTCCGTAATTCCTAAGTTCCTAAGGCCTAAACTACGATGTTTTGAGCTATGAATAGTGACTTTTAAAGGGGTTAAGTTCATTTTAGACCTCATTCATTCATGTATGCAAGGTAGAATACTTGAGAGAGTGATCAAGCTTAGCATTTATCAATTTCTTTTCAATTTCCTATTAGGTATCTAAAGAAGTGTTAGAATCAGCTACCAACAGGTATGTAGGGTTATGAATGGGTGATTTCTTTCACACCCATGCCAATCCCTCTCTAAAGTATGAAACTCTTTATCTAATCTGTGGGTTTTAACCCAAATGCATGAATCTTATATTTGTATACATGGGTATGATTTGATTATAATTATACTATTGAATTATGAAGCATGGGCAATTTTTATAATGTTTCCAATTTAAAATCATGTTTTAACTTTATGAATTAAGAGCCCATAGATGAAATGTTCATGAAAGATGAGATTTGTGGTGAATATATGATGATGGTGAGATATTATGATGAAAAGCATGATTTGAAGCTACCAATGTTTATGATTATGTTTTCGATGAGAATTGAATATTTCTAAGTATGATGAAGCTTTGGGCAATACCCACATGTTAAGTATGAATGATGATTTTCCCAAATTAAGCTTTCCACATTGTTTTGGAGCAAAGACTCCCAATTATATTTTCAGCTCATGGTATGTTTTGAGTTTAAGTTTTCCTATGTATAGCTCACCACATGGTTTTAGAGCGAAGGCTCCCAATTATGTTTTCAGCTTGTGGTATGTTTCGAGCTAAAGCTTCTCATATGCATTATTTCATATTTGAGATGTATTTGATTATTGAGCTTCGTCAATAGACGATGTTGAGCTTCGTTATAAAAAGATGGAGAGCATGTGCATATTTTTGGGAGTAGTGTCTAGCACCGAGTAGGCTAAGGGTCAATCACCCTACGCCTCAGAACTACATGCCAAAGTAGGTTTACACTATTACATATTACTTGGGACCTCCCTTGTGAGCTTCCCATGCCCGAATGGGCCTTCAGCTTGATATCGATATCATGGTATCGTCCATAGCTCTAGCAAGGCTTTGGACGACTCTACCCACTTGAGTGTGATAGTTGGGACCACGTAAGCTCTATCGTGGTATGTCGGTTAAAAGACGAGTCTCCCATTGTTCTTTGTGATTTCATATATACATGTATTGCTCACGAGATTCACATATATAAGCATGTTCTAAAGAAGGTTTGACTCAACGTAGCTTTATTTATAAATGTCAGATTTTTCATCTTTGAGTCAATCGATTATATTTAAAAGTTATGGTATGATGAGATCATGATTTCAGAAAGAATGCATGTAAGCCCTACTGTAAGTTTCTTAATGTTTATGTTTACATTATGCATTTTTTAAAATAATTTTACTTACTTAATTGGTTTTACTTACCCTGCATACTAGGTACATTCCACGTACTGACCGCACACTCTATATTGTATCGTTTCATGATATAGGACCCGGCTCTCAGGTTCAGCTCCACTTGTAGTTAGCTTATTAGAGTTAGAATTTGTATTGTGGGTGAGTCCTCATTTCCCGAGGACTAGACTATTCAGCTTTCCTTTATGTATTTCAATTTCAGTTTTATTGAGTTAGTTGGGGTCTTGTCCCATCAACTCATCATGTATAGAGGCTTTTCAAACATATGTATGTACTCAACTCCATATTAAGTTTTCTGATGTTATGTTTAATTTTAGACTTTCACTATGAGTATATTGTTGACTATTCAATTCTTGATTAAGTTAGATGTATGCTTATGCCATGGGTCGACTTGGAATCTCTCGGGGCTCCTTGTACCGTGTTACAATCCGGGCTTCCGTTTGGATCGTGACTGTTACACCCCATAAGTTTATAATGTTTAGATGGTCTATTCGTACATTGATTAAGAGTTTTAGAGCATAATACGTGCGAGAAAGGGCCCTGGGAAAGGTTGAACGAGCGTGGAGTCAGTCATGCGAGGGAGAGGGCCGGACCAGCTGCCCGAAGGGGCAACGTGTCACGGACCCCTCCCTGGCGCGTTGGGCATCGTAGCACGCCCGACTATTGGCGCGTTGGGGTCCATGCCATGGACCTGGTGTCCACCACCCAAAGTTATATATATATGTTAAGTAGCTGCTTCATTTGGTTTCAAATAGATATATATGTTCTTCCTCCCAACAGTAAGCTACGCCATTATTAAGTTAATTTCCTCCGTTTACACTGACAAACGCTATCCGAATTCAAATTAACTTTGGGTATTCAAGTATAAGGCTTCAAGGAGCACTACTACGGAGTTAGTTTCACGAAATTCGCCCAGCAAATTGTAACTCCGCCGAGCTAAAGTTGTTGGAATTGCTTCAAACTAGTGACAATATGATCACAGGGTTAAAGTAAGCATTTCTCCCTTCTAGATCTTCGAGAAATTATGAGTTTTTAACTGTGTTCCATCAAGTTGAAATATAGTTTACATTTATATATAAAGTTATCGTTTTTATTGAATTTAGTACTGAAATTAGTCTCGTTCTTATAATAATACGATTGTAGTTGAGAAGAGCAGTTGAATACGAGCTGAAATTCGCTAGTTAATCAGTAATTGGCGAACAAGGTATGTTAAGGCAGTTTCCATCGGCAAGTTAGTTTTCTTAGCATGATAACTCAGTTTGAATCCCAGTAAGAATACCAGAAGCATGTCTACTATGATTAGTTGTTGATATTAGTTGAGACCAGTATTCCACATTAGTTTGGGATGGATTATGCATGTATATCCTTCATGACCGACCCCAAGGTTATTAGCTGTGTCGACCCCGCCAAGGGCGAGATGGCATCTCTCTATGAAGCGGTATGCCATCCGCCAGGGACGAAGATGGGGTTCTAGATCCTCATATGTCATGGTTGGACTTATATACAACCCCATCCATCCTGGTGCCTAGGGTGCGGATATCAGGAGTCCACCAGGCTCAGACACAATTACAGTCAGGGGCCGAGCGGGCTCAATTGCAGACCCCAAGGGACTAGTAGACAGCTATAGCTATTAACTGACCAGTGTGACCTTGGATAGGGGTATGTAGACTAAGGAGTACTCACTAGGGCTTATGGGGGGCCCAAGTGGGTTATTCTGTGCTGATTGTACCTTTCGGCTTATGGGGGCCAAGAAAGGTTTATGTTTGCTTTAGTTATTGATAGTTAGACAGTAAGACGTTCTGTTACTTAGGTATTATCTCTATTCCTTTCATTTCAGTCATTCTTAGTTTTATCCCTTTATTTCAGTCATTTATAGTTATCGCCTTACATATTCAGTACATATTGTACTGACACCCTTCTGGGGCGCTGCATTACTTGCCTACAGGTATGGATAGACGAGGAGCAAGTCCCTCATAGCTTTCAGCCAGCATCACCAGAGCAGTTAGCTCCTTTCTTCTAGAGCTCGTAGATAGAAGGTTACTTCCTTCCGATTGTACAGTTCATGGTTTGGTCGGGGCCCAGTCCCGACCATCATAGTATTCCTAGAGACTTGCAGATGGTATCTATTTCCCTTGGTTAGCTGTTATTGGCCGTGTGGGACCCATATGTGTTGTAGTTTACATGTTGGTAGTGTAGGGCCTTGTTTAGCTGGAAGATTAGTTGTTTTGTCGTCCATAGCTTAGCTTAACACTGGATTTACTTTACAGCTATAACTAGACATCATGGTGGTCTCGTTGACCCGCATAGGATTCCCTGTTATTGCTTGTTTCTAGTTAGCTGTTTTCTTTTACAGGTGGCTATAAGGCCTTGTCGGCCGGGGACTGTGCTTACAACCGAGATATAGCCCGTTGTTTTCATTATTTGAGGAGTAAGCCTACATCAGGAGTGCTTAGGCGATCCTAGTAGGGCACCAAGTGCCAGTCATGTCTCCCAAGGTGGGGCATGACAAACTTGGTATCAAACCAAGTCATGTCCCAGGGAGTCTGCAAGCCGTGCTAAGTAAAGTCTTATCTATGGATGTGTCGTGTACCACATTCTATAGGAAGGAGGCTGTGAGGCATGATAGCATGGTTGTTTTTTCTTCATATCCAGTCGTGCTATAGAGATGTACAGTATAGGGTTGAGTCCCTCAACTTACCATATTCTTTTATATATAGAGAAATGGCAGACCCGCGACACCCCACGACTGGTAGGAGATTGGATGTTGCAGCAGGTGAAGACACTAGCAGGGTGCCTCAGTTAGAGTTAGCTCGGTATGAGGGTGACAAGGAGACTTCATCTCGGTCTACCAGCACTCTCCACTACATCAGGAGCCGCTCGGAGCGGCAAATGTGACGGCACCGCCTCTAGCAGTCTCTATACGAGCAGCATCGGATCAGGAGGTTAGGAGTGTTGTCGTTATGCTAGCTCAGATGATGGTTGCACAGCGCCAGCCAGTGGCACCTGCAGTCGCAGAGTCCTCAGGAGGATCCGGTAGTTCGAGGGTCCAGGAGTTTCTCACGTTGAGTGCCCCGCAGTTTACCGGGACAGACTAAGAGGAGGACCCTCAGGATTTCTTGGATCAGATGTAGAGGATTTTCAAGGTGATGCATGCTACACCCGCAGAGTCAGTTGAGCTAGAGGTATTCCGGCTATGGGACCTCACAGTACTGTGGCTTTGGGAGAGGTCCTGAGGGAGAGGTGTTTCACCTTCGACTTGGCCCAGCTTCTCATAGGCTTTTCTGGATCACTACCTACCACGGGAAATTCGACAGGCCCAGGTTGATTAGTTTCTACATCTAGAGCACGGGTCAATGAGTATCCGGGAGATTGCTATGAGGTTCGACTCCTTGGCCCGATATGCACCAGGTTTTGTGGATACCATGCCGTCTAGGGTACATCAATTTATTGTGGGGATCAATCAAGAATATGTGGAGACCTGTATTATAGCCACTCTATGAGAGGATATGGATATTGCCCGCGTTTAGGCTTTTGCACAGAATATTGAAGGAATCTGACAGCGGCAATGGGAAATAAGGAGGGCTAATCAGGAGCAGCGCCACTGGGCCAGACATAGTGACAGGTAGGCAGAGTCCTAGGGTGGACCCAGGCCACTATTTTCAGGCAGACCCCCACCCCCACAATAGCAGCAGGGGAGTGGATCTGGTCGTTAGGGACAGTCAGGACCCGCGAGAGCTTACGACCAGTAGGTCCACAGTAGCAGAGAGAAGAAGAGCAGAGTAGATTTACTATACCACTTTGTCCTATTTACAGTCGACGTCACTCCGGGGCATGCAGGTATGGTTCCACAGCATGTTATACTTGTGGACAAGAGGGTCATCAGATGAGAGATTGCCCAGCCAGGGGTCAGAATGATCGGGACCGACATGATAGATCTTCAGTAGGATCACGTGCCCCAGCATCAATAGGGCATAGGCCCTCAGCTCCAGCCATTAGAGGCCGAGGCAGATCAGGGGCGTCTAGCTCAGGTATCTGTCCAGATTGAACTTATGCCTTACCGAGACGACAGGAGTCAGAGTCGTCGCCGGATGTGGTGATAGGTATGCTGGACATTTGCTCTCATTCTATTTATGTACTGATAGATCCAGGATCCACCTTGTCTTATGTTACCCCATTGGGGGCTCGAAAGTTTGGTATTATGCCAGAATTGCTTCAGTCACCTTTTTCAGTGTCTACACCTATTGGTGACTCTATTATAGCCAAGAGGGTCTACCGGGGATGCACAGTAGAGGTTGTTAGTCGTCAGACTTTAGCAAACTTGATAGAATTAGAAATGATTGATTTTGATGAAATTATGGGTATGGATAGGCTAGCGCCATGCTACGCCAATGTTGAATGTTGGACCAAGATTGTCTGCCACCTTCAGGGGAGGTTGTACAAAAGTGGAAAGGTAGTGCAGCCACGCCAAAAGGTAGGTTTATTTCCTATCTTCGGGTGAGGAAATTGATTACAAAAAGGTGTAATTATCATATTTTTAGAGTGCAGGATGTCCAAGAAGAATATCTGAATCTTCAGTCCATTCTAGTAGTCAATGAATTTTTAGATGTATTCCCAAATGAGCTACCTGGCATTCCCCAAGAACGGGAAATCGATTTTGCAATTGATTTATTACCAGGTACTCAACCCATATCTATTCCTCCGTACCGAATGTCTCCTGCTGAACTCAGAGAATTGAAGGAACAATTAAAAGATCTGTTAGATAAGGGTTTCATCAATCCGAGTACTTCACCATGGGGCACGCTGGTCCTATTTATGAGAAAGAAGGATGGCTCCCTCCATATATGTATAGATTACTGGCAGCTGAATAAAGTCACTATCAAGAATAAGTACCCGCTTCCTAGAATAGACAACGTGTTTGACCAGTTGCAGGGGGTAAAGTAATTTTCAAAAATTGATTTAAGGTCACGGTACCATCAGGTTCGGGTTCATGAGAGGGTTATTCCAAAGACCGCCTTCAGGACCAGGTATGGCCTTTAAATTTCTAGTCATGTCCTTCGAGTTGATGAATGCTCCAACTGTGTTCATGGACTTGATGAACAACATCTTCAGGTCGTATCTGGACCTTTTTGTGATAGTATTTATTGATGACATTCTAGTATATTCCCTCTCAGAGGCAGATCGTCGGGATCACCTATGAATAGTACTCCATACTCCCAGGAATCGCCAACTATATACGAAGTTTTCTAAATGCGAATTCTGGCTGAATTCAGTAGCCTTTTTAGGCCATATTGTGTCAAATGTTGGCATTCACGTAGACTCGCAAAAAATTAAAGTAGTGAAAACATGGCCTAGACCTACCACTCCGACCGAGGTACACAGTTTCCTAGGGTTAGCTGGGTATTACAAAAGGTTTGTGGAAGGATTTTCCACCTTAGCAGCGCCTTTGACCAAGTTAACTCATAAAGTAGCCAAATTTCAATGGACTGAAGCATGTGAACAGAGCTTTCAGGAATTGAAAAATAGATTGACATCAGCACCAGTATTAGCCTTGATAGAAGGATCAGAGGGTTATGCAGTGTACTACGATGCTTTAGGCATCGAGTTGGGATGCGTTCTGATGCAACATAGTAAGGTAATTGCTTACGCTTCTAGGCAGCTGAGGAAGCATGAAAAGGACTACCCCACCCACGATCTTGAATTAGCCGCGGTGATTCATGCCTTGAAAATATGGAGGCACTATTTGTATGGCATTCATGTAGATATTTTCACTGATCAGAAGAGTCTCCGGTATATCTTTACACAGAAAGAGTTGAATCTACGGCAGTGTCGCTGGTTAGAGCTGTTGAAAGACTATGATATAAATATTTTGTACCATCCAGGGAAAGATAATGTTGTAGCAGATGCCCTCAGTCGTAAATCTATGGGGAGCTTAGTACACCTAAAGCCAGAACAGTGGGAACTGGCCCGAGAATTGCATCAGTTAACTAGTTTAGCCATACGTATAGTAGATTCAGGAGATAGTGGAACAGGAATTCAGAACACGACAGTATCGTCATTAGTTGTGGAAGTGAAAGAACGACAGTATGAAGACCCTAAACTGATTCAGCTCAGAAATAAGGTTCAGCGAGGGGGAGTTGCAGATTTCAAAGTAACCGAAGACAAAGTTTTGAGATATAGGGACCGCTTCTGTGTTCCGGACCCGGCAGGACTTCGCCGGCAAATTATGGGCAAGGTGCATTATTCCTGTTACTCTCTTCATCCAGGTTCGACAAAGATGTACCATGATATAAAAGAGATTTACTGGTGGCTGGGAATGAAAAAGGAGATAGCAGGATTTGTAGCTCAATGTCCTAATTGCCAGCAGGTAAAAGCCGAATATCAGAAATCAGGCTGACTGACACAAAAGACAACAATGCCTATGTGGAAATGGGAGGCAATTAATATGGATTTTGTGACAGGGTTACCTCGCACCAGGCATAAATTTGATTCCATCTGGGTGATTGTTGACAAGTTGACGAAATCATCCCACAGGCAGAGACCACTTTTTCAGCTGAAGATTATGCTGAATTGTATCTCAGAGAAATAGTCCGATTGCATGGTGTTCCGTTATCGATTATTACAAACAGAGGAGCTCAGTTTACAGCTTAATTTTTTTAGTCCTTTTAGAAGGGCCTCGGGACACAGGTTAATCTGAGTACAGTCTTCCATACTCAGATGCTCGAGGATATGTTACGGGTGTGTGCGCTGGATTTTGGAGGCATCTAGGATGAACATTTACCCCTTATTGAGTTTGCCTATAATAATAGTTACCATTCAGCGATTCAGATAACGCCTTATGAGTCTTTATTACGGGCGAAAATGTAGGTCACCAGTTGGTTGGTTTGAGGTTGGAGAAAAAGGATTAAGTGGGCTAGATATAATTCATCAGTATGAAGAGAAAGTGAAGCTTATCAGAGAGCGTCTACTGACTACTCAGAGCCGCCAGAAATCTTACACGGATGTATGGTGTAGGAACCTGGAGTTCAGTGTAGGTGATTGGGTATTTCTAAAAATCATGCCAATGAAGGGCGTAATGAGGTTTGGCAAAAAGGGTAAGCTCATCCCGAGGTTTATTGGGCCATATCGGATACTCCGGAGAGGAGGTCAGGCGGGATGACTATTCACGGGGCGAATTTCGTGAAAATAACTCCGTAGCGATGTCCTCTACAACCTTAAACTTCAATACCCAAAGTTAATCAGAGTTTGGACGACATTGCTAGCGTAATCGGATGAAAATTAATTGAAACCTTCGTTCACTACCCTTTCTGGTCCAGGAACTATTGAAATGAAATAAACTTAAGCCAGGAACTATATATATATATATATATTAGGGCGGTGGCAGGGGGTGTGCGGCGCACCGCCCATCGCCCCAACATTGCCCCCCGCCGTGCTTGTCATTAAGGTCGGGAGCCTAGAGTGTCACGCCTCTCAAGGCACCAGTATGCCTAGCGTGCCACGCTGGTCAGTGCACTGCTGGCTGGCGTGCCGTGCTGGCCCTTCTCAACCTGACATCGGGGGGGTTTTTCATCCATGCATCGTACTCTCTTTATTCCTTACGAACCCGAGCGTACGCTTTCTAGTTGTTAACTTTTATAGGGTGTAGCATCCTCCCCCCCAGAAACATTCATCCTCGAATGTAACTTCAGCTACTTATTCTTGAAAAATTTCGGTGGAGTCTCCCCTGTAATATGGAATTCTAAAAATCCTAAAACAAAGAAAAGTCCAACACAGGTACTTCGCACAATACTATAGCAACCATTTTCACAACCAAACTAGAGTCAACTACATCAAATATACATATATGTAATACCATCATGAAACAATGACTGAATAGATAAGCGTACCTTTAACTGCATAGTCTGAGCTAAGCCTAGAACAAATGAGGGTATCTAGTTATCATATCATCTTAGCCTTCCCAAGTCATTTCTTCTCTATTCTTGATCCTCCACAATACTTTAACAGAAGTGACATCTTTAGTTGTCAGCCTGCGAACCTGCCGATCCAATATAGCTACTGGAAGCTCTTCATGAGCTAACTCTTCAGTGATTTGGACATCCTCAATTGGCACAATTCGGGAGGGATCTCCTATGCACTTTCATAGCATCGACACATGGAAGATTGGGTGGACAGATTCTAATTCTGAAGGCAGATCTAGCTCATAGGCCACCTGGCCTACTCTTCGGAGGATTCGATATGGTCCAATAAACATTGGGCTAAGCTTGCCCTTCTTACCAAATCTAATCATGCCCTTCATCGGCGAAGCCTTCAGGAATATCCAGTCACCTGTATCAAACTCTAAGTTCCTCCAACGCACATCAACATAGGATTTCTGGTGGCTCTGAGCTGTTAACAGGCGTTCTCTGATAAGTTTCACCTTCTCTTCTGAATGATGAATAATATCTGGCCCAATCAATCCCGTTTCTCCTACATCGAAGCAACCAACTGCGGATCTGGACTTCCTTCCATATAAAGCTTCATAAGGCACCATCTGAATTGCTGAATGGTAACTGTTGTTGTATGCGAATTCATAAGTGGCAAGTGCTCATCCCAGTTGCCTCCGAAGTCTAACACGCACGCCCATAGCATATCATCGAGCATCTAAATTTTTCTTTCTGCTTTGCCATCTGTTTAAGGATGGAAGGCGATACTCAAATTAACCTGTGTCCCCAGACCTTTCTGGAAGGATTTCCAAAATTTTGCTATGAACTGTGCCCCTCCGTCAGAAATGATTGATACTGGAACACCATGCAATCGTACTATTTCTCTGATATATAATTTAGCATACTCCTTGGCTAAGAAAGTAGCCCTGACTGGCAAGAAGTGGGCTGACTTTGTCAACCTATCAATGATGACCTAGATAGAATCAAATTTACACCTAGTACGAGGTAACCCTATCACAAAGTCCATATTAATCACCTCCCATTTCCACATAGGCACTGCTATTTCTTGTGTCAATCCACCGAGTTTTTGATGTTCAGCCTTCACCTGTTGGTTGTTAAGACATTGTGCCACAAATTCTGCTACATCCTTTTTCATCCCCAGCCACCAATAAATTTCTTTTATATCATGGTACATCTTCGTTGAACCTGGATGAAGAGAATATCAGGAATAATATACCTCGCTCATAATCTGCTGGCGAAGCATTGCCATATCTGGCACACAAAGGCAGCCCGTATATCTCAAAACTCTGTCTCCAGTTACCCTGAGATCTACTACTTCCCCTCGCTGAGCTTTACTCCTAAGTTGAACTAAGTTAGGATCTTCATGTTGCCGCTCATTCACTTCTACAGCTAATGATGACACTGTGGTATTCTAGATCACTGCCTGTCTCCTGAATCTACTATACGGATGACCAGATTAGCTAACTGATCTAATTCTCAAGCTAGTTCCCGTTGTTCTAGCCTCAAGTATGCTAAACTCCCCATAGATTTGCGACTGAGGGCATCTGCTACAACATTGTCTTTTCCTGGATGATACAAAATATTTACATCATAGTCTTTCAATAATTCTAACCAACGGCGCTGTCACAGATTCAATTCTTTCTGTGTGAAGATATACTGGAGGCTCTTGTGGTCAGTGAAAATATCTACATGAACGCCATACAGATAGTGCCTCCATATTTTTAAGGCATGGATGACCGCGGCTAATTCCTAGTCATGGGAAGGCTAGTTCATTTCATGTTTCCTCAGCTGCCTGGAAGCATAAGAAATTACTTTACCACATTGCATCAGAACACATACTAACCCGACACCCGAAGCATCATAATACACTGTATACCCTTCTGACCCATCTAGCAAAGCTAATACGAGTGCTGATGTCAGTCTATTTTTCATCTCCTGGAAACTCTGTTCACATGCTTCAGTCCAGTGAAATTTAGCTTCTTTCTGAGTTAACTTGGTCAAAGGTGCTGACTGAGTAGAAAACCCTTATACAAACCTCCTGTAGTAACTGGCTAACCCCAAGAAACTGCGTACCTCGGTTGCATTTGTTGGCCTAGGCCATGTTTTTACCGCCTCAATCTTCTGGGAGTCTACCTGGATACCAGTTTCTGACATAACATGACCCAAAAAGGCCACTGAATTTAGCCAAAACTCACACTTGGAAAATTTTGCATATAACTGACGATCTCTGAGAATCTGGAGCACTGTCCGTAAGTGATCCCGATTTTCTGCTTCTGAGCGGGACTACACCAGAATATCATCAATAAATACAATCACAAACAGGTGCAGATATGGTCTAAAGATATTGTTCATCAAGTCCATGAACACTGCTGGAGCATTCATCAACCCGAAGGACATGACTAGAAATTCAAAGTGGCCATATCTGGTCCTGAAAGCGTTTTTTGGTATATCTCTCTCCCGAACTCAGATCTGATGATACCCAAATCTTAAATCAATCTTGGAAAAACACTTTGCCCCCTATAACTGATCAAACAAATCATCTATTCTAGTGGGTATTTATTCTTGATAGTGACTTTATTCAACTGTCGATAATCTATACACATGTGGAGGGAGCCATATTTCTTTCTCACAAATAAAACCGGTGCACCCCACAGTGAAGTACTCGGCCTAATAAAGCCCTTATCTAGAAAATCTTTCAACTGCTCCTTTAATTCTCTAAGCTCAGTAGGAGCCATCCGATACGGAGGAATAGATATAGGTTGTGTACCCTATAATAAGTCAATTGCAAAGTCGATTTCCCGTTCTAGGGGAATACCAGGAAGTTCATCTGGGAATACATCTGCAAAGTCATTGACCATTGGAATAGACTGAAGAGTCAGAGATTGTGCTTGGACATCCCGAACCCTAACAATATGATAAATACATCACTTTGCTATCAATTTTCTCACCAGAAGATAGGAAATAAAACTACCTTTCGACGTAGTCGCACTACCTTTCCACTCCCGTACTGCCTCCTCAAGAAAGTGGAATCGGACAGTCTTGGTCCAGCATTATACATTGGCATAACATGGAGCTAGCCAATCCATACCCATAATTGCATCAAAATCAATCATCTCTAAATCTACCAAATCTGCTAAAGTCTGGCGACCAACGACCTCTACTGTGCACCCTCGGTAGACCCTCTTAGCTATAATGGAATCACTGACAGGGTAGACACTGAAAAAGGTGGTAGAAGTAATTCCGGCGTGATACTAAACTTCCGAGCCACTAGCGATGTAACATAAGATGAAGTGGAGCCTGGGTCTATCAAAACATATAGGAATGAGATAAAATTTCCAGCATACCTGTCACAACATGCAGTGATGAATCTGGCTCCTGTCGCCCTGGTAAGGCATATGTGCTATCTGGATCAGTACCTGAATTGGAGGACCCTGATCTACCTCGGCCTCTACCGGCTGGAGCTGAGGGCCTGCGCCCTGCTGAAGAGGCTAGGGCACGTGACCCCACTAAAGATCTATCCTATTGATCCCGATCGCCTTCACCTCTAGTCGGACAGTCCCTCATCCAATGACCCTCTTGTCCACATGCACAACATGATGTGGAACCATATCTGCATGCCCCAGAATGATGTCGGTTACAAATAGGGCAAGGTTGATAGTAACTTTGCTCTGCTCTGACCCCCTCTACTACTGTGATTCTGCTGACCGTGAGCTCTTGCCGGGCGCTGGCTTTCCCCGACGACCAACCCTGCTCCCCTGCTGCTGTTTTGGAAGGGGGGTCTGGGTGGCCTGTTTGATAATCGTGGTCTGGGTCCACCCTGGGACTCTATCTGCATATCACTGGGTCTAGTCCTGCGGCGCTGCTCCTGACTTGCCCTCTCTATCCCTCGCTGCCGCTGCCGAATCCCCTCAATATTCTGGGCAAATTCCTAAACATAAGAAATATCCATCTTCTCTCCCAAGGTAGTTGTGATACAGGTCTCCACGTATTTTGGATTCAGCCCCATAATGAACCGGTGCTGGCATAGTATCTACAAAGGCTGGTGCATATCGGGCGAAGGAATCAAATATCATAGCATATTCTCGAACATTCATCAAACCTTGCTCCAAATGCAAAAATTAATCTATCCTAGCCTGGCGAATCTGCCATGGCAAATAATAATCTAAAAAGGTCTTTGAGAAACTAGGCCAAGTCGGAGGGGAAACATCTCTGCCTCGAGACCTTTCCCAACTTTTGTACCATAGTACCGCAATGTCACGCAATCGAAATATGGCTAATTCCACTGATTTTGTAGGGGTGGCATGCATTACCCTAAAAATTCGCTGCCACTGGTCCAGAAAATCCTGAGGGTCCTCATCCCGATCTGTCCTTGTGAATTGCGTGGGACTCAGTGCAAGGAACTCTTGGACCCTCGAGCTACCAGGCCCTCCTGAGGATTCTCAACTATCGGCACCATAGGTTGGTGCTGTGCGGCCATCGTCTGGGCTAATGTAACAACAACACTCCTAACCTCCTGATCGGACGGTATCGGTATAGGTACGACTGGAGGGGGTGCCAACACATTTGCCACTCCGAGCGGCTCCTAGCGTGGTGGAGAATGCTGGGGAGATCGAGATGAAACCTTCTTGTCGCCCTCAGATTGGGCTGTCTCTGACTAGGGCACCTTGCTAGTGCCCTCTCCTGCTGCCACATCCAATTCCTTGCCGGTCGCGATCCGTCGTGGGTCAGACATTTTTCTGTAAAAGGGAAGTAGATTAGAATAAACTTAGGGACCCATCTCACATAGCACAGCTCTATAGCACGACTGGAAGAGGAAAAAGAGTGACTATCCTAACATGCCTCGCAGCCTCCTGCCTATAGTATGTGGTGCACAACACATCCATAAACAAGACTCTACTTAGTATGGCTTGCAGACTCCCTGGGATACGCCCAACTCTGATACCAAGTTTGTCACGCCCCACCTTGGGAGGCATGACTGGCACCTGGTGCCCTACTGGAATCTGACTGAGCTGACTAAGCCTAAGCACTCCTGGTGCAGGCCTAATGCTAACAATGAAATTAAGAAAATAAGGGGCTATATCTCAGTTGGAAACACATCCCCCGGCTGACAAGGCCTTATAGACGCCTATCCCAGGAAAACAACTAACCAGAAACACATAGCAACAAGGAGTCCTATGTGGGCCGAAAAGGCCACCATGATGTCTAGTTATGACTGAAACTTAAATCCGATGCTAAACTGATCTATAGCCGACAAAGCTACTAACTATCAGCTAAACAGGGCCTCACACGGCCAATATACAAGATAAAACACATACAGGCCCCACATGGCCAACAATTGCTAACCACAGGGAAATAGGAACAATCTGCAAGCCTCTAGGAGTAATATGATGGTTGGGGCAGGGCCCCGACCTACCCATAAACCATACTGTAAAAAGAACAACTTGTTATTACAAGATCCGAAAGAAAGGAGCCTACTCTTCTGTTAATTCTGGCTGGAAGCTAAGAGGGATCCACTCCTCGTCTATCAGTACCTGCAGGCAAGTAATGCAGCGCCCCAAAAGGGCGTCAGTACACATGTACCGAGTATGTAAGGCAATAACTGTAAATGACTTAATATAAAAGATAGAACTGAAAATGACTGAAAGAAAAAGGATCGGAGTCATACCTGAGTAGCTAGATTCCCTATTATCTAGTTTATCAATTACCAAAGCAAACAAGAACCTTACCTGGCCCCATAAGCCAGAAGGTGCAACTAACACAAAACAACCCACCTGGGGCCCTTGTAAGCCCTGGTGAGTACACATCAATCTATATACCCCTATCAATTTCATAATGGGTCAACTGGTAACTATAGTCGTCCTGCCAGTCCCCTGGGTTTGCAATTGAGCCCGCTCGGCCCCTGACTGTATTTGTTTCTGAGTCCAGTGGACTCCTGATATCTACACCCCAGGCACCAAGCTCATCGGGGGTGTGGTGCCGATACAACGTATGTATAATATTCCATCCATGGAATGGACTCTATGAAGACCTGGGACCCCATCTTCGTCCCTCGCGAATGGCATATCGCTCTTTCTGGAGCGACGTCATCTCGCCCCTGGCGGGCGTCGACATAGCTAATAACCCTGGGGTTGGTCATGGAGGGCTATATAGGCAAATCAAATCCCAAACAAAACGTAGAATACAGTCTCAGCTAATAACAACAACTATTCATGATTAACGTACTTCTGATTCTCTTACTAGGATTTAGACTGAGTTATAATGCTATAGGAACTAACTTGCCGAAGGAATTTTCCTTAACATATCTCAATCGTTGCTTCCTGATTAGCTGACGAGTTCCAATTTGTATTTAACAGCTCTTCCCAACTAAAGGCATGTTACTGGGAGAATAGGGTTGGTTTTAATACTAAATTCAGTGAAAAGGAAAACTTTATATATAAATATTAACTATATTTTCAACTTAACGGAACACGGTCGAAAACTCAGTATTTTTTGAAAGTCTAGAAATGAGAAATGCTTACTTGAAGCCTGTGATCGTATAGAAATTAGTTTGGCACAATTCTGACAAATTTGGCTCGGCGGGATGACGATTCGCTAGGCGAATTTCGTGAAAATAACTTTGTAACGATGCTCTCTACGGTCTTCAGCTTCAATACCCAAAGTTAATTGGAGTTTGGACGGCATTTATAGCGTAATCGGAATAAAATTAATTTAAACCTTCATTCACTACCCTTTCTAGTCGAGGAACTATTGAAATAAAATAAACTTAAACGAATGAACTATAAATATATATTAATATATATATATATATATATATATATATTATGGCAGTGGCAGGGGGTGTGTGGCGTGCCCCCATTGCGCCAACATTGCCCCGCGTCGCGCCTGTCATTGAGGCCGAGAGCCTGGTGCGTCGCGCCTCTCAAAGCGCCAGCAGGCCTGGCGCGCGCGCTGGCCAATGCACTGCTGGCTGGTGTGCTGTGCTGGCCCTGCTCGACCTGACTTCTGGGGGCTTTTTCCTCCATGCTTCGCACTCTCTTTATTCCTTATGAACTCATGCGTATGCTTGCTAGTCGTTAACTTTTACGGGGTGTAACACCAACTACTGTCTGCGATAGGATATCCCACCCCTACATCTAGCCATTTAATAATCTCCGTCTTGACCACCTCTTGCATAGGTGGATTCAACCTCCTTTGATGTTCAACTGATGGGCTGCAATTTTTGTGAAGATTGATTTTGTGAGTGCAAATCCCTTGAGGAATACCAATGATATCAGTTATTGACCATCCTATAGCTCGAATATTCCTTTTCAACACCTCAATGAGTTTATCTACCTGCAATGGGGTGAGCTTCGTTGAAATGATGACCAGTAGTGTTTATATCCAGGAAAATAGGGCATCTTCTATCTCTTTTTTCATGCTGGATAATTTTACCCTTGAGCATCATTCTAGAATCGGCGGAGACACCAGTGATTTGCCGGTTCAAATTTGTGAACCGCTGGGTGTCTTATCAAAGCCATCACACAACTCCAGTGAGCATTGGCGGTTCATCCGGTGTTTAGCCGATCTTAATCCGTGAACCGTCGAGTCTTTCTTCTTCATTCCAGAAAACCGGGTGTCTTTTGGGGACTGGACAGGCGAGTCGCCGTAGGCAAGTCGCGGTTCGCCGGTGGAATTTTTCCTCAAAGGCAGTGATAATTGGCCTTTGGCCGACGTTTCACCGGTTTTCATCGGTGGACAGCCGATTTGTTCTCACTTCCTTCTTTTTTTGCTCCATTTTTGCTATTTTCTGCATATTTAGGCATCTGCACACAACAAAAGCAAAAAGGGCATAAAATCCATATAATCAACTCAAAACTAAGAAAAATCAAGCTTAAGAGCCTAATGAGTTGGTAAATTACCAACTCATCACATCCTGGTAAAGACAATGTAGTGGCTGATGCATTGAGCAGAAAGGCTGTAAGCATGGGTAGCTTGGCTTGTTTGGAGGTCGCAAAGCGTCCATTAGCTAGGGAGGTTCAAACTCTAGCAAACAATTTCAAAAGAGTCAAATGTCTGAATCTTGCGGAGTATTAGCTAGTATGGAGGCAAGGTCTTCTTTTCTAGATCAGATTAAGGCCAGATAGCTTGAAGGTTCCAAACTAAGCAAGATTTGTGATAAAGACTTGTGGGGAGAGGTAAAGGAGGCAATGACCGACGATGAAGGTTTTCAGGATAAAAGGGTGCGTGTGTGTGTGTACCCCGTGTTAGTGATTTGATTAATACCATCCTATCAAAGGCTTACAACTCCAGATATTCCATATACCCTGGGCCATCAAAATGTACCATGACTTGAAACAACACTATTAGTGGGGCAGAATGAAGCAGGATATTATGGAGGATATAATGGAGTATATCGCTCAGTGCTTAAATGGTCAGCAGGTAAAGTATGAACACCAAAGTCCAGGGGGAGTGTTTCAAAGGATGCCCATTCCTAAATGGAAGTAGGAGAGAATAGATATGGATTTCGTGGTTGGTCTTTAGAAGACCTTGGGAAAGTTTGACTCGATCTAGGTCATTATTGATAGGCAAACTAAGTTTGCTCATTTTGTGCCAGTTCAGGTCACCTATAACACAAAAAATTTAGCCAAGATATACACATGAGAAGTGGTTCGGTTGCATGAGGTACCAGTTTCAATCATCTCAGATAGAGGTACATAGTTTACTTCTAAATTTTGGAGAACCTTGCAGGCTGTGCTAGGTACTAGGCTGGACTTTAGCATAGCATTTCACCCCCAGAACGATGGGCAGTTTGAGCGGACAATTCAAGTATTAAAGGATATGCTTCGTGCTTTCGTGATGGACTTTAGGGGCCATTGCGACAAGTTCTTGCCATTGGCTAAGTTTTCCTATAATAACATCTATCACTCGAGCATTGGTATGGAGCCGTTTGAGACTTTGTACAGGAGAAGATTCAGGTCTCCTATTGGTTAGTTCGATGCATTTGAAGTGATTCCATAGGGTACTAACCTTATAAAGGGGTCCTTGGAAAACGTGAAGGTGATTCAGGAGAAGCTATTGGCATCTCAGAGAAAACAGAGGTAATATGCTAATCTAAAGGTTAGAGACATGGAGTTCATGGTAGGAGAACAAGTCTTGCTTAAGGTTTCACTCGTGAAGGGTGTGATGCGATTTGGAAACTGGGGCAAGCTTAGCCCAAGGTACATTGGTCCACTGGAGATTCTCCAACATGTGGGGGGGGGGGAATTTTCCTTGTCTCCAGGTTTGTCCGGAGTTCATCCGGTCTTTCATGTTTCGATGCTAAAGAAGTACCATGGGGATGAATACTATATAATCTATTAGGATTCAGTATCGTTGGATAAAAACTTGTCCTTGCGGAGGAGGAGCCAGTGGCTATTTTGGACAGGGAGATCCGCAAGCTGAGATCAAAAGAGATTGCATATGTGAAGGTCTAGTGGAAGAACCGTGTAGTAGAGGAGGCCACTTGGAAGACCGAAGCAAATCTGCATAGCAAATATCCCCAGATTTTTGTTGAGTCAAGTATGTTCTTTCCCTATTCCTTTTTTTACTGTTTAGGGATGAACAGTGATTTAATTAGTATCTAATGCAATGACCCCTCTAGTTGTTATAGGTTGGTTAGGGCCTTAGTACACTCTAGAGTCCCCATAGTATAAATAAGTTAGTAAAAACTCTAAAATGAGATGTATTAAAAACTGAAATATCGGTAACATTGACTAAAATTTTAATATGTTATGTTTTGTTAGAGGGTAACCTAGTGATCCAGACCTTGGTAGGGAATTCAGAGACTACGACTGAATTTGTAGCATTATTTTACAGTCAGGTGCATTATTTGAGGATGTTGTAAAATCGGGATAAAATACTTGTGTTTTGGGAATGAAAAAATGTCAGAATTACCAAGCTACTGGTTAGTAGAGCACCATTATAGCGGTGGAATTTCCATCGTAGCGAGACTACTATAGCGTCAGAGTGATATTGTAGGGTGGTGGAGAAGCTACCAAAGTTTTCCATAGCAGGTCCACTGCAGTGAAAAAATGACCACTACAACAGATGATATTAGTCAAAATGCCTGTATAAGTCAAAATTTTGGGGTTTTCACCCTATTATTCTAAGGCACGAAAAGTTGAGAGCTTAAGGGAAATTTTTCGAGGGCAGAGCAGTTTTCTCATCCCAAGGTAAGATTTTTTTATTAATCCTTATGTATCCTGCTCCTTTAACACCCTAGGATCAATGGGTGATCTTTAATGGGGAAATTCTTGCTAAGAAACCTAGAACTATGAAAGTTAGGGTAAGTTGTTGGGGTATTGATAGTTCTTGATTTCCTAGGCTTCTAAGTGATTAACTAACACTTTCGGGGGGGATTGATTATTATAGTTCATAATGGTGGTAAATTGAGACCTAGAACATTGTCAAGTTTAGATCTTTAGCATCAAAAACAGCTTGAAAAGGGTTTAAGAAGTAGAAACTCCATGAACTAGGTTAGAATAATTGTTGTAGGGATAAAGCATGATAGATTACCTTGGGGGTGACGAATTGAACCATGATAACGAGTATAATGTGGTGGGTTTTAATTCCCAAGACCTTTATTTTAGAAGTAGACTATTGAATTTTTTTTATTTGCTTGTTTTAGACATAGAACGTTCTAAGGCATTGAGAACAGGCAAAGCTCCTGCAAAGTAGCTTGACATTCGAATCATTCAGTTAAGGTAGGTTATGATTTTATGTGGAGTTAAACTTTGTCTAATGTCTTATATGTATCATAACTTGATAAGCATGCTTGGTTGGTCTTCAGACATTGATTGTGATAGAGACTATGTTGATATAGCTATTCTATTTGAATGAGTTCTGAATTTATATAAGAATGTGAATATGGTCCATGATTTTTAAAGTGCAATTGTGATAATCAATATGTAGTTGTGATTGTCTTGTGTGATGACTGATTTAATAGTATATTGAATTATGTTGATAAATGTTGGATAATACATCCTTATCCTAAGATGAGGGGCTTGTGTCCGAAGGAAGCATTTGAATGAGCAGTTGTATGTTGATTAAGCGGTGATTGAGGAGTACACCATTCTTCTAAGATGAGTGGCTCATGCTGAGGTGAGCATTTGGGTGAACAGTTGTGATATGAGTGACTCATGTCTGAGGGAAGCATCAAAATAAGCATATAGTAGGATAGGGTACCACACTGGTACAGTACATGGTTTTCTAAAGTCTCCTGCAGGTCATGATTGGAAGGAAAAATATAAGACCCTCTGGCATGTGTGTATATATTTGTGACAAGTTTGAGACAGATGAGTGATTGAGATGAGACCACGTTGGTACAGATTTGAATTGATGATACATAGGGATATATATATATATATATATATATATATATATATATATATATGCTTCGTACGGACATAATTCCATTACATTATTTGTGATCTTCTTATTTTATAAGATGTGATGTCTTGTTGGCTGATTTTTTAAGATTATATACAGGTACCTGTTCATTGATAATGCTAGGTTTGATATGGTGAATATGACTTTTTAGTGTTAGGGATTTTCTGAAAACATGAGTTGGGTGATCTGCTGTCTGATTTTTGGGTGCTATCGTTGCTTATTGATTTATAATATATACTTGATACTATTCAAGGTCGACATATAATGCCTACCAATACATAGTCGTTGTACTGATGCTACTCCTACACTTCTTTTATTGAGTGCAGACTATTACCTAGGGATGTCATCTCAACCACATCTTTAGAACTGGCAGTTGTTTGATCTAAGGGTGAGTTGCTTATCTCCCGGCTTCCACAAATCTTTTTTCAGACAATTTTTTATTTTTCCAGGCATTTACTTTCTTCTTTTTGATTATTGCTATTCTAAGACATTTTAGCTAGAGTCCTGAACAATGACTTTTGGATCTTTAGGATATAATAGACTAGCTTCCGCTACTAATTTCAGTCTTTAAATTAAATGTCTTATTTATCTACTTCTTGAGCATATTTATAATTAAAATGAATGTGTAAGTGTTGGGTTTTCTTGGAAATATGGTTCATCCACTGGGGGTTTGGTGTAGGTGTCAATGACGGCCACTCGGTCGAGACATATGAGTTATTTCATGCTGACATTGTGATGATGGAATTAAGAAAGCAAGTATAGATATGACTTCAGTTTCACTTTATTTTTAAGTTCAGTCAAGGATGTTGTTGAGTATAGGTGTTCCTCATACTCTCCCTTACTTTCTATAGGTGTTCCTCATACTCTCCCTTACTTTCTATACTTTTATGCAGGTTCTGAGCCCGCTACTTATGATATGTGATTCAGTATGATACATCAAAGTTTGCTTTAGGTCATGGAGGTAGCTTCGAGTTGTTTTGTAGCATTCCAGACTTCTTACTTTATTTTAACTATTTGTATTGATGTATTCCCATACTGTATTTCTTCATATTTTGCACTTGAGATTCTTATAGGCTAGTATTCGTGTCACCAGATTATGGGGTATTGTTGTTGGATTTTTCTCTTCCTTTACTTGTTTTTCATGAGAAGAACGGTTAATGTCTTACTTTCGGTTGATTATTCTCATTGCGTATCACATACTTGCTGATTATTGCATTGAGGGGTTGGCTTACCTATCGACGGAATTGAGATAGGTGTTATCACGTTACCAATTTTTGGATCATGACATAAATACTAACAATCTTTATTGAGACATAATTAGAAATTGATTCTTGTATAATGTTTTTTATGCTTGAAATCTTCAAAACTCCATATTTAACATAGCTCAATATGTTTAAGAGGGTATTGTCTTGGAACAAAATCTCAATGAATGTTATCAAAGTGGATAAACAAAAGCTATACATGATCTCTAAGATACCGCCACCTACAATAGTGAAGCTAGCGAGAAGCTTTTTATGCAAGTGAGTTTCTATAAATGGTTCATTAAGGACTTCTCCAAAATGGCTTTACCCATAGGAATTTCTAGAGAAAGATGCAAAATCTGACTTCAATGAGGTTTGGCTTATGGCTTTTGATGATTTAAAGGTGAAGTAGACTATCACCCCTAACTTGATGTGTCCAATTTGGAATCTCCTTATTTTAGTTGGCATGTGACACCAATGATGTGACCTTGGGGTCAATTTTGGGCTAAAAAGGTAACAAGTTTTTTCATCCTATCTACTCTACTAGAAAAAACAAGATTCTATCCAAGTTAACTACATTGTGACTGAGAAGGAGTTTCTTTTTATTGTGTTTTTCTTTGCAAAGTTTTGGCTTATTTGATGGGGTCTAAGGTAATAGTGTACCCCAACCATGTTGTTATTTAGTATCTTATGCACAAGAAATAGTCCAACCAAGGTTGATTCATTGGGTGTTACTCCTTCAAGAATTTGACATTGAAATCAAGACATAAAAAGATAGCGTAAATCAAGTGACGGATCATTTGTCTCATTTGGACAAGGCAGATGATCTTGGGCAAATTTATATGCCCAAGTTATACTCAAATGTGGAATTTTAGCCTTGTTTATCTATCAATGTGTATACATTCTCATGTAATTGGTAATAAAATGTGAATTTATACTAACCAACATGATTAGCATTGTTTTGCAGGTAAAATGTAATTTCGGGAAGCTAAAATGCATGTTGGAGGATATCGGGGTTGGACTTGGATGCGAGAAAGGGACAAGGCATTGGACAGCATAAAATAAAGGGGCTCCGCGATGGAGCCGTGTCACGCTGCCATCGCGGAGGCCTTCTGCCTGGATAGGAAATTTTCGCCCAATTTCCAGAGAGGGTACGCGATGGGTCCGTGGCACGGTGGCTTGGCTCCGCGTTGCACGTCGTGCCACGTTAGGCTTTATTTCCTGGACCCCCAATTCCAGTGAAGGTCCGCGTCCGTAGCGTGTCACGGAGGCAGTGCTCCGCAATGCACTCCGTGACACGTTGCTCGTTATTCCGGGAAAAATTCCCACCAGTATAAATAGAACACTTAGGTTCATTTTTCAATATTTTGACTTGGTGGAGCAAGAACGTGGGTTACAGGCAGTTGAGGGGACGAAATTATCAGGGTTTTTCTCTCTTTCCTTCTTCTTGTATTCAATTGCTTGTATGTTTAACACTCATTTAAAGATGTTTAATCCACAAATGAGTGGGTAATTCCTCTTCTTGCTGAGGTTATGAACAATTGTAGTGAAATGTGATTGTTGATCATATTGGTTTTTCATCTTTTCTTCCATGGTTGTTCTATTAATTCTTGTTCTTACTGCATTAATGTGTGGCCTATGTTAATGTATATCTAAAAAGTCCGGTTTCACTCGAGAGAGCAAGAAATTGGAAAGTTGTGAATTAATAGGATATGATCTTTACTTGGTTTGGGAAAATTGAGAATTGATTTACTTTCAGGATAGAAATATACCCGAAAGTCGTATTAGTCAATTTAGGAACCGGGTTTGTATGGCTAGAACATGAATTGCATTTAATCACAGAAATGTAGGTGGATGGTTCATGATTCTTAAGTGGGGTTAAATACAAGAGTTTTAATTCCTTGGCAATAGTTCTTGACTAGCAACCAGAGGAAAAGATTAACCAAATTATGTCGATAATTAATTTCATTACATGTTCGTTTAACCTCAGCATGCTCTCATTCATAGTTTAGACTCACATTAGATAGTTGTTTTAGATTTAGCATAAAAATTATAAATCAAAATATCAATTTTTGGTTACACTGTTGTCTGCATTTTTAGAATTAAAATATAGTACACTTGAGCAGATTGCACTCCATCCCAGTCCCTGTGGGATCGATACTTGGCTTACTTAAGCCACTTTACTACTTGTTCGACCACGTGCACTTGCGTGTAGTTTTATCAAAAACTTGTTCGGGTGTTCCGGTATGGGTTAAAAACCGACACGCAAGTGCACGTGGTCAAACAAGTAATAAAGTGGCTAAGTAGCCAAGTATCGATCCAAGGAGGCTCAAGATATGTAAAGTTGCCTAGTTTACTATATTCCTATTTCACTTCTAATTATGCTAACAACAATGTAACCAACAGTTACTTGAGTTTTTGTTTCTAAACTATATCTACTACAATTTATAACCACTATTTATTGTGAATTTAGACAATGGATATGAACATGCCAAGGTTAAGAACAAGTAATGAACTTGATAATCATGATAATTTGGTTAATCTCTTCGTCATGTTGCTAGCCAAGAACATTCGCCTAGAAATTAAAACTCTCATATTTAATTTCACTTTAGAATCATAAACCATCCGTCTACATTTTTTTGATCAAATGCAATTTATGACCTAGCACTACAATTCCGGTTTCTAAATTGACTAATACGGCTTTCAAGTATATTTCTATCAGGAAAGCACATCAAAACCCAATTTTCCCAAATCAAGTTAAGAACAATACCCTATTAATTCACAACTTTCCAATTTCTTGCTCTTTCGAGTGAAATTGGACTTTTTAGATGTACATTAATGTTGGCCAAGCACTAATGCAGTAAAAACAAGAATTAATAGAACAACATGGAAGAAGAAGAAGAAAACCATATCATTTACAATCAAAATTCACTACACATGTTCAAAACCTCAGCAAAGAAGAGAATTAGCCACTCATTTGTGGATTAATCATCCTAAAATTAGTGTAAATCATACGTACAATTGATAGAAAGAAGAAAAGAAGAGAAGAAATCCCTTAGCTTTTTCGTTCCTCAACTGCTCCTAACCCACGTCCTTGCTCTCCACTTCTGAACTCAGTCTAAAAACTAAAAAAAACTGCTTAAAATAAACCTAAGTGTGCTATTTATACTAGTGGGAAATTTTTCCCGGAATAACAAGCAACGTGTCACGGAGGCCAACGCGGAGCACTGCCTCCGTGACACGGCGTGGACGCGGACCTTCACTGGAATTTCAGGGTCCGGTAATTTAGCCTCAACGTGGCACGGAGGCCAACGCGGAGGCCTCTCTCCGTGCCACGGAGCTGACACGATGGCACACTGGAAATTGCCATTTTAATTCCTGTTCAGGCAGTGTGCTACCGCGATGGTAGCGTGGCACGGCTCCATCGCGGAGCCCCTATAAAATGTGCATTCCAATGTCTTTTCCACGCTCGCATCCAAGTCCAACTCCGATATAGTTCCAACATGCATTTTAGCTCCTAAAAATCACATTTACCTGCAAAACAAATGCTAATCATGTTGGTTAGTATAAATTCGCATTTTATTACCAATTACATGATATTATATACACATTGCACAACAAAAAAGGTAAAAATGATACGTTTGAGTATCACTTGGGCATATAAATCTGCCCAAGATCACTTACCCCACACTTAAATCCTTGTTCGTCCTCGAACAACACATACACAAATCATGCAAATTACATCCCAACCTTCGTCACTATGGTGCGACCATTTACGCTATGGTCATACCGATTATTCAATTTTTGCAAATCATCAAGAAAACATGCTTGGTCGTACAATACAATGACCTTTAATACATCAAGACTTCCTAGACTTTAAGAATTGATTCTTGATATCGGCAAACTCATGCAAATCAGCTAATCAAGAAATCCGACATGAAAATCAATCTTTCCTCAAGCATGTGCCCTCACAACTCGAGAGAATCTTCCCCTTTATGTTCATGCAGCACACAAACATTCAAGTAGGGGCATACAAAAATTAATTTCACTCACTCTCCCAAAAGAATTCACATGCCTCATGTCATGACCCATAAGCTTGCCCTTAGTGTATTACTCCACTAATATAAAGAAATGCAATGTAAGATCACGTAGGACTTTAATGGGTTGTAACGGGGCTATGGATCTAGTATATATATATATTGGATTAGCCAATAATAGTCGCTAGCATCCTTAAGCGCCTTTTCAACTCATTCCCATCGACTTATGGACATTGTTCCTCTCTTTCCTCTTTTTCTCCCATTCATGTTGGTTTCCTTTCGTACAGCCCATTTCATCAAACACACTTGACACAAAACAAAGGGTTTTCATGTACCCTCACTATCATTTAATTATAGCAAGTGCCTCTTCAACATCATCTTTTCTTTCTTCACTCTGCTTTTCTTTTTCTTTTCACTCTTTAATACTTTGGGAAACATTGTCTTTTCTTTGTAAGCGCTTAAGAGTTTCGTATAGACTTTAAGGCTAATGAAAAGAAGGAATAAATCTTAGTTTATACAAGTTTGGACAAAAGAAAGAAAGAAATCGGCTAAAGGCTCAACGGGCTGACTAGGGTATACAACATATACAAAGGTAGAATTTGACAAGAAAAAAATGGAATCTATCGGTTAAAACAAAGAAATGCCTACATCCTTTCCAACACAACACTTCCTTCATTTCATTTTGTATACACACCAGGCAAGTTCTAGACAATTCACAACGGCATGGAATAACAATACCTCACTTCACACTTCGTGCACATGCTCGAATCAAGATGCATTCACAGACACTCTAATTAGCCAATCACATGAATTCAAAATTAAGCCTCAATCATACTGAATCAAATTCTATAGCCTAGGTAACTCAACATATTTATCAAATTGCATGCTTTCAAACGAATCATTTTCACATTTTGAACATCAGTTACACACGCAACGAAATTTTAGCAACCATAAGCAACTACAGTTTATTGATGCAATCCACCAAAGAAAAAAATAAAAACAAATAAAAATCCTACTCCTACCGACTACATTTCCCTTAAGACGGTCGTCATCCATCCATCATAGGGAACGGTCACTAACTATGACATCGGTTCAATGGGACTATTCTCGGTAAAAGAACCGAAAACAAACTCCGAGAAACCCAAAAAAATAAAAATCGAAAAATTTTGCAACACATCGATCATTTCGATAGAAAGAAAATATTTACAAGTGCAAAATATTTTCGCAAAAATTTGTGAAAAATATCAATCATCTCGATAGAAAAAAATATTTACAAACTATTTACAAAATATTTACACTGACAACCATAACTTTTCATAACACACATCATTAGCCACAAAACAAATATATACAGATACATCACCAAACAGTTCACAACAGGGAAAGCACAAACATTCATCCAAACCAAGGAAAAACATACAGCAAATTAGAGCCTAAGTCCCAGCACCTAGCTACTCCCCACCCCACACTTAAATCGAACACTGTCCCCAGTGTTCACAAAAATTACAACACAAAAAATTCGGGTGGTGGAACTCCCTGATTAGTCGAAATATTTGACTTGTTCATCCGGTGTTGCGGCCTCGTCGCCCAAGTCTGAATCAGCTCCATCGTCGTCATCGGAGTCCTCCCGACGCGTCTCCTCATCAGTAGGGACATCGTCATCCGTCGGCTCCACGAAGGCTGGTCCCACCCGACATAAGGCTCTGGCGTTCTCGCCAAAGGGGTAGTCCAGCTCCAGCTGCCATAATTCTTCCTCGGTGGCTGGTCTCCCACCAATCCGTAGCTGTAGCATCTGCATGCCAAACATACGGGCCATGTACTGATCGTCACGAGCATGTCGCTCGCCCAAAGTCAGTACTGGTCCGTGTGTAGTGTCGGGGGCCTTAGTCTTTGTCACATCGAGGGCCCTCCGCTCCAACTGCAGAATGTAGTCCAAGGCTTCTTCCTCAATGTCGAGGCCTCGAAGGAAGGTGGTGATGAGTCCGCCAAACCCGTATCTGTGGCCCTGGTGCAGTCTGGCTCTCTTCATGGCGGATATTATTACCACCCCAACATTAATCTCAAGCCCTTTCATAAGGGCATACACCAAGCAGACACGGTCCCGGGTCGCGTCCATCATATGAACTCCCGGGATCAAACACGAACACATAATCTTCAGCCATATTCTGGCCTCCCTGTTCATCTGTGAATAAGGCAGAGTCTGGTGGTAACCCCTCTCCTTATGTCTACTCCATCGGGCTGTGGATCGAGCCCCACACAACGTACGTCTGATGTCGGCGTACGGTGGGGTGATGTTTAGCTGGCGGAGAATGTGGGCGTCTGTTTCCCGCGCTCCAACGATGGCATTCAACTGCTGGGGTTCCAGAGTGACAATCTGCCCTCTGATTTTCACTGTGTGGCTTCTGATGGCCGAGTTCCAATTTGCGTAGAACTCTCGGACCAAGTGAAGGTTGCACTCCTTGGGCTCCTGAAAGATAAAGCTGAGCCCAGCTGCTTCAATTCTCTGTACAATGCGAGGGAACTCCTGTGCGAGTGGTTCCCGTGCAATATGTTCTTCCGGGAAGTACTTGCTCTCCTTATGCTTATTATACCATTTCTTTCCTTCCTCAGTTACCCATCTTGTTCCGTATTGGCGGCGTTGGCCGCGTGGAACAGTGGGTGCAGCTGGGACTGCGGTGCCCAGTCTCATCCTTTTCCTACCGGTGCCTGAGGTAGAAGCGCCCTTGCCTTTATCTTGTCTGCTCGCCATTGTACCTGTCAATTTACACAAACAAGCACAAAGTTAAGCTAAAAACTTGTTAACTTCGGCTAAGGTCGGGTTACACAACATTTACCCCACACTTAGGCCTTAGCTACTTCTACAAATTACGGCAAGGATAACTCTAATTACACCACAGACAACACTATACACTTCATGCTTAGTGCGTTCAAAAAAAATTTTGACAGCATAACGGTTAGCGTACTACTCAGACTTCATACAGCTTATCCCAATCCTACTATCGCTAACAATTCACACATCGCACTTCGCAACAAAAACAACAACAAAATAAAAACAACGATAAAAACATTCTATATACAATCTAACCAATTTACACACTTTTTGCATTTTCCCAAAAAAAAAATTCGAGAATTTGTCGTCTTTTAACATTTACACAATATTTACCGCGACTTCTCTCAAATTACAAACACACCCCGGCATCTAATTTGCCGACTTATCAAGTCACTCAAGTTAAATTCAACAACTCATGCCCTAGAATACAATTCTATAATCAAATTCGAATTATTTACGCAATCGATAAGTTCAAACGCTAAATACAACAATCCAAACATATATCAATCACAAATAATCCAACATTCATGTTTAATTTCTACCTAGGGTGATATATCTCACCTCACATGCCCAAATTTGACAAAAATCGCCAAAAAATTGAGATAGACGATGAAAACATACCTTTGAATTGAGAAACCGAAGAAACTTGACGTATTCCTTGCCTAGGAACGTGGCACGGTGCTTGGGGAGGGGGAAATAGGTGTTTTGGTCGCGGAGGGAAGAGGGAATGGGAAGAAATGGGGCGAAATCGGGGGTTTTAATTTAAGAAAACACGCGGGTCACCCGGCAACCCTGTGTGACCCGGCACCAAATACACGGTAACGTGTCACGGAGGGTAACGCGGAGACCCTCCTCCGTGACACGGAGCCAACGCGTTGGCTTACTGGAATTTTTGAAAAATCTGGATTTTGCCTTCAACATGTCACGGAGGTTAACGCGGAGCCCTACCTCCGTGACACGGCGCCAACGCGCCAGTGCACTGTTTCTTCAATTAATTTAATTTTTCATACCTTGCCTCATTTTCTCGATTCCATGTATATTTCCTCCGTTATACCTGAAAATCACCTCACTAAACATAAATTGGTTAAATTAATAGATTTTCCTAACTATAATAAAAAATACTAACTAAAATGAAAATCTAAACCTAATCAAGAAAAGAAAAAGAAAAATAAAACTTGGAAATTGAAAATAAAAACAAAAATAAAGATAAAAATTAACTACACTGTGCAAAAAGAAGAAAAATAAAATATTTTTCTCACGGGTTGCCTCCCGTGCAGCGCCTGGTTTACCGTCGCGGCTCGACGTCCTTTATGCTCACTTGTCTACTAGGGTGATGGACGATTTGTCCCGATCATGGTCATCCCCCCAATAGTTCTCAACCTTATCCGGTGGCCTTCCTAGTAACTCTCGGGAATCACTCATTCCATTAGCATTCCCATGATCAATCACATTGATCACCGAGAGTTCCTTATAAACAGTTGGGAGCTTAGGTACTTTGTACACATCGAACACTTCGACCTTGTCATGTGCTCGCATCGTGAGTTGACCCGCAGCTACATCAATTAATGCCTTTCCGGTTGCCAAAAAGGGTCATCCCAAAATAAATGGGACTTCAGCATCTGGTTCAAAATCCAGAACAATAAAATCGACCGGAAAAATGAGGGAGCCTACTTGCACTAACACATCCTCAACAATGCCATCCGGCTTAGCTAAAGACCTGTCTGCTAGCTGCAAGATTACCGTTGTAGGTCTAGGACTCCCTAGACCTAACTTTCTGAATACCGAAGATGGCATCAGATTTATGCTTGCCCCCAAGTCGCATAATCCACGAGCTCGGATACTTTGCCCAATCGTAAGCTGGATAGTAAAACTTCTAGGGTCTTTCAGTTTTGTGGGCAACCTATTCTGAATACGGGAAGTGCATTCCTCCGTTAAAGCTACCGTGGCATACTCAGTCAAACGACTTCTGTTAGTCACGATGTCTTTAATATATTTTGCATATTTTGGCACTCCCTGCAAGACATCAACAAGAGGTAAGTTAACATGTACCTGTTTAAGTACCTCCATGAATTTCTGGAAACACGCCTCCTCCTTGTATTTCTTCAGTCGTTGAGGGAACGGGGGTGGAGGCCTTTCTGGTTCAGCTTCTTTAGTCTTCCCCTTATCTGAAATTTGCTCTCCCTCAACATCTGCTGCTCCTGACTTTTGAGGCGGTCTTTCCGGTTCCACCTCCTTTAACTGCAAACCACTCCTCGTGGTCACTGCATTTACCTGCTTCGGATTAGGATCCGTGTCGCTAGGTAGTCCTCCTCTGGGTCTCGTATTTTGGGCACTAGCAAATTGCCCAAACTGATATTCAAGAGCATTGGTCGCCAATTGATTATTCTTCACTTCGGCTACCAATTTAACATAGTCAGCCTGCAATTGCGCCTAATTAGCGATCATGGTTTTGAACATCTCCTCAATGGTAGGTGATGGTGGTGGAGGAGGGGCATTGTGATTTCTGAATTGATCTTGATAATTTTGTTGCCCTCCTTGATTTCTCTGCATACCCTGACCAGAACTTTGGCCTTGTTGGTTGTTGCTACCCCACGAAAAATTCGGATGGTTTCTCCAATTTGAGTTGTAGCCACTACCAAACTGCTGCTGATTTCTCTGTGCATTGCCCACAAAGTTAACAGAATCAGGATTTGCACCACAGCATTCAGCTGAATGCTCACTACTACCACACACTTCACACCACATCTGTTGAACTGCATTGACTGAAGTTGAAGGCTGGTTCAAATTCATATTTCTGAAGTGAGTGTTTAACTGATTTTGCAAAGCGGCTATCTGTGCAGCAATAGCTGTAAACCCATCCACTTTAAGCACTCCCGCTGCTTTCCTTGCTCCACCTCTTGAAGAATCTGCATTCCATTCTGGATTGCCTTGTGAAATTCGGTTGAGCAAAGTGTACAGCTCCTCGTAAGTCTTTTCCAGCGCTTGCCCTCCAGCTGCTGAATCTAACAGAATTTTAGTGTGGGGTTCCAAATCCTCAATAAATGTGTGTACCAACACCTCATTGGACTGATGATGATGAGGACAGTCCCGCAACATGGATTGAAATCTTTCCCAGGCTTGATATAGATTTTCTCCCTCCCTTTGTTTAAAACTTAGAATTTGACTTTTAAGTCTGGCTGTTTTACCAGAAGGGAAAAATCTAATCAGAAACTTTCGTGCAAGATCATCCGACGTTGATATAGAATTGGGTGGTTCAGCTTTTAACCACCTCTTGGCTTCACCAAGTAAGGAAAACGGAAATAAGGTGAGCCGAACATAATCAGGTGACACTCCAGCAGGTATATAAGTGTCACTTATCTCCAAAAGTTTTGGAGATGTTGTTGTGGATCTTCATGAGGGAGACCGGTAAATTTCCCGCTTGTGTGCAAAAGTTGCACCATATTCTGCTTTAATTCAAACCTCCCTCCAGGCTCTTGTTTGCGGATACTAGAATGTACATTGTTGGCGTGTGGGATTGCCACCTCGCGAACCGGCCTTGCTGCTGCTTCATCGGGCACTAACACTGCCCTCACAACTGGTGGATTTTGTTGCTCCATAATAGATTGTCAGAACAACTGCAGCTTCTTTTGTAGAGCTTCTCTACGTTGACTATGAAATTCACGTTCAGGCTCTAAGTAAGATTCGACCAGCTCCTTGTCCCTTGCCAGTGTTCACAGAAACAAAATCTACAAAATACAGGCTAAGACCAAGTTGTTAACACTTAAGAAAATAAAAATAAAAATCCAGTAAATTTACACTAAACACAATTTCACAAATCGCCTAGCCTCCCCGGCAGCGGCGCCAAAAACGTTTTCGGTGGTTTGCTATAGGGGTTAAAAACCGACACGCAAGTGCACGTGGTCAAACAAGTAATAAAGTGGCTAAGTAGCCAAGTATCGATCCAAGGAGGCTCAAGATATGTAAAGTTGCCTAGTTTAATATATTCCTATTTCACTTCTAATTATGCTAACAACAATGTAACCAACAGTTACTTGAGTTTTTGTTTCTAAACTATATCTACTACAATTTATAACCACTATTTACTGTGAATTTAGACAATGGATATGAACATGCCAAGGTTAAGAACAAGTAATGAACTTGATAATCATGATAATTTGGTTAATCTCTTCTTCAAGTTGCTAGCCAAGAACATTCGCCTAGAAATTAAAACTCTCGTATTTAATTTCACTTTAGAATCATAAACCATCCGTCTACATTTCTGTGATCAAATGCAATTTATGACCTAGCACTACAATTCCGGTTCCTAAATTGACTAATACGGCTTTCAAGTATATTTCTATCAGGAAAGCACATCAAAACCCAATTTTCCCAAATCAAGTTAAGAACAATACCCTATTAATTCACAACTTTCCAATTTCTTGCTCTTTCGAGTGAAATTGGACTTTTTAGATGTACATTAATGTTGGCCAAGCACTAATGCAGTAAAAACAAGAATTAATAGAACAACATGGAAGAAGAAGAAGAAAACCGTATCATTTACAATCAAAATTCACTACACATGTTCAAAACCTCAGCAAATAAGAGAATTAGCCACTCATTTGTGGATTGATCATCCTAAAATGAGTGTAAATCATACGTACAATTGATAGAAAGAAGAAAAGAAGAGAAGAAATCCCTTAGCTTTTTCGTTCCTCAACTGCTCCTAACCCACGTCCTTGCTCTCCACTTCTGAACTCAGTCTAAAAACTAAAAAAACTGCTTAAAATAAACCTAAGTGTGCTATTTATACTAGTGGGAGATTTTTCCCGGAATAACAAGCAATGTGTCACGGAGGCCAACGCGGAGCACTGCCTCTGTGACACGGCGTGGACGCGGACCTTCACTAGAATTTCAGGGTCCGGTAAATTAGCCTCAACGTGGCACGGAGGCCAACGCGGAGGCCTCTCTCCATGCCACGGAGCTGACGCGATGGCACACTGGAAATTGCCATTTTAATTCCTGTTCAGGCAGTGTGCTACCGCGATGGTAGCGTGGCACGGCTCCATCGCGGAGCCCCTATAAAATGTGCATTCCAATGTCTTTTCCACGCTCGCATCCAAGTCCAACTCCGATATAGTTCCAACATGCATTTTAGCTCCTAAAAATCACATTTACCTGCAAAACAAATGCTAATCATGTTGGTTAGTATAAATTCGCATTTTATTACCAATTACATGATATTATATACACATTGCATAACAAACAAGGTAAAAATGATACGTTTGAGTATCACTTGGCATATAAATCTGCCCAAGATCATTATACACATAGCAAACAGACCGAACAAGTTTTTGGCACCGTTGTCGGGGACTGGCAATTGGTGAATTTGTTTTAAGTGTTAATTTACTGTATTTTTATTTTCTTAGTGTTGACAACTTGGTCTTAGCCTATATTTTGCAGATTTAATCTCTGTTGAACACTGGCAAGAGACAAGGAGCTAGTGGAATCGTATTTAGAGCCAGAAAGAATATTTCATAGTAAGCGGAGAGAAGCTCTAGAAAGAAAGCTGCAGTTGCTCAGAAAGACGATCATGGAGCAACAACAGAATCCACCGGTAGTACAGGCAGTGTTAGTGCCCGAAGAAGTAGCAGCTCGGCCGGTTCGCGAGGTGGCAATCCCACATGCTAATAATGCCACATCTAGCATTCGCAAACCTGAGCCAGGAGGGAGGTTTGAACTTAAGCAGAATATGGTGCAATTGCTGCACACTAGCGGGCAGTTTACCGGTCTCCCTCATGAAGATCCACAGCAGCATCTCCAAAATTTTTTGGAGATAAGTGACACTTATATCCCCGCTGGAGTGTCATCAGATTATGTCCGGCTTACATTGTTCCCATTTTCACTATTGGGAGAAGCCAAGAGGTGGTTGAAAGCTGAGCCACCAAATTCTATTTCTACGTGGGATGATCTTGCAAGGAAATTTTTGATACGGTTTTTTCCCTCCGGTAAAACAGCAAGACTTAGAAGTCAGATTCTAAGTTTCAAACAAAGAGAGGGAGAAAATTTATATCAGGCTTGGGAGAAATTCAAGTCCATGTTGCGGGATTGTCCTCATCATCATCAGTCCAATGATGTGCTGGTGCACACTTTTATAGAGGATTTGGAACCCCACACAAAAATATTGCTAGACTCAGCAGCTGGAGGACAAGCGCTGGAGAAAACTTATGAGGAGCTGTATACCTTGTTGAACCGTATTTCGCAGGGCAATCCAGAATGGAATGCTAATTTGTCAAGAGGCGGGACAAGGAAAGCAGCAGGAGTGCTAGAAGTGGATGGGTTTACAGCTATTGCTGCACAGATAGCTGCATTGCAAAATCAACTTAACACCCACTTCAGCAACATGACAATGAACCAGCCTCAAGCCCCAGTGAATGCTGTGCAGTAGATGTGGTGTGAAGTGTGCGGAAGCAGTGAGCACTCAATTGAGTGTTGTGGAGAAAATCCTGACTCGGTAAACTTTGTGGGAAATGAGCAAAGGAACAACCACCAACAGTATGGTAATAGCTACAATTCCAACTGGAGGAATCACCCGAATTTCTCCTGGGGTAGCAACAACCATCAGGGGCAAAGTTCGGGTCAGGGTGTGCAAAGGAACCAAGGAGGGCAGCAGAATTATCAATCACAATTCAAAAACAACAATGCACCTCCTCCACCACCATCACCCAGCATTGAGGAGATGTTCAAGACCATGATAGCTAACCAAGCTCAATTGCAGGCTGACTATGTGAAATTGGCTGCCGAAGTGAAAAACAACCAGTTAGCTACCAAGGCACTTGAATATCAATTTGGGCAATTTGCTGGAGCCCAAAACACAAGGCCTAGAGGAGGACTTCCGAGCGACACAGATCCCAATCCCAAGCAGGTGAAAGCAGTGACCACAAAGAGTGGTTTGCAGCTGAAGGAGGTGGAACCAGAAAGACCACCTCAACAATCGGGAGCAGCAGAAGTCGAGAGGGAGCAAAGTACTGAAAGGGGGAAGACTAAGGCAGCTGAATCAGAAAGACCACCACCCCCGTTCCCTCAACAATTAAAGAAACACAAGGAGGAGGCGTGTTTCAAGAAATTCATGGAGGTGCTGAAACAGGTACATATTAACTTACCTCATGTTGATGTTTTGCAGGGAGTGCCGAAATATGCCAAGTATATAAAGGACATCGTGGCAAACAAAACTCGGTTGACTGAGTATGCTACGGTGGCTCTAACGGAGGAGTGCACTTCCCGGATTCAAAACCAACTACCCACAAAGCTCCAGACCCTGGGAGCTTTACTATACAGATTACTATTGGGCAGAGCATCCGAGCTCGTGGATTGTGTGATTCGGGAGCGAGCATAAATTTGATGTCATCATCGGTATTCAAAAAGTTGGGTCTAGGGAGTCCTAGACCCACAACAGTAATCTTGCAATTGGCGGATCGGTCCTTAGCCAGACCTGATGGCATTGTGGAGGAAGTTCTGGTGCAAGTTGGCTCCCTGATTTTCCCGGTAGATTTTGTCGTGCTGGATTTTGGACCAGACGCGGAAGTCCCATTTATTTTGGGATGTCCCTTCTTGGCGACCGGGAAAGCACTAATTGACGTAGCTGCGGGGCAGCTAACAATGCGAGCACACGAAAAAATAAAGGTATTTGATGTGTTTAAAGCCATGAGCTGCCAGCTATACATGAGGAGCTTTCAGCAATCAGTGTGGTCGAACATGAAGAAATTCGTCAGATTGTCGAATCTCAAGACCCATTGGAAAGAGTGTTGATGCACTCCGATTATTTTGGAGACAGAGAGGCGTATGGAATGGTCCAAATGTTGAATGAAGCACAAAATCATACGAGGAGACAGGAATTTCAATCATTGATGAGGTCTCTAGAACCTTTGCCGAAACCATCCGTTGAGGAGGCACCAAAGCTGGAGCTGAAAGAATTGCCTCCCCATTTAAAATATATCTTTTGGGGGAGGATGAGACGTTACCAGTCATCATCTCTGCAGACTTGATGGAGGCACGGGAAAAGGAAGCATTGGGTGTCCTCAGAAAAAGGAAGAAAGCAATGGGTTGGCAAATGTCAGACATTCAGGGTATCAATCCAGCTTTTTGCACACACAGGATATTCATGGAGACAGGATCCAAACCAACCGTTCAGCCACAACGGAGACTAAATCTAGAAATGAAGGATGTGGTGAGGAAAGAAATAATCAAGTGTCTTGATGCAGGTGTGGTCTACCCAATTTCAGATAGTGAATGGGTCAGCCTCATTCAATGTGTTCCAAAGAAAGGTGTCACGCCCCGCCTTAGGGGGTATGACTGGCACCTGGTGCCCTAGTAGGATCTAGACTGTTAACTTGTGAGCCTAGGCACAACTGGTGCCTGGCTAGCTCTAACTCAGATTTCTGGAAACAACGGGCTATATAACGGCTGTAAACATAGCCTCTGGCCAACTGGCCTATAGCCACCTGTACCTGTAATAACAGCTAACCAAAAACATGTCAATGTAAGGGAGCCTATGCGGGCTGACAAGGCCACCATGCTGTCTAGTTGTCTGTAACTCAACACAAGACTACTGTAAGACTACGTGACCGGCAAGGTCACCACTACTGTCAAACTAAGGCCTCACACGGCCAACATAAACTAAAATGCTAGACAGCTATAACAAACTGCACGGCCTCACACGACCGGCTCAACTGACCACAGGGAAATATATAAGACTGCAAGCCTCTAGGAATACTGATAAAATGGTCAAGACAGGGCCCCAACCTACCCGTACTATACAACAAAAGAAAATGAAATACACCTCTGAATATCAGGCTCCGGAGGACAGGAGCTGATGACTCTGTGCTGGCTAGGATCACGAGGGATCGGCTCCTCGTCTGTGAGTACCTGCAGGCAAGTAGTGTAGCGCCCCAAGCGGGTGTCAATACCACTGGTACTGAGTATGCAAAGCAACTAAAATAATATAACTGAAACAACTAAATATAGATAGCATATTTAGCAAAACTGTATGGTAGAAGATAACTGTATCTGGAGAAACTGATAAGAACTGAATCATGCTCCCTGTACTGATAAGGCGGAGGCGTACCTGGGAACGCGACGAACTGCTGTCTAGTAACTAGATATAACACATAAATAGATATACAAGTAGCAAGCAAGAGCCAATGCCAACCCCCATAAGCCGGATGGTGCCAAGCAAGCAAACAATATATATACCCCTACCCGGGTCAAAACCAATCAAAAATAAGTCGCTCCACTCATCTACTCACTTCGGAGCTCCTCTACCGGCCCCTTGGGTCTCCGGCTCAGGCCATAGCCTCCGATATAAGCAACCGTGTCTGGGTCCGGAGGACTCCTGTGTAGACAGTAACAGATAGGGTCTGGATCCCCGGACACAAACTCAACGGGGCTATCTGAAACCGGAGCTACACCTATAATAACTGAATGTACAGACAGTAACAGATAGGGTCTGGTTCCCTGGACACAAAACTCAACAGGGCTATCTGAAACCGGAGCTGCACCTGTAATGCTGATCAGACTGCTATGGGGAAAGCTTCATCCCATCTTCGTCCAAGCTGGGGACGGCATGCCACTCCTTGGAGTGACGTAACCCCACCCACTCAGTGGGCGACACGATTACCAACCCAGGGGCGGCGAGGACGCTCAATAAGGGGCCCTCACGCCACAACAAGTCTCAACAAACAAATAGCACATATAAATAGCAAGCATGTATAACTGGAAAAGACTATCTAAATTCTAATTTCTTATTCTGATATCTTTCTGTACTATACTGATTCTTTACTGATTACCGTAATCTTTATTTATCCGTTTGGCTAATCTATAGCCAGGATACTATCTGCCTGAATGGCTAATCTGTAGCCATAAGACTGTTTGAATGGCTAGCCTGTAGCTATAATACTGACTGTCTATCTGATTTTACTTTACTAACTTTATTCTGAGAATCTGTATCTTTTTATTCTACAACATGCTTGCTAATCATACAATAGGCTATACTAAATCTGGAATGCTAATTCGCCCTTTGGCGCATGCTTTACTAATTTCGGACTGAGTACGATATGGCAACGCAAACCAGATTTACTAAACTTACTCAATACTCAACATTCAACTCCGAGAACTCAAATACGGAGTTTACTATGATTTATACGGCTAAAGCTGCTAACTTGCCAAAGAAACTACTTCACATACCTTAACCTCGAGTTACTCGACTATCGGACGAGGCTCAGTCAGTACTCCAGCTATTTCTCCCAAGTGCATTCATATATACGTCAATTAGTACTAAATATAACCTTATTCTGAAGAACACATCACTTTCGATAAAATTATAGCCTAAACTTAGGCTTATCGAAAGACGGTCGAAAACTTGCTATTTTTCAGAAGTCCAGAAGGGAGAAGTATTCACTTCACAGCTAGGAGCACATAGACACTAGTTTGGAGCAATTCCACTTACCTTAGCCCGGTAGCACGACGATTCGTCGGCCGTATTTCGCGAAACAAAATCCGTAGGAATGCTCCCTGCTGCTAAATACCTCAGTACCTGAGGTTAATTTGAGTTTAGACTACGTTTGGCAGCGTAATCAAATGATAATTTACATTACTCTTCGCCTTCTCTCTGTTTTCTCATGAGTTCTGAAAATAATTTAAGGTAAATGATCAATTAAAACCGAAGTGGGGGTTATATACTTTGGGATTTATAAGTCGCATTCCTGGAATGAGATTTATAAGTTGCATTCTCGGAATACGATTTATAAGTCGCATTTTGCCTTGCGACGCGCCGACTTGGAGCTTGTCCGATCTTTCCCCGGGCCTTTTTCTAGCATGTATGACTTTCAAATACTCTTAACCAACATGCGAATAGGCCATTTATGTGTCGGAAATTTACGGGGTGTAACAAAAAGGGGGATGAATGTGGTCGCCAATGAGAAAAATGAGTTGATTCCTACCCGAACCGTCATAGGCTGGCGGATTTGCATGGATTACAGGAAGCTTAATGAAGCCACGAGGAAAGATCATTACCCCATCCCATTTATTGATCAAATATTGGATAGGTTGGCTGGACAGGAATATTATTGTTTCCTTGATGGGTACTCTGGTTATAACCAAACAGCCATAGCTCCGGAGGATCAAGAGAAGACTACTTTACCTGTCCTTATGGGACATATGCTTTCAGGCGAATGTCGTTTGGGTTATGCAATGCACCCGCCACATTCCAGAGATGCATGATGTCTATTTTCCATGACATGGCGGAGGATTTTGTTGAGGTATTTATGGATGATTTTCTGTTTTCGGTAATTCGTTTGCTACTTGTTTGCAGAATCTTGACAGGGTGCTGGCTCGCTGTGAGGAATCCAACCTTGTACTAAACTGGGAGAAATTCCACTTCTTAGTGAAGGAGGGTATTTTCCTTGGCCACAAAGTGTCTCGAAAGGGGTTGGAAGTCGATCGTGCTAAGATCGAGGTTATTGAAAAGTTGCCACCACCTGTGTCAGTGAAAGGTGTGCGCAGTTTTCTTGGGCATGCAGGATTCTACAGACGATTCATCAAAAACTTTTCCAAAATTTCTAGACCACTATGCAGATTGCTAGAAAAAGAGGTAAAGTTTGAGTTGAATGATGAGTGTGTTAAAGCATTCGAAGAGTTGAAGCAGAAATTGATAGAAGCACCTATCCTTACTTCTCCGGACTGGGAACAACCATTTGAGCTGATGTGTGATGCCAGTGATGTGGCTGTGGGAGCCGTATTGGGGCAAAGAAAAAATAGAATCTTTCATTCTATTCATCACGCAAGCAAAACGCTGAATACGGCCCAAAGCAATTACACAGTCATAGAGAAGGAAATGCTAGCCTTGGTGTTTGCATTTGACAAATTCAGGTCTTATTTGGTGGGTTCGAAAGTTGTGGTGTACACCGACCATGCAGCGATTCGGTACCTATTCAACAAGAAGGATGCTAAGCACAGGTTGATCAGATGGATCTTGTTGTTGCAGGAGTTCGACCTTGAGATCAAAGACAGAAAGGGGAGCGAGAATCAGGTAGCAGATCACCTATCACGATTGGAAAGCCGGTTGCATGTGATGGAAAGTGATAACATAAATGAAGAGTTCCCAGATGAGAAACTCTTGGCAGTTGGGGAAGCTGAAGTTCCCTAGTACGCAGACATAGTCAACTTGCTAGTGAGCGGAGTCTACCCACCTGAGGCAACAGACCAGCAGAGAAGGAAATTGAGGCATGATTGCCGGCACTTTGTTTGGGATGAACCATACTTATTTAAACAAGGACCAGATTAGGTAATGAGAAGATGCATCCTAGAGAGTCAGATTGCAGAGGTGTTGAGGGGCTGTCTTTCTTCATTGTATGGGGGTCATCATGGAGGCGAACGAACAACACACAAGGTTCTATAGTCAGGTTTCTTTTGGCCGACACTATTCAGAGACTCTATGGCATACGTCAAAATGTGTGATAGATGTCAGCGTACAGGAGCAATTGGTAGAAGACAAGAGATGCCGCTGCAGAATATACTGGAAGTTGAGCCCTTTGATGTATGGGGCATTGATTTCATGGGCCCATTCCCACCGCCATTTGGTAATCGTTACATCTTGGTAGCCGTAGATTATGTATCAAAATGGGTGGAAGCAATAGCTTGTCCCAGGAATGACAACAAGGTAGTAACGAAGTTTGTGAAAAAACACATCCTCACCAGGTTCGGGACACCCCGAGCCATTATCAGCGATGGAGGGGCTCATTTTGTCAATGCAAGTTCAAGAAATTACTAGCCAAGTATGGGGTGCGCCATAAAGTGGTGACAAAATACCACCCCCAAACTAGTGGGCAAGTAGAGGTGTCAAATAGAGAAGTGAAGCAGATTCTCCAGAAAATGGTAAATACACAACGGAATGATTGGCCAAGCAAACTTGATGATGCATTGTGGGCGTACAAAACTGCTTACAAGACACTGATTGGAACCTCTCCATACCGACTGGTCTATGGTAAAGCGTGTCATCTTCTGGTGGAGTTAGAGCACCGAGCCTTTTGGGCTGTCAGGAAGCTAAATATGGACTTAGAGCTGGCGGGCAAGAAGAGACTAATGCAGCTCAGTGAACTCGAAGAGTTTCGCTGGCAAGCCTATGAGAGTGCCAAGTACTACAAGGAAAGAACGAAAAGATGGCATGACAAGCATGTGGTGCATCGCATTTTCGAGCCAGGACAGAAAATCTTGCTCTTCAGTTCAAGATTGAAGTTGTTTCAAGGAAAGCTGAGGTCTAAATGGTTGGGACCATTTGAAGTGGTGAGAATGACCCCGCACGGGGCAGTAGAGTTGTGGCAAGAAGTTCGGAGTGCCACGTTCTTAGTAAATGGACAGAGGTGTAAGCACTACTGGGGGGAGGACGGTGATCGAGAGAAATCGTCCATCACCCTAGAGGACAACTGAGCTTAACGACATCGAGTCGCGACGGTAAACCAGGCGCTGCACGGGAGGCAACCCGTGAAATTTTTTTTCTCTTTTTAAATTGTGAATAGATTTTTCTTTGTTTCTTTTCTTGATTAACTACAAAAATTTTAGTTTTAGTTTTTGTTTTTATTTTTATTTAGAGTGAAACCTATAATTCTAACCAATTTTGTATAGTGAGATGAATTTTAGGTCAAACGGAGGAAAATATGCACGGAATCGCAAGGGAAAATTCGAGGTATGAAAATTAACAAAAAGTGGCAAAACAGTGAGCTAGGGCGATAGCTCCGTGTCACGGAGGTGGACCTCCGCGTCACGGAGGTGGACCTCCGCGTTACCCTCCGTGACACATTGAGGTATAATTCGGAATTTTTAAAAAATTTCCAGAATAGGCTCGCGACAGCTCCGTGTCACGAAGGCAGTGCACCGTGATGCACTCCGTGACACGTTGTCGTGTATATCGCGACACTGCGCGATTTTTCTACTTTTTAACCCCAAAACCCCCTTCCTTTTCCTTATTTTTCAATCACTCCACGACCAAACTCCCCAAAACCCACCCCCCTTCAACGTGACACGGAGTAGGCCAAGAAAATCATCAAGTTTGCTTCAATTCTTCAACTTCAAGGTATGTTCTTCGATTCCATCTCATTTCTTGTCGATTTTCTTCGATATTGAGCATGTGAGGTGAGCTAAGTTTGCCCGAAGTAGAAATTAATCATGAATTCAATTGAATTGTTGTTGATGAATGTTTGGAATGTCATTATGATTGTTGAACTCGTTAATTGCATAATTTAATCGAATTTTCTCGATACTATCATTTCTAGGGCTTGTTTTTGAATTTGAAGTGAAAAATGAAGTGAACTTGTGAAATTCATGCCGGGATGTACATGTTGAGTGAGATGAGTCGATGTGCTAGTTGTTATCATGTTAAAAGACCGACGGATTCTCGGGCTAGGGGAATATTGAAATTTGCAAGAATTGGGTTGGTTGTATAGGTTCGTGTAGATAAATTCTTGTTGTTGTTTTTGTTTCTTTGTTTTTCCTTGCTAAGTGCGATGGATTAAAAGGTTATCGATGGTAATGATTGTAGTTAGCTGTACGAAGTCTGAGTAGTACATAGTATATATACCGTCGAATTCTTCGTATGCACTAAGCATGTTTGTATAGTTGGTTGTTTATTTATGAAAATAAGCATGATCTTGCCGGTATGTTGTAACTGTAGCTACGAACAAAGTGTGGGGTAGCCTAGCTTAACCCAACCTTAGCCGAAGTTGATATCCATTGGCTTAACATTGATCTTGTCTACTTGGGTTGACAGGTAAAATGGCGAGCAGGCAAGAAAAAAGGAAAGGCGCATCAACTTCTGGCGCTGGAAGGAAGCGAATCAGACTGGGCACAACAGTCCCAGCAGCACCAGCAGTTCCACGCGGCCAACGCTGCCAATACGAAACAAGGTGGGTGACGGATGAGGGGAAGAAGTGGTACGCAAAGCACAAAGAAAACAAATACTTCCTCGAGGAGCATATAGCACGGGAACCGTTGGCACAAGAGTTCCCTACGATTGTACACCGGATTGAGGCAGCTGGGCTCAAGTTCATCTTTGAAGAGACCAAGGAATGCAACCTGCACCTGATTTGGGAATTTTATGCCAACTGGAACCCGACGCTCAGAAGTCACACCATAAAAATCAGAGGGCAAATAGTCACATTTGAGCCCCACCACCTCAATACCATCATAGGGGCGCGGGACAAAGACGCCCACGTGCTCCGACAGCTGAACATTACCCCACCGTATGCGGACATCAGACACACCTTGTGTGGGACCCGATCGACAGCTAGATGGAGCAGACACAAGAAGAGGGGCTACCATCAGACTTTGCCGTATTCACAGATGAACAGGGAAGCCAGAATATGGCTGAAGATTGTCAGTTCCTGCCTAATCCCGGGGGTACATATGACAGATGTAACCCAGGATCGTGTATGCCTGGTGTACGCCCTGATGAAAGGGCTGGAGATCAACGTGGGGGCGGTGATTATCTCCTCCATGAAGAGAGCCCGGTTGCATCAGGGGCACAGGTACGGCTTTGGTGGACTACTCACCACCTTCCTCAGGGGCCTAGATGTCGAGGAAGAGGCCCTTGACTACATCCCGCAGATGGAGCGGCGGGCCTTAGATGTTACTAAAACTAAGTCACCCGACACCACCCACGGGCCAATTCTTACACTTGGCGAGCGAAATGCTCATGATGATCAGTATATGGCTCGCATGTATGGGATGTAGATGCTCCAGCTGAGGATAGGCGGGAGGCCGGCGACAGAGGAGGAGCTATGGCAGCTCGAGCTAGACTACCCTTTCGACGAGAATGTCAGGGCTCTATGCCGAGTGGGGCTAGCATTTGTAGAGCCCACAGATGATGACGTCCCCAAAGACGAGGAGACACGTAGGGAGGACTCCGATGTGGAGTTTGATGATGACGACGGGGGTGATTCAGACATGGGAGATGAAGCAGCAGCACCTGATGAAGAAGTGGAGTACTTTGATTGATCAGGGAGTTCCACCACCCAATTTTTTGTGCTATTTTGATTTATGTGAACACTGGGGACAGTGTCGAGATAAGTGTGGGGTGGGAGTAGTTAGGTGCTGGCTGTGTTGTTATGTATATGTATATATTCTAATATGTTGTCGTGCTTGTGAAATTTTGTTGTTCCCTGTGATTTGTGAATTGTTAAGTTGTTGTTCTGTATTGTAAATGTACGTGAAACTGATGTGTGTTGCTGAATGTTGCTAGCTGATTTTGTACATATTTTTGTTTATCGAAATGATCGATATTTTCAATTTTATTTTATTTTTTATTTTTTTTACTTCTTGGGTTTCTCGGCATTTGTTTTCGGTTCTTTTACCGAGGATGGTCCCATTGAACCGAAGTCATAGTAGTGACCGTTCTCTATGATGGATGGATAACGACCGTCTTAAGGGAAATGTAGTCGTTAGGAGTAGTTTTTTTAATTATTTTTCAGTTTTTTTCTTTGGTGGGTTGCATCCCAAAACCTATAGTTACTGTATGGTTGCGAAATTCTGGTTGCGTGTTGTACATGATATTTAAAATGCAAAGGTGATTCGTATGAAAGCATGCAACTTTGTAAATATCTTGAGATACCTAGGCCATAGAGTCGATTCAGGTGATTGAGGCTTAATGCTTGAATTCCTGTAATTAGCTGATTGAAGAGTCTGTGAATACATCTTGAATTGAGCATGTGCAATAAGTGTGAAGTGAGGTGTTGTTATTCCATGCTATTGTGAAATGTCTAGAACTTGCCTGGTGTGTGTACAAAACGAAATGAAGGTGGTGTATTGTAGGAGAGGATGTAGGCATTTCTTTATTTTAACCGAAAGTTTCTATTTTTCATTGTCGTACCCACCTTGATTGTCTACCCTAGTCAGCCCGTTGAGCCTTTAGCCTATTATTTTTTCTTTTGTCAAAAAGTGTAAACCAAGCTTAATCCCTTGTTTTCAATAGCCGTAAAGTTGATACAAAACTCTTAAGCGCTTAAGAAGAGAAAATAATTTTCCCAAAGTTTCAAAAGAGTGAGAGTGGTGAAAAGAAAAGAAAAGCAAAGTGCTGGAAGAAAAGAAAAGGTTGAAGGTGCACTTGTTATAAATAAACTATAATGAAGGTGCATGAAGAATCTTTGTTGTTGTGTCAAGTGTGCTTAATAAGATGGGCCAAACTAAAGAAAAACATCAAGAATGGGAAGAAGAAACAAAAAGAAACAATGTCCATGAGTTGATGGGATGTGTTGAAAAGGCGCTTAAGGATGCTAGTGGCTATTATTGGCAAACCCAATATTTACTAGTTCCGTAGCTTCCACTACAACCAGTTAAAGTCCTACGCGATCTTACATCACACTTCTTTATATTAGTGGAGTAATACACTAAGGGCAAGCTTATGGGTCATGACATGACGCATGTGAATTCTTTTGGGAGAGAGAGCGAAATTGTGTTTACATGCCCCTGCTTGAAATATTGTGAGTCATATGAGAAAAAAGGGGAAGATTCTCTTGTGTTGTGAGGGCACATGCTTGATGAGAGATTAATGTTCGTGTCGGATATCTTGATCAGCTGATTTGTACGAGTTTGCCAATATCAAGAGTCGATTCTTAAGTCTAGGAGGTCTTGATGTATTGAAGGTCATTGCATTGATAGAACCATGCATGTTTTCTTGATGATTTATTGTATTGAATAATCGGTATGACCGTAGCCTAAATTGTCGAACCAAAGTAGCGAGGTTGGGATGTAAATTGCATGAGGTGTAGGATTGTTGTTCGAGGACAAACAAGGATTTAAGTGTGGGGTAAGTGATCTTGGGCAAATTTATATGCCCAAGTGATACTCAAATGTGGAATTTTAGCCTTGTTTATCTATCAATGTGTATACATTCTCATGTAATTGGTAATAAAATGTGAATTTATACTACCCAACATGATTAGCATTGTTTTGCAGGTAAAATGTAATTTCGGGAAGCTAAAATGCATGTTGGAGGATATCGGGGTTGGACTTGGATGCGAGCAAGGTACAAGGCATTGGACAGCATAAAATAAAGGGGCTCCGCGATGGAGCCGTGTCACGCTGCCATCGCGGAGGCCTTCTGCCTGGATAGGGAATTTTCGCCCAATTTCCAGAGAGGGTACGCGATGGGTCCGTGGCACGGTGGCTTGGCTCCGCGTTGCACGCCGTGCCACGTTGGGCTTTATTTCCTGGACCCCCAGTTCTAGTGAAGGTCCGCATCCGTAGCGTGTCACAGAGGCAGTGCTCCACGATGCACTCCGTGACACGTTGCTCGTTATTTCGGGAAAAATTCCCACCAGTATAAATAAAACACTTAGGTTCATTTTTCAATATTCTGACTTGGTGGAGCAAGAACGTGGGTTACAGGCAGTTGAGGGGACGAAATTATCAGGGTTTTTCTCTCTTTCCTTCTTCTTGTATTCAATTGCTTGTATGTTTAACACTCATTTAAAGATGTTTAATCCATAAATGAGTGGCTAATTCCTCTTCTTGCTGAGGTTATGAACAATTGTAGTGAAATGTGATTGTTGATCATATTGGTTTTTCATCTTTTCTTCCATGGTTGTTCTATTAATTCTTGTTCTTACTGCATTAATGTGTGGCCTACGTTAATGTATATCTAAAAATTCCGGTTTCACTCGAGAGAGCAAGAAATTGGAAAGTTGTGAATTAATAGGATATGATCTTTACTTGGTTTGGAAAAATTGAGAATTGATTTACTTTCAGGATAGAAATATACCCGAAAGTCATATTAGTCAATTTAGGAACCGGGTTTGTATGGCTAGAACATGAATTGCATTTAATCACAGAAATGTAGGTGGATGGTTCATGATTCATAAGTGGGGTTAAATACGAGAGTTTTAATTCCTTGGCAATAGTTCTTGATAAGCAACCAGAGGAAAAGATTAACTTAATTATGTCGATAATTAATTTCATTACATGTTCGTTTAACCTCAGCATGCTCTCATTCATAGTTCAGACTCACATTAGATAGTTGTTTTAGATTTAGCATAAAAATTATAAATCAAAATATCAATTTTTGGTTACACTGTTGTCTGCATTTTTAGAATTAAAATATAGTACACTTGAGTAGATTGCACTCCATCCCAGTCCCTGTGGGATCGATACTTGGCTTACTTAAGCCACTTTACTACTTGTTCGACCACGTGCACTTGCGTGTAGTTTTATACCCATAGCAAACAGACCGAACAGAAGAGTGTTTGGTTGATGATTTGAATATTAATGATACTCTACCCTCTGAACACCTCTTGGCAATTGCAATGAAAGAAGTTCTTTGCTATAAGGATGTGGCAAACTACTTAGTGAGTGGACACATCCCAGTTGAGCTTACTTTAGACCTAAGTGAAAATCGCAAGAAAGATAGCCAACACTAATATTGGTATGAGTCATACTTTTTCTAGATTTGTACCAATGGTATTATTTGAAGATGTGTGCTCAAAGTTGAAAAAAAACCATTATTGATGCTTGTGATTCCACCCTATATGGAGGACATCACGGTGGAAATCAAATAGCGGCTAAGGTTTTGGAATGTGGATTTTATAGGTCAACTCTATATAAACATGCAAATGAATTAGTGAAGCGGTGTAATGAATGCCAAAAGGCGTGGAGACTCTCCAAAAAGAATGAAATACAACTTCTCCCCATCTAAAAAGTTGATATGTTTGGTAAGTGTTACAGCAACTTCCTGGGACATTTTGTCATCTCCTATGGTGAAAAATATATTCTAGTAGCTACGGATTATGCCTCTAAGTGGGGGAGGCAGTGGTGTTACCTAGTTCTTGAAGCATAATATGTTCACTAGATTTGGTATGTCGAGGGCCATTATCAATGATGATAGTTCTCATGTTTGCAACAATTTTTTTAATACAATCTTGGAAAAGTATAGGGGTCACTCACAAGGGGACAACCCCATACTATCCTCACATAAGTGATCAGGTTGACATAAGGAGATCAAGGTCATATTTTCGAAAATTGTGAATTCCAACTATAGTGATTAGAATAAAAACCGGATGATTCCCTATGGGCATATAGGACAATGTATAAGACTCCTACTGGGATTTCACCATATTGACTGGTTTTTGGAAAGATGTGTCATATATCAGTTAAATTGAAAAATAAAGCAATATAGGCACTCAAAAAGTTAGACCTTGCTTGAATTGGCTGCAAATATGTGGGCGTCAAACTTGAATGAAATGAATGAGTTATGGTTCCATGCATATGAGAGTGTCACCTACTACAAGGATAAAGTGAAACTCTTGCACAACAAGTTTATATAGGGAAAAGAGCTCAAAGTGGGAGACTTAGTCCTACTCTTCAATTTTCAATTGAGATTATTCTAGAGAAATTTGAAATCCAAATGGAGTGGCCCCTTTAATGTATTTGAGGTGTCCAAGTTTTGTACCATGGACTTGAAAAATAAGAGGGGTGAAGTCATCCAAATTAATGGTCTACCAGTTGAAGCATCCTTATTATTTGTTTATTTGAGAGTTGGTCATGCATCGTGCCATGATATCCTCCTGAGAATTTGTAGATGTGGAAGTATCTTTGGATTTATATGGATTATTTTTGTTACACCCCGCAAGATGTTAGCGGCTAGTCTGCGCGCGCGTGGGCTTGTGGTGAGTATGAGAGCTTGACACATGATGGAAGAACCTCAGAGGCAGAACGAGCGAGGACATCGTCAAGTGGTTTATCTGGGTCGGGCGAGGCCAGGACAAGAGGGCCTGCGCGATGCGCCAGCCATGCCTGTGCAATGGGCAGCACGAGGCGCTAGTCCTGACTGCGCAATGGGCAGCGCAGCGCGGCAGCCTCTTGGCATGATGGCCAGCGCGAGGAGCACCCCTGCCACCACCCTGCTCCCATATAAGGCCCTCTATGTTGATTTAAATCTCTTTAAAATAGATCCTCGGTCGACAAAAGAGAGAAAACGTATATTTCATTAGATTTTCATCAAATTACATCGTTAAACTCCGTCCAAATGCAAATTCATCTTGGATAACAAGTTCTAGGCCTACAAGAAGTATCTCTGCAGAGTTATTTCCTAAACATTCGCTCGGAGTAATGGAACCCCGCCGAGTAAAGGTTAACAGAATTACTTCAAATTGAGTCCTAAGCGGCTGCAGGTGATAGGTAAGAATCTCTACCTTCTAAACTCTCGAGAAATTATGGGTTTTCGGTCGAGTTAAATAAAGTTGAATTATAGTTATTATTATTATCGGAAGATATCATTGTTTGCCGAATTTAGTATTGAAAATTGCCCTATTCTCTCAGCGTGAGGACTTTAGTTGAGTGGAACCACCGGTTACAGGTTGAAACTAATCAGTTAAAAGAGAATCGACATTCAAGGTATGTTAAGTCTTATCTCTTTGGCAAGTTATTCTCATCGTATAGTGATATGACTGATGCCTTCAAAAGTAGACAATAATCTTGAATATTGTGATTAGCTGCTGCCGGTAGATAATGAGCTTATATGTTTTAATTAGCTCCTTCTAGTAGATAAGGACCATGTATGTTATGATTAGATGACGTCAGTAGATTATGATTTATATATGTTGGGATTGGCTTCTAGAAAACGTATTGAGAGTATATTGTAGGATCCCTTGTCGAGAAATAGTATGATAAGTGTGACTCATGCTAGGAGCGTCATAGAAACTCCTCTATTCTTCTGTTCACTGTGTTAGTAGAATTCTGATCTTTTATAGTCATTCCAAGGACTTAGAAGTTTATGGTTAGCTATTGGGCCTGATTTGGTAAGTTGGACAACATCGAGTGTAGTCGGGCTATATAACTTTCAGTTTGACGCCTGTGTTATCAGTAAGCTCGCCCAGAGGCCATTGGCGTACCTCAACGCCTCCATGGCCAGAAATTTGGATAGGATGGTCATACCTTAGAGTCAGTGGCACCAGGGTTGCCTAGTGAACTGAGTGACAGCCTTCCATCTAGTTAGCTACTGCCAATGACTGTTAGTTTCAGTCGACTTATTTCTTGTCATATAGGTCATTCAGGAAGTCATCCCAGTTATACAAGTCAGATGGACCCGTGGGTACCCTAAGGAGGAAATCTTATCAGTAGTTGAAAGCGGGGCAAACGCACTAGCTTGACCTTATAAGATATTCAGGTGCAGGTTGTCGTGAGTGGCTAAGTCCAGATAGACTTACCTACGAGGTTAAGAATCGTCCAGCAAAGACATATGAAAATTGAATAGACCAAGTTAAGGTCTAAGGGACTAGAACCATGTTAGAATAGTGTTACCTTCAGGCTAAGAATTTTAGTAAGATGTCTATGGAAGATTAGGGGCTAACTTCTCAGGAGCATGTCCAATCAGTAGCAGCCCTACATTTTTCCTAAGCCAAGGAACTAAGTAGTTGGTCGTCTGTGACCTCACAGTTTTCTTATGAGCTATCATTGTCCTAGCATGACATTCAGAGTATCATTTAGGCCACTCCAGATCTCGCCACATCCGGTCTAGACCATTGAGATTATGATAACTGCTAGGATTTTCAGATCAGATATAGGCATAGGGGGTGTGCCTATTGGTAGCTATGCAGACTACCCTAGGGGAAAGTAGCAATCGCGTTAGGCCTTAGAAGCCAGATACGTTTTTTGAGTGGCTAGAGTGAGACTTAATTGTAGTACATCGATTGGGATTTACCCCACCTAGGATATCCTTCTGTTGACCAACTTCAGTGTTGCTAACTGTTTCATCGCCTATGGGGCTATATGATGTTGCTCAGAGGAGCTATACGATGTTTCTCCAAAGATGTATGTGCCAAGGGACTATATTTACATCCAAGGGCCATATTACAATCCATCCACAAATGGACTTTTACTTTTATGTTGTATCGGCATCACTGATCCTCCATTAAGCCTTGTGTGACCAGTGTGCACTTATAAGAGCCTATTAGGCTCAAACACAGTTACAGGAGTCCATCGGGCTCAAATGCGGACCTAGAAGCCAGGTAGGTTGGCTATAGAACCAGTATAATTATAAGAACTTGGATAAGGGTATATAGATTGAATTATACTTGTTAGGGCTTATAGGGGCCCTGGTAGGTTGTTTTTGTGTTGCTTGCACCTTCCAGGCTTATGGGAGCCAGGTAAGGTTCTTGTTTGTATACTTTCTTGTTAGCTGTAGCCTATGAATGTAGAGTCGTATAGTTTCAGCTCATATACGTGTAGTGTTTTACTAGATGCAGGTTATGGATAAGAAAGCTTATAGGTTAACTTCTTCCCCTTCATGCTATTCGCTTTCAGTTCTTTATCAGTTTCTGTTCAGTCTTATCTACTGCCTTACATATTCAGTACATATTGTACTGACGCCCAACTATAGGGCGCTGCGTACTTGCCTGCAGATTTACACAGACAAATTGCGGGGTCTCCTAGCAACTATTCAGAGTCAACAGTTTGGCCAGCTTCTTTCATTCGGAGTTGCCAGGTTGTAGAGGTTTATCTGTCTTGTATTTGTATAGCATTTGGGTAGGCCGGGGCCCTGTCTCGACTAATATTTTCACTCCTAAAGTCTTGTAGACTGCAGTCTTCAATTAGTTTGTTGTTGTTGGCCGTGTGGGGCCTATGTATGTCTTTTTTTGCGTGTTGGGCATGTGGGGCCTAGCTTAGCTTGTTAGTTAGCTACCTTGTTGTCTATAGTACAAATATGATTGCTATTTTTCATTCCGTTATAACTAGACAGCATGAAGGTCTTGTCGGCCCGCATAGGATCCCTTTACTATTAAGTTGCTGGGTTAGCTGTTTTCTATTGCAGGTGTTGCGTGGGCTTGTCGGCTCGAGGTTGTGCTTACATCTGAGATATAATAGTTTGTTTTCTTGATTTTGAGTCGCTAGTAGGCACCATAGGTGCATATGCCCAGCCAGGTCAGCCCAGAACCCAGTGTGGCATTAGGTGCCAGTCATGCCTTCCAAGGCAGGGCATGAAAAACTTGGTATCAGAGCAGGTCGTATCCTAGAAAGTCTGCAAGACGTGTCTAGTAGAGTCTTGCTTATAAATATGTTGTGCACCACATTTTATAAGCAGGAGGTTACGAGGCATGATAGTATGGTTACCTCTCCTTCTTCTCAGATTGTGTTATAGAACTGAGCTGTATAAGGATGAGTCCCTAAGCTTTCATTGTTATGTTAGTCTAGAATAGTGTTTGATATGGGACACACTCCAGTCAGCCGCAAGTCAGCTACAGCAGCAGTAGAGGGTACCAGTGAGGTGCCACAGTTGGGGGACATTCAGCCTAAGGGAGGAAGCAGACATCTTTTAATCTCCCCACCATCCTCCCGGGGCACCAGGAACCTTATAAGGTGATAGATATGCTAGCACCGTCCCCAATTCTTTCTACAGCCTCAATGTAGGAGGATAGTAATATAGAATATATATGAGTTGGCTTACCTACTATATATTTAGAATTAGACAGGAGTGACAGATTTCAGGTTGGATTACCTGAAAGGTACGAGAGAGGGGGAAATTGTGGGATTCTTACCTCCAACCATTTGGATGTTGTAAAGTTCTATACCTCAGTCCTACCATAGTAAGATATGGCTATTTTCTGACTCCCATCTTTGTTCTCAGTATAACAAAGAGCGTAAATATTGAGGCGATATTGCCCAGAGTAAATAGTAAAGGAGGGCTAGATCTGTTGACTCTTGGAAAGTGTTAGAAAGTGGTTGAGATCCTAGTGTTTAAATAAGTCATCTAGACCTTTATGATAGTAAATCACGGGGCTCAGATAAGATTTCCAGTAACACCCAAGTATGTGTGGAGGTCCATAAGTAATAAACCCCCAGTAACAGTAAAGCTCAAATCAGAAATAAACTAATCCCACCGCAATGTGTGGATGGCGATAGGAGATACCTGGAGAACAGAGCCTATAACCCCTAGCTTATAATGTTAAGGGATAGAGAGACTATGTGATGGGAACCGGCCCGAGTATAGGACAAGACGATATAGGTTGGTAGACTTAGCCGGTAGTATCCTTGCTAGTATGGTGCGTACGGCATGAGCCTCGATTTTCAGCTTAAAGAAGTAAGATCAAGATATGAGCATTGAGCTTGGGAGGAGAACAAAACCATCTCCAAATTGTAGCGGGCTAATAGATCTTGGAATCACCGCTGAATGTTAAGGAATGAGCATCAGGATGACATTTAAAGGTTAGTGAGATTGTGACCTAGAATGTTGCAGTACCACCTTTAGTTGTGGAGGTAAAGGAGTGACGGTACGGAGACCCTAGTCTGGTGCATCCCAGAGACAAGGCCCAATAGGGAATTATCGGCCTGTGAGATAGTAGGGGACAGAGTCTTGAGACCCAAAGGTCGACTCTGCATCCTAAATGTGGCTGGGCTTTGTTAGTGGACTGTAGTAAGGTACACCATGTTCGTTATTCCCTCCGCCCAGGTTTGACGAAAACGCATCAGGTTATGAAGGAATTTTACTGATGGTATTAGGAAGGAGAAAGAAACTGTCGAGTTGTAGCACAGAACTCCAATGGCCAGCAGGGAGAGGCAAGACCTTGGAAACCGGGTAGGCTAATTGAGGAAACAACCATGCCTATGTGAAAATGGAAAATAGACAAAATGAATATAACTATAGGGTTACCTCATACCAGGCATAAACATGACCCCATTCGGGTCATTGTTGAAAGGCTAAGGAGATCAACACACCTCCTGCTGGTCGGAAGTATGTTTCAGCTAAGGATTAAACTAAATTAAATACTAAAGAAATATTCTATCTATGTGGTGTCTTAGTGTCAATTAATTTTTGACAAAGGGGCGCAGCTCACAACTAGGTTTTGGAAAGGCTTTCAGGACAGATTGGGATGCATGTCAATTTGAGTACGACTTCTCATCCCCAAACAAATGGCGAAAGTAGAGAACACAACTCAGATTCCTGGAGATGTGTTATGGATGGAAGTGCATGCCCCCTATATGATGGCCTGAAGTAGGTAAGTTAGGGATAACCGAACCAGGAATACTACATCAGTCAGGGGAAAAAGTTAAACTTATTAGAAGATATATGTTGGTAGCCCAGGGTCATCAGAAGCCTAATTCTAATGTATGGTGTGGAGATTCAGAGATGGAAGCAACGATTGGGTATTCCTTAAAATCTCGCCTATGAAGAGTGTTATGAGAGATGATAAGAAGGGAAAGTCCAGCCCTAGATTCACTAAGCTATAACGTATCCTCCAGAAGATCGGCCAAGTGGCCTATGAGATAAAGTTGCCTTTGGGACTAGGATTTGTTCATCAATGTTTCGCAAGTGCTTAAGAGATCTTTCTTGGGTTATCCTAGTCGAGGATGCTTGGGTCACCAAAGAACTGTCCTACAAGGGGACTCCAATAGTTATACTAGACTGGTAGATCCATAGGGGATATCTTGAGAACCAAAACTGTATCCTAATAGAATTGTATGGTGGAACAAAAAGGTAGAAGAGATCACCTGGGAAGCTGAGGATGACATGAGGTCTAGATATCCTCGCTTATCCCAGACCTGACCCAGATTAAGTAGTTGAGGTGAGATTGTTGTGCAGCTATTGTATATTATGTATAATATTAGTATTTTTTAGTTATTTGCCTTTATGATATGAAGCTATGTTGTATCATTGCTTGTAGCATCCTGTGAGACACCTATATTAGACTTTTCTGCGTTTCAGGTTTTCGGATAGTCCATAATACAGAGGAGACTCTGCCAAAATTTTTATGGCATTAGTTAAAAGAGATGAATCTTTTAAGCCTAAAGATTACATTATAGGACGAATGTTCCTAAGAGGGGTGGATAATGTTACAACCCGCAAGATGTTAGCGGCTAGTCTGTGCGTGCGTGGGCTTGTGGTGAGCAATGAGAGCATGACGCGTGCGGGAAGAGCCTAGGAGGAAGGACGAGCGATAACATCGTCAAATGGTTTAGCAGGGTCGGGCGAGGGCCTGTGCGACGCTCCAGCTTTGCCTACGCGATAGGCAACGTGAGGCGCCAGCCCTGCTTGCGCGATGGGCAATGTGGGGCGCCAGCCTTGCCTGCGCGATGGGCAGCGCGGCGTGGAAGCCCCCTGGCACAATAGCCAGCGCGAGGCACCCCCCTGCCACTACACTACTCCTATATGAGGCTCTCTATGTTGATTTAAATCATCTTAAAATAAATCCTCGATCGAGAATAGAGATAAAACGTATATTTCATCAGGTTTTCATCAAATGACACTGTCAAACTCCGTCCAAATGCAAATTCACCTTGGATAACAAGTTCTAGGCCTACGGGAAGCATCTCTGCTGAGTTATTTCTTGAAACTTTGCTCAGAGTATCGGAACCCCGCCAAGTAAAGGTTGTCGTAATTACTTCAAATTGAGTCCTAAGCGGATACAGGTGATAGGTAAGCATCTCTACCTTCTAAACTCTCGAGAAATTGTGGTTTTTTAGCCGAGTTAAACAATGTTGAATTATAGTTATTATTATTATCGAAAGATATCATTGTTTGCCGAATTTATTATTAAAAATAGCCCTATTCTCTCAGCGTAAGGACTGCAGTTGAGTGGAACTGCTGGTTACAGGTTGAAACTAATCAGTTAAATGAGAATCAACATTTGAGGTATGTTAAGGCTTATCTCTTTAGCAAGTTATTCTCATCGTATAGTGATACGACCGATGCTTTTGAAAGTACAAAATGATCCTGTATATTGTGATTAGTTGTTGCCAGTAGATAATGAGCTTATATGTTTTAATTAGTTGCTGCTAGTAAATAAGGACCATGTATATTTTGATTAGCTGTTGTCTGTAGATTATGATTATATTTGTTGGGGTTGGCTGCTGGAAAACTTATTTAGAGTATATTGTAGTATCCCTTGTCGGGAAAGAGTATGTTAAGTGTGACTCACACTAGGAATGTCATAGAAACTCCTCTATTCTTCTGTTCACTGTGTTAGAAGAATTCTGATCTTTTGTTGTCATGCCAAGGCCTTAGAAGTTTATGGTTAGCTATTGGGACTGATTTGGTAAGTTGGACAGCATTGGGCACAGCCGGGAGATATAACTTTCAGTTTGACACCTATGTTGTCAGTAAGCTCTCCTAGAGGCCGTTGGCATAGCTCAACACCTCCAGGGCAAAAATTTTGGATAGGATGGTCATACCTTAGAGTCAGCGACACCAGGGTTGCTTAGTGAACTAAGTGATAGCTATCTATCTAATTAGCTACTGCCAGTGATTGATAGTTTCATTTGACTTAATGCTTGTCACACAGGTCACTTAGGAAGTCATCCCATGTTGTACAAGTAAGATAGACCCGTGGGTACCCTAATGAGGGAACCTTATCAGCAGTTGAATACAGGGACAATTCCTTAACCTGCCCTTATAAGATACTCAGGTACAGGTTGCCGAGAGTGGCCAAGTCCATATAGACTTACCTACGAGGTTAAGAATAAACAAGCAAAGACATATGAAATCTGAACAGACCAAGTTAAGGTTTAAGGGACTAGAACCATCTTAGTACAGTATTACCTTCAGGCTAAGAATTTTAGTAAGATGTCTGTGGAAGATTAGGGGTTGACTTCTCAGAAGCATGTCCTCTCAGTAGCAGCCCTGCAGTTGTCCTAAACAAAGGAACTAAGTAGTTGGTCGTTTATGACCTTACAGTTTGCTTACAACTATCATTGTCCTAGAATGACATTCAGAGTATCGTTTAGGCTACTCTATATCTCACCCTATTTGGTCTTGACCACTAGAAATTATGATCACTGCTAGGATCCTCTAATCAAATATAGGCAGACGGGGTGTGTTTGTTGGCAGCTATGCGGACACCCTAGGGGTGAGTAGTGGTTGCGTTAGGCTTTAGAATCCAAATATGCTTTTTGAGTGGCTGAGAGAGACTTAATTGTAGTACATTAGTTGGGATTGACCCCACCTAGGATAGCCTTTCGTCGACCAACTTTAGGGTTGCTAACTATGTTATCGCCTACGGGGCTATATGATGTTGCTAAGATGAGCTATACGATGTTGCTCCAAAGAGCTATGTAATGTCCCAAGGGACTATATTCAGGCCCAAGGGCCATATTATAGTCCATCCACGTATGGACTTCTACTTTTATGTTGTATCGGCATCACTAATCCTCCGTCGAGCCTTGTGTGCCCAAGGTGCAGTTAAAGGAGCCCATCGGGCTCAAACACAGTAATAGGAGGCCAGCGGGCTCAAATGTAGACCCAGAAGCCAGGTAGGTTGGCTATAGCACCAGTAGAATCATAAGAACCTGGATAAGGGTATATAGATTGAATTGTACTTGTCAGGGCTTATGGAGGCCCTGGTAGGTTGTTTCTGTATTACTTGCACCTTCTAGGCTTATGGAGGCCAGGTTAGATTCTTGTTTGTATACTTTCTTGTTATTGGTAGCCTATGAATGTATAGTCATACAGTTTAAGCTCATACGCGTGTAGCGTTTTACTGGATGCAGGTTATGGATAAGAAATCTTACAGGTTAACTTTTTCCCCTTCATGCTATTTGCTTTTAGTTCTTTATCAATTTATATTCAGTCTTATCTACTGCTTTACATATTCAGTACATATTGTACTGATGCCCAACTATGGGGTGCGGCATACTTTCCTGCAGATTTAGATAGACAGATTGTGGGGTCTCCTAGTAGCTATTCAGAGTCAACAGCGTCACCAGCTCCTTTCATTCGGAGTTGTCAGGTTGTAGAGGTTTATATGCCTTTTATTTGTATAGCATTTGGGTAGGCCAGGGCCCTTTCCTGACCAATATTTTCACTCCTAGAGGCTTGCAGACTATAGTCTTCACTTAGTTGGTTGTTGTTGACTGTGTGGGGTCTATGTATTTCTTATTTTGCGTGTTTCCTGTGTGGGGCCTAGCTTAGATCGTTAGTTAGCAACCTTGTCGGCTATAGTATGAATATGACTGCTTGTTTTCATTCTGTTATAACTAAATAACATGGTGGTCTTATCAGCCCGCATAGGATCCTTTACTATTGAGTTGCTTGGTTAGTTGTTTTCTGTCGTAGGTGTTGTGTGGCCTTGTCGGCCCCTGACTGTGTTTACAGCCGAGATATAGTAGTTTGTTTTCTTGATTTTAAGTCGTCGGTAGGCACCAGAGGTGCATATGTCCAACCAGGTCAACCCAGATTGCAGTGTGGCATTAAGTGCCAGTCACACCTCCCAAAAAAAGTGTGCATTTGGAATTGACCTAATCATCTTCAGGAAAAGACATCGTGTGCATGATATATAGGAGCCAATTTAGGTAAGATTCATGGGGACAAACTCTATTGGACTCTACAATTCTTTATTTCTCAAGCAGAGGGACTTATGGTTAAATATAAAAAAGGCAGCTGGTAAATTCTTTTCTTTCTTTATTTCTTTCCTTATTTCCCTCCTCACATTTTCTCCTCTCACACATGAATCCTTTATTTAAATATCAAATTCATTGAAGTAATACTAATTGAAGTCCTAATTTTGTGTTGATATGCGAAGCTATTTTCTCTCCATCACAAACTATCCTATTGACAAGTATTGATCTAACCAAATTTCAAATTTCAAGATAAGTTAGGGGTTGGTGTTTTAGTTTCAATTGCAAAAAATATGATAGTACCTGAGTCCATTAATTTTAGTTGTTTTCCCCTCCCTACTCTAAATTGCGATTGCTTATATATTCCTGATTTGCATCTATGCGTGAGAGTCATAAGTTGATTGTTGAGCTTCTCGTATGGATCACTTCTAATTCTGTTCTTCATTGTTGACAAAAAAGGGGAATGTTTTTAAAGTTGAACTTTTTTAGTTGGTATGAACTACGAAAGATTTTTTTTGATGAGTTATTTGGGACCACAAAATCTATTTGGTTGATGCAATAATCCATAGGCTAACTGAAGCTCCAAACTATCAGAAGATTTATGTCCATGAATAGGTTTCATGGATTCAAACACTGTAAAACTCAGTAGGGACAAGATGAGGAGCCCTAGTCATGGAGAGTTCATCTCCACAACTTCAAATTTTGGAGTCGAGTGATGTGATATGAGTTTAAAGCGCTTTTGATGCTTAAAATTGAGAAAATAGCATGGATTTAGGTATGTTTATACAGATATGAGGTGCTTTTTTACTTTATTTTCAAGGAAAATATGTGTTGGAGCAAAAATGTGCAAAAGATGCATAAAAGTGCAGAAAATTAGCCAAGTACCAATCTCAGTACGAGTCGTACATTGATTGTATGAGTCGTACTGAGACTCATGGAAAAACTCAGAAGGCTAAAACAAGGTGAAGGAAAAGTACGACTCTCAGTACGATCTGTACCAAGATGGTATGAGCCATAACTGGAGTCGTGAAAATCTTCAAAGAAAATTTGCACAAGCAATCTCTTGGCATGGGTGGAACCCACAGATTGTAACATCTACTTACGACCCGTACCATGAGCTATGGAGAGCTTCAGTGATTCTTAAAGATTTGGCAGAACTCCATATGCAACAAGAAAGTACGAGTCATAGGAGGAAGGTACAAGGTGTACCACAACACTCGTAGAAAACTTCGAGGATGTCAAAGTTCTCAAGGCCAAGCCATGGATGGATTTTACTACTTGTAGGACTATGGTACGAGTCGTACCAGTTTCCAACACTTAGTCAAATCTGTAGTAGCCAAGGAATGTATGAGAGGCAGGTATGACCTGTACAATCCTGTTACGGGTCATATAATCAGTCATAAGTCAAGCCGACGCCAAATATGGAAATTTTCCTGTTAGCTTAGGAAAAATTTTCTGATGTCTGTATAAATACCTTTTATGTTTTATTTTAGTAGAACAACATATAGAGAAGGTAGTAAATGTGTGATTACATTGAGAGAAGTATTATTTGTGAATTTTTATCAAGTTTTGGAGAGTAATTCCTAGAATCAACACTTAGTTTTATCAATTGTTTTTTATTTTGTTCGTCAATATTCGAAGCAGGTTTTCTTTCAATTATTATTGTAAGTATTTAATTATGCATTTTTTAATGAATGCTAATTACAATTTTACCATCATGAGAGACTAAAACCTCTACAACTAGGATTATGGGAACCATGGTGGATTAACAAAATAGAGTTACATAAAGTGATTCAAAATCAATGCTAAATACGTATATTGTATTCTCTTCATCTTTAAATGTTTCTTAACTGTGTGCAACATTAGGACTTTCCCGAATTGTTTACTTGCTTGAACCTAGAGAAGTAGAGATTAGGAAAAAAGAATTATAAAAAAGCCTTGAATTTTATGATCATTGTATGACTTGAGCTGAGGTCGACTTGATCTACAGTCGTAGGAAAGTTAATTTGAAACATATCGAGAATGGTTAAAAAGAGATCACTCATGAGACTTGACCGGATGATTGAGTATAGTCATCCAATAGGGACAAACCAGTCGTTTGGATGAACCCTAGTTATCAGTTCTATAAGTAAACTTTGGGATTGATCACGTGTGTATACTTAAAGTAGGTATGAACCCATGGGGAACACTTACCCTAGTTATTTGCAAATCTTGATAACAACCACAATTATGATCTTGTTTTATTATTATTTTTCTTTGAACCCCCTAATTTGGAGATCACTTACCAACAAGTCTAAGTACTGGCATTAGTCTAGATCTTACCTTATTCTCTATGGGTTCTACCCTAATCTCTTTTTTGGACTCTTTATTGACAATGTTTTCTCATACTTTTTCAGGAAGTGTGAGCTTGATCGTTATCATCGAGGGGTAAAGGTTTTTGGTTTGGTGACCATGTGCAAATTACACCTCGAAATTGCATAATACATTTGTTGTCAAATATAGAATTCAACAAAGTTGGAATCAAATCCTACAGAAAATATGATAAAAAATAATTCACGAATTAAGTGTTAAACCCTACTTAAGGTCTTGCATTTCTATAATGGTTAGTAGAAAAAATTAATTCTATGCCTACAATTGTGAATTAAATATTTTATCAAATATTAATTATGCAAATGGGCTATTTTAATGCCATGAAATAATTTGTAAAAGGATTAGGATTGTGGCTCCCAAATGAAGGTAATGTCAATGAGTATTAGAGTTTAGCTTAATTAGACGACATTTTTTTATGAATTTTGGTATCAAAACTTATTAAATAGTTATCACTAATCGATTCTAATGAGGCTACTGTGTGTCAACTTAATCTATCAACTGATTCCCAAATTAAATTTTTTCTATCTCTAGGTCAAATTTATAAGATGAGCTTTAAAGCCCCTGATTTTTCAAATTCAATTTTTTGGTATGAGTATAATATGGCTAAAAATATGGGATATTTACCACATATCATTCTATTATTGTAACTACTAAATTTTAATTCTAGTACATTGTAAGAAAGCCAATAATTTTGATCTTGTTTGATTGAGAAATGTGAAAAGTATTTGATGTGTATTCTTCTTTTATGTTAATTAATTTCTATCTCAAAGCAAAGCTACTCATTAAGTTCTAATTTTGTTGTGAAGAGTGAACTAGCGTACATGATGACTTTGTATGAACTCGTATTTTAATTTTCCTACATTATCAAATAAAGAATAGAGATAATCCTGATGTTCAAGTAACACAAATTTTATTCAATATACCTAAGAGGCATTTCAGCAAAAACTCTACAACCCTCCAACACTTTATTAGCTTTCATCTAAAGTAGCAATTGAAACTACAATAAAGTTTGATAGTTTGATAATCGAAGTACCGATTTCATAAATTCAAAATTGAGCCAGAGTTAAATGTTTTAAAAATTAAATCAAAATTGAAGGACTGAATTAATTTGATTCAATCTGATTTTTCAATTTTTTTCATTATTATGCTTACCCTTAATTGACAAGTTAAAATGTTAGTTAGGGTTGAATTCCAAAATATAATATAAAAACTCAAAATAAAAAAAGAGGGACAATGGTAACCATTGCAAGGCAACATCTCAAGATTTTTCTTAACTTTTGAACAGGGAAATTTGCACTTTTTGTCCCAGAAAAAAAAGGATTGATTTTATTTTTTGTCCTTATGATATCTAGTTAAGCACATTTAATCTTCAATAAATTAAAATATATAATTTTGATCTTTCTACTAGGAATCTTCACAAATTTAACTAATTATTAACTTTTAAACCATTTGATAAGACGTGTGTTATGTTAAATTTGCATTGTATTCTATATCCGAGGGTAGTATCACTCTAAATATGCTTAGTAAAATATTATAAGGATCAAAATCATAAATTAACAATAATTAAGGCATAAAACGAGTGTTGAAATGTAGTATCTCTAAAAAAAAATATGTTACAATAAAACGGCATCACAAAATCATATCGAAATCGAATTTTGGAAAAGCAATTTCCTCTATTTTATCAATTAGCATGCAACTTTCATTTTCAAGAGAAAAGGGAACTTTTAAAAGAGCTAATTTGATCATTCCTATCAACAGAAGCATATTCGGAAATTTTAGTTATATTGTTCAGCCTTTAAGATTCTTGATATTGAATTTACTGTATTTTTAGAAGTATGAATATATAGATATATATATACTATTTATTATTATTTTAGTGAGTTTTTGCATATGAAATTATATTCCACATGAAAAGTATTAAATTTGGATGAACCAATTGCTCAAAAGATGCATCTGCCTCTGATCGCATACAAATAGTAGATACAATATATTTTAAATCTTTTCAAAACTCTCTAGTTTTGATACTAAAAGTCGATTGTTGATTTGAAAAACATTCAACAATAAACTATTAATTTTTTATAACTATATATATATATATATATGTTGACGGCTAAATTTTATAAAATTTAAATTCGTAAGAAATTTAAATTATATTAAATTCAAGATATATTAGTGCAAATAAATATTTTGAATTAATCAATTAAATCCAACGAATAAAGATTTAATTAATAGTTTAATTTTATTGGCATAGTTTACATCTCATGCACACGAATGATTCACACATAACTAATTGAAGCAAGACAACTCAAGCTAAAGCTACAACAATTGTCTCAGATAGCAAGTTTAAGATAGCGCATGCAATATATAACCACTGAAATCACATACAACTAAGTTAAGACTTCCTCACCTCAAGAATCAACTCTCAACGAAGCAAATTCATGCAATTTAACCAATCAAGAAGTCAGACATGAATTTTATCCTTCCTAAAACATGTGCCCTCACAAGAAGAGAAATACCGATTTTCACTCTTAATTTTTCAAAATACATAAATATGGGTATATAAATAGGACTTACTCTCACTCCTACAAGGAATTCATATGTAACAAGTATTGACCCATAAGTTTGCCTTTAGTGTTTTACTCCGCTAATTTAGGAATGTCTTAAAGTAAGATCAAGTAAGACTTATTGGGTTGTAATATAAGCTAAGGGATGGGTAGGTACTATTCTAGCCAGTAATAGTGACTATCTTCCCTAAGCTCTTTTAATACATCACACTCTCATCACAGACATCTCTTCTTTTACTTCACTTGTATTCTTTTCAAGTCCCAATTTCCTCTTTGTTTCCCCATTTGATTAGGCACACTTAGGCTATTAATAAGGAGTACTTAAGCAATTTGTTTCTCTCTTTTGTTCTCTTACTCCCTACCAAAACTTATGCATTTTTAAACAAGTGCACCTCTAGTCTCTTCTTCAATGCCCACAACCACTATTTTCCTTCTTTTTCACGATTCTCACTCCTTTACTCCTTTACATTTTTAAATTAAACACTTAGGAGTTTTGGATCAAATTCAAGGCTCTTGAAAGAAGGAGATTATCTTTTATTGTGGCTAGCAAAGAACAGACTTAAGGCTCCATAGGGCTAACTAGGATTACACATTTAATGTAGGTAAAGCATGGAATAAGAATTAGGCTCATTCAAAGAAATGCCTCAATTATCTCCTACAATTAATATCCCTCATTTCATTTTGTATACACACCAGGAAAGTTCTAAACACTATACAATAGCATAAAATATCAAAAACCTAACACTCAGTGCACATGCTCAATTCAAGATAGATTCAGTAGACTCTTTACTTAGCGAATCACAAGAATTCAAAATTAAGCTTTCAAGCATACAGAGTCATAATCGAGAGCCTAGGTTTCTCAAACAAAGTTATACAACTGCTAAACATGCTTCAAAATTAAAACACTTGCATCTCACAATCATGTATAGCCCTCAACAATAACATCAAGCTATCAATCAGCTAAGGGTTCAAACCTAACACCTATTGACTCATTTTCCCTCAAGACAGTCATCAGCCATCCATAATCAAGAAAAGTCCCTAACTATGACTAGCACTATTATGTACAGACAAAGAGAAATTTTATTTCAGTCAGTTCAAAGTGCCCCTCTTTGGAAAAGAACCGAAAAAAAATCAAATGGTGGGTGAAATGTGCTCAACTCCAAATTTTCATCAAACAATATTATACCAAGCACCAAATTCACCCTAAATCACTCAGCATAAAATTTGAAATTACCCCTCACCCCACACTTAATATATGTTATGTACCCAAAGCATCATTTAAAATTAAAACAAGGGTGAGAGATACTTCCTGAGGCCTCTAGGCCTAGCTAACAACATGTTTTTCTCCATCTTTGAACACTTGGGTCATCAAACCCACACTCATCTTTTGTCATGCTCCTTATCTTCCTCTTCTAAGGGTACTCAGACTTCCCCTCAATCTGTGCTTAAGTCACCACAACAAAAATAAAAAGTGAAAATAAACAAAATACAAAACAATCTGAATAGAAAGTGTCCCTGTGGTACTCTTGGGTTACCTCCCAACAGCGCCTCATTTTACATCGTGGAATGAAATGGACTATCCTTTTCAGGATATCCTCAAACAAGTGTTTCCTTTCTGGAACCAACTCTTCCTCTTTTTGTTTTTAGAGGGAACAGCCTCCACTTTGTCCCTCTTGTCTTCCATCATCTTCTTCAATTTATGCCCTCTATCAAACTCTGGCTGAAGTGTCAACATGTCCTGCAATAGTGGACTGTTATAACCTGGAAGCTCAAAGATCAGACCTGGGAGTTAAAAAAGAGAGAAATTTAAAACTGGCATCAGGACACAGAACAGGTCATAAGGTGACCTGTGGGAGCTGACCATGAGTCGTGATGTGACTCATGGTGATGCTTGGGAGATAAGTTGAAAATTGGGAATTTGGATCCCCATGGATAAGACCATGAGTCATTCTCAGGCCCCACAACTTGTTAGTTCAGTTGTGGAAAGTGGTGATTGAGAAAGGAGAAAAAGAAGGCAGTGCACATGACAAGTGGTGACCACGAGTCGTGGTCACCAGTAATGAATCGTGAAGTCACCTGTGACGAGCCCAGATGACTTGATAAGCAGTGTACTTGAAGGACGATGCCACAAATCGTAGCCAAAGGTGATGAGTCGTCATGTCCCTCTTGGGGACTTACTGGCAGTTATTTTCTCCGAATTTAGTAAGGGCTTTTCCGTAATTACTAAAATTCTAAGGCCTAAACTACATCATTATAAGTTATGAATGATGACTTTTAAGAGGGTTAAGTTCATTTTAGGCTATTTTCATTTATGCATGCAAAGATAGAAGGTTAGAGGGGTGATCAAGCTTGTTCTTCTTCAAATTCTCTTCAATTCCTCTTGGGCAATCAAAGAAGTATAAGAATCAGCTATAATCAGATATGTAGGGTTATGAATGGGTGAATCCTTTCACATCCATGCCCAATCCCTCTCTAAATCATGAATTTTCTATGTTAAATCTATGGGATTTTAACCCAATGCATGAAATTTCTAATTCTCTACATGGATATGATCTAAATATGTTTCTACTATTGAATTATGATTCATGGGTTAATTTTATATTTTTTTCAATTAAAATCATGTTTCAAGTTTTATGAATTAAAAGGCCTATTGATAAGGTTTGTGATGAATGTATGATTATGATGAGATATTATGATGAAAAGCATGTTTTCAAGCTACCCATATTTATAATTATGTTTTCAATGTGAATTGAGTATTTTCAAGCATGTTAAAGTATTGGGCAATGCCGACATGTTCAAGTATGATTTATGATTTCCTGAATTAAGCTTATTACATGGTTTCGGAGCAAAGACTCCCAATTATCTTTTTGCTTGTGGTATGGTTTCGGTTAAAGCTTCTCATATGCATGATTTCATATTTGAGATGTATTTGATTATTTCATCAATAGATGATGGTAAGATTCATTGAAAATGATGGAGAACATATGCATGTTTTGGGAGCAGTGTCTAGCACCGAGTAGGCTAAGGGTCGATCACCCTATGCCTCGGAACTATATGCCAACGTAGGTTTATACTTATATATTTTACTACAGGACCTCCTTTGTAAGCTATCCCCTGCCCTATTGGGCCACGAGTTTGATAACAATATCATGGTATCATCCCTAGCCCTGGCAAGGCTTTAGATGGCTCTTCCCACTTGAGTGTGATAGTTGGGACCACGTAAGCTCTATCGTAGTATGTCAGTTAGAAGATGAATCTCCCATTGTTCCTCATGATTTAAGTTATGCATGTTCTTCATTTATGAGAATTATATATCTATATATGTTCTAAAGCAAGTTTGACTCAATGTTCAGTTTTTCTCATGACTATCAGATTTTAGCTTTGAGTCAATCGATTCAGTTATGATGTTATGTTATGTTGAGATCATGATTTCAGAAAGAATGCATGCAATCCCTATTCTTAGATTCTTATTGTCTATGTTTTATATTATGCATGTTCTAAATGATTTTACTTATCTAAGCGATTTTACTTACCTTGCATACTCGGTACATTCCACGTACTGACCGCATACTCTATGTTGTATCATTTCATGATACAGGACCTGATACTCAGACTCAGCCCCGTTCATAGCCAGTCTTCAGAGTTAGCATCTTACACTTGTTGGTGAGTTATCATCTTCTGAGGACCATGCTTATTTAGATTTCTCTATGTATTTTTAGTTTTCAGCCTTATCGAGTTAGTTGGGGTCTTGTCCCATCAACTCATCATGTTTAGAGGCTTTTCAGACAAAAGGATGTATTTAGCTTCAGATTGTGCGTATTCTGATGTTATGTTTATTTCAGACTTCCTCTAAGATTATTATGTTGATTCTTCAGTTTGGATATTAAGTTAGATGTATGTTCATGTCATGGGTCGACTTGGAGTGTCTCGGGGCTCCTTGTCCCGTGTCTCGATTAGTGCCTCGGTTCAGGTCGTGACAAACTTGGTAGTTTGAAGTGTCCTAGGGTGTCTGAAAGCCACGTTAAGTAGAGTCTTTTTCATGGGTGTGAAGCGCACCACACTTATGATGAAGAGACTATGAGACGTTTAGGAAATTTTCCCTTATTTCATGATTTATGTCGTGCGATGAAATGTCTCCCTATCCTTCTAATTCATAATATTCTCGATTGAAGAATCATGGCTCCCAGTAGAGTAAATGGTAGGAGGAATAGGAATGGAGAAGGCCATGAAGACGAAAATGAAAACGGGCACCAGCAAGCCCCACCTGTTCAAAAGCACCATGCACCGGAGTCGGTTGCCCATGCTAAGTTTCAGGAAGCTATTTAGATGCTCGCACAAGTCTTCACCACTCAGTTCAATCAACAGGCAATTGTGCATGTCCTACAAAAGGGCAATGCGGCAGCGGCTCGAGTCAGGGATTTCTTGAAAATGAACCTGCTAGAGTTCCTCGGGTCAAAAGTAGATAAGGACCTGCATGAGTTCATAGATGAGATTGTGAAGATCACCCAAGTGATGGGGGTGAATGGAGTTGAGTGTGCAGAGTTGGCCTCATATCAGTTAAAAGGGGTCGCACACATCTGGTTTCGACAGTGAAAAGATAGTAGGGCCATCAGAGCAGGTCCTGTCACTTGGGAGAAATTCCATGTTGCATTCTTAGATAGGTTCTTCCCTCATGAGATGAGGGAGTTGGAGGTAGCTGAGTTCGTGAACCTTAAACAAGGGATAATAACGGTGCAGTAGTATGCCCTTGAGTTCACTCGCCTGTCGAAGTACACCCCAGAGTTTGTGGCTGATTAGAGGGCGCGGGTGAGCAGATTTGTTCATGGTGTGGCGAGCTATTTGGACAAGGATTTCAGGACCGATATGCTTCACTAGGATATGGATTTCCCTCAAATAGTTTTGTACGCCCAGCAGATGGAGGCGGCGCATATGAGGGAGAGGGAGGCCAAGAGGGCTAGGACTGATAGTCACAGATTCTCTTAGCCAAGGTCAGGTGGTGGGAACCGACAGCAGACCCACCAGAGATCTTCAGTTATAGCATCTTTAGCATTGAGTGTACCATCCAGGACTCGGCATGATCATAGGGGGGGAGCATCAGGCTCGATGGGTCAGAATAGCAGGCCCGCAGATTTTAGTATTCCAGCTTGCCGTATATGTGGTCAGGGCCACACAGTCCAGTGCTTGGCAGGTTCAAGAGCTTGCTTCGGGTGTGGGAAGCCCAGACACATGCTTGGAGATTTTCCAGCAACGAGACAGGACCATGATGGGGGTCGAGGCCTAGCTTCTAGTTCAACAGCCCCACCCGCACGCTCAGCACATCAGGGGGCGTCTACCAGCACAGGTGGCAGTCAGTGTCAAAATAGATTCTATGCATTAGCATCCCTCCACGAGTAGGAGGTCTCCCTGGATGTAGTCACTGGTATGTTACGAGTTTTCTATAATGATGTATATGCTTTGTTAGATCCGGGGGCTAGCTTGTCTTTTGTGACACCTTATGTGGCCAGTAACTTCGGAGTCAGTCCCAAAGACTTGTTAGAACCCTTCTCAGTCTCTACTCTAGTAGGTGATTCAATTGTAGCTAGATGGGTGTTTAGAGGTTACCCGGTCTTAGTCCTTCAGAAAGTAACCTCACTAGATTTGATACAGTTAGCCATGACTGATTTTAATGTTATCCTTGGCATGGATTGGCTATTTGCCTGTTATGCCTCAATTAATTGTAGAACCCAGGTTGTAGAGTTTAGATTTCTGAGTGAGGCAGTCTTAGAGTAGAAGGGTAGTTCAGCTATGCCTGTAGGTCATTTCATTTCCTACATTAAGGCCAGAAAGATGATTTCTAAGGGTTGTGTACCATCTAGTTAGGGTTAAGGATGTTGAGTCCAATACCCTGACTATCCATTCAATTCCAGTAGTATGTGAGTATCCGGAAGTCTTCCCAGATGATTTACTGGGAATCCTGAGCGAGCGAGAGATGGATTTTGGTATTGACCTTCTTCCCGACACGTAGCCTATATCTATTCCTCCCTACAGAATGGCTCTAGCCGAGCTAAAGGAGTTGAAGTAATAGTTGAAGGACCTGTTAGATAAGGGTTTCATTAGACCGAGCAAGTCCCCATGGGTGCACCAGTTCTATTTATCCGAAATAAATATGGTTCTCTTCGTATGTGTATTTACTATCAGCAATTGAACAAAGTCACTGTCAATAACAGGTATTATATACCAAAGGATTGATGATTTATTTGATCAACTTCAAGGTGCCAAGAGATTTTCGAAGATAGGTCTTAGATCCGGGTACCATCAGCTCAGAGTTTGGGAGAGCGAAATCCCGAAGACAGCCTTCAGGACGCGGTATGGTCATTATGAGTTTGTAGTTATGTCTTTTGTAGTAAGGAATGCTCCTGCAGCTTTTATGGACTTGTTGAACAGGGTGTTCAAGCCATACCTGGATATGTTATTGATTTTTTTTATTGACAACATCTTGATATACTCTCGCAGCGAGGAGGAGCATGTCGCTCATTTGAGGGTGGTGCTACAGACTCTCAAGGATTGCCAATTGTATTCCAAATTCAGCAGGTGTGAGTTTTGGCTGAACTCAGTGGCGTTTTTGGGCCATGTGGTATCAAGCAAAGGCATAAAGGTGGACTCTCAAAAAATAAAAGCAACGAAGAATTGGCCTAGACCAATGAATCCTTCAGATATTCTGAGCTTTTTGGGTTTAGCCGTCTACTATCAAAGGTTCGGGGAAGTTTTCTCAATGATTGCAGCACCTTTGACCAAATTGACCCAGAAGAAGGTGAAATTCCAATGGTTGTGGTAGACAGGTTGACCAAGACTACTCATTTTCTACCGGTCAAAACCAGGATTCGGCAGAAGATTATGCCAAACTATATATCCGAGAGCTAGTTCAATTGCTTGGAGTGCCCTTGTCCATTATATCAGATAGAGGTACTCAATTTACCTCTCAATTTTGGAAGTCATTTAATAAAGGACTTGGTACTCAAGTTAAGCTCAGCACAGCATTTCACCTGCAAACGGATGGTCAAGCGGAGCAGACAATTTAGACTCTCGAGGACATGTTGAGAGCATGCATGATTGACTTCAAAGGTAGTTGGGATGATCATTTGCCTCTTATTGAGTTTGCATACAATAACAGCTATCATTCCAGTATTCAGATGACCCCGCTTGAGGCTCTCTATTGGCAGAGATGTAGATCACCCATTGTTTGGTTCGAAGTTGGTGAAGCTGTGATGATAGGACCAGATTCAGTACATGAGGCTATGGAGAAGGTTTATCTCATATAGAACAAGTTGAAAACAGCTCAAAGTCGCCAAAAGTCCTATGTCGATGTGATAAGGAGAGAATTAGAATTCGGAGTGGATGATTGGGTGTTTCTCGAAGGTATCTCCCATGAAGGGAGTGATGCGGTTTGGAAAGAAAGGAAAACTCAGCCCTCGTTATGTTGGCCCCTACCGAATTGTGAAATGAGTTGGCAAGGTGGCATATGAATTGGAGTTGCCCTTAGAATTAGCTTTTGTGCATCCTGTATTCCATGTGTCACTCTTAAAGAAGTGTTTGGGTGATCCAGCTCTAGTTGTCTCGGTGGATAGTGTTGGTGTGAAGGACAGCCTTAGTTACGAGGAGGTTCTAGTGTAAATACTGGATCGTCAGGTTCGAAGGCTAAGGAACAAGGAAGTAGCTTCAGTCAAACAGTTATGGAGGAATCTGCATGTTAAAGGAGCAACATAGGAAGTTGAAGCGGATATATGGCTAAATACCCACATTTATTCTCTACCGGCTCAGTCCAGCTTGAGGTGTCAGTTTTACTCTCAACCTCTATTTAGGTTTCATGTTAAGTTCATGTGTCCAAGTTTCCTTTATGTATATGGATGTATGTATGATTCGTGAATCCAGTTCAGCTATGTAGTTTGAGTCGGAGATAGTCATTCCATCAGTTATCAACTTAAATGATCAGTATTTAAATATGATGATTGCATTTCTCTGCTTTTCTGTATGTTTTCCAACATTTGAGGATGAATGTTCCCAAGGGAGAGATATTGTTATACCCTGGAAGCCCAAAAATCAGACCCGGGAGTTGAAATGGAGAAAAATTTAAAACTGGCATCAGGACACTGAACGGGTTGTGAGATGACCTATGGGAGCAGACCACGAGTCGTGATGTGACTCGTGGTGAGGCTTGGGAGATAAGTTGAGACTTGGGAATTTGGATCCCCATGGATGAGATCATGAGTCGTGCTCAGGCCCCACGACTTGTTACTTCAGTCGTGGAAAGTAGTGATTGAGAAAGGAGAAAAAGAAGGTAGTGCACATGATGAGTGGTGACCACGAGTTGTGGTCACCAATAATGAATCGTGAAGTCACCTGTGACGAGCCCAGATGACTTGATAAGTAGTGTACTTGATGGACGATGCTACGAATCATAGCCAGAGGTGACGAGTCGTCATGTCCCTCATGGGGACTGACTAGAAGTTATTTTCTCCGAATTTAGTAAGGGCTTTTTCATAATTCCTAAGATCCTAAGGCCTAAACTATGTCATTTTAAGTTATGAATGATGACCTTTAAGAGGGTTAAGGTCATTTTAGGCCATTTTCATTTATGCATGCAAAAATAGAAGGTTAGAGGGGGTGATCAAGCTTGTTCTTCAAATTCTCTTCAATTCCTCTTGGGCAATCAAAGAAGTGTAAGAATCAGCTATAATCAGGTATGTAGGGTTATAAATGGGTGAATCCTTCAACACCCATGCCCAATCCCTCTCTAAATCATGAATTTGCTATGTTAAATCTATGGGGTTTTAACCCAATGCATTAAATTCCTAATTCTCTACATGGGTATGATCTAAATGTGTTTCTACTATTGAATTAAGATTCATGGGAAAGTTTTATATTGTTTTCAATTAAAATCATTTTTCAAGTTTTATGAATTAAAAGGCCCATTGATGAGAAGTACATGAAAGATGAGATTTGTGATGAATGTATGATTATGATGAGATATTATGACGAAAAGCATGTTTTCAAGCTACCCATGTTTATAATCATGTTTTCGATGTGAATTGAGTATTTTTCAAGCATGTTAAAGTATTAGGCAACGCCCACATGTTCAAGTATGATTTATGACTTTTCGAATTAAGCTTACCACATGGTTTCGGAGCGGATGCTCCCAATTATCCTTCAGCTTGTGGTATGGTTTGAGTTAACGCTTCTCATATATATGATTTCAGATTTGAGATGTATTTGATTATTGAGCTTTGTCAATACATGATGGTAATCTTCGTTGAAAAATCATGAAGAGCATATGCATGTTTTGGGAGTAGTGTCTAGCACCGAGTAGGCTAAGGGTTGACCACCCTGTGCCTCAAAATTATGCACCAACGTAGGTTTATACTTATATATATTACTTCGATACCTCCTTTGTGATCTATCCTTCGCCCTATTGGTCCATGAGTTTGATATCGATATCATGGTATCATCCCTAGCCCTGGCAACGCTTTGGATGACTCTTCCCACTTAAGTGTGATAGTTGGGACCACGTAAGCTCTATCGTGGAATGTCAGTTAAAAGACGAATCTCCCATTGTTCCTCATGATTTAAGTTATGCAATTTCTTCATTCATGAGAATTATATATCTATATATGTTCTAAAGCAGGTTTGACTCAATGTTCAGTTTTAATCATGACTATCAGATTTCAGCTTTGAGTCAATCGATTCAGTTATGATGTTATGTTAGGTTGAGATCATGATTTCATAAAGAACGCATGCAAGCCCTATTCTCATATTCTTATTGCCTATGTTTTATATTATGCATGTTATAAATTAATTTACTTATCTAAGCGATTTTACTTATCTTGCATACTCGGTAAATTCCACGTACTGACCGCATACTCTATGTTGTATCATTTCATGATACAGGACCCGACACTCAGACTCAGCCCCGTTCATAGCTAGTCTTCAGAGTTAGCATCTTACACTTGCTGGTGAGTCCTCATCTCCCGAAGACCATGCTTATTCAAATTTCTCTATGTATTTTCAGTTTTCAGCTTTATCGAGTTAGTTGGAGTCTTGTCCCATCAGCTCATATTCTTTAGAGGCTTTTCAGATAAAAAGATGTATTCAGCTTCATATTGTGCATATTCTGATGTTATGTTTATTTCAAAATTCCGCTAAGATTATTATGTTGATTCTTCAGTTTGGATATTGAGTTAGACGTATGTTCATGCCATGGGTCAACTTGTAGTGTATCGGGGCTCCTTGTCCCATGTCTCGATTCGAGCCTCGATTTAGGTCATGAAAAACTTGGTATCAGAGCAATAAGTTTAAAGTGACCTAGGGTGTTTGAAAGTCGTGTTAACTAGATTCTCTTTCATGGGTTTGAAATGCTCCATTGATGTGCTGTGATTTTACAGAACTTTAGACGCTTAAAACCAATAAAGTATGCACATTTTGGGTATGTTTATGTAGATATTATGCGTTTGTGTTTAATGTTGTAGGAAAATAGGTCCGAAACGGGAAATAGGCAAAGTAAGGCAAAATTGGACAAAACTGAAGGTTGATGCCTAGGCCACGAGTCGTTGTCTCAACGCATGACTCATGCCTGGAGTCATGGGAAGCAATGAAAGTTTGTGGAAAGGAACCAGTGCACATCACGAGTTGAAGGCACGACTCTTTACATTTGGTAATGAGTCGTTCAGCCAGTCGTGAAGACTGGGAAGATGATTTCTAAAAAATTCCCAGTGAAGGCAACGGAAGACGTAACGAGTCGTCGGATGATTGGATGACTCGTCATGAGAGCACTGGTATGAACCGTCGTGTGCACTAGAATTTTGGAGAACCAAGGACACAAGAGGCCTAACGACTCATGCCCTAATACGACGAGTCGTTAGGTGACCTGTCACCAAGACTGGGCCTACTGCCGAGGATGATTGAGTTTCATTGATCATGACCCGTTAGGAGACCTAACGAGTCGTTACTTGGCCTGTTGCCCCTACCGACCTGGAATCTAATTTTAGTTAGGATAAGATTGGTTTGGAACTATAAATATAATATTTAGGTTTATTTTCTTAATACAGTTTCTTTTACCAATTTTCACGTGGATTCTAGTGTTGTTAACGATCTTTATTAGTTCAGGAAGCAAATTTTGTAATTTTGTTCTTGATTTTGGGAATCAAACAACATTGGAGTTTTGTTCATCAATTTTGGAGTTTTATTCAATTCACGTGATTTTCTTCTCTGAATTTCTGTAAGTTACAATTATGATTTCTTCTATATTTTGTGATTGTTGATCTTGGGCAGATTTATATGCCCAAGTGATACTCAAACGTATCATTTTTACCTTGTTTGTTGTGCAATGTGTATATAATATCATGTATTTGTTAATAAAATGCGAATTTATACTAACCAACATGATTAGCATTTGTTTTGCAGGATAATGTGATTTTTAAGAGCTAAAATGCGTGTTGGAACTATGTCGGAGTTGGACTGGGATGCGAGCGTGGAAAAGACCTTGGATGGCACATTTTACACTGGCTCCGCGATGGAGCCGTGCCACGCTGCCATCGCGGTAGCACACTGCCTGGAGAGGAAATTAATTGGCAGATTCCAGTGAGGCCTCGCGACAGCTCCGTGGCACGGAGACAGGACTCCGCGATGGCCTCCGTGCCACGTTGAGGCCAATTATCCGGACCCTGCAATTTCCAGAGAGGGTCCGCGTCCACGCCGTGTCACGGAGGTAGTGCTCCGCGTTGGCCTCCGTGACACGTTGCTTGTTATTCCGGGAAAAATTTCCCACTAGTATAAATAGCACACTTAGGTTTATTTTTAATCAGTTTTTAGTTTTTAGACTGAGTGCAGAAGTGGAGAGCAGGAACGTGGGTTTGTGGCAGTTGAAGAATAGAAAAGCTAAGAGTTTTCTTCTCTTCCTTTCTTCTTTCCTTCAATTGTATGCATGATTTACACTCATTTTAGGATGATTAATCCAAGAATGAGTGGCTAATTCCCTTCTTTGCTGAGGTTTTGAACTTGTGTAATGAATTTTGGTGATAATTGATATGGTTTCTTCTTCTTCTTGCATGTTGTTCTATTAATTCTTGTGCGTACTACATTATTGATTGGCCACCATTAATGTATATCTAAAAAGTCCAATTTCACTCGAGAGAGCACGAAATTGGAAAGTTGTGAATTAATAGGGTATTGTTCTTAACGTGATTTGGGAAAATTGGGTTTTGATGTGCTTTCTTGATAGAAATATACTTGAAAGCCGTATTAGTCAATTTAGGAACCGGAATTGTAGTGCTAGGTCATAAATTGCATTTGATCACAGAAATGTAGACAGATGGTTTATGATTCTAAAGTGAAATTAAATACGAAAGTTTTAATTTCTAGGCAACGTTCTTGGCTAGCAACATGAAGAAGAGGATGACCAAATTATCATGATTATCAAGTTCATTACTCGTTCTTAACCTTGGCATGTGCGTATCCATTGTCTAAATTCTAAAGTAAATAGTTGTTATTAATTGTAGTATATAAATAGTTTAGAAACAAAAACTCACTCAACTCTTGGTTGGATTGTTGTTAACATAGTTAGGGATAGAATAGAAATATAGTAAACTAGGCAGTTTTACATATCTAGAGCAGCCTCCTTGGATCGATACTTGGCTACTTAGCCACTTTATTACTTGTTTGACCACGTGCACTTGCGTGTCAGTTGATAATATTTAATACCAACCCGAGCAGTACAAGCCGCGAACAATTGTGATTATACAAGCATGAGTAGCTAAACCCATAACTAGAGTTGTGGAAACCATGATGAGTTAGCACACATAGGTTAAACACTTAGTGATTCTTGAACGAGGTTTAATGCATATATTATTTTTCTCTTCGTTTTAATTTTTTCCTAACGGTTGCAAAAGTTGGAACTTGCCTTATTCTTACTTACCGGATCAAGGGGTAGTGAATGGAAAAAGGAATTAACAACGGAGATTTGAGGCTATCAACCCTCATCTAATAGCTTGAACTTGTCCGAGGATAGCTAATCCGATATTAAAGGTAAGGGTTAATTAAGCATACACCCGTATATGGACCAAGTTGCGCGGTGATAATCATCTAAATAGGGACCAACCATTTAGGTGAATCTAACTTACCAATATTGCATTCTAAACACTAGAATTGATCAATAGTGTAAAAGCCTTTTGGTTATGAAGTCATGGGGAACAAAATCCTAGTAACTTGTTGATTGAATACAAACCAAAATTGATTTAAGCATTTACTAGTCTTTACAAGTGTTTATTGTTTTAATTTTCAATTCTTTCCCCCAGGAAATAAGTCAGCCGATAGTAATAGTTATTCACATTAACTCAAGTTCTTTCCATATTCCTTGTGGGATCGACCCTAACCTTTGTTGGGTTCTATATTAGACATCGACCACTTTATATCTTAATTACGAGGTGTAATTTGGGCGACATCAATTTTTGGCGCCGTTGCGTGGGAATACGGCTAAGGCTTTTGTTTATTGTGTTTGCTTTATTGTTGGTTCTTATTTCCTTTTTATTTATTTTTTTGTTGTTTTTGTTCTTAATAGGTGTTAGGTTCGTGCATGCCCGGTACTAGGAGCCAAGAAAAATCGCTGGTTCAAATCGATCACGAACTTGAGCAAACACTGAGAAATCTGAGAAGAATGACCAACATAGAAGAGCAAGAAATAGTGGACCAAGCTACAACCAGAATGTTGGCCGAGGAACAAGCTCGGGCAAGAGATAGAGATTTAGAAAGGGTTGCCGAAGAGTAACGCCTAGCTGCTAAAGCAGAGCGAGTTAGAAGGAACAGAGGTCCAAATCAGCAGAGGCATCGGTATTTCAATGAGGATGTGACATTGATATTAACGAAGCTGGTGTCTCTTGAGCTATTGTCCCTCCCCCTTTGCCTGCTGGGGAAAAGTTTGACATTACCAATGCTATGATCCAATTACTCAACATGAAGAGGATATTTGCAGTTCATGCAACTGATGATGTACATACTCACTTGACAAATTTCGTGGGTATCTACAAAGCTTATAAACAACAGGGAGTGAGTCAGGATGCAATTCGGCTGAGGTTATTTCCCTTTTCATTAGGGAGTGAGGCAACGCTCTGGTTGGCAGAACTGCCCAACGATTTTATCACTACGTGGAGGGAGTTCAAAAGAGATTTTCTTGAAAGATTTTTCCCACCTTCCAAAGCTTTGCAATGAAATATGAGATATACAACTTCAGGCAGTTAAGTTCTGAGACACTTCACGAGACATGGCTGAGGTTCAACAAGAAGCTCAAAAGGGTGCCCAACCACAAGATCCCAGATGATACATTGCTAAAAATTTTCTATAGGTCTCTAAATGCTAACGCCAAGGCGGTGGCTGATACCGTGTCTGGCAGAACATTTATGGGTCACACTTATGCTGATGCTGCTGAGCTACTAGACAAAATCACTAAAACCAACCGCGCATGGCACATAAGAGAGTCAGAGACTCTGAGTGGTACTTATGCAGTAGGTATGTCTGCGGAGCAGAGAAGGAAGGATGAAGAGCGAGATCAAGATATTGCTGAGATAAAGACCACAATGGGGCTACTTGCTAAGCATTTGATGGGACCCGGAGCTGAAAAGGTGAATGCTATGGACTCTCAGGTCAAGGCCCCGAGAAATAATGGAGGTGAATCAGAATCTAAGGAGGAAGTTAATTATCTGAATGATCAAGGGGCGGGTTTTCGGACTAACAAACCAAGGGTCTAACCAAGACTCTTGGCGTCAAGGTCAAAGGAACCAAGGTCGAAACTACTACAGAGATAACAATTACAACCGAGGCCAATACAGAGACAATAGGGATTGGAAGAAGCGTGAGGAGTACAAGAATGATAGAAGTGGTTTGTATGTTCCTCCAAGGAACCATGAGCCAGAGTCTAGTGGTTCAAGGGTAGAAGACATATTGTCCAAGGTAATTAAGCAAATAGAGGCAATAGATGGCCATTTCAAGGAGCTCTGCGCTGATATTTCTGGTATGAATCAAACGGTGAAATCACATGTCGTGGCCATTAAGAAGATTGATGAGCAGCTGAGTCAGATGTCTGTTGCGATGAACCAGAGGCAGAAAGGCACACTTCCCAGAAATACTGTGCAAAATCTGAAAAATGACAATCATTGCTTGGCGGTCACTACTAGAAATAGGAAGGCAACAGTTGATCCTCCGAGGCTAGTTGTGATTGATGAGTCAGTAGAGCCTGTCTTGATTGATGATGATAGGATGGTAGATTCCAAGGATCGAAATTTAGTTGATGATTCAGTGGTAAAGACTGCTCCTAGTAATGCAAAGGAGCATGGATCTGGCAATGAAAAGGAGAAGGAGGCACCGCAAAAGTTCACACCCGATTCCTAGACCTCCTCCCCCTTTTCCACAGCGGTCAAAGAAATAGGTCGAAGATGGGAAGTATCACAAATTCATCTCCATGTTGAAACAATTTTCTGTGAACATCCCATTAGTCGAGGCACTTGAGCAGATTCTCGGCTATGCTAAATTCATGAAGGACCTTGTCACTAGAAAGAGGACTGTGAGCTTCGAACCTGTAGAAAATTTGTACCACTGTAGTGCAATAGCATCCCGTTCTCTTGTTCAAAGAAAGAAGACTCTGGAGTGTTCACCATACCATGTACTATTAGAGCCTTTACCTTTGCTAAGGCACTATGTAATCTGGGAGCTATTATTAAGATGATGTCGCTAGCAATGTTCAGACAGTTGGGCTTGGGAGCCCCCAAACGGACTATAATGCATCTTTTGATGGTAGATCGTATAGTGAAGAATCCGTTGGGAATTATCTATGATGTCCTAGTGAAGGTGGAGTCCTTTATATTTTCAGCCGATTTTGTCATCCTGGACTGTGCAGTTGATCTTGAGGTCCCCATTATCTTGGGGCGACCATTCCTCACCAATGGACGTGCTCTTGTAGATATGGAGACTAGACAGCTGAAATTCCAGTTGAACAATGAGGAAGTGACATTCAATGTTTGCAGATCCATGAAGTAGCCAAATGACACGAGGGTCGTCTTAGTAATTGATGTTTTGGAACCTGAGTTTCCAATTATGCCTATGGAGGAGTTCTTGATTCTTGATGACTTAGCAGCAGTTTTGATGAATGTTGGTGCTGAGGAGATCCATGGGGGTGAGGAAATAGTTAATGCACTTGTTGGTATAGATTCATACACTTATGCTCCAAAGAAGATTGATCTTTACCTAAATAATCGGGTGACCCCACCAGCCAAGCCATCTATTGAGGAGCCTCCGGTATTGAAGCTAAAAGCACTCCCATCTCACTTGCGGTATGTATTTTTGGGAACTGGTAACACTTTACCGATCATTGTTGCAGATGACCTGGAGGAATGGCGAGTGGAGGCTTTGGTCTCCATTTTGAAGAGGTATAAAAAAGCCATTGGGTGGACCATTGCAAACATTACTGGAATCCCAGCCGGTATTTGCACTCATAAGATCCAGCTAGAGCTAGATTTTATTTCGAGCATTGAGCATCTGTGTAGGTTGAATCCACCTATGAAAGAGGTGGTCAAGAAGAAGATCATCAAGTGGTTGGATGCGGGTATGGCTTACCCAATTGCTGACAGTAAATGGGTGATCCCAGTTCAGTGTATACCTAAGAAGGGACGAATCACGATGGTCCCAAATTTTTATAATAAACTCATTCCTATAAGGCCAGTCACCGTTTGGAGAGTATGCATGGATTACAGGAAGTTGAACCGTTGGACTTAGAAAGATCACATTCCTATGGAATTCATGGACCAAATGCTAGACCGACTTGCAGGCATAGGATGGTACTGTTTACTTGATATTTAATCGGGGAACAATCAGATTTCTATAGCCCCCGAAGACCAAGAGAAGAACACTTTCACCTGTCCATATGGTACATTTGCGTTCAAGAGGATGTTGTTCGGATTATGTAATGCACCCGCCACTTTTCAGTGTTGCATGATGTCCATATAATCTGACATGGTGGAGGACATGTTATACCCCGAGAACCCAAGGATCGGGTCCGGAAGTGAATCAGGAGAAAAACTAGAAAACATTGCAGGAGTTGCAAAATGGGTCACTTAAAGACTCGTGAGGAGGCCAAACGAGTCATCAAATGACTGGTGGGGAAGGCCTGGGATGATGAGGGACTCAGGTCCCCACGGGCGATGTAACACTCGTAGTCAGACACCATGAGTCATCATGTCAGTCGTGGGTTGGTCCTAGAGTAAGATAGTAGGGTCTATCCAATGTACTTAACGGATGGTACCTAACGAGTCGTCGTCAGTCCTAACAACCCGTTAGGAGGGCCATTACCAAGCCAATTGAATCTTCTTGAAAAATGAGGCAGTGTACTTGACGAAAGGGTGTAATGAGTCGTATCACTAGGGGATGAGTCATCATGTCCTCCGTTAAGAGCCAAAGGAAAATTTCCAGTGGACTTGACGAAAAGACCAGATGACCCATCGCTCTTGGCAACGAATCGTCAGGTCGCCCGTTAGGGTCACCTGACAGTTATTTCCTGCGAAATAGTAAGGGCCTTCTCGTAATTTCCTACCCTCCTAAGACCTAAAGTACGTCGTTTTGAGGTTGGGACCAGGTCTTTTAAGGGGAACCATTCCTAAAAACTTCATTTCTATTAATATAAGATTAGAGAGGAAGGAGGAAAGGGAATTCAAGTGTATTCTCCAAAATTCTTCAAGGATCTACCTAGGGTTTTCAAGGAAGTTGGGAGACTTGAAATTCCAGGTATGTGGGGTGTTGAATGGGTAGTTTAGTCCCTACCCATGCCCAATTTCTCCCTAACTCTACGTTTAAGCTACCAACTTTTGATGGGTCATAACTCCATATGCATGTTTCCTCAAAAATTGATATGAGTATGATGTAGTATGTCTAAACTCATGGGATGAATTATTGGGCTGTTTCCACCAATTTTACTCAATATTTGGTGAATTAATTCTTAAAAGCTCCTGTCCCCAAATCATGGGGTTTTTAGTGAAACTCATAGCTATGGTGATTTTTCAAGCATGATTTATGAACTCTTGAATTTAAGCATGTTATCAATTACTCATGTTATTATGGTCACATTTCCTATAAATTTAAGCATTTCAAGTATGTTTGAAAATTTGGGCAATGCCCATGTTCGGCTGGTTCGGTATATGTAAAACCGACACGCAAGTGCACGTGGTCAAACAAGTAATAAAGTAGCTAAGTAAGCCAAGTATCGATCCAAGGAGACTCAGGATAAGTAAAATTGCCTAAGTACACTATATTCTTATCTTACTTCTAATTATGCTAACAACAGCGTAACCAACAGTTAAATAAGTTTTTGTTTATAAAATATATATATACTAAAACTATTAACAATTATTTGCTGTGAATTTAAACTATGGATATGAGCATGCCAAGGTTAAGAACAAGTAATGAATTCGATTATAATAATAATTTGGTTAATCTCTTCTTCATGTTGCTAGCCAAGAACATTAGCCTAGAAATTAAAACTCTCGTATTTAATTTCACTTTAGAATCATAAACCATCCGTCTAAATTTCTGTGATCAAATGCAATTTATGAACTAGCAATACAATTCCGGTTCCTAAACTGACTAATACGGCTTTCAAGTATATTTCTATCAGGAAAGCACATCAAAACCCAATTTTCCCAAATCAAGTTAAGAACAATACCCTATTAATTCACAACTTTCCAATTTCTTGCTCTCTCGAGTGAAATTGGACTTTTTAGATGTACATTAATGTCGGCCACACACTAATGCAGTAAGAACAAGAATTAATAGAACAACATGAAAGAAGAAGAAGAAAACCATATCATTAACAATCAAAATTCATCACCAGTGTTCAAAACCTTAGCAAGGAAGAGAATTAGCCACTCATTTGTGGATTGATCATCCTAAAACAAGTGTAAATCATGCATACAATTGATAGAAAGAAGAAAGGAAGAGAAGAAATCTCTTAGATTTTTCGTCCCTCAACTGCTCCTAACCCACGTCCTAGCTCCACCAAGACTGAACTAATTAAAATAAACCTAAGTGTGCTATTTATACTAGTGGGAAATTTTTTCCGGAATAACAAGCAACGTGTCACGGAGGTCAACGCGGAGCACTACCTCCGTGACACGGCGTGGAAGCGGACCTTCACTGGAAATCCAGGGTCCGGTAAAATAGCCTCAACGTGGCACGGAGGCCAACGCGGAGGCCTATCTCCGTGCCACGGAGCTGTCGCGAGGCCACACTGAAATTTGCCATTTAATTTCCTCTCCAGGCAGTGTGCCTCCGCGATGGTAGCGTGGCACAGCTCCATCGCGGAGCCCCTATACTTTGTGCATTCCAATGTCTTTTCCACGCTCGCATCCGAGTCCAAATCCGATATTGTTCCAACACGCATTTTAGCTCCTAAAAATCATATTTACCTGCAAAACAAATGCTAATCATGTTGGTTAGTATAAATTCGCATTTTATTACCAACTACATGAGAATATATACACATTGCACAACAAACAAGGCGAAAATGATACGTTTGAGTATCACTTGGGCATATAAATCTGCCCAAGATCACTTACCCCACACTTAAATCCTTGTTCGTCCTCGAACAACACATACACAGCTCATGCAAATTACATCGCAACCTTTGTCACTATGATGCGACAATTTACGCTACGGTCATACCGATTATTCAATTTTTTGCAAATCATAAAGAAAACATGCATGGTCCTACAATGCAATGACCTTTCATACATCAAGACTTCCTAGACTTTAAGAATTGACTCTCGAGATCGGCAAACTCATGCACATTAGCTAATCAAGAAATCCAACACGAAAATCAATCTTTCATCAAGCATGTGCCCTCACAACTCAAGAGAATCTTCCCCTTTCATGTTCATGCAACACACAAACATTCAAGTAGGGGCATATAAAAATTAATTTCACTCACTCTCCCAAAAGAATTCACATGCATCATGTCATGACCCATAGGCATGTAGGATCACGTAGGACTTTAATGGGTTGTAACGGGGCTATGGAACTAGTATATATATTGGATTAGCCAATAATAGTCGCTTGCATCCTTAAGCGCCTTTTCACACATTCCCATCGACTCATGGATAACTTTTCTTCTTTTTTTTTTCTTTTTTCCTCTCATTCATGCTGGTTTACTTTCGTACAGCCCATTTCATCAAACACACTTGACACCAAACAAAGGGTTTTCATGTACCCTCCTCATCATTTCATTATAACAAGTGCCTCTTCAACCTCAACTTTTCTTTCCTCACTCTGCTTTTCTTTTTCTTTTCACTCTTCTCACTCTTTGACACTTTGGGAAAAATTCTCTTTTCTTCGTAAGCGCTTAAGAGTTTTGTATAGACTTTTACAGCTAATGAAAAGAAGGAATAAAGCTTAGTTTATACAATTTTGGACAAAAGAAAGAAAGAATTGGCTAAAGGCTCAAAAGGGCTGACTAGGGTATACAATCACATAAAAAGGTAGAGTATGACAAGAAAAAAAAAATAGAAACTCTCGGTTAAAACAAAGAAATGCCTACATCCTTTCCAACACTACACCTCCTTCATTTCGTTTTGTACACACACCAGGCAAGTTCTAGACACTTCACAATAGCATGGAATAACAATACCTCACTTTACACAACATGCACATGCTCGAATCAAGATGTATTCACAGACTCTTGAATTAGCCAATTACATGAATTCAAGCATTAAGCCTCACTCATATCGAATCAAATTCTATAGCCTAGGTAACTCAACATATTTACAAAATTGCATGCTTTCAAACGAATCACTTTCACATTTTGAACATCAGTTACAACACGCAACGAAATTTTGCAACCATAAAGCAACTACAGGTTCATTGATGCAATCCACCAAAGAAAAACTGAAAACAAATTAAAATCCTACTCCTATCGACTACATTTCCCTTAAGACGGTCATCATCCATCCATCATAGGGAACGATCACTAACTATGACATCGGTTCAATGGGACTATTCTCGGTAAAAGAATCGAAAACAAACTCCGAGAAACCCAAAATAAAAACCGAAAAATTTTGCAACACATCGATCATTTCGATAGAAAAATATTTACAAAAGATTTTGATAAGTGCAAAATATTTTCGCAAAAATTTTGAAAAATATCGATCATTTCGATAAGAAAGAAATATTTACAAACTATTTACACTAGAAACCACAACTTTGCATAACACACATCAGTAACCACAAAAATATATACGGATACACACAAATCAGTTCACAGCAGGGTAGCACAAACATACATACAAACCAAGGAAAAAGCATACAGCAGATTAGAGCCTAAGTCCCAGCACCTATCTACTCCCCACCCCACACTTAAATCGAACACTGTCCCCAGTGTTCACAAAAAAAATACAAAGCACAAAATTTCGGGTGGTGGAACTCCCTGCTCAGTCGAAATATTCGACTTCTTCATCTGGTGCTGCTGCCTCGTCGCCCATGTCTGAGTCAGCTCCATCGTCGTCATCGGACTCCACATCGGAGTCCTCCCGACGTGTCTCCTCGTCAGTAGGGACATCGTCATCAGTAGGCTCCACGAAGGCTGGTCCCACTCGGCATAAGGCTCTGGCATTCTCGCCAAATGGGTAATCCAGCTCCAACTGCCATAACTCTTCCTCGGTGGCTGGTCTCCCACCAATCCGTAGCTGAAGCATTTGCATGCCGAACATACGTGCCATGTACTGATCGTCACGAGCATGTCGCTCTCCCAAAGTCAGCACTGGCCCGTGTGTGGTGTCGGGGGCCTTAGTTTTTGTCACATCGAGGGCCCTCCGCTCCAACTGCGGGATGTAATCCAAGGCTTCTTCCTCGACATCGAGGCCTTAGAGGAAGGTGGTGATGAGTCCGCCGAACCCGTATCTGTGGCCCTGGTGTAGTCTGGCTCTCTTCATGGCGGATATAATTATCGCCCCAACATTAATCTCAAGCCCTTTCATAAGGGCATACACCAAGCAGACACGGTCCCGAGTCACATCCGTCATGTGAACTCCCGGGATCAAGCAAGAACATACAATTTTCAGCCATATTCTGGCCTCCCTGTTCATCTGGGAATAAGGCAGAGTCTGATGGTAACCCCTCTCCTTATGTCTACTCCATCGGGCTGTGGATTGAGCCCCACACAACGTATGTCTGATGTCGGTGTACGGTGGGGTGATGTTTAGCTGGCGGAGAACGTGAGCGTCTGTGTCCCACGCTCCAACGATGGCATTGAACTGCTGGGGTTCCAGAGTGACAATCTGCCCTCTGATTTTTATTGTGTGGCTTCTGATGGCCGGGTTCCAATTTGCATAGAACTCCCGGACCAAATATAGGTTGCACTCCTTGGGATCCTGGAATATAAAGCTGAGCCCAGCTGCTTCAATCCTCTGCACAATACGAGGGAACTCCTGTGCTAGTGGTTCCCGTGCAATATGTTCTTCCGGGAAGTACTTGCTCTCCTTATGCTTAGTATACCATTTCTTTCCTTCCTCGATTACCCATCTTGTTCCGTATTGGCGGCGTTGGCCGCGCGGAACAGCTGGTGCAGCTGGGACTGCGGTGCGCAGTCTCATTCGCTTTCTACCGGTGCTTGAGGTAGAAGCACCTTTGCCCTTATCTTGCCTACTCGCCATTGTACCTGTCAATATACACAAACAAGCACAAAGTTAAGCCATAAACATGTTAACTTCGGCTAAGGTCGGGTTACACAACATTTACCCCACACTTAGTCCTTAGCTACTTTTATGAAACTACGGCAAGGATAACTCTACTTACACCAAAGACAACAACTATACAATTGATGCTTAGTGCGTTCACAAAAATTTCGACAACATAACGGTTAGCGTACTACTCAGACTTCATAGAGCTAATTCCAATCCTACTATCGCTAACAATTCAACCATCGCACAAGCAATAAAAACAAAAACTAAAAACAACGACAAAAACATTTTATATACAAACGAATCCAAATAATCAAACCAATTTACACAATTTTCGCACTTTCCCAAAAATTCGAGAATTCGTCGTCTTAACATTCATACAATATTTACAACGACTTATCTCAAGTTACAAACATACCCCGGCATCTAATTTACCGAATTATCAAGTCACCCAAGTCAAATTCAACAACCCATGCCCTAGAATACAATTCTACAATCAAATTCGAATTATTTACGCAATCGATAAGTTCAAACGCTAATTAGAACAATCCGAACATATATCCATCACAAATAACTCAACATCATGTTAAATTTCTACTTAGGGTGATATATCTCACCTCACATGCCCAAAGTCGACTACAATCGCCAAAAATTTGAGAGAAACGAGGAAAACATACCTTTGAATTGAAGAACCGAAGAAACTTGATGAATTCCTTGCCTAGTAACGTGGCACGGTGCTTGGGGAGGGGAAAATGGGTGTTTTGGTCGCGGAAGAGAGAGGGAATGGGGAGATTTGGGCGAAAATCGGGGGTTTATTTAAAGAAAAACACGCGGGTCACCCGGCAACCTGGTATGACCCGGCACCAAATGTAAGGCAACGTGTCACGGAGGGTAACGCGGAGCCCCTCCTCCGTGACACGGAGCCAACGCGTTGGCTTACTGGAAATTTTAAAAAAAATCTGGATTTTGCCTTCAACGTGTCACGGAGGGTAACGCGGAGCCCTTCCTCCGTGACACGGAGCCAACGCGCCAGTGCACTGTTTCTTCCATTAAATTATTTTTTCATACCTTGCCTTATTCTTCCCAATTCCATGCATATTTCTCTCCGTTAGACCTGAAAATCACCTCACTAAACAAAATTGGTTAGATTAATAGATTTCCCTAACTAAAATGAAAAATATTAACTAAAACAAGAATCTAAACCTAATCAAGAAAAGAAAAATAAAAATAAAAATTATTTACACTAAAAAAAAAGAAAGAAAGAAAATATTTTTCACGGGTTGCCTCCCGTGCAGCGCCTGGTTTACCGTCGCGGCTCGACGTCCTTTATGCTCATTTATCTACCAGGGTTATGGACGATTTGTCACAATCGTTGTCCTCCCCCCAGTAGTGCTTACATCTCTGCCCATTTACCAAGAACGTAGCACTCCGATCTTCTTGCCACAGTTCTACGGCCCCGTGAGGGGTCATTCTCACCACTTCAAAAGGTCCCGACCATTTAGACCTTAGCTTACCAGGAAACAACTTTAATCTCGAATTAAAGAGCAAAACTTTCTATCCCGGCTCGAAAATGCGATGCACCACATGCTTATCATGCCATCTTTTGGTTCTTTCCTTGTAGTACTTAGCACTCTCATAGGCATGCCAGCGGAACTCATCAAGTTCACTGAGCTGCATTAGTCTCTTTTTGCCCGCCAGCTCTGAGTCCATATTTAGCTTTCTGACAGCCCAGAAAGCTCGGTGCTCTAATTCCACCGGGAGATGACATGCTTTGCCGTAGACCAATCGGTATGGTGAAGTTCCAATCGGTGTCTTATAAGCAGTTCGGTAGGCCCACAACGCATCATCGAGTTTGCTCGACCAATCATTCCGTTGTGTATTCACCGTTTTCTGAAGAATCTGTTTTACCTCCCTATTTGACACCTCTACTTGCCCACTAGTTTGAGGGTGGTATGTTGTTGCCACTTTATGGCGCACCCCATACTTGGCTAGTAATTTCTTGAAACTTGCATTGACAAAATGAGCCCCTCCGTCACTGATAATTGCTCGGGGTGTCCCAAACCTTGTGAGGATGTATTTTTTCACAAACTTCGTTACTACCTTGTTGTCATTTCCGGGGCAAGCTATTGCTTCCACCCATTTTGATACATAATCTACAGCCACCAAGATGTAACGATTACCAAATGATGGTGGGAATGGACCCATGAAGTCAATGCCCCATACATCAAAGGGCTCAACTTCCAGTATGTTCTGCAAAGGCATGTCTTGTCTTCATCGAATTGATCCTGTACGCTGACATCTATCACACATTTTTACATACGCCATAGAGTCTCTGAACAGTGTTGGCCAAAAGAAACCTGACTGTAGAACCTTGTGCGCTGTTCTCTCACCTCCGTGATGCCCTCCATACAACGAAGAATGGCAGCCCCTTAACACTTCTGCTATCTGACTCTCTGGGATGCATCTTCTCATCACCTGGTCTGGTCCCTGCTTGAACAAATATGGCTCATCCCATACATAATGCCGGTTGTCATGCCTCAGTTTCCTTCTTTGCTGGTCTGTTATTTCAGGTGGGTAAACTCCGCTCACTAGCAAGTTGACTATGTCAGCATACCAGGGAACTTCAGCTTCCCCCACTGCCAAGAGTTGCTCATCTGGGAAGTCTTCATTTATGTCATCACTCTCCATCACATGCGACCGACTTTCCAGTCGTGATAGGTGATCTGCTACTTGGTTCTCACTCCCCTTTCTGTCTCTAATCTCAAGGTCAAACTCCTGTAACAATAAGATCCATCTGATCAATCTGGGATTAGCATCCTTCTTGTTGAATAGGTACCGAATAGCTGCATGATCAGTGTACACCACCACTTTCGAACCCACCAAATAGGACCTGAACTTGTCAAATGCAAACACCAGAGCTAGCATTTCCTTTTCTGTGACTGTGTAATTGCTCTGGGCCGTATTCAGTGTCTTGCTTGCATAATAAATAGAATGAAAAATTCTATTTTTCCTTTGTCCCAATACAGCTCCCACAGCCACATCACTGGCATCACACATCAGCTCAAATGGTTGTTCCCAATCAGGAGAGGTAAGTATAGGTGCTTCTATCAATTTCTGCTTCAACTTTTCAAATGTTGTAACACATTCATCGTTCAACTCAAACTTTACCTCCTTTTCTAGCAGTCTGCATAATGGTCTAGAAATGTTGGAAAAGTTTTTAATAAACCGTCTGTAGAATCCTGCATGCCCCAGAAAACTGCGTACACCTTTCACTGACACTGGTGGTGGCAATTTCTCAATAACCTCGATCTTAGCATGATCGACTTCCAACCCCTTTTTAGACACTTTGTGGCCCAGGACAATCCCCTCCTTCACTAAGAAGTGGCATTTCTCCCAGTTTAATACAAGGTTGGATTCTTCACATCGAGCCAGCACCCTGTCAAGATTCTGCAAACAAGTAGCAAACGAATTACCGAAAACAGAAAAATCATCCATAAATACCTCAACAAAATCCTCAACCATGTCATGGAAAATATCCATCATGCCTCTCTGGAATGTGGCGGGTGCGTTGCATAACCCAAACGGCATCCGCCTGAAAGCATAGGTCCCATAGGGACAGGTGAAAGTAGTCTTCTCTTGATCCTCAGGAGCGATGGCTATTTGGTTATAGCCAGAGTACCCATCAAGAAAGCAATAATACTCCTGCCTTGCCAATCTATCAAGTATTTGATCAATAAAAGGAATGGGGTAATGATCTTTCCTTGTGGCTTCATTTAGCTTTCTGTAGTCCATACAAATCCGCCAACCTGTGACGGTTCGTGTAGGGATCAACTCATTTTTCTCATTGGTGACTACATTCATCCCACCTTTCTTAGGAACACATTGAACGGGACTGACCCACTCACTGTCAGAAATTGGGTAGACCACACCTGCATCAAGCCACTTGATTATTTATTTCCTTACCACATCCTTCATTGCTGGATTAAGTCTCCTCTGCGGCTGAACAGTTGGTTTGGCTCCTGTCTCCATGAATATCCTGTGTGTGCAGAAAGCTGGATTGATACCCTGAATGTCAGACATTTGTCAACCCATTGCTTTCTTCCTCTTTCTTAACACCCCCAAAGCTGCCTTTTCCTGTTCCTCTGTCAAGTCTGCAGAGATGATAACTGGTAACGTCTCTCCCTCCCCTAAAAAGATATATTTTAGATGGGGAGGCAATTCTTTCAGCTCCAGCTTTGGTGCTTCCTCAACAGACGGTTTTGGCAACGGCTCTAGTGATCTCATCAGTGGCTGAAATTCATGTCTCCTCGGATGATTAGATGCTCCATTCAACAATTGGACCATCCCAAAAGCTTCACTATCCCCAGAATGATCAGAATGCGTCAATGCTCTTTCTAATGGGTCTAGAGATTCAATAACCTACCTAATTTCTCCCTGTTCAACCACACTAATTTCCGCAAGCTCCTCATTTATGGCTGGCAGCTTCATGGCTTTTAGCACATCAAATACCTCTACCTTGTCATGTGCTCGCATTGTAAGTTGACCCGCAGCTACGTCAATTAATGCCTTTCCGGTTGCCAAAAAGGGTCGTCCCAAAATAAATGGGACTTCAGCATCTGGTTCAAAATCCAGAACAATAAAATCGACCGGAAAAATGAGGGAGCCCACTTGCACTAACACATCCTCAAAAATGCCATCCGGCTTAGCCAAGGACCTGTCTGCTAATTGCAAGATTACAGTTGTAGGTCTAGGGAGTCTTTCTGAATACCGAAGATGGCATCAGATTTATGCTTGCTCCCAAGTCGCATAATCCACGAGCTTGGATACTCTGCCCAATAGTGAGCTGGATAGTAAAACTTCCAGGGTCTTTCAGTTTCGTGGGCAGTCTGTTTTGAATCCGGGAAGTGCATTCCTCCGTCAAAGCTACCATGGCATACTCAGTCAAGCGACTTTTGTTAGCCACAATGTCTTTAATATATTTTGCATATTTGGGCACTCCCTGCAAGACATCAACAAGAGGTAAATTAACATGTACCTGTTTAAGCACCTCCATAAATTTCTTGAAACACGCCTCCTCCTTGTGTTTCTTAAGTCGTTGAGGGAACGGGGGTGGAGGTCTTTCTGCTTCTGCTTCTTTGGTCTTCCCCCTATCAGAACTTTGTTCCTCCTCAACTTCTGCTGCTCCTGACTTTTGAGGCGGTCTTTCCGGTTCCACCTCCTTCAACTGTAAACCACTCCTCGTGGTCACTGCATTTACCTGCTTCGGATTAGGATCCGTGTCGCTAGGTAGTCCTCCTCTGGGTCTTGTATTTTGGGCACTGGCAAATTGCCCAAACTGATATTCAAGAGCCTTGGTCACCAAATGATTGTTCTTCACTTCGACTGCCAATTTAACATAGTCAGCCTGCAATTGTGCCTGATTAGCGATCATGGTTTTGAACATCTCCTCAATGGTCGGTGATGGTGGTGGAGGAGGGCATTGTGATTTCTGAATTGAGCTTGATAGTTTTGTTGCCCTCCTTGATTTCTCTGCATACCCTGACCAGAATCTTGGCCTTGTTGGTTGTTGCTACCCCACGAAAAATTTGGATGGTTCCTCCAATTTGAGTTGTAGCCACTACCAAACTGCTGCTGATTTCTCTGTGCATTTCCCACAAAGTTAACATAATCAGGATTTGCACCACAGCACTCGGCTGAATGCTCACTACTACCACACACTTCACACCACATCTGTTGGACCACATTGACTGAAGCTGAAGGATGGTTCAAGTTCATATTGCTGAAGTGATTATTTAACTGATTTTTCAAGGCAGCTATCTGTGCAGCGATAGCTGTAAATCCATCCACTTCAAGCACTCCTGCTGCTTTCCTTGCTCCACCTCTTGATGAATCTGCATCCCATTCTGGATTGCCCTGTGAAATTTGGTTGAGCAAAGTGTACAGCTCCTCATAGGTCTTTTCCAGCGCTTGCCCTCCAGCTGCTGAGTCTAACAGAATTTTAGTATGGGGTTCCAAACCCTCAATAAATGTGTGTACCAACACCTCATTTGACTGATGATGATGAGGACAGTCCCGCAACATGGATTTAAATCTTTCCCAGGCTTGATATAGATTTTCTCCTTCCCTCTGTTTAAAACTTAGAATTTGACTTCTAAGTCTGGCTGTTTTACCAGAAGGGAAAAATCTAATCAAAAACTTCCGTGCAAGATCATCCCACGTTGATATAGAATTTGGTGGTTCAGCTTTTAACCACCTCTTGGCTTCACCAAGTAAGGAAAACGAAAATAAGGTGAGCCGAACATAATCAGGTGACACTCCAACGGGTATATAAGTGTCACTTATCTCCAAAAAGTTTTGGAGATGTTGTTGTGGGTCTTCATGAGGGAGACCGGTAAATTGCCCGCTTGTGTGCAAGAGCTGCACCATATTCTGCTTTAATTCAAACCTCCCTCCAGGCTCTGGTTTGTGGATACTAGAATGTACATTGTTGGCGTGTGGGATTGCCACCTCGCGAACCGGCCTTGCTGCTGCTTCATCGGGGACTAACACTGCCCGCACAACTGGTGGATTTTGTTGCTCCATAATAGATTGTCTGAGCAACTGCAGCTTCTTTTGTAGAGCTTCTCTACGTTGACTATGAAATTCACGTTCAGGCTCTAAGTAAGATTTCACCAGCTCTTTGTCCCTTGCCAGTGTTCACAAAAATCAAATCTGCAAAATACAGGCTAAGACCAAGTTGTTAACACTTAAGAAAATAAAACAACAATACAGTAAATTTACACTTAACACAATTTCACCAATTGCCTAGCCTCCCCGGCAACGGCGCCAAAAACTTGTTCGGCTGGTTCGGTATATGTAAAACCGACACGCAAGTGCACGTGGTCAAACAAGTAATAAAGTGGCTAAGTAAGCCAAGTATCGATCCAAGGAGACTTAGGATAAGTAAAATTGCCTAAGTACACTATATTCTTATCTTACTTCTAATTATGCTAACAACAGCGTAACCAACAGTTAAATAAGTTTTTGTTTATAAAATATATATATACTAAAACTATTAACAATTATTTACTGTGAATTTAAACTATGGATATGAGTATGCCAAGGTTAAGAACAAGTAATGAATTCGATTATAATAATAATTTGGTTAATCTCTTCTTCATGTTGCTAGCCAAGAACATTAGCCTAGAAATTAAAACTCTCGTATTTAATTTCACTTTAGAATCATAAACCATCCGTCTACATTTCTGTGATCAAATGCAATTTATGAATTAGCAATACAATTCCGGTTCCTAAACTGACTAATATGGCTTTCAAGTATATTTCTATCAGGAAAGCACATCAAAACCCAATTTTCCCAAATCAAGTTAAGAACAATACCCTATTAATTCACAACTTTCCAATTTCTTGCTCTCTCGAGTGAAATTGGACTTTTTAGATGTACATTAATGTCGGCCACACACTAATGCAGTAAGAACAAGAATTAATAGAACAACATGAAAGAAGAAGAAGAAAACCATATCATTAACAATCAAAATTCATCACCAGTGTTCAAAACCTTAGCAAGGAAGAGAATTAGCCACTCATTTGTGGATTGATCATCCTAAAACAAGTGTAAATCATGCATACAATTGATAGAAAGAAGAAAGGAAGAGAAGAAATCTCTTATCTTTTTCGTCCCTCAACTGCTCCTAACCCACGTCCTAGCTCCACCAAGACTGAACTAATTAAAATAAACCTAAGTGTGCTATTTATACTAGTGGGAAATTTTTCCCGGAATAACAAGCAACGTGTCACGGAGGTCAACGCGGAGCACTGCCTCCGTGACACGGCGTGGACGCGAACCTTCACTGGAAATCCAGGGTCCGGTAAAATAGCCTCAACGTGGCATGGAGGCCAACGCGGAGGCCTATCTCCGTGCCACGGAGCTGTCGCGAGGCCACACTGAAATTTGCCATTTAATTTCCTCTCCAGGCAGTGTGCCTCCGCGATGGTAGCGTGGCACGGCTCTATCGCGGAGCCCCTATACTTTGTGCATTCCAATGTCTTTTCCACGCTCGCATCCGAGTCCAACTCCGATATTGTTCCAACACGCATTTTAGCTCCTAAAAATCATATTTACCTGCAAAACAAATGCTAATCATGTTGGTTAGTATAAATTCGCATTTTATTACCAACTACATGAGAATATATACACATTGCACAACAAACAAGGTGAAAATAATACGTTTGAGTATCACTTGGGCATATAAATCTGCCCAAGATCAGCCCACATGTTGCTTATGGTTTATAAACTATGATTCTTGGCCAACTCACGGGCCCAATCCCATGGCTAGGATTATGAATTTTCAATCATGATATAATTCTCACGATCTAACTAGCCATGCATGTCATGTATGAATTTCTATGAGCATGTTGCATGTTTTGGGAGTAGTACTTAACACCGAGTAGGTTCGAGGCCTAGGTTACGCCCTGAATCTCAGAACTACGTGCCACCATAGGATCATGTTTGGGACCTCCTCAGTGACTGTCCCCTATGCCCTACGGGGCCTTCATGAGTGATATCACGCCTTTCATGGTTCATACCCTTGGCAAGGTATGAACAGCCTCCCGATTAGGGTTACAAGTCGTACTTCATGTGTGCTCATGTGAAGTATGTCGGTTATAGAAATCTCCCATTGTTCCTCATGGTTTTGAAATATGCATGATTATTTCCTTTTGGCTCAAGTTATGATTTATTACCCCTACCGACCTGGAATCCAATTTTAGTTAGGATAAGATAAGTTTGGAACTATAAATACAACATTTAGGTTTATTTTTCAAACACAGTTTTTTATCAATTTCACGTGGATTCTAGTGTTATTAACGATCTTTCTAAGTTCAAGAAGCAAAGTTTGTAATTTTGTTCTTGATTTCGGGAATCAAACAACATTGGAGTTTTGTTCATTGGTTTTGGAGTTTTATTCAATTCGCGTGGTTTTCTTATATGAATTTATGTAAGTTACAATTATGATTTATTCTATACTTTGTGATTGTGATTATACAAGCATGAGTAGCTAAACCCATAACTAGGGTTGTGGGAACCATGATGAATTAGCACACATAGGTTAAACACTTAGTGATTCTTGAACGGGGTTTAATGCATGTATTGTTTTTCCCTTTGTTTTAATTATTTCTTAACGGTTGCAAATGTTGGAACTTGCCTTATTCTTGCTTACTGGATCAAGGGGGTAGTGAATGGGAAAAGGGTTTAACAACGGAGATTTGAGGCTATCAACCCTTATCTAATAGCTTGAACTTGTCCGGGGATAGCTTATCTGATATTAAAGATAAGAGTTAATTAAGCATACACCCCGTATATGGATCAAGTTATGTGGTGATAATCATCTAAATAGGGTACCAACCATTTAGGTGAACCTAACTTACCAATATTGTATGCTAAACACCGAAATAGATCATTAGTGTAAAAGCCTTGTGGTTATGAAGTTATGGGGAACACAATCCTAGTAAATTGTTGATTGAATACAAACCAAAATTGATTTAAGCATTTACTAGTCTTTACTAGTGTTTATTATTTTATTTTTAATTCTTTCCCCCCTAGGAAATAAGTCAATATATAGTAATAGCTATTCACATTAACTCAAGTTCTTTCCATATTCCTCATGGGATCGACCCCAACCTTTGTTGAGTTCTATATTTTACAGCAACCACTTTATATCTCAATTGTGAGGTGTAATTTTGGCGACATCGGCCACACTTATGACGAAGAGGCTACTTGACGTTTAGGAAATGTTCCCTTCTTTCATGATCTATGTCGTGCGATGAAATTTCTCCCTATCCTTCTAATTCGTGTTATTCGCGATTGCAGAATCATGTCTCCCCATAGAGAAAATGGTAAGAAGAATTGGAATGGAGAAGGCCACGAGGATGGAAATGGAAACAGGCACCGGCAGGCCCCGCCAGTTCAGGAGCACATACACCGAAGCCGGTTGCCCATACTGAGTTTCAGGTAGCTATTCAGATGCTCGCGCAGGCCTTGACTGCTCAGGTCAATCAACAGGTAGTTGTGCATATCTCGCGAAAGGGAAATGCACCAGCAGCTCGAGTTAGGGATTTCTTAAGAATGGACCTACTTGAGTTCCTCGGGTCAAAAGTAGATGAGGACCCACATGAGTTCATAGATGAGATTGTGAAGATCACCCAGGTGATGGGGGTGAATGGATTTGAGTGTGCGGAGTTGGCCTCATATCAGTTAAAAGGGATCGCACACATCTGGTTTAGATAATGGGAAAATAGTACGGCCGCCGGAGCAGGTCCTGTCACTTGGGAGGAATTTCATGTTACGTTCTTAGATTGATTCTTCCCTCGTGAGATGAGAGAGTTGAAGGTAGCTGAGCTCATGGACCTTAATCAAGGGAGAATGGTGGTGCAGTATTATGCCTTTGAGTTCACTCGCCTATTGAAGTACGCCCCAAAGTTAGTGGCTGATCAGAGGGTGCGGGTGAGCAAATTTGTTCATGGTGTGGCGGGCTATTTGGACAAGGATTGCAGGAACACTATTCTTCACCAGGATATGGATTTCCCTTGTATAGTTTTGGATGCCCGGTAGATGGAGGCAGCACATATGAGGGAGAGGGAGGCCAAGAGGGCCAGGACTGATAGTCACAGATTCTCTCTGCCAAGTTTTTGTGGTGGGCACCGATAGAAGACTCACAATAGATCTTCAACCCCAGCATCTTCAACATTGAGTGTGCCATCCAGGCCTAGGCATGATCATAGGGGGAGAGCAACAGGATCAAGGGGTCAGAACAACAGGCCCACAAATTCTAGTATTCCATCTTATCGGAGATATGGTTGGGGATACATTGACCAGTGCTTGGCAGGTTCAAGTGCTTGCATCGGGTGTGGGAAGCCCAGACACATGCTCAGAGATTTTCCAACAGTGGACAGGACCATGATGGGGGTCGAGGCCCAACTTCTAGTTCAGCAGCCCCACATGTATGCTCAGCACATTAGGGGGCATCTACCAGCACAGCTGTCGATCAGTGCAAAACAGATTCTATGCATTAGCATCCCGCCACGAGCAGGAGGTATCCCTGGATGTATTCACTGGTATGTTACGAATTTTCCATATTTATGTATATGCTTTGTTAGATTCAGGGGCTCCCTTATATTTTTGTGACACCTTATGTGGCCAGTAGCTTCAGAGTCAGTCTTGTCATAACTCTTCTCAGTCTCTACTCCAGTCGGTGATTCAATTGTAGCTAGATGGGTGTATAGAGATTTCCTGGCCTTAGTCCTTCAGAAAGTAACCTCACTAGATTTGATAGAGTTAGCCATGACCATTTTGATGTTATCCTTGGCATGGATTGGCTATTTTCATGTTATGCCTCAGTTAATTGTAGAATCCGGGCGGTAGAGTTCAGATTTCCGGGTGAGCCAGTCTTAGAGTGGAAGGGTAGCTCAGCTATGCCTATAGGTTGTCTCATTTCCTACATTAAGGCTAGAAAGATGATTTCTAAGGGTTATGTGTACCATCTAGTTAGGGTTAATGATGTTGAGTCTGAGACCCCGACTATCCAGTCACTTCCAGTAGTATGTGAGTATTTGGAAGTCTTCCCAGATGATTTACAGGGAATCCCTCCCGAGCGGGAGATAGATTTTGGTATTGACCTTCTTCCTGACACGCAGTCTATATCTATTCCTCCCTACAAAATGGATCTAGCCGAGCTAAAGGAGTTGAAGGAACAGTTGAAGGACCTATTAGATAAGGGTTTCATTAGACCGAGCAAGTCCCCATGGGGTGCACCAGTTCTCTTTGTCCGAAACAAAGATGGTTCTCTTCGTATGTGTATTGACTATCGGGAATTGAACAAAGTTACCATCAACAACAGGTATCCTATACCCAATATTAATGATTTATTTGATCAACTTTAGGGTTCCAAGTGTTTTTCGAAGATAGATCTCAGATTTAGGTACCATCAGCTCAGAGTTCGGGAGAGTGATATCCCTAAGATAGCCTTCAGGACGCGGTATGGTCATTATGAGTTTGTAGTTATGTCCATTGGAATAACGAATGCTATTGTAGCTTTTATGGAATTTATGAATAGGGTGTTCAAGCCATACCTGGATTTGTTCGTGATTGTGTTTACTGATGACATCTTGATATACTCTCGGAGCGAGGAGGAGCATGCCGCTCATTTGAGGGTGGTGCAACAGACTCTCAAGGATCGCTAATTGTATGCCAAATTCAGCAAGTGTGAGTTTTGGTTGAACTCAGTGGTGTTTTTGGGCCACGTGGTATCAACCGAAGGCATAAAGGTGGATTCTCAAAAAATAGAAGCAGTGAAGAATTGGCCTAGACTGGTCAATCCTTTAGATATTCGGAGCTTTTTGGGTTTAGCCGGCTACCATCCAAGATTCATGGAAGGTTTCTCAATGATTGCAGCACCGTTGACCAAATTGACACAGAAGAAGGTGAAATTCCAATGGTCGGAGGCTTGTGAGAAGAGCTTCCAAGAGTTGAAGACTCGACTTACTTCGGTGCCGGTGTTAACCCTACCCGAGGGTACAGATGGGTTCATGGTGTATTGTGGTGCTTCAAGGATTGGACTTGGGTATGTGTTGATGCAGCACGAGAAGGTTATAACATATGGCTCCAGATAGCTAAAAGTTCATGAGAAGAATTTCCCAACCCATAATCGTGAATTAGTCGTTGTGGTATTTGCATTGAAGATATGGTGACATTACTTGTACGGGGTTCATGTGGATGTGTTTACAGACCATAAGAGTTTACAATATGTGTTTACACAGAAGGATCTCAATCTTCAGCAAAGAAGGTGGTTGGAGATACTCAAGCACTATGATTTGAGTGTGCTTTACCATCCAGGTAAGGCCAATGTAGTGGCATACGCACTTGGTAGACTCTCTATAGAGAGTGTGTCCCATGTGGATGAGGGAAAGAAGGAGCTAGTGAAGGATGTGCACCGGCTCGCAAGGTTGGGAGTTTGATTGGTTGACTCGATCGATGGAGGTGTTATTGTTTAGAATGGATCAGAATCTTCATTGGTGACTGATGTAAAAGCTAGACAAGATGAGGACCCTATTTTGGTAAAGTTGAAAGAAGTAGTTCAAAATCAGAAGGTGGAGGTCCTCTCCAAAGCGGGAGATGGTGTGCTTCGATACCGGGGTCACTTATGTATTCCGGATGAGGATGATTTGAGGAGACGGATGTTGCATGAGGCTCATGGATCCAGGTATTTTATCCATCCAGGTGCCACCAAGATGTACCGTGACTTACGGGAAGTCTATTAGTGGAATGGCATGAAGAAGAACATAGCAGAATTTGTAGCTAAGTGCCCAAACTGTCAGCAGGTAAAGGTCGAGCATCAGAGATGGGGAGGTGTTCTTTAGGGTATCAGTATTCCTACTTGGAAGTGGGAAGAAATTAATATGGACTTCATCACAGGTCTACCTCGTACTCATCCACAATATGATTCCATTTGGATTGTGGTAGATAGGTTGACCAAGGCTTCTCATTTTCTACCAGTCAAAACTAAGGATTCCGCAGAGGATTATTCCAAACTATATATCCGAGAGCTAGTTCGATTGCATTATATCAGACAGAGGTACTCAATTACCTTTCAATTTTGGAAGTCGTTTCAAAAAGGACTTGGTACTCAGGCTAAGCTCAACACAGTAGTTCACCCGCAAATGGATAGTCAAGAAGAGCGGACAATTCAGACTCTCGAGGACATGTTAAGAGCATGCGTGTTTTAGTTCAAAGGTAGTTGGGATGATCATTTGTCTCTTATTGAGTTTTCATAAAATAACAGCTATCATTCTAGTATTCAGATGGCCTCGTTTGAGGCTCTCTATGGGCGGAGATGTAGATCGCCCATTGGTAGGAAGTTGGTGAAATTGCTATGATAGGACCAGATTCGGTCCATGAGGTTATGGAGAAGGTTTAGCTCATACGGGACAGGTTGAAAACAGCTCAAAGTAGCTAAAAGTCCTATGCCGATGTGAAAAGGAGAGAATTATAATTCGAGGTGGATGATTGGGTGTTTCTAAAGGTATCTCCCATTAATGGAGTGATGTCGTTTGGAAAAAAAGAAAAACCCATCCCTCATTATGTTGGCCCCTACCGAATTGTGAAACGGGTTGGCAAGCTGGCATATGAATTGGAGTTGCCCTCAGAATTAGCTTTTGTGGATCCTATATTCCATTTGTCTCTCTTAAAAAGTGTTTGCGTGATCCAACTCTAGTTATCTCGGTGGACAGTGTTGGTGTGAAGGACAGCCTTAGTTACAAGGAGGTTCTGGTGGAAATACTGGATCGTCAGGTTCAAAGGCTAAGGAACAAGGAAGTAGCTTCAGTCAAAGTGTTATGGAGGAATCAACATGTTGAAGGAGCTACGTGGGAAGTCGAAGTGGATATGATGGTTAAATACCCACATTTATTCTCTACCAGCTAAGTTCCAGCTTGAGGTATCAATTTTACTCTCAACCTCTATTTAGGTTTCATGTTAAGTTCATGTGCCTAAGTTTCTTTTATGTATATGGATGTATGTATGATTTGTGAATCCAGTTCAGCTATGTAGTGTGAATCGGAGATAGTCATTCTATTAGTTATCAGCTAAAATGATCAGTATTTGAATACGATGATTGCATTTCACTGCTTTTCTGTATGTTTTCCAACATTCAAGGATGAATGTTCCCAAGAGGGAGATATTGTTATACCCCGGAAGCCCAAAGATCAGATCCAGGAGTTGAAACAGAGAAAAATTTAAAACTTGCATCAGGACATAGAACGGGTCATGAGATGACCTGTGGGAGCAAACCACGAGTCGTGATGTGACTCGTGGTTAGGCTCAGGAGACGAGTTGAAACTTGGTAATTTGGATCACCAAGGATGAGACCACGAGTCGTGGTCAGGCCCCATGACTCATTAGGTAAGTCGTGGGAAGTGATGATTGAGAAAGGAGAAGAAGAAGGCAGTGCACATGACGAGTGGTGACCATAAGTCGTGGTCACCTGTAACAAATCCTGAAGTCACCTGTGATGAGCCCAGATGACTTGATAAGTAGTGTACTTGATGGACGATGCCACGAATCATTGCCAGAGGTGATGAGTCATCATGTCTTTCGTGGGGACTGACTAGCAGTTATTTTCTGCAAATTTAGTAAGGGCTTTTTCGTAATTCCTAATATCCTAAGGCCTAAACTACATTGTTTTAAGTTATGAATGATGACTTTTAAGAGGGTTAAGTTTATTTTAGGACATTTTCATTTATGCATGCAAAGTTAGAAGGTTAGAGGGGGTGATCAAGCTCGTTCTTCGTCAAATTCTCCTCAATTCCTCTTGGGCAATCAAAGAAGTATAAGAATCAGCTATAATCATGTATGTAGGGTTATGAATGGGTGAATCCTTTCATACTCATCCCAATCCCTCTCTAAATCATGAATTTCCTATGTTAAATCTCTGGGGTTTAACCCAATGCATGAAATTCCTAATTCTCTACATGGGTATGATCTAAATGTGTTTCTACTATTGAATTATGATTCGTGGGAAATTCTTATATTGTTTGCAGTTAAAATTATGTTTCAAGTTTTATGAATTAAAAGCCTCATTGATGAGAAGTTCATGAAAGATGAGATTTGTGATGAATGTATGATTATGATGAGATATTATGATGAAAAGCATGTTTTCAAGCTACTCATGTTTATAATCATTTTTTCAATGTGAATTGAGTATTTTCAGGCATGTTAAAGTACTAGGCAATGCCCATGATGTGTTGTGAATTTACAGCACTTTCGACGCTTAAAACTTAGAAAATATGCATGGTCTTAGATGTGTTTATACAAATATGATGCACTTTTACTTTATTTTCAGAGAAATTATGTATTGGAGTTAAAATGTGCAAAAGAAGAGAAAAGAGTGCTGAAAATGGTAAAATTCCAGACTTCAGTATGAGCCGTACCTATGAGGTACGAGTCGTACGTAGCATCCGTGATAAAATTCAGCACAAGGCACTGTCCATGTACGACTCTTGGTACGAGTCGCACCATCCTGGTACGAGCCATACCATAACAGTCGTGGAAAATTACAGAGATATTGCACTTGTCTGAGCTCATGGTATGAATGGAAGATACGAGTCTTGATGACCACCTACGACTCGCACTAAAGAGCTGTGGTGAACTTCAGAGAATATGTGATTGGCAGATCCGAGGGCACGAGGCAGTCATGAGTCATTATACCAAGGTAATACTTATACCACAACACTCGTGAAAATATTCAGAGAATTCCCAACTTCACAAGATCAGACCACGATAGGCATTGTACCAGTCGTACCAACTTCCAGGACTTAACCAAATTCAAGGCTACTGAGCATTGTACGAGAGGAAGCTATGACTCGTAGGTTCATGGTAAAAATCGTAGGATCAGGCGGCGGCAGTTAAATTAGTTTCCCTTTTAATTTATGAAAAAGTTCTAATTATTTGTATAAATACTTTTCTAGGTTTTTTTAGAAAGTGAAATCCTACTTCAACTAGGAAAAGGAGTTACAAATCCCAATTCTACTCCATGAAAGAACAAGGAAGGCTTACTCTACTATTATAAATACCCTTTATTTCTATATAATAGGAGTAGAACAATTGGAGAGTATAAAATTAGAGAAGATAGATTTTATCAGAGACATTATTGGAGACAACATTAGACGATTGAGAGAAAAAGAGAGAATTGAGTTGATTTGATTTGTGACCAACCTTTTCTTGAATTCTTCTTGTTCTTTCTACTTGTTCTTCAAAATTTTGTTGATTTATTAAGAGAAGGGTTTTTATCATCCATAAATTTAAGTATTGATTTATGTTCTTAATCATGAATGCAATTCACAACCTTACAACTATGAGAGGCTAAAACCTCCATAGCTAGGGTTGTGGGAACCATGGTGGATTAACAAGCTAGGGTTGCACAAAGTGATTCTAAAACCAATACAAACACTTATATTATGTTCTTTTCATGCTTAAACATTTCTTAATGGTGTGAAACATTAGGACATGCCCGAATTCTTTACTTGCTTAGGTATAAGAGGTAGAGATTAGGAAAAGAGAATTACAACGGAGCCTTGATCTTGATGATCATTGTATTAACTTGAGTTGTGGTCGCAGCATAGTTAAATCTGGAACTTAGTGATAATGGATAGTTTGAAATCACTCATGAGACTTGGTCGAGTAATTGAGTATAGTCATTCAATAGGGATTGGTCGATCATTTGAATGAACCTAAGTTATCAGTTTTATAAGTACGTATTGGTGATAATCACGAGTGTATACCCAAAGCAGTTATGAACCCATTGGGAACACAAACCCTAGTTATCCTTTAATATGATTCAAAACCATAATTCTAATACTTGTTTTTATTATTGATTTTCTTCAGAATCCCCCTATTTTGAAGGAACTACCTCACAAGTTCTATTACCGGCTATAATCCAGTTTTCCCTATTCCCTGTGCGTTCGACCCCAACCTCTAGTTGGGTTCTTTATTGACAATATCCACTTTTGACTTCAACAAGAGGTGCGGTTTGAGAGTTATCACACATGTTCAAGTATGATTTATGATTTCCTGTATTAAGCTTACCACATGGTTTCAGTGCGGAGACTCCCAATTATCTTTTAGCTTATCGTACAGTTTGAGTTAAAGATTCTCATATGCATGATTTCAGATTTGAGATGTATTTGATTATTGAGATTCGTCAATAGATGATGGTAATCTTCTTTGAAAAATGATGGAGAGCATATGCATGTTTCGGGAGTAGTGTCTAGCACCGAGTAGGCTAAGGGTCGATCACCCTATACCTTAGAACTACACGCCAACATAGGTTTCTACTTATATATATTACTTCGGGACCTCCTTTGTGAGCTATCCCCTGCCCTATTGGGGCACGAGCTTGTTATCGATATCATGGTATCATCCTTAGCCCTGGCAAGGTTTTGGACGGCTCTTCCCACTTAAGTGTAATAGTTAGGACCTCGTAAGCTCTATCATGGTATGTCGGTTAAAAGATCATTGTTCCTTACAATTTAAGTTATGCATGTTCTTAATTCATAAGAATTATATATCTAGATATGTTCTAAAGCAGGTTTGACTCAATGTTCAGTTTTACTCATGACTGTCAGATTTCAGGTTTGACTCAACAATTCAGTTATCATGTTATGTTAGGTTGAGATCATGATTTTAGAAAGAATGCATGAAAGCCCTATTCTCATATTTTTATTGTCTATGTTTTATATTATGCATGTTCTAAATGATTTTACTTATCTAGCAGTTTTACTTACCTTGCATACTCGGTACATTCCATGTACTGACTGCATACTCTATGTTGTATTATTTCATGATACAGGACCAGGTACTCAGACTCAGCCTCGTTCATAGCCAGTCTTCAGAGTTAGCATCTTACACTTGTTTGGTGAGTCCTCATCTCCCTAGGACCATGCTTATTCAGATTTCTCTATGTATTTTCAGTTTTCAGCTTTATCGAGTTAGTTGGGTCTTGTCCCATCAACTCATCATATTTAGAGGCTTTTCAGATAAAAAGATGTATTCAGCTTTAGATTGTGTGTATTCTAATGTTATGTTTATTTTAGACCTCCGCTAAGATTATTATGTTGATTCTTCAGTTTGGATATTGAGTTAGATGTATGTTCATGCCATGGGTCGACTTGGAGTCTCTCGGGGCTCCTTGTCCCGTGTCTCAATCTGGACCTCGATTTGGGTCATGACAAACTTGGTATTAGAGTAATAGGTTTGAAGTTTCCTAGGGTGTGTAAAAGTCGCGATAAGTAGAGTCTTTTTCATGGGTGTGAAGCGCGCCACACTTATGACGAAGAGGCTACGAGACGTTTAGGAAATGTTCCCCTCTTTCATTATCTATGTCGTGCGATGAAATGTCTCCCTATCCTTCTAATTCTTGCTATTCACGATTGCTGAATCATGGCTCACCGCAGAGTAAATGGTAGGAGGAATGGGAACGTAGAAGGCCCTGAGGATGGCAACGGAAACGGGCACCAGTAGGCCCCACCAGTTCATGAGCACCATGCACTGGAGCCGGTTGACCATGTTGAGTTTCGGGAAGCTATTCAGATGCTTGCACAGGCCTTCACTGCTCAGGTCAATCAACAGGCAGATGCACATGTCCTGTAAAAGGGAAATGCGGCGGCGGCTCAAGTTAGGGATTTCTTGAGAATGAACCCGCCAGAGTTCCTCGGGTCAATAGTAGATGAGGACCCACATGAGTTCATAGATGAGATTGTGAATACAACCTAGGTGATGGGGGTGAATGGTGTTGAGTGTGTAGAGATGGCCTCATATCAGCTAAAAGGGGTCACACACATCTGGTTTTGACAATGGAAAAATAGTAGGGCCGCCGGAGCAAGGTCTGTCACTTGGGAGGAATTCCATGTTGTGTTCTTAGATCGGTTCTTCCCTAGTGAGATGAGGGAGTTGAAGGCAACTAAGTTGGTGAACCTTAATCAAGGGAGAATAACAGTGCAGGAGTATGCCCTTGAATTCACTCACCTATTGAAGTACGCCCAGAGTTAGTGGCTGATCAGAGGGCGCGGGTGAGCAGATTTGTTCATGGTATGGCAGGTTATTTGGACAAGGATTTCAGGACTTCTATGCTTCACTAGGATATGGATTTCCCTCAAATAGTTTTGTATGCCCAACAGATGGAGGCGGCGCATATGAGGGAGAGGGAGGCCAAGAGGGCCAGGACTAATAGTTACAGATTCTCTCAGCCAAGGTCAGGTGGTGGGCACCGAAAGCAGACCCACCAGAGATCTTCATCCCCAGCATCTTCAGCATTGAGTGTGCCATCCAAGCTCTAGGCATGATCAGAGGGGGCGACCATCAGGATCGAGGAGTCAGAGCAGCAGGCCTTCATATTCTAGTATTCCAGCTTGCCGCAGATGTAGTCGGGGGCACACGGGCCAGTGCTTGGCAAGTTTAGGTGCTTGCTTCGGGTGTGGGAAGCCCAGACACATGCTTAGAGATTGCCCGGCATCAAGATAGGACCATGATAGGGGTCGAGGCCCAGCTTCTAGTTCAGCAGCCCCACCCACCTGCTCAGCACACCATGGGACATCTACGAGCACAGGTGGAGGTCAATGCCAAAACAGATTCTATGCATTAGCATCCCACCACGAGTAGGAGGTCTCCCCGAATATAGTCACCAATTGTTACGAGTTTTCCATATTTATGTATATGCTTTGTTAGATCCAAGGGCTACCTTGTCTTTTGTGACACCTTATGTGGCCAGTAGCTTCGGAGTCAGTCCCAAAGTCTTGTCAGAACCCTTCTCAGTCTCTGCTCCAGTAGGTGATTCAATTATATCAAAATGGGTGTATAGAGGTTGCCCGGTCTCAGTCCTTCAGAAAGTAACCTCAGTAGATTTGATAGAGCTAGCCATGACTGATTTTGATGTTATCCTCAGCATGGATTGGCTATTTACGTATTATGCCTCATTTAATTGTAGAACTCAGGCGGTAGAGTTCAGATTTACGGGTGAACCAGTCTTAGAGTGGAAGGGTAGTTCAATTATGCCTGTAGGTCATTTCATTACCTAAATTAAGGCCAGAAAGATGATTTCTAAGGGTTGTGTGTACCATCTAATTAGGGTTAAGTATGTTGAGTCTGAGACCCCGACTATCCAGTCAGTTCCAATAGTATGTGAGTATCCGGAAGTCTGGGAAGATGATTTATCGAGAATCTGTCCAGAGCGGGAGATAGATTTTGGTATTGACCTTCTTCCTAACACGCAGCCTATATCTATTCCTCCCTACAGAATGGCTCTAGATGAGTTAAAGGAGTTGAAGGAACAGTTGAAGGAACAGTTGAAGGACCTGTAGGTAAGGGTTTCATTAGACCGAGCAACTCCCCATGGGGTGCACCAGTTCTCTTTGTACGAAAGAAAGATAGTTCTCTTCATATTGTATTGACTATTGGCAATTGAACAAAGTCACCGTCAAGAACAGGTATCCTCTACCCAGGATTGATGATTTATTTGATCAACTTCAGGGTGCTGTGTGGTTTTCAAAGATAGAACTCAGATCGTGGTACCATCAACTCAGAGTTCGGGAGAGCGATATCTCAAAAACAGCCTTCAGGATGCGGTATGGTCATTATGAGTTTGTAGTTATGTCTTTGGACTAACGAATGCTCCTGCAGCTTTTATGGACTTGATGAACAGTGTGTACAAGTCATACCTGGATATGTTCATGATTGTGTCTATTGACGACATCTTGATATACTCTCGGAGCGAGGAGGAGCATGCCGCTCATTTGAGGGTGGTGCTACAGACTCTCAAGGATTACCAACTGTATGCCAAATTCATCAAGTGTGAGCTTTGGTTGAACTCAGTGGCATTTTTGGGACATATGGTATCAAGCGAGGGCATAAAGGTGGACTCTCAAAAAATAGAAGCGGTGAAGAATTGGCCTAGACCGGTGAATCCTTCAGATATTCGGAGCTTTTTGGGTTTAGCCAGCTACTATCAAAGATTCGTGGAAGGTTTCTCAACGATTGCAACACCTTTGACCAAATTGACCCAGAAGAAGCTGAAATTCCAATGGTCGGACACTTGTGAGAAGAGCTTCCAAGAGTAGAAGACTCGAGTTACTTCGGCACCGGTGTTAACCCTACCCGAGGGTACTGATCGGTTCATGGTGTATTGCGGTGCTTCAAGGATCGGAATTGGGTGTGTGTTGATGCAGCACGGGAAGGTTATAGCATATGCCTCTTGGAAGCTAAAAGTTCATCAGAAGAATTACCCAACCCATGATCTTGAATTGGTAGTGGTGGTATTCGCATTGAAGATTTGACGACATTACTTGTACGGGGTTCATGTGGATGTGTTTATGGACTATAAGAGTTTACAATATGTGTTTACACAAAAGGATCTCAATCTTCGGCAAAGGAGGTGGTTGGAGCTACTCAAGGACTAGATATGAGTGTGGTTTACCATCCAGGTAAGGCCAGTGTAGTGGCAGACACAATTAATAGACTCTTTATGGAGAGTGTATCCCATGTGGATGAGGGAAAGAAGGAGCTGGTGAAGGATGTGCACAGACTCGCAAGGTTGGGAGTCCGGTTGGTTGACTCAACCGATGGAGGTGTTACTGTTTAGAATGTATCATAATCATCATTGGTGGCTGATGTAATATCTAGACAAGATGAGCACTTTATTTTGGTAAAGTTGAAGGAAGCAGTTCAAAATTAGAAGGTAGAGGTCTTCTCCAAAGGGGGAGATAGTGTGCTTCGATACCAGGGTCACTTATGTGTTCCAGATGTGGATGATTTGAGAAGCCGGATGTTTCACAAGGCTCATAGATCCAGGTATTCTATCCATCCTGATGCAACCATGATGTACCATGACTTACGGGAAGTCTACTAGTGGAATGGCATGAAGAAGGACATAGCAGAATTTGTAGCTAAGTGCCCAAACTATCAGCAAGTGAAGATCGAGAATCAGAGACCGGGAGGTGTGCTTCAGGATATCAGTATTCCTACTTGGAAATGGGAATAAATTAATATGGACTTCATCACAGGTTTACCTCATACTCATCGACAATATGACTCTATTTAGGTTGTGGTAGACAGGCTGACCAAGGCTGCTCATTTTCTACCGGTCAAAACCATGGATTCGGCGGAGGATTATGGCAAACTATATATCCGAGAGCTAGTTCGATTTCATGGAGTGCCCTTGTCCATTATATAAGATAGAGGTACTCAATTTACCTCTCAGTTTTGGAAGTAGTTTCAAAAAGGACTTGGGTACTCAGGTTAAGCTCAGCATAGCATTTCACCCGCAAATGGATGGTCAAGTGGAGCGGACAACTCAAACTCTTGAGGACATATTTAGAGCATGCGTGATTGACTTTAAAGGTAGTTGGGATGATCTTATCGAGTTTGCATACAATAAAAACTATTATTCTTGTATTCAGATGGCCCCGCTTGAGGCTTTCTATGGGTGGAGATGTAGATTGCCTTTGGTTGGTTCGAAGTTGATGAAGCTATGATGATAGGACCAGATTCAGTCCATGAGGCTATGGAGAAAGTTTAGCTCATACGGGACCGGTTGAAAATAGCTCAAAGTCACCAAAAGTCCTATGCCAATGTGATAAGGAGAGAATTAGAATTTGAGGTGGATGATTGGGTTTTCTAAAGGTATCTCCCATGAAGGGAGTGATGCGGTTTGGAAAGAAACAAAAACTCAGCCCTCGTTATGTTGGCCCCGATCGATTTGTGAAACGGGTTGGTAAGGTGATATATGAATTGGAGTTTCCCTCAAACTTAGCTTCTGTGCATATTGTATTCCATGTGTCGCTCTTAAAGAAGTGTTTGGGTGATCCAGCTCTAGTTGTCTCGGTGGATAGTGTTGGTGTGAAGGACAACCTTAGTTACAAGGAGGTTCCAGCGGAAATACTGGATCATCAGGTTCGAGGCTAAGGAACAGGGAAGTAGCTCCAGTCAAAGTGTTATGGGGGAATCAGCATGTTAAAGGAGCTACGAGGGAAGCCGGAGTGGATATGATGGCTAAATACCCACATTTATTCTCTACCAGCTAAATTCCACCTTGAGGTATCAGGGTTATTCTCAACCTCTATTTAGGTTTCATGTAAGTTCATGTGCCCAAGTTTCTTTTATGTATATGGATGTATATATGATTCATGAATCCAATTAAGCTATGTCGTTTGAATCGGAGATAGTCATTCCATCAGTTTTCAGCTTAAATGATTAGTATTTGAATACGATGATTGCATTTCTCTGCTTTTATATATGTTTTCCAACATTCGAGGATGAATGTTCATAAGGGGGAGATATTGTTATACCCCGAAAGCCTAAAGATCTGTCTCGGGTGTTGAAACGCGGAAAAATTAAAACTGGCATCAGGACACAAAATGGGTCATGAGGTGACCCGTGGGAGCAGACCATGAGTTGTGATGTGACTCGAGGTGAGGCTAAGGAGATGAGTTGAAACTTGGGAATTTGGATCCCCACGGATGATACCATGAGTCGTGGTCAGGCCCCACGACTCGTTAGGCCAATCGTGGGAAGTGGTGATTGAGAAAGGAGAAGAAGAAGGCAGTGCACATGACGAGTTGTGACCACGAGTCGGGGTCACCAGTAACAAATTGTGAAGTCACCCGTGATGAGCCCAGATGACTTGATAAAGTGTACTTGATGGACAATGCCACGAATCGTCATGTCCCTCGTGGGGACTAACTAGCAGTTATTTTTTGCAAATTTAGTAAGGGCTTTTTTGTTATTCCTAAGATCATAAGGCCTAAACTACATTGTTTTAAGTTATGAATGATGACTTTTAAGAGGGTTAAGTTCATTTTAGGAAATTTTCATTTATGCATGCAAAGTTAGAAGGTTAGAGGTGGTGATCAAGCTCGTTCTTCTTCAAATTCTCTTCAATTCATCTTTGGCAATAAAAGAAGTGTATGAATCAGCTATAATCATATATGTAAGGTTATGAATGGGTGAATCCTTTCACACCCATCGCAATCCCTCTCTAAATCATGAATTTCCTATGTTAAATCTATGGGGTTTTAACCCAATGCATGTGTCCGCCTTGGGAGGCATGACTGGCACCTGGTGCCCTACTAGGACATGGACTACTGGACTACTGAGCCTAAGCACTTCTGATGCTAGGCTGGCTCTAATTCTAGATTTATGAAACAACGGGCTATATAACGGCTGTAAATACAGCCTCCGGCCGACAAGGCCTATAGCCACCTGTAGGAATATAACAGCTACCCAGAACAACTGAACATAAGGGAACCTATGCGGACCGACAAGGCCACCATGCTGACTAGTTATCACTGAAAAGTAGAATCAAGCACTAAACTGATCTGTAACCGACAAGGTCACCAACTAACAACTAAACAAGGCCCCACACAGCCATCACATGCAAACTAAAAACATACACACGGCCCCACACGACTGGTACAACTAACCATAGGGAATATAGAATCCGCAAGCCTCTAAGAATAATAAGATAGTCGGGACAGGGCCCCGGCCTACCCATACTGTACAAACAAAAAGGGAAGTAAACCTTTAGTTGTCAAGCTCCGGATGATAGGAGCTGAAGACTCTGTACGCTGGCTGGAACTACGAGGGATCTGCTCCTCGTCTATGAGTAACTGCAGGAAAGTAATGTAGCGCCCCAAAACGGGCGTCAGTACCACTGGTACTGAGTATGCAAAGCAATAACTGAAAATAACTGAAAGCAAATAATAGTATTGATAGATACTGAAGTAATAGGAGACGACGGGCTGAGACTGACTGAAAAGAGCATAACTTTACTGAAGAGAGTAAGAGTCATACCTGATAACATGGTGGTCTACTTTCTATCTATTAATAACTAACACAACATAGCATACAAGAACCTTACCAGCCCCCATAAGCCGTAAGGTACCAACCAACACACAATCTATGTACCCCTACCCAAGTCATACCATCCACCTAGTAACTATGAGCATCCTGCTGGCCCCCTGGGTATGCAACTTGAGCTCGCTAGGCCCTTGAATATAGTTGTATCTGAGTCCAGAGGACTCCTGAAATCTGAAATCTGAAATCTGCACCCTGGGCGCAAGCACTCGACAGGGGGTGTATAGTGCTGATCAGCCTGCTATGGGGAATCTGCATTCCATCTTCGTCCGCTGGCAGACGGCATGCCACTTCGTAGAGCGACGTATCCTCACCCTCTGGTGGGCGAGTCGACATAGCTATTAACCCTGGGGCGGTCAAGGAAGCTCTAAGGGTGCCCAACACAGAACAATCATGTCTCCACAGATAGTAATAGGCACATGTAATATATATACTGGATCTGACAATAATATTTATGTTCTGGTATTCAATTCTGAATCTCATATTGAAATGTACTGAATCTGATACTGAAATATACTGAATCTGTAATAATATTTCTGGAATATTCTGCTGGGACTTATACTGTTTTACTGAATTTCATGTTGAACACTGTATTATATTTCTAACATGCTTACTAAATTTCATACTGAACATAATATACGACTTCTAAAACACTCTACTGAAATTCATACTATTTTGCTATACTAGAACTACTAGCTTGCCGAAAGAAACTGGCTTTACATACCTCAACTGCTACTTTCTGATTAACTAGCATAGCTCGGCTAGTATTCAGCTATTTCTCCCAATTGTATTCATATTCAAGAAAGAATAGAATTAACTCTACGATCATTTTGGAAAGAAACTATACTTATGGATATACTACTGCTTATTCTTCGACTTATCGAAGAATGGCCGAAAAACTCACTATTTCTCGGAACTCTAGAAGGGAGAAATACTCACTTTAATGTTGGGAGTATATTAACACTAATTTGGAGAAATTCCACTTACCTTGGCTCAGTGTGACGATGATTCGCCGGCCGAATTTCTTGAAACTAACTCCGCAGGAATGCTCCCTGCAGCTTTATACTTCGCTACCCGAAGTTAATTTGAGTTTGGACTACGTTTGATGGTGTAAATGGAAGGAAATTTAATCAAACCCTTCGTTCCCCTCTATTTCTGTTTGTTTACTGGAAATTATATGAAGGGAAAATGATTTAAAACGAAGTGGGAGACTTATATACTTGGGGCCTTTAAGTCGCATTTGTCGAATGCGATTTATAAATCGCATTTGTCGAATGCGATTTATAAGTCTCATTTGCCTTGCGACGCTCCGACTTGGCGCTTGTCCGATCTCTCCCCGGGCCCTTTTCTCGCACGTATGGCATTCTAAAACTCTTAACCAACATGCGAATAGGCCAACTAAGTGTCCAGAACTTACGGGGTGTAACATCCTTCCCCCCTTAAGAACATTCGTCCTCGAATGTTAACTTCCGTTTACAGAAATTTTAACTTGCTCTACCTTTTCTGGAAAAATTTCGACAGAGTTTCCCCTATAATATGGACTATCTCAAAAATCCTGAAACGCAGAAAAGTCCAATACAGGTACTCCATATAATACTATAGCATCCATTACATAATAAATTGAAGTCAACATCTCACTCATACACATGAATATAAAGCAACTCATAAAACAGCAATATTGACATACCTCTGACTAACTAAGTCTGAAATAACTGAGGGTATTTGGCTTTCATATCTTCTTCTGCTTCCCAAGTAATTTCCTCTCGGATCCTGTTACGCCATAATACTTTGACAGAAGCAATATCTTTAGTTCTTAATCTGCGGATTTGTCGGTCTAGTATGGCTACTGGAACTTCTTCATAGGCCAAATCCTGTATAACCTGAACATCTTGGACTGGGATAATTCTAGAGGGATCTCCTATGCACTTTCTCAGCATTGATACATGGAAAACTGGGTGGACAGATTCTAACTCTGGAGGTAAGTCTAACTCATATGCCACTTGGCCTATTCTTCGGTGAATCTGATAAGGCCAAACAAACCTCGGGCTGAGCTTGCCTTTCTTGCCAAATCTCATTACACCCCTCATCGGCGAAACTTTTAGAAACACCCAATCATACACAATAAATTCCAAGTTTCTACACCAAACGTCAGCATAAGATTTCTGGGGCTCTGAGCAGTCAGTAAACATTCTCTGATAAGCTTTACTTTTTCCTCTAACTGATGAATGATATCTGGCCCAATCAATGCTGATTCTCCTACCTCAAACCAACCAACTGGAGATCTGCACTTTCGCCCATATAATGCCTCATAAGGCGCCATCTAAATAGCTAAATGGTAACTGTTATTATAGGCAAACTCAATGAGCGGTAAATGTTCATCCTAGCTACCTCTGAAATCCAACACACATGCTCGCAAAATATCCTCAAGCGTTTGAATGGTGCGTTCTGCCTGCCCATCTGCCTGTGGATGAAAAGTTGTGCTCAGGTTAACCTACGTCCCGAAGCCTCTCTGAAATGATTGCCAGAATTTAGTTGTAAACTGCGCCCCTCTATCGGAGATAATGGACACTGGAACACCATGAAACCTGACTATTTCTCTGATATACAACTCAGCATAATCCTCGACGAAAAAGGTAGCCCTTACTGGCAGAAAATGAGCTGATTTTGTCAGTCTGTCAACAATCACCCCGATCGATTCATATCTACGCCTGGTGCGGGGTAATCCTTCTACAAAATCCATATTCACTGCTTCCCATTTCCATAGAGGCACAGCTATATCCTGAGTCAGTCTGCCTGGTTTCTGATGTTCAGCTTTTACCTGCTGGCAGTTAGGACACTGAGCTATGAATTCTGCTATCCCCTTCTTCATTCCTGGCCACCAGTAGATTTCTTTTATATCGTGGTACATTTTCGTTGAACCTGGGTGGAGAGAATAACGGGCATAATGTACCTCGCCCATAATCTGCTGGCGAAGCCCTACAACTTCTGGAACATAAAGGCGATCTTTATATCGCAATACCCCATCCTCGGTTATTTGAAAATTTGTCACCTTTCCTTGCTGAACTCTGTTTCTAAGCTGAACTAGGACAGGATCTTCACATTGTCGTTCCTTTACTTCCACGACTAAAGACGACACTGCGGTGTTCTGGATTACCGCCCTGTTGTCCTCTATTTCTGCTACACAAACGGCTAAACTGGATAACTGACACAATTCTCGGGCTAATTCCCGCTGCACAGGCTGTAAGTATGCCAAACTCCACATAGACTTACGGCTAAGGGAATCTGCCACCATATTGGCCCTTCCTGGGTGATACAGAATATTCACATCATAGTCTTTCAACAGCTCTAACCAGCTACGCTGCCGCAAGTTCAGTTCTTTCTAGGTGAAGATATACTGTAGGCTCTTATGATCAGTGAAAATATCCACGTGGATGCCATACAAGTAATGTCTCCATATCTTTAAGGCGTGAATCACTGCGGCCAATTCCAGGTCATGGGTAGGATAGTTCTTTTCATGTTTCCTCAGCTGTCTGGAAGCATAAGCAATTACTTTACCATGCTGCATTAACACACATCCAAACCCAACACCCGAAGCCTCACAATAAACTGCATAACCTTCTGTACCTTCTGGAAATGCTAACACTGGAGCTGATGTTAACCTGTCTTTCAATTCCTGGAAGCTCTGCTCACATGCCTCAGTCCACTGAAATTTTGCTGCCTTTTGCGTCAATTTAGTCAGAGGTACTGCTAAGGTGGAAAATCCTTCAACAAACCTTCTGTAGTACCCTGCTAACCCCAGGAAACTGCGTACCTCGGTCGGAGTGGTAGGTCTGGGCCATGCTTTTACTGCTTCTATCTTCTGTGTATCTACCTGTATACCAGCATCCGACACGATATGTCCCAAAAAGGCTACTGAATTCAGCCAAAATTCACATTTAGAGAACTTGGCATACAACTGACGGTCTTTGAGAATCTGGAGCACTGTCCACAAATGATCCTGGTGGTCTACCTCTGAGCGAAAATACACCAGAATATCGTCAATAAACACTATCATGAACAAGTCTAGGTATGGTTTGAAAATACTGTTCATCAGGTCCATAAACATGGCTGGAGCATTCGTCAACCCAAAGGACATGACTAAGAATTCAAAATGGCCGTATCTGGTCCTGAAGGTAGTCTTTGGAATGTCCCTTTCACGAACCCGAACCTGATGATATCCGGACCTTAGGTCAATTTTGGAGAAATATCTAGCTCCTTGTAACTGATCAAATAAATCATCTATTCTGTGAAGCGGATACTTATTCTTGACTGTGACTTTATTTAGTTGCCGATAGTCTATACACATGCGGAGGGAACCATCCTTCTTTCTCACAAACAAAACTGGCGCACCCCAAGGTGAAGTACTCGGCGTGATAAAGCCCTTGTCTAACAAATCCTTCAACTGCTCCTTTAGTTCTCTGAGTTCAGTAGGAGCCATGCAATAAGGGGGAATTGATATGGGCTGAGTGCCCGGCAATAAATCAATTGCAAAGTCTTTTTCCCTTTCTGGGGGAATACCAGGTAACTTATCTGGAAATACATCGGGGAATTCATTCACCACTGGAACAGACTGGAGAGTCGGAGGATCTACCCGAACATCTTGAACTCTAACAATATGGTAAATGCACCCCTTGGCTATCAACTTTCTCGCCCGAAGATAGGAAATAAACCTACCTTTTGGCATAGATGTACTGCCCTTCCACTCTCGTACTACCTCCCCTGGAAAGTGGAATCGGACCGTCTTGTTCCAGCATTCTACATTGGCATAGCATGGAGCTAACCAATCCATACCCATAATGGCGTCAAAATCAACCAACTCTACCAAATCTGCTGTGGTCTGACGGCGAGCAACCTCTATTGTACACCCTCGATAAACCCTTCTGGCTATGATAGAGTCACCGACGGGTGTAGATACTGAAAAGGGTTGCCGAAGTAATTCTGGTATAATACTGAACTTTCGAGCCACTAATAGGGTAACATATGACAAGGTATATCCCGAATTGATTAATACATAAGCAGGGTGAGAGCAAATAATTATCATACCTGTCACGACATCTGGAGACGCCTCTGAATCTTATCTCCCTAGTAATGCATAGGTACGGCTTGGGCCCGTACTTGAACTAGAGGCCCCTGATCTTCCTCGGCCTCTGCCTGCTGAAATTGAGGGCCTGCGTCCTGCTGGGGCTGCTGGAGCTCGCGACCCTACTGATGTCCTGTCCTATCTATCTCGGTCACCCTGACCCCTGGCTGGACAATCTCTCATCACATGACCCTCGTGTCCGCATATATAACACCCTGTGGAGCCATATCTGCAAGCTCCAGAGTGGCGTCGGCTGCAAATAGGGCAAAGTGGTGGTGTATACCTACTCTGTTTTGCCCTCCTCTACTGGGGTGAATCTATTGTTCGAGAACTTCTGCCGGACTCTGACTGTCCTCGGCGGCTGAATCTACCCCTCTGCTGCGGGGGTCTAGGTGGCCTATCTGACAACCGTGGCCTAGGCCCTCTCCGAATCTCCCCCTGTAACTCATCTGACCTATCCCTGCGGCGCTGTTCCTGACTTGTTCGTCTACTATCCTGTTGCCGCTGTTTGAGGCCCTCAATAGTCTGAGCAAAAGCCTACACTCGAGCAATATCCATATCTTCCCGCAAAGTAGCTGTCATATAGGCCACAATATACTCTGGGTTCAGCCCCATAATAAACCAGTGGACTCTGGATGGCATGGTGTCTACAAAGGATGGAACATAGCGGGCCAAAGAATCAGACTGCAGGGCATATTCTCGAACACTCATCGCCCCCTGCTCCAGGTGTAAAAACTGGTCCATCCGAGCCTGTCGGATCTCTCGTGGTAGGTAACAGTCAAGGAAAGCCTCTAAAAAGCTGGACCAGGTCGGAGGGGCAACATTTCTCCCTCGATACCTTTCCCAACTCTCACACCACAACACAGCAATATCCTGCAGTCGGAATACCGCCAATTCAACCGACTCTGTAGATGTAACATGCATTACCCAAAAAATCCTCTACATCTGATCCAGGAAGTCCTGGGGGTCCTCTGTTCGATCTGTCTCGGTAAACTATAGGGGGCCTAGTGCCAGGAATTCTCGGACCCTCGAACTACCAGGCCCACCTGATGATTCTACCGTTGTAGGTGGCATTGACTGGCGCTGAGTAGCCATCATTTGCACTAATATAACTACTGCACTCCTGACCTCCTGGTCAGATGGTGTAGGTATAGGAACTGTCCGAGGTGGTGTCTTCCCGAGTGGCTCCTGATAGGGTGGAGACTGCTGAGAAGGTCGGGACGATGCCTCTGTATCGCCCTCAGATCAGGCTGATTCTAAATGAGGCTGAGGCATCCTGCTGGTGCCCTCTCCTGCTGCTATGTCCAATCTTCTTCCTATGATAGGATGTCGCTGATCTGATATTTTATATGTAAACAAAGAGTATAATAAGCTTTAGGGACTCAACCCTATACTGTACTGCTCTATGGCACGAATAAATATGAAGAAAGAGTAACCACCCTATCATGCCTTGCAACCTCCTGCCTATGGTATGTGGTGCACAACAGATCCATAGACAAGACTCTACTTAGCACGGCTTGCAGACTCCCTGGGATACAACCTGCTCTGATACCAAGTTTGTCACGCCCCACCTTGGGAGGCATGACTAGCACCTGGTGCCCTACTAGGACCTGGACTGCTGGATTACTAAGCCTAAGAACTTCTGGTGCCAGGCTGGCTCTAATTCTGGATTTACGAAAACAACGGGCTATATAATGGCTGTAAATACAACCTTCGGCCGACAAGGCCTATAGCCACCTGTAGGAATATAACAGCTACCTAGAACAACTAAACATAAGGGAACCTATGCGGGCCGAAAAGGCCACCATGCTGACTAGTTATCACTGAAAAGTAGAATCAAGCGCTAAACTGATTTGTGACCGACAAGGTCACCAACTGACAACTGAACAAGGCCCCACACGGCCATCAAATGCAAACTAAAAACATACACAAGGCCCCACACGACCGGTACAACTAACCACAGGGAAAATACAATCTACAAGCCTCTAAGAATAATAAGATGGTAAGGACAGGGCCCCGGTCTACCCATACTGTACAAACAAAAAGGGAAGTAAACCTTTAGCTGTCAAGCTCCGGATGATAGGAGCTGAAGACTCTGTACGCTGGCTGAAACTATGAGGGATCTGCTCCTCGTCTATGAGTACCTACAGGCAAGTAATGCAGCGCCCCAAAACGGGCGTCAATACCACTGGTACTGAGTATGCAAAGCAATAACTGAAAATAACTGAAAGCAAACAATAATACTGATAGATACTGAAGTAATAGGAAACGGGCTGAGACTGACTGAAAAGAGCGTAACTTTACTGAAGAGAGTAAGAGTCATACCTGATAACATGGCAATCTACTTTCTATCAATTAGTAACTAACACAACATAGCATACAAGAACCTTACCATCCCCCATAAGCCGTAAGGTACCAACCAGCACACAATCTATATACCCCTACCCAGGTCGTACCATCCACCTAGTAACTATGAGCATCCTGCTGGCCCCCTGGGTATGCAACTTGGGCTCGTTGGGCCCCTGACTACAGCTGTATCTGAGTCCAAAGGACTCCTGAAATCTAAAATGTGTAATCTGAAATCTGAAATCTGAAATCTGCACCCCGGGCGCAAGCGCTCGACAGGGGGCGTGGTATAGTGCTGATCAGCCTGCTATAGGGAATCTACATCCCATCTTCATCCACTGGCAGACGGCATGCTACTCCGTAGAGCGACGTATCCTCACCCTCTGGCGGGCGAGTCGACACAGCTATTAACCCTGGGGCGGTCAAGGAAGCTCTAAGGGTGCCCAACACAGAACAATCATGTATCGACAGATAGCAATAGGCACATGTAATATATATATTGGATCTGATAATAATATTTATGTTCTGTTATTCAATTCTGAATCTCATTTAGAAATGTACTGAATCTAATACTGAAATATACTAAATTTGTAATAATGTTTCTGGAATATTCTGTTGGGACTTATACTGTTTTACTGGATTTCATGTTGAACACTGTATTATATTTCTAACATGCTTACTAAATTTCATACTGAACATAATATAAGACTTATGAAACACTCTATACTAGAACTACTAGCTTGCCGAAAGAAACTGGCATTACATACCTCAACTACCGACTTTTTGATTAACTGGTGTAGCTCGGCTAGTATTCAGCTATTTCCCCCAATTGTACTCATATTCACAAAAGAATAGAATTAATTCTACTATTGTTTTATAAAGAAACCATACTTATGGATATACCTACTGCCTATTTTTCGACTTATCGAAGAACGTCCGAAAAACTCACTATTTCTCAGAAGTCTATAAGGAAGAAATACTCACTTTAATTCTAGGAGTATATTAACACTAGTTTGGAGCAATTTCACTTACCTTGGCTCGGCGTGACGACGATTCGCCGGCCGAATTTCGCGAAACTATCTCCAAAGGACTGCTCCCTGCAGCTTTATACTACCCGAAATTAATTTGAGTTTGGACTGCGTTTGACGGCGCAAACAGAAGGAAATTTAATCAAACCCTTCATTACCCTCTGTTTCTGTTCATTTACTAGAAATTATATGAAGGGAAAATGATTTAAAACGAAGTAGGAGCCTTATATACCTGGGGCCTTTAAGTCGCATTTGTCGAGTGCGATTTATAAGTCGCATTTGTCGAATGCGATTTATAAGTCGCATTTGCCTTGCGACGCTCCGACTTGGCGCTTGTCCGGTCTCTCCCCGGGCCCTTTTCTCGCACATATGGCATTCTAAAACTCTTAACCAACATGCGAATAGGCCAATTAAGTGTCAAGAACTTACGGGGTGTAACAAAATGAAATTCCTAATTCTCTACATGGGTATGATCTAAATGTGTTTCTACTAATGAATTATGATTCGTGGGAAATTTTTATATTGTTTTCGGTTAAAATTATGTTTCAAGTTTTATGAATTTAAAGGCTCATTGATGAGAAGTTCATGAAAGATGAGATTTGTGATGAATGTATAATTATGATGAGATATTATGATGAAAAGCATGTTTTCAAGCTAACCATGTTTATAATTATGTTTTTGATATGAATTGAGTATTTTCAAGCATGTTAATGTATTAGGCAATTCCCACATGTTCAAGTATGATTTGTGATTTCCCAAATTAAGCTTACCACATGGTTTTGGAGCGGAGATTCCCAATTATCTTTCAGCTTGTGGAATGGTTTAAATTAAAGCTTCTCATATGCATGATTTCAAATTAGAGATGTATTTGATTATTGAGCTTCATCAATAGACGATGATAAGCTTAAGTGAAAAATGATGGAGAGAACACGCATGTTTTGGGAGTAGTGTCTAGCTCTGAGTAGGCTAAGGGTCGACACCCTATGCCTCAGAACTACACGCCAACGTAGGTTTATACTTATATATATTACTTCGGGACCTCCCTTGTGATCTATCCCCCGCCTTATTGGATCATGAGCATGATATCGATATCATGGAATTGTCCCTAGCCCTGGCAAGACTTTGGACGGCTCTTCCACTTGAATGTGATAGTTGGGACCACGTAAGCTCTATCGTGGTATGTCAGTTAAAAGACGAATCACCTATTGTTCCTCATAATTTCAGTTATTCATGTTCTTCATTCATGAGAATTATATATCTATATATGTTCTAAAACAGGTTTGACTCAATATTTAGTTTTACTCATGACTATCAGATTTCATCTTTGAGTCAATCGATTCAGTTATAATGTTATGTTAGGTTGAGATCATGATTTCAGAAAGAATGCATGCAAGCCCTATTCTCATATTCTTATTGTCTATGTTTTATATTATGCATTTTCTAAATGATTTTACTTATCTAAATATTTTTACTTACCTTGCATACTCGGTACATTCCATGTACTGATTGCATACTCTATGTTGTATCATTTCATGATACAGGACCCGACACTCAGACTCTGCCCCGTTCATAGCCAGCCTTCAGAGTTTACACTTGTTGGTGAGTCCTTATCTCCCGAGGACCATGCTTATTTATATTTCTCTATGTACTTTCAGTTTTTAGCTTTATCGAGTTAGTTGGGGTTTTGTCCTATCAACTCATCATGTTTAGAGGATTTTCAAAACAAAAGGATGTATTCAGCTTCTGATTGTGCGTATTCTGATGTTATTTTTATTTCAGACTTCCACTAAGATTATTATATTGATTCTCCTATTTTGATATTGAGTTAGATGTATGTTAATGTCATGGGTCAATTTGGAGTTTCTGAGGGCTCCTTGTCCCGTGTCTCGATCCGGGCATCGGCTCGAGTCGTGACATGGACTTATGGAATCTATCACCCCACGCTTAGCTTATGAGACCACACTGATCTTACAAAGATCTCTGTAATGTGTGGGTGGGTTTATCTCCTAGTAGACTCTGAAGAGCTCTTCTTTATCATTGACCCTCATTTTAAGGGTAGCTGCTCTTACATTAATGATAGCTCCTCAAGTTGCCAAGATTGGTCGTCGCAAGATCATGGGTACCTTATCATCAACTTTAAAATCAAGAATGATGAGGTCAATTGATATAATGAATTTACCTACTTTGATGAGAAGGTCCTCGATTATTCCCTCTAGCGCCACTGTTGACTTGTCTGCTAGTTGCAGCATTACTCTTGTGGGCCTCGACTTTCCCAATCCTATGGTGTTAAACAGAGATAGGGGCATTAAATTTACTGCTGCCCCTAAGTCACACAGAGTTTTCATGACTTCAGCTTCACCAATTTGTACGGGAAGGGTAAAACTCTCTGGGTCCTTGAGCTTTTTCGGCATTTTTCTTGTCACCCTGTAGCTGCACTCCTCAGTAAGTGCCACCATTTGGACATCCAAATGCTCACTTTGTTGGCTACCACATATTTTAAGTGCTTGGCGTGCTGTGGCATACCCTGCAAGACATCAAGTAAAGGCAAATTGATGTGAAGTTCTTTGAAAATATCAAAGAACTTCTTAAAACATTCTTCCTCCTTGCTCTTCTTGAGCCTTTGTGGGAATGGCGATGGTGATCTTTGTGCTGGCTACAATGAAGGTTGTGCATTGTATTTTGCATCCCTCCGATTATCTTCTTTATCAGCTGATGGACCCTGTCTGACCAGCTCTGGCTGCACCTCATTTCTCTTTTTATTCGGTGGTGCATTAGCCAACTACTTGCCACTCCTCAGACTGATGGCATTGACCTGTCGAGGATTTGTATCTATATAACTGGGTAACCCTCCCTGAGGTCTGGTATGCTAAGCAGCTGCCAACTGACCCATCTATTTTTCTAAGTTTCTAGTGGCCATCTGTTGATTTTTCGAGTCTGAAGCCATCCTTATCTGATTCTCTGCTAGTTGGGTCTGAGTAGCCATGATTTTCTACAACATCTCCTCAATGTTGCTGCTGGATTGGCCATTGTTCTGCCTTTATTGCTGCTACTGAGGCTGCTAGTAGCTCTGACTCTTATTGCCACCTCAAGAGAAATTTGGGTGATTCTACCAGTTTTTGTGCTAGGTGTTCCCATAAATATAATTGTTCCTCTGCACATTACCTACAAAATTGACTGACTCTGGATTAGCCCCGCAAGAGTCTGCACTGTGCCTTTTATTCCCACAAATTTCACACCAGCTCGGAGCTTGCTGAATTGCATTAGCCTATCCCTGTGGCAGGTTCATACTCAGTTTGCTGAACTAAGTCATCATCTGGTGCTGCAGTGATGCTAACTGTGCTGCCAAGGCATTGACACTGTCTACCTCAATCAGCCCTGCTGCTCTCTTTCCTGCCCCTCTAAATGATTTGCTATGCCACTCTAGATTTCCTTGAGCAATTCTATTCAGTAGAGTGTACATCTCATCATATGTCTTCTCAAGTGCTTGCCCACCCGATGCAGAGTCCAGAAAGATTTTCATATGTGAGTCTAGACTCTCAACAAAGGTATGGGCTAACACCTTATTAGACTGTTGGTGATGGGGGCAGTATCAATCAATGACTTGAACCTCTCCCAAGCCAAGTATAAATTCTCCTCAGGTCATTTCTTGAAACTTAAGATTTCACTTCTGAGCTTGGCTAGGTCGTCCCAAGATGTGATAGAATTCAGTGGCTCTGCCTTCAACCACCTCTTCGCTTCTCCCATCAGTGAAAATGGGAAGAGGGTGAGTCGGATTTAATCAGTTGACACTCCGGTGAGGACGAAAGTGTTATTAATCTCCAAGAAGTTCTATAAGTGCTGTTGTGGGTCTTTATGTGTCATTCCAGTGAATTGGCCACTAGAATGTAACAGCTGCACTATGTTTTGTTTAAGCTGAAAGTTTCCTCCAGGATCCAGTTTGCGGATACTGGAGGTCACATTTGTCCCTAGCGGGATTGCCACTTTACAAACTAGTCTTGCTGCCATTTGCTCAGGCAACAACTCTATCTGCCCAACTGGTGGATACTGTCGTATTTGCTCCTGTAAGCGCTGCAACTTCCGCTCTAGAGCTTTTCTCTGGAGGATATGCAATTGACGTTCAGGCTCCAACAAAGGTTCCACCAACTCTCTATTCCTTGCCAGTTTTGCAAGGACAACCTGTTACCTACAATAGAACAGACTAAGATAGTTTTCAACACTTAAGAAAATAAAATTCACATAAAAACTAGAGATTCATCAATTTTTCCAGTCCCCAGAAATGGCACCAAAAACTTGTTGTGCTCCAACGCATGCGCAAGCATACGCGGTCGTACAAGTAATACAGTGGCCTCTTTTAAGAGCCAGATGTCGAACCCACAGGGACTGGACTACTTCAGTAAATATTCAAGTTCAAGTGTTGTGTTAAATTTCACAAGTGTTGATTATAGAGATTTCAGTTGTTTAAACTAAATCTAAGTGATGATCACAAAATACTCAGGAACCAATAATAAGAAGCATCTAGAGTTAAGTCCTGACAATCATGCATTGCTATAATTCACAATGGTTCAAGTATATGAAATTCAGTTGTCGTCTCACAGAGAAAATATGCAGTGTTCATGGTCTCTTGAGCCTCTGAACACAACGAACTAGTCTCACACCTACATCGTTGAGCGAACATGTGACGTCCTAATTCGTGAGCAATTTAACACTATGGATGTGGTTTACGGGGTTTATGCCCTTGATTATGGACTTTCATACCTCTAATAATTTAACCTAACTTAGCTTCACAACTACTTCTACGAGCGGGGATGTGAAAATTCTAAGTCGGTGTCTATTGTCCCATTTAATTAACTAAGGCAAATTAGGTCAATTTCTATCCTAACCGTGAATCCATCATAAAGACAAGAACTTGCTCCCTGCATTCTCTCGGTCTAACCAAGGGTTACTCTTTTGAGATTTTGCCTAAGCTTAACAAGTTCGTTTTTATGGTGATCAAGTATAAAAACAACAATAATTAAGAATGCAAGACAAAACAACAACTAAAACTCAAACCAAAGATGAAAATCAAGCAATTACATTCATATCATGTGGCCTCAATCCTAGAAGAAGGGTTTTAGCCGCTCGTGTTCGTACAACTTCTCACAAACATGTTTGAAGTAAAGTACTTACAAGAATGGTAAAAGAGAATGAAAGTTTTTGAACCCTAGGTAGAGTTTCTTCCATTCCGTGATAAATGAAAAATATAACCAAGTGTTCAATTTATAGTAAGTGGGAATTTTCACAAATTGGCCATGCGTGGACCAGATCCATGCCACGCCGCCCATTGCAGCAATTCCTTGGCGTGACACGGAGCTAATGCGGCAGCTCACTGGAATGTTGGACATCGACATGGCATGGGTGCACTGGTCGGGCGTGGCATGGATGCCATCGCGCTACTGGGCGGGCATGGCATGCTTCCTGTCATGCAGGATGCCCAGCGTGGCACAGCGCAGACACATGCAGTTGCTGCTTTTCCTGCCCTCGCGCACGCACACGCATGCGTGACACGACGCATGTCGCGCAAGTCAGCCGGCGTGGCATGGTGGGCTATGCGGCAGGCTCTTTCTTCATGCCATTTTGTGCAATTGTCATCCCAACTCAATCCAAAGTTCCCCCTTGCTCGTGCATCATCATATTTAGCCCATCTTTAACATTTTTCACCTACAAACAATGGCTAATCATATTGGTTAGTTCACGCACGAAATTATACAAAATCACATGAGATTGTAATCAATTAAATTAACAAAACATTCTAAAACTAAGTTATAAAATAGCACTTGGGCATGTAAATATGCCCAAGATCAATAGTCCATTGATATATGCTATAAATAATGAGTCCATTTTGCTAAGCCCAAGATGTCATCTTATTCTAGAAACCCAAATTGGTGCCACATGTTGAATGATGTGGCTTTCCAAGTAAAATAAAAGATCCAATAAGATCATGCCACATGTCAAAATGTCACAACATACCTAGTTAAATCAAAGGCTAATGAAAATGTGTCATGTGGATAAGTGACATGTTTCGACCAATCAAATATCGTCATGTCAACTTCAATCTGATTGGTCGAAAGGAGTTTGTCCTTATCATGACTCTTCCATTCCACAATTATAAATAGAAATCTCATAATTCAGAAAAAGAATCTGAATTTCAAATAAAAGGTAGATAGAGCTCGTGGATCAAATATTGCAGATTTCTCTATAAGCTACAACATTCAAGACCTCAAGTATTTCTCTAAAAGTTTTAATGATCTAGACATAGATTCAAGAACAAGCTTCAAGCCCTTGAATTTAAATACAAATCAAGATCAAGACCACCAGATTCATAATCAATCTCAAAAACCCTTGAATTCATGTATAAATCAAGATCAAATCCCTCAAGTTAAGGATCAAGTTTAAAAGACCTTGAATTTAGGTTTGAAAAGAAGAATCAGAGGCCTCATAAAGATTGTAACACTCATATTTAAAATAAAATACTATGATTTTTGCAATATTTTTCCGTCTTGATTATTAGTTTTCTCACCTGAAATTTGTCATCTACGTATTCTGGCATGCCCAGTGAAACAATCTCCTCATCTCTCTATGTTAAGCACCAAGTTTTCAGAACATATAAATGACATCTAAGAAGTTTGACTCAAAATTCGTTGCTACTAAGGCTACCGATTCCAAGTTTTTCTCTGAGGTGGATAACATATTGGATGTTACTACAGAAACTTAATGTTCTATTTTTAAGCATTGTGATCATTTGGATCTAAAATTTTGTAGTTTCAAGTAATGACAACTTATTGATGCTTCTAGGAAGAATGCCTAGTGATGTTAAGCAGTAATGACCGTTGTTCTTAATCTTCTGTTTTTAAGCATTATGATTAGTGATGATGCTTGTTTATCTAATGTTTTGAGTGAATTTATTCTAGTGGTTGTGATGCTTGTTTATCTAATGTTTTGAGTGAATTTATTTTAGTGGCTGCGAAGCAGCAACAACAACAATAGCATAAATGTACCTTTTTTGTTCCCATCATTTAGCATTTCAACTTTTACTCATTTGTTGAATCAGTTTGAAAGAGTATAGATATGTACCTTCTTGTGTAAATTAGTGAGTCCGATCTATAGACCTAAGATCAATTATTGGAAGTTGCAAAGTTCCCTCCATTTTATTTGTTTGAAATAAATGTTTAAAATCACTAAAACAAATACTACAAAGCCTAAAAGGCTGAAACACTACTTTTAAGACTCCAATTATTTTATAGTGACCACTAACTGGTAAGGTTGTATGTTTCTTTTTTGTTTTACTGCAGTTGGTATTTAAAGCCCATAGAATGTTAACGTTTTGTTTTGAGTGTTCTTGAGTTTTATGCGGAGCAGAGTGACAACAATAAATTGTGCTATGCTGGGCAGGGCGGGGCTGGTTAAAATTTTTGTGGATTTATACGGATTTGCCCTGCAACCTCACTGCAACCGCGCATTGCCATCTCTATGCATAAAGAGATTTTGAGCATAAAAGTATGATTTTTGCATGATTTTCAAAAGCTTAAGTAAAGTCTTATTTTTGAAACTCATGAGATAATTTTGAGCTAAGGCTCACAAGTTTTAAAGAGATATTTTTAAGCCAAGGCTCACAAGTAAAGTTTTAATGATGTTTTGAGTGAAAGGCACTTCATTGAGGCTTTAAAGAATGTTTAAATGATTTCTTGAGTGAGAGGCTCGCAAGAAAGGTTTAAATAGATTTTGACTGAAAGGCTCAATAGAGATTTTAAAACATTCATTATATCTATAGCTAAAGTGATTTATAATGATATTTTTAGTTGCTTTTGGAAGGCCTAGTTATATGAGAATATCTTTAAGGAGGATTATTTATCACCGAGTAGAGTGAATAGGTTCGAGAACCCATAAGCCTCAGAACAATGTAGCCAATATAGGTTAGGATCGTGTCGTTGGTTTGGACGACTCCTCAAATAAGTCCCTAGCAAGGACTTTAGTTACGAATCTAGAGTTTAAGTTTTCATCCTTTGCCCTGGCTAAGCATTAGATGGCTCTCCTCTACGTGGGCAAGACGTGGATCATCATGCGCCCATACATGATAGTTTTCAGTAATGAGAAACTCCCAAGTTAAGGATATATATTAATTGCATATGTATTTATAGATATTATTATGATGCTTGAGATTTATTGCATAAACTATTTTACACGTTGATCATATTATCATATTGTGTCTTGTACATCATTTAGAGTTTCAGAGTTCTATTTCAGTCAAGTTCATTGCTTCTAATTATTTCTTCAATTGAGATATTCTTGCTAACCATGTTTCGTTGAACTATTTTATATACTATACATTCTATGTACTAATGCCTTTTTAATGTTGCATCATATTATGATGCAGACTCAAGTAGACAGGATAAACAGTGGATGCTTCATTGGGACTTCACTTCATCCAGTTTTTTGTGAGGCCTCCAACATTTGGAGAGTCCCAATTTTGAGTCATTTTTTTATAAATCTTGAGTAGCCGTGGGAACTATGTCCCAACACCTATACTACAGTTATAGAGGCTTCATAGATAGAGTTAGAAGTCAATAATGTTACTTTCTAACATTTATTTTAGTTATAGAATAAATTATATTATTATTATATTAAGCTCACTAAGTTCTAACTTCTACATTATTCATTGTTTATTGAGATTCTAAACAAATAGTAACCCAAGCCAAGGGTTCACTTGGATCACGAAAGTGGTCTAAGTGTCGGTCGACGCCCAATGTCTATACTTGGGCTTAACAAACTTGGTATCAGAGCTTTATATTTTTAAGGTTATCTAGGGTGTCTATGAAGTTGCATCTATTAGTGTCCTTATCAGTGTGAAGCCACATCTATAATAGGGAGACTAAGAAGCGTTAGTAAATACTTCCCTTCTATCATACTATAGTTTGTGCAATAGAGTTTTACTCTATAAAGACTTCCTCCTAACTCATGCATTCACGTGTTTTAAATCATGCCTTCTAAACATACTGCTAGTTAGAGAAATATATTCAACATGCCTCCACAAACTATGATGTAGACCCGAAATGGGCTACATACTCCGATCTAAGGATCTAGTGTTGGAGCACAAGATGCACCAACTACTAGCAGAAGGAACCTAGAGACACCAGTTCCCTGGCCTCCAATCACCAGAACTTCAGAGGTAGAGTTCAGAGGGTCTATTTAGATGCTCACTCAATTTATGGCTACTCAGCCAGGCCATCAGAACCCCACACTGGCTAGCTGCAGTTCACATGATTCAGGAGTGTGAAAGATTAAAGAGTTCCTGAGGATGAACCCAGCAGTCTTCACAGAGTTAAACGTTTAAGAGGACCCTCAGAACTTCATTGATGAGGTATGAAAGATTCTGAGGCAATGCATGCCTCTAGATAGAGGGAGTTGAGTTTGCTTTCTACCAGTTTAAGGACATTGCTAATGTATGGTATGATCAATGGGAGCAAGGTAGAGGTGAGAATGCATCTCCAGCTACTTAGTATAGTTTTGAGAAAGCTTTCCTGAACCACTTCTTTCCCCAAGAGTTGGAAGAGGCAAAGGCAAAGGAGTTTATTAACCTGATGCAAGGCACTATGAGTGTGAAGGAGTATAGCCTTAGGTTCATCTAGTTATCCAGATAATCTTCAGAGATGGTACCAAACATGAGGGACAGAAAGAGAAAGTTCATGTTTGGTTTGGGTAAGTATGTGAAAAAGGAATGCAAGGCCATACTATTGTTTAAGATATTTTGAGGCTAATGGTATATGCAAAATAATTAGAGTAAGACAAGAAAAAGGACAGGGAAGAGCACCAGAGAAAGAAAGATAAGTTAGCAAGCACTGATACCACACAACAGAGTAACGGGAATGGAAATAGGTCCTTTTTCAAGAAAAGGTCCTCTAGATCCACACAGTTAATAATTGCTCTAGCTCAGGCAACAGGAATGATCAAAGGTCCCAAGTGTAAGGTAATGTAGTTCAGGGAACCTAGCGACACCCACCTTATGGAAGGTGTGGTAAGGCCCACTTAGGTAAGTGCTGGTTGGGAAAGGACGGATGTTATCGGTGCAGCCAACAAGCCACTATCCGAGAGTATATCCATCCAGACAAGGCAATTGGAAGAACAGAGCCCAGCCTACTCCACCAGTAGTCAAAGCTACCTAAAAAGGCATTACTTTGGAGACAGTTAGAGGTCAGAACCATCTATATGCTATGTCTAGCCGACATAATTTAGAGAACTCTCTAGACATTGTCATTGGTATGTTAAAATTATTATCTGTTGATGTTGATGCCTTACTTTATCTAGGCACCACTTTATCTTTTATAGACTCCATATGTAGTCGCTAAGTTTGGAAAGTTTTCGAAACAACTCTTAGAGCCTTATAGTGTTTATACTTCGGTCAGTGAGTTAGTTCTAGCTAAGAGAATCTACAAAATTGTACAATTTCAGTCCATCATAGAGACACCACAGCTGGCTTGATTAAGCTAGAAATGGAGGACTTTCATGTTATTCTAGGCATGGATTGGTTATATTCCTATTATGCCACAGTTGATTGTAGGACCTAAGTAGTAGCGTTTTGGGCTCTAGACGAGCCAGTCTTAGTGTGGGAAGGTAGTCCCATTATGCCTAAGGGTAATTTCATTTCATACCTTAAGCCCAGGAAGTCAATCTCCAAGGGATGCGCCTATCATCTAGTGAGAGTGAGAGATTCTGATGTTGAAACCCAATCCCTTCAGTCAATTCCAACTGTTAATGAGTTTCTCGAGGTCTTCCCCGATGATCTTCTAGGAGCCCTTCTATATAGGGAAATAGCTTTCAGAATAAATGTTATTTCTAATACGCAGCTTATCTCTATTTCTTCATATAGAATGGCTCCAGCCAAGCTGAAAGAGTTAAAGGAGAAATTAAAATATTTTCTTGATAAGGGTTTCATCTACCCTAGTGTTTTACCTTGGGGTGCTATATTTCCTTCGTACGTAAGAAAGATAGTACCCTTAGAACGTGTATAGATTATGGACAGTTAAATAAGGTCACCATTAAGAATAAGTATCCTCTTCCTAGGATTGATAACTTGTTCGACCAACTCTAGGGTGCTGCTTATTTCTCAAAGATAGACCTCAGATTAGGCTATCATCAGTTAAAGGAAAGGGAAAGTGATATTCCCAAGACAGCTTTAAGAACCCCCTATGGTCATTATGAGTTTGTTGTTATGTCCTTTGGTTTGACTAACTCTCCTACAACATTTATGGACCTCATGAACAGAGTGTCTAATACATATTTGGACATGTTTGTTATTGTGTTCATTGATGATATCTTGGTTTATCTAGGTTTACTCCAAGAATGAGGAGGATCATCTAACCATATCAGAATAGTCCTTTAGAAACTTAAGGACAATGAGTTATTAGCCAAATTTTTTAAGTGTGAATTTTGGTTGAAGTACGTGGCATTCTTGGGCTAAATAGTTTAAAGTGAAAGTATTAAGGTTGACTCTTAAAAGATTGAAGCAAAAAAGAATTGTCCTAGATCCACAACTTCGACGAACATTAGAAGATTCTTGGGTTTGACTGGTTATTATAGATGTTTTGTAGAAGGGTTTTCCACTATTGCTTCTCCTTTGACTAAGTTGACCCAAAAAAGGTCAAATTTCAATGGTCCAAAGCTTGTAAGAAAAGCTTTCAAGAATTGAAGACCTGTTTGACTACTGCTCCTATATTGACTCGACCAAAGGGTACAAATGGATTTGTTATGTATTTTGATAACTCCAGAGTCGACATTGAATATGTATTGATGCAAAATTTTAAGGTGATATAATATGCCTCGAGACAGCTAAAAGTTCATGAAAAGAATTACCCAACTCATGATCTAGAGTTGGCAGTAGTCGTGTTTGCATTGAAGATTTGGCACCACTATCTCTATGGTGTTCATGTTGATGTGTTTATAGACTACAAGAATTTGCAATATGTGTTCATCCAGAAGGAGCTGAATATAAGACAGAGAAGATGGCTTGAGTTGCTTAAGGATTATGACATGAGTATTATCTACCATCCAGGTAAACCTAATGTAGTTGCTAATGCTCTTAGTAGGTTGTCTATGGGTAGTACAGCCCATGTAGCAAAAGAAAAGAGAGAGCTAGCAAAGGATGTGCATAGACTCTCATGCCTTGGGAGTTCATCTTTTAGACTCCGAAGAAGGTAGTGTACTTGTTCAAAGTGGAACCGAGTGATCTTTAGTCGTGGAAGTTAAGGAAAGTAGGACAAAGATCCCCTCTTGCTTTAGTTAAAGGAAGATGTCCACAAGAAAAAAGTATTGGTTTTTTCACAAGTGGGAGACGGTGTCCTGAGGTATTAAGGTAGATTATGTGTTCCCAATATAGATGGCCTTAGAGATAGAATTATGGTAGAAGCACGTAGCTCCAGATATTCGATTCATCAAAGTTCCACCAAGATGTACCATGACTCGAGAGAAGTCTATTAGTGGAATGGTATGAAGAAGGACATAGAAAATTTTGTTGCTAAGTGTCCAAACTATCAGTAGGCTAAGGTTGAGCACCAAAGGCGATGCAGAGAGGCTCAGAATATAGCACTCTTCCTGTGGAAGTGGGAGATGATCCATATGGACTTCATCACTGGTCTACCTAGATCACACAGATAGCATGACTCTATTTGGGTGAATTTATATCGAATAACTAAGTCAATTCACTTCTTAGAAGTGAAAACTATAGACTCAACTAAGGATCTTGCTGAGTTGTACCTTAGGGAAGTGGTAAGACAACATGAAGTGCCATTATCCATCATTTTAGATAGGGATACTCACTTTACCGCTCTGTTTTGAAAGTCATTTCAGAAAGGTTTGGGTTCGAAGGTGAATCGGCTTTTCACCCGCAGACAGAAGGTCAGGCAGAGCATACTATTCAGACCTTGGAGGATATGTTAAGGGTATGTGTGATTGACTTCAAGGGGAATTGGGATGAGCATTTACCTCTTATCGAGTTTTCTTATAATAACAGTTATCATTCTAGCATACAGATGGCTCCTTATGAGGCTCTTTATGGCAAGAGGTGTAGATCTCCGATTGATTGGTTTGAGGTTGGTAAAGCATAGTTGATAGGATCATACCTAGTGCAACAAGCTATGGAAAAGGATAAGACCATCCAAGAAAGGCTAAAAACTACAAATAGCCACCAGAAGTCTTATACAGATGTTAGGAGAAGAGATATAGTCTATAAGACTTCCAACAACTAGGGTGGTTTACTGAGCGACCAATGCGACCAACTGTAAGTTGAATGAAGCTATACGGTCACTGACAGTAGGTAGTTCACCTAACAAGCTACCACTCAGTTCATTAGGCCACCCTTGTGCCACTGAATCGTAGGTAAGATTGTATTACCAAGATTCTATCCCTATAGGCATCAAGGTACACCAATGGTCTGTAGGTGAGCTTTACTGTATGTATAGACGTCAAAATAGAAAGCTATATCACTAAGCTACGTTATGCCGCCCAATTTAACAAGTCTGCTCAACAGCTAACCACAAGCCTCTATGGCCTCTGTACGGCAGCAAAACATCACTAATCCTCTAGATGGAAAATAAACAAACAGGAAATCTTTTGTCGCTTCTAGCGAGGGACAAAGCTGAATATAATCAACCCCAACAAGGGATACTACACTATAACATCATTTCATCTCACAGCAGCTAACCTTAAGTAAATAGAATGCTTCTCAAGCTGGGATTGAACTTGAAGGAAAGTGGTGAGGAAACTTGGCCATCATGTCTACTTATGCTTCCCAAGTAGCTTCCTTTACAAGCTGGTTCCTCCAAAGAACTTTCACTGACGCAACCTCCTTATTCCTCAATTTACCATCCTGGCGATCAATAATCTCAACTAGGATATCTTCATAAGAGAGATTGTATTTTTGTCATACATCCCCAATGCGATCCACCGATCTCTAAGGATGCCGGAGAACCTTGATATGAACTCTGATAGGATTAGATATTTCTCCCGCTCTACCAAGTGTTCGTTACCATCCAGGTAAAGAAATCTTGGATCTGTTGTGGCCATTTCAAAACCTTGACATAATCGAGAGTGAAAGTGTGGAATCCAGCTCCAACTGATTTTGGCGTTGGTTAATCTGATCTCCTTTCTGGACGAGCGGATCAAGGTTCCAGCACACCCAGGTTCCCAGAACTACGTTGTCACTGTAGGTTATTTTATTGGCCCTATGGCTTTAGATTTGTGATCACCTAGTTCATGCCTCTATACCTTGGCAAGGTATATTGGGTCCTATCGATGGGGCATATACATCGAACTCCGCATTTAGATCCCAATGTTCAGTTTTACTTATGATTATCAGATTCCAGCTTTGGGTCATTCGATTCTGTTATGATGTTCAGTTATGTTCATATCATGATTTCAGAAAATAGAATGCAAGCCTTACTCTCAGATTCTTATCTTGATTGTGTTTTATAATATGCATGTACTTACTTAGTGGTTTTATGTACCTTGCACACTCTGTACATTCCATGTACTGATCGCAGAATTTACAGAGTGTGCAAGGTACATAAAACCACTAAGTAAGTGCATGCATATAATAAAACATAATCAAGATAAGAATTCTGCTGAGGACACTTGGTCTTCCTGAGGGGCTGCTGGAGCTGGTAGGGTAGGTCGATTGGCATTGCCAACTCTCCTTCTTTTCCTCATTTTGGAGACGAATTGTATATTTGTCATAGATGACAAGGAAAATGTATACGAACGAAAACCGAAGAGTATGTGAAGTTCATAAGTAAGGGTCAACTTTAAATAACCCTATCTCCTAGTATATAATGAATTAGAAGCCCCACGACCTATCAAATTAAATTTATTTGAGTCTGATTTTCAAAACATCAAATCGCTCGTCAATCGGAGTTCGGAGTAAAAAGTTATAGACATTTAACCGAGACATTGTCGGGCAGTAAGGAGGCCACCGCCCTAAAAACGGCCACCGCCCAACTTGTTTTATATTTTAAGTCATGACTTATCAATCATTTTCAATGTTTCCAGAATTAAGGTGCCTGCTTTTGAAATCACAACTACTATGAAAGTACAAGTCGTATCAACTATACGACTAGAATAACTACTCAATCAATCCTACTTCGATTAGGAACTCGTAATCCCTCTGTATCCTAGCTTATATACCAAGGAAACAAGGATATTCCAATTCAAAAACCAAGCCTGCAACATCAACCCGTAAAACACAATGATACAAGTTACAACGAGTTTAATCCGGCAAAATCTTATGAATTCTTATAGATTTAGAAGAGTAGAAGTACTTACAATCACTTATAGACATACTAGTCTTAGTTAGGAATGATTTCTACAACTTCTAATCACCATAGGGCTCCATCAAACCGGGCCAATTTCAAATATTCAACTTCATAGATGTGTTCTTCATAGGCTCGGGAATCAGAACCGGCAATGAATTTGTAATTAGATGTGATCTAATAGCGTAATTTGGCTTCAAATTGAAGAAAATCTCGTGAGACAATCACCTAAGCTGAGGGCTCTCTTTGAGAAATGTTTAAATGAAACACTCATCACACAACTTATATTTATAGGGAGGTGGTGGAAGGAGGTCCGCGACCCGCCTCCCCTTGCGAAGGAGCAGTGGTGCGGCGCGCCGCTCTATAGTGGGAGAGGGGTGCGCAGCCCAGCACCTAGTGCATCCTGCCTCAAGCTCCGACCTCCTGCTCACTCAATAACGCGCTCGCATGTTCACCTTCAAGCCTTCACTTACACTCCTTACTCTAAGAACCCTCAACTTGCACATGCACACGTCGGTTAAACAATGAAAATTTATGGGGTGTAACATCATCCCCCCCATAGGGACATTCATCCTCAAATATAATCTAATCTTAAGAGACTCAGTTCTCAGGTATTGCTAGAAAAATTTTGGCAGAGTCTCCTCTGTAATATGGACTATCTAGAAACTTGAAACATAGAAAAGTCCAACATAAATGTCTCACAGGATGCTACAAACAACCATATCACATAGCTCCACAGCAAGAATGTGAGCAACTAGCACCAATGATAGCAATATCTGATTACAATGATAGCAACAAACAATATTTGATTAACCGTCTCACCTCAACTATACAATTTGATTTTGTGTGCTATCGTTATAGAGTCTGGAACAAGTGAGGGTATCTAGACCTCATGTCTTTTTTAGCTTCCTAAGTCATTTCTTCAATATTCCTGTTCCTCAATAGGATTTTAACCAAGGCTACATCTTTGGTCCTCAATCTGTGGACTTGTCAATCTGGTATAGCTATTGGAGTCTCCTCATAAGACAAACGTCTGTGATCTGAACATTCTCAACTAGGAAAATCTGAGAAGGGTCTCCTATGCACTTTAGTAGCATCGATACATGAAAGACTGGATGAGCAGATTCTAGTCCTGAAGGAAATTCTAACTCATAAGCCACTTGGCCTATCTTTCAGGGTATTCGGTATGGCCCAATGGATCTAGGGCTAAGCTTTCTCTCCTTTATAAATCTCATAATGCTCTTTATAGGCGAGACTTTTAGGAATATCCAATCACTAACACAAAACTCTAAGTCTCTATGCCGCACATCAGAATAGGACTTCTGACGAATCTGGGCTGTCAATAAGTGCTCTCTGATGAACTTAACTTTCTCTTCTGATTGATGTATTATGTTAGGTCCAATCAACCTTGACTCACCTACTTCAAACCATCCTATGGGGGACCTGTATTTCTTACAAAGCCTCCTAAGAAGCCATCTTGAGGGTAAAATGGTAACTGTTATTATATGCAAACTCAATAGGAGGCAGTTGATTATCCCAACTTCCTCCAGAGTCTAGCACACACACCCGTAACATATCTTCAAGCATCTGAAAGGTGCACTCTACTTGGCGATTTATCTGGGGATGAAAAGTTGTACTCAAGTTAACTTGTGTCCCCAAACCTTTCTAAAATAACTTCAAGAATCTAGCTGTGAACTGTGTCCCTCTGTTAGACATAAGACACCAGGGCACCATGCGGTTGGACTATCTCTTTAATGTACAACTCAACATAATCCTCAGTTAAAAACATAGTCCTGACAGGCAAGAAATGGGCTAATTTCGTCAACCTATCAACAATAACCCAAATAGAGTCAAATTTATGCCTAGTGCAAGGTAAACCTATGAAAAAATCCATATTGATTGCTTCCCACTTCCACATAGGCATGGCTATCTCCTGAGTCAGCCCACCAGGTTTCTGATGTTCAGCTTTTACCTATTGGCAATTGGGATACTATGCTACAAACTCAGCAATATCTTTCTTAATCCCATGTCACCAATAGATTTATTTTATATCATGGTACATTTTCATCGAACCTGGGTGAAGAGAATAATGTGAATGATGTGCTATAATCTTCTAGCGAAGCCCTACCACATATGGAATGCAGAGTTGACTTATGAATCTCAAGACTCTATTCCCTATTATTTTAAAAGTCAAAGATTCTTCCTACTAAGCCTTGCCTCTAAGTTGTACTAGGCTAGGGTCTTTGTACTATCGCTCTTTCACCTCCACAACTAGAGATGACACAGCAATATTCTGGATCACAACCACAATATCATCGGAGCCCATCAATCGGACTCCTAAACTGGCTAAATGGTGCAACTCTCGAGCCAATTCTCTCTTTTCTGGTCTCAAATATGATAGGCTGCCTATGGGTCTGTGACTAAGGGAATCGACTACACTGTTAGCCTTCTTTGGGTGATTGTAATACCCCAAAAGCCTTAAGATCATACCTGAGGGTTGAAATGGAGAAAACAGAATTTTCAGCACTAGGTCACAGGACGAGTCCTCTAGTGACCCGTGAGGTGCACCAGGAGTCATTAAGTGACTCGTGGAGAGGAGGGTGGACTTGTTTTTGGATTTTTGGATCTGGGATTGACCATGGTTGAGGCCATGAGTCGTGGTTAGGACCACGAGTCATCAAGTCAATCATGGCTAGAGGTTGGCATGAAGTGGAAAATTTGGGCAGTGTTGGGCATGACTTGGTCACCACGAGTCGTTGTGTACACTACAAGTCATGGTGCCCCTTGTGGTGACCCTCAGAGGTATGATTTCAGTGCAGACCACGAGAAGCAGACCACGAGTCGTGGTGTTGAGGACGAATCATCCAGCCCCTGGTTGGGACTAGTAGTGTGTATTTTTCTACAAATTTATTAAAGGCTTTTCCATAATTCCTAAGTTCCTAAGGCCTAAAATACATAGTTTTAAGCTCATTTGGGATTGTTTTAAGAGGTTTTAGCTTATTCTAAATCACTCTTCTCCATGCATGCAAGACTAGAAGGTTCCTAGAGGTGATCAAGGCTAAAATCCATCAATTCTCCTTTAATTTCCTTTGGGCATTCAATGAAGAGTGTAAGATCAGCTTACTTAGGTATGTGAGGCTATGAATGAGATTTCCTTTCTCTATCCTGCTCAAAATTCTTCTCCATTCCATGAATCTCAATTCTAGATTTAAGTTTTATGATCTTATGGGGTTCATCCCAAATTTTGTGAAAATCTTCAATGATTTATCCATGGGTTAATTCCCTTCATGTATCAAATCAATGTTTTATATCTATGAGCATATTTTAAATTATTTTGATTATAAATCTATAGTTTAAAATTTAAGTGAATTATGTCCAATTATGCATGCTTCATGAAAAGTCAAGTTATGATTCTAATATGATTTTGATCTTATCAAGTCTAAATTATGATTTATGATTTATGATTTATGTATGAATTCTCTTCAAGCATTCATCATGGATTTATGAATGCCAAGTATATACATATTTTACAAGTATGCACGGATTTCATGATTTATGAATTTATGACTCTTGGCCAATCATGGGCCCTTATTCATGGAAAATCATGTATTTCAAGTATGATCACGTATATTATAATGTAATTGGACATGAACTTCATGAATGATTTATGATTATGATATAAGCCTTATGTGCATATTTTTGAGAGCAGTGTCTAGCACCGAGTATACCCGGCGTTTAGGTAAATCCCGTGGTCTCAAAACTACGTGCCACCGTAGGTTTATATATATACAAGTGTTAATGTTATTGGATCCCCATGATATCACATTGTGCACATTCCTTGCCTAGAAAGCCTAGGACGGCTCTGCATCTTGAGCGAGATAGTCGGGACATTAGGTAAGCTCTATTATGATGGTGTCAGTTATGATGAGTCCTCCCATTGATCCTCATGATTTATGCATGGTTATGTTATGTTACTCTGGTTCAAGTTATATTTTCTAAAGTTTTCTCTTATAGTTATGATTATGGCTAGTTTACGAATGGTTTGAAAACCTTGAGCCTTATGTTTACATTATGACATTTACTTTATGATCATGTTGTCCTACTCTTATGAACACTTATGAACTATTATGTATTTTAACTGTCTTTTTTACTTACCTTGCATACTTAGTACATTCCAAGTACTGACCGCATACTCTATTGTGTATCATTTCATGATACAGGCTCTGACGTTCAGGTTAGCCCCACCATTAGCCGATTCTCAGAGTTCGCATCCCTCCGCCGGTGTTGGTGAGTCCTCATCCCTCGAAGACATTCAGTTATCTGTAGTTATTTTCTTTCAGTTATAGACTTCTGTCAAGCTAGTTGGGGATGTTATCTCATCAGCTCATCTGTTATGTTAGAGGCTATTTAGACATTATGTAGAAATCAGCTTGTCATTTAGATTTGATATTAGCTTAATATGTATGAAAACTTCCATTATTACGTATGTTAGACTTCTTATTATCTATGTTGAGTTTTAAATATCATGTTCATTCCATGGGTCAACTTGGAGTCTCTAGGGGTTCTTTGTCCCATCTCTCGATCCTAGCCTATGTTCGGGTCATGACAAAATTGGTATCAGAGTCATAGGTTTTGAAGTATCCTAGGGTGTCTGAAAGCCGCGTTAAGTAGAGTCTTTTTCATGGGTGTGAAGTGCGCCACACTTATGACGAAGATGTAACACCTCGGATAATTTGAGCAATGAAATCGTGCTTTCGAGGTAGGACTAAGAGTAATAAATAGTCTAAGAAGGAATTATTATGAGTTATTTTAATAACTCTATGGTCATATTTAAGATTGGATGTCAATCAAGTTGTAGAACAAAATTCGAAAAAAGTAATCGCAAAATTTCCTTCTTGAGATTCTTTGAAATTTAGGTCAAATGTATCAAACCTTTTCTGCCAATATATAAAGAATTATGGGGTGTTCAACCTATCAAAGTAAATATCAATGAGTCTAATTTCCAACTCATCGCACCGTTCATCAATCCGACTTCGGAGTAGAGAGATATTCGCATTTTCGCGAAACCGCGCAAGTAGGCACGTAACAAGGGTATAAGGCGGTGGAAGGATATTTAAGCCCCTGTGGTCGGATTTTGGTCGTCCAAATTCATTTTCCAGCAACCTACTTTGTAAGAAACCTCTCTCAACTTCTCTCCATGGTTGTCTTTGGGTTTTGAGGCTAGAAGCCATGTCTCAACATGATTTTGGTGTCGGGAAGTCGGGAATCGCGTGTAATTAATGTTTTTTCTGGGCTGTTGATGGCTGTTTCGTGGTGAAGCTGTTGGTAAGACTTATTTATTTTGTTCTCCTTAGTTTTTAAGTTTGTTTATAGGTGTGTTAATGCTGGTAGGTTATTGTCGCGGAGTTTCTACCGTCGAATTCCTATGAATCTTATCAGGTAAGCTTCGTTTGTCTTGTTTTGTTGTTGAGTTGTATTGGCTGCATTTTGGCAGAATTTTGGAATGCCTTAGTAGGTTCATGGTGTTGAAGGTTCAAGTTCGGCTAGGCTTGAAGCTAAGGTATGTTAGGCTTGTCCCTCCTTTTGTCGGCATGAATTCCATAGCCGTTGTCGTCCGTGTTGACGTGTGTGTTGGCTGTTTGTGATGGCTTGTGTTTTGCTATTATTGAACTCTTGTACTGTTGTTTATATGGTGATAATGGTGTGTTTAAGGTGCTGGTTTGGTCGGTGGCTCAGGCTTGAGTGCGTAGAATTGTAGACATGGAGAATTATTAGGCTCGTGTCAAGAGGTCGTATGTGAGGCCTGTGGTTCTTGTAGAAAGTTGTGGGCTGTTTGAGTGAATAATATTTAGGTGATTATGTTGACAAGTGAATGAGGGTTTATAGTGGTTAAGGTCAATGGTTGCAATGATCTATTGTTATATTTGATTCGGCAGTCATGTCGACTGTGTCGATGGCACGTGATGACCTGGTGACACTTGGGTTGGTTTGGATGTGTCCCTTGATGTTACTGGTGAGTAAAGTGGTTTGTGGGCTATTTGATCATGTATATTATTGTTGTAGATTGTGTGTGTGTGTTGTGTTTGAAGCCTTGTGGCTTGTGGATACCTGATGCACAAGAGTTATTTCGGCTAGGGGTCGAGCCCGAGGTAACTTGTGGCTTGTGGATACCCGATGCATGAGAGTGTTTTCGGCTGAGGGGTTGAGCCCAAGGAGTGAAATGACCTACGGGGTTGAGAATGATGTCCTACATAGTGACGAGTTGAGACATGATTCGAGAGTGGTCTGACATGTCTGAGCCTTCCTGGGATCGCAATTTGGTTCTCCTAGATGGATTGAGCTCCGCTAACTGTGTGCAGCAGAGAGAGTCCGGCAGCGCTTGATTGATAATGTTTACTGACTGGTGTTTACTTTTGATATGCTTGGCATTATATTGTAATTACTGCTCGTGTTATATGTTATCTAATAGCAGTGGATGCTAGATGTTGGTTGGTATTAGCTGGAGGTCGTAGAGAAGTGTAGAGGCGATGACAGGTGAGCTATGTTGGCTAGGTGTCATTGTGTTATTATTTACTTTTGGACTTGCCAGGCTTATGGGGGCCAGCTAGGTTTTGTTTGTATGTTTGTTTGTACTTTCCAGGCTTATGGGGGCCAAGTAGATTTTATATGTTTACTTATGTTGAGTCTCCTTCTACAGTATCTGGTATATCTGTTGATCTCTAATTTATGTCTTCCAGTTGTTTCTGCCTTTCATGCTTGGTACACTATTGTACTGACGCCCTAGTCGGGGTGCTGCATTCATACCTGCAGGTGATGGTGGGCTGTTAGATCGAGTTCTTGGGTGCTGAGTGGAGTTTCAACTCAGTTGGTGCACTCCAGGTCTTTCGGAATCACCAGATGTTTGAGTTAAGGATAGTTCGGGGCCCTATCCCAATCGTTTTGTTACTAATGTATTCATAGAGGCTCATAGACATAACTGTGGTTTTAGTATATTGCTTTAGGATAGGTGGGCCATGTTGTATAGTTGCTTTCCTTTCCGTGGCCTTGACAGCATATGGTATTTATTTTTTTTGGTTAGTCAGGTAAGCCAGCTTCCGCTATAGTCTATCGTCTTATTCTGATTTTATAATTGTTGTGCTATTGAACCTCATCGTTCTGGCCTTTGTTTTATATTTGGGGCGTTAGGTTTGCTCATATCAAGGGTGGCACCAGGTGCCAGTCACGCCTCCCTGGGTTTGGGGTGTGACAGAAGAGGCTACGAAATATTTTAGGAAATGTTCCCTTCTTTCATGATCTATGTCATGCGATGAAATGTCTCTCTGTCCTTCTAACTCGTGCTATACGCGTTTGCAGAATCATGCCTCCTCACTGAGTTAACAGAAGAAGAAATAGAAATGGGAATGGCCATGAGAATGGCAATGGGGATGGGCACCAGCATGCCTCAACAGCCCCCGAGGATCATGTACCCGAGCAGGTTGCCCATGCAGAGTTCAGGGCAGCCATACAGACGCTAGCTTGGGCTTTGACCGCTCAGGTCAACCAACAAGCGGTAGTGCATGTCTAAGAATGGGAATGCGACAGCCACTAGACTTAGAGATTTTCAAAGGATGAACCCTCCGAAGTTTCTCGGATCAAAGGTGGACGAGGATCCACATGAGTTTACAGATGAAGTTCTGAATATCACCCAAATCATGGGGGTGACTGGGGAGGAGTGCGCAGATTTAGCCTCGTATTAGTTGAAAGGGTCGCTCACATATGGTTCAGACAATGGAAGGATAGCAGGATAGTTGGAGCAGGCCCCATTGGTTGGGATGAGTTCCATACCGCATTTCTGGATAGGCTCTTCCCTTGTGATATGAGGAAGATTAAAGAAGCTGAGTTTTTGAACCTGAAGTAGGGTAACATGACAGTCCAGGAGTATGATTTAGAGTTCACTCATTTGTCCAAATATGCACCAGAGCTAGTGGCTAATCAGAGAGCTCGGGTGAGCAGGTTTGTACACAAAGTAGCGGACTACCTGGTCAAGGATTATAGGACCGCTATGCTTCATCAGGACATTGATTTTCCTTGATTAGTTTTGTACACCTAGAAGATGCAGGCTGTGCATCTGAGGGAGAGAGAAGCCAAGAGGCCTAGGACAAATAGTTATGGGTTCTCTCAGTAGAGATCGGGAGGTGGACATCGCCAACAGTCTCAACAGAGGTCATTAGCTCCAGCACCGTCATCAGTTAGTGCTCCGACTAGACTACGAGGTGATCATAGGAGCGTTCGAGGGGCTAGAGGAGCATGCAGACAGAGCGTACCTTTTCGGTCTGTGGAAAGTGTGGCAAGAGTCATATAGAAGAGTATTTGATGGGATCATATATCTATTTTGGGTATGGTAGATCCGAACACATACGCCAGGAGTGTCCCTTGGCTAGAAAGGGTGATAGTAGAGGTCGTACTTAGGCTACCAGTTCAGCAACAGCCCCAGCTCAGCAGGGTGCGTCCACTAGTGCAGGTGGTGGCCAGCACCAGAACAGGTTTTATGCCCTTGCATCTCGACAAGAGCAGGAGACTTCACCAGATATGGTCACCGGTACGTTACGAGTATTCCACTTTGATTTATACGCAATTGTTAGATCCAGGGGATACCTTATCTTTTGTGATGCCTTATATTGCCAGTAGTTTCGGAGTCAGTCCCGATATCCTATCAGAACCCTTCTCAGTCTTTACTCCAGTTGGTGATTCAGTTGTGGCTCGACGGTATAGAGAAATTGCCCTGTCATAATCCTTCAGAAAGTCCCCTTAGCAGATCTAGTAGAGCTAGCCATGATGGATTTTGATGTTATCTTTGGCTTGGATTGGTTACATGCATGTTATGCCTCAGTAAATTATAGGACTTGTGCAATAGAGTTTCGATTTTCGGGTGAGCCAGTCCTAGAGTGGAAGGGTAGTTCAGCTATGCCTGTAGGTCACTATATTTCCTACCTTAAGTCCAGAAAAATGATCTCTAAAGGATGCAGGTACCATCTATTTAGGTTTAAGGATGCTACATTCGAAACCCCGACTATCAATCAGCTCTTGTAGTGTGCGAATATCCAAAAAAATGTTTCCAGATGATTTACCAGGAATTCATCTCGAGTGGGAGATCGACTTTGGCATTGACCTTCTTCCCGATACGCAACCTATATCCATTCCTCCTTACATAATGGCTCCAGCTGAGCTAAAGGAGTTGAAGGATCAATTGAAGGATCTCTTAGAATAGGATTTCATCAGACCTAGAAAATCCCCGTGGGGTGCACCAGTGCTCTTTGTCCGAAAGAAGGATGGTTCCTTTTAGATGTGCATTGATTATGGACAATTGAACAAGGTTACAATCAAGAACAAGTATCCTCTCCCCAGGATTGATGATTTGTTTGACCAGCTTCAAGGGGTTAAGTGCTTTTCAAAGATAGACCTCAGATCCGGATACTATCAGCTCAGAATTTGGGTGAGTGACATTCTGAAGACAGCCTTTAAGACTTGGTATGGTCACTATGAGTCTATAGTTATATCTTTTAGACTAACGAATGCTTCTGCAACTTTTATGGATTTGATGAACAGGGTGTTTAAGCCATATTTGGATGAGTTCATGATTGTGTTCATAGATGATATTCTCGTATACTCTTGGAGCGAAGAGGAGCATGCCGCTCATTTGAACATGGTTCTACAGACTCTTAAGGATCACCAATTATATGCTAAGTTCAGTAAGTGTGAGTTTTGGCTAGACTCGGTAGCATTTTTGGGCCATGTGGTGTCAAGTTAGGGTGTACAAGTAGACTCTCAAAAGATAGAAGCGGTGAAGAATTCCATGGAGAGTGTTACCCATGTAGATGAGGAGAGGAAAGAGTTAGTGAAGGATGTGCATCGGCTTGCATGATTAGAAGGTCGCCTTGTTGACTTGACGGATGGTGGTGTCGTTATACAGAATGGATCAGAATCATCTTTAGTGACTAAGGTCAAAGCTAAACAAGACGAGGATCCTATTTTGGTAAAGTTGAAGGAAGCCGTTCAGAATCAGAAAGTGATGGTCTTCTCCTAAGGGGGAGATGGTGTGCTAAGATATCAGGGTCGTTTGTGTATACCGGATGACTTGAGGGAGTGGATGTTGCATTAGGCTCATGGTTCCAGATATTCTATTCATCCAGGCACTACCAAGATATACTGTGACCTACGGGAATTCTATTGGTGGAGTGGCATGAAGAAGGACATAGCAGAGTTTGTGGAAGTGTCCGAATTGTCAATAGGTGAAGGTTGAGCATCAAAGACTAGGAGTTGTGCTTAATGAAATCAGCATTCCTACTTGGAAGTGGGAGGAACTCAATATGGACTTCATTACAGGGTTGCCTCGCACTCGGTGACAGTATGATCTATTTGGGTGGTTGTAGACAGGTTGACTAAAGCAGCTCATTTTCTACCGGTCAAAGCTACCAACTCGGCGAAGGATTATGCTAAGTTATACATTCGAGAGTTAGTTCAGTTGCATGGAGTGCCCTTGTCCATCATATCAGATAGAGGTATTCAATTTACCTCCCAGTTTTGGAGATTATTTCAGAAGGGATTTGGTACTCGAGTTAAGCTTAGCACAGCTTTCCACCCACAGATGGATGATCAGGCGGAGCAGACTATTCATACTCTTGAGGATATGTTGAGGGAATGCATGATTGACTTCAAAGGTAGTTGGGATGATCATTTACCTCTCATTGAGTTCGCTTATAACAACAGCTACCATTCCAGTATTCAGATGGCTCCATTTGAGGCTCTCTATGGGAAAAGGTTTAGATCGCCTATTGGTTGGTTCGAAGTCAGTGAAGCTACGTTGATAGGACCAAATTCAGTCCACGAGGCTATAGAGAAAGTTCATCTTATAAAGGATAGGTTGAAAACAGCTCAGAGTCATCAAAAGTCCTATGCGGATGTGAGGAGGAGAGAACTTGAGTTTGAAGTTGATGATTGGGTGTTTCTGAAGGTGTCCCCCATGAAGGGAGTAATGAGGTTCAAAAAGAAAGGGAAACTCATCCCCCGCTATGTTGGCTCGTACAAGATTGTGAAATGTGTTTGCAAGGTGGTTTATGAGTTGGAATTGCCCTCAAAATTAGCTTCAATTCATCCGGTGTTCCATATGTCACTTTTAAAGAAGTGCTTGGGTGATCCGGATTTGGTTGTCTTGGTATACAGTGTAGGTGTGAAGGATAGCCTTAGCTATGAGGAGGTTCCGGTGGAAATACTTGATCGTCAGGTTCGGAAGCTAAGAAACAAAGAAGTAGCCTCAGCCAAGGTTTTATGGAGTAAGCAGCATGTTGAGGGAGCTACATGCGAAGCCAAAGCAGATATGATGGCTAAATACCCGCATTTATTCCCTCCTGGCTCAGTTTCAGCTTGAGACATCAGTTTCCTCCCTAATGATCTATTCAATTTCATGTTCAGTTCATGTGCCCCAGTTTCTTTCATGTTAATGTATGTGTATGATTCATGAATTCAGTTCAGTCATGTAGTTCAATTCGGAGATAGTCACTCCATTAGTTTTCAGCTCTAAATGAACAGAATTTGGTATGATCTTTGCACTTCTCAGCTTTTCAGTATGTTTATTCACATTTGATATGAATGTTCCCAAGGGGGAGATATTGTAATACTCCGAAATCCTTAAGATCAAACCTGACGGTTGAAACGGAGAAAATAAGATTTTCAACATCAAGTCACAGGACGAGTCATCCAGTGACCCGTGAAGTGCACCACGAGTCGTTAAGTGACTCGTAGGGAGGAGGGTGGACTTGGTTGGATTTTTTGATTTGGGGTTGACTACGGCAGACGCCACGAGCTGTGGTCAGGACCACGAGTCGTCAAGTCACTCATGGCTAGAGGTTGGCATGAAGTGGAAAATTTGGGCAATGTTGAGCACGACTTGGTCACCACGAGTCGTTGGGTACACTATGAGTCCTGGTGTCCCTCGTGCTGACCCTAAGAGATATGATTTCAGTGTTGGCCATGAGAAGAAGGCCATGAGTCATGGTGTTGAGGATGAATCGTCCAGTCCCTCGTTGGGATTGGTCGTGTGTATTTTCCTGCGAATTTATTAAAGGATTTTCCGTAATTCCTAAGTTCCTAAGGCCTAAACTACATAGTTTTAAACTTAGTTGGGATTGTTTTAAGAGGATTTAGCTTATTCCAAATCACTCCTCTCCATGCATGCAAGACTAGGAGGTTCCTAGGGGTGATCCAAGGCTAAAATCCATCAATTATCCTTCAATTTCCTTTGGGCATTCAAGGAAGGGTGTAAGATCAACTTACCCAGGTATGTGAGGCTATGAATGAGAGTTCCTTTCACTCTCATGCTCAAAATTCTTTTTCCTTCCATGAATCTCAATTCTAGATTTATGTTTCATGATCTTATGGGGTTTATCCAAAATTTTGTGAAAATCCTCTATGATCTATGCATGGGTTAATTCCCTTCATGTATCAAATCATGTTTTGTGATCTATGAGCAGATTTTATAACTATTTTGATTTTAAATCTATAGTTTCAAATTTAATTGAATTATGCCCAATTATACATGCTTCATGAAAAGTCAAGTTATGATTCTATTATGATTTTGATCTTATCAAGTCTAAATTATGATTTATACTTTATGTATGAATTCTCTTCAAGCATTCATCATGGATTTGTGAATGTCAAGTATATACATGTTTTACAAGTATGCATGGATTTCATAATTTATGAATTTATGACTCTTGGCCAACGTATGGGCCCTTATTCATAGAAAATCATGTATTTTAAGTATGATCGAGTATGTTATGATATAATTGGCCATGAACTTCATGAATGATTTATGATTATGATATGAGCCTCACATGCATATTTTGGGGAGCAGGGTCTAACATCGAGTAGACCCAGCATTCAGGTAAATCCCGTGGTCTTAGAACTACGTGCCACCGTAGGTTTATATATATACAAGTGTTAATGTTATTGGATCCCCATGATATCACATTATGCACGTCCCTTGCTTGGAAAGCCTGGAACGGCTCTGCCTCTTGAGCGAGATAGTTGGGGCATCATGTAAGCTCTATCATGATGGTGTCGTTATGACGAGTCCTCCCATTGTTCCTCGTGATTTATGCATGGTTATGTTATGTTACTCTGGCTCAAGTTATGTTTTATAAAGTTTTCTCTTATGGTTATGATTATGACTGGTTTACGAATGGTTTGAAAACCTTGAGCCCTTATGTTTACATTATGATATTTACTTTATGATTATGATGTCCTACTTTTATATATTTTAATTGTCTGTTTTACTTACCTTGCATACTCAGTACATTCCAAGTACTGATCGCATACTCTATGATGTATCATTTCATGATACAGGCTCTGACATTCAGGTTCGGCACCACCATTAGCCGATTCTCAGAGTTCGCATCCCTCCGCCAGTGAAGGTGAGTCCTCATCCCTCAAGGACATTCAATTATTTGTAGTTATGTTCTTTCAGTTACAGACTTCTGTCGAGCTAGTTAGGGATGTTGTCCCATCAGCTCATTGGTTATGTTAGAGGCTTCAGACATTATGTACAAATCAGCTTGTCATTCTGATTCGTACTAGCTTGATATGTATGCAAACTTCCGCTATTATGTATGTTAGACTTCCGCTTATTTATGTTAAGTTTTAGATATCATGTTCATGCCATGAATCGACTTGGAGCCTCTCGGGGTTCTTTGACCCGTGTCTCAATCGGGGCCTATGTTCGGGTCATGACAGTGATAAAAGATGGTTACGTCATAATCCTTCAGCAACTCAAGCCTACGATGTTATCACAAATTCGATTCTTTCTGTTTAACAAAATATATACTGGAGGCTCTTGTGATCAGTGAAGATCTCTACATGAATACCATATAAATAATGCCTCCAAATTTTTAGAGCATCTATAACTACAGCTAATTCTAAATCTTGGGTAGGGTAGTTCTTCTCGTGCTTCCTTAGCTTCCTCAAAGCATAGGCACTCACCTTGTTGTGCTGCATCAGCACACATCCAACCCAGCGCCTAAAGCATCACAGTATATAGTGTAGCCCTCTGAACCCTCTAGCAAGGCTAACACTGGTGCAGATGTCAATCTGTCTTTCATCCTCTCGAAACTCTGCTCACAAGCCTCAGTCTACTGGAATTTAGCTGCTTTTTGAGTCAGCTTCGTCAATGGGGCTAATAAGGCATACAATCCTTCCACAAACCTTCTGTAATACCCAGCATACCCTAAAAAGTTGTGAACTTCTATTGGAGTCGTGGGTCTGGGCCAAGTCTTAATAACCTCTATCTTTTGCAAGTTAACCTAAATACCGGTACCTAACACAATATGGCCCAAGAAAGCTACAGAGTTTAACCAGAGCTCATATTTAGAAAGCTTCACGTATAACTCGTGATCTCTGAGGATCTGGAATACTATTCATAAATGATCTCTATGTTCAGCTTCTAAATATGAGTATACAAGAATATCGTCAATAAACACAATCACGAACAGATCTAAAAATGGACTAATATGTTGTTCATCATATCCATAAACACTGCTGGGGTATTCGTCAATCCGAAGGACATAACTAGAAACTCAAAATGGCCATATCCGGTTCTAAAGGCTGTCTTCAGAATATCCTTCTCTCAAATTCGTACTTGATGGTACCCTGACCTTAAGTCAATCTTCGAGAAGTATTTCACCCCCTTTAACTATTTGAACAAGTTATCTATTCTCGATAGGGGATACCTATTTTTAATAGTAACTTTATTCAGCTGCCGATAATCTATACACATTCATAGTGAGCCATCTTTCTTCTTCACAAATAAGACTAGGGCACACCATGGTGAGGCCCTAGGCCTAGTGAAGCATTTATGTAATAAGTCTTTCAACTGATCCTTCAAATCCTTCAGCTCTACAAGAGCTATTTTGTCTAGAGGAATAGATATGAGATGTATTGTATTCGGTAGTGTATCAATGGGAAAGTCAATTTTCCATTCTGGGGGAATACCAAGAAGCTCATCTGAAAATACGTCTGGGAACTCACTAACCACCAAAATAGACTGAAGAGTCATGGATTCCGCCAAACATATCCTTATCCCTAACAATATGATAACTACAGCCCTTCGCAATCAGCTTCCTTGCCTGAAGATAGGATATGAACTTACCTTTGGTGTAGCTGCAAATCCTTTCCATTCCCGCACTAACTCCCTTGGGAAGTGGAATCGGACAATCTCTCATCATGTGACCCTCCTGCCTATAAGAATAACAAGAAGTAGAGCCATATCTACATCTCCCAAGATTTCGCCTACTACAAGTACTACAGCATGGTACAGCTGGCCTCATCTGATATGGGACTCTTTAATGTTGTGAGCCTGGCACTCGCGAACTCTCACCGAGACCTGAATGTCCACAATGATCTAATTTGTTATCCTGTCGTTGCTAAGGTGAGGGCCTAGGTGGTCTACCTGAAATGAGGCCTGGGCCCACCCTAAAACTCTGCCTGAAAATCAGCGTGTCCAGCCCTCCGACATTGTTCCTGATCTGCTCTCTCGGCCGCATACTGACATTGTCTGATCTCCTCTATATTCTGAGAAAAGGCCTAAATCCATGAGATATCCAGGTCCTCTTGCAACATAGCTATAATACATGACTCCACATACTTTGGTGTAAGCCCTACTATAAATCGGTGTACCCTGTCTGGCATGGTATCAACAAATGTTGGCGCATATCTAGCCAAGGAATCAAACTTCAATGTATACTCTCTAATGCTCATCCTGTCCTACCCCAGGTGTAAGAACCGCTCTACTCTGACCTGTCGAATCTCTAGAGGCAAATAGTGGTCTATAAAGGCTTCATAGAAGCTGGGCCATGTGGGTAAAGATGCATATCTACCTCTGGACCTTTCCCAATTCTCATACCACCATACGACTATGTTTCAAAGTTGGAATACTACTAGCTCAACTGACTCTGTGGATGAAGCATGCATAACCCTGAATATTCTCTGTAACTAATCTATAAAGTTTTGAGGGTCCTCTCTACTATCTATCCCTGTAAACTCTAGAGGACTCAAAGCAACCCTCGAATTTCCTGGCCCCTCAATAGGCTCGGCAACAACTGGTACTATTGGCTTACGCTGAGCAGCCATCATCTGTACCAACATACATACTACATTCCTGACATCTTGATCTGAGGGAGTAAAGATCTAGAAGTAATGTCGCCATAATTGTTTCCTTATGAGGTTCTTGGTGCCCTAGAGAATACTGGGGAGATCGAGAAGAAATCTCCTTTTCGCCCTCAGGCTGGGCTGTCTCCAACTGTGGCACCCTACTGGTACCTTCTCCCCCTGTTGTATCTAGCTCTCGGTTGGCTGTAGTCTGTCTTATATTAGACATCACTCTAGAAAGACATAACAATATAAGCTTAGGGACCCAATCCTATACAACTCAACTCTATAGCATGATTTGAGAAGAAGGAGGGGTAACCATACTATCATGCCTCGTAGCTTTCTGCTTATAAAATGTGGTGCACATTTATAAACAAAACTCTACCAGAAACGGCTTGCAGACTCCCTAGGATACGACGTTACTCTAATAACAAGTTTGTCACACCCCACCTTGGGAGGCATAACTTGCACATAATGCCACACTAGACTCTGAGCTGACTTAGCTGGACTTTTACACCTCTGGTGCATGCCAGAAACACATAACCAAGAAATCACTTAGCTATATCTCGGCTTAAAACATAGCCTCAAGCCAACAAGACCGCAACATAACACCTGAATCAGACAGCTAACCCAATAGTCGCAATAATAACTCCATCTTATACGGGCTGATAAGACCAACATGCTGTCTAAATCTTCACAAAAGGAAGGCAGACGCACATACACATATATACAAGCCGACAAGGCTGCCAACAGAAAACACAATTAGGCCCCACACAGCCAACAATGCATGTCTAATAAGAATTATAGTCTGTAAGCTTGTAAGAGTGAGATATTGGTCGGGACAGGGCACAAGCCTACCCAAAACTATACAACAAAAGACAGGCAACCCTCTACTATATGGCAACTCCGGAGGAAAGGAGCTAGCCAATCTGCTGAATCTGAACAGCTACCAAGGAGGTCCCTAAACCTATTTGTCTGAACCTGTAGGCAAGTATGCAGTGTCCCATGCATGGGCTTCAGCACAATATGTACCGAATATGTTAGGCAGGAAATAATTAACTGAATAGAAGTTGATAAGGAACTGAAAGTAGTTAGAAATAAGGGCCAAAAGTTAACTTGTATGATTTTACAAACATGAACTGTATCTAGCAAGCAAATATACAAACAAGAAGCTAACCTGGCCCCTATAAGCCTGTAAGGTACAAGCAACACAGAATAACCTACCTAGCCCCCCATAAGCCTCAGCAAGTGCAAGAAATTTATACACTCCTATCTATATCACTATAGCCCCATAGGCAAGTTGTAACTAAGGCATACTCGACCTTTTAGACTGTATTTGAGCCTTCTGGGCTCTCTAACTATGTTTGAGTCATCTAGGCTCCTGTAACTGAGTCTGAATCATCAGGGCTCTTGTAACTGTATCTGAGTCGTCTGGGCTCGTGTAACTGTATCTGAGCCGTCAGGGCTCTTGTAATTGTATCTGAGCCATCTAGGATCCTATAATTGTATCTGAGCTTTCTGGGCTCCTGTAACTGTATCTAAGTCATCTGGCTCCTGTAACTGTATCTGAGCCGTCTGGACTCCTGTAACTGTATCTGAGCTATCTAGGCTCCTGTAACTACATCTGAGCTGTCTAGGCTCCTGTGAGTAATCTGTAGCCTCGTAGGTAGGTATACTTAGACTTATCCCTTCTAGGAAACATGTATATGGGCATCTGTATGAATTACCAGAGGCATTAGCCCCACGTATAACAGCTGATAAGATCCCTACTTAGGATATCACATATTCTATCAGACTTCCAACAACTAGGGTAGTTTCCTGAGTGACCAATGCGACCAACTGTAAGTCGAATGAAGGTATATGGTCACTGACAGTAGGTAGTTCACCTAGCAAGCTATCACCCAGTTCATTAGGCCACCCTGGTGCCACTAATTCATAGGTAAGACTGTATTACCAAGATTCTAGCCCTATATGCGTCAAGGTATGCCAACAGCCTATAGGTAAGCTTTACTATATGTATAGACGTCAAAATAGAAAGCTATATCACCAAGTTGTGCCCCATGCTGCCCAATTTAATGAGTATGCTCAATAGCTAACCACAAGCCTCTATGGCCTCGGTACAGCAGCAAAACATCACTAATCCCTCTAGAGTAAATAAACAAACAGGAAATCTCTACGTCGCTTCTATCAAGGACAAAGCTGAATATAATCAATAGCTAACCACAAGCCTCTATGACCTTGGTACGGTAGCAAAACATCACTAATCCCTCTAGATGGTAAATAAACAAATAGGAAATCTCTATGTCACTTCTAGCAAGGGACAAAGCTAAATATAATCAACCCGAATAAGGGATACTACACTATAAAGTCATTTCATCTCGTAGAAGCTTATCCCAACACACAAAATCACAACTACTATGAAAGTACAAGTCGTATCAACTATACGACTAGAATAACTTGCCGAAAGAGATTGGCCTTAACATACCTTAACTGCCGAATTCTGCTCAATCAATCATTCTTTGATTAGAAAACGGTAATCCCTCTATATCCTAGTTTATATGCCAAGGAAACAAGGCCATTTGTTATACCCCGTAAAATTCCCAACACATAGATGGCCTATTCGCGTGTTGGTTAAGAGTATTTGAAGGTCATACATGCTAGAAAAAGGCCCGGGAAAAGACCGGACAAGAAATCTATCGAACCATCGCGAAAGGAGCCGGGGCAGAGCCCCTCCGCGAGGGCAACGTGTCACGGAGGTGGAGCCTCCGCGTTGGCTCCGTGACACGTTGGCCCTGTCCAAGCCCAAGTATATAAAGCCTCCAACTTCGGTTTTAATGTTAAAATTCTTATACTTTCCAGCAAAAACAGAGAGAAAATCAGAGAGGAAGAGGAACGAAGGTTTCTTGATAATTTCCTTCCGATTACGCCGTCAAACGCGGTCCAAACTCAAATTAACTCCAGATACCGAGGTATTAAGCAGTAAGGAGCATTCCTACGGATTTAATTTCGCGAAATTCGGCCGGTGAATCGTCGTGCTACCGAACTAAGGTAAGTGGAATTGCTCCAAAATTAGTGTCTATATACTCCTATCCCTAAAGTGAGTATTTCTCCCTTCTGGACTTTCGAGAAATAGCGAGTTTTTGACCATATTTCGATAAGCCAAAGTTTAAGCTATAAATATATCGAAAGTAATGTTTTCTTTCAGAATATTGGTGTATTTAGTTCCAATTGACATGTATATGAATGTAGTTAGGAGAAACAGCAGAAGTACTGACGGAAATCACATCGGTCAGTCGGGTACTCAGAAACCAGGTATGTAAAGCTATTTTTTCGGTAAGCCAGGAAGTACAGTCTAGAAAATAAATAGAATAAAGACTATTGACAGATACCCAGCGTACAGAAATGATTTTAGTACAATTTCCAGCAAGCATGCTAGTATATCATGACGTATCATGTGATAATCAGAATAACGGATAGTCAGATGATTTTAGATAGTAATGTGGTATCAGCATGTTCTTACGTAATATCCAGAATGGAAGTTGTAAAAGCAGTATAATGAATTAGCAAGATTACAGATAGTATGTATTGCATTTGTTGAGACTGTATCCGGTATTAGATGACACATTTTATATTAGTGAGCTATATCCAGTTATAGATGGCATGTTCTATGTTATTGAGTTATATCCAGATATAACCATATCAGCAATCAGATATAGAAATAGCTCCAGACACCGATATAGCTTCAGATACAGATACAGCTCCACAAACAAATATGGCTCTAGAAACTGATATAGCCTTAGAGTACGGATAACAATAATCAAGTAAACAGATAAAGGCCAGGTAGCAGTTAGCCCAGCAATCAGAAACAGTGGAAAACAGAATATAGCATCAGTTGTTTAATATGGACTGGCCTTGAAATAAAAGAAGAGAATATGATTAGTATTTTTCATTTGAGCGTGCTTGCTGTGTATGTGTTTTGCATGTTGAGACTTGTTATGGCATGTGGGCACCCTTTAGCATCCCCGCCGCCCCTGGGTTATAGCTGTGTCGATACCAGATTCAGATACCGCCACCAGCTGGGCGATGTCGTCCGCCTAGAGGATGATGATGGCCGACCACCATGATAATACGGTCCAGATTACCCTGCTTGCAGGGGCAGTTCAGTTCGCTCTGCGTAGAGCCAGATTACCCTGTTTACAGGGGCAGATTACTCTGTGTGCGCTTGTGGCCGGGGGCAGTTTCAGATACAGATTTTTATAAAATTACCCTGTTGCGTGCTTGCACCCAGGGGCAGTTTCAGTCACAGATACAGCAGCAGATTACCCCGTGAGCACTTGCGCCCAGAGGCAGGAGTCTTCGGACTCAGACACAGTTTATTGTCAGAGGCCGAGGCCAGGCTTGAGCTACGTACCCATGGGGGCCGGTAGGAGGAGCTCAATAGAGTGGAGTGACTTGTTTTTGGTTGGTTTAGACCCAGGTAGGGGTAAATAGATTGTTATGTTGGTTGGCACCTTCCGGCTTATGGGGGTCAGTCAGGTATTGTGTGTATTTATATGTATATCTATATGTGCTATTAGATACTGATAGATAGTAGGACGACACGTCATCAGGTACGCTCAGTTTAGTTACAGAATAAATAAACTCTCCCCAGCTATCCTCAACTAGATAGACTCAGCTACTTCCTGCTTGTATTTCATGTTGTTGTTGTTACCCATTTCAGTTGTATATTTCAGTTTGCTTTACATGCTCGGTACCTGTGGTACTAACGCTCGTGGGGGCGCTGCATTGCTTGCCTGCAGGTACACATAGACGAGGAGTCGATCCCTCGTGATCCAGTCAGCAGAGTTGTCAGCTCCTATCCTCCGGAGCTAGACAATCGGAGGTTGCTCCTATTTCCTTTTTTATTACAGTTTGGGTAGGTCGGGGCCATGTCCCGACCATTTTATTATTACTCCCTAGAGGCTTGCAATCTGATGTTTCCCTGTGGTAGTAGAGCCGGTCGTGTGGGGCCGTGCATGTATATATGTGTCTGGTTGATTATGTTGGCCGTGTGGGGCCATAGTCTGATAGTAGTGGTGACCTTGCCGGTCACGTAGTTATTCAATATACTATTGTTAAGTTGCAGATAACTAGATAGCATGGTGGCCTTGTCGGCCCGCATAGGTTCCCCTATATGAGATGATTCTGGTTAGCTGATGATACAGTACAGGTGGCTATAGGCCCAGTCGGCCGGAGGCTGTATTTACGGCCGTTATATAGCCGGTTCATTTCTTGAAATAGAGCCAGAGTCAGCCAAAGCACCAGATGTGCTCAGGTTGGACCATTTAGCAGCTTAGAGTCTAGCAGGCACCAGGTGCCCGTCATGCCCCCCCCCCCCCCCAAGGTGGGGTGTGACACCATTCCAGTTCAAAAGTCAAGCCAGCAACATCAACATGAAAACACGATGATACAAGTTACAACCAGTTTAATCTAGCAAAATCTCACGAATTCTTATAGATTTAGAAGAGTAAAAGTACTTACTATCACTTGTAGGTGTACTAGTCTAAGATAGGAATGATTTCTATGGCATCTACTCCATAGGGATCCATTAAATCGGCTAATTTTAAAGATTCAACTCTGTATATATGTTCTTTGTAGGCCCCGAAATCATTACACACGATGAATTTGTAATTAGACGTGATTTAATAGCGTAATTTGGTTTCAAATTGAAGAAAATCTCATGAGGTAATCGAACAAGCCGAGGGCTCTCTTTGGGAAATGTTTAAATGAAATGCTCACCACACAGCTTATATTTATAGGGAGGCGATGGAGGGAGGTCCACAACGCGCCTCCCTTTTGCGGAGGAGCAGTGGCGCGGCTCTGCGCTCCATGCGTAGGGGAGGGGTGCATGGCGCGGCACCCAGTGTGGCCTGCCTCTAGTTTTGACCTCCCCCTCGCTTAATAATGCGCTTGCATGTTCACCTTTGAGCCTTTACTTTCACGCCATACTCTAAGAACCCTCAACTTGCACACGAACACGTCGGTTAAACAATGAAAATTATATGGGGTGTAACACGTTACTTCTCACCATGAGTCGTGATGTGACTCTTTCTATGGGGTTTTGCTAGTTTTCTGTTGGCTTCTACTTCAAGTCTAGGATGCATTCATCCTTGAATAAAGACTGAAACTAGGCTTAAACAGTTGACCTAATTGAGGATACTCAAACTCAACTTACATAACACACAAGTATACTCAAGGACAACTAAATGGAACATGAAACCAATAAGAATGCTACAGAGGAAACTATTACCTCGTGATGATTTTGGACTAGGAGGGAATAAATGAGGGTGCTTGACCATCATATTTGCTCCAGCCTCCCAAGTAGCTCCATCAACAAACTGATTCCTCCACAACACTTTCACGTAAGAAACTTTTTTATTCCTTAGCTTATGAACCTGACGATCTAGAATCTCAACTGGAATTCCTTCATAAGACAGGTTATCATTAACTCCAACACTCTCTATAGGCACAATGAGTGAGGGGCCTCCCATACACTTCTTAAGCATATATATATAGAAAACTAGATGGACTGATGCTAATTCCGCAGGCAGCTTCAACTCATAAGGTACCTTGCCAACTCTCTTAGAAAATCCAATTTGGACCAATATAGCGGGGATTGAGATTCCTTTTATTCTCAAATCTCATTACACCCTTCATGGGTGAAACCATCAGGTATACCCAATCATTAACCTCAAACTCTAAACTTTGTTCGGAAGAAGGATGGTTCCCTTAGAATCTGCATTGATTATCGGCAGTTGAACAATTTCACAATCAAGAACAAGTATTCCTTCCCCAGGATTGATGACTTGTTTGACCAACTTCAGGGTGCTACATTCTTATATAATATAGACCTCAGATTCGGCTATCATCAGCTCAGAGTTAGAAAGTGTGACATTCTGAAGAGAACTTTCAGGACTCGGTATGGTCATTATGAGTTTGTAATTATGTTTTTTGGACTAACAAATGCTCTTGCAGCTTTTATGGATTTGATGAATAGGGTATTCAAGCAGTATTTAGATATGTTCATGATTGTCTTCATAGATGATATTCTCATATACTCTTGGAGCGAGGAGGAGCATGCCGCTCATTCAAGGATCGTGTTGCAGACTCTCAAGGATTGCCAGTTGTTTGTTAAATTCAGCAAGTGTGAGTTTTGGTTTAACTCAGTAGCATTTTTGGGCCATGTGGTGTCTAGCGAGGGTATGTAGGTGGACTCAACTTCTTATTTCGGACAGCTTCCTTCAACTTCACCAAGAGAGTATCCTCATCTTGCCTAGCCTTGGCCTCGGTCACCAATGACGATTCTGACCCATTCTCAACAATGACACCACCATTTGATGAGTCAACAAGGTGAACCCCTAAACAAGCAAGCCTGTGGACATCCTTTGCTAACTCCTTTCTCCCATCCTCAACATGAGACACACTCTCTATGGACAGCCTACTAAGAGCATCTGCCACTATATTTTTCTTGCCCAAATGATAAAAGACACTCATGTCATAGTCCTTGAGAAGCTCTAGCCATCTCCGTTGCAGCAAATTCAACACTTTTTAAGTGAACACATACTGAAGGCTCTTGTGGTCCATGAACACATCCACATGCACCCCATACAAATAGTACCTCCAAATCTTCAATGCAAACACCACAACTGCCAATTCAAGGTCATGCGTTGGGTAATTCTTCTCATGAGCCTTAAGTTGTCTAGAGGCATACGCAATGACCTTACCATGCTGCATTAACACACAACCAAGACAAACTCTAGAGGCATCACAATACACAACGAAATCATCTGTGACCTCTGGTAAGGTCAATATTGGAGCGGAAGCGAGTCAAGTCTTTAACTCCTAAAAACTCTTCTCCCAGGCATCTGACCATTGAAATTTGACCTTCTTCTGGGTCAATTAAGTCAATGGTGCTGTAATGGATGAAAATCCCTCAACAAACCTCCTGTAGTAGCCATCTAAACCCAAGAAACTCCTTATATCCAAAAGACTAGTTGGTCTAGGCCAATTCTTCACCGTCTCTATCTCGAGTTTCCAGGGCATTACAATGATACCACGTGAGCATATAGATATTGTGATGGTATCATGGAGGATTGAGAAGTGTGCTTACTAAAGGATTGAAATAGACCTCAATGAAAATCACCAACAAAAAAAAATGAATGAAATTAGACTATGGAGAAAAGAAAAAGTAAAATTAGTAAAATAAATAAATGAATAAAATGAAAAAAAGAAAAGAAAATAGAAAAATAAAAAAGCAAGTAGCCAAAATTGAATATGAAATCAGATTATGAGAAAAAATAAAAAATAAAACTTAAAAAATAAGTGAATTTTTTTTATAATATGAGTTATCTTTTTTATTATATAGAAAAAAAATTTTAAAAAAAAAAGAGCAAAGAAATTGGGAATGAAATTAGATTATAGAGAGAAAAAATAAAAATTAGAAAAGGAACAAGAAATAAAGAAAATGAAAAACAAAAAAGAAAAAAAACAAAAATAAAAGGAGCCAAACTTGACCAAACTTGATTATGATGAAAGAAGAAAATAAAGAATAATATGATTTGGTAACAAAATAAATGAATAATAAGGAGAAAAAAGGAAAAAAAAATAAAGAAAGAAAATGAGAAAAAGAAAAACAGAAAAGAAAGAAAAAAAGAAACAAAGTAGAAAAATAAAAAATAAATGAACAAAAAAAAGAACTAAAATTGAGTAAAAACAGAACGACAAAAAAGAAAGGAAAAATAAAAGAAAAGAAGAAAAAAAGATAGAGAAATAAAAAAGAAATGAATGAAAATAAAGATTATTAACTATAAAAGGTATAATGGACATAAATGTAATTAGCCTAGGGACATCAAAGTAAATCGGTAAGAGTGTGTAATTAATATGCTCCTTGTGGGCATATATATATATATATATTCTTTTTCCCAAAATGATCTATCATTTCTATATGGATAATGATTTTCCAAACTTACAAGGAAAATTGATCTCCCAAACCTACTAAGAATTCTAACCTAATTAAGATTCAGGACACAAGCAACAAATCATGCTACTAGCTTGAATTTTCGTACTCGCTTTGTTTCAAAATAAATGGTATTTTTAGCTTTTTAAAAAATTGCTCATTTCTAAAAAAGTAAAATACATTTTTACTAACTTATCCTTAATAAATATTTTGAAAAAGATGTAGCTCTTTAGTAGTGTATAAATTTCCCTTCATTTAAATAAGAGTAAAATTGGAAGAACATCATTAATGCCTTGTTGATAATGTGAAACACCACTTATTTTGAAACAAAATGAAAAAGCTAAAACACCACTTATTTTGAAACGAAGGGAGTAAGTAATTAGAATAATTCTTTAAGGGCCCGTTTGGCCACGCGAAATGAAATCATGATATGAAATTATATGAGATGAAGTTGAAGTTTTGTTTGGACATGCAATTTGAAATTTTTAATGTCACGCCCCACCTTGGGAGGCATGACTGGCACTTGGTGCCCTACTAGGACCTGGACTGCTGGACTACTGAGTCTAAGCACTTCTGCTGCCAGGCTGACTCTAATTCTGGATTTATGAAAACAACGGGTTATATAACGGCTGTAAATACAGTCTTCGGCCGACAAGGCCTATAGCCACTTGTAGGAATATAACAGCTACCCAGAACAACTGAACATAATATACGACTTCTGAAACACTCTACTGAAATTCGTACTATTTTGCTATACTAAAACTACTAGCTTGCCGAAAGAAACTGGCTTTACATACCTCAACTGCCGACTTTCTGATTAACTGGCGTAGCTCGGCTAGTATTCAGCTATTTCTCCCAACTGTATTCATATTCACGAAAGAATAGAATTAATTCTACTATTATTTTGGAAAGAAACCATACTTATGGATATACCTACTGCCTATTCTTCGACTTATCGAAGAATGGCCGAAAACTCGTAATTTCTCGGAGGTCTAGAAGGGAGAAATACTTTAATGTTGGGAGTATATTAACACTAGTTTGGAGCAATTCCACTTACCTTGGCTCGGTGAGACGACGATTCGTCGGCCGAATTTCACGAAACTAACTCCGTAGGAATGCTCCCTGCAACTTTATACTTCGCTATCCGAAGTTAATTTGAGTTTGGACTACGTTTGACGGCGTAAACAGAAGGAAATTTATGTTGAACCTTCGTCCCTCCCCTGTTTCTGTTCGTTCTCTGGAAATGAAGAATGAAAATGACCAAAAATAAACCGAGGTGGGGCTTTATATACTTGGACCTGCACCCCCTTTAAGTCGCATTTGCCTTGCGACGCTCCGACTTGGCGCTTGTCCGGTCTCTTCCCGGGCCCTTTTCTCGCACGTATGGCATTCTAAAACTCTTAACCAACATGCGAATAGGCCAACTAAGTGTTAAGAACTTACGGGGTGTAATATTTAAGTTGTATTTTTTATTCATGAACATAAAACCCCCATAAAGTTGTGAAAACTGTCAAAATTTTCCCAATTCTTATATAATCTTATCAAATAAGTAACAATGTGTTTGAAAGCCAATTTTTTTTTAAAATACAATGTTTTTTTTATCGAACTTTAGTTCAATAAAAAATAAAAGTGAACATGAATTGTAGTGCATTACTCCTCCACATAGTTGTCAAACTTATATCCATATAAATGGTTAGCAAAGGTTGGTAAGAATAATAATACCAACAACAAATTTTATTTACATCTAAAATAAATAATTGATAAATATAAAATGGTGATTTTTTTTAAATAAAATATAAAGTCGCGGGTCAAATTTTATATTTGAATAAGTCCATCTCATGATCTGGAATCCCAAATCAAGAGTTTTTGAGAATTTGAAATTTAATCTCATGAAATCCCATATCCAAATGCTGATTTCATCTCATAATTTCAAATCACAAAATGAACTCGCACGTCGAAACGCCTACATAGTTTCAACCTTCACAAGAGGGTCTACTAGGTACTACACCACACTAATCAATGGTTTATCAATGATTTCCTAGAATGCAGGTTTTCAAGTTTATGCTTTTGTTGCAAATGTTTCTTTTGCAAATCTCATGAAAAACACTACTCTCTCCATTTTAAAATAAGTTATGCTTATAGATTAGACATCTTTAAGAAAATTACTCATTTTTAGAAAGAAAAATGTAATTTTTACCCACTTATCCCTAATAAATATCTTTGAAAAAGATGTAGTAACTCTTTAATATTTTCTTGATTATATAAAACTCTCTCAATTTAAATGAGGGTAAAATTGAAAGAACATCATTAATATTTTCGTGATGATGTAAAACACCAGTTATTTTGGAACAAAATCAAAAGACTAAAACACCATATATCTTGTAATGAAGGGAGTATTTCTAAGGCTAGTAAAAATATATTCAAAGCCCTCTCATCGGGATCTATCTTCTCTAACCTTTTTATTTCTTGAAAAATTCTTATAAATTGCCTTTCATAATTTTTAGCGCACTAGAAATCTATCTCATCATAATATTTCATATATTGAAATTAGACCCCCTCTGTTTTCTCTTATTCATACTTAACCTTACAATATATGTAAAAAGTACTAACACCAATTGTTGTGGAAGATCCAAAGGCACAACCTCAAGAATAAAGATAGCAAGTTGAACAATCAAATTTCAACACTTGAGGGAGTGCCAGAGTACCAAAGTATTTCTGCCCCTTCTTTCTGTAAATTCAAATCCCAAATCCATGCTAGTCACAAACCACCACATTTAACTTTCCACAAACTCCTCCACTTTATGCAGTCCCGCCATTTCCTCTCCCTCACTACCATTTGCCTTTCCCTTCTCCCTTCCAAGTGAAATTTCGCTCCTGCATTTTACTCGCTTTCCTGCTTAACCTAGGTACTACACTGCACCTGGCACACTTACAATTAAGTTTGTTCAATTGTCTATTTGCGTTTTCGATGTATTATTATTCTAAGGACAGATTTTCTTTCACCTAACTCGTTTTTGTGTTTCTGAAAATCGGATCAAATAATTGAACTGTCATGTGAGAAGATGGTAAACGAGCAAACGCAGATAAGTTCATCTATGCCTGACTTGTCAGAAGAGGAAGATTCCACGGTAAGTACAAGCTTGTTTGGAGTTCATAACCTATTTCATTCTGAAAATTGCTTAGCAGAAAACACATTTTGCTCAGAAAACACATTTTGCTCTTAGTCATCAACAACAAGAACAAACAACCTAGTGTGATCCCATAAGTGGTGTCTCGGGAGGCTGGGGTGTATATAGACCTTACCCCTAGCTTATGCAAGGTAGAGAGGCTTAGTCATCAAGTGAGATATAACTTAATACATTTTTAAGACTAATTTGTGATCCGAGTTTTGAGTTTGTGTTTGTGTGTATATTGTTGTTGTTGTGGGTAAGGTACTCGGATAAGCCAATTAGAATTAGTCCTCAAATAGCTGATTAGTGTGCTGAAAATTAGATTGCATTATGTAAGTGAGCATCTGTTCAGCTAGTAGATACAGAAAACTGCCTGAGGAAGCAGACATTGGATTGGTCCTAATATCTAATATTGTTATTGTCTCTGGTTATCGAGAACTGGATAGAGTTAAATAATCAAATGTTGTTTGGATCAACACATGAGGCTTTATTATAAGCTTATGATATATGTTCACTTAATTTCTGAGCAGTTTCATCCCTGTGGATTGTCCAATTTATGTTGCTAAATAAACCAAAGCATTTGAAAATTCTGGTCAGGACATAGCACGATAAGTTTTACTTCCATTGCTTGTTTGATTGAGAACTGAGAAGTTTCTACTTAATTGATTTTAGATGATAATCTTAATGGATATGATGTAATTTTTGTTTACCACTCACTTTGAAAAGTTGAAATTCATTGTCTTCTATGTCTATACATTTTCAAGTCTTTCAATGTGTGGTAAGGATTTTCTCGATGATCACAAGAATTATGCTTATTATGTTTTGGAGAAAAAATATCGGTCATGCTATACTATCAGGCACAACGTTTTTGCTACTTCACTTCTTGAATCTTTACTAGAAAAACTCCAGTTCTCTTTCTTACATTAAATCTAACTGATATACAATTACAAGTGACCTGCCATATATAACTTTTGCCATTATGGCTTACAATGCAGGTCTATATGGCATGTGTTATGCACGGACACAGGTGATTGGTGACGTTTACTAGACTGTTAGAATGTCAGCAGTTGCTTCGGGACCTTCTTGAATGAATGGATTTAAGGGAGAGAAACACTGATAATAGTGATTTATAAATCTTCATATGTTATATATATCTTTTAAAAACAAGATTCAATCTGATAATTTGAATTGTATCATTGATATTTGATTAAAAACAAGAGGGAAAAACAGTTTAAAAAAGGAAAGGAAAATCTTTCTCTTGGACTTGATTGTAGAAAAAAAATGCCTGTAGGATGGAAAAACAAAAAAGAGATGCTAGCAATAGAATCGAATGCTGAATTAGCTATTGACTAACAATTAAACTATTCTTCAAGGATTGGAGTTTCCTATTATGATGCCAATACACGCCAACTCCATGTGCTGGAAATCTGGGAAAATGGAAGTTGTGATTTTTCCTTGGTTGATATGGGTATGAACTCTTGTTTTGCATTCTTTAGGAAGCATTAAAGCATCCACATAAAATATTCAAGAGAAACTGCGCTAAATCTAAATCAAGCTTGATTTCTTGTTTTATGCATTTGATATGATGTTCGCTGAAAGTGGGATTCTGTTTCAGTTAAATATCAGGCTAAACCTGGAATTATCTATACCAGTACTAAAAGTGAGGAATCATTCTTAGCAGCCTTACAGAGAAGTGGTATGTGTTCAGTTTATTATTGGCATGTTGATCTTTCTACTTGTGGAAGCATTATCTACTCTCTGATGTGACACAGATGGTACAAGTGACGCTCCTTCTGTAAAGCTTGTGAAAAGTTCATTATTCAGCCATGAGCAAGCATGGCACAGGTATGAAACAGTGGAAGAATATTGCAGCAGATTTCATTTTCTTTACTTCCAAGTCTTTTTGTTTGCTTGTGCTAGTTGAATATTGTTCTGACAAGGGAAGTCCTTGGTGCATCAAAAGCAGTAGCTATCTGGTAAATCATATGAAATTAGGATGTCATTATAAATGTTTGGCTGACATAGCTACTACGTGAAACAAACTATCTCAATGCTCCTTTCAGTTGTTCATTGGAAAGTAAAGTACCTTAGGAACATATCCGGTAGTGGATAATTGCGGAGTGTAGGAGTTCTATATTTTTCTTAGGGGAGGTACAGCCTTCGGATGGAAATCTTTTCTCTTGCATATGGAGTTCAATAGGTAGATTATTACCATGGTAGAGGGAACCAATGCACACCATATTTATTTTTTCTAATTTGCTTCTTCAACTTATAGGTTTGCATTGTGATTGATGGAGTGACCGGTTTCTCGGTGTTTCTTTTTGAATAGTTTTACTATGGAGACTGTTTTTGGATCACAGATTAATGTACCTTCAAGTCACAGGGATGGATGATGGTTTGAACATAAAACAGAGAACTGCTTTTGTGAGTCAAATGGTTACTGCCTCAATTCAGTATGCATCTTTATATTCTCTGAATACGTGTTTCTTCTTGTTGACACAAAGAGTGGTTTTACAGTAGGTGCTAGTTTATTGTTTCCGCAAAATATGGTGTCTTATGGTTACCACCTTGGTTTGAGAACTTCCTGGGACAAAAACATCTCTTGTACAATCTGTAACAATTACTACTGAGAATAGTATTTAAGAACACACACACATATATATGTATCCTATACTACCCACACACACACACACAATAGTTTCTTCATTGAATGTTCATGGATGTGGCTTCTCCAGTCTATCTTTTAGCAAAGTGGGGACAAGATTTGATTGAGCCTTTCTATGGAAGGGGAGTGCTAAGGAGCATAGTAACTCCTTACAATTATAAAGAAAGGTGCATAGTAACACATTCCCATGGTACTTTCAGATCCATATTTGACAAGAGCATTTGTGGAAGTACTGTATTTATTTGAATGATTAAGAGCAAGAAAGAATGAGAAAACATAGTAACCTCTACCTTCTTTTATTGTTGTTGACTTGGTCTGCAATATTTTGAAGCACTGCCTTGGTTGTCATCGCCCAAAATCTCCCCTTCTAAAGGATACATGCCTCAGAAAGAGAAATAAAAGGAGAAGGCAGCTCTCAGAGGAAACATGACTGGATATAAGCAGGATGGTCATATGGTCCAGAGCCATGTTGTCATTTACCAATTACAGCTTTCTTTAAGTTAGAAAGTTCTTAGCCAAAATAAAATAACATTGAAGACCAGCGAAGAATTATCCCTCGGAGAGTGCTTATCAGAAAGCATCTTTATCTTCAGCATATGCTTGGGTGTCCTGCTATCTGATAAAAACAGTAGGAAATCATCTCTTCTTTGACAATACAGTTGTATTGGTTGCCATTGATACATGGATTAAAATGACACGGATTCACTGGAACTTAAGGAAATTCTGTTGATTATCGACTTTGCTTGAATCGCCTGTCAAGTCATGCATTTCCATTTTTCAAATTGTTGATTTACACTCGTGTAAGAACCTTGGTACGCAGATGCTCCTAACTTCGTCATCTGTTCTCATCAAGCTAATATTACTAGATGTACTTCCAATTAGTTTTTGCCTATATGGTAGAACTTCATAATATAATCTGGAGTTATTGGCTCCATGGTGAGGGAATTATAACATTTGAAAAATATTATGATTTGAACTGCATTGTGATGAGGTTTTATGAAGAACAGGTGACATACTCAAAGTCCATACAACAATCTTATCTTACGACATACTTTTATCTCCGCCAACATTAGATGCTTAAATACTTAACAGCTCCAATACTTGCATGCATGTGGTGTGAAATTTTCTTTCTGATTGTTAATGCAATAAAATACAACAACAACAACAACGCCTCAGCTCTAAACAAGTTCGGGTTGGCTGTATGAATCCCCACTTTCATTCAAGCTCATTTTTATCATCTTCATACTAAATAAAATAATGGTGAAAAATAAGTTTAATAATAATAATAGTAATATTAGAAGTTCTCTACCAAGTCTAAAACCTCAGCTAGTAGCAATTACCTATACTGATATTTTTTTTCTTCCATTGTGCCCCATCTTTTGCTAAGTTTGCACTAATGCCAAGCATATGTAGGTTTTTCGAGACAATTCCTTCCATGTGATTTTAGGTCTACCCCCCTTTGAACATCTTCACTTATAGTTTTGCACCTCTAGACCGGTGCATCTCTAGGTCGACGCAGAACATGTCCAAATCATCTCAGGCGATCTTTTCGCATTTTATCCTCAATGCGTGCTGCTTGCACCTTCTGCGAATGTGATAACTTTTAATCTTATGTAATATAGTATCACTGCTCATCCATCTTAGCATCCCATCTCTACAACACTCTTCTTTTGGATATGTTGGACTTTAGCAGCCCATCATTTGCTATCATGTAACATTGCTCGTCTTGTAGCTGTTCTATAGAACTTACCTTTCACTTTGGTAGGCATCTTCTATCACGTACCACTCCGATAGAACTTCTCCATTTCAACAATCCGGCTTTAATCCTATGAGTAATATCTTCATCTTTTGTTCTATTCTCTTGAATGATTTCTTAAAAATAAAAGTTTATTTCTAGTATACTGTAGGATTACATTTATACAAATGTCGAATGCAGTTAGAAGTTTCACTAATCATTAACTAGAAATAGTAAATTATATTGTGAACTGATAATTTGGAAAAAGAATATCAGGAACTGCAGAGTTAAATCAAAACTGCCACTTGACTTCATTTGGACTTTAGCCATGTGAGATAAACCTATAACTCTATGGGGTTTATCTTGGCAAATTCTATGCCCATGAAAAAGAGACTTCACCAATATCCTTCGTCTTAGATTATCTCTATACATACTCCTTGGTTTCCAATATTATCCCAATCATTGCTTTCAAGTACAACAACAACAACAGCCCGGTGTAATCCAACCAAGTGAGGTCTGGGGAGGGTAGAATGTACGCAGACCTTACCACTATCTCAGAGATAGAGAGGTTGTTTCCGGTAGACCCTCGGCTTTAAGAGAAACAGACTCGACAACGTAATAACATCACAAGACACAACATATAATATTAACAACAACTAGTGCCCGCACCAAACATGTTTTACTTCCACTTAGCTGATTCCCTTGTTTCCAGTTTTGCTTCAGTAGCATTTGCTCATCTTCTTCAACTGCAAATCACCTCTAGTTTAGTTGCTTGATCTCATGGTTGGAAACTCAAGCTCGATATCTAGGTTAGTCAGGTTTGCCAGTGTTTAGGATATGTTTTTTCTGGTGCAATATTTTTCACTTTAGTTAGGATAAACCTTTATAAAAAGAAATTAGCTAGACATAAAATACGCTAGCAAACAATGAATGATGGTTCAATTGCTTACTTTATTCTTGTTGTTTGGTCTCTTAGGAGGTTGCATTCTGTTTCAACAAATAACAGTCTAAAGATTTGGCTCTTTCCAAAATTGCAGCTAAGTTCTATGATGGACGTCAGCAGTGATGTTCAAGTTCGTGCAAGTGGGGGCCTGTTAGCTGTGCTGGAAAGTGAGCGGATCATAGACACTCTCGAACTAAATGAATGTGGGAGCGCATCAATTGCAATTGACTGCATCTGTGAAATTTCTCTGTATCTTCTAAGCTCTAAGTTTCCTGGAATGGCTTATCCCTTTTTAATTCATTTCTCTCCTCAATCTTATATCTCTGTTTGCATGGGGGATAAAATTTGTGCAATGATGTGTGCCTTGACTATCACATAAAGCCACAAATTCCTCAAAGTTGATTCAGCTGCTCATGAAGCATTACAAATTTTCCAAATAGACAAGCATCCAAGCCATATGGGGATAGGCAGAGCAAAAGAAGGGTCAATGACGCACCACTCTCTCTATCTTCACTTAACCATGGAAGTTTTGACTAATTAAAATTTTATGCAGGTTCTCCGTATTTGGGATGATGAATAAGGTTTGAGGAGGATGGCGGTTTTAAATCTATAGACATTTGTCTTTTGCGGTTCTTAAGCAGCTGTGAGAAAACATTGGACTAATATTTGTTTACTTTTCGCAGTGTGTAACCCCAATGGGTAGACGTCTCTTGAGGTTAGTTTTGTTTGAAACAGTTTGATGTGGTTTTGGCAAAGATCAAGTGTACTTGATGCCTTCTCGTCTAATAGTTCATCTTTCATCAGGAACTGGTTTCTGAGGCCTATATTGGATCTTGATAACCTGAATCGGCGTCTTGACACTGTATCCCTACCAAACTTTTTGACATGGAAGCTTTGACCATTTTCAATACTGCAGCTAAAAAGTTTTTTCTTTTTTTTTTCTTTTTTTTGCATCAATTCAGGATCTGAATAGAGGAGGGTTATATTCTTTGTAGGAGTAGTTTCAAAACTTGAAACACCCATAACCATGAAACATTATGACTTCTTGTGAAATTGATTTTATATTCATAAAATACATGAAAATGAAAATTGGTTCCGTGACTTTTGAAGATATCGTTCTTCCTGTCTGCTGAAGAAATTTCGGTCTCTTTACGTGAAACACTGAAGTCTGTAAAAGATATTCCCCACATTCTCAAGGTTCATATTTCCTTTGTGTTTTTCTCTTCCATATACTTATTTTTCAAGTTTTATGATTGTTTTTTCTTGCAGTGTCACTCAAAGAAAGAGTCCTTTAGAATAAGAGATGGAATTCATAACTGGACAAAACCATTCACTGCCTTCTACAATTTGTTCAAAATTTTGAACTGTTTTCTTTCCAAATTTATAAAAGTAAATCAAACTAAACCACAATCTCTTTCTTAAATTTGTGTATGCATAATATATCTATAAGATGGGCTTTCCTGTACATGCCTCAAGCCTGAATATAAACTGATTCTCTGTTTGATGCAAGTTCTACTCTCTTTGTAATGAGTTTGAAAGCATTTTATCATTATTAGTTTTCATTCCCTTTTCTTCTTGTTTCTTATTTTTTCCCTCCTTTCCTTGCTTCCGCAGAAATTCAACTCTCCAAGTTCTATAGCTACAAGTGCAGACTGGGCAGCTTTTCTGAAGGTAGATATGTCGGCTGCTTCTGTAATACTTTATTAACCCATTCATCCTAAGATATCTTTACTTAAGGCCTTTTCCTCTAGCTTCTCATCCATCAAGATTTCTACTTTAACGTATTTGTAGTTTATAGTTACATGCCGCTTGAGCTAAGTAGCACAACATTTAGGAACCGTTAAATATGGTAATTAGATACTGTAGATATTACCATTAGGTAGTATAGATATTGGAGTATTAAATATGGTAATTAGATAGTGTAGATATGAGAATATCCTCAAATCTCTGTTATTAGGCAATTAGGAGATTGTGTAATATTCTTATTAGTTTCTTTCATTTACATTCTCTAGAACAACTATTTAATCCCATTAGCTTGAGGGAATAATCAAGTAATCAATTTCCAAATTCTCTTCTCTTCTCCTTCTCATTTCTCATGGCATCAGAGCCATCCTTCCTCTAATTCTCCTTCATTCTCTCTCTTTCTCTCTCTCTAAAAAAACATTTTTTGCTTTGAAACTTGAAAAAATATAGGTTCCTCTGTCGACTTGATCTCCTTTTTCACCAGGTGATATCAATTTTTTCTGGATTTCTATACTTGTTTGTATGTCTTTCTGTTAGGTTTCTAAGTGTCTGAAAATAATGAAAGTCAGAATATTGGAAGGCCAACTTTCTCTTCCCCATTATCACCTCCAATTACTACAACAAAACTAGATGGAATTCTGTCCACACCTAATGTCAGAGATGGATCATCTCAATCTATCACTTTAACTGGAGCAGACTATAATGACTACCTTCATTACCAAGCATCAAGGCAACAATCATCAATTTCATCAGTTGCTTGCACAATGTAACCTGGTAACTCTTTTGCTTATGTCACACTGCCTTTATCTTAGGAACAATGGATTCTTGATTTCGGTGCTTCTGACCAAAGTTTTGGTAACAAAAATACTCTCTACTCTTACTACCCCTTCTATCCTCTCTACTGTTACTTTGGCTAACGGATCAAAGACTGTTGAAGGGATAGGTATAGCTCACCCTTTGCCTTTCATACCTTTAAAATCAATCCTTTTTGCACCTGAATGTCCATATAATCTTATTTCCTTAGCATATTAACCAAAAACTTGAATTGTGTCGTAACCTTCCTTGGTGATTCTGTTCTTGTGTAGGATTGGAGTATGGGATAGATAATTGAAAAAGGACACGAGTCATAGGGATTGTACCTGTTATCCATCCCAAAACCACATGTTGCTTTCACTTCTGTTACTTCCTCTGAATTACTCCATAATCAACTGGGTCATCCGAGTCTCTTGAAACTGCAGAAGATGGTTCCCAGTTTATCTAGTTTATCTTTGTTAGAATGTGAGTCGTGTTAGCTTGGAAAACATACTCGTGCCTCTTTCCCAAAGCGTGTCAATAATAGGTGCACCTCTATGTTTGAAATTGTTCATTCGGACATATAAGGTCCAAGTCATGTTAGTTCTTCCTTAGGCTTTCATTATTTTGTGACATTTATTGATGACTATTCTCGGTGCAGGTGGTTATTTTTAATCAAAAATAGTTCTGAGTTATTCTCTATCTTTTAGAAATTTTGTGTTGAAATTTGCAATCAATTTGGTATTTCCATTAAGAAATTAATCAGCGATAATGCTCGAGAATATTTTTGTACTTCTCTCTCTTCTTTTATGTCATCCTAGGGCATACTGCACTTATCTTTTTGTGCACATACTCCTCAAAAAAATGGAGTTGTTGAGCGAAAGAATAGACATCTAATGAAGCAGCTTGGACATTGCTCATTCACAATCATGTCGCTTTATGTTTTTGGGGTGATATCGTTATTACTGCCTGTTATTTAATCAATCTTATGCCTTCATCTGTTTTGCAGTACAAGAGTCCACACTCAGTCCTCTATCCATACCAGAATTTGTTCCCCTTTCCTCCACGAGTGTTTGGTTGCACCTGTTTTGTTCATAACCTTACTCCTGGAAAAGACAAATACAGAGCTTTTAAATGTGTCTTTCTTGGGTATTCTCGTCTACAAAAAGGTTATAAATGCTTTTATCCTTCTACCAATAAGTACTTGATCTCTGGTGGATATTACCTTTTTTTTGGTACTTGATCTCTGCGGAGTTGCCTCTTTTGAGACATCTCCGTTTTTTCTCCTAATATGGATAATCAAAAGGCCATATCAATTCCAATTCCAATTGTTCCACCTCTAGCTCCACCTCCGCCTCTTAAGGTTTATTCCCGATGACCTCAAACTCCTGCCGAGTCTGCTAATCCAGTTAGTATTTCTAACTCTGATACAAGTACACAAAGCACTCCTGCTGACTCATTATATGCTCCAACAATATCTCCTACTTTGGTCGAGCACTCATCAGATAATCTTCCCATTGCTCTTTGCAAAGGTACTAGAACTACTGCAAATCAAACTCCCATTTATACCTATTTGAGTTATCATCGTTTGTCACCTTCATATCAATGCCTTCATTACTAGCTTATCCACTGCCAAAGTTCCCAAGACTGTGGCAGAAGCACTGGTTCATCCAGGTTGGCATCAGGCTATGATTGAGGAGATTATTGCTTTGCATGATAATGGTACTTGGGAGCTTGTTTTTTACCTAAAGGCAAAACCATTGTTTGTTGTTGTTGAGTATTCATAGTTGAGGTAGGATCGGATGGAGCTATTGATTGTCTCAAAGCGAGACTGGTTGTTAAGGGATACACTCAGATTTATGGCATTGACTGTGGAGATACTTTCTCACCAATTGCCAAGATGGCCTCTGTTCGTCTTCTCATCTCTATGGAAGCAATGAATCATTGGTCTCTTTTCTAGCTGGACATCAAAAATGCATTTCTTCATGGAGAACTTGCTGAAGAAGTTTATAAGGAGCAACCACCAGGGTTTGTTGCTCAGGGGGAGTCTGGACTAGTCTGCAGACTTTGTCGATCCCTTTATGGTCTCAAGCAATCTCTCAGAGCATGGCTTGGTTGTTTTTTAGCTGTTGTCCAATAGTTTGGAATGATTCGAACAGAAGTTGATTACTCCGTATTTTATAAGCATTCACCTCATGGAAAACGTATCTTTTTAATTGTTTATGTTGATGACATTGTTATCACATGTGATGATCGTGAAGGTCTCAACTCAAATAACACCTTTCAAGTCATTTTTAGACTAAGGATTTGGGTAAGCTGAAATACTTTCTAGGCATTGAAGTGGCACAGTCTGGCAATGGTATTGCTACTACACAAAGAAAATATGCCTTAGATATTTTGGAAGATGCTGGTATGTTGGATTACAAACATGTGAACACTCCCATGGATCCAAATACTAAGCTTATTCTAGGACAGGGGAGCTTCTAAAAGATCCTAGCAGATATCAGAGACTTGTTGGCAAACTCAACTATCTTAGAATCACACGAATAGACATCTCATTTGCTGTTAGTGTAGTTAGCTAGTTTTTGCAATCATCTTGTGATAGTCATTGAAATACAGTGATTCGCATTTTGCAATATGTCACAAAAGCTCTCCAGGACAAGGTTATTGTATGAAGACAAGGGAGACGCCCATATTATTGGGTATTCTGATGCGGATTGGGCAGAATCTCCTTCTGATAGGTGTTCCACTTCAGGTTATTGTGTTCTAATTGGAGGCAATCTAACATCCTGGAAAAGTAAAAAGCAAGATGTCGTGGTTAGATCAAGCGCAGAGGCGGAGTATCGAGCTATGGCATTGGCTTAATGTGAGCTTATATGGTTGAGACAACTTCTCTAAGAATTGAAGATGGGAGAAGTTGAACTAAGGAAATTGATTTGTGATAACCAAGTTGCGCTACATATCGCTTCTAATGTCGTGTTTCATGAAAGAACGAAACACATTGAGATAGATTGTCATTTCATTCGAGTGAAGATTGAGTCTGGATGTATCGACTCAAGTTTTGTCAACTCAAAAGATCAATTAGCATATATCTTTACAAAATCACTTCGAGGATCCAAAATTGACTATATTTGTGACAAGTTAGGAGCATATGACTTATACGCTCCAACTTGAGGGGGAGTGTTAAATATGGTAGTTAGATAGTGTAGATATTACCATTAGATAGTATAGATATTGGAGTAAAACATGGTATAATTAGATAGTGTAGATATGAGAATATCCCCAAAATCAACATTTATCACAAATGCCTCCCCCTATCATGCGTTCATGGTATTACACATTTCCTGGTAGTTATTACCCAATAATATATTAAAATGGTTCTGATCGCGGGATGCTAATAGATTAAAGCGAGTATATATATATAGATATCCTCGACGTTTTCACCAGAAATCTTTGTTAAAAAAAAAGAACATTGTAACGAGATTGCATAGGTCCCAACACAATCCTCCTAAAGGCCCTAACCCGCTAATGCCGTGTTTTAGGGTTACAACGAGCTGGCCTCTGAGAGACTAAGTTGAGTATAGCGCTCACTATCTTTCTAGCCATAGGCATATCTACTTACTTATCTAGGATCAAGGGCTTTACTAATATAATTCATATGAGACACTTCCTTGAAGAAAGCTGTACTCCCATCAGCTTTCAAGTAGATAAAGAAGTTAAGGCTAGTGAAATCAGCTATCGGCTATTGGTCTTTGTGAAAGCTCCTCTTCAATATGTTTGATCCCTTTCCAAGCCTTCCTCTTCGTCAATGCGGTTAACCAGACAAGTTGGAGGGACTTCCTGCCATATAGGAAAGGAAAGACCTGGGACCTGTACTCCCCAACTTAGGAACTCAACTTATGGCGAAGGAAAGGAGTGTAAGGGCGATAAAAGGCGAAAGACAGAGGTAGGACCCCGAGTTTGGATATGAAAGGTATTTCTTTTGGCTGCGACTCGAAGATGGATTAGGCGGAAAGGATAGATAGGATGGGTGAAATGGTGGACAGGTAGTGCCTGAAAAGCACCCGAGAATCACTTCACTTCTTCTCTACTTCACTTCGTTCTTTCTCCCCATCCTTCCGCTGGAGCCGTAGACTCCTCCCAAGACCTTAATGTTTTTTTCTCATCATCTTTCTTTTCAATATGACCTATCTCCAAATCATTTCTCTTTCTTTCTCCGTCTAATTAGAATTCCTACTTTGGCATCACTCTTTTTTATTTTTTGTAATGATTCCTTATGACTGTTGCTAGTTGTTTAGAATTCTCATTTAGGCTTGGAACATCATTATGATCAACATGAATAGCCCTTGTATCAAACCATACACTATGTTCATTATATACTAATTCTCTCCTGGCCTCAGGCTTACCCCCAAGCGTGTATGTTGTCGTTATATTGTAGACCGCGAAATTGTGCCAATCAATCGTGAAGGCATTCGTCGTACTTGTGTTTTGTATACGAGATGGGTCAGCATATGGGGACTCAAACCACTATGGAGTGACATGTCTTTTAGCAGGCCCATTGAACTTGTTTACTGAATCGGCACCCCCCTGCTGTGGTGTAGTGTATACACCTTCAGTGCTAAAATGCCCCCTTCTTGATTTTGTCTTCTAGCGTCCATTTTCCTATTTTAGAAGAAGAAAGAACATCACAAGGGAGTGGATGACCAAGCGCAACAGAGTCTGTGTCCGTGTAATAACAACCATCTCATCTGCCAAAAGAGATTATCCTCCTTTGGGCTGGAAGAAAAGATTTATGCAGTCCATGGAAAAAGAAAAAGAAGAAAGTTAGTGTTCAATGAGCTCAAGATAGCTGCCTGATAAGAGGAAGGGACACCGGGTATAGTCTTCCTTTTGTTCCAGCCCTCTAGTTACACCAAAGCACACTAGCTAACACTGTATTATAGTGCTTACACCTTTGAGTTGGCAATATAATATAGTATGTTAATAAAATATCTGAGTTGGCGAAATTAAAAAAAAAAGCTAACGTGTTAAATGTGGTAATTACATAGTGTAGATATTACCATTAGATAGTATAGATATTGGAGTGTTAAATATGGTATAATTAGATAGTGATATGAGAATATCCCCAAATCTCTGTTATTAGACAATTAGGAGATTGCGTAATATTCTTATTAGTTTTTTTCCTTGTTTACATACTCTGTAGCAGCTATTTAATCCCCTTAGCTTGAGGGAATATTCAAGTAATCAATTCCCAAATTCTATTCTCTTGTCCTTCTCATTTCGCAGGAACAAATATAGATGTATGCTGGGTCATGGCAGTGCCATTTTCACTCCTCTTTGGAGGTTAACCTAAAAAAAGTTTCATTTTTCTTTTTTGTTTAGACAAGAAAAGTAGTATTGCATGTTTGTTACTCTTCATCATTTACCCGAATTTGAGCGTTGTATTCTCACTAAACATTTTATAAACGGTCATTTTAGATATTTCTACTTTATATGATTACAATTAGTCTTTGAGCTCAAACTAGCACAAGAAATGAGATAGGAGTGCCGTTCTCGTTTCCGGTGCACCCTTTGAGAAAAAACTTTTTTCTTCTAAATCTAGATTATTGCTTTCTTTTTTAGTCCCCATTAGAATGCTTTACCCAGGTTTGAGAATTCAATTTCATGCAGAGTGTATGTGCTATCCTGCATATCAGCAAAATATTTGAAGTTGGCATTTCTGGATCTCTGCTTGAAGAATTGAAGTATTTGCACTTGGATATTGTTGAGCAGGTATCAGATTAATGTTCAAACTTCACCATAATTATTATGTTCCACTGTAGTTTCTCTATTTACAATCATCCTTATCTACATACTCAGCTTTCTCCTTATGCAGGCTGGATTTCTCATTTCAGTCGATCTAGCCTATGTCTGTGAATTGGTTAGTATTGCTATCGGTGTAATACTAGTTGCAGTATGTAAGACTCTCACACAGGAACTTGATTGGATAGGACAGCTTCGCAAGTCGAAGTTTGAAATCTATGTAGAATTTTGTTTTATCATCCAAAATTGTCAGCTTGATTCTATGGAGAAGCCAAAAAGACAAATGAGCATTGCTTTTCTTCAAGAAAATTTCCACAGCTTTGGCCTCTATCTCTGCTCAAGAATGTGTTTATTTTGTGGTTTTAGGTAAGGGAATCCGACCACTCATATTCTGGAAATTCTTCAATCAGTAACATCTTATATTGGAGCTTGAATTGTGATCAAGCTAAAATGATCTTATACTTTCACCCATAGTCCTCGTTTCTGTCATAAAGATATGTCTAATTTCTCGTGGGTAGTAATAGTACCATTAGTACACCAGCAAGAGTTTTTTCACATGTGTGTGTGCCGGTAATGTGCAGGTAATTGGCGTCATTGATGTTGATAGAAGTAAAGAGAAGGGTTACGAGACAATCATAAAAGAGGGTTTCTGTGATGAGGTAGGGTATACAGCTGCATTAACTTGTGGGTTTAATGTCTTCCCTGCATTGGTTTTGGCATCTTCTTTTTCTTTATGGCATCATGAGTGTAATCTTGTTTGTCTAGCTGGATGAACTGAGGCAGATATATGAGGGATTGCCAGAATTTCTGGAAGAGGTTCTCTAACTTTAGATTTTTCTCAACTAAACCACTTGCTGTTGAAGTTAAGGCTGCAGGCTATTGAATTTGATATTGGCAATGCTTTGCAGGTTTCGGCCTTGGAACTTGCACGACTTCCTTGCATGTACGAAGACAAGGCGGTTCCTTCTATCATTTACATACATCAGATAGGTCTGTTCACCCTTTCATGTTTCATAGTTATAATAGCTTTGAAGCTACATAGGTAATTCAGCTTTTAAACTGATAACTGCTGATGCCCAATTAGATCCTTGAGATTCTTCCTTTTTCAGATATCAATCTCACTTGTACATAAAGGTGGATCTAGCTTTTAAACCTTTTTCCCTTTTGTAGGAACTTGGTCGTTCCTTAAAAATGTTGGCAACTATTTGCTTTTATTGAGGCAGTTTAATATCACATGGAAGATAATTTATTGGTATGAGAAATAAAGGCAGAGGATAAAATATTATTGAGATGTGTTAACTATTGTCTTACATTGAGCTCTATTATTTAAACTTTGCACAATACATATTTTTCCTCCCGTGTGGGACACTAACTATAATAATAATAATACACGCACATACTCACTATCTAACACTCCTCAAGCAGGTGCATATAAATCATATTTACCGAGCTTGTTACAATTGTAACTAATACTAGGATCAGGTACTTGTTGAAAGTATTTGCAAGCTAGTCGTTTGACTTCACAAGTCTTATAACAATATCTCCGGACAATATCTTTTCTCTGATGAAGTGAGTCAATCTCAATAATTTTTAGTCCTTTCATGGAACACCAGATTTGATGCAATATGAAAGGTTGCTTAATTATCACATACAACATCTGTCTTACTAAAATTTTCCAGATTTCAGCTCTCTTAGAAACTATTTGGTCCGAACAAGCTAACAAGTTGCCCACAACCATTGCTCGATATTCTGCTTTTGCACTAGATCGAGCAACTACATTGTATTTCTTGCTCTTCTAATACACTGATTACCTCCTACTAAAACACAATATCCAGACGTAGAATGTTTATTAAAAGGCGATCATGCACAATTAGCGTCAATATATCCAACAACTTGCTCATGGTCACGATCCTCGAAGAGTACTCCTCTTGAGGTTGATTTTATATATCGAAGAATGTGGACAGTTGCATCCTAATGACTATCATAGGGAGAATCCATAAACTGGCACACAACACTCCCATGAAAGAAAATGTCAGGTCTAGTCACTATGAGATAATTCAACTAACCAACCAATACCTATATCTTACGTGATTGCTAAGATGCCCCCAATCCTGGCAGAAGTTTAGCCTTTGGATCAATAACACTGTAATGAGGCCTACATCTCGTCATTTCTGCTTCCTCAAGAATGTCTAAGACATACTTCCATGGTGAAATAATGATACCTGATCTAGACTAAGCAACCTCAAAACTTTAAAAATACTTTAATTTGCCTAACCCTTATTTTGGAAATTCTAAAAGAGATGCTGCTTTAAATTAGTGATACCATCCTGCTCATTGCAGGTAATTATGATTATCAACAAGAACCACCAAATAAATACACAAATTTGGAGTAGAATGTCGATAAAACACAAAGTGATTGGTTCATGAGTCATGCCAACAAGGGTAGATCTACCTTATAAGTTGGGTGTCATGCCACCTGCATGCTTCCGTTAAAATTCTAAATATATATGTAAACATTTGAGATTAACTTATAAATAGGTTAAGTGGCACCCAAAAGGCAGAAATGAGCTGGGGTGTAGTGTCTCTGCCGGACCTTTTAAGTTTTTTGGTCCTTATGAACCCAAGTTCTATTCCCAGTGGAAGCATTTTCTCCGAGGAGCTACCCTCCTCAGAGGTTGGCAATGGCGGGCATCGAGAGAGGCAGAAACGGATCGAAGAAGTACGAGGGGAGGTGATTAACAGAACATGATGCATCTTAAGCTTACCGAATACATGACCTTAGATAGAAGGGTTTGGAGATCGCGGATTAGCATAAAAGGTTAGTTGCTAGTTGAGCGTTCTTTTTCTTGCGGGATAGGGTTGGTGGTCGTACTTGGGCCTTCTTTCTTACCAGTGGTATTAGCAATATTTTCACAGTTTCTTGTTCTTCGATTTTGATTATCATGTGTGGTTTTTTGTGCTTTGATTATCACATTATTTTGTTCTCATTATTGTTCTTTCCTCCGTATGTTGAGTATTGCTCCCATTTCACATTATTTCGTTGTGGTTATTACTCTCATTTCTGTATTCCTCTTTTTCAAGCTGCTTGGAATCTATTAGAGACAACCTCTCTATTTTTACAAGGTAGAGTAAGGTCTGCGTTACACTTTACCCTCCCCAGACCCATTACACTAGTTATACTATTGTTGTTGTAGCTACCCTCCTCAATTCTGACATGACCCAATTTAACGGATCGTGCGGTCACCTACTCCACTCTAAACCGATAGGAGAACCCTTTTGTAAGACTTAATTTCATAAGAAAACATCAACAACTAACAATTTCTAGGACAACACCATTTTACAATCACTATTCTACAATTTCATTTAAAAATGCTAACAACAACTCCGGAGGACCTAGTCTAGACATGCATAAGGACATCAGTTCTGTTGAAGCTGATGAGGAGTATCGCCACTTCAATCATGAAACTTCATTATCTACCACAACCTACACCAAAAAAAGCGTAGCAAGAGTAGTGTCAGTACACCACACGTACTGGTAAGTATCATCTGCCGACTAAGATTAGTTCGCGCAACGTAGTAAAAAATCAATATCAACAATTAATAAGTAAATTAAACAATAAATGAATAAACGATTTGATAATTGGTGGCATCTATCCCTAACCTGTCAAACTAACACTAATCTCCTTGCATTCTAATAAGTGCTTAGCTATAAGCCCTACCTAGTATTCCGGATCACCACCGCTACAGTAGCACTCCGACCGCTATGGCGGTCTCGCTGCAGTGGGAATCCCACTGCTGCGATGGTATCTTTGTCAGTCAGTAGCTCGGTGAGAACAGGGCACCTCTCCCTTCTAACACATTTATCTCATTATTATGTCACCTCCACACTACACGTGCCTATTTCTAGATAAAATTATCTTTTTCATGCCTTATTGAATCGATAACTCTCAGACATCAACATTGTTACTATTGGACTAACATCGTTATCAATACACAATACCCATGATCAATCCTCACTCATCTAATCATTAATTCATATCCGTTATCCTAATCCTGTCCCTTTTTACAGGACCATCCCCACCGTTAGGACCATCCCAGCAATAGAGTTTTTTACACACTCATCAAATCTTAAGAATTAACAATTAATAGTACTCATAGACAAAAATCATATTCAACATTTTATACGATTCCTTTTTTGGAAGTATAAGTCTTTTAAAACAAAGATCAACAAACCTCACAAATATCTTGCAATCATAAGACAAATCAATTCAAGTCAATGCAATCATTAGTCTCCTTTTGTGAATCAAACCTGATCACATATCTACCACACATCTATCTCATATCTATCACACATCTGTAAACACATGTCAGAGGGTTTTATGTTTGCCCTTTTAGTCTGGCCAGCGTCATCCATTGCGGTGATGACTTCTTCGATGCAGCAGGTCTACAATGGGTAGGAGTTGCCCGCTGCAGCCCTTTCGCCTGTCTGGGCCTAATTAAATTTTCACCTCTATTCATTTAATACTCACTATCAAATACTTTTATCCCGAAAATAAAATCAACAGTAAATTTTTTTAATTCTTATGCTCATGTCACCAAGACCTTCTAATGATCGGATGGGTCGTTATATTAGATACCAATTAAAAACAATCGTTCTTCCCCGAACGGCTTTGGGTGGATTGGTGGTAAAAGTTTCCTGCTGCGTCCAGATCAAAGTTTAAACGAAATTATTTCTGTGGAAATGTCTCTCATACCATCGTCTTATGTTACTCGTTAACATTTTCGGTTTTAACAGTATTCTCACCAGACCCTTCGACCGAGGTCTTAAGAACGCTAAGGTGTAGTATTCGAGTACTAATTAATCATTCTCTGTATCTACATCTGGGAAGGAATTTCACTTACACACATTTACTTAACTGTTTCCTTACTAGAAGTTACTAGATCATCCTCGCGCTTTTCATATTTCCCATTTTTGTAATTTTCATTCGCTTCTTTATTGCTCAAGCAACTTTTTATGTTAACGCTGCCGCCTATAGGACCTTCCTTGTTAAGGACTCGGGACATTTTACAACCCTCGTAGGAACGAGATTAAACATTGGGGTACGTAGACGTAAATGGAACACTAGACACGTACTGGACCACTGCAGCGATGAGGTTCTCGCTGTAGCGAGGTGCTGTCCACTGCAGCTGAGACGACTTGTCAGTTTTAAAATAGATAAGGGAGGGTTTTCCCCCCTCATTTCTATCACTTTCTCTTCTTGCAGTCCAATTTCTCTCTCTATCAATTCCTCCCTTCGTTCGATTTATTAGGTAATCTTGACTTCCTACAACTTTATTATGTTTTTTACTCTACAATAATTGCTTTTTCATCCCTATATGCTTTGATTTGAGTTGATAATGGGGTGGTGAAGGTAGGTTTACTTCTTATACTTGTGGGGGTTAGATTTCAAAGCATGCGCTTGTATTTACGTTCCTAAATCCTTTACATCGTCTTCTGTGTAAGTTTTACCACTTTCATGGGGGTCTTACACTTGATTTTGCGGTGGTTGGGTTGAAGCTTTTCAAGCCCTTTAAGGCTTGAATTTTTGGTGCTAGTTGATGGGATAATGGATTGTGGGGCTGAGGAATGTTATCCCCTTGCTCGATCTGTGCTTAATTTGGGTGAACTTAGGGTTGGCATGCGGTGCCATTGATGGGGGTTGGAGTTGCTCTTGGGAAGACAACTTCCGCTGCAGCGGACCCGTCATCATAGACCCTCTTTTGCTATAACGGTCTCGCTGCAGCGGACACCCTTAGGCAGAATGCTGTCTTGTCTGTTTCAATTTTTCTGACTTAGTCTTTATTCCTTTCTATTGGAGATTCACCTAACGCGATGTCTCTTTACAGGGATATTATATAATCATGTCTTCCAGCAGTGCTCCTTCTGACTATATCAAGTTTGTTAACGGCCAGTGCCGGCGACGGTACATTGAGCAGGAGGTGAAGGGGTTTGTGCATGAGCAGGGCTTTATTATGACTGATGCGATGGAGAAGGCGCCGGAATTTTACTCTTAGCTCCAGGAGATGGGGTGGGGTCCATTTGTTGCGCAACCATGCTCGATGAACGAGCAGTGGGTGAGGGAGTTCTATGCCCACCTCCCCACGATGAACTAGTTCGCCCTGGACCCGGTCATTTATGTCCGGGAGGTGACTTTCAGTATCAGCGCCACCTCTATCAATGAGGTGCTAGGGTTACCGAATTCCCTAGAGGATGAGTTTTGGGCTAAAGATGTAGACGACAATGGGCAGTGGATTGTGAATACTCTGGTGGTGGAGAATAAGAGGGGTCTCGACTAATTGGGCATCACCCACACCGGCTACAGCGGGTCCGCTATGGCAAGGAGTTGCCCGCTATAGCGGTTTTGCCTGTCTGGACCCACTTAAATTTTCACCTCTGTTCATTTAATACTCACTATCAAATACTTTTATCCTAAAAAATAAAATGATAACAGTAAAAAAATTTAATTCTTACACTTGTGTTGCCAAAGCCTTATAACAATCGGATGGATCATTACAACTTCTCTTTTTTCTTCCTTTTATTCGCCTCCTTTATACCTTTTCCTTTCTTTTATTTGTTAAATTTCTCTCTTCTCCTTCCTCCATTTTCTTTTCTTCTTTTTTTCTTTTACAACCTTCATTTTGTTTCTCATTATTCCTTACTTCACGAGCAACTTCTTTAGATAAATAATTTAATTTGATTTTAGTTGATATGTGATTTTTCTCTTTTTCGTGATACTATATTAATCTATATATTAGAGTATAATTTGAGTAGTTTTTTCTATTGGCTTTTGAAAAATTAAATGGTTAAGTAATAGATGTTTTAAGTTAGTTTCATATATTGAATTGCTTTGCAAAGAATTACGGTAAAACTAGACAATTAAGATGGAAAAATTAACTCAAGAACATTGAAGATAAATTATTCTAATCAAACAAAGGATATGCATTATAAGCTATACTTTCAAAGCAAATTTTCTAGTTAGAGGTGCTCTTTCATGAAATATATGTTTTTCGATAATCCTGGTGTTTGGGCCTTTTTGCGCACCTCGACTAATTTCACAGGGTATCTGCCATCTCTTACCAATACATGTACCAGATAATTTTGTGAAATATTTTTGTTTTATTGTAATTTTCTTTTAGAATATTATTTAAATCAAATCTGCAAAAAATGTGAACAATTTTCTATATGCGAGTAAAAGACATGATCAACCTAACAAAATAAACCAATGACCAACCCGACCCATTCTTCTTATTTGGTTTTTGTGGCTAGTAGTAGGTACACACACAAAGTTATGGCACCTGCAATCTTTAAATCTTAGATTTGCCTCTGCATGCCGAACTTCTAGATAATTGTGCTAAACTTACCAAATCAGGCTATAGGAGATTATTTCAGACTATAGAGTGATTGCTGCAATTGACATACAAGACCACTAGACTCCCCTTGAGCAACAAAACTAGGTGGTTGCTCCATATAAATTTCATCCTCAAGGTCGCTGTGGAGAAAACATTCTTAATTGTAATAATGTCCACTGGTAAAAGGCTAATGGCATACAACAACCATTGGATAGAAAAGGTAGACATATGCTATTTTAGCCACAGGAGAAAAAGTACCACTATAAATAGTTTCAAATATCTGAGTATACCCTTCTGGCAACAAGGCGAGCATTTAAACCAATCAATTTGTCTATTTGGACCAACTTTGACTACATAAACCCAACGACAACCAATAATAGATATTCTTGAAGGAAGAGGACAAGCTCCCCACGTACCATTCGCATGTAAAGAAGATATCTCGTCAATCATAGCTTGTTGCCATCCTAGATGAGAGAGCACTTTAACTGAAAACTTTGGGATTGAAACAAAGAACAAAGATGATACAATAATATAAAGGGGTGATGATAGGCAATGATAACTTTAAAATGTGTAATAGGGGTTAGTATTACGAGTAGATCGTGTACCTTTATGAAGTGCAATCGACGGACGAGGAGGAGACAAGTTCATAGCAGGTGTAGGGTCCGGTGCAAGACATGAATCATCTAGGCCTGATGCTGGACGCAAACAATGATGATAAGTTAGAAGTGGTGGCAGTGTGGCTGGATATATGAGGAGCAATAGAAGAGTCAAGGTGATGAGATTATTGCTTAACTGGCTGTTGTAACAAGGCGAAGTAAACGAGAGAAAATTTCATCCACAGTAGGAACAATAGGGCTAGCCAAAATGTCGTTATGCATCAAATCAATGTAATTAGGAAGTCTAGCATGTGTAGGAACCAAAAACATTTTTTCTCGTTGCTTCTATGTTTTTCAACAGTAGCAGTGATTGGCATCAACTTCTCAACTTCCTCAATAATTTCTTGTACTTGTCCCAAATAGGAAGACATCAAATTCTTGCATCTTTAAGTTAGTCATCCGATAAATTTTATCATAAAAACGAGATATGTCATTAGAGTATAAAGTGCAAACCTTTTGCCAAACTAGATAACATGTCTGGAATGGATGAAAAAAAGGCATCTAGGGGGAATCAAAGACAGCCACAAGAGAGTACATAATTGAGCATCAACATTCTATCAATTTGCTCTGGCCTTTTCATCTCCGTTAGTAGCCTTTTTAGTTAAATGATCTTGAATGCCTTCACTCTTGCACCACAACTCAACCGAGGAAGTCCAAGCTAAATAGTTTGAACTTCCCATTAAGGGTTTTGAAGTAATCATAAGAAAATTCAAGTGTTTTTGGAACCAAAAACATCAAACCCGAAAGACATGTTGCATTGAAGAGAGGTCTAGCAAAATTAATCACCAAAACCTGACCGTAACAGTGAGGAAAGGCTGAAAAAGTCAATTGTAACGCCGAAAAACATTGTTTGGGCATTTGCTATCCCATAAAATCCCTATGGGTGGAGTCGGAAGTGGTAGGCGACCAGCTTAGATGAAGAATATGTCTTGGAGAATGTTGGAAAGTACCCTACTTGCTGGCTACGCCGTTTTGACTCTTCACTTTCTGTGCCGCACCTGTGTCGACACAACATGGGTGTGGCTGTGGGATCTGTACCCGATCTAACCAATCGATTTCGGGTACTTTGACCAAAATCGACGAAGAAATTCCGTACAAATTAAATGATTTCTATAATCAAAATAAAAGCTAAAGTGAAATGGAAGAAAATGGAATACCTTGTCTATAGAAATTCTTATGTCGCTCCTTTTCCGTTTATCTCCTTCCAGGATTCTCTTCTTGAATAATATTTTATCAAGTTTTCCACATACTATCTCATAATTTAGGTTTTATAATTTTATTTGTAGATATTTGAAGTATTTTTAGCTAAATCAACGCACCCATATCCATACCTGAATCTGTATCCCTGAATCTTAAAATTTAAATCATGAAGGATCCGATCTCTAGATCCGCACCCGTATCGGACACCCACACCTGAATCTGAGAAACTTAGCTTGCCGGCATGTGGAGTTACTCGCTCGCTGGAACCCTAGTTGCTGACGGTGCTTGCAGGGTCGGCTCCCAGAGAATCCTACTAAGGTTTGGTCGTTGGATGACAACGGATCTTGTGGTAGTGTTGGTTTTCGCACAACACACACTTGAGGAAAAGAAGGTGACATGGAACAACCCTAGAAAGTCGTAGAATTGAGGCACAATGACCCTCTCATTGTGTTCTCTTTCCCGGATGCTTCTCATTGTGCTCTGATGCCATATGAGAATGGCACGGATAAAATATTATTGAGATGCGTGCTAACTATTGTGTTACACTGAGCCCTATTTATACCTATACTTTACACAGTACATAATATATATTTTCCAATGTGGAACACTGATTGAAATAATATATACATGAACTATCTAACAATTGCATTCTTTGACTGGAAAATAGGTACTTAATGTACAAAGCAGAATCTTTTTTCTTTTCTCTATCATACTTAAGTGATCGGAGTAAATATCAAAGATGGATCTCATTTTGAATACCTATGAATAGAAACCTATTCAAGATTCAGAGTGAATGATAAAGTAGAAACTGCCTGAATGTAAAAGTGTTCAGCATTATTTTTCAGTTCCGAGAGATGTTGTGCATCCCGTCTCATATCTGGTGCTAATTATACTCACATCTATTGACATCAGTCCTGTCAGTTTCAGAGTCTCTACATTCTATCTTATTTGTTACACCTATTAAACCTATGATAAAACTCTGCATCTATAGTTGTGATCAATATCTGTGCTTTTCCACTTACAGGTTACTTAATGTGCATTTTCAATGAAAAACTTGGTGAAGAAATGCTAGAGAGTCTTCAGGACTATAAGTTTGCAGTACGTCAATGTCTGATTTATAAAGCAGTGTATGGAATCACTAGACGTGTTCTGATCTATGTTAGTGATGGGTTATCAAATGTCTAGTTTGCTGATGAGGAGGGAGAACATAGGAGGTTCTTTTATCATACTGCAAAGACAAGAGAATTGGATAACCTTCTCGGAGATATATATCACAAAATCCTGGGTATGTATTCCTTGATTCTTGTGCTTAGCTTTCAAAATTATACTTCTCAAAGACTTGACACTTCTTATTCCAAAAAAAAATGCAAAAAGAAATATGGTTCATTCCAACAAGGTTCAATAGTAACAGAGAAACAAGTTTGAATGCTGCCTGCAATTAACATGTGTGATAGCCAAAACCGTGAAACTTTTTCACTACTGAGCACCAACTTTTTCATGGCACGAATATTTGGATTCAGTTTGAATAGAGTTTCTTCTGTATTGTATTTTGTTATATTTTCCTCTTTCTTTGTTACTCTTTTGAACTTTTTTTTAAGATATGGAGAGAGCTATAACAAGAGACCTAGTGTCACATATTCTTCAATTCTCAGTGCATATGCACAAGGCTGTTAGTTTTGCAGCTGAGCTTGACTGGTGAGCATTTTGATACAAAATTCTTCCCCTGTTGTCTTCTATTCGCGCTTAGCATTATCTTCTGCTTCCATGTAGCATTTTAGCGTTAGCCTTGGTTGCACGTCAGAACAACTATGTAAGGCCAAATTTGACTGCAGAAGATTTACTTGATATAAGGAATGGAAGGTAAGAAACATGCGAATAACTGAGACTTTCTTATTGCAATGCAGTTATGTTTACCATTAGGGCATCTGCTAAGGGATTCCATTTTATATAATTCTTTTTCCAGACATGTTTTGCAGGAGATGACGTTAGACACATTTATTCCCAATGACACAAAGATTTCTCATGAAGGTATAGAGGATTGTCCATTGAAGAAGCCATTTGAACTCACCAATTCTTGCCAAGCTCTATATCCCTGTGGCTGAACGCTATGTATTTTCCAGGAAGAGTTAATATCATCACAGGTCCTAATTATTCAGGCAAAAGCATCTACATCAAGCAGGTAGAACTCTCTTTCTTTCTCTCATTACACACAATGTTAATTTGGTGCTTTGGAATCTTTGTACACCTAAGACTGACTAAGAACCTGTCAGTTTCTCATATAATCAGTTATAGATTACAGATCTTTCTTCAGTATGCTATTTTTCACCATCTATGTCCTCTATTTTTCACCAGCTATTTTTCATTATGCTATTTTTCACCATCAGAGAGAAAGATCATATTCATATGCTACCAAAAAAAAAAAAAAAAAACAAACAAAGAAAGAAAAAAGATTAGCTCCCCTATTGTGAATGAGCTTGCTTGGTGTGTCCCTGCAAGTTAGCAACAAGTAACAACCTATATATATGTGTGTGTGTGTGTGTGTAATATATATATATATATATATATATATATATAAAACTAAGCTAGATATATCCAAATGTCCATTGATTTGTAAAGCTAACGCACTCGTGGTGGGTGGCGACCGTGGTAGATAATCTTCAAAACATAAGGTGATTATTTGTTTATTGGAAGTTGATGTGGGATATAATCATTGGGTGAGCCAGAAATGAATCTGGTACTGCAATAACCCAATGTCAGATTTGGGCTTGGGCTAGCCCAAGATTATGTTGGGGCCTGAAACCTGAAAATCCTATTTTAGAAGTCTGAATTTTGTTGATGTGGTGTCAGCTTAGCAGCTCTTCACGTCCAGTCCCAGCTTAGGCTCGTCTTGATTATAGGGTAAAGTTCCTTCCACTTGTATATTATTTTTTTCGACACAAGTAACACAACTGATACTTTTTCCTTATTCATTATTATTTCATGCTCAGTATTTTGAGTAACTTCTAATTATATATCAAGAAAAAAAATGATGTCCTTCCAGCTATTAAATTTAAATTAAAAAATGTTTCTCATCTGTGGTGGTTATGTATGTTGGTGGCGCCACTGCTGCCGCGTCCTTCAAATACCAATTGCAATGTAACGCTAACGCGCCCCATGGTGGGTGATGACCTCCAACACAAGCTTAACAGATAATTAAAGAGTGTATTAACTTACTAAAGACCGATGTGGGATTGGGTAACCGAAAAAAACTTTGATTTCAGATACAAGCGGCTAAGTTTCCCTAGATACAAGCGGCTAAGTTCAGGCTCAAGCAGCTAAGTTTCCCTAGATACAGTGGTTTGTGACTTGTGAGTAATTGGGTAATCAAAAACTAAAAAATGTTTTCCAACAAAACTAGCAAGTAAGTAAAACAAACATTATCCAAGAGCATTTATATATAATCTAGCAAAACAATGAGAAGGTGAGCTATTTTTCGGCAACTTTTCTTAATTTATTTCTTCTGATGGGGCCGCCAGCTCATTCCGGGGCTACTGTACCAGTTTTGATTTTTTTTCCGGATAACTGGAATTAGGGTTCCAGGGCATTCCGGCGAGATCTACAGATTTCTGGCAACTTTTTCTTGAATTGTTTTCAGATCTCGAGTCAAAGGCCTCTTCCGGCCCTTCCCTTGCATTTCTGCTCCGTAAGCCACTATTCAGATTTTCCGGAGACTTTTCTAGCAACTTGTTGCAGATCTGCTTCTCTGTGTGGCTCTTTGTGACATTTTCTATTACTACTATAGCAGGTTCAAGTTTGGTACTTTATTTTTTTTGGATTCTAAATCTACTTCTGAGGGGAGACTATTGGGCACTTGGATAGACTGGACTTGCAAACTTACTCAAGGAGAAATAGAGCAGAAGTGATAGAAGTCATCATGCAATCTATCGAAGCTGAACCTTCTTCTACTAGGGAGTTATCTACATTTCCTGATGAGTTAGATTTGCCTATTGCTCACAAAAAAAGAGTCAAATCTTGCACCAAAACCCCTTATATAATTTTGTCTCCCTCATATAGTGCTTCTATTTCTTCTATGTCCACCCCTTGAATTGAACCGAAGCTTTTGCAGATTCTAAGTAGGCGTTGTGGACCTGCAATTTCATCTCGTAATTTGAAATCATGAGATGAAATCAGCGTTTGGATATATGATTTCATCTCATGATTTGAAATCATGAGATGTGTGAATTGGAAGAGAAATAAGAGAAAACTCAGCTTGATTATTATAGTAAAGGCCGAATACTGTGCAAACAGTAAAAGACAAACACTATTAATAAATAGTAAAAGTCATATTACTGTGTAAATAGTAGAAGTCAGTTACTGTTCATGAATAGTAAAGGTCATTCATGAATAGTAAAGGTCATTTGTAAAGAATTCTTTTGTTTATAAATAGAGAAGCCAGACGGAGGCAACAATCATCCGTCCTCACAACAATTTCCTCTCATTTCTACTTCCTAATTCCGCAAAACCCCAGATTGGTATCAGAGCTAGCACATAAAATAAAACAAACTACCCAGAAAATATCAAGCTATGGAGAAAACTAGCAACGATGCAGATCTACAAAATAAGGTATATAAATTCATAAATATGAATAGCTAAACTTTTATATTCCTTATAATCTCCTAAGTATTATGTGATATTATCTTCTTATTATGTCGTTATAATGAATAAATCTTGATTAAGTTTGCTATGTACGAGGCCAGTAAGCTGCGAATAGGTAAGCCCAGACTATGCCATCCTAAGGTGGAAACCGGTGAGGCCAAGAGAGCCGTTTTAGGGGAGTACACAAAGTTGAGGCGATGTTAGGGTAACTGATCAAAGCTGAAAACGCATAGTAGTGACCGAAAAAGACTATTCAAAATAACGTTATAATAACCGGATAATTTCTAATAATACCTAAAGAGATTAGAGGGAATATTATGTTTAGAAAAAATTCAAAAAATGAATTCGTACCTATTAGATGAAGATCATAGATATAAAATACTCATCCTATATATACTCAAAACCTTGATTCAGATATTGGAAGAAATAACAGAACTAAATGCAACCATAGAACTAATAGAACAAGGATGGACAGAAATGACTATAGCAGATATTATAGAACTAGATATAGATTCAGATTAATAATGATAAACTATGAATATATGGAATATTGGTTAGAAACTATGGAAAATATAAGACTATTAGTAATTTTGTTAGAAACTAATATAAATGATTACATAAGAGAAAGAAATCTAGAACATCTAGAATATGCACTGGAAAACATAAAAGAAATACAAAGGATAGAGCCATTAAAAAATAAATATTACGACAAAATGTTTACACAAGACCCCGATAACGAATAATGGATAAAAAACTACATAAACCAAAGAAAGGACATATTCACAAAAAAGCCAAAAAATTAAAAACCAATTAAAAATACTATATCCCGAATATAAGCAATTAAGCTCAAGCAAAACAGATGATGTTAGACTTGAATACTTAATAAATCTAATTTCAAGAACAGAATATAATTATATAAAATATCTAAAAAAGAAAACATGAAAGACAATATCAATAACAAAGAAGAGTACAAACAACAACTACTTAATAAAATAAATGAAATAATAAATGAAATCAAATTTAGAAAAAAGAGACTAAATTATAACATAGTTGCCGGAGTATGCCACACATCAATTAAAACACAAAGAAAAGAAATATTTTATTTAGAAGGACAACTACAAAGCCTAGAATATAAATCACAACACGAATTACCATGAATAAAGAAGAATATGCCTTAGAAGAAGAAAAATATATGAGTCAAAAAGGACTAGAAATAAAAATTATACACTCAAGTTTAGGAAGAAGATTTAAAAAAATAGGAGACCAATTATATTTAATGTTAGAAAAAGAATCGGCAAAACTAGAAGATAGCTTAACAGCAATGGTAAGAATTAATAAAGAAAATGAAGAGATAGATAGGAAAAAAGAAATAGAAAAAATTAAAAAACAAGCCCAAATAGAAGTACAACAGATTAAAGAAGAAAAAGATACAAGAATCCAAGAATTAGAAAAAGAAATGGAAAAACTTAAACAACTGTATGAAGAAAGATTAAAAGCTAGAGAAAAACAGCGTGAAGAATTAAAACTCACATAAGAAATAGAAAAATTTAAAACGTTACTAGAAGAAACAAGTACATTAGAAGACCAACCTAGGATAGGAATAGATGAAATAAATGAACAAAATAATGAAAATTCAGAAGCAGATCTAGACCAATATTCAGAAACTTCAGAAACATATACTAACCTAATAGAAAAAGAAAATAATATAAAAATTAATGTGGAAGATGTAGATGAAAAACCTAGTACGTCAGGAACTAAAAGCCCAAAAAGATTAGATACTAGCCCAATTTATTATACTTACGAAAGAGAAAATAGAAATAAAACATTATGGGATAAAAGGTTAAACAGAAATTGGACACCTAGACAGAACATAGAACAATATAACTTCTTAGATCTAGACTGTGTAGCAGATACAAATAAACAATCCAATTATGGATAGGATATATTTCAAAACAACTAATAGATAATAAAATAACAGTAGCAGATTTCCCTGGATATATAGAAAGAACACTCATAGGAACAGCAAAAATATGGTTACAAAACTTATCAGCAGAAAGTTTAGAAACACTAAGAAATAATAAGAAACCCAATAATGAAGTAGCAGCAACATCTATAGATATATTAAACAAATATGAAATGGCAATAAGAAACGAATTTAGTAGCATGACAACTGAAATAGATGAACGACAAAAAGATAAGGAACTAAATAGGAATCTAATAAATAAATTAAGTATATGTAAAATGAGTTATATAGATGAATATACATGTGCATTTAAAGAATATTACTATAAAGGATTATATACAAATGAAGAAAGCAGAGAAATAAGAAAATTATATCATGCAAAACTACCAGAACCATTTAGTTCAAAAATAACTAAAGAATGGCAAGAATCAGGATTAATAGATACACTAGGAGCTAGGATAAAATTCTTACAAAAATGGTTTACAGAATTATGTGAAAAACATAAGGAAGACATGAAAATGGAAAAAATCTTAATAAAAAACTTAGCATGTTGTACAACAAAAACAACACCACAATTTGGATGTACAAACAAATATAAATACAAGAAAAGAATCAAAAAAATACAGACCATTTAGGACAAAATACAAGTATAAGAAACCAAGAAAAAGATATTATATAAAAAATTATAAACAAAAAAGACCTCATAGAACTAAGAAAAATATAACAGAATGTAAATGCTACAACTGTGGCAAAATAGGACACTTAGCTAGAGATTGTAAAATACCCAGAAATATAACTAAAAAACAAATATCAGAAGTAATAATAGAAAATGAAAAATACAAACAACTAGAATATATAGACTACGATTTAAACGATGACGATAGCATATATGAATTAACAGAATATGAAAAAACAGAAAGTGAAAATGAGATAAAAGAATACGAGACAGATAATGACTGAAAAAGATATAAGAATAATAAGTAAGGAAGAATACCAAGACAGTGAAAGTGCAGAACAAAAAATAATATTTGACAACAATATGTTTGAACAAATAAAAAGAAAAGAATTGATTTAAGCATAGATAAAATACTAGAAGTACCTAAATTAAGAAATTTCTTTAAGATAAAACAAGAAGAATACTATGTAGTAAGCCAAAAAGAACACATAATAGACTGCAAATATACGCAAGGAAAAGCTAAAATACCCATAATAAATAAAAAGATAATAAATAAGGAAATCCAAGAAATAAAAGCTAAGAATCCAATAAAATACGTACACCTAGGAGGAACAGAAATACTAATAAAAGCATGTTTCAGAGAAGGAATAGATACACCAATAGAAATATATTTAGCAGATGATAGAATAATTCACCCTATAGAGAAAAGCATAATAAGTGCAGTTAAAGGAAATCTAATATACCAAAAATTTAAATTTATAATAAGTGCAAATTATTCAGTAGCCTTGGACGATAGAAATATAGACAAATCATTAGTATTATACTGGAAAATGTCAGGAATAGAGTTAGCACCAGGCAGTAAAATATTTACAGCTAGATGTAAAAATTTATATGTACTAACAACAAAACATAAGATAATGGCTAGAAATAAGATTCAAAGAATTAAGATAGAAAACCCTTTTGACAAAATAGTTACTATCATTGATAATAATGATTATAGTTATAAAGAAATAGATATTGAAGAAGATTTAGAAATAGTAAAAGAAAGACTAAGTACATCAAAAAGAATAAATTATGATACACCATCATCATCAAGAAGTAGTACCTCAAGAAGAATAGACTATGAATTACAACCAAAATTATTAGAACAAAAAATAAACGAAATACAATCTTACCAATATTACATAACAGGAATACTAGATCAACGAAAGTATTTAATAAAAATAGACACAGGACAAATTGAAAACTATATTACAAGAGAATTAGTAAAGGAAGAAGAGATTAATAAAAACGAAAATATAAATACAGAATTACCTAGAATACTGACAAATATAGAACACAGTACAGAACAAGAATTAATTATTGAAGGAGTACCAATAAAAATAAAATTCAAAATATATCAAGGAAAAGATAATATTACTTTAGGAATAAGATGGCTAGAAACAGTAAAACCTTATAATTTAGATGAAAAACAACTAATAATACATTATGAGAATAAGAAGATAATTATTAAAAGAACTTTGATATAAAATAATGCCAAAAATCTATATATTAACAAAAATTATAGCAGAAGGATATTATAATAGATACTACACACCTATGATAGATACAGGAGCAGAAGCAAATATGTGTAAATATAACTGTTTACCAGACAGTAAATGGGAAAAATAAAAACACCATTAATAGTTACCGGATTTAATAATGAAGGAAGTATGATAACACATAAGGCTAAAAACATAAAAATACAAATATGGGATAAAATATTAACAATAGAAGAAATGTATAGTTATGAATTTACTAATAAGGACATACTATTAGGAATGCCCTTTTTAGAAAAATTATACCCACATACCATAACAAAGACACATTGGTGGTTTACTACCCCATGTAATAAAAAAGTAGGAGCAAAAAGAGTTAGCAACAAAGTAAGAAAAAATACACCATGGATAAAAGGAAGTGAAAAAATTACCCAAAAATTAGAAAATATAACGCCAAGCGATCACAAAATAGAAATTATAATATTCACAATAGATAGAATACAAGCATTACAAAATAAGTTAAATTCATTATATAATGAAAATCCGTTACAAGGATGGGAAAAACATAAAACAAAGATAAAAATTGAATTAATAGATGAAAATAGTATAATAACACAAAAACCACTGAGATACAATTTTGAAGATCAAAAAGAATTTCAAATGCATATAAAAGAATTACTAGAAAATAATTATATACAAGAAAGTAATAGCAAACATAATAGTCCAGCATTTATAGTAAATAAACATAGTGAACAAAAAAGAGGAAAAAGCAGAATGGTTATAGATTATAGAAATTTAAATGCAAAAACTAAAACATATAACTACCCAATACCAAACAAAATACTAAAAGTAAGACAGATACAAGGATACAATTATTTTAGTAAATTTGATTGTAAATCAGGATTTTACCATCTAAAACTAGAAGAGGAATCAAAACAATTAATAGCATTTACGGTACCACAAGGATTTTATGAATGGAATGTACTACCTTTTGGATATAAAAACGCACCAGGTAGATATCAACATTTTATGGATAACTACTTTAATCAACTAGAAAATTGCATAGTATACATAGATGATATACTACTTTATTCAAGAACAAAAGAAGAACATATAAAATTATTAGAGAAATTTATGCATATAATAGAAATATCAGGAATAAGCTTAAATAGAAAAAAGGCTGAAATATTAAAAAATCAAATAGAATTCCTAGGAATACAAATAGATAAGAATGGGATAAAAATGCAAACACATATAGTACAAAAAATAATTAATTCTAAAGAATTATTAGATACTAAGAAAAAATTGCAATCCTTTTTAGGACTAGTTAACCAAGTACGAGAGTATATACCAAAATTAGCAGAAAACCTAAAACCATTACAGAAAAAATTAAAAAAGGACATAGAATACTATTTTGATGAAAAAGATAGAAACCATATAAAAAAGATAAAGGACATGTGTAAAAACCTACCAAAACTATATTTTCCAGACGAAAATAGACAGTTTAGTTATATAGTAGAAACAGATTCTAGTGACCACAGCTATGGAGGAGTATTAAAATATAGATATAAAAATGAAAAGATAGAACACCATTGTAGATACTACTCAGGGTCATATACTGAACCACAGATAAAATGGGAGATAAATAGAAAAGAATTATTTGCATTATATAAATGTTTATTAGCATTTGAACCATATATTGTTTATAACAAATTTATTGTTAGAACAGATAATACACAAGTTAAATGGTGGATAACTAAAAAGGTACAAGATTCAGTCACAACAAAAGAAATAAGAAGATTAGTTTTAAATATACTAAATTTTTCATTTACAATTGAGATTATCAAAATTGAAAGAAATACAATTGCAGACTACCTCTCCAGATACAAATACTGAAGGAGGAAAAGACAAAATGGAACAAATACTCAATCTCCTTACTACACTTTGTAAAAAAGTGGATAGTATGGACATAGAGATACAACAGCTAAAAAGCAGAGCTAACAGTCAGCAGCATGACTCTAAACATGCGGAGCTATGTCGATCGGAAGACGCTAAAATTCCAGAGCTAAAAGGTGACGTTGGGAAACACCTAAAAACCCGAACTAACAGTTTGTTGAGTTCAGCTGCAGGAACTTCAGGAACTGCAGGAAAAGAAGAAAATATTACCTAAAATACCAAGAACAAACTATTTGAAAAAACATTCGTACCAAGGAAAAATATACAACCTAACCCTACCCCACAAACCAGTACATACAAAGAAAGCCTATACCAGGCAAAACAAACATACAACCATATAGCCAGCAACTACATACAAAATATCCACAAAATACAAACATTCTTAAACAAAAACCCAAGATCTACAAATACCAAGCACCCAGAAGAAGACTATATTACCCAATACCTACAGGGATATAATAAACTGATAGCACAACCAAATACCAACTCCAACCTAGTCAGAACCTGTTACAATTATGGACTACTCAGCACAGTCTATACCAAGACAGGAGATGAAATAGCTACTATACCGGAACTACACAAAGCATTCACAACCTACAAAAGAATAACAAAAGGAACATTCTTCTACATAAAAATATACTCGGCACCAACAGAAATACTATATGATGAAATAAAACCAATTATACAAGTTGTAAAGATAGGATTGACAAGAGAAATGATTATACCAGAAAAAATAGACCAACAGGAGGAGATAACATGTACAGATATACCAGAATTCTACGCTAACAAAAGAATTATTGGCCTAGCTACAATATTAAACGAACTAGCCAATAATTACTTAAATGGGAATTCTATCTGGAGCTATTATGCTAGAGACCAAACAATGATATATGCAAACTCGAGAGAGCATAAAGAAGCAGACATGGAAGAACTACGCCAATGGATACTTAGTCTGCTTAAACTAGAAGAGATACCCACGACAAGAGCTATACAGAAAAATTATATTTCTCCAGCACTTCTGACAAGATATTGCAAAACCATAGGACAAAAATATCCAGATCACCATTGTTCAAAATGCCATGGTGAAGACAACAAACAGCTACCAGAAGTCCAGCTGGAATGACATAAAGAGGAAGGCGACATAAAGAAAAAGATACGAAGAAAAAAGATATCAGTGTCTGTAAAGTTTTTTGTTTTTATGTAAAAAGTCGTAAAATAAATAGTAGTAAATAGTGAGAGTCAGGTACTATTTATAAATAGTAAAGGCCGAATACTGTGCAAACAGTAAAAGGCAAACACGATTAATAAATAGTAAAAGTCATATTACTGTGTAAATAGTAGAAGTCGGTTACTGTTCATGAATAGTAAAGGTCATTCATGAATAGTAAAGGTCATTTGTAAAGAATTCTTTTGTTTATAAATAGAGAAGCCAGACGGAGGCAACAATCATCCGTCCTCACAACAATTTAAATAACTAAGTTTACATGTCCTAAAAGGAAAGGAAATCAGTATAAATTAAAACCTAATCAGTACAAATCAATACCTAATCAATTCCTAATTATAATCAGATTAAATCAAGCTACTTGCTATATTTACATATATTCTATAGAATATTCTTAAGATTCTAACACCGCCTCAAGCTGGTGGATACAAATTATATGTACCAAGCTTGTTACATAAATAACTCATTTTGGGACCGGCTAGGGACTTGGTGAATATGTCTGCAAGTTGATCACTTGGCCGCATGAACCTTGTGACTATGTCTCCTGATAGTAACTTTTCTCTGACAAAATGACAATCAATCTCTATATGTTTGGTCCTCTTGTGAAACATTGGATTTGATGCAATGTGAAGTGCAGCTTTATTATCGCACACAAGTTCCATTTCTTTAGTATCTCCAAATTTCAGCTCCTTCATTAGTTGCTTGATCCATATGAGTTTACATGTTGCCACGGCCATAGCCCGATATTCTGCTTCTGCACTAGATCTAGCAACTACATTTTGTTTCTTACTTTTCCAAGACATCAGATTTCCCCTAACTAGAACACAATATGCAGATGTGGATCATTTGTCAGAGGATGACCCTGCATAATCTGCTATCCAACAATTTTTTCATGTCCTCGGTCTTTGTAAAGTAGTCCTTTCCCTGGAGAAGATTTTATATATCGAAGAATACGAATAACTGCATTCCAGTGACTATCACAAGGATAATTCAAGAACTGACTTACAACACTAACTGGGAAGGTAATGTTAGGTCGACTCACAGTCAAATAATTCAACTTCCCTACCAGCCTTCTATATCTTCCAGGATCGCTTAGAGGCTCCCTCTGTCCTAGTAGGAGCTTAACATTCGAATCCATTGGAGAATCAATAGGCCTACAATCTGTCATTCCTGTCTCCTCAAGAATATCAAGTGCATACTTCCTCTATGAAATAGCAATTCCTGATTTGGATTGAGCAACCTCAATGCCCAAGAAGTACTTCAATCGACCAAGATCCTTAGTTTGAAAGTACTGGAAAAGGTGATGTTTCAATTTGGTAATTCCCTCATCATCATTACCTGTGCTAACTATGTCATCAACGTACACCACTAAATATATACACAAACCTGGAGCAAAGTGATAATAAAACACAAAATGGTCAGCTTCACTTCGTACCATGCCAAACTCCTGAATAACCATGCTAAACTTCCCAAACCATGCTCGAGGAGACTGCTTTAGGCCATAGAGTGCTCGTCGTAGTCTACACACCACGTTACTAGACTCCCCTTGAGCAACAAAGCCAGGTGGTTGCTCCATATATACCTCATCTTCGAGATCTCCATGAAGAAAGGCATTTTTAATACCAACTGGTAGAGAGGCCAATGGCAAACAGCAGCCATGGATAAAATGAGACGAATTGAAGCAATCTTAGCCATAGGAAAGAAGTTATCACCATAGTCAAGACCAAAAATCTGTATATAACCTTTGGCCACTAGTCGAGCCTTTAGGCGATCAATCTGCCCATCGGGGCCAACTTCACTGTATATATCCAACGACAACTAATTGTAGACTTACCTAGAGGTAGAGAAACAAGCTCCCAAGTACCACTAGAGTGTAAGGCAGACATCTCCTCAGTCATAGCTTATTGCCAGCCTGGATGAGAAAGAGCTTCTCCTGTAGTCTTAGGAATAGACACAAATGATAGTGATGATACAAACGAAGAATGGGTCGGTGACAAAAGATGATAGCTCAAACAAGTATAGATAGGATGAGGGTTACGAGTAGATCGGTTACCTTTTCGAGTGGCGATGGAAGGACTCTGGGTAGACAAGTCCTCGTAGGCAAGGATTCTGGTGGCGGGTGTGAATCATTTGGACGTGGATAAAGAGAGATATCAGAGTTTAGTTGGAAGACTCATATATCTCTCACACTAGCCTAGACATAGCCTATTTAGTTCGCCTCGTGAGTCAGTTCTTGCATAATCCCCGAGATCCTCATACTCGAGTTGTCTTTCACATTTTGCGGTATATGAAGTTTGTTGTAGGAAAAAGGTCTATTTTTCTCCATACATGGTCTTCTCCGAAAAGAAGCCTTCACAAATGAAGATTGGGCTGGATCTCTAGATGATAGAAGATTTACATCCGGTTACTGTACATTCGTAGGAGGAAACCTGGTCACTTGGAGAAGCAAGAAGCAAAGTGTTGTTACTAGATCAAGTGCGGAGGCAATATATAGAGCTATGGCCCAGAGTGTTTGTGAACTTTTGTGGTGGAAAAGTTACTAGAGGAATTGAGATTGTTTGGAAAAGGGAAACTTTCCTTGTATTGCGACAACAAGGCTACAGTTAGTATAGCTCATAATCCTGTCTAGCATGACGAAACAAAGTATGTTGAAATTGATCGACGTTTCATCAGAGTAAAAGTTATGAGTGGTGTCTTGAGTTTGTTCCATGTGTTATCAAGAAGATAGTTGATGTATTTACCAAAGGCCTCAACAAATGGACTTTTCATACACTGGCTTGCAAGTTGAGCATGTACAACATCTTTGCACCAACTTGAAGGGGGAGTATTGATTGGTATTGATGGATTGATTTTCTAGCTTATTATAGGAGTAGAATGATATTGTACTGGATGTAATTGAATGTGTTATATTATTTTTCTTATTTAGTCCTAGGTCTCATTGTATAAGTACCCATTCTTATGGAACATATATTCATAAAGAAATACAAAGAAACCCTTTTTTGTTCTTGATATCTTCAATATAGAATCCTAACTATGGAAAAAATTAAAAGGAAAATCCTACAGTTCTGATATCCATCCTTATAGTTATGGTTTCTATGTATTATTTACAAGGAGTATAACTGCATTCATTCTTATGAGGGCCGCGCTCGTCTTGGACCTGGCCGTGCCCTTTTGGGCCGATCAGAGCTTCATGCGATGCCGGCATCAGTGAGGAATGCTCTATTTCCAAAAAAAAGAACTGCATTCATTCTTTAATAATACTCTTTTTCCACTTGCTTAGCATCTTTCTACTTCTTAATATATTATTGGATAACTTGGTTAGTTATACTACTCTGACCTCTCTAACGTACTTCCAAACCTCTATACAAGTATCTGCCAAATCATATACTTTTCAACACTTCATACTTTTTCATGGCGTCCCTTACATTAGCCGGTTCACAAATGTATGAAGATTTTTGAAGTTATCCTCATGATTTGTGCTAAAAAATTTCATTGACCGTTTAAAAGGTTTTCCTCTTCATTTCCAAAGGGTTTGAAACCTTAATAAATCTTATTATCCCTGTTACTTCTCTGACCACTTTCATTTTAAAGGAAAATGCAATACATAAATTGGCCAGCTCTAGTAAGATTGCTAATCAAAATTTTGAAGTAGTGGTAAAAAAAGTTGTTCTCATTGTTAAAATTTCATAAAATTTAATCTATATGAATTTTCATTTTAAAATTATTTGATTATTCCACTTCAGTTTATTTTAATTTACTTTGCTATGGATAAGCCCCTGTATTTTGAAGCCAAACATTTAATTCTCCCGGTGTAAGGAAAATCCTAAACAAATATCTATTTATGAATCTATTTAACATAGTGAATTCCATTATGTTTGTGTTTGACTTTGAAATTTAGAGGTGTATCAGAAAACTGTGTTATATTACGGAGGTAATTAGTGTATTTATTTGTGAACTTATGAATCTATTTGTTGAAGAGATAATTAACTAAACAAAAACGTGCTCTCTCTAACAGCTTAAGTTTTTGGATGAGATAGTCACTCTTCTTCATGGTATTAGCAGGCAGAAGTCCTAGGTTCAAATCTCACCGCCAACCATTATGAAAAAAAAATTTCCAGGTGCTTGGCCCCCATAAAAGAGAATCAGGCCCGCATGTGACGGGGCGTGTTAAAGAGATACTTAAGTAAATAAAAATGTACTCTCTCTAACAACTTAAGTTTTTAGATGAGATGGTCACATTTCTTCACTATTTACTGTAGAAAATCCCAATCTATATGTTCTGGATGAAAGAGTCCCTTTTCTAGCAGATGATTTTGTCGATTTGATAATTTTCCATGGTAAAAACTAGATATTAACATACAATAACGACTAAATTTGGAGAATGACTACGGCCTAACTATAAGCCCAAACAACTTGATGATCTGTCCTTGTTCACCTAATGAAGTAGTCAAGATCTTTAAACCCTCTAAACCATTCATACAATTCATAACCATCTGAAGTCGAAGAGTTACTGCAACTCCCACCTGCGTTTGATGTTCCGGTTATAATCAATTTCACACTCCAAAGTTTGTGTCCTAGTTTCTGAGTAGTAGTTTTGAATACTAAATCTCCTTAAACATTTCCATTTGACTGGATGGAATCAGCCAAGGATATGGTTCCATCATTGGTGTTGAATTTTATCGTGTTAATTTTATAAGTGACACTAATATACTGATGTTTAAACTTACTCTCAAACTTGTAATGATGTAAACACCAATGAAACAGGTCATCTATCCTCGGTGTTTACCCATTTTGTTCATCTATAAAATACTTATATTTGTAAAGAATGCAATTTCCATATTTGCATCCACTTAAGTATTCATTTGAATAATTATTTTAGGTTGCCTTGATAGTTTTCCTTTCCCACATTGGAAGTTATGTACCAGCAGATGCTGCCACAGTGGGTTTAACTGACAGGTTTCTGACTTCTTCTACTATTTTTAGTTCAATTTAATTTGCTGCAGCACCATTCATCTGTTAAAAAATTATATTCAACTGCATTCTTCTAACACGAGGACATAATTTCCAAGGACTGTCAACTTTGCATTGGTTATATTTTAGGTCATCTGCTTATTGCCTAATACATCACATAGTGATAATACCACTTGACAAACAGGATATTTTGTGCCATGGGGAGTAAGTCTATGACTGCTGAACAATCGACATTTATGATTGATCTCCATCAAGTGGGAATTATGTTAAGGTACGCTTAACTAAAACCTAATTAGGACCAGCAAATTGCAGTATATCTATGCTTTCAGAAATTTTGCATATTCAAGAACACATTATATTTTATCTGAACATAAAGTGGTGGTTGATCAGTCGTGCTGAATTCAGAATGCAGAGTTTTATTATCAACAGTATGTTTTCTGATAGTATGGTATCATACAAGTATATAAAGGGACACATGCATATACGTGATATATACATGTGCAGATCACATAAATAATTTGTATCTAATTTCATGTAAAATCATTTTCAGGCATGCAAGTCCTCGATCCTTATGTTTAATGGATGAGTTTGGCAAAGGCACCCTTACGGAAGGTTTGTCTTCCAAATATCTGGCGTTTCTGTCTCTGATTCTAAATCTTTCATTTTAAATTGGACTTTGATATGGAAAAGTAGAAAATCTACTGGAATATGATGCTAACATAACTACCAATATGATTGATATGTTGGTTCATGCTGATCTCCAGCTGTTTCATACTGATTTTCATAGACATTTAAATACCAATTACCCAGTGATCCAATTTGTCCTTTCTCATGCGCTAGTGCATAACAACTTGAGGTTTTTTTCGTTTCTTGTTAAAGAATTGACCAACCAAATCAAGTAGTAATATTCGTTTTAGCACAAAAGTTATTTCCATTTTTGTTGGTTGTCTCATAGTACATTGTTGTTATTCCTTTCAGATGGCATCGGTCTCCTTGGTGGAACCATAAATCACTTTGTATCATGCTATGACCCTCCAAAGGTCTGGTACTACTGCCCTTTGTTTAGATAGGACAGACGAGTATAAGTGATTTTCCTAATGCTTGTAATAATTGTTATGGTAATGGATAAGCATTGATAGCAAATTTAAGTACAATAAAATAATTTGAGAATTGAAAAGAATGACAATATATCGTCATCTGCATGGATATTGTAAATGAAGGGACCATGGCCTTGTTGTTTATTACTTTCTGAAAACTGTATAGTTTTGCTTGTGTCATCATTTGATAGTAAACACACTTAATACATTCCTTTTCTGGTTAGTTTGGGCCCTCTGTCGTTAGGCCTTTTTGGTTTTCAAATAGTACAATTTCCCACTGATTTTAAAGAGCAGCAATGTCTCTGCTTCTTTTAACGGCACTATTTCTCTTCTTCTGGGAAAACAAGTCAGCTTTGTTTGACATTTTCTTGAGGCTACAGGAAATAGATTGTCTTATGGATGCTTAGAACCAAATGCTCAATTCTTGAAAAGCAACAAAATATAATTTACCGACCTCTAACCTTTTTGACACCTTCTCACTATCCTATTTTAATTGTCAAATTTGACTTACTCTTCAAACGGAGCACTTTTTTTCCCTTTCTCTTGCACTCCAAAACTGCTATTTCTAGCTTAAGCCATTGCACATTCAATTCCTAGCAGCACCTGCACCAGTCCATCCCCTCAACATCAACCTATATGTCCACCGCAAAAGATACACAACCAAAGTTCTAACATCACAATCTTTAAAGAAAGAAACCAACATGACGAGCTTTTTGATTGTAGTGATGACCCACAGCTACCAACTCTCGGGAGCTTCAAGCTCGATTTTCAGTTGCCGCTTTACTTATTTTAATTTTGCTACAGGTCTAGTGATAAGTTTAGACATCAAAGGTTTGGAAACACGGTAACCTAATTTCTTGGTAAAACTCACTACATGTCTGGAACATGTGTACTATTATGTTAATGGAAGTCTGTAGTCTTAATGGTCTTTTTTGCAGGTCCTGGTTTGTACTCATTTGACGGAGATATTTGATAATAGTTGTTTATTGGAGGTAGTATGTAAACAATTTTGCCTGATGTTTCTTGTTTGAAGTTATTTTAAAGCTTTCCAAGTTGCTGGAACCAAGAAAATCCATATTTTGATAAATTTCAGTCAGACAGAATCAAGTGTTACACTATGAGCGTGCTAAGCCCAGATAAAGATTGTACCGATGTTGAAGACATGGTATTTCTCTATAGGTATGCTCATGCTGCACTTTTTACCTGATTCCAAGTGAAAATCAATTACTGCAGGGCAATGCATGTTATTCCTTGTTTATCGTTTTATTTGATCCTACAGACTTGAAACAAATTGTTTTGGCTATGTCTTTTTAAAATTTATTTTATTTCTTTTTCAATTCGACAATTAGTTATCAGTGACACTTCTATATAATCTATTCATACATATCTCTAACTTCAAAAATTAGTGACAGATAGTAGGTTGATAAGATCAAGTCAACCCTTGTAAGCTGAATATTATTCATTAATTTGGGTCCATGGAAACATCAATTACTATCTCTCATTTCTTGTTTCTTCTTTTTTATTTTTTATTTTGAAAAAATAATAGCATGCTTAGTTTGCAATAGCAGAGATTTATGTTGATCTATTCATCAGGTCTTGTACCTGTGCTCTCCTACGGTACCATTAACTCTCAATGGTGATGTAACATCAGGATTAGTCACAGCCCGTGTAGTAAGTGCACAGGATGTATTCCTAGAAACAAACTATTATGTAACCATATTAATTAAAGTATACAGGAATAAAAATAGGGTCATTATGACATCTAGCATTGTACTCTTTTATTGTGCAAAAAGGAGAAGCCACATGCCAATCCTTTCCATTTTACAGACTCCACCTAGAAGTATCACAGAATGACAAAGTCTCTAGTTAGTCTATTGTAGTGATTGATCTTTCCAAGGAACAAAGTCCTCACTATCCATGTTGGTTTATGCAACAAAATGATATTCATGATTGGAAAGTGTTCAATTAATCTGAAGCCATCAAACTATTTGTTGTGCAAACTAACTACTCAATAGTGTCTTTCATGACTTGATTCTCATCGATGACCATGGTAACAGACAGATGATTAATGCAGGGTGTCAATCACACGACTTTGATGCAGAGTTATTGTTGGTCCATCTCTTGTATCTAAAGTACTTTGCACAACATGAATAAGACACAGAAACTTCCATAATTCTCTCTGCTGTGGACCTTTAAGGAGCATTTAATCCCTCAAAGGGGGACCTCTCCGTGTGAATCCAGATTATTTGCGCCCCCCAAATGGGTTGAGACTGGAAAACCAGAAAAGAAAAAGCAACCATATTCCTAGTTCAGTGTAACAGAGCAGGCGGAGGTCTTGGGTTCGAGTCTCATGGCAACCCATTATCAAAAAAGATTTCCACATGCGTGGTCCATGAATATAAATCAGGCCCACATGTGAGGCGCATGTTGAGTTGATGTAATTAAGTAAATAAAAGTGTGCTTTCTCTAACAACTTAAGCTTTTAGATGAGATGGGCACACACTTTAAACATTTTCAGATCAAGGAGCTAAATGAGTTGTGATGTCTCCTAGTCATTGAGCTAGCTCAATATAGATCTGCCTTTGTGAATTCACGACGTAATATATTCTCGACGTCCTTGAGGAGACAGGGATGATAGATTGTACACATAATGATGCTCCCCTGGATCCAAACGTTAAGCTTTTACTAGGTTTGGGATGCTCTTAGTGATTGCAAAAGATAAAGGAGGTAGGTTGACGAGTCGAACTATCATACTGGTACTTCTGGACTGTTTGCCTTTTAGTTGAGTACTGTAACTTAGTTTTGGGATTCTTCATGTGGAATCTACTCTAAGGAAACACTTAGTTTACAAGGATTATATACGAGTTGATTGTTCAGTATCCAACACCAATTAGTCAAAGTTACCTTCTGACGGATGATGTATTTTTGGATGGTGTTCTAGTTGGAGATAATATTGGTGTCTTGGAAGAGCAAGAAAAAAATGTGATTGTAAAATTTGGTGCAGCAGTTGAATTATCGGTCATGGCGGTGTCTAATAATGAACTCATATAAATCAAATAAATACTCAAAGAATTAAAGTTTCGAGAGATTGGTTGGATTAAACTTGGGTAATAATGAAGATACACTTCATATTATATTGAGTCCAATACTTCATTTGAAGATAAGAACACAAAAATAGACTAGCACTTTGTGAAGATTAGAAAATGATGCTCCCAGGAGTATTATTTCAAGTTTCGTAAATCAAATGATCAGTTTGCAAATATATTCACCAAGTTCATTACAAGTCCTCCAACTAGCTACATATATAGCAAATTTGGTATATGCAACTTGTATGTTCCCACTTGAGGAGAAGTGACCCTTCTGATAGTTAAATAGATGTCACCATCCAAAATTTCAGTGTTAGTATTTCACATCCAACCTAAGTGACCCTTCTGATTTATGGTTCCTGGCATTTACAATTGACTATTCAGTTATTCATTTTAGTACATTAAGGGCTGCACACATTGCTTGATGATCTTTCAACTTTTACCATATCCACATATTACATTTAACTTTTCGTTGTTGTTATTTCTTCTCCGGCAAAGGTATTATCACCTACTCTTTTATGCCTGGCAGGTTGGTCCCTGGACGTGCACTCCTTAGCTATGGTAAGTGCAACTTCCGTACCTCGAAGGAACATGCAAATTATAAATTTCTAATGTACTCTTTTATTCTGCAGGGTTGCATTGTGCCCAGCTAGCTGGTATGTTAAAACATTGCTTGAAAAGTTCCACATTGATAGGGCAGTAAATATGCTCCTTTGGACTAAGACTAAGAGCGCCATATATTTGTAATTAACAGTTTTTAATGGTGTCAGCTACTATTATAGTAGCTTAATTTTTTGCTTATCTTTGCATTTGGTTAAGAAAGGAGGGTATTTGGTTCAAACTATATGTGGAAGGTTTGATTCTTCTCTTACACATATGATTTCGATCATCTTTCTCATACTAGCAGAATCAGTGGTATCAACATATGCCTTGAGAAAGAAAATGGAGAATAATCCAGAATTTTGTATAATAATCAGATTTCCGGAAACAGTCCTATAGTTGAACTGAACTGCCTTTGCGCTTAAGCGTTTTGTCACTGTACATGGATTGTTATCCCCTTGTAGCATCTTTGGCATATTGGAGAGTGTTTGTGCGTCCTTCATGATCAAAAAGTTCCATTTCATAATTCAAGTGTACTTGTCCCTGCAGGATTACCTCTGGAAGTTCTAACACGAGGAGCATTAATATTGGATACTCTCAAGAATGACAACCAAGTAGAGAGACTTGGCAGTGATAGCATAATAGCTCAGGATCAGCAGTACAAGGTATAATATCATTATAGTATTTTAAACAACAATAGTTATATCAGTTTCAAGCTGCCATCATTTGCAAATTGGATGCAGGATGCAGTGAAGAAGTTGCTAGCTTTGGATGATCAAAAAGGTGATCTGCTCTACTTCTTTGAAGAGATCTTTTCTAGCCAATGCTAAAGGGGAGGGAGGGGTATCATATACTCCTTTTGAACATTTCAGTTGTGACTCGGTTATATGTGATCAGTAAGGCAACTTGTACCCATCCGTGAAGAGTGAAGTCAGTATCTTTTCTCTCAAGTCGCTTTGAGCTGTGGAAGGCAAAGAAATTGGCTATTTTGTATAATCCTTATCTCAAATGCCCCTTGCGCACTCTTTGAAAGATGATATCAAATTGGGAATTTGGATAAATTTTATTCACATTATATTTTTGAAAATTTTAATAAATCTACAATAAACATTATATACAACTTTCATATAAATTTAATGCAAATACAACAACGTAAACTTAAATTCATATAGGCTCCCCAAAGTGTTCTCTAACTTTTGAAACCACATTTATTTCGAAATTGTTATAAATTTTCAAACACAAGTTTCAATTTTGAAGCTTAAAGCTTCATCCATGGTGTAATTCGAGATTGAATTTGAAATTTTATTTAAGACCACATCAAATCTACACTAAATCATCGTAACTTTGAAATATAAACTTTTCAAGATGTTATCAAAAATTTTGAAATCACACCAAATTCGAAATTATTTTAATTTTTCAAAATCAAATTTCAACTTGGAAGCTTTGAAACTTCAATAGTGGAATTTAAGATTTTAAACAAAGAAAAATTTGATAAATTGAAAAAATAAAGAAGAAGGGGACTAGATGGGGGGGGGGGGGGGGTTGGCACTGAGATAGGGGAAGGAGGGTTGGTATGAAGGAAAAGGAGAAGAGATTGATAGTGGAGAAATATTTCCTTCTATTTTTTTCAGATATGTTATGTTTTGTAATATATTTGTTATACTTTGTAGATAAGGAAAACTATTGTTATGTTTAGTAATTTAGAATTTTAAATAGATGTAGAAGATAAATTTTCCAAAATAATATTTGCTATATTAGTCAAAATTTTTATGAAAAATATTTATTATAATAATAATAATAATAACAATAGTAATATTAGTAATAGTTATGAAATACTTAGGTCCTAAACGATTAGCATAAGGGATTTTTTTTTTCAATTGATGTAAGAGCACTTATTCTTAGGAAAAAAAGAGTTATTTAAAGATTTTAAATAGAAATTATCAGCGGGGAGAGCGTCGGACTGAAGATATGAAGGTCGCGTGTTCGATCCACGCTCACTGCATTTCTGTTTGATATTTTGAACCTTTTTTTTTTTTTGTCTATTTAATAGTAAGCGAAGATAACTTCAATTTTGCTCCAAACATAAAGTTAAAATTGTTAATCTTGTATCTTGTATCTTGTATCTTGTATTTTGTACCTATATCTATATATATATGCGATATTAAAAGTGTGAAGGTCTTTAGAAATATTAATTGAATTTTTTGTCTTTTATTAAAAAAATTTATAATAGACAAAATTATTATTTATTATTTTCTTCAAATAATTATTATTCTAATATTTATAATTTTAAAAATTTATTAAAGTTATACATATTAATCTTTACTTATTTATTAAAGGTAAGAACTCCTAATATTTTAGTATTTTAAAATTGACTAAAATTTTATTTCTTAAATCTTTTTTTAGTATATTTAAACTATATTAAAAATTCTACCATTTAAGACTTTAAAATCAATTACAATCCTGTTAAATTATATCAATTCTTTATTTATTTTATTAACTAATTATCCATCACAATTTTGTGACTCACGGTACGAGAAAATAAAGTAAAGAGTGTAATTTTACTATACGTTGAATTTCTTTTCCTTCTTCTTCTTTTTGTTTTGAAAAAATTGTATACTCGAAAAAACAAAAAAAATATAGAAACACAACATACTTTGTATTATTTCAATTAAATTGAGTGCTCCTACTATTTACTCTCTTTAGTTAAATCTACGGTATTTATTCCGTTTTAATTTATGTGAAGGTTTTTTACTAGACACAGATTAAGAGAGGGAAAAAATTGAGTTGAAATCATCTCATAAAAGATAAAATGAAAGGCTTAAAATTAAATTATTATTAAATATTTAAAATACAAAACCTCATTGCAAAATATCATTCAACTTTTTACCCTTTTAAAAATAGAGTTCAACTTGATAAAATAGTTATTTAGTTATTTTTTAATATTAAAAATTTACTAAATTTTATGTATTAATTCCTTCCTTATTTGAAATATATATAAAATAAATAAATAATTATAAATTTAAAAGCGATTAAGATTTTTTCTTTCAAAAAATAATTATATGTTGAACAAAATTATGCTTATAATGCATATCATGCATATGTGCTGATTAAAATTTTGATGAATTTTTCTTAGTTTCGACGGCCAATTAGAAATAAATAAATGTGTTTGTGATATTATATCAATTTTAGTGTCAAACTAAGCCAGTAATAACTCACAATACGATTTTGTAAGTGCTAATTGTTTAAACTAATCACTTATTCTCTATATTTTATTTTACTATACAACTTTATATGGTGCTAATATATATATTAAATTTTAATCTGTTAATAGTGTAGTAATACAAATTTTATAATAATTAACATGAAAAATACATAGAATCCATGTATTTAAGTGTTTATGTAAAGCAAATGATTTTTTTACCTTCAATCAAACACTATTTCTATGATGTTTTTGTTCGGTGAAACAAGTATTATAACAAACTGAAGAAAAACCTATTCGATTGGATCAAACTCATAAAAATAATAATTTATAAATTTAAAATTCATTATTTTCTTTCTAAATTCTTATATTACAGAAACACATCTTTTAAATATATTTATACTATTTTAAAAATTAATTCTTATTAATATGAGGGACACGCACAAGGCGCGTACGCTAAGACTAGTTATATTATAAGTGGGAAGGTCCTTAGAAATGTTGATTGAACTTTTTGTTTTTCATTAAAAGATTATACAATAGACAAAATTGTCATTTACTCCCTCCATTCCATTTTAATTGCTAGGTATACTAAAAATAGTCGTTTCAAAATACTTGCTAGTTTCAAAATTCAAAAGATAATTAACCATGTTTTTTCAAATCTATCCTTAGTACTTAAAATTATTCTAAAATGTGAAAAAAATTATTATTGCATGTTTTCAAAAGTTAATAGGGTTATACTAGTCAAATTACCATCCCTATTAATTTTTTCTTAATGGGTGTCGTGTCCAAATCTTATTCTAGCAATTAAAATGAAACAGAGGGAATACTATGTTTTTAAAAAATTATCATTTAATTATTGTCCTGATATTTAGGACTTTAAAACTAATTAAAATTATAGCTATTAAATCTAAACTTATTTGTAAGATGTAAGAACTTTTAATATTTAGTACTTTAAAATTGACTAAAATTTAGCTTCACAAATAATTATCATTTAATTATTATATTAATATTTAGGACTTTGAAATTAATTAAAGTTATAGCTATTAAATTTTAATTATTTTTAAGATGTAAGAACTTGACTCTACAATAGATAAACATTCTATTTATGATTTTTCTCTAATAATTATCATTCAATTATTATCTTAATATTTAAAATTTTAAAATTAATTAAAGTTATATCTATTAAATCTTACTTATGTGTAAAACGTAAAACTCCTAATATTTAGTATTTAAAATTGACTAAAATTTTGTACTTTAAATCTTTCCTTATTTGAACTATATTAAAAGTCCTACCATTTAAGACTTTAAATTAATTACAATTATGTTAACTTATATAAATTTTTTATTTATTAAACTAATTAATTATTCATCACAATTTTTTAACTCACGGTACGAGAAAACAAATTAAAGAATGTAATTTAGCGTTGATACACTGAATTTCTTCTCCTTCTTTTTTTTCTCTTTAAAAAAGTTGACTCAAAAAATTTTTAAAAAAAAAGAAAATATAGAAACACAACGTAGTTTAGATCATTTCAATTAATCGAGTGCTCCTGCTATTTATTCTCTTTAGTTAAATCTAAAGTATTCTTCCGTTTTAATTTATGTGAAGGTTTTTGACTAGACACATATATTAAGAAAGAGGGAAAAATTGAGCTAAAATCATCTCATAAAGGATAAAATGAAAAAATTAAATTAAGTTATTATTGAATATTTAAAGTACGAAATCTCATTGCAAAATGTCATTCACTTTTTTACCTTTTAAAAATAGAGTTCACAGTTGACAAAATAGTTATTTAATTATTTTTTAGTATTTAAAATTAACTAAATTTTATGTATTAATTCCTTCCTTATTTGTAATATATAAAAAATATTAATAATTAAAAATTTAAAAGCGATTAAGATTTTATCTAATTACACGTTGAATAAAAATTATGCTTATAAATCATGCATATGTTTAAGTCTTTTGAAAATACAATTCGAAAAAGAAAAATCCTCTAGTGCAAAAAGCATCCCGCATTAACAGGATCCAGAGAAGGATTGCACGCAAGAAGTGTGATATAGACAATCTACCTTAATGCAAACATTAATGGTTAACTAAAATTTTTATGAGTTTTTCTTAGTTTCGACGGCCAATTAAAAATAAATAAATGTGTTTGTGATGTGATATCAATTTTAGTGTCAAAACAAGCAAGTAATAACTCGTAGTATGATTTCGTAAGTGCTAATTACTTAAACTAATCACTTATACTCTATGTTCTATTCTACTATACAATTTTGTATTACAATAAGTCTTTGTAATATTAATATTTATATTAAACATTAATTTGTTAATAGTGTAGTAATACAAATTTATAATAATAATAGTGTAGTAATACAAATTTATAATAATTAACACAAAAAATACATATAATCCATGCACTTAAAGGCTCATGTAAAAGCGAATGATTTTTTTTTACCTTTCAATCAAACACCATTTCTAAGATGTTTTTGTTCATTAAAACAAATATTATAACAAACTTGATACAATCCATGTTCCTTCAAAACCGTTCACAAGAAGTCAAGCAAGGGAGATTCAAAATCTACAAGGCCTCTTCATGAAAAAGGAGGCACTTGAGTGCATATGGGAGACGTCCAAAGAATTCTATGTTTGGATCGTAGCTTGGGAAGAAGAAGGATCACAAGATGGCCAAAGGAGAGAAGAAAGCTTCTAGAAATGAAATTGGCTAATCTTAACTTTCAAGGAAAAAGAAAGACCATCCAAACAAGGTACTTACTCATTAAAGGTATACTTGTAATAGTCTCTTCTTTTCCTTATTTAGTATAAATAGGAGTTCTTTTAATTTTCATAGTGAATTTTCATGACTTTAAACATAGAATATTTTGAGTATTGTAGATTGCTAAATTTTTGTTTAGCTTTAGATTGTTAATTGTATAGAGAGGAGAGTTGCAAGGGAATCATCTCCCTTGAGATCTTACTAAGAACTAGGTGTTTCTTGATTTGAGACTTAAAGGTCCTTGTGAAATTTTCACAAGGGTTGTTGATTCCAATCACTTTATGTCTAGTTAGTTATCTTTCTTTAATTTCTTGTATCAAAACTAAAGAAAGAACTATTAACTCGTAAAAATAAAAGTTTATCAATTTAAAATTCATAATTTTCTTTCTAAATTCTTTTATTACAAAAACACATCTTTTAAATATTACTTGAACTATTTTAAAAAATTTATTCTTATTAATATGAGGGACACACACAAGGCGTGTATGCTAAGATTAGTTATATTAAAAGTGGGAAGGTCTTTAGAAATGTTGATTGAACTTTTTGTCTTTCATTAAAAGATTATACAATAGACAAAATTTTCATTTACTATTTTTTTAAATAATTATCATTTAATTATTGTTCTAGTATTAGAATTTTAAAATAAATTAAAGTTATAACTATTAAATATAAACTTATTTGTAAGATATAAGAATTTCTAATATTTAGTACTTCAAAATTGACTAAAATTTAGCTTCTCAAATAATTATCATTTAATTATTTTTTAATATTTAGGACTTTAAAATTAATTAAAGTTATAACTATCAAATCTTTAATTATTTTTAAGATGTAAAAACTCGACTCTACAATAGATTAAATTTTTATTTACGATTTTTCTCAAATAATTATCATTTAATTATTATATTAATATTTAAAATTTTAAAATTAATTAAATTTATACCTATTAAATCTTTACTTGTAAAAGGTAATAACTCCTAATATTTGGTATTTAAAATTGACTATAATTTCATCTCTTAAAATTTTTCTTATTTGAACTATATTAAAATCCCTGCCATTTAAGACTTTAAAATTAATTACAATTTTGTTAACTTATATCAATCCTTTATTTATTATACTAACTAATTGTCCATCATAAGTTTTTGACTCATGGTACGAGAAAATAAATTAAAGAGTGTGACTTTACTAAGCGTTGATACATTGAATTTCTTCTCTTTTTTTTTTAAATTATATACTTGAAAAAAAATATAGAAACACAACATACTTTAGATTATTTCAATTAATTGAGTGCTTCTGCTATTCAATCTCTTTAGTTAAATCTACAATATTTTTTCCGTTTTGATTTATGTGGAGGTTTTGACTAGACACATAAATTAAGAGAGAGGAAAAAAATTGAGCTAAGATTATCTCATAAAGGATAAAATGAAAAATTTAAATTAAGTTATATTAAATATTTAAAGCACAAAATCTCATTGAAAAATATCATTCACCTTTTTACCTTTTAAAAATAGAGTTCATACTTGACAAAATAGTTATTTAATTATTTTTTTATATTTAAAATTAACTAAATTTTATGTACTAATTCCTTTCTTATTTGAAATATATAAAAAAATATTAATAATTAAAAAATTTAAAAGCGATTCAGATTTTATCTTTTAAAAAATAATTACACGTTGAATAAAATTGTGCTTATAAATCATGCATATGTTTAGGGCTTTTGAAAATATAATTTAAAAAAAAACCTCCGGTGCACAAAGCATCCCACGTTAATAGGATCGAGAGAAGGATTGCACTCTAAGGAGTGTGATATAGACAATCTACCTTAATACAAGCATTAGTGGCTGACTAAAATTTTGATGAGCTTTTCTTAGTTTCGACGACCAATTAGAAATAAAATGTGTTTGTGATATTATATCAATTTTAGTGTCAAAACTAAGCCAATAATAACTCATAATAGGATTTCGTAAGTTCTAATTGTTTAAAGTAATACTTTATAGTCTATGTTCTGTTCTACTATACAACTTTGTATTACAATGCATCTTTGTAATATTAATATTTATATTAAACATTAATCTGTTAATAGCATTGTAATATAAATTTATAATAATTAACATGTAAAATACATATAATCCGTGCATTTAAGTGTTAATGTAAAAGTGAACAATTTTTTTTACCTTTCATTCAAATATTATTTTTATGATATTTTTATTCATTGAAACAAGTATTATAACAAACTGAAGAAAGAACTATTGGATTTGATCAAACTCGTAAAAATAATAATTTATTAATTTAATATTTATAATTTTCTTTATAAATTCTTATATTATCCAAACACATATTTATACTATTTATAAAAATTTATTCTTATTAATATGAGTTACATGCACAAGACGCGTACGCTAATACTAGTTATATTTAAAGTGGAAATGTCCTTAAAAATGTTGAATAAACTTTTTTCCTTTCATAAAATGATTCTACAATAGACAAAATTGTCATTTACTATTTTTTAAAAATAATTATCATTTAATTATTCTTGTCATGCCCCGCCTTGGGAGGCATGACTGACACCTGGTGCCTTACTAGGACCTGGACTGCTGGACTACTAAGCCTAAGCACTTCTGGTGCCAGGCTGGCTCTAATTCTATATTTTTGAAAACAATGGGCTATATAACGGCTGTAAATACAGCCTCCAGCCGACAAGGCCTATAGCCACCTGTAGGAATATAACAACTACCCAGAACAACTGAACATAAGGGAACCTATGCGGGCCGACAAGGCCACCATGCTGACTAGTTATCACTAAAAAGTAGAATCAAGCGCTAAACTGATCTATGACCGACAAGGTCACCAACTGACAACTGAACAAGGCCCTACACGGCCATCACATGCAAACTAAAAACATACACACGGCCCCACATGATCGGTACAACTAACCACAGGGAATATATAATCCGCAAGCCTTTAAGAATAATAAGATGGTCGGGACAGGGCCTCGGCCTACCCATACTGTACAAACAAAAAGGGAAGTAAACCTTTAGCTATCAAGCTCCGGTTGATAGGAGCTGAAGATTCTGTACGCTGGCTGGAACTACAAGAGATCTGCTCCTCGTCTGTGAGTACCTGTAGGCAAGTAATGCAGCGCCCCAAAATGGGCGTCAGTACCACTGGTACTGAGTATGCAAGCAATAACTGAAAATAACTGAAAGCAAACAATAATACTGATAGATACTGAAGTAATAGGAGACGGAATGAGACTGACTGAAAAGAGTGTAACTTTACTGAAGAGAGTAAGAGTCATACCTGATAACATGACAGTCTACTTTCTATCTATTAATAACTAACACAACATAGCATACAAGAACCTTACCATCCCCCATAAGCCGTAAGGTACCAACCAGCACACAATCTATATACCCCTACCCAGGTCATACCATCCACCTAGTAACTATGAGTATCCAGCCGGCCCCCTGGGTATGCAACTTGGGCTCGCTGGACCCCTGACTATAGCTGTATCTGAGTCCGGAGGACTCCTGAAATCTGAAATCTGAAAACTGTAATCTGCACCCCGGGCGCAAGCGCTCGACAGGGGGTGTGGTATAGTACTGATCAGCCTGCTATAGGGAATCTGCATCCCATCTTCGTCCGCTAGCAGACAACATGCCACTCTGTAGAGCGACGTATCCTCACCCTCTGGCGGACAAGTCGACACAGCTATTAACCCTGGGGCGGTCAAGGAAGCTCTAAGGGTGCCCAACACAGAACAATCATGTCTTCATAGATAGCAATAACCGCATGTAATATATATATACTGAATGTGATAATAATATTTATATTCTGGTATTCTGTTATGAATTTCATACTGAAATATACTGAATCTGATACTGAAATATGCTGAATCTGATACTGAAATATACTGAATCTGATACTGAGATATACTGAGTCTGAAATAATATTTTTGGAATATTCTGCTGGGAATTATACTGTTTTACTGAGTTTCATGCTGAACACTGTATAATAATTCTAACATGCTTACTGAACTCATACTGAATATAATATACGACTTCTGAAACATTCTACTGGAATTTGTACTATTTTGCTGTACTGGAACTACTAGCTTGCCGAAAGAAACTAGCTTTACATACCTCAACTGCCGACTTTCTGATTAACTGGCGTAGCTCGGCTAGTATTCAGCTATTTCTCCCAACTGTATTCATATTCACGAAAGAATAAAATTAATTCTACTATTATTTTGGAAAGAAACCATACTTATGGATATACCTACTGCCTATTCTTCGAGTTATCGAAGAACGAATGAAAACTCATAATTTCTCGGATGTCTAAAAGGGAGAAATACTTACTTTAATGCTAGGAGTATATTAACACTAGTTTGGAGCAATTCCGCTTACTTTGGCTCGGTGAGACGACGATTCGTCGGCCGAATTTCGCGAAACTAACTCCGCAGGAATGCTCCCTGCAGCTTTATACTTCGCTACCCAAAGTTAATTTGAGTTTGAACTGCGTTTGATGGCATAAACGGAAGGAAATTTAATCAAACCCTTCGTTCCCCTCTGTTTCTGTTCGTTTACTGGAAATTATATGAAGGGAAAATGATTTAAAACGAAGTGGGAGTCTTATATACTTGGGGCCTTTAATTCGCATTTGTCAAATGCGATTTATAAGTCGCATTTGCCTCGCAACGCTCCGACTTGGCGCTTGTCTGGTCTCTCCCCGGGCCCTTTTCTCGTACGTATGACATTCTAAAACTCTTAACCAACATGCGAATAGGCCAACTAAGTGTCAAGAACTTACGGGGTGTAACAATTCTCTTGATATTTAAGACTTTAAAATTAATTAAAATTATGGCTTTTAAATCTAAATTTATTTGTAAGATGTAAAAACTTCTAATATTTAATATATAGGCTGCCCCTAACGCACTGCACAAGCAGCGTGCCACACTGCCATTGCGGCAAGGGGCTGCCTGGCGTGTATTTTATGCAAATTTCAGATTGCTTCCGCGAGCCAATTGGCGCGATAACCTCCGTGACACGGAGCTATTTCATGCCGGGAATAATTTTATACACCTCACATTTACTATAAATAGGTCCCTTAGCTCCTAAAAATATTTTGTCACGATTTATTTCTGAAAAACTGCCAAGGAGTGAAGGGAGAAGTGAGAGAACTCACTTAGGGTTCATCAATTTCATCTTCTCTTCTACCAATTCTTGTAAGTATGTTACTTTAATTATGTTTTCTTGTAATTATACGAACTTGAGTGGCTAGAACCCTTCCTCTAGGGTTGAAACCACATGGTATGATTGTGAATACATGATTTTGTTTTGGTTTTAAGTTATTAATTGTTGTTTTGTCTTACATTCTTAATTATGGTTGTTTTTATGATTGATCACCATGAAAACATACACGTTACACTTAGGTAAAAGCTTGAGAAAGCAACCGTAGGCAAGAACAAAGAATGTAGGGAGCAAGTATGTATCTTACGATATAATTCGCGGTTAGGATAAGAAATTATACCTAATTTGCCTTGCTTGGTTACTAAAACGGGATGAGCTAGACACCAACTTAGAATTGTCACATCACCACTCGTAGAAGTAGTTGTGAAGCTAAGTTCGGTTAAATGATTAGAGGTACGAAAGTCCCTAATCAGGAGCATAAACTCCGTAAACCACATCCACGTAATTGAATTGCCCACGAACTAGAATGTCACATCCCCGCTCAACGATGTAGTTGTGAGGCTAGTTTGTCGTGTTTAGAGGCTCGAAAGACCATGAACATGCAATTATAATTATGTGAGACGACAATTGATAATTCCATACTTAAACCATTACAAAGCGTAGTATCACATGATTATTCGGCCTTAGCCCTAGTTGCTTCTTGAATGTTTTCAGAGTATTTCTGTGACCACCCCTAGACTTAATTAAACTTTATCGAAAAAGTCTAAATCAACACTTATGAAAGTTAATATCACACTTGAACTTGATAATTAGTTGAATTGGTCCAGTCCCTGTGGGTTCGACATCCGGCTCTTAAAAAGGGCCACTGTATTACTTGTAATACCACGTACACTTACGTGTGCGCTTGGGCGCAGTCGTCAACAAGTTTTTGGCGCCGCTGCTACGCAGTCTCAACAAGTTTTTGGCGCCGTTGCCGGGGACTCGACGAAGTTTAGTAAATTTGTCTGTTTTTTGTGTGATTTCTAATTTCCTTAAGTGTTGAGAAACTTGGTCTTAGTCTGACTTATTGCAGGTGACAGGTTTTCTTGCCGAGCTAGCTAGGAATAGAGAGCTTGTGGAACCGTTGCTTGAACCAGAACATCAAATTCATTTGCAAAGGAGAGTAGCTCTTGAGCAAAAGATGAAAAGACTTCAAGAAAAGGTACAACAACAACCACCCATAGGACAAGCACAATTGTCACCAAAAGCAATGGCAGCCAGACTAGTTCGCGAAGTGGCAATCCCACAAGCGACAAATGTGAACTCTAGTATTCGTAAATTGAAACCTGGAGGGAACTTTGAATTGAAACAGAACATGGTGCAGCTGTTACATTCTAGTGGTCAATTCACTGGGATGGCACATGAGGACCCGCAACAGCACTTACAGAACTTTTTAGAGATTAGTGACACTTTCGTCCCCACCGGAGTGTCCACAGACTATGTCCGACTTACCCTCTTCCCATTTTCATTGTTGGGAGAGGCAAAAAGGTGGTTGAAAGCTGAGCCACCAAACTCCATAACTTCTTGGGATGATTTGGCGAAGAAGTTCTTGATCAGATTCTTTCCTTCAGGCAAGACTGCAAAATTAAGAAGTGAAATACCGAGTTTCAAGCAGAGGCCTGATGAAAACTTATATTTGGCTTGGGAGAGATTCAAGTCATTACTGAGAGACTGTCCCCATCACCAGCAATCCAATGACATGCTGGCTCATACCTTTGTAGAAAGTCTAGACCCACACACAAAAATTTTGCTAGATAATTGCATTGGGTGGCAAGCCTTAGAGAAGACTTATGATAAGCTGTACACTTTGTTGAATAGAATTGCTCAGGTAAATCCAGAGTGGCACAACGAAGCATCGAGAGGGGCAGGAAAGAGAGCAGGGTTGATAGAGGTAGATGGTATGAATGCCTTGGCAGCACAATTAGCTTCATTCCAGCATCAAATTATGACTCAGTTCAATAAAATGAGTATGAACCAACAATAGGGCCAGGTTAATGCAGTTCAGCAAGCTCCGAGTTGGTGTGAAATTTGCGAAAACAATGGGCACAATGCAGAATCTTTTGGAGCCAATCCGGAATCAGTCAATTTTGTTGGGAATGTGCAGAGAAAAAAGCATTCCTCCTCTTTGCTCTTTCTGAATCTCTGCGGAAATGGTGGTGGTGGTCTTTATGCTGGCTGCAATGAAGATTGTGCATTTTGTTGCACAGCACTTTGATTCTCTCCCTTGTCAGTGGATAGTCCTTGTCTAGCCAACTCCGGTTGCACCTCATTTCTCTTCTCTTTAGGTACCGCATCAGCTAATTGCCTGCCACTCCTCAGACTGATGGCATTGAACTGGCGGGGGTTAGGATCTGTGTCACTTGGTAGTCCTCCCTATGGTCTCATGTTTTGAGCAGCTGCTATCTGACCCATCTGCTTTTCTAGATTGCGGGTGGCCAATTGCTAATTCTTCAAGTCTGATGCCATCCTCGCCTGATTTTCTGCTAACTGAGTCTGGGTCTCCATGATTTTCTGCAATGTCTCCTCAATGTTGCTGCTCAACTGGCCATCATTCTGCCTATTCTGCTGATACTGCTGTTGTTGAGGTTGCTGATAGTGAACCATAAGCTTGCCCTTAGTATTTTACTCCACTAATTTAAGGATGTATGAACATAAGATCAAGTAGGACTTAATGGGTTGTAATGTCAGCCAAGGGACGGGTAGGTAATATTATGGATAATAACAGTGGCTATCTTCCCCAAGCGCTTTTAATAACTTCAACCTTCATTAAGGACATCTCTTTTCTTACTTCCTCCTCATTCTTTTCACTCTTGAATTTTCTCTTCTTATTCCCATTTCTTTAAGCACACTCAGCTTATTAGTAAGGAGTACTTAAGCAACTTTTTCATTCATTTATTTCTTACTTCCTACCAATACTCAGGCATTTTCACACAAGTGCACCCTTGACCTTTCTCAACTTTTACAACTGCTACTTTTCCTTCTTTTTCATTCTTCTCACTCCTTCACTCTTTCGGATTTTTCCCTTAAGCGCTTAGGAGTTCTGGATCAAATTCAAGGCTAATGAAAGAAAAAGGATTAAGCTTATATTGTAGCTATCAAAGAATAGGCTTAAGGCTCAACGGGGCTCACTAGGATTCAACATTCAAGGTAGGTAAAGTGAGGGATAACAATTAGGTTCATTCAAAGAAATGTCTAAATCATCTCCTATAGTCACATCCTTCATTTCGTTTTGTATACACACCAGGCAAGTTCTAGACATTCCAAAATAGCACGGAATATTTGAAAACCTTACACTCACAGCACATGCTCAATTCAAGACACATTTAGTAGACTCTTACTCGGCTAATTACAAGGATTTAGAATTAAGCTTCAATTACATCAAGTCAAATTCAAGAGCCTAAGTGTCTCAAACAAAGTTATACACTTCTTACATGCTTCAACACTAACCACACTTGTATCTTACAATCATGTATAGCACATAACAAGAACATCAAGCCATCAATTAGCTACGGGTTCAAAAACCAAAACCTATTGACTAATTTTTCTCAAGACGGTCGTCATCCATCCATCGTCGGAAATAGTCTCTGACTATGACTAAAAATATTGTATACATACAAAGAAAATTTTTTATTATTCGGTTCAAAGATCCCCCGTCGGAAAAGAATCGAAAAGAAAAACCAATGGGTGGTGAAGTCATGCTCAACTCAAAAAATTTTCCAATATGTCTCCCAAGCACTAATTCACCAAAAATCATTAAGCACAAATTTACAAATTTAAATTTTCCTCACCCCACACTTGAATCATGCTATGTCCCCAAAGCATCTAATTAGAATTCAAAAAGGTGAGAAATACTCCCTGGCCTCTATGCCTAACTAACAACATGTTTTTCTTTATTTTTGCAAAAGTGGGTGTTTGACCCCACACTTTTTCTCTTCCATGCTTGTTAGCTTCCTCCTCCACAGGTACTCAGACTTCCCCTCCATCTGTGCCTAACTTTACACCAAAAACAACACAAGTTGTAAATAACCAAAATCACATAAACAAAAATCACAAATTGTACCTGTGGTACCCTTGGGTTGCCTCCCAAGCAGCGCCTTATTTTATGTCGCGGCACGACGTGGACTATCCTTTTCAGGACATCCTCATACCTGGGTTCCCTTCTGAGAACCATCTTCTTCTTTTTTGATTTTTAGAGGAAACAACCTCCACTCTGTTCCTCTCTTCCTCCAACTTCTTCACACTCTGAAGCCCTTTATCAGACTCGGACTGAACACTTATCATTACCTTTGGCCGTGGACCTTCGGAATCACCCACCCGACACTCATCCTCTGACAACACACTAACCTTACAAAGGTTTTTGTAGTGTGTGGGTGGGTTAATCTATTGGTATACTCGGAAGAGTTCTTCTTCATCCTCGACCCTCATTTTCAGGGTCCTTGCTCTTAAGTCAATTACCGCTCCTCCGGTGGCCAAGAATGGCCGTCCCAAGATTAAGGGTACCTGGTCATCAACATGAAAATCTAAGATAATAAAATCAACAGGTATAATAAACTTACCCACTTTGATGAGAAGGTCCTCTATGATTCCATCCGGTGCCACTCGCGACTTATCCGCCAGCTGTAGCATCAATCTTGTTGGCCGCGGTTTTCCCAACCCCAGGGTGTTAAATAAAGATAGGGGCATTAGATTAAATGCTTCCCCTAAATCACATAGGGCTCGTAGCACTTCAGCTTTACCAATTTGTATGGGGAAGGTAAAATTCCCTAGGTCTTTGAGCTTCTTAAATCTTGCTCAATACCTTGTGACTGCACTCCTCCGTCAGTGCTACCGTCTGGACATCCACCAATCTGACTTTATTGGCCATCACATCCTTCAAGTATTTAGCATACTTGGGCATTCCCTGCAAAACATCAAGCAAAGGCAAATTTATGTGAAGTTCTTTGAAAATCTCAAAGAACTTTTTGAAGCATTCCTCCTCCTTGCTCTTTCTGAATCTCTGAGGGAATGGTGGTGGTGGTCTCTGTGCTGGCTCCAATGATGATTGTGCATTTTGTTGCACAACACTCTAATTCGCTCCCTTGTTAGTGGATGGTCCTTGTCTCACCAACTCCGGCTGCACCTCATTTCTTTTCTCTTTTGACACTGCATCAGCTAATTGTTTGCCGCTCCTCAGACTGATGGCATTGACCTGGAGGGGGTTAGGATCTGTGTCACTTGGTAGTCCTCCCTGCGGTCTCATGTTTTGAGCAGCTGCTATCTGACCCATCTGCTTTTCTAGATTGCGGGTGGCTAATTGCTGATTCTTCAAGTCTGATGCCATCCTCGTCTGATTTTCTGCTAATTGAGTCTGGGTCTCCATAATTTTCTGCAACATTTCCTCAATGTTGCTGCTCAACTGGCCATCATTTTGCCTATTCTGCTGATACTGCTGTTGTTGAGGTTGCTGATAACTTTGCTTTTGATTTCCACCCCAAGAAAAATTCGGGTGGCTCTGCCAATTTTTGTTGTAGTTGTTTCCAAAATTCTGAGTGTTCCTCTGCACATTCCCAACAAAATTGACTGATTTCGGATTGGCTCCACAAGATTCTGCATTGTTCCCATTGTTTCTGCAAATTTCACACCAACTCGGAGCTTGCTGAACTGCATTAACCTAGCCCTGCTGTTGGTTCATACTCAGTTTATTGAACTGAGTCATAATCTGATGCTGGAATGAAGCTAATTGTGCCGCCAAGTCATTCATACCATCTACCTCTATCAACCCTGCTCTCTTTCCTGCCTCTCTCGATGCTTCGCTGTGCCACTCTGGATTTACCTGAGCAATTCTATTCAACAAAGTGTACAACTTATCATAAGTCTTCTCTAAGGCTTGCCCACCCGATGCAGTTGTCTAGCAAAAATTTTATGTGTGGGTCTAGACTTTCTACAAAGGTATGATCCAGCACGTCATTGGATTGCTGGTGATGGGGATAGTCTCTCAGTAATGACTTGAATCTCTCCCAAGCCAAATATAAGTTTTCATCAGGCCTCTGCTTGAAACTCAGTATTTCACTTCTCAATTTTGCAGTCTTGCCTGAAGGAAAGAATCTGATCAAGAACTTCTTTGCCAAATCATCCCAAGAAGTTATGGAGTTTGGTGGCTTAGCTTTCAACCACCTTTTTGCCTCTCCCAACAATGAAAATGGGAAGAGGGTAAGTCGGACATAGTCTGTGGACACTCCAGTGGGGACGAAAGTGTCACTAATCTCTAAAAAGTTCTGTAAGTGCTGCTGCGGGTCCTCATGTGCCATCCCAGTGAATTGACCACTAGAATGTAACAGCTGCACCATGTTCTGTTTCAATTCAAAGTTCCCTCCAGGTTTCGATTTACGGATACTAGAGTTCACATTTGTCGCTTGTGGGATTGCCACTTCGCGAACTGGTCTGGCTGCCATTGCTTTCGGTGACAATTGTGCTTGTCCCGCGGGTGGTTGTTGTTGTACCTTTTCTTGAAGTCTTTTAAGCTTTTGCTCAAGAGCTACTGTCCTTCGCAAATGAATTTGACGTTCTGGTTCAAGCAACGGTTCCACAAGCTCTCTACTCCTAGCCAGCTCGACAAGGCAACCTGTCACCTGCAATAAGTCAGACTAAGACCAAGTTTCTAAACACTTAAGGAAATTAAAAATCACACAAAAACAGACAAATTTATTAAACTTCACCGAGTCCCCGGCAACAGCACCAAAAACTTATTGACGACTGCGCCCAAGCGCACACGCAAGTGTACGTGGTCTTACAAGTAATACAATGGCCCTTTTTAAGAGTCGGATGTCGAACCCACAGGGACTGGACCAATTCAACTAATTATCAAGTTCAAGTGTGATATTAACTTTCACAAGTGTTGATTTAGACTTTTTCAATAAAGTTTAATTAAGTCTAGGGGTGGTCACAGAAATACTCTGAAAACATTCAAGAAGCAACTAGGGCTAAGGCCAGATAATCATGCGATAGTACGCTTTGTAATGGTTTAAGTATGGAATTATCGATTGTCGTCTCACATAATTACAATTGCATGTTCATGGTCTTTCGAGCCTCTAAACACGACAAACTAGCCTCATAACTACATCGTTGAGCGGGGATGTGACATTCTAGTTCGTGGGCAATTCAATTACGTGTATGTGGTTTACGGGGTTTATGCTCTTGATTAGAAAATTTCGTACCTCTAATCATTTAACCGAACTTAGCTTCACAACTACTTCTATGAGTGGTGATGTGAAAATTCTAAGTTGGTGTCTAGCTCATCCCGTTTTAGTAACCAAGCAAGGCAAATTATGTATAAAATCTTATCCTAACCGCGAATTATATCGTAAGATACAAACTTACTCCCTACATTCGTTGTTCTTTCCTAGGGTTGTTTTCTCAAGCTTATACCTAAGTGTAACTTGTGTGTTTTCAGGTGATCAATCATAAAAACAACCATAATTAAGAATGTAAGACAAAATAATAATTAATAACTTAAAACCAAAACAAAATCATGTATTCACAATCATACCATGTGGTTTCAACCCTAGAGGAAGGGTTCTAGCCACTCAAGTTCGTATAATTATAAGAAAACATAATTAAAGTAACATACTTACAAGAATTGGTAGAAGAGAAGATGAAATTGATGACCCCTAGGTGAGTTCTCCCACTTCTCCCTTCACTCCTTGGCAGTTTTTCAGAAATAAATCGTGACAAAATATTTTTAGGAGCTAAGGGACCTATTTATAGTAAATGTGAGGTATATAAAATTATTCCCGACATGAAATAGCTCCGCGTCACGGAGGTTATCATGCCAATTTGCCTCCGTGACATGGAGGCATCGCAGAAGCAATCTGGAATTTGCATAAAATACACGCCAGGCAGCACGTTAGGGGTCGTGACACGCCCTTGGTCGCACAGCCTGCCTGCCGTGGCACGTTGTCAACGCGCAGGTGGGCTGTTTCGCGCATCCTCCTTGCCGACGTTCGCGTTTTACTTCTGATTCCATGCCTTCACTTCACCAACTCATGGATTAGTTCCTCAAATTCATTTTAAACCTAAAAAAACAAGAACTAATCACGTTGGTTAGTATATATATTCACATTTACATAGAAGTACATGAGAATGCATATAATTAAGTCGATAAACAAGACAAAACTAAGTTATAAAGCATCACTTGGGCATGCTATTTTGCCCAAGATCAGTGCCCAACACAGAACAATCACGTCTCTATAGATAGAAATAACCGCATGTAATATATATATATACTGAATCTGATAATAATATTTATATTCTGGTATTATGTTCTGAATTTCATACTGAAATATACTGAATCTGATACTGAAATATGCTGAATCTGATACTGAAATATACTGAATCTGATACTGAGATATACTGAGTCTGAAATAATATTTTTGGAATATTCTGCTGGGAATTTTACTGTTTTACCGAGTTTCATGCTGAACACTGTATAATAATTCTAACATGCTTACTGAACTCATATTGAATATAATATACGGCTTCTGAAACATTCTACTGGAATTTGTACTATTTTGCTGTACTGGAACTACTAGCTTGCCGAAAGAAACTGGCTTTACATACCTCAACTGCCGACTTTCTGATTAACTGGCGTAGCTCGGCTAGTATTCAGCTATTTCACCCAACTGTATTCATATTCACGAAAGAATAGAATTAATTCTACTATTATTTTGGAAAGAGACCATACTTATGGATATACCTACTGCCTATTCTTCGACTTATCGAAGAACGACTGAAAACTCGTAATTTCTCGTAAGTCTAGAAGGGAGAAATACCCACTTTAATGCTGGGAGTATATTAACACTAGTTTGGAGTAATTCCACTTACCTTGGCTCGGTGAGACGATGATTCGTCGGCCGAATTTCGCGAAACTAACTCCGCAGGAATGCTCCCTGCAGCTTTATACTTCACTACCCGAAGTTAATTTGAGTTTGGACTACGTTTGACGGCGTAAACAGAAGGAAATTTAATCAAACCCTTCGTTCCCCTCTATTTATGTTCGTTTACTGGAAATTATATGAAGGGAAAATGATTTAACACGAAGTGGGAGCCTTTTATACTTGGGGCCTTTAATTCGCATTTATCGAATGCGATTTATAAGTCGCATTTGCCTTGCGACGCTCCGACTTGGCGCACTTCCGGTCTCTCCCCGGGCCCTTTTCTCGCACGTATGTCATTCTAAAACTCTTAACCAACATGCGAATAGGCCAACTAAGTGTCAAGAACTTACAAGGTGTAACAATTCTCTTGATATTCAAGACTTTAAAATTAATTAAAGTTATGGCTTTTAAATCTAAAGTTATTTGTAAGATGTAAAAACTTCTAATATTTAGTATTTTAAAATTAACTAAAATTTAGCTTCTCAAATAATCATCATTTAATTATTATTTTAATATTTAGTACTTTGAAATTAATTAAAATTATAACTGTTAAATTTTTACTTATTTTTAAGATGTAAGAACTCGACTCTACAATAGATAAAATTTTAATTTATGATTTTTGTCAAATAATTACCATTTAATTATTATCCTAATATTTAGAATTTTAAAATTAATTAAATATATACCTATTAAATATTTACTTATTTGGAAGATATAACAACCCGACTCTACAATAGACAAAACTTTTATTTACTATTTTTCTCAAATAATTATTATTTAACTATTATTCTATATTTAGGATTTTGAACTTAATTAAAGTTATAGCTATTAAATCCTTACTTATTTTTAAGATATAAGAACTCTTAAGATTTAGTACTTTGAAATTGACTAAAATTTTGCTTCTCAAATAATTATCATTTAATTATTATCTCAATATTTAAAATTTTGAAATTAATTAAAGTTATAACTTTTAAATCTTTAATTACTTGTAAGATGTAACAACTCTTACAATAATACTTTAAAATTGACTAAAATTTTACTTCTTAGATCTTTTCTTGTTTAAGCTATATACAACATATGTTTTATAAGTCAAATTCATATTTATAGGACATTAGTCTAAAATAATACATCGAAATAAACCAAATAAAAAAAGTACAACTATGATAAATGTCTAAAATTACACTTTTGCATACTTTAATAATCATATTAATATAAATTTACTTAAAATATATATTATGTAATTTTGTTATTAATTATTAATATTTAGAATATTGAAATCAATTAGTTTTTCCTTATTTAAAATATGATATAGGAAGTCTTGATATTTAATATTTTAAAATCAATTAGTATTTTGCTTTTTATGGAAAAATTATTTGCACTATGTATCATAACTATATATATATATATATATATATATATATATATATATATATATATATATATATATATATATATATATAAATTGGGTTCTGATACCAAGTACCTGGAAGCGAACCCCCTAAAATGATAGGGAAGAACGCGGGAAGAAGAATAGGAAGCAAGTAAGGAATAATTATAAGTATAGGATTATAAATGCAAATGAAATAAATTAATTAGGTGGCAAAGCCAATCATAATGCAACAATTAAATAATAAGTGCAATAATTAAAGGTAGGTGGCTAGGCCAACCATATGCAATAAAATGAAAGAGACAATAAAATGAAAGAAACAAGTTAGGAAAGTGAAATGTTAGAAAAATTGAACTTTGATATAAGTATCAAATAACTTTAAAATATTACAAGAAAGAGAGCAAACTCTAACCAATCTTCCTTGAAAGAGAAAGCTTATGCAAGAAAAGGATGCTCTACAAATGAAATGGGGGGGGGGGGGGGGGGCTATTTATAGCCAAAAATTTGCTACAGTGAAAGTGCTATAGTAGTTCTACAGTGAAGCTACAGTGTTGCTACAGTGAAGCTACAATATCACCCTCAATAATTTTCTGATAATGTCATGCATGACATCAATTCTGATGATGTATTGATGGTGTCATTGCTGATGTCAATTTAACTGGAAATTGATGCAGGGGTTGTCTTCTTCGTCTTCCAACTCAGATTTTTCCGATGTTTGCGGTTGATGGCTGGGAGTTCAACTTTAATCTATTGGAGGATTTTTTTCATGGTAGCCTGCTCCAGTCCCCTTACGAAACTTTCATTATTGGGTTAGCCATACACTTCATTTGTTGGATGAAATCTCCTTTGTTGCTTGAGCTGGCCAGTTGCAATGGATTTCTGTTGTAAAAATGTTATTTGGGCGGCATCTGTCAGGCCAGGTACTTCGGATTTGGTAGGCTTCTGAGGGGTTTCAATTTTTGTACCATTTAGAATGGCCTTGGAGGGCTAATCTGGGAGCCCTTTGTGTCCTTCCAATTTGTTGAAGGCAAACTTTTGAGAGTAAGTCCATGGGATATGAAACATGTGGGAAAATTGCAGGAGCAAGGGGACCTTTTGCTCGCTAAAAAATCTTCACAAAAATCTTCATAGCCTTCGCGAATCAGGGAAGGAAGAATTTCATCTTTGCGGCCATAATCCGGCCACCATTGATGCAAAAACTACTGAGGGATGTCAAAGGTTAGTTGTTTCCCCCATAGGAGAAATCAGGAATGTTTGTTGAGGTTATTTTGAAAGGTGAATGCATTCATCCACGCTGCTATGTAGTTAAAATAGTTGTAATTTGGGGTTCAAATGGTTGGAAATTTTTTTAATACTTGGCTGGGTGCGTTCTCCATTCTTTGGGTGATATTATTTTGTTAATCCATACTGTGGTATGGGTAATAAATGTTTGAGTTTGTTTGTCTTTGTGGGGTTTGAATAAACAAGATCTTGTATTTGTGAGAATGAATTCATAGAATTTTTGGGTATAGAAGGGAGCTTTTTGATAAAATTGGTAGAAGGGCTAAGCATTTTCTTGACCACCTCTTGGGGGTTTGAGTGCCAAAATTCAGGCTCAATTTGAATTAGTGGATAAAAATTGTCATTTTTTAAGTAAGTAGGTTCATCAGGAGAGGAACCTCTGTTTAGAGAACGTGTCTTGTTTGGTACAGAATGTACCATGCTAGTGCTTTGTGGAAAATTGAAAGAAATTCTATGAGGCTCCCTGCCTCCACAACTTTCTTGGTGGTGCTGCTAGCAGCCACCGAATGAGAAGAAAAAGATGCGTGTCTTTGGGCCGCCACAGTAGAACACATATTTTTGGAGAAGAGATATTGATTTATTAATTCTCTTCTATTGGGGCTTGTTAAGACTGTCGTATCTTTGAAACCCATGAGCAGGCGCCAGTTTTTGAAAATCTTTCTCTATCCATGGGGTGGACATGGTTTGGGCTAGTTGAGTATTTTGTTCTTCTTCCTCAACTAGGTCAACCCACTTCTTTGGACTAGAAATGAAAATTGGAGCTGCATTTTCCAGCAAATATGACGACGGAATTCCTTTCATGGCATAGTCCGCCGGAGTTTGATATTTGGGCTAGCTTGGGCCAACTGCTTCTTTTGAAGGTTGCTTAGAAGCAACTGATTTTGTTTGCTTCTTGGTAGCAACTTGTTTTTTTTTTGAATTTGCTTGTTGTTGTACCAGTGCTAATTTGTTTTCACTCGATAGAGTGAGGGTTGGAAGTTATGACGAATCTGGGACCTCTGTTGCCTTCTTTTTTCTACTCATTTTACCTTCCCTGTAAAAATTCTTTGGTAAAGGAATCTGGAATAGAGTTGGAGCTCCCTTTGATATATTTTATATCAAAATAAAAAACAAACAAAATAGCTTGTCATCTAGCAAATATATGTTTAGAGGCAAGATTTTGAACATCTTTTTGTAAAACAGGTTTTGTAACTTTACAGTCAATTCGTGATAAAAAATTTTAGTTTAACAAATCTTCTTGAAATTTGAAATGCACAAAACAATTGCTAAAGTTTTTTTTAATTATTGGATAATTTTGTTGGGTCTTATTCCAATGCTTTGATGCAAATGCAATAATATGCTCCTCATCATTTTTTCTCTGTTTTAAAATGCCACCATAAGTAATGTGTGATGCATCTGTTTCGATTATTTTGAATGCAGAGGGATCAGGATGAAATAGACAAGGAAGATGCTTAATCTTCTGCTTGATTTCCTTAATAGCATTGGAGTGAACATAAATCCACGGAGGCGGAGGCTTTTTCAATATATCATGGAGGGGTATTAGCAAACTGCTAAGCCCTGGAACAAAATCTGCTATATAATTAACACACCCCAAGAATCTTTGCAGATGTGTTTTGTCTAAAATTTGATTGAAAAACTTATCAGCAAATTGGGTAGATCTTTAAATGGGGATGATAGTACCATGTTAGATATTATGCCCAAGAAAGCGGATGTTAATTTGAAAAAGACTAAAAGACTAAGTCATTTTCTTTGATTACATTGAAGAAAGTTTTTAGGTGCTTGAAATGCTGATCAATGTTTATGGAGAATACCAGAACATCATCAATGTAAACAATTATGAATTTTGAGAAGGGATTGAAAATTTTATTCATTATTTTTTGAAATTCTGAAGGGGCATTCTTTAGTCCAAAGGGCATGACGTTCTATTCATATTGCCAATGGTACTGTAAAAGCAGTTTTGTATCGATCTCTTGGATCAATCTGAATTCGCCAAAAGCCTGATTTAATGCGGATGTTAATTTGAAAAATACTATACTTGGTTTTGGACAAGACTAAGCCATTTTCTTTGATTACATTGAAGAAAGTTTTTAGATGCTTGAAATGCTGATCAATGTTAGTAGAGAATACCAGAAAATCATCAATCTAAACAATTATAAATTTTGAGAAGGGATTGAAAATATCATTCATATTTTTTGGAATTCTAAAGGGGCATTCTTTAGTCCAAAGGGCATGACATTCCATTCATATTGCCCGAATGGTACTGTAAAAGCAGTTTTGTATCGATCTCTTGGTTCAATCTGGATTTGCCAAAAGCCCGACTTTAAATCGAACTTTGAGAAAATTGTGGCAGCATGGAGTTGCTGGGGTAAATATTTCTTGTTGGGAATAGGGTACCTAAAACAACTGAGGGCAGTATTTAATGGTTTATAATTAATGACTAAGCGAGGGGCACCTCGTTAAATTTTGAAAATTTTATTGACATAAAAGGTAGCACAACTCCAAGGGGATTTGCTTGGAGAGATGATTTGCTTGCGAAGGAGATCATTAATATCTTCTTGACAATGGATTGTTAGCTCATGGTTCATTTGTATTGGGCGAGCTTTTGTAGGAATTATTTTTTCATCAAAGTCAGGTTCGTAAGAAAGCCTAACCATGTGTTTTTTGCGATTTCAGAAGGCTGTGGGTAAATTTGCACAGAGTTATTTTCGAATTTGTGTTTCAAGGGCCTTGATTTTTGATTGAAGGAGAGGTTCCTGAAGTTGCTGTTGTAACTTGTCGAAAGCTACTTCTTCCTTGAGGAAGTTAATCTAGGCTTCCTTATACTTCAAGGTAGACAAGATTCTTCTTACTGGGGGTGTGTCAAAAGGAAGGAAAATGTTATTGTATTCAATTTCAATTCCTCGATGAGTGACCCGAAATGGGATGGGCTCTTCAATGAAAGGAGTTGCCCAAAATTACAGGATTAGTTATGTCTTTTACTAGTATGAATGAGATAGAAGCTTATAAAGTAGAATTTCCTATGGAAGATCTTACTTCGACATCAGAGAGCTTGTAGCTAATTCCTAATCTATTGCCATTAGCAGTTCTAAGGTCCTCTTTGGTTTTCTCAAAGTATTTGATTGGGATAAGTCCTTCTTGGACACAATTGAGGTCTACACCAGTATCATAAAGGGAAATAGTGTCTAGAATGAATGATTTGTTGACTACTAGGATTATCCTAGTATGCCATCTCCTGATGGAGATTCTTGAGAGAGAATTGATTAAGTCTCCTTGTTCAGTCTCATGATTTGGTTGTTCAACTTCTGTTTGTCTAGGAGGATTAGCCATGGTAGAGAATTGTTGTAGGAAAATCCGATCTAGTTCTTGCCTATCTTTGATTTGTCAAATTTTTTCCTTAAGGAGTACTATTTCTGATTGAAGATCTTAAATAGTTTGGTTTGCTAGAAGGAAATCTTTTCAAAGCATCAGTGATATTGTAGGTGTTTGCTATGTGAGGATGAGAAAAAATGTTGGAGGAAAATGTGGAGGGTCTATCTAGAGTTTTTTTGAGTTGATCTTGATAATGTCTTTTTTGGTCTGGATCCTGTAAGCTGCTTATAACCTCTAGGAGAAGATCTTGTTCTTTTGAGAAAACATTGACTCAGGTTGGCTACTTTTGTCTTCTTGGTCAGACTGGGAGAATTCTAGGTCATCATCTTCGATTTGGTTAAGGTCCTGTTTGAACTCATCATCAACACTATCGGAGTCCTCTTGTAGTAAGAGGCGTTGTATCTAGTTGAGGACTGATTCATTCAGATTGATATTTCTAATTATTTTGGAGAATTTGCAGTATTTGGCAATATGACCAGGTCTGCCGCACCCGTAACATTTGCCATAATTGAGGGCAGGAAGAGCTGGCTTCTTAGCTGCAAGTTGATATTTTGGAGAAAAAGATTTTAATTTCTTAAATTTAGGAATATGAGTCCTAGATGAGGAGACTTCCTTTTTAGGAGCCGAATTTCTATGGGATTTCTTTCTACATGGAGGTAGACCAAATTGTTCACAGAAACTTCCTAGGTCTCGGTGTGTCTGAGCCCTATCTTTCGCTAATTGTCTTAATATCTTGTCTTGGCAACAAATCATAAGGGCCACTTGCTGGATGAGGCTTGTAAGCTGACTGTAAGTGATCTGCTCATAAGGAATAATATCACTAGAGTGATGGTTTTGGAGCTCTTCTTTGACTAAATCCCTGAGGGACTTAGGTAGGTCGTCTAGAAATTTTTCTTTCCAGTAGGAAAGATTACCATCAGGTCTTTCATAGATTCTGGTAAGAAAGGAGTCCTTATACCATCTAAAGTCAGAAATGTTTTACACTTAAGGTTGTTGAGTACTTCAGAAGATCTTTCCCTAAAGATACTTGGACTTTCAATGAATGTTTTGATAATGGTGTAAATCAAAGTATTGGTAGAGTCAGGAATGGTTTGTCCATCCTTAAAGATTGGTTCTCCTGAAGAGTCGACTCGAACACAATGAAAATTATTTTGCTTGTCTTCCTCACTAAGATGGGTGTCCCACCAACCTTTTAACTGACCATAAACCCTACTACTAGGACATGGGTAATAAGCTGGTTTGAGCAGTTATGGGAGGTCCTGTAAGCAGTGGCAATCATTGTCATTTGCTGTAATTTGGATAGAATATTGTATTCAGAACAATCATCTATGTTCCATTCATAGATGTTATTGGCATTGTAGTTGTTTTGCATGATATTGGGTTTTTCTTCTAAGGATACATTAGGATGGGTAGAACGCAAGTGCACGTGGTCGTACAAGTAGTAAAGTGGCTTTATTTCAAGCCAAGTATTGATCCCACAGGGACTGAACTACGGTATTAATTAACTTAAGCGTCAGTGAATGATATCTCTATGAATGCAGACAACCAAATAAATAATGTTTTATGAGTTAAGGTCACTAAGTAATAAGAATCTAAGTCAAGATTATAATTTGAGTCTGAACAATAGCAATGAACAAGCTGAGGTTAAGGCAGGCATGCAGGGATGTAATTTCTTAATTCACTTCAGTCAATTTTCTCTTCGGTTGCTAGTCAGGAATTAATTGCCAATGGATTGGATCTTTCGACTCCTATCCAATTAAAGAATCATGAAACCTTATTCTATATTTCTGTGATATAAGAATTTCATGCTCTAGCCATACATAACCGATTCCATAAATGACTAATAAGACTTTCAGATATATTTCTATTCTGAACGTAAATCAATTCTCAATTTTCTCAACTAAGAAAAGATCATATCCTACCAATTCACATCTGTCCAATTTCTTTCCTTTTCAAAATCAAAATTGGATTTCTAAGATATACATTAACATTGGCCAAACATTAATGCAGTAAAACAAGAATTGATAGAACAACCATTGAAGAAAAGATGAAAACTGAATTGATTAATAATTACATTCCTCTACAATTATCCTTAACCTCAGAAAGAGGTGAATTAGCTACTCATTTGTGGATTAAACATCTTCAAATAAGTAGAATTCATACAAGCAATTGATGTTAAAGAGAAAAAGGAGGAGAATAACCCTAGAATTTTCGTGCTCTCAATTGCCTGTAACCCACGTTCTTGCTCAACCAAGTCAGCATGTTTAAAATAAAACCTAAGTGTGCTATTTATACTATTGAGAATTTTTTCCGGAATAACAAGCAACGTGGCACGGAGTGTATCGCGGAGCACTCCCTCCATGCCACGGGGATATCGCGAACCCTCACTGGAAATCGGCTCCCAGGTAATTGCACCTCAACGTGGCATGGCTTGTACCACAGAGCCTTGCCTCCGTGCCACGGTGCTATCACGCACCTTCACTGGAACTTGACATAAATAATTCATCCAGGCAGAATGCCTCCGCGATGGTAGCGTGACACGGTGCCATCGCGGAGCCCTTATTTTTGCCACTTTCCCTTGTCAACTTCTACTTCTTGCTTTCAAGTCCATTCTCGCACTTCACCAACATATATATTAGCTTCCAAAATTTCCTTTTACCTGCAAAATAACACTAATCATATTGGTTAGTATAAATTCACATTTATCAAAGAATCACATGAGAATATACACATAATAATAGATAAACAAGTCGAAATGAAGCATTTGAGTATCACTTGGGCATGAAATTCTGCCCAAGATCAGGTAGCTCTAGGATAATTAAGCTTTTGTGGCTTACGCCAGTTGGAAAATTCAGCTTTAACGGGCGCCACCTCTAAAGGAACATCTTCTTCTTCTGGCTGATTATCGGATGGGATATCTTCCTGAAGAATAGTGTAGTTGCAGAGGCCTTAGAATAGGTTTCTCTCATTGGGGTATTAGGGACCAGAGTCTTCTCAATTTCCAAGATTCTTCGTTGGAGGTCAGAAAGTTGAGGGGAATCTTTTGAGTAGTGGGTTTGGAGTTCCTTAGCAAATATTGTAGGGATTTCATAAGGTTTAAATAGAGGAACCGAAGATATGGAGGCCTCTACTGGTTTTGAAGGAGCAGATGGTGTTGAGGACGGTTTTGAAATCAGATATTCACCGAGTGCTTGTAATATTTATTTGTATAATTGTTTTGTTCAAAATTGTTTTTGATATCTTTGTTGTTAACTGCTTCATTATCGGGTTTTTTAAAAGGAACTGCGACAATAGAGTTATCAACATATGTTGTGTGAAAATCCTTGTGCTGGAGGGAGCTCAGAAGTGATCTCCCCACCATTGCAAGTTTTTCAGACTTTTGAAACATTAACCGATTTAGAAAAAGGAAAAATCTAACTGATGATAATCAACATAGGCTTCAAACCATTCAAAGAAAGTAATTTATTTTTGGAAAGAGTTTAAAAATTCATAATAAATTTCTTGAAGCCTTTTTCTTTTGTCATTTTGAAAGTGCTTAAAAAATCAAGTTCTTTTCAAAATATTTCTCAGAGAGTAGAACTCTTTCCGAAGTGTTTCTTTATCAATTTAAAAATCTTGCATCAAAACTCCCAGTTCACCACCTAGAGATGAGTAAGTAGGGGATTGGGATTGGTCATCATTAACCTCAGTTGCGGGAGGAGTTTCTACCGAATATGTGGCTTGACGGATTCTTGATTCGAAGTTGACCGTCTCAACTATAGAGGGAAATAAAGAAACTGAGTGTCTAGCAGTTTGAATTTTAGATTGTGTTGAATAGGCAGTAGAGACTCTTTGGCTAAGAAATCTTTGGAAGTGGATGGATACAGCTCCACTCGAGAATTGTGGGATCTGAGAAATAGTAGTATCCTCTGGTTTTTGTGTTGGTGTTGCATCTTGCAACACCTAATTTTGGGGTAGGTGTATATATATATTGCACTTTTAAGATGATTATCAAGAGAGAAAGAAAATCTTTTTATCATGATAAAGTAGTCAAAACAACGAAAGAAAATATAAACTAATAATATCTTATAAAGAGTGTCAGGTGAGATACAACAAACAATAACATATTGGAAATACAATATATATTTATATTATTCAAAAAATATTATATTTATTTGATGTCAATAGCTTCTTTTAATAATTTTTATTTTCTTGCATATATCAAATTTAATATATTGAAGTGAGACACATGTGCAACTCACATACACTAAACTAGTACTATATTAAAAGCATGAAGGTCCTTAAAATATTGATTGAACTTTTTTTCCTTCATTAAAAACATCTACAATAAACAAACTTATCATTTAACTACTTTCTTAATTAGATATTTAAGATTTCCCACATCGGCTAATATAAAGAAAAATCAAAAGTTGAATGGCTAAAAAATCACATCAAAGAGAAAACATATGTATCTAACAGTGTTAATAAATGGGGGCCTGCGCTTTCATGGCCCTTACCCAAGTTAGTACTATGACATAATTATCACTAACTATTTTCTAATATTTCAAAATTTGAAATCAACTAAAAGTTTAATTTGTTAAATCTTTCTTTATTTGAACTATATTGGAAATTCTAATATTATTGACATTAAATTCAATTAGAATTTTACCTTTAATATATTATTATCTTATATATACATAACAATAAATATTTCATGATACTTCTCCTAACAAGATTATATGAAAAAACAAATTGTATAGAAATGTTTCATATTCGACATACAATATGAGCGAAGAATTATGAGGACAACATATGTTTTCTAAGTCAAATTCATATTCATTTGTAGAGCACCTGTCTAAAATAGTATATTGAAATAAATTAATCAAATAAATAAACCCAACTATCATAAACATCTAATATTGTATTTTTGCGTACTTTACTACTCATATTTATTTTTCTTAAATAAATTCACTTAAAATATGTATTATATAAAAAAATTATTAATTATTAATATTTAGAACATTGAAATCAATTAAATTTTTTCTTATTTAAAACCCTTTTTCAAGTTCATCTTGATTTCTTCTCTGAAGGATTCTACCAGTCGCAAGCCTATTTTGGACCCGCTCCCAATATTCAAACCTCCTCGTGCTGGGGCACCGCCTTTAGCACCTGTCCACCTATTCCGGCGTCGTTGGATGCATTGTGGTTAAGGTCTTCTATAGCTCTATGACTTTCTCATCTAGCAAAGTTATATTCTCCGTCATTGACCTATATTGAAAGGTCAAGACCTCAAAGGCTTCTATGATGTCCTCAAAGCCAGTATGGTGGATTGCTTCCTCATGAGCCCTATTCCCCATACCTGGGGGTATTCATGGGTCGATTTGAGTTGATTTTTGGTTAAAATCAAAACCAAATCAATTTAGTTAATTTTTTAATTATTAAAACTAAACCAAACTAAATATCATACATATCCATCGGTTTGATTCGATTCTTTCGATTTTTGAGAAACCTAATGAATTTTTTTCTACGATTAGGAAAGACTTTTTTATGCTTTTCCAACTTATAATCTATTTTTACCCTTTTATTATGGGAGTGATACTTTCTTGAATTATCGAGAAAATAACTTAAGATCTACAAGTTTTAATCAAGTGAATAAAATATATAAGAAATACAATTTTCAAAAGGTAAATCTCATAGTTGATTCTTTGAATAAATGAGTTTGGATTCATATTGAATTTCTTTTAAGAAATGGACATAACGTGTCAAGTTTATTATCCTATTAGAGATTAAAAAAAATTGATAAAAAACTAATTAAAGTATTTAAAATTATTTATAAAAATTAACATATTGTATATATATAATGATAAAAAATTGTGTATATAATTTATCAGTTCGATTTAATTTTTCCTTTGGTCTTATTTTTGTAAAACCAAATCAAATAAAATAATAAAGAAAGAGGAAGAATATTGTAGAGAAAGAGATAAAAGAGAATAATTCTTATTTTTCTTGAGGGATGTAATACAATGAAGGAGAACTCCTTTATTTATAGGGGGAAAACTAACCCAAACGTTTCTCCAAAGAAATTAGATAAACATTCTTTACAATACAAATACCATTATAGACATTCACTTTAATACAAATGCATTTATAACACTCCCCTTTGAATGTTTATTCAGTAGATAATGTGCCTCATTAAAACCTTACTAGAAAAGTCCAATGAAAAAAGTTCTAGTGAAAGAAAAAGAGTACACATATCTAATAATACGCATTATGGCTACCTCATTAAAAATCTTACAAGAAAAACCCAGTGGGGCAAAACTTCGTAAGGAAAAAAGAGTACAACACGTATTAACTCTCCCTAATGAAAACATCCTTGAATCTTTGAATCCCGATCTTGTGCACCATCTTCTTGAACGTTGCAGTTGGTAGAGATTTGGTGAATAAATCAGCCACATTATCACTTAAACGAGTTTGTTGCACGTTGATATCACCATTCTTTTGGAGCTCATGTGTGTATAAAAGATTTGGTGAAATGTGTTTCTTTCTATCTCCTTTTATGAATCCTCCCTTTAATTGTATAATGTGATGAGTTGGTAATTCACCAACTCATTAGGCTCTTAAGCTTGAGTTTTTGCTTAGTTTTTGAGCTGTTTATGTGAATTTTATGCCCCTTTTGCCTTTGTTGTGTGCAAATGTCTAAATGTGAAGAAAAGAGCAAGAAATGGAGCAAAAAGAATAAAGTGGGATGAAGGTCGGTGCTCCACCAAAGAAGTCCAACGACTCGCCGGTCCAGTCACCGAATGACACCTAAACTTGTTGTATTGAAGAGAAAAGAATCAGCAGTGAACAGATGAAGATTGGTAGAATGCCGAAGGGACCACCGAAGATTACTGAAATTCATTAAAGGCACAGAAGGTGTAGCCGGCGGTCCGTGGATTGTAACCGGCGAATAGCCGGTAGTTCCACCCGTGCCATAATGCTGATCAGGGGTAAAATTATCAAGCACGGAAAAAGAGATAGAAGATACCCCATTTTTTGGATATATTCTAAAGAAAAGTACTGTGTACTGAGGAGATTTCAATTTTTAGCTTTTAGAAAATTCTCTTGGCAGAGAAGAAAGTAAGAATTTGATTGGTGGAATTTGAAAAGAACTATTTTCTTTTTCTTTTTCTTCTTCTTCTTCATAGAAAGGTACTACAATTTTTTAAGACTTCTTGTTGAATTTGATTTTGATACTCCTATTATTGAATTCAATGAGTTTATTGTTAAATGCGCTTTTGAATTCTGAATTATGAGTAGCTAAATCATTAACTAGAGGTGTGTATTGATGAATGCTTAATTAGAGTGGGTATTGCTAGAGTCATCTCAATATTATTTAACTAAGTGTAAATCTGTTAAATTCTCTACAATCTATAATTGAATATCCATTGATATTGATGTGGGTCTAATTGTTCTTACTTGATTGTTGCTTACAAAAGAAGAATTGAGTATTGGGAGAGAATTTAATGGTGGGTATGGATGAGAGATTTTGATATTGGGCTACAAAATAGCCAAAATTATATTTTCACTCCTAATTAATAGCTAATAGATAGAAATTAGTGCAGCTATTAATCCAAATCTGATTCGGTTGAGTTAATGGTGTCTAGAGGTTTGAAAGAACTCTAGCAAGAGGTATTTATGAGGCTGAAAAGCATTAAATACCCATTTTCCCGAGATTATTTACACTAATTTAACTTATGAGATGACCTAGCATGATCCTATTTAGTTAGCATATCATCTACCCCACACCTCTAGTCTTTCTCATTCTTGTCAACAACCTTAGTATTTTTGCTATCATATTCAACCAAATTAGAAGTTATATTCTACTGTAAATTTCAATCTCCCCCGACCTGTTTATGTCTATGTTATTCCTATGTGGTGCAAGCTAAATTCAATTTCTCAAATGATACTCGTGCTTATCATTCACTAGTCCCTACGGGATTCGACCCGACATCCGTCAAGATATTTATTTTGATACAGCGACTGTTTATACTCTTTGCATGAAGAGTATATTTTGGACGTTATAAAAAATGGCGCCGTTGCTGGGGATTAGCACTTGATACTCTTGTGTTGATTGTTAATTTGAATTAGTTTTACACCACGGTTGTTTCTAACTTATCAATATGTGGCTCATGAGCATCTTTGGAAGGTGGTCACGAGATCCCGAGGGGGTGCCTTATGTGGAAACTATCAAACTAGTAGATAAGATGTGGCATAGAGAGGGGAAGAAAGACGCAATGTTGTTATTCATTATGAAGCAGATGGAGTTGTTGATGAACTATATGAAGGGTTTCCATGCAAGATACCACCAAGCCAACCACGGCTATGAGTACTCTTATCAATGAAATCAAGGTTAGAACAATGTTTGGTCAGTTGATATGAGTAGAGGAGAGCGATGATTCAGTCCCACCCCACATGGAAAGCACTCTCGAAGTGGTGCTTGAAAAGGTCCTTTCAACTGAAGAAGGAATTCAGGACTTGCGGAGTAAACTATTAGAGCTTACGGCCATCGTGAAGATTCATGATGTAATAATACAACAATTGGAGGATAGGATGAATGAGTTAGCATCTCAGGTGGTAGCTCAAACAACAGAAACCAACACTTCCTCACCTTAGGCCATCATGGACGATGATATATTCGAGCGGAAAATGGAGAAAGAGGTTGTAGGAGAAATGATTGCTGATTTCTTTTTGAAAGGTGAAGAACGCGAGGAGGTTCGTCAAGTGTATAAGGAGATAAGAAATTATCCTTTCCAACCAAGGAAGCTTGAACTCGATTTAAAAATCGCACAACTCCTCGTCACATCCATCCATTGTGGCGCCTTCTAAGCTGGAGCTCAAACCCTTGCCCACTCACTTGCAATATGCATATCTGGGGGAGAATAAGACTCTCCTGGTCATCATTTCAGCAAAAATCACTCCTTCTCAAGTAGAAAAACTCATCATGGTATTAAAGAGGAATATTCGAGCTATAGGGTGGTCAATAGCTGATATTATCGGTATTCCTCCAGGGATTTGCACTCACAAGATTAATCTTCAAGAAAATTGTAGCCCATCAGTTGAGCATCAAAGGCGTTTGAACCCACCTATGCAAGAGGTGGTCAAAAAGGAGATTATTAAATGGCTAGATGCAGGTGTGGTATATCCTATTGCAGACAGTAGCTGGGTAAGCCCTGTGCAGTGTGTGACAAAGAAAGGAGGCATTACGGTTGTCCCGAATGAAAAGAATGAATTTATTTCCACTCGCCCAGTCACTGGATGGAGAGTTTGCATAGATTACCGTAAGTTAAACTCCTGGACAAAGAAGGATCATTTCCCGGTGCCCTTCATTGATCAAATGTTAGATCGATTGGCCTGTAAGAAGTACTATTGCTTCTTGGATGGATACTCGAGATACAATCAAATTTTGATTACACCCGAGGATTAAGAAAAAACCATGTTTACATGTCCCTATGGAACTTTCACATTCAAGAGGATGCCTTCTGGTCGTTGCAACGCCCCCACCACTTTCCAAAGATGCATGATGTCCATCTTTTCAGATATGGTGGAAGATACTATGGAAGTCTTCATGGATTACTTTTTAGTTGTGGGGGACTCATATACGATTGTTTGACACACTTAGAGGAGGTACTAGAAGAAACAAATTTGGTTCTTAATTAGGAAAAATGTCATTTTATGGTAAAAAAAGGGATTGTATTGGAACACAAGATTTCCGAAAAAGGGATTGAGGTGGACCAAGCCAAAGTCGACGTTATTACTCAGTTACCTCCACCGTGCACCGTGAAGGGTGTTAGGAGTTTCCTTGGACATGCAGTTTTTACCGTCGGTTTATTAAAGACTTCTGTAAGATAACTCATCCTCTATTTCAGTTGTTGGAGAAAGAAGCAAAGTTCAATTTTGATGAGGAATACTTGAAGGCCTTTGTGGAGTTGAAGGAAAGGTTGATTTCCTCTCCAATCATTATAGCACCTGATTGGTCAAAACCCTTTTAGCTCATGTGCGATGCATGTGGGGTGGCATCGAGAGCAGTCCTTGGTCAGCGGAGAAACAAGATATTTCACCCAATCTACTATGCTAGCAAAGCTCTAAACGATGCACAAATAAACTACACAGTAACGGAGCAGGAGTTACTCACTGTTTTGTTTGCGTTTGAAAAATTTTGGGCATATTTGTTAGGAACGAAAGTGGTGGTACACACGAACCATGTAGCGCTTAAGTATTTAATGGCCAAGAAAGATGCTAAACTGAGACTGATCAGGTGGGTTTTGTTGTTGCAGGAATTCAACTTTGAGGTGAAGATCATAAGGGATGTAAGAATCAAGTGGATGACCATCTATCGCACCTAGAAACAAGTGGTCAGCCAGGAGCACATGAGGAGATCAATGATGCCTTTCTGGATGAGCATATTCTGGCCGCAACCCATGATCTAACACCGTGATTTATCAATTTTGCTAATTACTTGGCCAGCAACATTATACCCGGAGGCTTGAACTTTCAACAAAAAAATAAATTCATGCATGATGTCCAAAAATTTTATTGGGACGAACCTTACCTCTTTCGGAATTGTGTAGATGGTTTAATATGATGGTGTGTTCTAGAAGTAGAGATGGTCCCAATTCTGGAGGCTTGTCACTCTTCACCTGTTGGGGGTCATTATGGAAGTGTGCGGATAGCAGCAAAGGTGTTACAGTGTGGGTTTTATTGACCTACACTACATCAAGATGCCCATGACTTTGTGAAGTAATGCGATCGATGTCAAAGGACAGGGAGTATTTCAAGGAGGCATGAACTTTCACTAACACGGATCTTAGAGGTTGAGTGTTCGATATATGGTTGGATCGACTTCATGGGCCCTTTTTTGAGCTCTTATGGAAACAAATACATCTTGGTAGCAGTTGATTATGTCTCCAAATGGGTGGAAATTGTTTCACTCTCCAATAATGAAGGGAGGAGCGTACAAACCTTTTTGAAGAAACATATTTTCTAGCGATTCGGTACTCCCAGGCTATCATTAGCGATGGAGGATCCCATTTTTGCAATCGAGTATTCAGCACATTGCTAGCTAAATATGGTGTGAAACACAAAGTGGCCACCCCTTATCACCCGCAAACCAACGTCCAAGTAGAAGTTTCAAATCAGGAAATAAAATCTATCTTGACTAAAATAGTCAATGTTAAGAGAACAGATTGGGTGCGGAAGTTAGATAATGCCTTGTAGGCATATTGGATTGCATTTAAAACGTGATAGGGATGTCTCCATATCAGCTGGTGTTTGGAAAATCATGTAACCTCCCTGTTGAGTTAGAACACAAAGCCTTGTGGGCATTGAAAAGCTTAAATCTTGAATGGGAAGAGTTGTCCAAGGACGAGTTCATAATCTGCATGAGTTAGATGAATTCAGAATAAGGGAATATGAGAACACAACTATTTACAAAACTAGAATGAAACATTATCATGACCAAAAAGTGTTGCAGTGTAGTTTTTCCCTAGGGGACTGGGTGTTATTGTTCAATTCACGGCTATGACTATTCCCCGAGAAATTAAAATCCAAATGGTCAGGCCCTTTTAATGTATCTCAAGTGTATGAGAATGGTGCCATAGGACTCCATGGAGAGAATGGGAGCAAGTTCAAAGTGAATTGCCAACGATTTAAAAGATATCTGGGGGTTTTAGAAGAAGTTGGACGAACAGAGGTTGTATATCTAGATGAACTGTAGGTCCTGAGAGTCCTTCATCGTGCCACGACATTAACTAAGGTGCTTCTTGGGAGGAAACCCAAGCATTTTTATTTTCTAACTCTTCTTTTATGTATTGTTGCTTTTGATTTTTCTTGTTTAGGTTGGTGAACTTCAAGAAGAACAAGGACAGGGATGGCTAGCGCTAGATCGGTGAAACAAAAGAAGCACTCCGCGAACCATCGGTGGGTCACTGACCTTATCCAGTGCATTGAAGAATTCAAGGCTAGTCGGCGACCCATCAGATGAAGCGCCGCTTAAAAGCGTGAATCGTCGGTCAGTTGCCAATGTTAACCAGTGTACCTGGGAGTAGCCCTGTCATCGGATTCTCACCCGGCGAAACACCGAATGCATTCTGTGACACGTCGGTCAGTTGCTGATCTATTTTCCAGAAACTCACTTAGGTAATGTCTGCGGCGGCCACATCGGTGAATAGCCGATCCACTTCGGTGATCGTCGGTATGCCCTAAGTTGGAATATTTCCCTTTTTTAGAAGTTTGACCTTCACAGTTCCCCATTTGTCATTTCTCTCTTTCCCACCATTTTTCATTCTCCTAAAAACCTGCTTTCTCACCTATCCTCCATTAATGACTACCATCTACCCACCCAATCAAATTTCCCTCCTTTCAAATTTAAATACCTCCAACCACTTTCATTCACCCATCTCTTTCATTCCATTGTAATCTCAATAGACCAGTAGTAAGCAGAGGCTATCATTTGTGGCTATTCACCTAATTGGTAAGGTCTCTGTCACTCACGCTCTAAGGTTTCGAGTACTATTGGTGATATTTTATTTTTTTGATGTGCTTATCTTATGCTTTTCTTTGCTATATGTGGTTGGATTTTGTTTTATATTTTTTTTTCACGTGGGTGTCACATGGTGTTTGGGTGCAGTATGAGTGGAACATCCTCTCAAGTTACCCAATGATAGATCGATTGACACCTTTCTTAAGGGTGACTTGTCGTTTTATTGGGTTAGGTTAAAATTGGTGTACATTTATATAGGGTTGGCCTGTGGGTTAATTACATACAGGTCGGCTGCTGGCAGACCACCGGTTGTGCTTTGAGAATCGTCGATTATCTTGTGGATTGACTTGCCCAATACTGCATGTTGGCATCAATCTGAAGGGCACCGACGCTTCGCAGATCAAGATCGGCATTTTGACGGTGGGGTGCCGATAAGTATGATGTTTATCCCAGGTCACTACCTCACATCGGTTATTCATCAGCGATTCATAGATCTGCATTTGCGTTTCGCCGATGGTTTGCCGATGTCACCTGAGGCTATAATCGTCGCACCTGAATTCTTTCCTTTTGCTTTGCTTTGGGTTTAAAAATATGTGCACAATTCTAACCTTAGTTTGCAGCATCATGTCTGTTTCCCCGCAATCTCCCAAAGGCCAAGCATCAATGCACACCAGCAACGCACAAGTTCGATTTGGGTTGGAAAGAATGGAGGAGTATTACATTGCTTTGAAGGAGAAGCGATCCATCCATGCACCCAATTTGAGGTGGACTCTTTCAAAATGCCTTCCCAGATATCTACGATCAGATTGGGATGCGCGATTGGGGTCCATTCACCATCTTGATTACCACGATCTGAACATAGGCCTGGATCGAGACACGGGACAAGGAACCCTAAGAGGCTCCAAGTTGACCCATGGCATGAACATACGTATAACTCAATCATGAATAAGCGGAGATCATCATAAATAACATAGCATAAGTCTAACAAAACATAACATCTAATCACATACAAGAGTCTAAAGCTAAAATACAAACTACGTTTGAAAAGCCTCTATCACTGACTAGTTGATGGGACAAGATCCCAACTAACTCACTAATATCTGAAAACTGAAAAGACGTGATACAACTAATAAGAAGGTCCCTTGCAAGATGAGGACTCACCAACTTCAACTGAGGAAAGCTAACTCCAGATAATTTGAACTAGCGACGGGACTGAACCTGGAGATCGGATCCTGTATCATGAAATGATACATCATAGAGTATGCAGTCAGTATGTGGAATATACTGAGTATGCAAGGTAAGTAAAACTTCTTATGTAAGTAAAATCATTAAATCATGCATAATATAAAACATAATCAAGATAAGATTCTGAGAGTAGGGCTTGTATGCTATTTTCTGAAATCATGATCTGAACATAACTGAATCGATTGACCCAAAGCTGAAAACTAGTAATCATAAGTAAAATTGAACATTGGGTCAAACCTGCTGAAACATAATATCATGACTAATGTATATGCATAATTGAAATCATGAGAAACAATGAGAGACTCGTCATATGACCGACATTACCACGATAGAGCTTACGTAGTTTCGAATATTACATTCAATTGGGTAGAGCCATCCAAACCCTTGTCAGGGCTAAGAACGCTACCATGATACCGATATCAAGCTCAAGGCCCCTTGGGATCGGGGGAAAGATCCAAGAGAGGTCCCAAAATATAAAGTAAACCTACGTTGGCGCGTAGTTCTGAGGCACAGGGTTGACTGACCCTTAGCCTACTCGGTGCTAGACATTACTCCCAAAAACATGAATATGATCTCCATCATTTTTCAATGAAGACGATCATCGTCTAGTGACGAAGCTGAATAAATAACATACATGCATAATCGGAAAATCATAACATGAGGAGCCTTGTCTTAAACCATACCACAAGTTGAAAATAATGGGAGTCTTGACTCCAAAACTATGTGGTAAGCTAATTCATGAAATCATAAAGCATACTTGATCATATGGGCTTGCCCAATTCTATAACATGCTTGAAATCAACTTGATTCACTTTGAAAACATGAACATAAACATGGGTATATCAAAATCACACATTATTTATCAACATCTCATCATACTTGAACATATATCTCATAGATCTCAACTTTCATGAACATTCATGGATGGGCCTCATAGTTTAGAAAACTGAAAAACATAATTTATAATTTAAAACATTGTAAAATCTACCCATTAATCATAATTCATCATTTAAAATATGCTTAGATCATGCCCATGAATAAAATTTAAGAATTCATGCATTGTGTAAGAACCCCATGGAATCATCAATTAGAACATCATGAATTGAGAGGGAAATTGGGCATGGGTGTGGACAATTTCACCTATTCGTAGCTTTACATACCTGAAGGGATCTTACTCTCACACTTCCTTGATAGCCCAAAGAGAATTAAAGAAGAACTTGTAGAAAACTAGACTTGATCACCTCTCAAAACCCCTAAGCTTGCATGCATGAATTAGAATAGGTTTAGAATGGAATAACCCCTCTTACAACACTCTATTTCGAGCTTAAAATGACGTAGTTTAAGTCCCTAGGGCTTAGGAATGACGAAAATACCCTTAATGAATTTCTTGGAATAACTTCTCTGCCAGTGACAATGGGCATCAGAACGGACCGTTACTGGCTCCAACAGTCTATTACACCTCTTGTTGTTACACCCTGAACACCCGACCCCAATCCTGATACCACGATAGGTCCCACGAATCGTACTCAGCTCCAATGACTCGTGGTAACCATCCGTTGACACCACTGCCCATCTCCCAGGAATTCTCCCAACCGGCACTTACAATGACTCGTTGCTTCCAACGATGAGTCGTCACGTGACTCATTACTTCCTTCCTGAACCATACCCACCTCACAACGACTCATGTCCAACGATCCTTTACATCAAACAATAGGTCATTCCTTGACCTATTACTCCTAACTACAGACCTGTAGTATCTCATCACGGGCACATCCAACGGGTCATTAGTCCCCCCAATGACTCGTACAATGACCCATTCTAAAATTTTTTTTCCAGATTTCTACTACTTTTCATTTTTAAATCCCAGGTCTAGTCTTAGGCACTTTCGGGGTATTACATCAGTTGACCTATATTTTCCAGAGTTGGTGTGGAAACTTTATGCATTATACAAGGCAAGGCGACGACTCTTAAAGCACAAGGGCCGCACTTAAATAATACCGTGCCTACCGTCGGTATGGGTGCATGGTCAAGAGGTACCTATAACTCCAGAGGCAATCAATTCACTTTATTGGGTTGAGCCGATCTAATCACACTCGACATTCCGCAAGAAGGTGGAAGATCAAGCGAACCAGTTCCAATGGGTAGCCAACATGATTGCAATTTTTCAACCACAATGCGCTATCTCTAGGGGTCTGATTCATCGTCGTGACTTGAAATTTAAAGCCCCCATGTGGTTAGACTTGATTTGTGCAAGGTTAATACCTTCTCAGAATTCAACGGAAGTCCCTATTAAAGTTTCCATTCTTATTGCTTGCATCATGGATCGTGTACACATTAATGTAGGGGAGCTTATTACTAATCAATTCAAATGAAGGGCCAAGCAGCAGGCTACGGCGTTGCCATTTCCTAGTCTCGTGAGTATGTTATGTGTGTGGGCTGCATGCCCTTTGTTTCGACCATTGGATAGGATTGTGCGAGCCAATAGTGTGATTACATTGGCTACTAAAACTGACAAAGATGCTCTAGTTATGAAGCGAGCAAAGTGTACAGAGAATAGGACTCTGCCACCACCTTCGGCGGCTTCTTACACATCGGCCTCCCAGTTTTATACAGTTGTCGTCCCCACCCGCACACCTCCTAATTTGCTCAAAGTAGAACAAAGGGCCCAAGTACATGAAATCCATCTTCTGAAGCTGGCTAAGGCTATCCCATCCATGATACAACTTGCCATCAAGAAAGCCATGCAACCGCTAGAGATAAATTGAAAAGCCTATGCACTACAGTTGAGGTCCTCGAGAGCGAAGTGATTACTTTGAGGAAAGAGGTGGCTGCACTTAGTGGACCTCCATCTACCAGTAACTCAATCCCTCCTGAACCTACAGTGGTGCCCGAACAGCCTGAGGTACCCAGAAGTCCACCGGATGATTGGTGGGTGGTGTATGACAGCACGTCAGAAATAGTGTCAGATGAGGAGTTATATCATAGACAACCACCACCACCTCCAATTCTCTCGGTGTATGACGTAGATCGATCCTGGACACCTAGCGGAGTGGCAACGACTTCATACCATGAGGTTCGTACTTTGCTGGACAAATGGGTGGTGCCAGGATCTGGGAAACCAATGGAACTCCCACCTGATATACTGCGACCGACTGCTGAAGAAACGACTTCTTGGAACTTTGATGCAGCCACATATTCTTGGGAGCCTCGTCCCAACCACTAATTCAATCAGGAAGCCTCCTTCACCTTATTTTCTGTTATTTTTGCTAAATTGGGGGAAATGTATGGTTTTAAGTTGGGGTGTGTGTGTATGTTTTGCAATTTGCAAAAGTTTTTTTTAGTGTACAAAGAATGATAATGGGGTCCTTGTCTTGAATTGTTTACTCCTTCAGTACCCAAGTCCTTTGCTTATTCGCCATGTAAATAAGAATAATAAATAAACTTTAAGGGTTTTCTTCATACCACGGTTCTTTTTCAAGAAACATATCTTTGTTTTTCTTTCCTTTTTGTTGTCAAACCGAGTTGGCATTTCCCGATGATAGATTGAGTGGCGATTTTCTTAAGGAAAAATGCCATGTCGTTTTTTGAGTCTTTTATGGAGTTGTTTTGAGAGGCACCACCAGAAAAATTTTTGAAATGAAATTTTAAAATAGGGAATGAAAATGAAAAAAAGTAATGAGCAGATATTTGAATCGAGAACATAGCACTCTTTGTCATACATTATAGATTCCTCTTGACTTATGCATTTGCATGTTTTGATGTCTTAAACCAAGCTTTTGTGATGAAAATGGCTCTTGTGGACCCTTTAGGAGTGATACCTTGTGTGGTAAGGAATTTTTGGTGAATCTTGTGCATGACTTCTTGTCTAGAACTTGCCCCAAGTGTGACTCAAGGGGAAATCTTAGAGGTAGTTGTACTTAGAATATGATCTTTGGCTCTCCTTTGAAAGTCACTTCGCCCAAAATAAGGAGGGCCATTGATAAATGAAAGCCAAAGATGATGAAATAGGAGAAATAAGGTGAAGTGATTGAAAAGAGTTGATGAGAAGTATGTTCACAAAAGGCATTAGGGAGGTTCTAGTCACTAAAACTAAATTTTCATCCTACCCTTAACCCTAGGCTACATTATGATCCGCAAGTCCTAAGTAATTTTAAGTGGAGTCACTCTACATTAGTGGCGAATTACATGAAGGGCAAGCCTATGGGTCAAGTTGTGTGCATGAAGATTTCTTTTGGGAGAGTGAGTGTGATTATCTCTTTCAAAGAATCCCTTGTGTGTATTTAGTGATTTCATGATTAAAGAATAGGAATTCTCCTTTCTGTGAGTGGCATCGTCCCTTTTTGAGGACACAAGTACATTTAGAGTTAATGTGTGGATAAGAATGAGAAGTGCAAGCTCTAAGGTAAGTTTTGAATGTACAATGATTATAAATTGAGCTACTATGTGTATTTCATGGATAAGCAATGCCCTTGTTCTAGAAAATGAAAACTCTTGTAAATTATGTTTGTGAATGGTGGTAGCCTCTTGAAATATCTTCATCATTAGGGGAATTTGTTTCTCTTTCTCAGTGAGATTGATGAGCATTTTTGGGTTGTCATAGATCAGGTAGTTATTGATGTGTAAAATTTTGTCGAATGGCATGTTTTTCAACTGATGAGAATTGCATTACTTGAGGACAAGCAATGGTTCAAGTTTGGGGGTTTAATGAGTTGGTAATCCACCAACTCATTAGGATCTTAACCCTGAGTTTTTTCTTAGTTTTTGAGTTGTTTATATGGATTTTATGCCCTTTCTGCCTTTGTTATATGTAGATTTCTAATGTGAAGAAAAGAGCAAGAAATGGAGAAAAAATAAGAAAGTGCAATGAAAGTCGGCGCTCCACCGAAGAAGACCGGCAAAACACCGGTCAAAAGCTGATAAACACTACCTCTAGGAAACAAAGCCATTGGCGACTCGCCAGTTCAGTCACTGAATGACACTTGAACTTGGATTGAAGAGAAAAGAATCAGCGGTGCACGGATGGAGATCGGCGGGACCGCCGAAGATTACTGGAATTCATTGAAGGTGCAGATAGTCTAGCCGGCGTCCGCAGATTGCAACCGGCGAACCGCCGGTACTTCCACCAGTGCCATAACGCTGATCAGTGGCAAAATTGTCCAGCACAAAAGAAGAGATAGAAGATACCCCTTTTTTGGATATATTCTAGAGAAAAGTATTGTGTACTGAGGAGATTTCAATTTTTAGCTTTTAGAACATTCTCTTGGCAGAGAAGAAAGTAAGAATTTGATTGGTGGAATTTGAAAAGAACTATCTTCTTTTTCTTCTTCTTCTTCATAGCAAGGTACTACCATTATTGAAGACGTCTTGTTGAATTTGATTTTGCTACTCCTATTATTGAATTCAATGAGTTTATTGCTAAATGTGCTTTTGAATTTCTTAATCATGAGTAGCTAAATCATTAACTAGAGGTGTGTAATGATGAATGCTTAAATAGAGTGGGTATTACTATAGTCATCTCAATATTGTTTAACTAAGTGTAAATCTGTTAGATTCTTTCCAATATATAATTGAAAATCCATTGATATTGATATGGGTCTAATTGTTCTTGATTTTTGCTTGCAAAAGAAGAATTGAGTATTGGAAGAGAATTTAATGGTGGGTGTGGATGTGAGATTGTGATATTGGGTTAGAAATAGCCAAAATTACATTCTCACTCCTAATTAGTAGCTAATAACTAGAAATTAGTGCAGCTATTAATCCAAATATGATCGAGTGAGATAATGGTGTCTAGAAGTTTGAAAGAACTCTAGCAAGAGGTATTTATGAGGCTGTAAAGCATTAAATGCCCATTTTTTCGAGATTATTTACACTAATTGAACTTATGAGATGACCTAGCATGACTCTATTTAGTAAGCACATCATCTACCCCACACCTTTAGTCTTTCACATTCTTGTCAACAACCTTAGTAATTTTACTATCGTATTTAGCCAAAAGAAGTTATATTCTGTTGTAAATTTCAATCTTCTGCAACCTTTTTATTTCTATGTTATTTCTAAGTGGTGCAAGCTAAATTCAATTTCTCAAATGATACTCGTGCTTATCATTCACTAGTCCTTGTGGGATTCGACCTCGACATCCGTCGGGATATTTGTTTTGATACAACGACCGTTTATACTCTTTGCATGAAGAGTATATTTTGGATGTTACCACTATGCATGTTGCATTATCTTCATATAAAATTAAATAACCTTCTTGTATTGCATAATCAACAATCCTTTGACAATATTGGTTAGAAATAATAAACTCATATCAGTATTTTCATTCATCTGTATCTCTACTAATAAAAGTGAAATTATATTTCTTCTGCACATTATAAAAATATTATCTCATGGATAGTAATAGCAGGATATATAAGTACACTAATTGCATTAAAATACTGTACTTTCTAACCATTTTCATGAGATCTAAATTGATCTTTATTTATGTTAAACGATCTCACAGCCATTGTAGTATTCAATAAAATCGCTTTAAAATTTTATATCCTTCAAGGATTTTCATATATCCTTCACTATCTATCTAAATAGGAAAATAATTTCGTTGTATGCATATCAAGTTTTTCAAGTATTTCCGGACTTATGAGTAACTTCAAAATAATTGCATCCACCACAAGAGGACCTCTCCATATAATAATGTCAAGATTTGAGAAAAATCTTTATGCCACAAGGCACAAGTCGTACTATTTTACGATTTTATTTATTTCACCGCACAAAAATTCATTTATACCCCACTGACATTATACTTGATTGCGTATTTTTATTTGGTCAATCATTTATATGTCCACACTTTTTGACAGATTTGAATTCAAGATCCTGGTCAACATTTATAATATTGAGCGCTACATTATATCAAAGGTATCATCGACGATTATTTTGATATTGGTACAATACGATATAACTTATCAAGATCTCTTTATTTTTTATCATTTCAAGTACCTGAACCTTTGCCAAGGTTTTATGAAGTATTAATCGTGGTGCTCCTTTTAAAGCACTTGCCTCATTATTCTGACCATCTTGATCATTTGCTCTACTCCTTCTTCAAGGAGTTTTTATTTCTAGAATCAATTGATCAATCACACTTCAGGCGTGTCATTGACTTGTCCTTCAAGTACTCTAATTTTCATTAGAGCATTTATAGCTGAATTATAGGGTCAGCAAATATATCTGGCAATTGATTTGCAATATTTTGCAAGTGAATTATCTCTTGAACTTAAGTTCAAATTTTTTTTGAGGATCTAAATAATTCATCCCACACGCAATTTTTCAGGTGCTAATCACTTCTCCCCCTAATGTTAGGAAAACTAACATTTACCCTCCAACCTCATTTAGGGATCCATCTTTGTGTGTTGTGGTGGAACAATTGAATCATATACCGTACATTTAAATTTTTAGATGGAATTATTTGATTCCTGACCCTGAACTAATTTTGATAGAGAAACCTTTTTGGCTTGATATATTCAAGTGTTTCTACATGTTAAATAAAGATATCTCATACCAAATTTTATTTGAGATTTTATTCTCATAATCAATAGTTTAGCTATAATTGGAGGCATACATTTTCTACTAAACTAACTTAGATATGAACCAGCATTATCAACGTGATTTTATAATTTGAAATCGTGCTCTTAATTTAACAATTCGAGCAAACAACCTTGAAAAAACCAATTGCAAGTTGATATTAAAGTACATGTGACCATATCATAGATTCATCTATTAAAATTATACAATTGCAAACGGTTCACATGACAGGTGAACGGACCCATATTCACCTTTGTATAAATTCCAAAATTTCAAAAAATATTATTTCAATCTTAGCTGATAGAATAATCATTCTATCATGAGAACAAGAAACATAAGAGAATTCTTGAAGAATCTTTTATTTTTTCAACATATAACATTGTGAATTCTCAATTATTTTTGCATCACATTCTAACCAAGATGGACAACCTATTATGCTAACTTATCTTTATTTCAGTAAATTTCTGTTTACTTTTGCATGTGATTTCATCATCATACCCATATTTATATACTATAAACAAAAGAAAATTATAAGTAATTTTTTACGTAAATATTTATAAACTGCTTCAATTGTAGTAATATAAAGATATTAGATCCTCCCATAATTCATATTGTAAAACCTCAGAAGTGCATAGGAGGGCTCGGAAGTGAAAAGTTGAAAACTGCAGAAAAACCTAGAATTTTGCACTAGAACGACTCGTGGTACGAATCGTGGTGAGGTCCTACGAAGCGTGACACCAGTCGTGATGGATTTCGGGAACCTGATGTCATACCACGAGTAGTCCTACAAATCATGACGTGTATGTAAGACTCGTGGCTAGAAGTTGTGGTGAATTTTCTCAGTGGTGCCAGAGTGAGTCGTCATGGGTCATGGTACGACTCGTAGGTTGTAGCAACGAGTCGTGATGAGGAGTTGTGGTCAATTCGTAATTGGTAAGGGTGGATGATACCACGACTGTCAATACGACCCGTAGAAGAGTACTACGAGTCGTGGCCAGATTCATAGGATTGAGAAGTGGTGGCTACGAGAGGTGACCATGAGTCGTTACTTCGTGGTACGACTCGTGGTATGAGTCGTGGTCGGGGCAGAGCTGTTTTTCAAGGAAATTTCACTAAGGACAATTTCGACTCTCCCATGCTTTGAGACCCTAAACTACGTCGTTTTGTGTATTTTCTTAGTGTGACAAGATGGGTTAAGTCCCTAATGCATACCCATTCCCATGCAAGAGATTTTACAGAGGTTTTAGAGAGATTCAAGGTCTTCTTCTCCGAATTTCCATCAATTTCTTTGTGGGCATTCAAGGAACTTTGAAATCAGTCCATTCCCAGGTATGTAGGGTTTAGAATGGGTGAATCCTTTCACACCCATGGCATGAATTCTCCTATTCAAGTTCTATGGGATTTTACCCAAATGCATGAAAATGTGATTTCTCTTTATGGATATGATTTAATTGAGTTTTAATTATTGAATTATGAATGATGGACAGGTTTTGTATTATTTTCTTTAAAATCATGTTTCAAGATTTTTAAATCTAAAATGCCCATTGATGAAGGTTCATGAAAGTTATGATTTATGATGAATATTCAATATTTTGAGTTTATTTATGATGGATAAAGCATGATTTCAAGTTTCCATGTTTATGAGCATATTTTGAAAGAATTGAGTATGTTAAGGTATTGGTCAATGCCCACATGTTGAAGAATGATTCACAATTTATGAAATGAATTACATGATTTATCGATTTATGATGTCGGCCGATGAAAAAGGCCTTTGATTCTTGTCTAAGCATGTTTTAAAGGAGATCAATGATGATAAATGTTATATTTTATCCAATGAATCTTAATGCATGATATTATTGATTCACGTATGAGCCTATATGCATGTTTTTGGGAGCCGTGTCTAGCACCGAGCAGCTCGACGTTCAAAGGACTACGTCGGTGTCTCATAACCACGTGCCGTAGTGGGTTTCTAATGATATGTATTGATAATGATCTCCTTAAATGTAATATCACGCCTAATGCACGACCCTCGCCTGGCAAGCCAGAGTCGGCTCTGCCCACTTGAGTGAGATAGTTGGGACATCATGAAAGGCTCTACCATGATGGTGTCGATTATGATGATTCCTCCAATTATTTCGCATGTCTTATGCGTTGTTATGTTTATGTTATTGGATCAAGTTATGTTTTGATAAATTTTACTTACGATTATTATCATAAACCTTTATGACTGACTTGAAAGCCTTGAGCCTTATGTTTTCTGACAAAGTTTATGATACAAGAATGATGTCCTTCTCTTATGTTTATTTATGAGTTTATTTTACTTTTAATGTTTGTTTTAGTTACCTTGCATATTCGGTATATTCCGCGAACTGACTGCATACTTTGTGTGCTGTATCGTTCCATGATACAGGGTCCGGATCTCAAGCTCATCCTCATCCCTAGTCCATCTCAGCTCTCGCTCTCAGATTATTGGTGAGTCCTCACGTTTCGAGGGTCGTTTGACAGACTTTTATGTTATCTTGTGTTTCAGTATTGGTCGATTAGTTGGGGATGTTGTCCCATCAACTCATTATATGTAGTAGAGGCTTTCAGACAGTATGTAGTACTCAAGTTATGTGTATGTCTAGTACTTTCAGATGTTACGCTATGGTTACATTCTTGATATATTTTATGTTAGGTATTCCGCTTATGAAATGAGATTAGCTGTATGCACGTGCCATGGGTCGACTTAGGGTCTCTCGAGGTCCCTTGTTCCATGTCTACGATCCGGTTGTACGTTTGGGTCGTGACAAACTTGGTATCAGAGTAATAGGTTTGAAGTGTCCTAGGATGTCTGAGAATCGCGTTAAGTAGAGTCTTTTTCATGGGTGTGAAACGCGCCACACTTATAACGAAGAGGCTACTAGACGTTTAAGAATTATTCCCTTCTTTCATGTTCTATGTCGTGCGATGAAAAGTCTCTCCATCCTTCTAATTCATGCTATTCGCAATTGCAAAATTATGGCTCATAGAGGAATGAATGGAAGGAGGAATAGAAATGATGGAGGCCACGGAGGTGGCAATGACCATGGGCATCAGCAAGCCCCACCTGTTCGGGAGCCCCAAGCGCCAGAGCCAGCTACCCACGCTGAGTTTCGGGCTTCTATTCATATGTTGGCGCAAGGCTTGACCACTCAGGTCAACCAGCAGGCTGTTGCACATGTCCCACAGAATGGCAATGTAGCAGCAGCTCAGATTAGAGACTTCTTGAGGATGAACCCTCCTGAGTTCACGGGATCAAAGGTGGACGAGGATCCACGCGAGTCCATTGAAGGGATCTTGAAGGTCACTCAGGTTATGGGGGTGACAAATGGGGAGTGTCTTCACTTGGCCTCTTATCAGCTAAAAGAGGTCGCTCATATTTGGTACAAGCAATGAAAGGACAGTAGGGCAGCGGGAGCGGGCCCTATCAGCTGGCATGAGTTCCACATAGCCTTTCTCGACAGGTTCTTCCCTCGGGAGATGAGGGAGTTGAAAGCAGCTGAGTTTGTGAACCTCAAGCAGGGAAAGATGAAAGTGTTGGAGTATTCGCTTAAGTTCACTCATTTTTCAAAGTACGCCCCAGAGTTAGTGATGGATCAAAGGGCGTGGGTGAGCCGATTCGTTCATGGTGTGGCTGGTTATTTAGACAAGGATTGCAGGACTGCCATGCTTCACCAGGATATGGACTTTCCTCACATAGTGTTGTATGCCCAGCAGATGGAGGTGGCTCATGCGAGGGAGAGGGAGGAAAAGAGGGCTCGGACGGATAACCGTGGGTTTTTGCATCAGAGGTCCGGCGGTGGCTACCATCCACAGTTTCAGTAGAGATCACTATCCCTATCACCATCATCAGCTAGTGCTCCATCCAGACTCAAGGGTGATCAGAGGAGCAGGGCTTCAGGATTGAGGGATCAGAGGGGCACCTAGTTAGAGCATACCTCTTTGGCTTGCGGGGAAGTGCGGCAAGAGTCATGTCGGGGAGTTCCTGCTCGGTTCAGATGTTTGCTATGGGTGTGGTAGATCTGGGCACATGTGTCGAGCGTACCCATATTCTAGACAGGGTGATGATAGGAGTCGTGCACAGACCACCAGGACAGCAACAAATCCAGCCCGTTCCGCTCCGCAGGGAGCGTCGACTAATGGGGGTGGCGGGCAGTGCCAAAACTCATTCTATGCCCTTGCCTCATGCTAGGAGCAGGAGACTTCGCCAGACATGGTCACTGGTATGTTGTGTGTCTTTCATATTGATGTTTATGCCTTGCTAGATCCGGGAGCTACCTTGTCTTTCGTGACTCCTTACATTGCTAGTAGCCTTGGAGTTAGTCCCGAGACCTTGTCAGAACCATTTTCAGTCTCAACCCCTGTTGGTGATTTGGTCATAGCTAGATGAGTATATAGAGAATGTCCGGTCACTGTGTTGCATAAGGTTACCTCCGCAGACCTTATAGAGTTAGCCATGACTGACTTTCACATTATTCTTAGAATGGATTGGTTGTTTGCATGTTATGCTTCGGGTGAGTTAGTTTTGTAGGACGCGTGCGATGGAATTTTGATTTTCCGGTGAGTCAGTTTTGGAGTGGAAGGGTAACTCAGCTGCACCAGCCGGTCGATTTATTTCTTATCTGAAGGCCAGGAAAATGATTTCTAAGGGTTGCATGTATCATCTTGTTAGGGTTAAGGATGTTAAGTCCGAGACCCCCACTATCCAATCAGTTTCGGTGGTGTGTGAGTATCCGAATGTTTTTCCTGATGATTTGCCAGGTGTCCCTCCTGAGACAAAAATCGACTTCGGCATTGATCTCTTACTCGATACGCAGCCTATCTCTATTTCTCCCTACAGGATGGCTCTAGCCGAGCTAAGGAATTGAAGGATCAGTTAAAGGATCTATTGGACAAGAGCTTCATTAGACCGAGCCAGTCTCTATGGGGTGCACCAATTCTATTTGCTCGGAAGAAGGATGGTTCCCTTCGTATGTGCATTGACTATCGGCAATTGAAAAAAGTCACTGTCAAGAATAGGTACTCCTTACCCAGGATTGATGATTTGTTTGACCATCTTCAGAGTGCCAAATGTTTCTCGAAGATAGACCTCAGGTCTGGGTACTATCAACTCTGAGTTAGGGAAATTGATATCCCAAAGACAGCCTTCAGGACACGATATGGCCATTATGAGTTTGTGGTTATGTCTTTTGGACTAACAAATGCTCCTGCAGCTTTTGTGGACTTGATGAACAGGGTGTTCAAGCCATATTTGGATATGTTCGTGATCATGTTCATCGATGGCATCTTGATATACTCATGGAGTGAGGAGGAGCATGCCGCTCACCTGAGAGTAGTACTTCAGACCCTCAAGGATCGTCGGCTATATGCAAAGTTCAGTAATTGTGAATTTTGTTAGACTCGGTGGCATTTTTGGGTCATGTGGTGTCAAGAGAAGGCAAAAAGGTGGATTCACAGAAAATTGAAGTGGTGAAGAATTGGCCCAGATCGGTGAACCCTTCGAAAATTCAGAGTTTCTTGGGTTTAGCTGGCTACTACCAGAGGTTTGTTGAGGGTTTCTCATCTATTACAGCACCTTTGACTAAGTTGACTCAGAAAAAGGTGAAGTTCCAATGGTCGGATGCTTGTGAGAAAAGCTTTCAAGAGTTGAAGACCCGACTCACTTCAGCACCAGTATTGACTTTACCCAAAGGTATTGATGGCTTTATAGTGATTGCGATGCTTCGAGAGTCAGACTGGGATGTGTGTTGATGCATCATGGGAAGGTAATAGCATATGACTCAAGACAGCTGAAAGTTCATGAAAAGAATTACCCGATCCATGATCTTGAGTTGGCCGAGGTTGTGTTTGCATTGAAGATATGGCGGCATTACTTGTATGGGGTCCACGTGGATGTGTTCACGGATCACAAGAGCTTGCAATATGTGTTCACGCAGAAAGATCTTAATCTTCAGCAAAGGAGGTGGTTGGAGTTGCTAAAGGACTATGATATGAGTGTTCTTTACCACCCAGGCAAGGCTAATGTGGTTGCACATGCACTCAGTAGGCTCTCTATGGAGAGTGTGTCCCACGTGGATGGGGGAAAGAAGGAGTTGCTGAAGGATGTCTACCGACTTGCAAGGTTGGGAGTTAGATTGATCGACTCCACCGATGGCGGCATTGTTATGCAGAATGGGTTAGAATCGTCCTTGGTAGTTTATGTTAAATCCAGGCAAGATGAGGATCTTATTTTGAGGAAGCTGAAGGAGGCATTGCGGAGTCAAAAGGTAGAGGTTTTCTCCCAAGGGGGAGATGGTATGCTACGATACCAGGGTCGTCTATGTGTCCCAGATGTTGATGATTTGAGAGTTTGGATATTTCAGGAGGCACATGGTACCCGATATTCTATCCATCCAGGATTCACGAAGATGTATCGAGACTTGCGAGAAATCTATTGGTCGGATGGTATGAAGAAGGATATTGCAGAATTCATAGCCAGATGTCCCAACTGTCAGCAAGTGAAGGTCGAGCATCAACGGCCAGGAGGCGCACTTCAGGATATCAACATCCCCACTTGAAAGTGGGAAGAGATTAATATGGATTTCATTATAGGTGTACCTCGTACTCGCCAGCAATACGACTTCATTTGGGTGGTGGTCAACAAGTTAACCAAGGTTGCACACTTCCTATCGGTCAAGACCACGAATTCAGCGGATGATTATGCCAAATTATATATTCGGGAGTTGGTTCGACTTCACGGAGTGCCCTTGTCTATTATTTCAGACCGAGGTACTCAGTTTACCTCCCCGTTATGGCAGTCTTTCCAGAAGGGACTTGGGACTCAAGTCAAGCTCAACATAGCCTTTCATCCGCAAACGGATGGCCAATCCAAACGGATGATCCATACTCCTGAGGACATGTTGAGGGCATGTGATGGATTTTAAAGGCAGTTGGGATGATCATTTGCCCTTGATTGAGTTTGCTTATAATAACAGCTATCACTCCAGTATCCAGATGGCAACGTTCGAGGCTCTTTATGGGAGAAGGTGTAGATCGCCCATCGGATGGTTTGAGGTTGGTGAGACAGCCGTGATAGGACCTGATTCAGTTCATGAGCCATGGTAAAGGTCCAGTTGATAAGGGACCGATTGAAAACCGCTCAGAGTCTTCAGAAATCGTATGCTGATGTGAGGAGAAGGGATTTGGAGTTTAACATGGACAATTGGGTATTTCTCAAAGTATCTCCCATGAAGGGAGTCATGCGGTTTAGAAAGAAAGGGAAACTTAGTTCCCGATATGTTGGCCCCTACCGAGTGGTGAGAAGAGTTGGTAAGGTGGCGTATGAGTTGGATTTTCCCTCCAAGTTATCTTCAGTAGATCCGATGTTTTATGTGTCCCTCTTGAAGAAGTGTTTGGGAGATCCAGCTTTAGTGGTTCCGGTAGATAGTATTGGTGTAAACGACAGCCTCAGCTACGAAGAAGTTCCGACGGAAATATTAGATCATCAAGTACGTAAGCTAAGGAATCAAGGAAGTAGCCTCAGTCAAGGTTTTAAGGAGAAACCAACGAGTTGAGGGAGCTACGTGGGAAGCCAAAGTAGATATGATGGCTAAATACCCACATTTATTCTCTGCCGGCTCAGTTCCAACTTGAGGTATTAGTTTTACTCTATGATTCTATCTAGTTTTCATGTTTAGTTCATGTGTTCAAGTTTGTTTTATGTGTATGAATGTGTATGTTAAGTATGAGATCAGTTCAGCTATGTGGTTCTATTCATAGGTAGTTGATCTTGGGCAGATTTATATGCCCAAGTGATACTCAAACATATCATTTTTACCTTGTTTGTTGTGCAATGTGTATATAATATCATGTAATTGGTAATAAAATGCGAATTTATACTAACCAACATGATTAGCATTTGTTTTGTTGGAAAATGTGATTTTTAGGAGCTAAACTGCATGTTGGAACTATGTCAGAGTTGGACTTGGATGCGAGCGTGGAAAAGACCTTGGAATGCAGGATTTATAGGGGCTCCGCGATGGGGCCGTGCCACGCTGCCATCGTGGTAGCACACTGCCTGGGCGTGAAATAAATTGGCACTTTCCAGTATGCCTGCGCATCAGCTCCGTGGCACGGAGATAGGCCTCCGCGATGGCCTCCGTGCCACGTTGAGGTTAATTCTCCGGACCATGAAATTCCAGAGAGGGTCCGCGTCCACGCCGTGTCACAGAGGCAGTCCTCCGCGTTGGCCTCCGTGACACGTTGCTTGTTATTCCGGGAAAAATTTCCCACTAGTATAAATAGCACACTTAGGTTTATTTTTAATGAGTTTTTAGTTTTTAGACTGAGTTCAGAAGTGGAGAGCAGGAACGTGGGTTAGTAGCAGTTGAAGAACAGAAAAGCTAAGAGTTTTCTTCTCTTCCTTTCTTTTTTCCTTCAATTGTATGCATGATTTACACTCATTTTAGGATGATTAATCCAAGAATGAGTGGCTAATTCCCTTTCCTGCTGAGGTTTCGAACTTGTGTAATGAATTTTGATGATAATTGATATGGTTTCTTCTTCTTCTTGCATGTTGTTCTATTAATTTTTGTTCTTACTACATTATTGATTGGCCAACATTAATGTATATCTAAAAAGTCCAATTTCACTCGAGAGAGCAAGAAATTGGAAAGTTGTGAATTAATAGGGTATTGTTCTTAACTTGATTTGGGAAAATTGGGTTTTGATGTGCTTTCTTGATAGAAATATACTTGAAAGCCGTATTAGTCAACTTAGGAACCGGAATTGTAGTGCTAGGTCATAAATTGCATTTGATCACAGAAATGTAGACGGATGGTTCATGATTCTAAAGTGAAATTAAATACGAAAGTTTTAATTTCTAGGCAAACGTTCTTGGCTAGCAACATGAGGAAGAGGATAACCAAATTATCATGATTATCAAGTTCATTACTCGTTCTTAACCTTGGCATGTTCATATCCATTGTCTAAATTCAAAAGTAATTAAGTGTGATTAATTGTAGTATACATATAGTTTAGAAACAAAAACTCAAAATAACTCTTGGTTGCATTGTTGTTAACATAATTAGGAATAGAATAGAGATATAGTAAACTAGGCAATTTTACGTATCTAGAGCAGCCTCCTTGGATCGATACTTGGCTACTTAGCCACTTTATTACTTGTTTGACCACGTGCACTTGCGTGTCGGTTTTTAATATATACCGAGCAGACCGCGAAAAAGTTTTTGGCGCCGCTGCCGGGGAGGCTAGGAGATTTGTAAAATTTTGTTTAGTGTAAATTTACTGTATTTGTATTTTTATTTTCTTAAGTGTTAACAACTTGGTCTTAGCCTGTATTTTGCAGATTTTTATTTCTGTGAACACTGGCAAGGGACAAGGAGCTGGTGGAATCTTACTTAGAGCCAGAACGTGAATTGCATAGTCAACGTAGAGAAGCTCTTCGGAAGAAGCTGCAGTTGCTTAAACAGTCTATGATGGAGCAACCAAATCCACCAGTTGTGCGGGCAGTGTTAGTGCCCGAGGAAGTAGCAGCCAGGCCGGTTCGCGAGGTGGCAATCCCACACGCTAATAATGTACATTCCAGCATCCGCAAACCAGAGCCTGGAGGGAGATTTGAGTTAAAGAAAAATATGGTGCAACTTTTGGACACTAGCGGGCAGTTTACCGGTCTCCCTCACGAAGATCCGCAACAACATCTCCAGAACTTTTTAGAGATAAGCGACACTTACATACCCGCTGGAGTGTCACCTGATTATGTTCGGCTCACCTTATTTCCATTTTCCTTAGTTGGTGAATCCAAGAGGTGGTTAAAAGCTGAACCACCCAACTCTATATCAACGTGGGATGATCTTGCAAGGAAGTTTTTGATCAGATTTTTCCCTTCGTGTAAAACAGCTAAACTTAGAAGTCAGATTCTAAGTTTTAAACAGAGGGAAGGAGAAAATCTTTATCAAGATTGGGAAAGATTCAAGTCCATGTTGCGGGATTGTCCTCATCATCATCAGTCCAATGAGGTGTTGGTACACACTTTTATTGAGGGTTTGGAACCCCACACTAAAATTTTGTTAGACTCAGCAGCTGGAGGGCAAGCGCTGGAGAAGACTTATGAGGAGCTGTACACTTTGCTCAACCGAATTTCACAAGGCAATCCGGAATGGAATGCAGATTCTTCAAGAGGTGGAGCAAGGAAAGCAGCGGGAGTGCTTGAAGTGGATGGATTCACAGCTATCGCTGCACAGATAGCTGCTTTGCAAAATCAGTTAAACACTCACTTCAGCAATATGAATTTGAACCAGCCTTCAGCCTCCGTCAATGCAGTCCAACAGATGTGGTGTGAAGTGTGCGGTAGTAGTGAGCATTCAGCTGAATGCTGTGGTGCAAATCCTGATTCTGTTAACTTTGTGGGCAATGCACAAAGGAATCAACAGCAGTTTGGTAGTGGCTACAACTCGAATTGGAGGAACCATCAGAATTTTTCGTGGGGTAGCAACAATCAACAAGGCCAAGGTTCAGAACAGGGTATGCACAGAAACCAAGGAGGGCAACAAGGCTATCAGACGCATTTCAGAAATCACAATGCCCCTCCTCTACCACCATCACCGACTATTGAGGAGATGTTCAAAACCATGATCGCTAATCAGGCACAATTGCAGGCTGACTATGTCAAATTGGCAGCCGAAGTAAAGAACAATCAATTTGCGACCAAGGCTCTTGAATATTAGTTTGGACAGTTTGCTAGTGCCCAAAATACTAGACCCAGAGGAGGACTACCTAGCGACACGGATCCAAATCCGAAGCAGGTAAATGCAGTGACCACGAGGAGTGGTTTACAATTGAAGGAAGTGGAACCAGAAAGACCGCCTCAAAAGTCAGGAGCAGCAGATGTTGAGGGAGAGCAAAGTTCTGATAAGGGGAAGAGTAAAGAAGCTGAACCAGCAAGGCCTCCACCCCCGTTCCCTCAACGACTTAAGAAACACAAGGAGGAGGCGTGTTTCCAGAAATTCATGGAGGTACTTAAACAGGTACATGTTAACTTACCTCTTGTTGATGTCTTGCAGGGTGTGCCAAAATATGCGAAGTATATCAAAGACATTGTGTCCAACAAAAGTCGCTTGACTGAGTATGCCACGGTAGCTTTAACGGAGGAATGCACTTCCCGTATTCAGAATAGGTTGCCCACAAAACTGAAAGACCCTGGAAGTTTCACTATCCAGCTGACTATTGGGCAAAGTATCCGAGCGCGTGGATTATGGAACTTGGGGGCAAGTATAAATCTGATGCCATCTTCGGTATTCAGAAAGTTAGGTCTAGGGAGTCCTAGACCTACAACGGTAATCTTGCAGCTAGCAGACAGGTCTTTGGCTAAGACGGATGGCATTGTTGAGGATGTGTTAGTGCAAGTAGGCTCCCTCATTTTTCCGGTCGATTTTATTGTGCTGGACTTTGAACTAGATGCTGAAGTCCCATTTATTTTGGGACAACCCTTTTTGGCAACCGGAAAGGCATTGATTGATGTAGCTGCGGGTAAACTTACAATTCAAGCACATGACAAGGTAGAGGTATTTGATTTGTTAAAATCCATGAAGCTGCCGGCTATACATGAGGAGCTTTCGAAAATCAGCATGGTTGAACATGGAGAAAGTAAGCAGGCTGTTGAATCTCAAGACCCATTGGAGAGAGCGCTGACGCATTCTGATCATTTTGGGGATGGAGAAGCTTGTGGAATGGTTCAATTGTTGGATGGAGCACCTAATCATCCGAGAAGACAGGAATTTCAGTCCTTGATGAGATCACTAGAGCCGTTGCCGAAATCGTCTGTTGAGGAGGCACCGAAATTGGAGCTGAAAGAATTGCCTCCCCATTTAAAATATATCTTTTTGGGGGAGGGAGAGACGTTACCAGTTATTATCTCTGCACTTGACAGAGGAACAGGAAAAGGCAGGTTTGGGGGTCTTAAGGAAGAGGAAGAAAGCAATGGGTTGGCAAATGTCCGACATTCAGGGTATAAATCCAGCTTTCTGCACGCACAGGATATTCATGGAGACAGGAGCCAAGCCAACTGTTCAGCCGCAGAGGAGACTTAATCCAGCAATGAAAGATGTGGTAAGGAAGGAAATAATCAAGTGGCTTGATGCAGGTGTAGTCTACCCAATTTCAGACAGTGAATGGGTCAGTCCCGTTCAATGTGTTCCTAAGAAAAGGGGGATGACTGTAATCACTAATGAGAAAAATGAGTTAATCCCTACACGAACCGTCATAGGCTGGCGAATTTGTATGGACTACCGAAAACTAAATGAAGCCACGAGGAAAGACCATTACCCCATTCCTTTTATTGACCAAATACTGGACAGGTTGGCAGGGCAGGAATATTATTGCTTTCTTGATGGGTACTCCGGCTATAACCAAATAGCCATCGCTCCTGAGGATCAAGAGAAGACGACTTTCACCTCTCCTTATGGGACATATGCTTTCAGGCGGATGCCGTTTGGGTTATGCAACGCACCCGCCACATTCCAGAGATGCATGATGGCTATTTTCCATGACATGGTTGAAGATTTTGTTGAGGTATTTATGGATGATTTTTCTATTTTTGGTAATTCGTTTGCTACTTGCTTGCAGAATCTTGACAGGGTGCTGGCTCGATGTGAAGAATCCAACCTTGTGTTAAACTGGGAGAAATGCCACTTCTTAGTGAAGGAGGGGATTGTCTTGGGCCACAAAGTGTCTAAAAAGGGGTTGGAAGTCGATCGTGCTAAAATTGAGGTTATTGAGAAATTGCCACCACCAGTATCCGTGAAAGGTGTACGCAGTTTTCTGGGACATGCAGGATTCTACAGACGATTCATTAAAAACTTTTCCAACATTTCTAGACCGCTATGCAGGCTGCTAGAAAAGGAGGTCAAGTTTGAATTAAACGATGAGTGTGTTGTAGCATTTGAAAAGTTGAAGCAGAAATTGATAGAAGCACCCATACTTACCTCTCCTGATTGGGAACAACCATTTGAGCTGATGTGTGATGCCAGTGATGTAGCTGTGGGAGCTGTATTGGGACAAAGGAAGAATAGAGTTTTTCATTCTATTTATTATGCAAACAAGACGCTGAATACGGCTCAGAGCAATTACACAGTCACAAAAAAGGAAATGCTAGCTCTGGTGTTTGCATTTGACAAGTTCCGGTCTTATTTGGTGGGTTCGAAAGTGGTGGTGTACACTGATCATGCAGCTATTCGATACCTATTCAACAAGAAAGATGCTAAGCCCAGATTGATCAGATGGATCTTATTGCTACAGGAGTTCGACCTTGAGATTAGAGACAGAAAGGGGAGTGAAAATCAGGTAGCAGATCACCTATCACGACTGGAGAGTCGGTCGCATGTGATGGAAAGTGATGACATTAATGAGGACTTCCTAGATGAGCAACTATTGACAGTGGGAGAAGCAGAAGTTCCCTGGTATGCTGACATAGTCAAATTTCTAGTAAGCGGAGTTTACCCACCTGAAGCAACAGACCAGCAAAGAAGAAAATTGAGGCATGACAGCCGATATTATGTATGGGACGAGCCATATTTGTTCAAGCAGGGACCAGACCAGGTGATGAGAAGATGCATCCCAGAGAGTCAGATAGCAGAGGTGCTAAGGGGCTGCCATTCTTCGTTGTATGGAGGGCATCACGGAGGTGAGAGAACAGCACACAAGGTTCTTCAGTCAGGTTTCTTTTGGCCGACCCTGTTCAGAGATTCTATGGAGTATGTCAAAATGTGTGATAGATGTCAGCGGACAGGAACAATTGGCAGAAGACAAGAGATGCCTTTGCAGAACATACTAGAAGTTGAGCCCTTTGATGTATGGGGCATTGATTTCATGGGTCCATTCCCACCGTCATTTGGAAATCGTTACATCTTGGTAGCTGTAGATTATGTATCAAAATGGGTGGAAGCAATAGCTTGCCCCAGGAATGATAACAAGGTAGTAACGAAGTTTGTGAAGAAACACATTCTCACAAGGTTTGGGACACCCCGAGCAATTATCAGTGACGGAGGAGCTCATTTTGTCAATGCAAGCTTCAAGAAATTATTGGCTAAGTATGGGGTGCGCCATAAAGTGGCCACAGCATACCACCCACAAACTAGTGGGCAAGTAGAGGTGTCAAATAGGGAGGTAAAACAGATTCTTCAGAAAACGGTGAACACACAACGGAATGATTGGTCTGGCAAACTTGATGATGCGTTGTGGGCCTACCGAACTGCTTATAAGACACCGATTGGAACGTCACCATACCGATTGGTCTATGGCAAAGCATGTCATCTCCCGGTTGAACTTGAGCATCGAGCTTTCTGGGCTGTCAGAAAGCTAAATATGGACTTAGAGCTGGCGGGTAAAAAGAGATTGATGCAGCTCAGCGAACTTGATGAATTTCGCTGGCATGCCTATGAGAGTGCGAAGTACTACAAGGAAAGAACCAAAAGATGGCACGACAAGCATGTGGTGCATCGTATTTTCAAACCAGGACAGAAAGTTTTGCTTTTTACTTCAAGATTGAAATTGTTTCCTGGTAAGCTGAGGTCTAAATGGTCTGGACCGTTTGAAGTAGTGAGAATGACCCCTCACGGGGCGGTAGAACTGTGGCAAGAAGATAGGAGTGCTACGTTCTTGGTAAATGGGCAGAGATGCAAGCACTACTGGGGGGATGATCATGATCGGGACAAATCGTCCATCTCCCTAGTAGATAAATGAGCTTAAAGGACGTCGAGCCGCGACGTTAAACCAGGCGCTGCACGGGAGGCAACCCGTGAAAAATATATTTTTTTCTTTTTTCTCTTTCTTTAGTGTAAATTTTTTTTTTATATTTTATTTTCTTTTTCTTGACTAGGTTTAGATTTGCATTTTAATTAGTAATTTTTATTTTTAGTAGGGAAATCTATTAATTTAACCAATTTTTGGTTAGTGAGGTGATTTTCAGGTATAACGGAGGAAAAATACATGGAACGAGGAAATGAGGCGAGGTATGAAAAATAAAAATTGTTGGTGAAACAGAGCACTGGCGCGTTGGCGCCGTGTCACGGAGGCAATGCTCTGTGTTGGCCTCCCTGACACGTTGAAGGCAAATCTGGATTTTTCAAAATTCCAGTAAGCCAACGCGTTGGCTCCGTGTCACGGAGGAGGGGCTCCGCGTTACCCTCCGTGACACGTTGCCCTTATCCCAGTGCCGGGTCACACCGGGTTTCCGGGTGACCCGCGTGTTTCCTTTAAATAATAACCCCGATTTCGCCCCAAATTCCCCCATTCTCTCTTCCCTCCGCGACCAAACACCTATTTCCCCCTCCCCAAGCAACGTGCCATGTTGGTAGGTAAAGAAAAACGTCAAGTTTCTCCGATTCTTCAATTCTAAGGTATGTTTTCATCGTCTAACTCAATTTTTTGGTGATTTTTGTCAAATTTGGGCATGTAAGGTGAGAAATATCACCCTAGGTAGAAATTAAACATGATGTTGAATTATTTTGTGATTGATTATGTTCGGATTGTTGTAGTTAGCGTTTGAACGTGTCGATTATGTAAATAATTCAAAATTTGATTGTCGAACTCTATTCTAGGGCTTGGGTTGTTAAATTTGACTTGGGCAACTTGATTGTTTGGTGAAATTGATGCCGGGGTGTGTTTATTATTTGAGATAAGTCGTGGTAAATATTGTGTAAATGTTCGAAGACGACTAATTCTTGAATTTTTGTGGGAAATTGCATAATGTGTGAATTGGTTAGATTGTTAGATTAGCTTGCATATAAAATGTTTTTCTAGTTGTTTTTAGTTTGTGGTTATTTTGTTGCTTGTGCGATGGTTGAATTGCTAGCGATAGCAGGATGGGGAATTAGCTGTATGAAGTCTGAGTAGTACACTAACCGTTATGCTGTCGAAATTTTGTTATGAACGCACTTAGCAATATGTGTATAGTTGTTTGTGTTTGGGGTTGTAAATAGAGCTATCCTTGCTGAAATTTTGTAAATATTGTTAAGGACTAAGTGTGGGGTAAATTTTGTGTAACCCAACCTTAGCTGAATCTAACAACTATTTAGCTTAACGTTGTGCTTGTTTGTGTAAACTGACAGGTACAATGGCTAGCAGACAAGACAAAGGCAAGGGTGCTTCTACCTCAGGCACCGGCAGAAAAAGGATGAGACTGGGCACTACAGTCCCAGCGGCACCCGCTGTTCCGCGCGGTCAACACCGCCGATACGGAACACGATGGGTCACTGATGAAGGGAAGAAATGGTATGCGAAGCACAAAGAAAACAAGTACTTCCCCGAGGAACATATTGCTAGGGAATCACTCGCACAGGAGTTCCCTCGCATTGTACAGAGGATTGAGGCAGCTGGGCTCAGCTTTATTTTTCAGGAGACCAAGGAGTGCAACCTTCACTTGGTCCGGGAATTTTATGCCAACTGGAACCCGGCCATCAGAAGCCACACTATTAAAATCAGAGGGCAGATTGTCACTCTGGAACCCCAGCAGCTGAATGCCATCGTTGGAGCACGGGACACAGACGCCCACGTTCTCCGCCAGCTCAACATCACCCCACCGTACGCCGACATCAGACGTACGTTGTGTGGGGCTCGATCCACAGCCCGATGGAGTAGACACAAAGAGAGGGGTTACCACCAGACTCTGCCTTATTCGCAGATGAACAGGGAGGCTAGAATCTGGCTAAAAATTGTATGTTCGTGTTTGATCCCGGGAGTTCATATGACAGACGTGACCCGGGACCATGTCTGCTTAGTGTATGCCCTTATGAAAGGGCTTGAGATTAATGTGGGGGCGGTCATAATATCCGCCATGAAGAGAGCCAGACTGCACCAGGGCCACAGATACGGGTTTGGCGGACTCATCACCACCTTCCTCCGAGGCCTCGACATCGAGGAAGAAGCCTTGGATTACATTCCGCAGCTGGAGCGGAGGGCCCTTGATGTGACAAAGACTAAGGCCCCCGACACTACACACGGACCTGTGCTGACTTTGGGCGAGCGACATGCTCGTGACGATCAGTACATGGCCCGTATGTTCGGCATGCAGATGCTGCAGCTACGGATTGGTGGGAGACCAACCACCGAGGAGGAATTATGGCAGCTGGAGCTGGACTACCCCTTTGGCGAGAACGCCAGAGCCTTATGCAAGGTGGGGCCAGCCTTCATGGAGCCGACTGATGACGATGTCCCTACTGATGAGGAGACACGTCGTGAGGACTCCGATGTGGAGTCCGATGACGACGATAGAGCTGATTCAGATATGGGCGTCGAGGCCGCAGCACCGGATGAGGAAGTCGAATATTTCGACTAAGCAGGGAGTTCCACCACCCAAAATTTTGTGCTTTGTATTTTTGTGAACACTGGGGACAGTGTTCGATTTAAGTGTGGGGTGGGGAGTAGTTAGGTGCTAGGTCAAGGCTATAAATTGCTGTATAATTTTTCCTTGTTGTTTATGTATGTTGTGCTTTCCCTGTTGTGAATTGATTTGCGATGCATGTGTATATATTTGTTTTGTGGCTAATGATGTGTGTTTTGAAAGTTATGGTTGCCATTGTAAAAAATTTTGTAAATTTTGTAAATATTTTGTTTTCTCTATCGACATGATCGATATTTTTCAAAATTTTTGCGAAAATATTTTGCACTTGTAAATATTTTCTTTCTATCGAAATGATCGATGTGTTGCAAAAATTTTTTTTCGATTTTTATTTTTTGGGTTTCTCGGAGTTTGTTTTCGGTTCTTTTACCGAGAATAGTCCCATTGAACCTATGTCATAGTTAGTGACCGTTACCTATGATGGATGGATGACGACCGTCTTAAGGGAAATGTAGTCGGTAGGAGTAGGATTTTTATTTGTTGTTTCTTTTTAGTTTTCTTTGGTGGATTGCATCAATAAACTGTAGTTGATTATGGTTGCTAAAATTTTGTTGCGTGTTGCAATTGATGTTCAAAATATGAAAGTGATTCGTTTGAAAGCATGCAATTCTGTAAATATGTTGAGTTACCTAGGTTATAGAATTCGGTTCATTATGATTGAGGCTTAATCTTGAATTCATGTAATTGACTAATTAAAGAGTCTGTGAATGCATCTTGATTCGAGCATGTGCATGAAGTGTGAAGTGAGGTTTTGCTATTCCATGTCATTGTGAATTGTCTAGAACTTGCCTGGTGTGTGTACAAAACGAAATGAAGGAGGTGTAGTGTTGGAAAGGATGTAGGCATTTCTTTGTTTTAACCGATAGTTTCCATTTTTTTCTTGTCAAATTCTACCTTTTTATATGTTGTATACCCTAGTCAGCCCGTTGAGCCTTTAGCCGATTTCTTTCTTTTGTCCAGAATTGTATGAACTAAGCTTTATTCCTTCTTTTCATTAGCCTTAAAGTCTAAAAGAAGCTCTTAAGCGCTTACAAAGAACAGAAAATGTTTCCCAAAGTGTTAAAGAATGAAAAGAGTGAAAACAAAAGAAAAGCAAAGTGAGGAAAGAAAAGATGACGTTGAAGAGGCACTTGTTGTAATTAAATGATAGTGAAGGTACATGAAAACCCTCTGTTTTGTGTCAAGTGTGCCTGATGAAATGGGCTGTATGAAAGTAAACCAGCATGAATGGGAGAAAAAGAGAAAAGAGAGGAACAATGTCCATGAGTCGATGGGAATGAGTTGAAAAGGCGCTTAAGGATGCTAACGACTATTATTGGCTAATCCAATATATATATACTAGATCCATAGCCCCGTTACAACCCATTAAAAGTCCTATTTGATCCTATATTGCATTTCTTTATATTAGTGGAGTAATACACTAAGGGCAAGCCTATGGGTCATGACATGATGCATGTGAATTCTTTTGGGAGAGAGAGTGAAATTAATTTTTATATGCCCCTACTTGCATGTTTGTGTGTTGCATGAACATAAAGGGGAAATTTCTCTCGAGTTGTGAGGGCACATGCTTGATGAAAGATTGATTTTCGTGTCAGATTTCTTGATTAGTTGATTTGCATGAGTTTGCCGATATCAAGAATCAATTCTTAAATTCTAGAAATCCTTGATGTATTAAGGTCATTGTATTGTACGACCAAGCATGTTTTCTGGATGATTTGCAAAAATTGAATAATCGGTATGACCGTAGCATAAATTGTTGCACCATAATGACGAAAGTTGGGATGTAATTTGCATGAGTTGTGTATGGGTTGTTCGAGGACGAACAAGGATTTAAGTGTGGGGTAAGTGATCTTGGGCAGATTTATATGCCCAAGTGATACTCAAACGTATCATTTTTACCTTGTTTGTTGTGCAATGTGTATATAATATCATGTAATTGGTAATAAAATGCGAATTTATACTAACCAACATGATTAGCATTTGTTTTGCAGGAAAATGTGATTTTTAGGAGCTAAACTGCATGTTGGAACTATGTCGGAGTTGGACTTGGATGCGAGCGTGGAAAAGACCTTGGAATGCAGGATTTATAGGGGCTCCGCGATGGGGTCGTGCCACGCTGCCATCGCGGTAGCACACTGCCTGGGCGTGAAATAAATTGGCACTTTCCAGTATGCCTGTGCGTCAGCTCCGTGGCACGGAGATAGGCCTCCGCGATGGCCTCCGTGCCACGTTGAGGTTAATTCTCCGGACCATGAAATTCCAGAGAGGGTCCGCGTCCACGCCGTGTCACGGAGGCAGTGCTCCGCGTTGGCCTCCGTGACACGTTGCTTGTTATTCCGGGAAAAATTTCCCACTAGTATAAATAGCACACTTAGGTTTATTTTTAATGAGTTTTTAGTTTTTAGACTGAGTTCAGAAGTGGAGAGCAGGAACGTGGGTTAGTAGCAGTTGAAGAACAGAAAAGCTAAGAGTTTTCTTCTCTTCCTTTCTTCTTTCCTTCAATTGTATGCATGATTTACACTCATTTTCGAATGATTAATCCAAGAATGAGTGGCTAATTCCCTTTCCTGCTGAGGTTTCGAACTTGTGTAATGAATTTTGATGATAATTGATATGGTTTCTTCTTCTTCTTGCATGTTGTTCTATTAATTCTTGTTCTTACTACATTATTGATTGGCCAACATTAATGTATATCTAAAAAGTCCAATTTCACTCGAGAGAGCAAGAAATTGGAAAGTTGTGAATTAATAGGGTATTGTTCTTAACTTGATTTGGGAAAATTGGGTTTTGATGTGCTTTCTTGATAGAAATATACTTGAAAGCCGTATTAGTCAACTTAGGAACCGGAATTGTAGTGCTAGGTCATAAATTGCATTTGATCACAGAAATGTAGACGGATGGTTCATGATTCTAAAGTGAAATTAAATACGAAAGTTTTAATTTCTAGGCAAACGTTCTTGGCTAGCAACATGAGGAAGAGGATAACCAAATTATCATGATTATCAAGTTCATTACTCGTTCTTAACCTTGGCATGTTCATATCCATTGTCTAAATTCAAAAGTAATTAAGTGTGATTATTGTAGTATACATATAGTTTAGAAACAAAAACTCAAAATAACTCTTGGTTGCATTGTTGTTAACATAATTAGGAATAGAATAGAGATATAGTAAACTAGGCAATTTTACGTATCTAGAGCAGCCTCCTTGGATCGATACTTGGCTACTTAGCCACTTTATTACTTGTTTGACCACGTGCACTTGCGTGTCGGTTTTTAATATATACCGAGCAGACCGCGAACAGTAGTCATTCCGTGAAAATTTCGGTTAAAATGATCAGTATTTGAGTATGATAATTGTATGTCTCTGATTTCTGCTTCTTCCTAATATTCGAGGATGAATGTTCCCAAGGGAAAAATATTGTAATACCCCGGAAGTGTGTAGGAGTAGTTCTGGAAGTGAAAAGTTGAAAACTGCAGGAAAACCTGGAATTTTGCACCAGAACAACTCGTGGTACGAATAGTGGTGAGGTCCTATGAATTGTGACTCCAGTCGTGATGGATTTCGGGAGCCTGGGGTCATACTATGAGTAGTCCTACAAATTGTGACATGTAGGTATGACTCGTGGCTAGAAGTCATGGTGAATTTTCTCAATGATGCCAAAGTGAGTCATCACGGGTCATGGTACGACTCGTAGGTTGTAGCAACGAGTCGTGATGATGAGTTGTGGTTAAGTCGTAATTGGTAAGGGTGGATAATACCACGACTGTCAGTATGACCCGTAGAAGAATAATACGAGTCGTGGCCAGATTTAGAGGATTGAGAAGTGGTGGCTACGAGAGGTGACCACGAGTCATTACTTCGTGGTACGACTCGTGGTATGAGTCATGGTCGGGGCAGAGCTCTTTTTCAGGGAAATTTCATTAAGGGCAATTTCGACTTTCCCATGCTTTGAGACCCTAAACTATGTCGTTTAGTGTATTTTCTGAGTGTGACAAGATGGATACCCATTCCCATGCAAGAGCTTTTAGAGAGGTTTTAGGGAGATTCAAGGTCGTCTTCTCCAAATTTCCATCAATTTCTTTGTGGGCATTCAAGGAACTTTGAAATCAGTCCATTCCCAGGTATGTAGGGTTTAGAATGGGTGAATCCTTTCACACCCATGCCATGAATTCTCCTATTCAAGTTCTATGGGGTTTTACCCAAATGCATGAAAATGTGATTTCTCTTTATGGATATGATTTAATTGAGTTTTAATTATTTAATTATGAATGATGGACAGGTTTTATATTATTTTCTTTAAAATCATGTTTCAAGCTTTTTAAATCTAAAATGCCCATTGATGAAGGTTCTTGAAAGTTATGATTTATGATGAATATTCAATATTTTGAGTCTATTGATGATGGAGAAAGCATGATTTTAAGTTCCCATGTTTATAAGCATATTTTGAAAGAATTGAGTGTGTTAAGGTATTGGGCAATGCCCACATGTTGAAGAATGATTTACGATTTATGAAACGAATTACATGATTTATCGATTTATGATGTCGGCCGATGAAAAGGGCCTTTGATTCTTGGATAAGCATGTTTTAAAGGGGATCAATGATGATAAATGTTATATTTTAGCCAATGAATATTAATGCATGATGTTATTGATTCACGTATGAGTCTATATGCATGTTTTTGGGAGCCGTGTCTAGCACCGAGCAGCCCAGCATTCAAAGAAATATGTTGGTGTCTCATAACCACGTGCTACGTGGATTTCTAATGATATATTTTATTGATAATTATCCCCTCAAATGTGATATCACACCTAATGCACGACCCTCGCCTGGCAAGCCAGGGTCGGCTCAGCCCACTTGAGTGAGATAGTTGGGGCATCATGAAAGGCTCTACCATGATGGTGTCAGTTATGACGAGTCCTCCCATTGTTCCACATGTCTTATGCATTGTTATATTTATGTTATTGGATCAAGTTATATTTTCATAAAGTTTACTTACGATTATGATCATGAACGCTTTATGAATGACTTGAAAGCCTTAAGCCTTATGTTTTCTGACGAAGTTTATGATACAAGCATGATGTCCTTCTCCTATGTTTATTTATGAGTTTATTTACTTTTAATGTTCGTTTTATTTACCTTGCATACTCGGTACATTCCACGTACTGACCACATACTTTCTGCACTGTATCGTTTCATGATACAGGGTCCGGATCTCAAGCTCATCCTCATCCTTAGTCCATCTCAGCTCTCGCTCTCAGATTATTGGTGAGTTCTCATGTTCCGAGGGTCGTTTGATAGACTTCTATATTATCTTGTGTTTCAGTATTAGTCAGGTTAGTTGGGGATGTTGTCCCATCAACCCATCATATGTAGTAGAGGCTTTCAGACAGTATGTAGTACTCAGCTTATGTGTATGTCTAGTACTTTTAGATGTTACGCTATGGTTACTTTTTCGCTATATTTTATGCTAAGTGTTTCGCTTATTAAATGAGATTAGTTGTATGCACGTGCCATGGGTCGACTTGGGGTCTCTCGGGGTCTCTTTTCCCCTGTCAACGATCTGGTTGTACATTCGGGTCATGACACATAGTCTCAATTTATTATTTTTTCAATTCCTTTAAAACTTATAAGTTTCCTTTTGAAACGTACTACAATACCAATATTATAAATAATGTCATTCCTTCGGGTAGTAATACATTAGCTCTTCCGGAGGTCTTAATTAATTTTGTGTACTACCACATATTCCATAATATCAACATCATTAATAGTCTTTCCACGTAGTTTCAACTAAGAAACAATTTTGAATATTGTAGAGTTGTACTCATGAACAGACTTATAGTCTTGAAAACTCAGATGAGTCCAATCATATTGTGACTTTGGGTGGATGACCATTTTATGTGGTTATACCTTTCTTTCAGGCTATTTCACAAAACAAGTGGATCCTTAATCATGAGATATTCAATTTTCAGAATTTCGTCAAGATGATGACGTAAGAATATCATAGTCTTAGCACGATCTTGATTTGATGATTTATTTTCATTTTTAATGGTGTCTCCAAGATCCATTGCATCCATATGGATTTCAGCATCCAACACCCACAAAGGTAGTTCTTGTCCCAACTTTGAAGACTTTATGGTAAAGAATTATAATCCAGTGCATAAGTGCAATGGCACAACTAAAAACAAACTGGTAAATCCAAAGTACTTGTCAGAAAGATACAAGGACAAAATTATTTCTGAACCTGGCATTAGAGTTTTTCAGTTGCAAAATTTAGTTAAAAAAGAATTGGAGGTGTATGTTAGGAGGACAGTGGCAAGAAAAGCTAGAAACATAGTGTTACAACAGATTATGGGTGACCATGTGGAGGAGTTTAGAAGAATTTTAGATTATAGGGATGAACTCCTAAGGACTAATCCAGGCAGCACATGTGTGGTGAGACTTAGTAAAGAAACCTTTGAAGATGGAAGAAAAATGTTTCAATCATTTTATATATATTTTGATGCTTTGAAGAAGGCATTCAAAGCTGGTTGTAGGAGATGTATTGGGCTTGATGGATGCTTTTTGAAAGGTGTTTGTAAAGGCCAATTACTTGTGGTTGTTTGTAAGGATGGAAACAATCAAATGCTACCATTGGCCTAGGCAGTAGTTGAAGTTGAAAACAAATTCACTTGAAAATGGTTTGTAAGCATTTTAAGGGATGATCTTGAGCTTGGAGATGGACAGAGTTTACTACCATTACAGATATGCAGAAGGTGATTTATGTTTTGTTATTCATTATTTATATTTTGAAATTTTTTATTACATTATACTATTGTAATCTAATATTTCTAATAATTATCTTATAGGATATTGACTTAGCTATCCAGAGTTGCTGCCAAATGTAGAACAAAGAATGTGTGCCAGACACATCCTAGACAACTGGTCTAAGAATTTGAGAGGTATTGAGAGGAGGAACTGTTTTTGGAGATGTGCTAAGTCTATATTTCTCCAAGAATTGAGAAGAAATTTGGATCATATGGAGAAGTTAAGGAAAATATGTGATGACTTGTTGTGGTACAATATAGAAAGGTGGTCTAAAGTTTACTTCAATACCTTTAGCTGTTGTGATAGTGTTGACAACAACATGGCTGAAAGCTTCAATTCATGGATATTGGAGCCAAGACACAAGACTATCATTACAATGCTTGAGGAAATAAGAGTCAAAGTGATGAGAAGAATAGGACAAATGAGGGAGTTTTCCAATACTTGGACAACTGACATTTCTCCAATGGCCCTAAAAGTATTGCAAGAGAATACATCAAAGTCAACGAGGTGTAGCCTTGAATGGAATGGTTAATATGGCTTTGAGATTAAGGATAGCTTGGGTAACACATTTATAGTGAAACTAAACGATCAAACTTGTACTTGTACATCCTGTATGCTAAAAGGTATACCTTGTTGTCATGCTATAACTGCTCTTCGTTTCAGAAAATTGGAGCCTATTAACTATGTTGCACATTGGTATAATAAGGAAACTTACCTCAAGACCTATAGTTACTTCATTCAGCCTGTTACTAATATGCAGATGTGGCCAGAATCAACCAACCCTTCTATTAGACCACCTGAAATAAAAAAACTGCTAGGCAGACCCAAAAAGTGTAGGAGGGAGGAGCAGACTGAAAATAAAACAGGAAAGTTGTCTAAAAAAGGTGTTGAAATGACCTGCAACATTTGTCACCCAAAGGGTCACAATAAGAGGGGTTGTCATTTGGGTGCACAAGCTACTACAGGCATTGGAAGGGGGAAAAGGACAAGTTCAGCAAGGTCTAGTGTTGGTTCTTCTGTAGCACCAACTGAAACTCAACAAAGCACACGCAGAGGAAGAGGAAGACCAAGAGGTTCTAGAAAACAGGTAACCTTTGTTAATTTACAGTTTAACCATTTCTCTTTAAACTTCCTGAAATATGTTATAGACTACTTAAATGTATTATAGAGTAATGTTGTTGCTGCCACTGAAAGAGGAGGAGGTACACATTTTAAAAGATCAAGAATGGTTGGAATGGGTATTCTACATATACAAAGTGGTTTTACAATCCATAATATAAGTTGTGTGATTTTTCACAAACTTTTTTCAAGTTTAAACCAAACGTTTACAAGCCTAAGTCCACTTATTTTTGTAAATGTAGCCTGGAATGCCAATGAACTCATTAATAGTGACCGGAAACCTTGGGCATCACAAGCCAAGAACAGGGGTGAAATGGAGAGGAAAAGCTGTTGTGACCCAACAGAGACTTGAAGAGATGAGAGAAGAAAAAAGAATGAGGACAAGTTCCAAGGCTGCTGAAAATCATTTGAGTCAAACTAGTTCATCAACTGTCCAGTAGTGATTGATATGCAGTTGTGACTGCACTAACTTGACAACTGTTTTTTTGAAATAATTATGCAGTTATGACTGCATTAATTTGATGTCTGTTTTTAAATTACTCTGCAGTTGCCACTGCAATTTTGTGTCCATTGTAACTCTAGTTTTGGTTGGAGTTGTTGTGAACTACAATTTTCTTCAATATTATGCAACAAAGACTACACTTGTTTGGTGTCTATTTTTGTTTCTTGTTAACATTATGGCCAGTATTGTAATCAACTTGTCAAGTAAATTTATAAACAACATATAACCAATTATAACAAAACAGAATACACAAACAAACTACATTATATTAAAAGACTATTTTATACACTAAGTCAAGCTTGATTACAAAAGAGGCTACAACTAATTGGTTTCAATACAAAGGATCTCACACACCTACATATCATCAAATAACATCAAGAGTCTAAGGTAACTTCATTGAACCTTTCTTCATGTAGATGACTCCAAACCAATAGCTTAAAGCTACTGCTGCTATAATACAACAACAACACACAACAAAGAAGAGTGCATTCTCTCCAGTCCTTTGTTTAACCATGTCGCTCCTCCACTTCTTCTCCCTTTTTTTCATCTTTTCAATCTCTCCTTCCAACTTCTCCAATTTCATTTTTACGCAGTTATCATCTTGTTTGGATTCTGTAGGATTGTCAACTTCTTCAGAAGCTTCCTCAATCTCAACCAATTTCTGATCATCATTCGGTGTTGTATGCTTCTCAAGATATTGCGAACATTCCAATAGATTCTCAAGCTCTCCCATTTTCTCTATTAGTTTTGGAATCACAAATTTAGACCTAGGGTCAGTGTTTTCTTTATTCCTCCAACACCAAAAATCACAAGATCTTGTACCCTTCAATGATGAAAAATAATGAAGGAATTAGTGTTCAGTTACAATTAAAATACAAAAAAATTTGCTTAATGAATCTTCTAATTACCCCATAATAAGGACATGACCAATATCTTCTATCGGGATTTCTTGAAGTCCAAGATGTTTTCAGACGTACCACAAATCCATGATTGCAACGAACTTCTTCCTTCAAAGAAGGATCATCCTCTTCCATACAAAGCTTAGTCAAGTTTATTGATCGCATTGTGTGCTACGAAAAAAAAGACAAAAACACGAGTTTAGTCAAGTTTAGAAGAAATCTCACTCCAAGCAGTTCCATATACTTTCAACAACACGAGCAACGAAGAAAAAGGACAAAAACAGAATCAAAATAAAAGAGAAGGAGAATAAGATGACTCAATCTCTACCTTTTTTCAAATAAATTGTAGCAAAAATATCCCTTCAAATATTCAACTTTAGGTTTAAGAACTAAAATTTGAGGAGATGAATGAGACTATTGAAGATGAGGGAGAAGAATAAATTCCATAGCTAAAGCAGATCTGGTAATTGAAGAAGAGGAGAAGAGGAAATTTAGGGTAAGAAGGGAGAGAAGAAAAATTTAGGGTTCTTATGACTGAAGAAGAGATTGGGTCGGATATTACCCTTTGATTACTTTTAAAATTGGTTTTTTTAATATTTAATTATTAAAATAAAAAAATAACACGCCCAGTAATGTTATTACAACACGCGACTTGGTGTGGGCAAGAGAGGGTTGATTAAAATTCACTTTAAAGTTGTTAAGGGGGGTATTTAAATGCCCATAAAGTTAAAGAGTTAAAGTGAGTTTTGTGGACAAGTTTGGGGGGATTTTATGCATTTTCCCTTATTTTTAAATCATGAGAAACTTTCTCAATACATGGAGAATGAATAAATTTATAGCAGATTCTATATCTACAAATACAATTGTAGAATATCCCAATATCTATGTATGCACATTTATATATATCATTCTTATGTTATGCTGATTTGATAAATAGTGAATCATTACTTATATTTGTTATTAAAGTGGCCATTAATTAAGTAATTTTATTAATTATTATGTTTAAATAAATTTAAATTATATGTTTTAATAGTTCTTTAAATATAGCTTGAAATATTTTAATAACGACATTGTATAGATCAACACATTGTAAAAATCATAAAAGTCATATATTCATAAGTGTCGGCCCTGGTTGATAGCAACCTAAGAGAGTCACACATTAATGTTGCAGTATTGCGCCCTTATTAAAATGACCTCTAATTAAATAATTTTAATAATTATTATGTTTAAATAAATTTAAACTACATATTAAATACTTTTGAAAATATTTCACGATAGTAAAAACTCAAATTAGACATGTAGACATCATCATATTATAGAAATTATAAAAATCATATAGTTCATGAGTATCGATCCTAGTTAGCAGCAACCCAAGAGTCATGTATTAATATTGTAGTATTGCGGCCCTATCTGTAAGTTTTATTATGTGTGAGACATGTCAAGTCAAACTTATGTGAGAGCATCTGTTTTTTGAAAAAATAGGGTGGAGTAGATCTCATTTTTCATGCAATCAAAGATCAAAAACCCTTTTTTCTAAGCTAGTTTTCCTTCTCCTATATCTTCTTTTAACTATTATGGAATTGAGTTAGTATTTTTTATGAGTAATCAATCCTTATTTTATCAATACTTTTCATTTATTTGATTTTTTTTATTTTCGTTATTTTGAAAAATAAAAAAAATGTGATTGATGAAAATTGAAAGAATTGTAAAACTTGGACAATGAAATTAAAAATATTTGGATAAATTTTAGTGTTGATCATCCAAATCTGAGTTTATCCTACAAAAAATTACTTTTTTATAACTTTTTTGTTACATAAAAAGTCATCTTAATTTAAAATTTATTACACAAAAATTATTTTAATTTTATTTTTTTATTACATAAAAGTATTCGAGCTTTAAAGTTTATCACATATAAATTATTTTATTTATTTTTTAAATGGTGTTATGAAATTTACTATACAAATGAGTATATTAGTAAAGAAAAAAGATCAAATCATATTTTATTTAATATTAATGATGATGTGTTAAAATTATTATTAAAAAAAAAATCAAACTAAGAAAAAAAAAGGTAATTTGTATATCTCCAATAAGTTTTGTGTTATGAAGCAAAATATTAAGGGATGTTTCTAAAATTATCTTGAATGTAATTAACTTATTTTGGAGTGTTACATCATATTATCAATATAAATATCAAAATTCAAATGAAATCTTGGTTAAAGTTAAATAACTTTTAAGTAACAAAAAATAAAAATTTGACTTTTTCACGATAAGTTTTAAAATGGACTAATTTTTAGGTAAAAATATATACTAAAATTTAAAAAGATTGGTGTGAATAATTTTAGAATTGAATGACTTTTCTGTAATTAAAAATAAAATAAATTTTATGTGATAAATTTATAATTAAATGATGAACTCTATTCAAACATATTTTAAAGAACTATGATTCATGTATAATAAAATTAGTTTTAAAATTTTTGATAAAAACACACACACACCAAAAAAAAATAAGAGAAAAGACATCAAGGGAAAAAGTGAATTGAAAAGAATGAGATAAAGATAAAGTAAAACGGTATAATGGATCATCATTATAAAACCAAGTAAATAATCTTATTACACAATTAATAATAATTATGTATCACCCAACATAATAATTATAGCTGCACTAAATTATAGAATTTTAAAAATAATAAAGATTTAGCTTTTTTATTTTTTGAAAGATTAATAGGATCTTTTTACCTTTGTGACCATATTTGGATCACAAAATTGTGGCTATTTAGCAATACCTATTATTTTATTTACTTATCAAATGTTAATAAAATAATAAACAAGAAAATTATTTATTCTTTTCCGAATATATTTTATAAAAAATTATTTTTTAAGAAATATTTTATAAAAAAATACTACACACACCCTATATATTTTTAAGATTTGGATATTATGTCTAAAAAGAATTTAAATAACATTTTATTCAAAAACGAATTTAAAATTTTAAAATTTGTGAATTTTCATTCATTTCAAATTAAAAAAATAAAAAGAAATAAAATAAAGGCCTACATAATGACTTAAGGGACTTGAATCCTTCCTTGGGGTAAGAAAGTTTAAAATTTTCTTTTTCTGATATTAAATCAATAACACATTTTATTAATGAATTCTTAACATATTTATTATATATTTTTATTAAATATTTTAATACAAATATAAAATTTACAATAAAATTCCGATAACTTTCATACAATATCCTACGTCCGCATCTGACTTTACTAATTAGAATATTAAAAGTAAACTTGAAGAGGATAAAAGAAATATTTATTTCATTTTATATACACAGAATTTAAGAATGAATTTGTTTTCACCTATCAATATTATCATTAGATCTTATGGTCAGTAGTGTGGGATCATATTTCTATGATTAGAAAAATATGTTATTAAAATAAAATGAAAAATTCAAAATAAATAATTTCAAAATATAAAACTACAAAAACGTAATTTTCTAAAACTGATCAAATTGAAAATAAATATTTTCATATGAGATAGAGAAAGTAAATGAATTTATATTTTTCTAAAATATGAAATATCCGAGACAAAATTGTCGAGATGATTAATATTTAAATAGACTTTCTGTATTTTAAAATCAAATACTTATATCTATGTACAATGAAACTCTTTTACTTAGCCCTATATTAAATATATCATATTATTATATAAGTGAAAAGCACTTCGGTGTAAAGTTGAATTACTAAAATTCTCTTTAAAGTTAAATGACATTCTTGTCCTTTATCTAAAAATGAAATTACTCTCCATTAAAATTTAACATTTATTCATTATTAAAAAGTAGGACATTTCAAAAGTTTTGACAAATAAAATATTTTCAATAAATAATGACTATAATATAAAAGTGAGACATTCAAATTTAAAAATTAAAATAGTAAAATAATTTTATAAAATTGAATGACTATAATATTCTTTGAACTCCATAAGATAGTACATTAATTCTGAAGAAGTAGAAGAATTGCATGGAATAACTAAAACACTAAATTCAATTAACAAAATTCAATGTATAAACCATTTAGAGGACCATTTTCCTCATACGTTCTCTCCACCATTAAAGTTCTCTGAAATTCTTACTTTAAATTTAATCTTTTTAGAGCAATAAGAGACTTGAGTTTCCTCATCCAATTTCTCTTAGATTTATGTAGGTTTTTTATATTTTTTTCGGTTGTTTTAATTTGTAATTATTTTTTAATTGATTTATCTTTATTCTATCAATATATATTTAAATAAAATATTAATAGAGTTTTCATCATGTGATCTTTTTTTTCATTATATTTTTTGATTTTTTTGCCCATTATATCATATGAATTTTAGTATTTTTTAAATTTATCTCTTACATATTGCTATGGATTTTTAATTCAATAGTATTATGTTAGTGATGATGAGTTATGACTTTTCAGGGGGTTTGGTTATTTTAATTATTTATAAATTCTTAGTAGCCACTTTTGATAAACCTTTGATACGATTGCTTGATTTTTCTTTCTTTTATTGATTTTTGGCCGTAGGTAACTCATGTTGGTGTTGTGCTAGGGCTTATCTAGGGAAAATAAGATAAACATTGCATAATAATATTATTTTTTGGCACTCTTTTTTGTCATCTATTCCTATTTTCTCTATTTCTTTGTTGATATCACAAGAATATTCTCCTAAAATATTTAAAAACCTGATATTGAGGTTGAGATTACTATAGAATTCATTTTCTTCTTTAAGTAAATTAATTACTCTTTAATTATATGTCATGAGGTTATGCATACTTGTATATTAGTTTTTTGAATTTTTTTTTTTATATTGTGCATGTAGTAAGCTCTCAATAAAGTTTTTGGTTTTAAGTGTTCAAAATTATCTAACAGTAACATTGATTTATAAAGTTTAATACAACTTGTAATTTATCATTTAAATCAAATGTATACATGAATGAGTAAAAACTTAAATCAATTTCATTTGTCACTTTTGGAAGACACTAGAAATACAACTTTTAGATTGTGATGAGAAAATATTTAGTGAGGAGGAATATTAAACTCAGGAATGTGTCTGTGTTTATTTTTTTATTAAACTTTCTTTCACAATGTATTTACAATTAACAATGTTAAATGTCTATGAAAGCAATTTAACAATTAAAGTAATTTTCTTTTGCAAAATTTTGTGTATCATCTCTTTATGCACCTAGTAACATAAAAATGTAACTCATTATATATTTTAAATATCAAGCTTTTGATTGGTTAATAAAAAATTTACAGGTTCAAAAACATCTAATCATTTGTTATCCAATGTAGAAGTCATTTCAATATGTTGATTGTTCATCAATTTCAATTTCTATTTTCTCATTGTAGTTTCTAACATTATTTATAATGCGGTTTTAATGTAACTCATAACATATATACGACTTGCATTGGAATCACGTGCAACGCATGTGTACAGAACTAGTTAAAATATAAATATTGGTATAATAAATTCTATACTTACACTCCTATGATGTATATACCTAACTAAATATATTGAAATATAATTATAAAAAGACAAATTAAAACTATAAATTAAATATTGTTTTGAAGTTACTTTTATGAAATTTAAAATGAAGATAAAATATTTGACAAAAGAACTTATGTATGCCTTTGATTAAAATATAATAATTTTTTTGAAACATTTATCATTTAAAAGTCCTAAATAGAAAAATGAATATAAATTATTTAATAAAATATATAAATAATAGTAAAAACTTTCTCGTGCTCTAAATATGTAAGTAAATACGATTTTATTTAATTATAATATTTTTTTGATAAAACTGTAAAAGATTACCATACCAATACATGAAAAAACATCACCATACATCCTAGGAGCACTCAAATAAACACAATTGACTACCTTCCGGGAAGGTTATTAGTGTTTAATAAGTCTCAGTAAATCTAACTAGTTACATGTAAGAGTACGGATGAAATTACTATATCTTCTAGCCCTGTTATTCTGTTTAAAAGAGTCTAATCTTTCAGTAAGTTCTAATATTAATTTCTATATAATAGTATGCGTCTGTACAAACATGTTCCTAAACAATTTGAAGTTTCTAGCCCTCCAAGTGTGATACACACTAGCTCCTTATAAAGCTGCAATGACTTCCTTCTTGAACTGCTTCCAATACTTCTGCTTAATTCTATGCATCACCAAGCTTATATCCCCTAGTCTAACATGTACTCTTGCCCATCTCAACAAACCAGAATACACAGTTGTGAACCAAGTGCACTCCTCAAATAAATATATTGCAATTTTAGTTGATTGGGAATCACATAAGCAACATATAGTATTATCCACGAAAATATTTAGAGACATTAGTAGTCTTTCCTTGGTTAGCAGTATTCTTTGCACAGCCAACTAGAGAATGAACCTATGCTTAGATGGGCCACTGTACTCCAAATCAACTTAGAGGTTCTCCATCTTCTATGAGTTCCTATAAGCTGGTTATAACTACTGGTAATGGAGTAGCTACCAGCAAGGGTGAGCTGGTATTTGTTGTTTGAATACCATATCTTCAATAATTCTTCAAAGAATTCAATTTACTCCAGTACCAACTACAATTCGGAGGGACTCTATGTAGCCATATGTCATCTTCCTCTTTCATATATACTCCATGCACCCATTTTACCCAAAGAGAGTCTTGCTTCATGGCCAATTGCTATAAAAATTTCCCTACAGAAGCTACATTCTAGCTCCTGCATTCTTTAATGTTAAGCCCTCCAAACTTCTTTAGAAGACATACTTTATTCCAAGAGAATAGTGACACCTTCCTCTTTTCTGTATTTTTCCCCCAAAGATATTCCCTGCATAGCTTATCAACATCCTTAAGAACACTCTGAGGTAAAATAAATGTGGCCCCCAGAAGTTTTGAATTGAAAACAGCACAGTAGTGATGATCTGGAGTCTACCAGCATAGGATAATTGCTTAGCATAACCTGTTCTAATCTTGCTTGTATCTTCATGACCGGCTGATGACAATCTAATATGGTCCATTTCTTAGAGGATAGGGGCAGTCCCAAGTATCTGATAGGCAACTGACTAGTGGCAAAACCAGTTCTAGATAGTAATAGCTATTATATAGGCTCCTCCAATCCTTTCATAAATAAGTTGGACTTATCCATGTTTGCACTCAATCCATTAACTTTACTGAAGTGATCCAGTGCCTCCATGACTCTAGATACTGACTTTAGGTGGCCTTTGCAAAAATCATCAGATCATCAGCAAAAATAAGGTGTGTAAGCTTTGTCTGCTTACACATGGGGTGATACTTGCAGTCAGAAATCTCACTCATTGTCTTTGAAATCCTGGTATGATACTCCATAACAAGAACAAACAGTAAGGGTGACATAGGATCCCCTTGCCTCAAACTCCTTTTCCCAGCAAAGTAATCATGAATCTCCCCATTAACCTTCACTGAATAACTAGGAGAGGATACACAAGTCATCACTAGTTTTTTTGGAACCTTGGGGAAATCCATAACCAGTAAGGGCCTCTTCTACACACTCTCAACTTACCATGTGTAATACCCCAGAAGTGCGTAGGAATAGACTCGAAAGTAAAAAGTTGAAAACTGCAGAAAATGGGGGAAAATCCCTCAGGACGAGCCAAGGTATGACTCGTGGTATAAAACCATGAGTCATTGGTTAGGATAGTCTAGGTGACAGTGTAGACGATGGGCGACATGACGACTCATTGTGGGAAACAACGAGTCGTTGTTAGTAGTCGTTAGAGGAGACTGGGTTCTTCAGGTGGGTTATAACGGGTCTCCAACGACCCGTTAGGAGATACAATAAGTCGTTGATTGTGGTTGTTGTTGGAGGATAGGGTTTCCAATGGGCTTGACGGAAGGGAAACAACGACTCGTCATTGATTGTAACGAGTCGTGGTGAGGCCCGTTAGAAAATAAGATGCCAAAGCCCATGAGCAAACCACAGACGGTGTAACGGACTATTGGTTGGTAGGACGAGTCATCCTATCCGTCTGTTGAATAGTTTTGAAAGGAGATCTTCAGCAGTGCATACGACGAGGGACACGACGGGTCGTCGTTGGTCCCAATGACCAGTTGGTGCTGTCCGTTGGTCCTATCAGGCCAGATTTCAGGGCAGATTTATTAAAGGTAATTTTGACTTTTTCATGATATAAGGCCCTAAACTATGTCGTTTTGATTTGGAAAAGCTGGATTTTTAAGAAAATGGCCTATTTTAAACTCTCATTCATGCATGCAAGGATATTGAAAGGTGATCTAAGGGGATTTTAAGTTTTTCTCTTCAATTCTTCCAATTTCATTCTTGGGCTTCTAAGGAGAGTTAAAATTTGATAATCCCAGGTATGTAAGTCCATCAATGAGTGAATTCTTTCACACCCATGCCCCTACTCTATGATTTTACTTAATATTTATCATAAACTCATGGGGTTTTGTATTTGATTTATGTAAAACCTAATGATTTAGTTATGGGTTTTGGAATTTTGAAATATGATAATATTCTAAGGACTTTGATCATCTTTTGAGATTTAAATTGATTATAATATTATTGATTTTGAATATCTAAATAATCAAGCTTAATTATGCACGCCCCATGGTGAATCGATTTATGATCTATTTTTTCATCGATGTTCTTGACAAGCCCAACATGAATTATATTTTAAATTATGAATTTATTATGTTATTCATTATGATTTTATGAAATTCAAGATATATGCATGATCTACAAGTATGTATGAATTTTACTAATCATGAATTATGTTTTTGGTCGACTCACGGGCCTCATGTCATGGCTAGTTCACATATGTTCAGGCATGATTATGATTATCATGATTTAACTAGCCCATGAACTCATGTATGTATTATTATGAGCACTATATATGTTTCAAGAGTAGTATCGAACACCGAGTAGGTTCAGGGCTTAGGTTAAGTCCCAATCTCGTGAACTACGTGCCACCGTAGGTATGTTGGGACCCTTTTCATGTTAGCCCCTGGCCCAAGTGGACCTTTTCTGGTGATATCACACTTTCATGGTCCTACCCTTGGCACGGTACAGACACCCTCCTGACTAAGGTTACAAGTCGGGCTTTATGTGTGCTCATATGGGGTATATCGGTTAAGAGAATCTCCCACTGTTCCTCACGATTTATGCATGTTATGATTATGTTGGCTCAAGTCATGTTAAGCAAAGCTCTTCTATTATGATTACTATTTTGTTTATGTTACGAATGTTTTGAAAACCTTGAGCCGTAGGATATGTTCTTATAATTTACGATACGAGCATGATGTTCTGCTCTTATGATCATTTATGAATTTCATATATGTTTTAAATGTTTGTTTTACTTACCTTGCATACTCAGTATATTCCACATACTGACCGCATACTTTCTATGTTGTATCATTTCACCTGACGACTCGTGGGCTCTCTTCACGAGCCGTCCAACGACTCGTCCTGTGCCTGCAATCCAGATTTTTAGTTTTTTTCCGTTTCAACTCCTGAGTCCGATCTTTGAGTTTTCGGAGTATAACAGAAGATTAGCCACCAAATTAACTTGCACTTTAACTCTCACACAGTTAGGTATTATTTTGTTGATGGTGGCTACATCTAAATGTAGAGGCTTTCCTACTGCAGAGGGCAAAGTGAGCAACGCTTCCCTCACAAAAAAAGGGAAGAAAATTTAGGAAAGATACCTATTCCATGGCTTGAGTTGTCTCTTCATTAGTTCTGAATTTGGCATCATAAATCAGAGGATGCATATGATAACTAGAACCATCATTAATTTAGCTTTGAGATAATACGAACATTTTGACATTATATTACTAAAATCATCCATTAGCTTAAACCTATTTAACACATGTTTGTTGCGAGAATAGTCTATCTGAAAGTCTCTCTTGGTACCACATTGTTTAGGAATTAATGCACGTAATTCCTCTAATGATGGCCAACCATGAGAAAATTTCCTAACTATTGCATGTTGAATATTCTCGATAACATTTATCCTTGTCATTTCTACTTTAGTCCATCATTATTGGTTCTCCATTAATCACAGTCACGGTCTTTATTGATATTGGATTTGGTGTGTTCCTCTTTGATTCCCTCACCTATCAAAGATATGACATAATTCAAGAAATGATTAAAGTTGGTATGAGATTTTGGATTTGTAGGTGATTTCAAATGAGTAAGGATTGTAGATGAAGATTTTGGGACGGGGATGAGCGGGAATTGAGATGTTGAAGTTTAAGCCATCTGATCAACCACCAAAAGTGGTCGATCAGTGGCCGGAGTGGTTGTGAACGCCTCTTCAAGCTAGAGTTGGCATTGCTGGGTACAAAGAGAATTCTATTTTTCTTGCATGTAATAAAAAAGGACAATCAGGGCATCTTCTTGGTGCATTTTGCAACGTGTAATTCCGCAAGCATTTTAATTTGTTGATTTCTCCATGAATTTTAAGTGTTTTTTGTGCCCGTTTTCCTTTTGAAGTTAGACATATTTTAGATCCACTTTCTATTATTGTGTGATTTTTCTTTCTTTCATGCTCCGAAAATACATACAGTAAATTTCTTCCAACTCAAACTATTAACTCGACCCCACCAACCCGACCAGCCCACGATCCGATCCCTCCCTCCCTCCCTCTATTTAGGGTTTCAGATTATTTTCAACCTCAACCTTTGTTTATACAACTCCGTCTTACTGCTTTTTTCTTTTGTTTTCTTTTCTTTTTTCAGTTGAATTGTGCTTCTACGGTTCTCTATCTTTTCTGCTAATCTTAGCTTATGAGTAGCAGCGGCTGAAAGAATTCATCATTATCACTAGGGGTGGGCATTCGGTTTTTCGGTTTGATTTTTTTAAATTTTCGTTTAGCGTTTTCGGTTTTCGGTTTTTCATTTAGTATACCGAACATCGAACCAAACTAATTCGGTTTGGTTCGATTTTTTTCAAATTCGGTTCGGTTTGATTCGATTTTTCTAATTCGATTTTTTCGATTATGGGCCTAATTAATGGGCTATATTTTTACTTACAAAATGAGCTACTTTTTTAATTAAAAATGAGTTGTTTTATCTTTTTAAATTCAAAATAAATTATTTTAAGTTTGAATTCTAAAGTTTAATTCAACTAAGCTTAATTTTAACTTTTTAAATAAAGAAAATAGCGAGATCAATTGATTTACATTTAGTAGTACATACATAGCATTTGAATTTTTGATAATAATTTTTCTCATATGCTTAATATCCTTACAATAAAACCAATAAAAAATTAAGGGTCTTTCAAGATTTCATTATGATCCCTAATTTCTTGTTAAATAAATATTATATATTTCATTTTCTTTCAAAGCATATTAATAATAGTAAGAATTTTCTTAACATGCTAAAACTATTATAAAACTTGTTATTTGTAAAAAGAACTTAAGCAATTGTGTCAATTATATAAATAATTCTCTAAATGGGCTTTGAGATTTGGGTTGGGTGTAGTATTTTTATTTTTTTGAAATTAAGTTATAATTTTATTTTTTATTTTTTATTTTTTTTAAAAATATATATAAAATTTCGATTAAACCGAAAAACCGAAATCTTGAAATTTTAAAACCGAAAACCGAACCGAATAACCGAAATTTAAGAAAAAAAATCGAAACCGAACTAAAAAATCAAAAAATCAAAACCAAAAAATTGAATTAATTCGATTCGATACGATTTTTCAATTTTTACATATTTATGCCTACCCCTAATTATCACCCCGAAAACTTCAGAAAGGTAACTCCGTTTTGCTTTTCTTGGTTCTTTTTCGTTTCAGTCGTCTTTTTTGTACACATTGCTAAGATTCTACTATTTTTAACCTGTATCTCTTCAAAATACTAAGGAAGGTACTAGCCCTTTTAGCTTTTCTTGATTTTTCTAGGTATCCCTTTTTGCCCTTTTCGATTTCTCTCTTTAGTTCAGATATTGATTTTGTGTTTTACTGAAATTAAACCTCCTTTTTTATCCTTTTCTCTTCAAAAACATTGGAAATGTAACCCCTTTTGCCTTTCTTGATGTCTATCTTTTGCTTCATTTTGTGTTTTTGCTGACTTCAGAGTCTTTTCTTTTCCTTATCTCTTTATCTTCTAGTAGGTAAAAGATGTCGGCCGTGGCTCAACTTCGCTGCTCTTCACTTCCCGGCCACTATCAGAATCAAAGTCGTTACTTTTCTGGTGCCAAACCCAGACTTTTAGACAACAGTTCAGCGAAAAATCTTAACTTCAACCCTTTAAGAACAATTCATGTAGGTTCTAAACAATGGGCTTTGGATTTGCTTATCAAGTATCGAGTTCCTTGTGCTGGGGGCGACGATGGAGGCAGAATTTGGATGGGACGAGGCAATGGGGGTGGTGATAGTGGTAATGGGGATTGGAGTGGTGGGGAAGATTCAGATGATTCTAGGTCTTCCAGGGACAGTTTTGGACCAATTGGTGCTTTTGTCAATGGCTGGAGATCAAGGGTTGCTGCGGATCCACAGTTTCCTTTTAAGGTGCTTATGGAGGAATTGGTTGGTGTGACTTCCGCTGTCATAGGAGACATGGCATCTCGTCCTAACTTTGGCCTTAATGAATTGGATTTTGTGTTTTCCACACTTGTCGTTGGTTCCATTTTGAATTTTGTGTTGATGTATATATTGGCACCAACATCTTCTGTTTCTAGTCGAACACTGCCTTCAATTTTTGCCAGTTGCCCACCAAGCCACATGTTTGAGCCTGGTAGTTACAGTTTATTTTGTCGGGCAGGGACATTGATTTACAAAGGAACTCTGTTTGCTGCAGTTGGATTCGCTGCTGGACTTGTTGGAACTGCAATTTCTAATGGTTTAATCAAGATAAGGAAGAAGATGGATCCTAATTTCGAAACGCCAAATAAGCCTCCTCCAACACTTCTAAATGCTGCAACTTGGGCAACTCATATGGGTGTCAGCAGTAACTTAAGATACCAAACGCTTAATGGTATTGAGTTCTTGCTAGACAAAGTGCTTCCTCCAGTGGTTTTTAAAACATCCGTTGTGGTTTTGAGATGCTTGAATAATGTCCTTGGGGGAATGTCATTTGTCATATTGGCAAGGCTGACTGGTTCTCAGAGCGTAGATGCGGAAGATGGAGTAAAGGCAGAGAAAGAGATGTTGCTGAATCAGAGTGACAACGCACAAACTGGTGATTCTGTTTCAAAGTGAATTGGCTTTGTGTATCAATATCTATTGTCCACCTTCCCCCTCCCCCTCCCCGTTTCTTCTGTCAGTTCTCCTCCCTCTTACTATGAATTATGGTCATTAATAAAAGGAATTTAGTTTCTCTGACTTCATGTACTTTAGGGTGTAGGGAGTTTTGAGTTTGTCTATGTCTAAGCTTTCGTTTTTAAAGATGATATAACAGTTATTTGTTGATATTGATAATGTCCGTTTGTATGATAAACGTGACTTTCATGCTTCCGTTCGTCTTGCAACTGACATAATGCCTAAATGATGTAAAGCAAGTAGTGGTGTTCTCCGTTCCCGCAGCATAGAGAATTTCGTTTATTCAGTCTTGATGGTTTATGGGTTCTTTATTTTTACGGAAAATACATATTTTAAACTTGTCTTGAAAAATCACTTGCCCACTCAAATCTTACGGGCGTGGTCCTAAATATATTTGTTTACCAAGGAATTGGTACTATTAAATTTGTAACAAGTCAAAGACATATGATACGCATTAACTCACAAATTTAATATTTTTTATATGAAATTTATTCACATATACTTACTTTCTTTATTCATTCACTAATACCTACGGTTAAAACAGAACCGAATGACATAACAACTAAGATAACATAAACAAAAGATAGAAAGTATTTAGGATAACAATCATCTCTAAATCTAAGGTTTTGGCTGTCCAAAATGTTTGTTCTCAAAACGCTTCAAAAAAAGAGAGAACAAGGGAAGTTTTCTCGGAGAGCAAGTAAATAAGATATCTTGTATTCAACTTTTGTGTTTTTTCAACTATCTTTTACAAATGAAGAGTTCACGTATTTATATGTATTTTACAATAGTATGATGGCCAATTAAGCGGTTTCATGTAGGCTCTATAGTACATAGACCAATAGAAATCATTATGCTAGTATCAAGTTGTCGCAAATGTCAGCTATGGAATTATCATTATTGGTAGATTTCTTGTACGATTTTGAATACGTGTCATTGTCCATTTAATCGTGCCTCCGAGCTCAAACTGTCGATTCCACACCTGGAGTGGTCATCTCTCTTTAACGGTTTCATTTGTTATGTCCTTGCACCAGACTTTTAGGGCTCTGAATGGTGTTTCTAGAAAAGGTTACCGAGATCTCGTTCACTCCTTCCTTGACTCGACTTTTCCTTGTTGTCAATACCTTGACTCCACGCGGCATTGCTTGACTTCCGCCACGTGTTTGATGCATCTTTTACCCTATATAGATGCCCGATTTTCGAATGTTAATTATTAAGCTTTCGGGAAGCGACAAACTCACTGTGATCTTCTTTAGGTGGGAAAAAGAAAACCTCTTTAGGAAGGAAAGATATGGGAAATGTTTCCTGATAGCTGAAAGGATACTTTTCCCATCACATTAAATGTGACCTGCCACGCGTCATCTAGTTCGTGGTTAGGAATAATCACGCTGATTGAGGTCATGATTACCTCTTCTTCTATAAATACCTTGTTGCCTTCACTTTTTCCTTCTCTTATTCTACTTTGATTCTCCTTCTTCTATTCCCAACATCTTCAAATATCCATTACTTCGAATCTTCATATATTCAAATCCTTTGATCTTTGAATCTTCTTGATTTCTTTAAATCTTCATCTTTTTTCTTTAATCATATCTTCTTCAGATGACATGAGCCACAAGACTTCTTCCTTTCTATCTGGTGGTGGGCCGATGAAAGGTAGAAAACTCAAAGTTCCTCCCCCCGAACCCACCGTAGATATAATAGTACTCAAGTCTTGGAATTTTCATGATGACTTCAAGGCCTGATTTGCCTCTACTAGCTAGACCAACGATTGAGATAAGTTGGCTAGCTAGTATGTTTTCTCTATCTCTGAGGTTCACGTCCCGGTTGTGCGGGCCGACTGCGGTTGGCTCAAAGGAAAATTCATGTTTTCTTTTCCAAATCCTTCGAGAGTATAAACTTTGACAAGTCGAACAATTCCTACACGTATACTAATCCCTTCATTTTATGTTTTGGTTCTCTGGTTGTTGACACAGTCATCCTCCAATTTTGCCAGACTTACCAAATCTATTTCGTTCAAGTTGGTCCTTCCATATGGAGAGCCATGGCATGCCTTCATTATTTGGCAGATAAAGCCAATCAACCCTTTTCCTTGGACCACCTCATTCTTCTCCATTCTCCTCGCTTCTTTCACAAGGGAATCCTGAACTTGACTCACTATGAAAAGAATGCCATGGTGTCCATCCTCGATGATGACCATGATCGAGAATGGATGAAGAGATTCGTAGTGGTGGCTATAGAGAACATTGTTCTGGGAATTTTGATCTTGGAGTGATGGAATCTTACTCGTAAGTATTTTCCTTCTCCAAGGAGAGATTTTTCTTATCTTCTTCTTTTGATTCCTTTCAATTCATGACTAGCTTTGACTGTAAATTTATATGTAGCTCCCGATTGGACAACACCTTTGGAAGAGACTCTAATTAGTGAGTAGGTACAGGGAATCTTGAATATTTTGGATTCCCAGTGAAGGATGTGGAAATCTATTTCCAACTTCAAAGAATGAAAAAACAAGAACCACGGTAATTATCTTTGATTATCGATGTTATATATATATTAAGACTTCTATTTAAAACTAATAGTCCTTTTGGTGTTGCAAGTCTCCTGAAGGGCTCCTCTGAGGCCTAATCTCATGTGGTCCAGGTTTCTCCCCTTGAGACGCAAGCTCTTGTGCGTTGTGTTCTTAAGAGGGAAGCAAAATCAGATACTACCGTCGAAGGGCGTTCTTTGGCTTCGGATGCTTCCTACCTGAAAAAGAAAAAGATTGACTAAGCATTGCCAATTGGAAAAGACAAAGAGCTATTAGCTTCTGCTTTTGGAGTAGAAAAAACCATTTGGATATCGACGAATTCAGATGAAGAAAAAACATGCGAAGAGTCACCTCAGCTTTAGAGGAAGAGGTCAGCTTCTCAATCTTAGGTAATGGGAGAAGCCGAAAGCGTATTCGAAGAGGCTAAATTATTGGAATTGGTTGACTCTCGCTTCCTGGTGCTGTTTGATCCTGCTATTATTGGTTGCTCTCCCTCAAAGACCAGGGTCAAACTTCCTTAGTTGGGCTCTTCGAAAATTTCTATCTTTTCTGCAACTACGCGAGCCCAAACTTTGGGATTTAAACCTAACTATCCCTCTAAGTCTTCATTTTCTAAATCTGATTTGACCAACGTCCTCACGGCTCTAGTGATTAATTCAAAGACGAAAAAGTCAATCTCCGTTACTGTCTTTGAGGAGGTGAATATGTTATCCCATTTATTCTTTATTGCTAATTACCTCCATCCTATGGTCACTACTAAGGATCAGGAGGAGATGGATAAGGTTTCACTAGTTCGTCTCCTCAATGACGCGGCTCAAGCTTGTGCTAAGGTAAAGTTGCTTTTCAAATCTTTTTTCAGTGTCCCAATACTAAGTGGTTTTCCTTACTACTTTTAGAATAATGTTATGGCCTTTGAAGGGTTACAACGGATGCTCAAGGATTAGTAAAACTTGGCTGCCGAGCGTGAAGAATTGAGGCAAAAAATGACTGAATAGGAAGCCAAATCTATTGACATGGAGGCCCTGACATTGAAACTCTCTGAGGCCAAGGCTTTAAACATTAAGTTGTCTTGGGTGGAGAAAGAGAGGCAGGTTTTTGGTAACGAGGCTAGTAGATTGAGCTTCGAGGTTGCAGATCTCCGGAGGGAGAAAGCTATGCATTTGGAGGTTATTGAGGCTGTTGCTTGAAAAGAGTCTGTGTTCGAGGCAGAATTTCAAGTTAAAGATGAGACCCTTGCGGCTCGAGATTTCAAGATGGCCAGACTGGAGGGCCGAATTAGTTCCATTTGAAGAGGGTTTAGCAAGAGCAGTCCATCAACCTTGCCAATACTAAAAAGATGTCCGCTTTTATCGATTGAAATTAGAAGTTGATGCATTGCCATGAAAATAAGAACGTTAAGGTTGCCTCTCTTTGAGAGAGGCATAGGCTTCAGGTTGTTTATGACACTTGGTCATGTGATAAAATACTTTAGAGGGGGTCAACTCCTGATCCATTGATGTTGATGGGAAGATTGACGAGGCTCGCTCTTTGGTGGAACTTAAGGGGAGTGGTCTTCCAGAATTAAGCCCAAAGGACCTAGCTTCTTCCTCTGATGACGACATTTTGAATGATAAATTTTCGGGAGGATGAAGAAGATGATGAAAGAGATAGAGTACCTTAAGAGACTTCCTGTGTCACCCTATGAGGATCTGACTCACTTGTTGGCCTTTGTTGCGCTGGACGACGTGGAGCCCTCCTTCCTATCCCGTGAGGTTGAAGAGATCGCCTAAGTGCCCAAAGTGACTAAGGAAGCTTAGTTTTTGTCTTCTCTTTTTCTTGTAAATTTTACACTTCAGGCTTTTTAATGTCCATATTAATGAAAATTCTTTTAGCCTTTGATAAATTGTTGTTTTTCAAATATATTTCATTTTTCAGAATCTTTACTTGGCTTTGGTTCCTTCAATTTTCAGAAAATGTCTTTTTACATGATTCTTTTCAGGATATGTTTTTCCCTGTAAATGTCAAAATACACAAGTTTCTTCCTTTTGCCCTTTAAGGCCTATTTTAATTGTTTTTGTGCAACTTATTCATGAGTTACGACCATCCAACTTTATTGATTTGATATTTGGCTTTATTTTTATTCAGGAGCTTTGCGTAACTGGTAGCAGAGTTAAATGTCTCCATGTGACTTCATGAGTTAGGAACCTTATGGTAAAATGATGCTTACAAATAGGACGTCTCTTATTCATTCTTAGGCATATAATTAGATCAAGTTGGCTTTAACGTGGGACTCAAAAATGTTGGGTAATACATATCAAAGTGATTTATATTGACTCACAAAATTTGCATAACTCAAAGAAAGGAGAGAAAATCAAGTTTTTCATAAGCTGTACCTGTATTGCCTTTTTAGGTAAGAAGCTTTTACATGATGCAAAATTAAGAACACTATGCAGTCTGTCTATATTGCCGTCCTGAGTAATCGATCAACTTTCTCTTCTTTTAGAACTTAGTAATGAGGTTCTTTGTCCTTAGCATGAGTTGATAAAGGGTGGTTTCCCCCTTCAATAGTCCTCTGGTGTTTTTTCATCTCAAGAATTCAGTGTTTTACTCCTGTCAGTTTTCGATGTCTTTTGCACATCTTGGGGATTTGGAGCTTTACTCTGGTCAGTCCCTGGTGTATTTACACACCTTGGGATTCTTACCTCTCATTGTTTCAAAAAATTTCCTTTCATAACTTTATTCTCCATATATTTTTATCAAAGATGAGTTATAGGCTCCCGAGTTCACAATATGCTTGTTGCCACCTCATTAAACCTTGCCAGTAAAACCCAATTGGGATAGAAACTATGCTAGGAAAAAAGTATAGCGGGTATTTTCTTGAACTAAATTGTCCCATCGATATCTTTCTTAAGAAATAATACCGCTTCAAGTGTTTCACATTCCAAATGCTTTGCAACGTGACCCCTTCCAAGCTGGCTAACTAGAATGCTCCTTTGCTGTCTATGCCGACGACTCTATATGGACATTCCCTATTTGGATCCACCTTCCTTGCACTTGGATATAGAGTGTTAAATAGTGATATTTTGAAGGACTAGGTCCCCGATTTTAAAGTATTGGAGTGTGGCTCTTCAATTGTAGTATCTTTCCATTCTCTGTTTCTAGGTCGCCATTCGAACTGATGTCATCTCCTGTCATCCTTCAAGCAGATCCAATGATAGAGACATGGCTTTGTGTTTTCAACTTCATTATGTTCTCAAAACTTAGACTTGATCTCTGACTTCTTCCGGTATCAAGGCTTCTGATCCTATACCAGTTGTACAGGTGTTTCTCTAGTACTAGATTTGGGAGTAGTTCTATGCGCCCAAAGCACCTTGTGCAACTTATTAATATAATTTTCTTTGGCACGTACAAACCTATTTTTGAGGCTTGCCATTATTATTTTTTTGGTTTTATTCTGCCACTGCATTAGTGCTTGGATGATACAAAGAAGATGTGATCTTTTTAATCTTTAAACCTTCGAGGAATTTGGTGAATTTTGACCCCTCAAATTGTGGACCCATTATTGCATGCACTTTCTTTTACTATCTCTAAATTACACCGGATCGCCTTGTATGCACCTACTTTAATCTACTTAGATAAATAGTCAGTCATACTTAGAAGAAATTTACTTATCTCGGGGTCGGTGGTAACGTCCCAACTATATCTATCCCCTACTTTATAAAGGGCCATGGGGATGTGAATGGGTGTAGAATTTCCACCAGTTGATGTACCATTTGGGCAAACATTTGACATAAGTTGCACCTTCTTACTAATGCCCTATAATCATGTTTCAATTTTGGGCCAGTAATATGCGGCTCTTATTCGTTTTATCACTAAAGACTTAGCCCCAGAATGGTTGCCGTAGACTCCCACATGGAATTTCCTTAGAATATAACCAACCTCTCACAGACCAAGCATCTTGCTACAGGACCCCAAAATGATCTCTTGTATAAGCTCCCATCCACAATGCAGTATCTTGATGGCCTTGTTCTTTATGCTCTGAGGCCTTTAGGTCATCTAACATTATGCCGCATTTCAAATACTTGATAAAATCACTTTGCCAATCCCAAACCAAGATCATCAAATTGACCTCTCCGTTATTGGGTGCTCCTAATGCTAAATAAAATAAAGTTACTATCGAACTGGTATTAGAATCATCTACTTCAGCAGATGATCGAAGATTAGCTAGAGCTTCTTTTTCTATGATTCTTCTCTAGTATTTGAATTATCTACCATTCTTTGAAATGAGAGAGTGCTGGCCAGACTTTTATCAAATATTTTTGCATCCTCTCATTTTTAGCCTTATAGTCCCCTTGTATATATTTTACCATCAGTTGAGAGTTGCACTTGGCTTCGATGGTTCATATATGAGTCCTTGAGCTAATCTAATACCTAACAACACCATTGTTAGTGTGAGGTACACAATTGATATCTTGTCTAAGCTTTTCCCTGTTAGGGTAATCAGGACTATGCCAAGTTCGGTACCTTTTACATTAGAAACTCCATCCGTAATCAAAATTCATGCGCCATACGAGTTTCTAGAGGTGATCTATATATCCACCCGTAAAGAGCCTCAAATGGAACCATTTGAATGCTGGAATAGTAACTGTTATTGTAGGCAAACTCAATGAGAGGTAAGTGATCATCACAATTACCTTTGAAATCAATCACGCAAACTTTCAACAAGTCCTCTGGGGTTTGAATGGTCCGTTCAACACTATCATCTGTCTGTGGGTGAAAAGCTGTGCTAAGCTGATAACACTCAATACATCTCTCTCGATTATGGGAGGTGGTAGTGTCACGCCCCGAGCTTAGACCCTGGACGGGACACGGTACTTAGAGTCACAAGTAACCCCAAGTCAACCCCAGGTCTATCATACACTGGCATACTAAGTAAACATATAAATATAGCGGAAGCTTTAAAACAAACTATAAAACATTTATGAAAATAGAGCTGAATCATAAATTTTTAAAATTATCTGAACCAAACTACAAGTCTGAAAGAACCAAGTCTGTGTTTGAAAGCAACTACAATTGATGAGTTGCTGTGACAAGCCCTCAGCTAACTCCAAGTCTATAAAAAAGAAAAATAGAACTGTAATAAACGATCTTCATCCTCGAAAGATGAGGACTCACCAAAAGTGCAGCTGGAGTCTTCTTCGAGCGATCGGCTAGCAAGGTTGAGACTGAGATCCTGCAGCTGTATTATGAAACGATACAACAAAAAAGGTATGCGTCAGTACTTTGAATGTACCGAGTAAGTGAGAGAAACATAATGCAATGTAATAAAAATACTGAACTGAACAGACATGCAATGACCAACTGAAGCTGCTGAACTGAATAACTGTAATAACTGAGATGGTATAAAAGACCCTATCTGATGGTCAAGGACATGCCCTAAATTTGAGATACTGAACTGAGCTGACAAGTGGGAGTGTCTATAACCGACATATAACCACGTGATCTAGATGTGGAGTCCGATGTATACGCCCCATCGGTAGGACCTAATATACCTTGCCAGGGTATAAAGTCATGAACTGGATAATCACAAATCTGGGTCCATGAGGCCAATCAACTGTAACCTACGGTGGAAATGTAGTTCTAGGAGCCTGGGTGTGCTGGAACCTCAGTTCGTTCGGTGCTAAGTTCTGCTCATAGATATTTCTAGACTGACTATTAAGCTAATAGCTCAAAACTGGGGCCCAAGACTAAGTAAGGAATACCTATATGAAAGCACCCTGAGAGTCTTATCGGACTGGATTCTGTAACTGGATTCTAAGACTGGTCAGAACTGCTTATCTGAAAGCATCGTAACCGTCTAAAGAACAAACTGTAACATGAAGCTGGGGTCCTAAGGCTGGTCAGAGCTTCTTATCTAAAAGTGTCATGACCGCCTAAAGAACCACCAAAATTTGACTCTGAGTCTAATTCTGATAACTGGGAGGCATTACTGACACCTTGAGAATTTCTGTAGTCAAATTGATCAACTGACATTTCTGACTAACACTGGATATTCTAACATTTTGATTGAAACTAAGCTAACATATATCTGATTGAGAATTCAACATATACAAATAATATGGGAATCCACAACACTGATAGAATCAAGCAACAAGAAATAACTAGTCCAATATGCAAGTATCTGATTCACTGAACTGAGAAGCTAGGGCTAGATCATTATTCAAGATGCTAGTTTCCCAAAAATTTCTAAGGATTGGGAAATGTAGCAACTAATATCATGAATAATATTCCACTTGAAGTTTATAGAATTTTGTCTAAAAACCTTCCACAATTCGAAACCACAGGGCTATAACTACAGGAAAATGTAGAGAAAGTTTTGGGGCCAAGAATCAATATAGTCATATTATGATGGAATCATATCTAAAATTAACATGAATAACATTCTTCATGAATTTAACGAAGTCTGGCATATAATTTCTTCACATTAGAAAGTTTAGGGATAGAACTGATAAAGAAACTTGGAGGGATTTTTGGGGACACAAGGGAAGAACTATTCCCTTGTTGAATTCCCACATACCTGGCTACCAATTCCTTGGAGAAGAAAAACTTGAATCGCTGCAATAGATGAGAAGCCCTAGTCTTGCTTGAGAGTTTTTGAGAGGAAACTTACGCTATTTTCTGAAAGTCTAAGTGGGAATAAGGGGGGAAACATTTTAGCCCCTATAAATTCCCTTAAAATAGACCAAAACGATGTAGTTTAGAGTCTAGGAGGTTAGGAAATTACTGAAACATCCTTAGAAAATTCACAGGATAAACTGACTACCAGGCCCGCACAAGGAACTTCACGAATCGTGCCCAGTGACCATGACTCGTGGTCACAACCGTCAAGTGTACTGTCAAGAACCTCCTGTTGGTCACCACGAGGGACACCACGACTCGTGGTGTACCCAGCGGCTCGTGGTCACCCACCCATTGCCAACACTATCTAAAGTCTCCTGAAGTCACCACGGGTGGCACCACGACTCGTGGTGTCCCAAACAAGTCGTGGTGAGGACCCGTTGAGTTCACTGCCTCGCTTTTCCAACTTCTAATCAAATATTGACCACATATCACAACACAACTCATGGTGTTGACCAAGACTCGTGGTCACACCCGTGGTCACCCTTTTTTTTCCCAAATTTCTCAATTAAGCCCGGACTCTCCCCCACGAGTCACTTCACGACTCGTGGCCTACCCCATGGGTCACAGGACTACTCGTTCTGTTATCTGGTGCAGAAAAATTTGTTTCCTCTGTTTCAACTCTTGGGTCTGGTCTTAGAGTTTCCGGGGCATTACGATATCTCCCCCTTAGGAACATTCATCCTCGAATGTTTAAAAATACATAGAAAAGCAGAGAATTGCAATCATTAAACTCAGATACTAAACGTGAAGGCTGAAAATTAACAAAATAACTACCTCTTAACTAAACTACAAGTCTAAATTGAATTCACTAAACATACACATTTTCATTTACCTGAAAGAAACTGGAACACATGAACTAAAAAGAGTTTTAGGAAGGAAATTGATACCTTAAACCAAAACTGAAATGGAAGAGAACAAGTTTGGGTATCTCACATCATATCTGCTTCGGCGTCCCACGTAGCTCCCTCAACCTGCTGATTCCTCCACAAGACTTTGACCGAAGCTACCTCCTTGTTCCTCAGCTTACGAACCCGACGGTCAAGGATCTGGACCGGGATCTCTTCGTATGAGAGACTATCTTTCACTCCCACACTGTCCAATGGCACAATTGAAGTTGGATCACCGATGCACTTTTTCAATAGTGAAACATGGAAGACAGGGTGCACAAATGCAGACTTTGAAGGTAATTCCAGCTCATAGGCTACCTTGTCAATTCGCCTCAGAATTTTGTAGGGTCCCACATATCTCGGACTGAGCTTTCCTTTCTTCCCAAATCTCGTTACTCCTTTCATGGGTGAAATTTTCAGATAAACCCAGTCATCCACTGCAAACTCCAATTCGCTTCTCCTCATATCAACATATGATTTCTGAAGGCTCTGAGCTGTTTCAATCTTTCTCGGATGAGTTGTACTTTCTGCATAGCTTCATGAATCAAGTCTGACTCAATTAAAGTAGCTTCACCAACCTCAAACCACCCGATTGGAGATCTGCACCTCCTCCCATACTATGCCTCAAATGGGGCCATCTGGATACTGGAGTGGTAGCTGTTATTGTATGCAAACTCGATGAGAGACAAGTTACCATCCCAACTGTCCTTGAAATTGATCACGCAAGCTCTCAACATATCTTCTAGGGTTTGAATAGTCCGCTCAGCTTGTCCATCTGTCTGCGGGTGAAAAGCTGTGCTGAGTTTGACCTGGGTTCCAAGCCCCTTCTAAAAGGACTTCCAAAAGTGAGAGGTGAACTGGGTACCTCTGTTTGAGATAATGGACAAGGGCACCCCATGAAGTCTAACTAACTCCCATATATAAATCCTAGCATAGTACTCAGCTGAATCTATAGTTTGAACTGGGAGGAAGTGTGCTGACTTAGTCATTCGGTCTACTATCACCCAGATAGAATCATGTTGTCGATGAATTTGAGGTAGACCCGTAGTAAAATCCATATTCACTTCTTCCCACTTCCAGGTGGGTATGCTGATATCCTGAGTCAAAACTCCCGGTCTCTGGTGCTCTATTTTGACTTGCTGGCAGTTCGGGCACTTAGCTACAAATTCAATGATATCTCTTTTCATGACGTTCCACTAGTAAATATCTCTCAGATCATGGTACATCTTTGTAGCACTAGGGTGGATGGAGTATCTTGAGCTGTGTGCTTCAGCCAGTATCTTTTGTTTCAGATCACCCACATCCAGTACACATAATCTACCCTGGCAACGGAGTACACCATCTCCCCCTTTGGAGAAAGCCTCAACTTATTTTCTGAAAATCGCTACCTTTAGCTTAAGTAGTATGGGGTCTTCATCCTGTCTAAACTTAACTTCGACAACCATAGAGGAATCTGATCCACTTTGCACCACCACTCCACCCTCAGCTGTATCAACCAACTGTACTCCCAACCGAGCTAATCTGTGGATATCCTTCGCCAGTTCCTTTCTGCCCTCTTCAACATGGGCCACGCTCCTGATAGACAATCTGCTTAGGGCATCAACCGCCATATGGGCTTTTCCCGGGTGGTACAGCATATTCATAATCTTTCTGGTTGAATACATATTGAAGGCTCTTGTGATCGGTGAAAACATCCACGTGAGCCCCGTACAGGTAGTGTCTCCATATTTTCAATGCAAACACCACCGCTGCCAACTCCAAGGCATGAGTTAGATAATTCTTTTCATGAAGCTTGAGCTGTCTGGAGGGTGGGCTACCACCTTACCCCGCTGCATCAGAACGCAATCGAGTCCAACTCTAGAAGCGTCGCAATACACTACAAACCCATCTGATCCTTTTGTTAGGGTCAACACTGGAGCGGTAGTGAGTCGAGTTTTTAACTCCTGGAAACTCTTCTCACATGCATCGAACCACTAAAATTTCATCTTCTTCTGAGTCAGCCTAGTTAGAGGGGATGCTATAGAAGAAAAGCCTTCCACAAAGTGTCGATAATACCCGACTAGACCCAAGAAACTTCTGATTTCGGTTGGGGAGATAGGTCTGGGCTAGTCTTTCATCGCTACTATCTTTTGAGGATCAACCTGAATACCCTCACCCAAGACCACATGAACCAGGAAAGTCACGTACTTCAACTAGAATTCACATTTGCTGAACTTGGAGAATAACTGGCGGTCTCTGAGTGTCTGAAGCATTATCCTCAAGTGATTAGCATGCTTTTCCTCATTTCTGGAGTATACCAGAATGTCGTCAATATATACAATGATGAACATATCTAGATACTGCTTGAAGACTCTGTTCATCAGGTAAAGCTGCGGGGGCATTCTTGAGTCCAAAGGACATAACCATAAACTCATAGTGACCATACCAAGTCCTGAAAGCTGTTTTGCATATGTCACACTCTCTGACCCTTAACTGATGATACCCCGACCTAAGGTCTATTTTGAAGAAACAGCTAGCTCCCTGAAGTTGGTCAAACAAGTCATCAATTCTAGGTAGGGGATAACTGTTGTTGAATGTGACCTTGTTCAACTGATGATAATCAATGCACATTCTGAGGGTACTGTCTTTCTTTCGCACGAATAACACTAGATCACCCTAGGGAGAGATGCTGGGTCTGATAAAACCCTTATAAAGAAGGTCTTTTAGCTGCTCCTTTAACTCCTTAAGCTCGGCTGGAGCCATTATGTAAGGAGGAATGGAGATGGGCAGAGTATATAGGAGAAGGTCTATACCGAAGTTGATTTCCCATTCAGGAGGAACTCCGGGAAGATCTTCGGGGAACACATCAGGAAATTCACTGACAATAGGGACTGACTGGATTGTTGGGGTCTCAGAGTTGGAATCTTTGAACCGAATTAGATGATAGATACATCCCTTAGAAATAAGCTTCTGGGACTTAAGATAGGAAATAAACCGACCCTTAGACACTAAACTGCTGCCCGTCCACTCTAACACTGGCTCATTAGGGAACTGAAACCTGACAACCCTAGTTCTGCAGTCGACTGAGGCATAACCAGAGTGTAACCAATCCATGCCAAGAATGAGGTTGAAATCAACCATGTATAGATCTACAAGGTTAGCTGAAATGACTGTATTGAGAATTGAGACTGGGCAGTTACTATACACTCGGCTGGCTCTAAATGACTCGCCAACTGGGGTGGAGACTGAGAATGGTTCTGAGAGGACCTCTGGACTGACATTGAACTAGAATGCTACATAGGAAGTTAGGAATGAAAGTGTGGCTCCTGGATCTAGTAGGGCATGCACAACTAGATGAAAAAAGCGTAACATACCCGTGACCACGTCAGGTGAGCTCTCCTAATCCTGACGAGAAAACAATGTATAAAAATGATTTTAGCGCTAGCTGCCATCCGTACCTGGAGTGTTGGCCTGCTGAGCAGGTCGACTTGATGGAGCTGCTGAGGTAGTGGATGGTGACCTTCCCCGTCCTGCTGACGGACACTCTTTAAGCCGATGACCAAGCTGTCCAAAACCAAATTAGCCCTCTCGACCCTGAAGACACTCTCCTAGGTGGTTCTTGCAACACTTAGGGCAAGTTGGATACCTACTGCTGGCACTGTAGCTCTAGGACTGAGAGCCAGATGCTCCACCCCTCTAATCTTGGTGGGACCGAAAGGTAGGGGCGCTAGTTGAGCTGGGTGTTGGAGCCCTCTACTGCTGCTGCTGCTGCTGTGGGCGATTGCTACAGCTATACCTCTGGTGGCCATAGTCAGGTTTGCCAGTCCTTGACCGCTTTTTCTTCCACTCCATGTCCTTCTGCTTTCCTGCCTCAATCTGTTGGGCATGAACAATAAGGTTGGAGAGGTCAATATCCTTAATCAGCATTGCTGTCCTACACTCTTTGAGAACTAGGTTCGACACCCCACTAACAAATTTCAACATACGAGCCCTTGGCTCGGCTACCATCTCTATAACATATTTAGATAGTCTGGTGAACTCTAGTGCATACTCCTCCACTGTCTGATTTCCCTGCCTCAGATTCATGAACTCCGCCACTTTTGCCTCCTTGATCTCTCGAGGGAAGAATCTGTCTAGGAAGGCTGTAGTAACTCCTCCTATTCCACTAGTCCTTCTCTCACTGGCCTCCCCTCCTTCCATTGCTCGTACCAGATCTAGGTCCCCCTTTTTAGCTGGTAGGCAGCCAAGTCGACACTCTTCGAGGAGTTGAATGCCATAATCGCGGTGATCTTTCTAATCTCGTCCACAAACTCCTATGGGTTCCCTCCCACCTTAGATCCCTGAAAGTGTGGAGGGTTCATCTGAGTGAAATCTCGCACTCGGACAACTGTTGCACACCCATTATTGTTGATTGGGACCACCTATTGGTTCACTTGGTTGGTAACTATCTGAGAGAGCAACTGGATAGCCGCCCTAAACTCTGCGATGGACACTGAGTCATCCTGAGGGGCTGCTGGGGCCAATGGGGCAGGTAGGTGAGCATTAACGATCCTTCTTCCATTACCACATCGCAGAGGTATAATTCACTGAAACAAAACAAAGCACAAGTTAGGAGAATGATTCTGGAATTTAATTTCAACGCACAATACGGAGTATGAATAAAAGGGAATTTTCCTAATAACATCTTGTAGCCTCCCCGTCATAAGTGTGACGAGTTTCATACCCATGAAAGGGACTCTACTCGATTGGCTTTCAGACATCCGAGGATACTCTAAACCTAGTGCTCTAATACCAAGTTTGTCACGCCATGAACTTACACCCTGGATGGGATATGGTACTTAGAGTAATAAGTAACCCCAATCAACCCCTAGTCTATCATACACTGGAATACTGAGTAAACATATAAATATAGCGGAAGCTTTAGAGCAAACTATAAAACATTTATGAAAATAGAGCTGAATCATAAATTTTTAAAATTATCTGAACAAAACTAAAAGTCCAAAAGAACCAAGTCCGTGTATGAAAGCTACTACAACTGATGAGTTGCTGGGACAATCCCCCAGCTAACTCCAAGTTTATAAAGAAGAAAAATAAAACCATAATAAACTATCTTCGTCCTCGAAAGATAAGGACTCACCAAAAGTGCAGCTAGAGTCTTCTGAGAGAGATCGACTAGCGAGGCTGAGACTGAGATCCTACAGCTGTGTCATGAAATGATATAGAAAAAAAGGTATGCGTTAGTACTTTGAATGTACTGACTAAGTGAGAGAAACATAACGCAATAGAATAAAATACTGAACTGAACAGACATGCAATGACCAACTGAAGCTGCTGAACTGAATAACTATAATAATTGAGACGGTCTAAAAGACCCTGTCTGATGGTCAAGGACATGCCCTAAGTATGAGATACTGAATTGAGTTGACTAGTGGGAGAGTCTATAATCGATATATAACCACGTGAGCTAGATGTGGAGTCCGATGTATACACCCCATCGGTAGGACCCAATATACCTTGACAGGGTATAAAGGCATGAACTGGGTGATCACAAATCTGGGGCCATGAGGCCAATCAAACTGTAACCTACGGTGGTAATGTAGTTTCGGGAACCTGAGTGCACTGGAACCCCGATCCGCTTGGTGCTAAGTCCTTATCCCATCGGATATTTCTAGACTGACTACTAAGCTGATAGCTCGAAATTGGGTCCCAACATTAAGTCAGGAATACCTATCTGAAGGCACCCTGAGAGTCTTATTGGATTGGATTCTTTAACTGGGTTCTAATACTGGTCAAAGTTGCTTATCTGGAAGTGTCGTAACCATCTAAAGCGGTAACCTGAAGCTGGGGTCCTAAGGCTGGTCAGAGATACTTATCTAAAAGTTTCATGACCGCATAAAGAACCACCAAAATTTGACTCTGAGTCTAATTCTGATAACTGGGAGGCACTACTGACACCTCGAGAATTTCTGTAGTCAAACTGATCAACTGACATCTTTGACTAACACTGAATATTCTAACATTTTGACTGAAACTAGGCTAACCTGTATCTGATTGAGAATTCAACACATACAAATTATATGGGAATCCACAACACTGATAGAATCAAGCAACAAGAAATAACTAGTCCGATATGTAAGAATCTGATTCACTGAACTGAGAAGCTAGGGCTAAATCATTATTTAGATGCTAGTTTCCAAAAAATTTCTAAGGATTTGGAAGTGTAGCAATTAATATCTTGAATAATATTCCACTTGAAGTTTATAAAATTCTGTTTGAAACCTTCCACAATTCGAAACCACAGGGCTATAACTGATATGAAAATTTAGAGAAAGTTTTGGGGCCAATAATCAATATAGTCATATTCTGATGGAATCACATCTAAAATTAACATGAATAACATTCTTCATGAATTTAATGAAGTATGACATATAATTCTTCACATTTGAAAGTTTAGGGCTAGATCTAATAAAGAAACTAGGAGCAATTTTTGGGGACACAAGGGAAGAACTATTCCCTTGTTGAATTCCCACATACCTGGCTACCAATTCCTTGGAGAATAAAAACTTGAATCGCTGCAATAGATGAAAAGCCCTAGTCTTGCTTGAGAGTTCTTGAGAGGAAACTTATGCTAATTTTTTGAAATTCTGAGTTGGAATGAGGGGGAAACCGTTTAGCCCCTCTAAATTCCCTTAAAATAGAATAAAATGATGTAGTTTAGAGTCTAGGAGATTAGGAAATTACTGACAAACCCTTAGAAAATTCGTATGAGAAACTGACTGCTAGGACCCTTGGTTTTTCTCAAACCCCAAGGTCTCAATCAAAATCAGCCACACCAAGCTTGAGGAAGGATCAAACCATCTCTAGCCTTAATCCTTTAATGGAGTATGGATGTAGGCTTTGACTATCTCTAGCTCCACACCACACATCCATACTCCAAAACCCCACCATTATTTCCTCACCCATATCTTACTCTCCTTTCTCAAGATCAAGCAAGATAATAAACTAAACTAGTGCTTGCAACTACTGATTTTCACTTAAAATTAAGAGAAAATAATAGATCCATGCATTTAGTTAAAGTTAAGAACAATTGATTAATACCTAATTAAAATAAACACCACTCAAGCACACACGCCTAACTAGCAAAGTAGCTACTCATAAATGAAGATAGATCAATGAAACTCATAGATAAATCATCTATAGTCATCATCATGAATAGTAATTTCAAGCTTTTAAACCTGCAATAATGATATATTTAGCTCAAAATTGTAAAGAAGAAGAAGAAGAAAATGTACTCTACTCTTTCTTTCACCACTTCTCTCTATAATTCAATGCTAAGATGTGATATGTTATTCACATGGGTGTGTAAAATTGGGGGAAGTTTTTCACATTTCCAAATTTTCCCTTGGAAGCTTCTCTGGTGTACTTGTGCCTCAGCAGGACGATTTTTCATGACCCAAGCATTGACACTGATGCGACACAAGACCTATAACCACGAACGACTCCAAGCTAACCCATGACATATACATAGCATGACAGAGAGTGTATCTAAAGTGGAAATGAATGATATCATAAGATAAGCGGAGATCTAAAATATATTATAAGGCATAAAATGAAGACAACAAGTCTTCAACACTAAGTGTGATATGTTCGGTGCTGATTCGGTTAGTATTAAATATTATCAACCGACACGCAAGTGCACGTGGTCAAACAAGTAATAAAGTGGCTAAGTAGCCAAGTATCGATCCAAGGAGGCTGCTCTAGATATGTAAAACTGCCTAGTTTACTATATCTCTATTCTATTCCTAACTATGTTAACAACAATCCAACCAAGAGTTGAGTGAGTTTTTGTTTCTAAACTATTTATATACTACAATTAATAAAACCTATTTACTTTTGAATTTAGACAATGGATATGCACATGCCAAGGTTAAGAACGAGTAATGAACTTGATAATCATGATAATTTGGTCATCCTCTTCTTCATGTTGCTAGCCAAGAACGTTTGCCTAGAAATTAAAAATTTCGTATTTAATTTCACTTTAGAATCATAAACCATCCGTCTACATTTCTGTGATCAAATGCAATTTATGACCTAGCACTACAATTCCGGTTCCTAAATTGACTAATACGGCTTTCAAGTATATTTCTATCAAGAAAGCACATCAAAACCCAATTTTCCCAAATCAAGTTAAGAACAATACCCTATTAATTCACAACTTTCCAATTTCGTGCTCTCTCGAGTGAAATTGGACTTTTTAGATATACATTAATGGTGGCCAATCAATAATGTAGTAAGCACAAGAATTAATAGAACAACATGCAAGAAGAAGAAGAAACCATATCAATTATCACCAAAATTCATTACACAAGTTCAAAACCTCAGCAAAGAAGGGAATTAGCCACTCATTCTTGGATTAATCATCCTAAAATGAGTGTAAATCATGCATACAATTGAAGGAAAGAAGAAAGGAAGAGAAGAAAACTCTTAGCTTTTCTATTCTTCAACTGCCACAAACCCACGTTCCTGCTCTCCACTTCTGAACTCAGTCTAAAAACTAAAAACTGATTAAAAATAAACCTAAGTGTGCTATTTATACTAGTGGGAAATTTTTCCCGGAATAACAAGCAACGTGTCACGGAGGCCAACGCGGAGCACTGCCTCCGTGACACGGCGTGGACGCGGAACCTCTCTGGAAATTGCAGGGTCCGGATAATTGGCCTCAACGTGGCACGGAGGCCATCGTGGAGGCCTATCTCCGTGCCACGGAACTGACGCGCAGGCACACTGGAAATTGCCTAATTAATTCCTGCCCAGGCAGTGTGCTACCGCGATGGCAGCGTGGCACGGCTCCATCGCGGAGCCAGTGTAAAATGTGCCATCCAAGGTCTTTTCCACGCTCGCATCCAAGTCCAACTCCGACATAGTTCCAACACGCATTTTAGCTCCTAAAAATCACATTATCCTGCAAAACAAATGCTAATCATGTTGGTTAGTATAAATTCGCATTTTATTACCAAATAAATGATATTATATACACATTGCACAACATACAAGGTAAAAATGATACGTTTGAGTATCACTTGGGCATATAAATCTGCCCAAGATCACTTACCCCACACTTAAATCCTTGTTCTTCCTCGAACAACACATACACAACTCATGCAAATTACATCCCAACCTTCGTCACTATGGTGCAACATTTTACGCTACGGTCATACCGATTATTCAATTCTTGCAAATCATCAAGAAAACATGCTTGGTCGTACAAGACAATGACCTTAATACATCGAGGCTTCCTAAACTTTTAAGAATTGATTCTTGATATCGGCAAACTCATGCAAATCAACTAATCAAGAAATCCGACACGAGAATCAATCTTTCATCAAGCATGTACCCTCACAGCTCGAGAGAAACTTCCCCTTTTATGTTCGTGCAGCACACAAACATGCAAGTAGGGGCATATAAAAATTAATTTCACTCTCTCTCCCAAAAGAATTCACATGCATCATGTCATGACCCATAGGCTTGCCCTTAGTGTATTACTCCACTAATATAAAAAAATGCAATGTAGGATCAAATAGGACTTTTAATGGGTTGTAACTGGGCTATGGATCTAGTATATATATATTGGATTAGCCAATAATAGTCGCTAGCATCCTTAAGCGCCTTTTCAACTCATTCCCATCAACTCATGGACATTGTTCCTCTCTTTTCTCTTTTTCTCCCATTCATGCTGGTTTACTTTCATACAGCCCATTTCATCAAGGCACACTTGACACAAAACAGAGGGTTTTCATGTACCCTCACTATCATTTAATTACAACTAGTGCCTCTTCAACATCATCTTTTCTTTCCTCACTTTGCTTTTCTTTTCTTTTCACTCTTTAACACTTTGGGAAACATTTTCTGTTCTTTGTAAGTGCTTAAGAGCTTCTTATAGACTTTAAGGCTAATGAAAAGAAGGAATAAAACTTAGTTCATACAATTCTGGACAAAAGAAAGAAATTGGCTAAAGGCTCAACGGGCTGACTAGGGTATACAACATATAAAAAGGTAGAATTTGACAAGAAAAAAATGGAAACTAACGGTTAAAACAAAGAAATGCCTACATCCTTTCCGACACTACACCTCCTTCAATTCGTTTTGTATACACGCCAGGCAAGTTCTAGACAATTCACAATGACATGGAATAGCAAAACCTCACTCACACTTCATGCACATGCTCGAATCAAGATGCATTCACAGACTCTTTAATTAGTCAATTACATGAATTCAGGATTAAGCCTCAATCATAATGAACCAAATTCTATAGCCTAGGTAACTCAACATATTTACAAAATTGCATGCTTTCAAACGAATCATTTTCACATTTTGAACATCAATTACAACACGCAACGAAATTTTAGCAACCATAAGCAACTACAGTTTATTGATGCAATCCACCAAAGAAACTAAAAACAAAACATCTACTCCTATCGACTACATTTCCCTTAAGACGGTCGTCATCCATCCATCATAGGGAACGGTCACTAACTATGACATCGGTTCAATGGGACTATTCTCGGTAAAAGAACCGAAAACAAACTCCGAGAAACCCAAAAATAAAACTTCAAAATTTTTGCAACACATCGATCATTTCGATAGAAAATATTTACAAAATATTTTGATAAGTGCAAAATCTTTTCGCAAAAATTTTGAAAAATATCGATCATATCGAAAAAGAAAAAAAAATATTTACAAAATTTACAAAATATTTACAAAGGCAACCATAACTTTCAAAAACACACATCATTAGCCACAAACAAATATATACACATAAATCACAAATCAGTTCACAAAAACAGGGAAAGCACAGACATACATAAACGTCAAGGAAAAATTATACAGCAAATTTAGAGCCTATGACCCAGCACCTAACTACTCCCCACCCCACACTTAAATCGAACACTGTCCCCAGTGTTCACAACAATACAAAGCACAACATATGGGTGGTAGAACTCCCTGCTCAGTCGAAATATTCGACTTCCTCATCCGGTGCTGCGGCCTCGTCGCCCATATCTGAATCAGCTCCATCGTCGTCATCGGACTCCACATCAGAGTCCTCACGACGTGTCTCCTCATCAGTAGGGACGTCGTCATCAGTCGGCTCCACAAAGGCTGGCCCCACCTTGCATAAAGCTCTGGCGTTCTCGCCAAAGGGGTAGTCCAGCTCCAGCTGCCATAATTCATCCTCGGTGGCTGGTCTCCCACCTATCCGTAGCTGCAGCATCTGCATGCCGAACATACGGGCCATATACTGGTCGTCACGAGCATGTCGCTCGCCCAGAGTCAGCACAGGTCCGTGTGTAGTGTCGGGGGCCTTGGTCTTTGTCAAATCGAGGGCCCTCCGCTCCAACTGCGGAATGTAATCCAAGGCTTCTTCCTCAACGTCGAGGCCTCGGAGGAAGGTGGTGATGAGTCCGCCAAACCCGTATCTATGGCCCTGGTGTAGTCTGGCTCTCTTCATGGCGGATATTATGACCGCCCCCACATTAATCTCAAGCCCTTTCATAAGGGCATACACCAAGCAGACACGATCCCAGGTCACATCTGTCATATGAACTCCCGGGATCAAACACGAACATACAATTTTTAGCCAGATTCTGGCCTCCCTGTTCATCTGCGAATAAGGCAGAGTCTGGTGGTAACCCCTCTCTTTGTGTCTACTCCATCGGGCTGTGGATCGAGCCCCACACAACGTACGTCTGATGTCAGCGTACGGTGGGGTGATGTTTAGCTGGCGGAGGACGTGGGCGTCTGTGTCCCGCGCTCCCACGATGGCATTAAACTGCTAGGGTTCCAGAGTGACAATCTGCCCTCTGATTTTAATAGTATGGCTCCTGATGGCCGGGTTCCAGTTGGCGTAGAATTCCCGGACCAAGTGAAGGTTGCACTCCTTGGGCTCTTAAAAGATAAAGCTGAGTCCAGCTGCCTCAATCCTCTGTACGATGTGAGGGAACTCCTGTGCAAGTGGTTCCCTTGCAATATGTTCCTCCGGGAAGTATTTGTTCTCCTTATGCTTTGCGTACCACTTCTTCCCTTCCTCGGTAACCCATCGTGTTCCGTATCGGCAGTGTTGACCGCGTGGAACAGCAGGTGCAACTGGGACAGCCGTGCCCAGTCTCATTCTCTTTCTGCCGGTGCCTGAGGTTGAAGCACCCTTGCCTTTATCTTGTCGGCTGGCCATTGTACCTGTCAATTTACACAAACAAGCACAACGTTAAGCTAAAAACTTGTTAGCTTCGGCTAAGGTCGGGTTAAATAAAATTTACCCCACACTTAGTCTTTAACAGTATTTACAACATTTTAGCAAGGATAGCTCTATTTACACCCCAAACACAATCAACTATAAACATATTGCTTAGTGCGTTCACAGAAATTGGACAGCATAGTGGCTAGCGAACTACTCAGACTTCATACAGCTAACCCAATCCTACTATCGATAGCTATTCACCCATAGCACTTAGCAACAATAACAACAACAAAATAGAAACAACAATACAAACATTTTATATACACCTAATCTAAGCAATTCAACCAATTCACATATTACGCAATTTCCCACAAAAATTCGAGAATTAGTCGTCTTTCAACAATTATACAATATTTACCACGACTTATCTCAAATAATAAACACACCCCGGCATCAATTTCGTCAAACTATCAAGTTACCCAAGTTAAAATTCAACAACCCCAAGCCCCAGAATACAATTCGACAATCAAAATCGAATTATTCAATCAATCGATAAGTTCAAACGTCAACTACAACAATCCGAACATAATCAATCACAAAATAATTCACGTCATGTTTAATTTCTACCTAGGGTGATATATCTCACCTCACATGCTCAAAATTGACAAACATCGCCAAAAATTTGAGATAGACGATGAAAACATACCTTGGAATTGAAGAATCGATGAAAACTTGACGTTTTCCTTGCCTATTAACGTGGCACGGAGCTTGGGGGTAGGGGAATGGGTGTTTGGTCGCGGAGGGAAGAGGGAATGAGGAAAATAGGGGCGAAATCGGGGGTTTTTATTAAGAAAACACGCGGGTCACCCGGAAACCCGGTGTGACCCGGCACTGGATAAAGGCAACGTGTCACGGAGGGTAACGCGGAGCCCCTCCTCCGTGACACGGAGCCAACGCGTTGGCTTACTGGAATTTTGAAAAATCCAGATTTGCCTTCAACGTGTCACGGAGGCCAACGCGGAGCATTGCCTCCGTGACACGGCGCCAACGCGCCAGTGCTCTGTTTCACCATCAAATTTTATTTTTCATACCTCGCCTCGTTTCCTCGATTCCAAGTATTTTTACTCCAGTATACCTGAAAATCACCTCACTAAACAAAAATTGGTTAAATTAATAAATTCCCTACTAAAAATAAAATAAAAAAATTACTAAATTACTAAATAAAAAATTACTAAATAAAATGCAAATCTAAGCCTAGTCACGAAAAAGAAAAGAAAAACTTTACACTAAAGAAAGAAAAAATATTTTTCACGGGTTGCCTCCCGTGCAGCGCCTGGTTTAACGTCGCGGCTCGACAGCCTTTATGCTCACGTGTCTACTAGGGAGATGGATGATTTGTCCCGATCATGGTCATCTCCCCAGTAGTGCTTGCATCTCTGCCCATTTACCAAGAACGTAGCACTCCTATCTTCTTGCCACAGTTCTACCGCCCCATGAGGGGTCATTCTCACTACTTCAAACGGTCCAGACCATTTAGACCTCAGCTTACCAGGAAACAATTTCAATCTTGAATTAAAAAGCAAAACTTTCTGTCCTGGTTTGAAAATGCGATGCACCACATGCTTGTCGTGCCATCTTTTGGTTCTTTCCTTGTAGTACTTCGCACTCTCATAGGCATGCCAGCGAAATTCATCAAGTTCGCTGAGCTGCATCAATCTCTTTTTACCCACCAGCTCTAAGTCCATATTTAGCTTTCTGACAGCCCAGAAAGCTCGATGCTCAAGTTCAACCGGGAGATGACATGCTTTGCCATAGACCAATCGGTATGGTGACGTTCCAATCGGTGTCTTATAAGCAGTTCGGTAGGCCCACAACGCATCATCAAGTTTACCAGACCAATCATTCCGTTGAGTGTTCACCGTTTTCTGCAGAATCTGTTTTACCTCCCTATTTGACACCTCTACTTGCCCACTAGTTTGTGGGTGGTATGCTGTGGCCACTTTATGGCACACCCCATACTTAGCCAATAATTTCTTGAAGCTTGCATTGACAAAATGAGCTCCTCCGTCACTGATAATTGCTCGAGGTGTCCCAAACCTTGTGAGAATGTGTTTCTTCACAAACTTCGTTACTACCTTGTTATCATTCTTGGGGCAAGCTATTGCTTCCACCCATTTTGATACATAATCTACAGCTACCAAGATGTAACGATTTCCAAATGACGGTGGGAATGGACCCATGAAATCAATGCCCCATACATCAAAGGGCTCAACTTCCAGTATGTTCTGCAAAGGCATCTGTTGTCTTCTGCCAATTGTTCCTGTCCGCTGACATCTATCACACATTTTGACATACTCCATAGAATCTCTGAACAGGGTCGGCCAAAAGAAACCTGACTGAAGAACCTTGTGTGCTGTTCTCTCACCTCCGTGATGCCCTCCATACAACGAAGAATGGCAGCCCCTTAGCACCTCTGCTATCTGACTCTCTGGGATGCATCTTCTCATCACCTGGTCTGGTCCCTGCTTGAACAAATATGGCTCGTCCCATACATAATATCGGCTGTCATGCCTCAATTTTCTTCTTTGCTGGTCTGTTGCTTCAGGTGGGTAAACTCCACTCACTAGCAAGTTGACTATGTCAGCATACCAGGGAACTTCTGCTTCTCCCACTGCCAATAGTTGCTCATCTGGGAAGTCCTCATTAATATCATCACTTTCCATCACATGCGACCGACTCTCCAGTCGTGATAGGTGATCTGCTACCTGATTTTCACTCCCTTTTTTGTATCTAATCTCAAGGTCGAACTCCTGTAGCAATAAGATCCATCTGATCAATCTGGGCTTAGCATCTTTCTTGTTGAATAGGTATCGAATAGCTGCATGATCAGTGTACACCACCACTTTCGAACCCACCAAATAAGACCGGAACTTGTCAAATGCAAACACCAGAGCTAGCATTTCCTTTTCTGTGACTGTGTAATTGCTCTGAGCCGTATTCAGCGTCTTGCTTGCATAATAAATAGAATGAAAAACTCTATTCTTCCTTTGTCCCAATACAGCTCCCACAGCCACATCACTGGCATCACACATCAGCTCAAATGGTTCCCAATCAGGAGAGGTAAGTATGGGTGCTTCTATCAATTTCTGCTTCAACTTTTCAAATGCTACAACACACTCATTGTTTAATTCAAACTTGACCTCCTTTTCTAGCAGCCTGCATAGCGGTCTAGAAATGTTGGAAAAGTTTTTAATGAATCGTCTGTAGAATCCTGCATGTCCCAGAAAACTGCGTACACCTTTCACGGATACTGGTGGTGGCAATTTCTTAATAACCTCAATTTTAGCACGATCGATGCTCGCGCTCTGCTGCTCGGTATATATTATACACCGACACGCAAGTGTACGTGGTCAAACAAGTAATAAAGTGGCTAAGTAGCCAAGTATCGATCCAAGGAGGCTGCTCTAGATATGCAAAACTGCCTAGTTTACTATATCTCTATTCTATTTCTAACTATGTTAACAACAATCCAACCAAGATTTGAGTGAGTTTTGTTTCTAAACTAATTATCTACTAAAATTAATAACTACTATTTACGTTGAGTTTAGACAATGGATATGCACATGCCAAGGTTAAGAACGAGTAATGAACTTGATAATCATGATAATTTGGTCATCTTCTTCTTCATATTGCTAGCCAAGAACGTTTGCCTAGAAATTAAAACTTCCGTATTTAATTTCACTTTAGATTCATAAACCATTCGTCTACATTTCTGTGATCAAATGAAATTTATGACCTAACACTACAATTCCGGTTCCTAAATTGACTAATACGGCTTTCAAGTATATTTCTATCAAGAAAGCACATCAAAACCCAATTTTCCCAAATCAAGTTAAGAACAATACCCTATTAATTCACAACTTTCCAATTTCATGCTCTCTCGAGTGAAATTGGACTTTTTAGATATACATTAATGGTGGCCAATCAAGAATGTAATAAGCACAAGAATTAATAGAACAACATGCAAGAAGAAGAAGAAACCATATCAATTATTACCAACATTCATTACACAAGTTCAAAACTTCAGCAAGAAAGGAATTAGCCACTCATTCTTGGATTAATCATCCTAGAATGAGTGTGAATCATGCATACAATTGAAGAAAAGAAGAAGGGAAGAGAATAAAACTCTTATCTTTTCTATTCTTCAACTGCCACAAAACCACGTTCATGCTCCCACTTCTGAACTCAGGCTAAAAAAACTAAAACTAAAAAAACTCCCCTTTAAAAATAACCTAAGTGTGCTATTTATACTAGTGGGAAATTTTTCCCGAAATAACAAGCAACGTGTCACGGAGGCCAACGCGGAGCACTGCCTCCGTGACACGGCGTGGACGCGGACCCTCTCTGGAAATTGCATGGTCCGGATAATTAGCCTCAACGTGGCACGGAGGCCATCGCGGAGGCCTGTCTCCGTGCCACGGAGCTGTCGCGAGGCCTCACTGGAATCTGCCAATTAATTTCCTCTCCAGGCAGTGTGCTACCGCGATGGCAGCGTGGCACGGCACCATCGCGGAGCCAATGTAAAATATGCCATCCGAGGTCTTTTCCACGCTCGCATCCAAGTCCAACTCCGACATAGTTCCAACACGCATTTTAGCTCTTAAAAATCACATTATCCTGCAAAACAAATGCTAATCATGTTGGTTAGTATAAATTCGCATTTTATTACCAAATACATGATATTATATACACATTGCACAACAAACAAGGTAAAAATGATACGTTTGAGTATCACTTGGGCATATAAATCTGCCCAAGATCACTTACCCCACACTTAAATCCTTGTTCGTCCTCGAACAACACATACACAAATCATGCACATCACATCTCAACCTTTGTCACTATGGTGCAACCATTTACGTTACGGTCATACCGATTATTCGATTTTTGCAAATCATCAAGAAAACATGCTTGGTCGTACAAGACAATGACCTTAATACATCGAGGCTTCCTAGACTTTTAAGAATTGATTCTTGATATCGGCAAACTCATGCAAATCAACTAATCAAGAAATCCGACACGAAAATCAATCTTTCATCAAGCATGTACCCTCACAACTCGAGAGAAACTTCCCCTTTTATGCTCGTGCAGCACACAAACATGCAAGTAGGGGCATATAAAAATTAATTTCACTCTCTCTCCCAAAAGAATTCACATGCATCATGTCATGACCCATAGGCTTGCCCTTAGTGTATTACTCCACTAATATAAAGAAATGCAGTGTAGGATGAAATAGGACTTTTAATGGGTTGTAACTGGGCTATGGATCTAGTATATATATATTGGATTAGCCAATAATAGTCGCTAGCATCCTTAAGCGCCTTTTCAACTCATTCCCATCGACTCATGGACATTGTTCCTCTCTTTTCTCTTTTTCTCCCATTCATGCTGGTTTACTTTCATACAGCCCATTTCATCAGGCACACTTGACCCCAAACGGAAGGTTTTCATGTACCCTCAATTTCATTTAATTACAACTAGTGCCTCTTCAACATCATCTTTTCTTTCCTCACTTTGCTTTTCTTTTCTTTTCACTCTTTTCACTCTTTAACACTTTGGGAAACAATTTTCTGTTCTTTGTAAGCGCTTAAGAGCTTCTTATAGACTTTAAGGCTAATGAAAAGAAGGAATAAAGCTTAGTTCATACAATTCTGGACAAAAGAAAGAAATTGGCTAAAGGCTCAACGGGCTGACTAGGGTATACAACATATAAAAAGGTAGAATTTGACAAGAAAACAATGGAAACTAACGGTTAAAACAAAGAAATGCCTACATCCTTTCCGACACTACACCTCCTTCATTTCGCTTTGTATACACGCCAGGCAAGTTCTAGACAATTCACAATGACATGGAATAGCAAAACCTCACTCACACTTCATGCACATGCTCGAATCAAGATGCATTCACAGACTCTTTAATTAGTCAATTACATGAATTCAAGATTAAGCCTCAATCATAATGAACCAAATTCTATAGCCTAGGTAACTCAACATATTTACACAATTACATGCTTTCAAACGAATCACTTTCACATTTCGAACATCAATTACACACGCAACAAAATTTTAGCAACCATAAGCAACTACAGTTTATTGATGCAATCCACCAAAGAAACTCAAAACAAAACATCTACTCCTATCGACTACATTTCCCTTAAGACGGTCGTCATCCATCCATCATAGGGAATGTTCACTAACTATGACATCGGTTCAATGGGACTATTCTCGGTAAAAGAACCGAAAACAAACTCCGAGAAACCCAAAAATAAAACTTCAAAATTTTTGCAACACATCGATCATTTCGATGAAAAAAATATTTACAAAATATGTTGATAAGTGCAACATCTTTTTGCAAAAATTTTGAAAAATATCGATCATATCGATAGAGAAAAAAAAATATTTACAAAATTTACAAAATATTTACAAAGGCAACCATAACTTTTAAAAACACACATCATTAGCCACAAACAAATATATACACATCATTCACAAATCAGTTCACAACAACAGGGAAAGCACAGACATACATAAACGTCAAGGAAGAATATATAGCAGATTTAGAGCCTATGACCCAGCACCTAACTACTCCCCACCCCACACTTAAATCAAACACTGTCCCCAGTGTTCACAAAAATACAAAGCACAAAATTTTGGGTGGTGAAACTCCCTGCTCAGTCGAAATATTCGACTTCCTCATCCGGTGCTGCGGCCTCGTCGCCCATATCTGAATCAGCTCCCTCACCGTCATCGGACTCCACATCAGAGTCCTCACGACGTGTCTCCTCATCAGTAGGGACGTCGTCGTCAGTCGGCTCCACAAAGGCTGGCCCCACCTTGCATAAAGCTCTGGCGTTCTCGCCAAAAGGGTAGTCCAGCTCCAGCTGCCATAATTCATCCTCGGTGGCTGGTCTCCCACCTATCCGTAGCTGCAGCATCTGCATACCGAACATACGGGCCATATACTGGTCGTCACGAGCATGTCGCTCGCCCAGAGTCAGCACAGGTCCGTGTGTAGTGTCGGGGGCCTTGGTCTTTGTCACATCAAGGGCCCTCCACTCCAACTGCGGAATGTAATCTAAGGCTTCTTCCTCAACGTCGAGGCCTCGGAGGAAGGTGGTGATGAGTCCGCCAAACCCGTATCTGTGGCCCTGGTGTAGTCTGGCTCTCTTCATGGCGGATATTATAACCGCCCCCACATTAATCTCAAGCCCTTTCATAAGGGCATACACCAGGCAGACACGGTCCCGGGTCACGTCTGTCATATCTACTCCCGGGATCAAACACGAACATACAATTTTTGGCCAGATTCTGGCCTCCCTGTTCATCTGCGAATAAGGCAGAGTCTGGTGGTAACCCCTCTCTTTGTGTCTACTCCATCGGGCTGTGGATCGAGCCCCACACAACGTACGTCTGATGTCGGCGTACGGTGGGGCTATGTTGAGCTGGCGGAGAATGTGGGCGTCTGTGTCCCACGCTCCAACGATGGCATTCAGCTGCTGGGGTTCCAGAGTGACAATCTGCCCTCTGATTTTAATAGTGTGGCTTCTGATGGCCAGGTTCCAGTTGGCATAAAATTCTCGGACCAAGTGAAGGTTGTACTCCTTGGGCTCCTAAAAAATAAAGCTGAGCCCAGCTGCCTCAATCCTCTGTACGATGCGAGGGAACTCCTGTGCAAGTGGTTCCCTTGCAATAAGTTCCTCCGGGAAGTATTTGTTCTCCTTATGCTTTGCGTACCATTTCTTCCCTTCATCGGTGACCCATCGTGTCCCGTATCGGCGGTGTTGACCGCGTGGAATAGCAGGTACAGCTGGGACAGCAGTGCCCAGTCTCATTCTCTTTCTGTCGGTGCCTGAGGTTGAAGCACCCTTGCCTTTATCTTGTCGGCTGGCCATTGTACCTGTCAATTTACACAGACAAGCACAACGTTAAGCTAAAAACTTGTTAGCTTTGGCTAAGGTCGGGTTAAACAAAATTTACCCCACACTTAGTCTTTAACAATATTTACAACATGTTAGCAAGGATAGCTCTATTGACACCCCAAACACAATCACTCTAAACATATTGCTTAGTGCGTTCACAAAAATTCGACAGCATTACGGCTAGCGAACTACTCAGACTTCATACAGCTAACCCAATCCTACTATCGACAGCTATTCACCCATAGCACTTAGCAACGATAACAACAACAAAATAGAAACAACAATACAAACATTTTATATACACTAATCTAAGCAATTCAACCAATTCACATATTACGCAATGTCCCACAAAAATTCGAGAATTAGTCATCTTTTACCAATTATACAATATTTACCACGACTTATCTCAAATAATAAACACACCCCGGCATCAATTTCGTCAAACTATCAAGTTACCCAAGTTAAAATTCAACAACCCCAAGCCCTAGAACTCAATTCGAGAATCAACAATGAATTATTCAATCAATCGATAAGTTAACACGTCAACTACAACAATCCGAACACAATCAATCGCAAAATAATTCACGTCATGTTTAATTTCTACCTAGGGTGATATATCTCACCTCACATGCTCAAAATCGACAAAAATCGCCAAAATTTGAGATAGACGATGAAAACATACCTTGGAATTGAAGAATCGATAAAGACTTGACGTTTTCCTTGCCTCTTAACGTGGCACGGAGCTTGGGGGTAGGGGAATGGGTGTTTGGTCGCGGAGGGTAGAGGGAATGGGGAAAAAATGGGCAAAAATAGGGGGTTTATTTAAAAGAAACACACGGGTCACCCAGAAACCCGGTGTGACCCGGCACTGGGATAAGGGCAACGTGTCACGGAGGGTAACGCGGAGGCCCTCCTCCGTGACACGGAGCCAACGCATTGGCTTACTGGAATTTTAAAAAATTCCAGATTTGCCTTCAACGTGTCACGGAGGCCAACGCGGAGCATTGCCTCCGTGACACGGCGCCAACGCGCCAGTGCTCTGTTTCACTATCAAATTTTATTTTTCATACCTCGCCTCGTTTTCTCGATTCCACGTATTTTTCCTCCGGTATACCTGAAAATCACCTCACTAAACAAAAATTGATTAAATGACTAGATTCCCTACAAAAAAAATAAAAATTACTAATTAAAATGCACATCTAAACCTAGTCAAGAAAAGGAAAAGAAAATAAAATAAAAGAAAAACTTTCCACTAAGGAAAAAGAAAGAAAAATATTTTTCACGGGTTGCCTCCCGTGCAGCGCCTGGTTTAACGTCGCGGCTCGACAACCTTTATGCTCAATTTTCTACTAGGGAGATGGACGATTTGACCCGATCATGGTCATCTCCCCAGTAGTTCTCAACCTTGTCTGGTGGCCTACCTAGTAACTCTCGGGAATCACTCAATCCATTTGCATTCCCATGATCAATCACGTTGATCACCGAGAGTTCCTTATAGACAGTCGGGAGCTTAGGTGCCTTGTACACGTCGAACACCTCAACCTTGTCGTGTGCTCGCATCGTGAGTTGACCCGTAGCTACATCGATCAATGCCTTTCCGGTTGCCAAAAATGGTCATCCCAAAATAAATGGGACTTCCGCATCTGGCTCAAAATCCAGAACAATGAAATCTACCGGAAAAATGAGGGAGCCTACCTGCACTAGCACATCCTCAACTATGCCATCCGGCTTAGCTAAAGACCTGTCTGCTAGCTGCAAGATCACTGTTGTAGGTCTAGGACTCCCTAGCCCTAACTTTCTGAATACCGAAGATGGCATCAGATTTATACTTTCCCCCAAGTCGCATAACCCACGAGCTCGGATACTTTGCCCAATCGTCAGCTGGATAGTAAAACTTCCAGGATCCTTCAGTTTAGTGGGCAACCTGTTCTGAATATGGGATGTGCATTCCTCCGTTAAAGCCACCGTGGCATACTCGGTCAAGTGACTTTTGTTGGCCACGATGTCTTTGATATACTTTGCATATTTTGGCACACCCTGCAAGACATCAACAAGAGGTAAGTTAACATGTACCTGTTTAAGTACCTCCATGAATTTCTGGAAACACGCCTCCTCCTTGTGTTTCTTAAGTCGTTGAGGGAACGGGGATGGAGGCCTTGTTGGTTCAGCTTCTTTGGTCTTCCCCGTATCTGAGGTTAGTTCTCCCTCAACATCTGCAGCTCCTGACTTCTGAGGCGGTCTTTCCGGTTCCACCTCCTTTAATTGTAAACCACTCCTCGTGGTCACTGCATTTACCTGCTTAGGATTGGGATCCGGGTCGCTAGGTAGTCCTCCCCCTGGTCTAGTATTTTGGGCACTAGCAAATTGCCCAAACTGATATTCAAGAGCCTTGGTTGCCAATTGATTGTTCTTTACTTCGGCCGCCAGTTTGACATAGTCAGCCTGCAATTGTGCCTGGTTAGCAAACATGGTCTTGAACATTTCCTCAATAGTCGGTGATGGTGGTGGAGGAGGGGCATTGTGATTTCTGAACTGATTCTGATAGCCTTGTTGCCCTCCTTGGTTTCTGTGCATACCCTGCCCTGAACCCTGGCCTTGTTGATTGTTTCTACCCCACGAAAAATTTGGATGATTCCTCCAATTCGAGTTGTAGCCACCACCAAACTGCTGTTGATTCCTCTGTGCATTGCCCACAAAGTTGACAGAATTAGGATTTGCACCACAGCATTCGGCTGAATGCTCACTACTACCACACACTTCACACCACATCTGTTGGACTGAATTGACTGAGGCTGACGACTGGTTCAAATTCATATTGCTGAAGTGAGTGTTTAACTGATTTTGCAAAGCAGCTATCTGAGCAGCGATAGCTGTGAATCCATCCACTTCAAGCACTCCCGCTGCTTTCCTTGCTCCACCTCTTGAAGAATCTGCATTCCATTCCGGATTGCCTTGTGAAATTCGGTTGAGCAAAGTGTACAGCTCCTCATAAGTCTTCTCCAGCGCTTGCCCTCCAGCTGCTGAGTCTAACAAAATTTTAGTGTGGGGTTCCAAACCCTCAATAAAAGTGTGGACCAACACCTCATTTGACTGATGATGATGAGGACAGTCCCGCAACATGGACTTGAATCTTTCCCAGGCTTGATAAAGATTTTCTCCTTCCCTCTGTTTAAAACTTAGAATCTGACTTCTAAGTTTAGTTGTTTTACCTGAAGGGAAAAATCTGATCAAGAACTTCTTTGCAAGATCATCCCACGTTGAAATAGAGTTGGGTGGTTCAGCTTTTAACCACCTCTTGGCTTCACCAAGTAAGGAAAATGGAAATAAGGTGAGCCGAACATAATCAGGTGACACTCCAGCGGGGATGTAAGTGTCACATATCTCCAAAAAGTTCTGGAGATGTTGTTGTGGATCTTCGTGAGGGAGACCGGTAAACTGCCCGCTAGTGTGCAAAAGTTGCACCATATTTTGCTTTAACTCAAATCTCCCCCAGGCTCTGGTTTGCGGATGCTGGAATGTACATTATTAGCGTGTGGGATTGCCACCTCGCGAACCGGCCTGGCTGCTACTTCCTCGGGCACTAACACTGCCCGCACAACTGGTGGATTAGGTTGCTCCATTATAGACTGTTTCAGCAACTGCAACTTCTTCCGAAGAGCTTCTCTACGTTGACTGTGCAATTCACGTTCTGGCTCTAAGTAAGATTCCACCAGCTCCTTGTCCCTTGCCAGTGTTCACAGAAATAAAAATCTGCAAAATACAGGCTAAGACCAAGTTGTTAACACTTATGAAAATACAAATACAAATACAGTAAATTTACACTAAACAAAATTTTACAAATCGCCTAGCCTCCCCGGCAACGGCGCCAAAAACTTGCTCGCTCTCTGCTGCTCGGTATATATTATACACCGACACGCAAGTGTACGTGGTCAAACAAGTAATAAAGTGGCTAAGTAGCCAAGTATCGATCCAAGGAGGCTGCTCTAGATATGCAAAACTGCCTAGTTTACTATATCTCTATTCTATTTCTAACTATGTTAACAACAATCCAACCAAGATTTGAGTGAGTTTTGTTTCTAAACTAATTATCTACTAAAAGTAATAACTACTATTTACGTTGAGTTTAGACAATGGATATGCACATGCCAAGGTTAAGAACGAGTAATGAACTTGATAATCATGATAATTTGGTCATCTTCTTCTTCATATTGCTAGCCAAGAACGTTTGCCTAGAAATTAAAACTTCCGTATTTAATTTCACTTTAGATTCATAAACCATTCGTCTACATTTCTGTGATCAAATGAAATTTATGACCTAACACTACAATTCCGGTTCCTAAATTGACTAATACGGCTTTCAAGTATATTTCTATCAAGAAAGTACATCAAAACCCAATTTTCCCAAATCAAGTTAAGAACAATACCCTATTAATTCACAACTTTCCAATTTCATGCTCTCTCGAGTGAAATTGGACTTTTTAGATATACATTAATGGTGGCCAATCAAGAATGTAATAAGCACAAGAATTAATAGAACAACATGCAAGAAGAAGAAGAAACCATATCAATTATTACCAACATTCATTACACAAGTTCAAAACTTCAGCAAGAAAGGAATTAGCCACTCATTCTTGGATTAATCATCCTAGAATGAGTGTGAATCATGCATACAATTGAAGGAAAGAAGAAGGGAAGAGAAGAAAACTCTTATCTTTTCTATTCTTCAACTGCCACAAAACCACGTTCCTGCTCCCACTTCTGAACTCAGGCTAAAAAAACTAAAACTAAAAAAACTCCCCTTTAAAAATAACCTAAGTGTGCTATTTATACTAGTGGGAAATTTTTTCCGGAATAACAAGCAACGTGTCACGGAGGCCAACGCGGAGCACTGCCTCCGTGACACGGCGTGGACGCGGACCCTCTCTGGAAATTGCATGGTCCGGATAATTAGCCTCAACGTGGCACGGAGGCCATCGCGGAGGCCTGTCTCCGTGCCACGGAGCTGTCGCGAGGCCTCACTGGAATCTGCCAATTAATTTCCTCTCCAGGCAGTGTGCTACGGCGATGGCAGCGTGGCACGACACTATCGCGGAGCCAATGTAAAATATGCCATCCGAGGTCTTTTCCACGCTCGCATCCAAGTCCAACTCCGACATAGTTCCAACACGCATTTTAGCTCTTAAAAATCACATTATCCTGCAAAACAAATGCTAATCATGTTGGTTAGTATAAATTCGCATTTTATTACCAAATACATGATATTATATACACATTGCACAACAAACAAGGTAAAAATGATACGTTTGAGTATCACTTGGGCATATAAATCTGCCCAAGATCAATCGACTTCCAACCCCTTTTTAGACACTTTGTGGCCTAGGACAATCCCCTCCTTCACTAAGAAGTGGCATTTCTCGCAGTTTAACACAAGGTTGGATTCTTCACATCGAGCCAGCACCCTGTCAAGATTCTGCAAACAAGTAGCAAACGAATTACCAAAAACAGAAAAATCATCCATAAATATCTCAACAAAATCTTCAACCATGTCATTGAAAATAGCCATCATGCATATCTGGAATGTGGCGGGTGCGTTGCATAACCCAAACGGCATCCGCCTGAAAGCATATGTCCCATAAGGACAGGTGAAAGTCATCTTCTCTTGATCCTCAGGAGCGATGGCTATTTGGTTATAGCCGGAGTACCCATCAAGGAAGCAATAATATTCCTGCCCTGCTAACCTGTCAAGTCTTTGGTCAATAAAAGGAATGGGGTAATGGTCTTTCCTCGTGGCTTCATTTAGTTTTCGGTAGTCCATACAAATTCGCCAGCCTGTGACGGTTCGTGTAGGGATTAACTCATTTTTCTCATTAGTGATTACAGTCATCCCCCCTTTCTTAGGAACGCATTGAACGGGACTGACCCACTCACTGTCTGAAATTGGGTAGACTACACCTGCATCAAGCCACTTGATTATTTCCTTCCTTACCACATCTTTCATTGCTGGATTAAGTCTCCTCTATGGCTGAACAGTTGGCTTGGCTCCTGTCTCCATGAATATCCTGTGCGTGCAGAAAGCTGGATTTATACCCTGAATGTCGGACATTTGCCAACCCATTGCTTTCTTCCTCTTCCTTAAGACCCCCAAAGCTGCCTTTTCCAGTTCCTCTGTCAAGTCTGCAGAGATAATAACTGGTAACGTCTCTCCCTCCCCCAAAAAGATATATTTTAAATTGGGAGGCAATTTTTTCAGCTCCAATTTCGGTGCCTCCTCAACAGACGGTTTCGGCAACGGCTCTAGTGATCTCATCAAGGACTGAAATTCCTGTCTTCTCGGATGATTAGGTGCTCCATCCAACAATTGAACCATTCCACAAGCTTCTCCATCCCCAAAATGATCAGAATGCGTCAGCGCTCTCTCCAATGGGTCTTGAGATTCAACAGCCTGCTTACCTTCTCCATGTTCAACCACGCTGATTTCCGAAAGCTCCTCATGTATAGCCGGCAGCTTCATGGCTTTTAACACGTCAAATACCTCTACCTTGTCATGTGCTTGCATTGTAAGTTTACCCGCAGCTACATCAATCAATGCCTTTCCGGTTGCCAAAAAGGGTCGTCCCAAAATAAATGGGACTTCAGCATCTAGTTCAAAGTCCAGAACAATGAAATCTACCGGAAAAATGAGGGAGCCTACTTGCACCAACACATCCTCAACAATGCCATCCGGCTTAGCCAAAGACCTGTCTGCTAGCTGCAAGATTATCGTTGTAGGTCTAGGACTGCCTAGACCTAACTTTCTGAATACCGAAGAAGGCATCAGATTTATGCTTGCCCCCAAGTTGCATAATCCACGCGCTCGGATACTTTGCCCAATAGTCAGCTGGATAGTGAAACTTCCAGGGTCTTTCAGTTTTGTGGGCAATCTATTCTGAATACGAGATGTGCATTCCTCCGTTAAAGCCACCGTGGCATACTCAGTCAAGCGACTTTTGTTGGCCACGATGTCTTTGATATACTTCGCATATTTTGGCACACCCTGCAAGACATCAACAAGAGGTAAGTTAACATGTACCTGTTTAAGTACCTCCATGAATTTCTGGAAACACGCCTCCTCCTTGTGTTTCTTAAGTCGTTGAGGGAACGGGGGTGGAGGCCTTGCTGGTTCAACTTCTTTAGACTTCCCCTTATCTGAGATTTGCTCTCCCTCAACATCTGCTGCTCCTGACTTCTAAGGCGGTCTTTCCGGTTCCACCTCCTTTAATTGTAAACCACTCCTCGTGGTCACTGCATTCACCTGCTTAGGATTGGGATCCATGTCGCTAGGTAGTCCTCCCCTTGGTCTAGTATTTTGGGCACTAGCAAATTGCCCAAACTGATATTCAAGAGCCTTGGTTGCCAATTGATTGTTCTTTACTTCGGCTGCCAATTTGACATAGTCAGCCTGCAATTGTGCCTGGTTGGCAATCATGGTCTTGAACATTTCCTCAATAGTCAGTGATGGTGGTGGAGGAGGGGCATTGTGATTTCTGAACTGATTCTGATAGCCTTGTTGCCCTCCTTGGTTTCTGTGCATACCCTGCCCTGAACCTTGTCCTTGTTGATTGTTGCTACCCCACGAAAAATTCGGATGATTCCTCCAATTCGAGTTGTAGCCACCACCAAACTGCTGTTGATTCCTCTGTGCATTGCCCACAAAGTTGACAGAATCAGGATTTGCACCACAGCATTCAGCTGAATGCTCACTACTACCACACACTTCACACCACATCTGTTGGACTGCATTGACGGAGGCTGAAGGCTGGTTCAAATTCATATTGCTGAAGTGAGTGTTTAACTGATTTTGCAAAGCAGCTATCTGTGCAGCGATAGCTGTGAATCCATCCACTTCAAGCACTCCCGCTGCTTTCCTTGCTCCACCTCTTGAAGAATCTGCATTCCATTCCGGATTGCCTTGTGAAATTCAGTTGAGCAAAGTGTACAGCTCCTCATAAGTCTTCTCCAGCACTTGCCCTCCAACTGCTGAGTCTAACAAAATTTTAGTGTGGGGTTCCAAACCCTCAATAAAAGTGTGTACCAACACCTCATTTGACTGATGATGATGAGGACAGTCCCGCAACATGGACTTGAATCTTTCCCAGGCTTGATAAAGATTTTCTCCTTCCCTCTGTTTAAAACTTAGAATCTGACTTCTAAGTTTAGCTGTTTTACCTGAAGGGAAAAATCTGATAAAAAACTTCCTTGCAAGATCATCCCACGTTGATATAGAGTTGGGTGGTTCAGCTTTTAACCACCTCTTGGCTTCACCAAGTAAGGAAAATGGAAATAAGGTGAGACGAACATAATCTGGTGACACTCCAGCGGGTATGTAAGTGTCAGTTATCTCCAAAAAGTTCTGGAGATGTTGTTGCGGATCTACGTGAGGGAGACCGGTAAACTGCCCGCTAGTGTGCAAAAGTTGCACCATATTTTGCTTTAACTCAAATCTCCCTCCAGGCTCTGGTTTGCGGATGCTGGAATGTACATTATTAGCGTGTGGGATTTCCACCTCGCGAACCGGCCTGGCTGCTACTTCCTCGGGCACTAACACTGCCCGCACAACTGGTGGATTTGGTTGCTCCATCATAGACTGTTTAAGCAACTGCAGCTTCTTCCGAAGAGCTTCTCTACGTTGACTGTGCAATTCACGTTCTGGCTCTAAGTAAGATTCCACCAGCTCCTTGTCCCTTGCCAGTGTTCACAGAAATAAAAATCTGCAAAATACATGCTAAGACCAAGTTGTTAACACTTAAGAAAATAAAAATACAAATACAGTAAATTTACACTAAACAAAATTTTACAAATCGCCTAGCCTCCCCGGCAACGGCGCCAAAAACTTGTTCGGTGCTGATTCGGTTAGTATTAAATATTATCAACTGACATGCAAGTGCACGTGGTCAAACAAGTAATAAAGTGTCTAAGTAGCCAAGTATCGATCCAAGGAGGCTGCTCTAGATATGTAAAACTGCCTAGTTTACTATATCTCTATTCTATTCCTAACTATGTTAACAACAATCCAACCAAGAGTTGAGTGAGTTTTTGTTTCTAAACTATTTATATACTACAATTAATAACAACTATTTACTTTTGAATTTAGACAATGGATATGCACATGCCAAGGTTAAGAACGAGTAATGAACTTGATAATCATGATAATTTGGTCATCCTCTTCTTCATGTTGCTAGCCAAGAACGTTTGCCTAGAAATTAAAACTTTCGTATTTAATTTCACTTTAGAATCATAAACCATCCGTCTACATTTCTGTGATCAAATGCAATTTATGACCTAGCACTACAATTCCGGTTCCTAAATTGACTAATACGGCTTTCAAGTATATTTCTATCAAGAAAGCACATCAAAACCCAATTTTCCCAAATCAAGTTAAGAACAATACCCTATTAATTCACAACTTTCCAATTTCGTGCTCTCTCGAGTGAAATTGGACTTTTTAGATATACATTAATGGTGGCCAATCAATAATGTAGTAAGCACAAGAATTAATAGAACAACATGCAAGAAGAAGAAGAAACCATATCAATTATCACCAAAATTCATTACACAAGTTCAAAACCTCAGCAAAGAAAGGAATTAGCCACTCATTCTTGGATTAATCATCCTAAAATGAGTGTAAATCATGCATACAATTGAAGGAAAGAAGAAAGGAAGAGAAGAAAACTCTTAGCTTTTCTATTCTTCAACTGCCACAAACCCACGTTCCTGCTCTCCACTTCTGAACTCAGTCTAAAAACTAAAAACTGATTAAAAATAAACCTAAGTGTGCTATTTATACTAGTGGGAAATTTTTCCCGGAATAACAAGCAACGTGTCACGGAGGCCAACGCGGAGCACTGCCTCCTTGACATGGCATGCACGCGGACCCTCTCTGGAAATTGCAGGGTCCGGATAATTGGCCTCAACGTGGCACGGAGGCCATCGCGGAGGCCTATCTCCGTGCCACGGAACTGACGCGCAGGCACACTGGAAATTGCCTAATTAATTCCTGCCCAGGCAGTGTGCTACCGCGATGGCAGCGTGGCACGGCTCCATCGCAGAGCCAGTGTAAAATGTGCCATCCAAGGTCTTTTCCACGCTCGCATCCAAGTCCAACTCCGACATAGTTCCAACACGCATTTTAGCTCCTAAAAATCACATTATCATGCAAAACAATTGCTAATCATGTTGGTTAGTATAAATTCGCATTTTATTACCAAATACATGATATTATATACACATTGCACAACAAACAAGGTAAAAATGATACGTTTGAGTATCACTTGGGCATATAAATCTGCCCAAGATCATGATACCCAAAAAAGTCCCTAAGATCATACCCGTAGGTTGAAGTGGAGAAAGCAGAATTTTTTTTTGCACCAGGTCACTGGACAACTTGTTAGGTGACTCATTATGTCGCTTGATGGATCGTCCCGTGACCCGTGATGTGGTGCTCCGCTGGAGGAGAGTCATCGTCAAGGGGTCATGACGGGTGGTGTAACGAGTCATTTTGACTCCCCATGAGTCGTGGGTCGACCCATTGGTTGGGCAAGATGGAAAATAATGTTGAAATCCAGTGATCGGGATGAATAAAGGGACGAGTCATGGTGCCACTTCACGACTCGTCGCGTAAGCCGTGGTCAGGATGACAAGAAGAAGGAGTATGGAATTTCAATGGTGGCAATGGGTCAGGGGATGATCAGGCAACCTCACGATTCATCCAGTTCCTCATTGGGACGGGCAGTGTCACTTTTCCTATGAAATCAGTAAGGGCATTTCGTAATTTATAAGCTCCTAAGTCCTAAACTACGTCATTTTAAACCCTAAAAAAAGTGTTTTAATGGGGTTTAACCTATCTAATTCATTCAACTCCCATACATGCAAGATTAGTAAATTTCCTTTGAAGATCAAATTTGAACTTCTCGAATTCTTCTCCAAATCTCTTGGGCTTTCAAACCCAAGTTGAGATTCAGTTTACCCAGGTATGTAGGGCTATGAATAGATTTTCCTTTCACTCTCATGCCCAAATTTCTCCTCAAGTTCATGAATTCAAGTCTTAATTCAAGTTTATGATTTTATGAGGTTTTGGCCCAATTTCATGAAATTCTCTATGATTTGTTTATGGGTCAATTCCCTTCATGTTTCAAAGGATGTTTTAAGATTCATGGGAATATTTTATTCCTATCTTTATTATAATTTCATGATTTTCATATTTTAAAAAATTATGCCCAATTATGCAAGTTTCATGAAAAGTCAAATTTATGATTCATGATTTCAAGTATGATGAGATAGCTAGCATGAATGAATGTTTACAGATTACCCATGTGTGAATGTATGTTTTGTCTTATGAAATTTATTTCAAGTATGTATGATTTTTAGATTTTGGACATGCCCACATAGGTTAAGCATGTTTTCATGATTCAACTCAGTTCTATAGAATCAACTTACTATATGGTTTTGGAGTCTATACTCCCACTTTCAGTTTATGGTATGTTTTCAGCTTTGTAGAAATATGATGGTTTCAGCTTCATTGAAAAATGATGGGAGCACTAATCGTGGGAAAAAATAGCATGCCCCAGTGATACTTTATAACTTAGTTTTGTCTTGTTTATCTAATTTATTTTATACATTTTCATGTAATTTTATATAAATGTGAATATATGTGCTAACCAACATGATTAGTCCTTGTTTTGTAGGTTTCAATGATTTTGAGGAACTAATTCATAAGTTGGTGAAGTAGAGGAATGAAGTCGGGAGCAAATTGCAAAAGTTAGCAAAGAGCATGCCATGGCAAGGCTCCAACGCGCCAGCACCGTGCCACACAAGGCCAGATGCGCGACATGGCAAGGCCAACGTGCTGCATTAGCAGCGTGTCATGTTGGCAGCGTGGTGACACTCGGCAGTTTGGCTTCCGGAGGCAATTTCTAGAGAGCCTCTGCGTTACCTCCGTGTCACGGAGGCAGTGCTCCACGATACACTCCGTGACACGGGGCTATTCCATGACAGGCTAAATTATGCACGTCTCTCATTTATTATAAATAGGTCCCTTAGCAACTAAAACCATTTTGTCACGATTTTATTCTGGAAAACTACCTAGGAGTGAAGGGAGAAGTGGGAGAACTCATCTAGGGTTTGGCAAATTCCCTTCTCATCTACCAAATTCTTGTAAGTATATTAGTTTAGTTGTAGTTTCTTGTAGTTTTACGAACATGAATGGCTAGAACCCTTCCTCTAGGGTTGAAGCCATGAATTATGATTGTGATTTTATGAAATTGTTTTGGAATTAAGTTATTGATTGTTGTTTTCGTCTTGCATTCTGGATTGTTGGTTGTTTTTATGATTGATCACCATGAAAGCATATATGTTAGCTGGGGCATTGGCTTGAGAAAGCATTACCTAGGTCAGGACATGAGAATGTGAGGAGCATGTTTGTATCTCACGATATAATTTCGTATTAGGATAGAAATATACCTAACACCTTGCTTGGTTGATAAAACGGGGGTTATTAAAGACCAACTTAGGATTATCGCATCACCACTCGAAGAAGTAGTTGTGAGGCTAAGTTGAGTTAAATGGTTAGACGCACGAAAGTCCCTAATCATTTCCACGTAAACCACAACATAATTAATTGCCCACGAACTAGAAATTAGCATCCTCGCTCACAATGATGCAGTGAGGCTAGTTTGTCGTGTTTAGAGGCTCGAAAGACCATGAACATGAAATTCTAATTATGTGAAACAACAATCGATAGTTTCATGCTTAACCCATTGCAAATCGTAGTATCACATGATTATCTGGTTTTAACTCTATGTTGCTCCTAGAGTAAATTCAGGATATTTCATTGACCAAAACTAGACTTAGTTAAATCTCCCTCGAAAACTTCTATAACCAACACTTGTGAAAGTTAAGATCACACTTGAAATGGATAGTTAGAGGAATGGGTCCAGTCCCTGTGGGTTCGACATTCCGGTTCTCTAAAAGAGCCACTATATTACTTGCACGACCCATACACTTGCAGACGCACGAATAAGGGCACGTCAAGTTTTTGGCGCCGTTGCCGGGGACTCGTCGAAGTTTTGATAATTTATCTATTTTTGTGTGATTTTTGAAATTTCCTTATGTGTTGAGAAACTTGGTCTTAGTCTGTTTATTTGTAGGTGACAGGTTGTCCTGCCGAGCTGGCTAGAAATAGAGAGCTTGTGGAACCGTTGCCGGAACCTGAAGGTCAAATCCATTTGCGAAGGAGAGTAGCTCTAGAGCAAAAGCTGAAGAGACTTCAAGAAAAGGTACAACAACAACCACCCGCGGGACAAGCACAATTGTCATCAGAAGCAATGACAGCAAGACCAGTTCGCGAAGTGGCAATCCCACTAGCGACGAATGTGACCTCTAGCATCCGTAAACCGGAGCCTAGAGGGCACTTTGAGCTTAAACAGAACATGGTGCAGCTGTTACATTCTAGTGGTCAATTCACTAGGATGGCACATGAGGACCCGCAGCAACACCTACATAGCTTTTTAGAGATTAGTGACACGTTTGTCCTCACCGACGTGTCCACAGATTATGTCCGACTGACCCTCTTCCCATTTTCGCTGTTGGGAGAGGCGAAAAAGTGGCTGAAGGCTGAGCCACCGAAATCCATAACTTCATGGAATGACTTGGCTAAGAAGTTCCTTATCAGATTCTTCCCTTCAGGCAAAACTACAAAGTTGAGAAGTGAAATACTCAGTTTCAAGCAGAGGCCTGATGAGAACTTATATATGGCTTAGGAAAGATTCAAGTCATTGTTGAGAGACTGCCCCCATCACCAGCAATCAAATGAAGTGTTGGCTCATACCTTTGTATAAAGTCTAGACCCACACACAAAAATATTACTAGACTCTGCATCGGGTGGGCAAGCCTTGGAGAAGACATATGATGAGTTGTACACTTTGTTGAACAAAATTGCATAAGGAAATCCAGAGTGGCACAGCGAGTCATCGAGGGGGCAAGAAAGAGATCGGGGTTGATAGAAGTAGATGGTTTGAATGCCTTGGCAGCACGGTTAGCTTCATTCCAACATCAAATGATGACTCAGTTCAATAAACTGAGTATGAACCAACACCAGGGCCAGGTTAATGCAGTTCAGCAAGCTCTGAGTTGGTGTGAAATTTGTGGTAATAATGGGCACAATGCAGAATCTTATGGAGCCAATCCGGAATCAGTCAATTTTGTTGGTAATGTGCATAGGAATCAGAATTTTGGGAACAACTCCAACAGAAATTGGTAGGGCCACCAGAATTTTTCTTGGGGTGGAAACCAAAAGCAGAATTATATGCAATCTCAACAACAACAGTATCAGCAAAATAGGCAAAATGATGGGCAATTGAGTAGCAGCATTGAGGAAACACTGCAGAAAATTATGGAGACCCAGAATCAGTTAGCGGAAAATCAGGCGAGGATGGCAACAAACTTAATGAATCAGCAAGTAGCCACCCACAATCTTGAAAAACAAGTGGGTCAGATAGCAGCTACTCAGAACATGAGGTCGCAGGGGGGATTACCAAGCAATGTAGATCCTAACCCCTGACAAATCAATGCCATCAGTCTTAGAAGCGGAAAGCAATTAGCTGATGCAGTGCCTAAAGAGTTGAGAAAGGAGGTGCAGCCGGAGTTGGTTAGACCAGGACCATCCACCGACATTGGAGCGAATCAGAGTGCTGGGCAAAAAAATGCACAACCTGCATTGCAGCCAGCACAAAGACCACCACCACTGTTCCCTAAAAAATTCAAGAAGAGCAAGGAGGAGGAATGTTTCAAAAAGTTCTTTGAGAGTTTCAAAGAACTTCACATAAATTTGCCTCTTATTGATGTCTTGCAGGGAATGCCCAAGGATGCTAAATACTTGAAGGACATGATGGCGAACAAAGTTAGGTTGGTGGATGTCCAGACTGTAGCACTGACTGAGGAGTGCAGTCATAGGGTATTGAGCAAAATGCCGAAGAAGCTCGAAGACCCAGGGAGTTTTACCCTCCCCATACAAATTGGTAAAGCTGAGGTGCTACGAGCTTTGTGTGATCTAGGGGAAGCAGTTAATCTAATGCCCCTATCCTTATTCAACACCCTGGGGTTGGGAAAACCGAGGCCGACAAGGTTGATGCTGCAGCTGGCTGACAAGTTGCGAGTGACACCTGATGGAATAATAGAGGACCTTCTCATCAAAGTAGGTAAGTTCATTATACCTGTTGATTTTATTGTCGTAGATTTTCAGGTTGATGACCAGGTACCCCTGATCTTGGGATGGCCATTCTTGGCCACCGGAGGAGTGGTGATTGACTTGAAAGCAGGGACCCTGAAAATGAGGGTTGAGGATGAAGAAGAACTCTTCCGCGTTTACCAAGAAATGAACCCATCCGCACACTATAGAAACCTTTGTCAGGTTAGTGTGTTGGCAGAGGATGAGTGTGGGGTGGAGGATTCCACAGGTGCACGGCTAAAGGCAATGTCAAGTCTTCAACCTAAGTCTGATAGAGGGCTTCAAATTGAGAAGAAGTTAGAGAAAGAGAGGAACAGAGTGGAGGCTGTTTCCTCTAAATAGAAAAAGAAAAGGAGATGATTCTCGAAAGAGAACCCAGGTATGAGGATGTCCTAAAAAGGACAGTACACGTCGTGCTACGACGTAAAATAAGGCGCTGCTTGGGAGGCAACCCAAGGCTACCTCAGGTACAAATTGTTTAAGTTTGATTTTGTGTTGATTTTGTTGTTTTCATTATGTTTGTGTTTTTGGTGGAAAGTTAAGCACAGATGGAAGGGAAGTCTGAGTACCAAGAAGGAGGAAGCTAAAAAGCATGAAATAGAAGAAGTGTGGGGTCAAACACCCACATAGGAGAACTTGAAGAAAAGCATGCTTTTAGCTGGGCATAGAGGCTCAGGAAGTATTTCTCATCCTTTAAATGTTAATTTGATGCTATGAGGACATAACATGATTTAAGTGTGGGGTGAGAAAAATTTCAAAATTTTTGTGCTTAACAAGTTTTTGGTGAATGTAATGCTTGTGTGAAATTTGGGAGAAATTTGAAATTTTTTTGTGAATTAAGCATGAATTCATCACCCGTTGGTTTTTCTTTTCGGTTCTTTTCCGACGGGGGATCTTTGAACCGAAGAATAAAAATTTTCTTTTTCTTTTCTTTATCTGTATATAGTGTTTTTAGTCATAGTTAGTGACTGTTTACGACGATGGATGGATGACGACCGTCTTGAGGGAAAATTAGTCGATAGGTTTTGGGTTTTTGAAACCATAACTAATTGGTGCTTGATGTTCTTGTTATGTGCTATACACGATTGTAAGATACAAGGGTGGTTAGTGTTGAAGCATGCAAGTGTATAACTTTGTTTGAGACACTTAGGCTCTTGAATTTGACTCAATATGAAGGAAGCTTAATCTAAATTCTTGTGATTAGCTGAGTTAAGAGTCTGCTGAATGTGTCTCGAATTGAGCATGTGCCATGAGTGTAAGGTTTTTGAGTATTCTGTGCTATTGTGGATTGTCTATAACTTGCCTGGTGTGTTTATAAAACGAAATGAAGGATGTGAATTGTAGGAGATGATTTAGGCATTTCTTTGAATGAACCAAATTTTTATCCCTCATTTTACCTACCTTGAAAAATTAATCCTAGTTAGCCCCATTGAGCCTTGAGCCTATTCTTTGACAGCTGCAACATAAGCTTAATCCGTTTTCTTTCATTAGCCTTGAACTTGATCCAAAACTCCTAAGCGCTTAAGGGAAAAATATGAAAGAGTAAAGGAGTGAGAAGAAGGAAAAGAAAGGAAAAGTAGCAAGTTGTAGAAGTGGAGAAAAGGACAAAGGTGCACTTGTGTGAAAATGGTTGATTATTATTAAGGAGTAAGAAAACAAATTAATGAAAAATTATTTATAGAGCTCCTTACTAATAAGCTAAAAGTGCCTAAAGAAAGGGGGAACATAAGAGGAAAAACAAAGCTGAAAGGAGAAAAAGGTGAAGTAAGGGAAGGGAAGTTCGTGATGAGGGCGTAATGTATTAAAAGCTCTTGGGAAAGATAGTCACTATTATTGGCCAGAATAGTACCTACCCGTCCCTTAGATTACATTACAACCCATTAAGTCCTACTTGATCTTACATTCACACATCCTTAAATTAGTGGAATAAAACACTAAGGGCAAGCTTATGGGTCATTACATGATGCATGTGAATCCTTTGTGAGAGTGAGCGAAATTCTATTCATGTACCCACACATGTTGTGATTTAAAAAGTTTTTGCGTGTGAAAATGGGTAACTCTCGTTCCGTGAGGGAACATGTTGAATGAAGGATATAATTTATGTGGGATTTCTTAATCAGTTGATCTGCATGAGTTTTCTAAGATTGAGAGTCGCTTCTTGAGGTTAAGAAGTCTTAGCAGGGTTGTATTACATTTCAATGTTCAAATCGTGCATGCTCTATTTTTAACTTGCTATCTTAAATAATCAGTATAGCTGTAGCTTGAATTCTCTTGCTAAATTAGTTATGTGTGAGTCTCCATATGCATGAGATGTAAAAGGTTTGTTCGAGGACGAACAAGGCTTTAAGTGTGGGGTGGGTGATCGTGGGCAAAAATAGCATGCCCGAGTGATACTTTATAACTTAGTTTTGTCTTGTTTATCTAATTTATTTTATACATTTTCATGTAATTTTATATAAATGTGAATATATGTGCTAACCAACATGATTAGTCCTTGTTTTGTAGGTTTCAATGATTTTGAGGAACTAATTCATAAGTTGGTGAAGTAGAGGAATGGAATCGGGAGCAAATTGCAAAAGTCGGCAAAGAGCATGCCATGGCAAGGCTTCAGCACGCCAGCACCGTGCCACGCTAGGCCAGCTACATGACATGGCAAGGACAACGTGCTACATTAGTAGCGTGTCACGTTGGCAGCGTGGTGACACTCGACAGTTTGGCTTCCGGAGGCAATTTCCAGAGAGCCTCCGCGTTACCTCCGTGTCACGGAGGCAGTGCTCCGCGATAAAGTCCGTGACACGGGGCCATTCCATGATAGGCTAAATTATGCACGTTTCTCATTTATTATAAATAGGTCCCTTAGCTCCTAAAACCATTTTGTCATGATTTTATTCTGGAAAACTACCTAGGAGTGAAGGGAGAAGTGGGAGAACTTATCTAGGGTTTGGCAAATTCCCTTCTCATCTACCAAATTCTTGTAAGTATATTAGTTTAGTTGTAGTTTCTTGTAGTTTTACGAACATGAATGGCTATAACCCTTCCTCTAGGGTTGAAGCCATGAATTATGATTGTGATTTTATGAAATTGTTTTGGAATTAAGTTATTGATTATTGTTTTTGTCTTGCATTCTGGATTGTTGGTTGGTTTTATGATTGATCACCATGAAAGCATATATGTTAGCTGGGGCATTGGCTTGAGAAAACATTACCTAGGTCAGGACATGAGAATGTGAGGAGCATGTTTGTATCTCACGATATAATTTCGTATTAGGATAGAAATATACCTAACACCTTGCTTGGTTGATAAAACGGGGGTTATTAAAGACCAACTTAGGATTATCGCATCACCACTCGAAGAAGTAGTTGTGAGGCTAAGTTGAGTTAAATGGTTAGACGCACGAAAGTCCCTAAACATTTCCACGTAAACCACAACATAATTAATTGCCCACGAACTAGAAAGTAGCATCCTCGCTCACAATGATGCAGTGAGGCTAGTTTGTCGTGTTTAGAGGCTCGAAAGACCATGAACATGAAATTCTAATTATGTGAAACAACAATCGATAGGTTCATGCTTAACCCATTGCAAATCGTAGTATCACATGATTATCTGGTTTTAACTCTATGTTGCTCCTAGAGTAAATTCAGGATATTTCATTGACCAAAACTAGACTTAGTTAAATCTCCCTCGAAAACTTCTATAACCAACACTTGCGAAAGTTAAGATCACACTTGAAATGGATAGTTAGAGGAATGGGTCCAGTCCCTGTGGGTTCGACATTCCGGTTCTCTAAAAGAGCCACTATATTACTTGCACGACCCGTACACTTGCGGACGGGCGAATAAGGGACGTCAAGCACTGTGCATTTTTTTGGGAGTAGTGTCTAGAACCAAGTAGGGTAGGAGTTAATGTAAACCCCAGGTCTCAGAAAAATTCACAAATGTAGGTATATTATGATAGTAGGACCTCCTTTGAGAGTTTTCTCTGCCTGCAAGCGGCCTTTATCTCGATATTGATATCATGGTAGCATCCTTAGCCATGGCAAGGATTTAGACGGCTCTGCCCACTTGAGTGTGATAGCTGGTGCGTCACATAATTTCTATAATGATGGTGTCGGTTATAATGAGTCTCCCATTATTCCTCATGATTTCAGTTATGCATGTTCATGATCTTATGATATTATGTTTTATATCAGGTTTGACCCAATGATCAGTTTATAAGCTTTACTTATGATTTTAGTTATGGAAATTCATATGATTTCTATCTCTAGCTTTGTATCATTCTATTCAGATTTGATATTAAGTTTATGACTATACATGTTTCAGATTCAAATTTCGACATGCACTCCTTACTCTCATGATCTTATGATTTATGTTTATATGCATGATTTTAGTTTACACTTAGCAAGTTTTACTTACCTTACATACTCAGTGCATTCCAAGTACTGACCGCATACTCTATGACGAATTGTTTCATGATACAGGTTTAGACGATCAGACTCAATTCACCGTTAGCCCACCTTCCGCGCAATTTAGTTCAGTTTTCCTTCGTTGGTGATTCCTCATCCATCTGGGACCTTTATTTAGTGTTGAGTTATGTTATTTTCATTTTTCAAACTTTAGCTACTTAGTTAGGGGTGTTGTCCTGTTAGCTTATCAGACAGTTAGAGGCTTATGAGACATTATGTAGACTTTCATCTTTGTCGAGTGTTGACTCAGTATTATGTTCTCATGTTATTCAAACTTCCGCTTATTCAAGTTTAGATTATTAGTTTTCGCTTGATGTATGCTCTTTAGCTACTACGTTCATGCCATGGGTCAACTTGGAGCCATTCGTGATTCTAGGTCTCGTTTCTCGTTCCGGGCCTATGTTTGGGTCTTTAAGAACTTGGAATCAGAGCCAAGGTTTAGATTATCCTAGGGTGTCTAATATCCGCATTAAGTAGAGTCTTTTTCATGGGTGTGAAATGTGCCACACTTATGTGTAGAGGCTACAAGACGTTTTAGCAAATTTCCTTCTTTCATAGTCTGTCGTATGATGAAGTATCTCTTTATCCTTCTAACTCATGATATACGCGAACATGCCTCCATGCTGATTAAATGGAAGAAGGAATGACAATGGAAATAACCACGACAATGGTAATAAATACAGGCATTAGCAAGCCCAACCAGCACCAATAGATCCTATGCCCGAGTAGGTCATTCTGAGTTTAGAGTAGAATTTTTTATGTTGGTATAGGAAATGCACACTTAGGTAAATCAGCAGGCGGTGGCTTATGTTCCTCAGAATGGGAATCCAGCGACGGTAAGAGTTTGAGACTTTCTCCGAATGAATCTATCGAAGTTTCTGGGGTTGAAGGTGGAAGAGGACCCTCATGAGTTTATTGAGGAGGTGCAAAAGATCCCCAGATTATAGGAGTGACCTGGGAGGAGAGTGTAGACCTAGCCTCCTATCAGCTAAAGGGGCTTGCTTACATATGGTACCACCAGTGGAAAGATGGTAGGGAAATAGGAGCAGTTCCTATGAGTTGGGATAGTGTGTGACTGCCTTCTTGGATAGGTTCTTCCCTAGGGCGTAGAGGGAGGAAATGGTGGCGTAGTTTTTCAACTTGAAGCAGTATCACAGGACTTTCCAAGAGTATGCCTTGGAGTTTTCCCGACTGTGCAAGTATGCGCTGGAGATGGTTGCGAATCAAAGGGATCATACGAGCAGGTTTTTGAATGGAGTATCAGACTCGTTGGTCAAGGAGTGCATGACCACTATGCTGAACAGTGATCTAGAATTCTCACGATTGGTCATATATGCCCAGCAAATAGAGGCAGATCAGATGAAGGAGAAGGAGAGAGAGGACAAATAGGCTAGGACAAGGAGTTTTGGATAGTTCCAGCAGAGATCTAGTGGAGGGCATGGCCACCAGTCCCATTAGAGATCGTCAGCCCTAGCGCCATTATTAGCCAATGTCCTGTCCAGATCTAGGCATGATCAGTGGGGTAGAGCATCGAGCTCTCGAGGTCCGGGGAGCATGTTAGTGGACCAGTATTCCAGTTTACGGCAGGTGTGGTAGGAGGCACACTGGAGAATGCTTAGTTGGTTCAGGTGCATGTTTTGGGTGCGGGAAACCTAAACACCAGCTCAGAGACTACCCTTCAACCAGACAGAGCCATAGTAGAGGCCGTGATCTAGGCACCAGTACAGCAGGTCACTAGCATGCTCAGCTCAGCAGGGTGCATCCACTAGTGCAGGTGGTGTTCAACATCAGAATAGATTCTATGCCCTCTTATCTCATCAGGAGTAAGAGGTCTCTACAAATGTGGTCACTAGTACGTTACGAGTATTTCACCTTGATGTATATGCATTGTTAGATCTAGGAGCTACTTTATCTTTTGTGACTCCTTATGTTTCTATTAGTTTCTGAGTCATTCCCGAAACCCTATCAAATCCCTTCTCAGTCTCTACTTCACTCAGTGTCTTAGTTATAGCTTGACGGGTATACAGAGATCGCCATGTCACAGTCCTTCAGAACATCACCTCAGCCGATCTAGTAGAGTTATACATGAACGATTTTGATATTGTCTTTGTTATGTATTGGTTGCATGCATGTTATGCCTCCGTAAATTATAGGACCCGTATGGTAGAATTTCAATTTCTGGGTAAGCCAGTCCTAGAATGGAAGGGTAGTTCAGCTGTGCTGGTAGGTCGCTTTGTTTCCTATCTTAAGTCTAGGAAGATGATTTCTAAAGGTTGTGTGTACTATCTAGTTCAGGTTAAGGATGCTATGTCCAAGCCCCCGACTCTTCAGTCAGTTCCTATAGTGTGTGAATATATGGAGGTGTTCCCAGATGACCTACCGGGAGTCCTTCCTGAGCAGGGAGTGACTTTGGTATAGACCTTCTCCCTAATACACAACTTATATCCATCCCTCCTTACAAAATGGCTCCAACTGAGCTAGAGGAGTTGAAGAGCAGTTGAAAGATCTCCTAGATAAGGGTTTCATCAAGCTTAGTAGATCCCTGTGGGGTGCACCGGTTCTCTTTGTCTGGAAGAATGATGGTTCCCTTAGAATGTGCATTGATTATCAGCAGTTAAACAAGGTTACAATCAAGAACAAGTATCCCCTCCCCTGGATTGATGACTTTTTTTACCAACTTCAGGGTGCTAAGTGTTTCTCAAAGATAGACCTCAGATTCGGCTATCATGAGCTCAGAGTTAGGGAGAGTGACATTCCGAAAATAGCCTTCAGGACTCGATATGGTCACCATGAGCTCATAGTTATGTCTTTTGGACTAACTAATGGTCCTGCAGCTTTTATAGACTTGATGAACAGGGTGTTTAAGCCGTATTTGGATATGTTCGTGATTGTATTCATAGATGATATTCTTATATATTCACGGAGCAAGGAGGAGTATGCAACTTATTTGAGGATTATGCTACAAACTCTCAAGGATCACTAGTTGTTTGCTAAATTCAGGAAGTGTGAGTTTTAGTTGGACTCAGTAGAATTTTTGGGTCCTGTGGTGTCAAGTGAGGGTGTGCAGGTGTACTCTCAAAAGATAAAGGCGGTGAAGAATTGGCCTAGACCAGTTAGTCCTATGAATATCAAGAGCTTCTTGGATTTAGCTGGCTGCTACAGGAGGTTTGTTGAGGGATTTTCATCCATTGCAACACCGTTGACTAAGTTGACCTAGAAGAAGGTTAAATTTCAATAGTTGGATGCTTGTGAGTAGAGTTTTCAGGAGCTAACGACTCGACTCACTACAACCCCAGTATTGACTCTACTAGAGGGCACAAATGGTTTTGTTGTGAATTGTGATGCCTCTATGGTTGGTCTCGGGTGTGTGTTGATGCAGCATGGTAGGTCAGTGATTATGCCTCTAGACAGCTTAAGACTCATGAGAAAAATTACCCTGCATGACCTAGAGTTGGCAGCTATGGTATTTGCATTGAAGATTTGGGGACAGTACTTGTATGGGGTGCTTGTAGATGTATTCATGGATCACAAGAACCTTCAGTATGTTTTCACTCAAAAGGACCTGAATTTGCGACAAAGGAGGTGGCTAGAGCTTCTCAAGGACTATGACATGAGTGTCCTTTATTATCCATGCAAGGCTAATGTAGTGATGGATTCCCTTAGTAGGTTGTTCATGGAGAGTGTGTCTCATGTTGAGGAGGGAAGGAATGAATTGGCAAAGGATGTCCATAGGCTTTCTTGTTTAGGGGTATGCCTTGTTGACTTGGCAGACGGTGGTGTCATTGTTTAGAGCAGTTCGGAATCTTCACTGGTGACTGAGGTCTGGCTAGGCAACATGATTTAGCTCTTGAATATTGATGTGTTAGTACTTAAAGAAAAAGGGGGTCCCCACTTTGAATTGATAAATTTTACATGCATAACCCAAGTTTTCTTGTTTTCTTGTTCGCCTTTGTAAATTGTAGTCTAAATAAAAAATCTGAGGTTTTCTTTATACCACAGTTCTTTCCCAAGGAGCATTTTTATTTCTCTTTTCTTTGTCGATCCGAGTTGGCAATTCCCGATGATAGACTGTAAGGCGACTCTCTTAAGGAAAAATATCATGTTGTTTTTGAATCTTTTATGGAGCTGTTTTGAGAGGCACCACCAGAAAATTTTTTAAAATTGAATTTTAAAATGGGGCTGGAAAATGAAAGTGATAATGAGCAGATGCTTGAATCAAGAACATAACACTCTTTGTCATACCATGTAGATTCCTTGCTTGACTTATGAATCTACATGTTTTGATGTCTTAGACCAAGATTGTGTAGACAATGAATTTTGTGATCTCTTAAGGAGTGATGCTTTGTGTGGTAAGGACTTTTGTGAATCCTATGTATCTCTTCTTGTCTAGAACTTGCCCCAAGTGTGACTCAAGGAGAAATCCTAGATGTAGTTGCACTTAGAACATGATCGTAGGCCTCCTTTTGGTAATCACTTCACCCAAAATGACCTCCTTGAGCATTAATCGTTTATAGTCAATATTTGAGCCTCAAATTTCTTGGAAACCACATTAGAAGCCTAATGACCATTTCTAATCCTTCACTTTGGAACCCATCCTCCCTAATGGCTAGCAATAAAATAATGAAAATGGGGGCTTTAAGCCAATGAATCGAGGAGCGATAAGGAGATGAATATGAAGATGAGGCAAAAGCCTAAGTTTAGGGGTTTGCAAGAGAAAAGGGAAAAATGAGACTTCAATGTGAGGTAGCACCCAAAATTGTGATGAAAGGAATGAATCATTCGGGTTGAAAGTCCTTGAATCATCAAAAGAGAAAAGAATGGTAAAAAAGTGCTATCTCTTGCGTACAAAAGGCTAGTTGTAGAACTCATGGGTGTTAAGAGGGTGGTTGGTGTTACACGAAGGATGAAATGAATGAACAAGGAGAAATAAGGTAGAGTAATTTTAATAAGTTAACGGGAGGTTGCAAGTGTTTATAAAGGCATTAGGGAGGTATTAGTCACTAAAGCTAAATGTTTATCCTACCCTTAGCCTTAGCCTACATCATGACCCGTAAGTGCTAAGTGATTTTAAGTGTAGTTTCTCTACTTTAGTGGCGATTTACACTAAGGGCAAGCTTATGGGTTGAGTTGGGTGCATTCATATTTCTTTTGGGAGAGTGAGTGCAATCTTACCATTGTGAAATCCCTTATGTTGAGTGCATCGAGTCATGAATAAAATAGGGATTCTCTCTTCTGTGAGTTGCATCACCTCTTTTGAGGACAAAATTACGTTAAAGATAAATCTGTGCATACGACATGATAAATGCATGCTCTAAGGCAGGTTTTGAATGTGCAATGATTATAATTGAGCTGCTATGTGTATTTCTTGGATGAGAAATGCCCTTGTTCTACAAAATGAAAATTCTTTTGAACCATGTTTGTGAATGGTGGCAGTCTCTTGAAATATCTTCCTTGTTTTTGTTTTTAGGGGATTTTGCTTCTATTTTTCGGTGAGATTGCTGAGAATTTTTGGGTTGTCATAGACTAGGTGGTTGTTTATGTCTAAACATGTGAGGAGTGACATGGTTTTCAATTGATGAGAATTGCATTACTTGAGGACAAGCAATGGTTCAATTTTGGGGGTTTGATGAGTTAGTAATTCACCAACTCATTAGGCTATTAAGCCTGAATTTTTGTTTAGTTTTTGAGTTTTTTATGTGGATTTTATGCCCTTTTTGCCTTTGTTGTGTGTAGATGTCTAATATGAAGAAAAGAGCAAGAAATGGAGCAAAAAGAAGGAAGTAGGATGAAATTTGGCGTTCCATCAAATAAGACCGGCGAAATGCCGGTCAAAAGCCGACCACCACTGCCTTTGGGAAATAAGCCACCGACGAACCGCGGTTTGCCAATGACGACTGGACGGTCCAATCACCGAATGAAACCTGAACTTACTGGATTGAAGGGCAAATAATCGATGGTGCACGAATGGAGATCAATGAAATGCTGAAGGAACCGTCGATGATTACTGGAATGCATTAAAAGCAGCAGATAGTGTAGCCGATGGTCCGCAGATTGCAACTGGAGAACCGCCGGTACTCGCACTGGTGCCAGAATGCTGATCAGGGGCAAAATTATCTAGCACAAAAAAGAGAAAGAAGATACCTATTTTATTGGATATATATTCTAGAAAAAGCAATGTGTACTTATCAACTTTCAATTCCTAGCTTTTAGAATATTCCCTTGGAAGAGAAGAGGAGAAGTTGAAAAGAACTGTCATGCCTCGGGCCTACACCCTGGAAGAAACACGGTACTTGAAACCACAAGTTACCCCAAGACAACCCCTGATCTATCATACACTAGCATTCTGAGTAAACATGCACAACGGAACTTTTAGTTAACAACATTAACTAGTTTAAGAAAACATAAAAACTGAAAGTAATGAAGAAAGTGACATTTTCTGAAATACATCTCTGAAAACAAATCTTGTCTGAAAGCCATCTACTGAGGAGTTGCTGGGACAAGCCCCCAACTAACTCTAAGTCTATAGAAAATCATAACTCAACTGAAGAAAATAAACAAGGCCCTCGAATAATGAGGACTCACACTTCGGCTGCTGAGGTAGAGGCTCTAAAACTACGGTGATTAACTGAGATGGGTCTGAGAACCTGAAGCTGTATCATGAAACAATATAGCATAAAAGTATGCGTCAGTACTTTGAATGTACTGAGTAAGTGAGAGAAACATGAATAACATGATAGAACTGGTAACTGAAATGATACAACACGAAATGACCAATTGAAATGCTGAATACTTATACAAATGATAATAAACTGATATGGTCAAAAGTGACCCTGACTGATGGTTATAAACATGTCCTAAGTATGAAATACTGAGTCCATAATACTACACTGGACTAATCTGGACTGAAGAATATGAGAGAAAACTGTACTGACTAGTGGGAGAGGCTATAACCAACATATAACCACGCGAGCTAGACGTGGAGCCGATGTACACACCTCACAGGTAGGACCCAATATACCTTGCCAGGGTATAAAGGCATGGACTGTGAGAATCACTTTCAAAAGGGCCATGAGGCCAAGTACATATATGTAACCTATGGTGGCAATGTAGCTCTAGAACCTGGGTGCGCTGGAACCCCGGCCCTTTTGGTGTTAAGTCCTACTCCCATTGGATAATCCTATTACTGCTACTACTGACAAGCGGATAACTCAATACTAGGGCCCAAGATAGTATACAAGACTATACTGACCCAGGGATACTATCAAAGAGTTCCCTGAGCGTCTTATAGGACCAGATTTGAAAACTGAGTTCTAAGACTGGTCAGAGCTGCTTATCTGGAAGTGTCGTAACCGTCTTAAGAAACACTGATAACTGAACTGGGGTCTGGGGGATGGTCAGAGCTATAATTGGAATGTCATGACCGCCTAATGGACCAAATAATTGTAATCTGTGTCTAAGTCTGATAATTGAGAGGCACCACTTATACCTCGAGAAGAGACCATAGTCAAACTGATCAGCTGGCATTTCTGACTAACACTGAAATATTCTAATACTGTGACTGCAACAGAACTGACAATTCCAAGGAAATACAAAGTATATAGACTTTCTGACTGAATCTGAATATCATACAAGTAACTGAGTTGTTAACACATACAAGCATTATAAAAGCCCCTAACTCTAAAAGATGCAACTAATTCTCAAGAATTCAAAGCCTAGCAGGAGTATAATTTCTGACATTTCAATAGTTAGGGCTAAATTTCTAAAGTTGGTGGAACAAGCATCATTTTTATTAACAGCTAGTTGAAAATATAGCTACAATTAACATAAGACCAGATTTTGCATGAATTAATCCAAGAACAACAACAATATCTTAAATTTCATAAGTTCAGGGCTAGGACTGAAAGTTAACTGAAAGAGGGTTTCTGGGGGACGCAAGAGGAGAAAAATCTCCTTGCTAAATTCCCACATACCCGTAGAAGAGAATCTAATAAAAATCTTGAAGAAAGACTGAGAAGATGAACGTTTTCCCTAGCTTCTGCTCTGAACTCCTGACTGTTTCTACGCTCTTGTTTTTGAGAGGATGAGTGAAGGAGGAAGGGGAATTGTCATTCTATCCCTTTTTACTCTCTCCCAAGACCCCAAAAACGACAAGGTTTGGGAATCAAAAAGCCGAGAAAGTACTAAAATACCCCTGGCAGAAAGAATTGAAAACTGCCCGACACTAAACAATTGACCTCAGAACAGGTCGTTGGTAGGAACGATGGCCCGTTGAATCTGGTCGTGGTTTCTGGGTTCAGAAACAAGGTTTACTGGAGGTGTCCCACGGTTAGGTATAACTGTCCGTTGGAAGCAACAACATGCCATTGATACACCTTGTAGGAATTGGTAAGAAAATTGGCACGGGGACAACGGGTGATAAGAACGACTTGTTGGTAGGAGCAATGGGCTATTGTATCCCCTCGTGGTTCACGCTGCTGGGTTCTGGAACTGATCGACGGGTGTTAACAACAGCTCGTTGGTAATAACCACCGGCCATTGTTCCCTCTCGTGGCCTCAGGGAAAGGTCCGGTAATCCTCTGAACTTGGGATTCAATGGATGACAGGACGACTCATTGTTAAGAACAACGAGTTGTCCTATGTCTCGTTGTTTCCCCTAGAAGGAAGGATGCTACTAACCACGACCACTTACAACCGTCCGTTGGTTCCACCAATGGTCTATTGTGGGGGTCATCTGAGACAGAAAATTTTTTTGGTTTTCCTATGGTTTTTCATGCAACATTTGAATTTAAAGTTTCGGGGTGTTACAATATCTCCCCCTTGGGATCATTCGTCCTAGAATGAACAACAAAACTAGGAAAAGAGCCGAGATTTCTAAAATTGGGGCTATGACTGATTTCTGAAGGAGTAACTGACTCCGAACTGACTTAACTGTACTACCTGAGCTGGTGCAACTAGAATGCACACAGAAAATCTAAATAAGGCTAATGAGTACGGAATTGAGTAGAGTACTGAGAAGGAATTTAGTACCTAATTCTGTGTCTTAACTGGAAGGGAACAAGTGAGGGTATCTGCCCATCATGTCTGCTTCCGCTTCCCTTGTGGCTCCCTCTATTTGCTGATTTCTCCATAGCACCTTGGCTGAAGCTATCTCCTTATTCCTTAGCTTATGAACCTAACAGTCAAGGATCTAGACTGGTACCTCCTCAAATGTGAGACTATCCTTTATCTGCATACTGTCCAATGGAACAACTGAAGTTGGATCACCGATGCACTTCTTCAGAAGTGACACATGAAAAACTGGGTGTACTGCTGCTAGTTCTGAAGGTAACTCTAGCTCATAAGCCACCTTACCAATTTATCTCAATATCTTATAGGGTCCCATATATCATGGACTGAGCTTTCCCTTTTTCAAAATCTCATCACCCCTTTCATGGGTGAGATTTTCAGGTATACCCAGTCACCAACTGCAAACTTCAATTCTCTTCTCTACACATCGGCATAGGATTTTTGACGGCTCTGAGCTATTTTCAGCCTTTCTCGGATGAGCTGAACTTTCTGCATTGCCTCATGCACTATGTCTAACCCTATCAAGGTAGCTTCACCAACTTCAAACCACCTTATAGGCACCTCCTACCATATAATGCTTCGAACGGGGCCATCTGAATGCTGGAATGGTAGCTGTTGTTGTATGCAAACTCAATAAGAGGAAAATGGCCATCCCAATTACCCTTAAAATTGATTGCGGATGCTCTTAGCATATCTTCCAGGGTTTTTATGGTCTGCTCAGCTTGCCCATCAGTCTGCGGATTAAAAGCGGTACTAAGTTTAACCTGGTTGCCTAGTCCCTTTGAAAGGACTTCCAGAAGTGTGAGGTGAATGTGCTCCCCTATCTGAAATGATGGACAAGGGTACCCCATGAAGTCTGACTAACTCTCGGATATAAAGTTTGGCATAGTCCTTCGCTGAGTCTATGGTTTTGACTAGGAGGAGATGAGCTGACTTGGTCAACCGATCTACTACTACCCAGATTGGGTCATGCTTCCGTCGAGTTCGAGGTAGACCTATAATAAAGTCCATATTTACCTCTTCCCACTTCCACGTGGGTATACTTATATCTTGAGTCATGCCCCCTGTCCTTTGATGCTCCACTTTGACTTGCTGGCAGTTCGGGTACTTAGCTACAAATTCGGCAATATCTCTTTTTCTGCCGTTCCACCAGTAAATGTCCCTCAAATCGCAGTACATTTTGGTAGCACTAGGATGAATGGAGTACCTTGAGCTGTGTGCTTCAACCAAAATCTGCTGTCTCAATTCACCAACATCCGGCACACACAAGCTTCCCTGGTAACGAAGCACTTCATCTCCCCCTTGGGAGAAAGCCTCAACCTCCTTTCTAAGAACTGCTTCCTTGAGTTTAAGTAAAATTGGATCTTCATCATGTCTGGACTTAACCTCAACTACCAAGGATGAATCTGACCCGCTTTTTACTACTAACCCACCTTTGGTTGAGTCTACCAGCTGCACCCCTAACCGGGCTAGTCTGTGAACCTCCTTTGCTAATTCCTTTTTACCTTCTTCCACATGAGCCATGATGCCCATAGACACTCTGCTTAGAGCATCAGCCACTACGTTGGCTTTGCCCGGGTGATACAACACACTCATGTCATAATCTTTTAATAGTTCCAACCACCGTCTTTGGTGCAGGTTTAGGTCCTTTTGGCTAAACACATACTGAAGGCTCTTGTGATTTGTGAACATATCCACGTGAGCCCTGTACAAGTAATGTCTCCATATTTTTAACACGAATACCACTGCTGCCAACTCCAAGTCATGAGTTGGATAATTCTTCTCATGAACTTTGAGCTGCCTAGAGGCATAGGCTATCACCTTGCCACGCTGCATCAGAACGCAACCAAGTCTAACTCTGGAGGCATCGCAATATACAACAAACCCATTTGTTCCTTTTGGTAGTGTCAAAACTGGAGCGGTAGTGAGTTATGTCTTCAACTCCTAAAAACTCTTCTCACACTCATCAGACCACTAAAATTTCACCTTCTTCTGGGTTAATTTGGTCAGAGGGGATGCTATGGAGGAGAAACATTCAACAAACCGTCGGGTAATAGCCTGCTAAGTCCAAGAAACTCCTGATCTCGATCGGAGAGGTAGGTCTGGGCCAATCCTTTACTGCTGAAATTTTGTGAGGATCTACCTGTATCCCCTCACCTGATACCACATGACCCAAGAATGACATAGACTTTAACCAGAATTCACACTTGCTGAATTTAGCGAAAGATGACAATCTCTGAGGGTCTGTAATGCTAATCTTAGGTGATTGGCATGCTCTTCCTCATTTATGGAGTACATGAGAATGTCGTCAATAAATACGATGACAAACATATCTAGGTATCACTTGAAAACCCTATTTATTAGATCCATGAAGGCTACTGGGGCATTCGTTAACTCAAAGGACATCACCACAAACTCATAGTGAGTATACCGAGTTCTGAATGCTGTTTTCGGTATGTCACTCTCTCTAACCCTTAACTAATGGTACCCCGACCTGAGGTCGATCTTGGAAAAGCAACTGGCTCCCTGAAGTTTGTCGAATAGATCGTCAATTCTGGGAAAAGGGTACCTGTTCTTAACCGTGACCTTGTTTAGTTAACAGTGATCTATCACATTTTGAGGGTACCGTCTTTCTTGCGCACGAATAACAGTGGATCACCCTAGGGAGAGATGCTAGGTCTGATAAGACCCTTGTCAAGAATATCTTTTAGCTGCTCCTTCAACTCCTAAAGTTCAGCTAGAGCCGTTCTATAAGGAGGGATGGAGATGGGTTGAGTATCTGGGAGGAGATCTATTCCGAAGTCTATTTCCCGTTCAGGGGGAACTCCGGGAAGATCCTCAGGAAATACATCTGAGAACTCACTGAAAACTGGAACTGACTGAATGGTTGGGGTCTCGAAGTTGGAATCCTTGACCCGAACCAGATGATATAGACATCCTTTGGAAATGAGTTTCTAGGCCTTGAGGTAGGAAATAAACCTATCCTTAGGAGCTGAACTACTACCTGGCCATTCTAAAACTGGCTCATTAGGAAACTGGAATTTGACAACTCTAGTTCTGCAATCGACTGTGGCATAGCAGGAGTGTAACCAATCCATGCCGAGAATAAGGTCGAAGTCGACCATGTCTAGCTCTACAAGATTAGTTGGTATGACTTTACTCAAGACTGAGACTGGGAAGTTTTTATACACCCGGCTGGCTCTAACTGACTCGCCAACTGGGGTGGAGACTGAAAAGGGTTCTGATAGGACCTCTGGCCTGATGCTGAACTGAACTGCTACATATGGAGTTACAAACGAAAGGGTAGCTCATGGATCTAGGAGGGCATATACGTCTAGGTGGAAGAGACGTAATATACCAGTAACTACGTTAGGTGAGCCTTCCTGATCCTGACAAGAAGAGAGAGCATAAAAACGATTTTGGCACTGACCGCCATCTGTACCTGATGGGTTGGCCTGCTGGAGCTGCTAAGGTAGTGGATTGTGATTTTCCTCGCCCTACTGACGGACATTCTTTGATTCGATGCTCGAGATGTCCACAACCGAAACAACCTTCCCTACCCTGTAGACACTCTCCAGGATGATTTTTCCCGCACTTGGGGCATACTAAATACCTATTCCCTAAACTGTGGGCCTGAGACTGAGTTCCCGATGACCCACCCCTCTGATCTTGGCAGGATCAAAAGGTTGGGGCGTTGGCTGAGCTAGGTGCTGGGACTCTCTGTTGCTACTGTTGTTGCTGTTGGCGGCTACTACCGCCAGATCTCTGGTGGCCAAAATTTGAATGGCCTGTTCTTGCTCGATTGTTCTTTAGCTCCGTATCTTTCAACTTCTCAGCCTCAATCTGTGGAGCGTAAACAATTAGGCTGGACAAATCCATGTCCTTAATCAGCATCGCGGTCCTGCACTCCTTGAGGATCAGATTAGATACTTCATTGACGAACTTCAGCATGCGAGCCCTTGGCTTGGCCACCATCTTTGGAGAAGACTTTGATAATCTGGTGAACTCCAAATCATACTCCTCCACTGTCTAGTGTCCCTGCCGTAGTTTCATAAACTCTACCATCTTAGCCTCCCTGAGCTCCTGGGGAAAGAACCTATCCATAAAAGCTGTATGAAACTCCTCCCACTCAACCGGTCTTGCTTCTGTTGACCGCCCCTCCTTCCACTGTTCGTACCAAACCTGGGCTACCCCTTTTAGCTGGTAGGAAGCCAGGTTCGCACTCTTGGAGGAGCTGACACCCATGATCCGGGTGATCTTTGTTATCTCATCTACAAAGCCTTCTGGGTCCTATACCACCTTTGTTTTGTGAAAGTCTGGAGGATTCATTCGAGTGAAATCCTGCACCCGAGCAACAGCTGTAGACCCATTTGTGGCTACTGGAACCACCTACTGGTTCACTTGGTTGGTGACGGTCTGGGTAAGCAATTGAATGGCCACCCTAAATTCGATAGTAGATATGGAATCGTCCTGAGGAGCTGCCGGAGCTGGTGGGGCGAGTCTGTTGACATTTTCGGCCCTTCGTCCATTTCTACGTTGAGGAGGCATTGTTCACTTAAAAGGAAATAAGACACGATTTAGAAAGATGCCTTTGGAATTGGACTTTAACGCACGATAAAGAGCATGAACAAAAGGGGGGATTTTACTAATAACCTCTCGTAGCCTCCTCATCATAAATGTAGTGCGCTTCACACCCATGAAAAGGACTCTACTCGATCGGCTTTCAGACTTTCCGAGGATACTCTAAACCTAGTGCTCTGATACCAAGTTTGTCATGCTCCGGGTGTACACCCCGGACACAACACGGTACTTGAAGCCATAAGTGACCCCAAGACAACCCCTGGTCTATGATACACTAGCATTCTAAGTAAACCTGCACAATGGAACTTTTAATTAACAGCATTAACTAGTTTAAGAAAATGTAAAAAAATAGAAAGTAATGAAGAAAGTGACATTTTCTGAAATACATCTCTGAAAACAAGTATGGTCTGAAAGCCATCTATTGAGGAGTTGCTGGGACAAGCCCCCAGCTAACTCTAAATCTATAGAAAATCATAACTCAACTGAAGAAAATAAACAAGTCCCTCAAATGATGAGGACTCACACTTCGGCTGCTGAGGTAAAGGCTTTGAAACTGCGGTGATTATCTGAGCTGGGTCTGAGAACCTGCAGCTGTATCATGAAACGATACAGCATAAAAGTATGCATCAGTTCTTTGAATGTACTGAGTAAGTAAGAGAAACATGAATAACATGACAAAACTGGTAACTGAACTGATATGACATAAAATGACCAACTGAAATACTGAATAGTGATACAAATGATAATAAACTGATATGGTCAAAAATAACCCTGGTTGATGGTCATAAACATGTCCTAAGTCTGAAATACTAAGTCTGTAATCCTCTGAACTTGGGATTCAATGGACGACAGGATGACTCTTTGTTAGGAACAACAAGTCATCCTATGTCTCGTTGTTTCCCCTCGAAGGAAGGATGCTACTAACCATGACCACTTACAACCGTCTGTTGGTTCCACAAGCGGTCCGTTATGGGGGTCTTCTGAGATAGAAAAAAATTTCTGGTTTTCCTATGGTTTTTCATGCAACGTTTGAATTTGGTCTAGGAAAGTTTCGGGGTGTTACAAGAACTATTCTCTTTTTCTTCTTCTTCTTCTTCTTGATCGCAAGGTACTGCCATTGTTGAAGACTACTTGTTGAACTTGATTTTGCTATTCTTGTTATTAAATTCAATGAGTTTATTGTTAAATGTGTTTTTGAATTTCTTAATTATGAGTAGCTAAATCATTAACTAGAGGTATGTGATGATGAATGCTTAATTAGAGTGGGTATTACTACAGTCATCTCAATATTGTTTAACTAAGTATAAATCTGTTAGATTCTCTTCAATCTATAATTGAAGATCCACTGATTATGATGTGGGTCTAATTGTTCTTACTTGATTATTGCTTGCAAAAGAATAATTAAGTATCGGGAAAGAATTTAATGGTGGGTATGGATGAGAGATTATGAAATCGGGCTAGAAATAGCCAAAATACATTCTCACTCCTAATTAGTAGCTAATAGCTAGAAATTAGTGAAGCTATTAATCCAAATCTGATCCGGTTGAACTAATAGTGTCTAGAGATTTGATAAAACTCTAGCAAGAGGTATTTATAAGGCTGAAATGCAGTAAATACCCATTTTCCCAAGATTATTTATGCTCATTAAACTTATGATATGACCTAGTATGATCCTATCTAGTTAGCATATCATCTATAACACACCTCTATTCTTTCACATTCTTTTCAACAACCTTGGTAAATTTTGCTATCGTAGTTAACCAAATTAGAAATTATACACTATTACAAATTTCAATCTCCCCCAACTAGTTTATTTCTATATTATTTCTTAGTGGTGCAAGCTAAATTCAATTTCTCGACTGACACTCGTAATTATCACTCACTAGTCTTTGTGGGATTCGTCCCCGACATCCGTCGAGTTATTTGTTTTGATACAGCGACCATCTATACTCTTTGCATGAGGAGTATATTTTGGACGTTATCAGATGATAAGTCACTTGACGACCGTTGGGATATATTTTGATCTTTTCAAATAATGATTCATTTAACAACTCGTTAGGTCAAACGATGAGTCACTTAACGACTCATTCTGTGACCTGGTGTAGATTTTCCTATTTTCTCTATTTTAACTCTCGAGTCTGATCTTAGGGATTCTTGGGGTGTTACAGGCTAATAATATTTGATGGGATTGCGAGTGATGGCCATCACCTGTCCTCTACTATGAAAACTCGAAGTTCCCTATCCTAGCCCTCTTGGTCTCCCTCTCCTTCTCCTCCTCAATCTGCTGGGCATGAATCATGAGTTGAGAGATATCCATGTCACTGATAAAAATAGAAGTCTTGAACTTCTTGGCCACTAAATGTGAGACCCCTGACACGAACTTTCTTATGCGAGCCCTCAACTCGGTAACCATCTCGGGAGAATACTTGGATAGTTGAGTGAATTTTAAGGCATACTCCTAAACTGTTATATTATTCTACTTCAAATTGATGAACTCTGCAACCTTTGCTTCCCTTACCTCATGAGGAAAGAACCTGTCCAAGAAAGCCGTAACGAACTCATCCTAATTAATAGGAGCTACTCCTCCCTACGACCTTCCTTCCACTACCTGAATATATGTGAGATACACCATTCACTGATAAGAGGTCGTGTCTGCACGCTCCCTCTGGTAATCACCATAATCCGGGTAATCTTTTGGATCTCATCAATGAACTCCTATGGATCCTCATCCATCTTCGACCCATGAAACTCTAGTCAGTTCACCCTGGTGAAGTATCACACTCTAGCCGCTGTTGCACTCCCATTAGTGCTCATAGGTGCAACCTCCTGCTGACCTAGGTTGTCATGGATTGGGCCAACATTTGAAAAGCATCCCTAAACCCTACATAGGTCACCTGCTTATTCAAAGGGTTTGTTGGAGATGGTTGATTCCTATTGCCATTGCTATTTCTTCTTCCATTATCTCTTCGGGGAGGCATTTTCTGCAAACACGTATAGCAAAAGTTAGAAGAATAAGGAGAATCGAACTTCATCGCATGATATAGAACATGACAAAAGGGATGTTTTCCTAATACATCTCATAGCCTCTTTGTGATAAGTGTGGCGCGCTTGACACCCATGAATAAGACTCTACTTTATGCAGCTTTCAGACATCCTAGGACACACCTAAACTTGATACTCTGACACCAAGTTTTTCATAACCTGAGCATAGACCCCATATGTTACACAGGACCTATAACCATAAATGGATCCAAGTTAACCCATGGTACATGCATAACATAAGCATACACCTACAACTACACGGAAATAATCCTATGATATGGCGTAAGTGGAAGTATGTGATATCATAAAACACATAAATTGGGACAGTAAGCCAAACAACTGAATATATATACATCATCATCTGGAAAGCCTCTAACATAAGATGAGCTGATGGGACAAACCCCAACTAGCTCTACCAAGTCTAGAACTAAAAAGACAGAAAGGGACATAAACCAACACTATTATCCTCGAATGATGAGGACTTACCAAGAGCTAATATTGAACCTGAAGTGAGAGCAAATCTAGCGGCGTGGCGGAAATTGATCACCCGAACCTATATCATGAGATACTATAGCACAAAAGAAATATGATCAGTACTTTGAGTGTACTGGGTATGGAGGATATGTAAAACATGAGTGTGAGGCAATGTGCTAAAAATCATGATTGTGAGAGTCATAAAACATGAGCCTTTCATCGTAATCTGAAGTATAATAACCCAAGGTTTTGAAAGAAAAATCATAAAGCTTAAGATGTTTTGAAATCACAAGTAAAATTCATTAACTGATCAATAGGCCAAAAATACTATAAGCCATAACATCATGAAACATGATCATGAGGAATCATGAAAACATGAGGAATAGTGGGAGATTATCATAACCGACATATTCCAAGTGAGCATCATCGAGCCCGACCTGTATCCCTGGTTAGAGAGGTCTCCATACCTTGCCAAGGGTAAGAACCATGAATGCATGATATCACTTATGAGCCCAGTAGTTCATGTCGCCCAAATTACACATCGTAAATGAGATATAAAGCGGTCGATGTCAAATATAGAATCCAACCAGCATTGTGGTCAAATCCGATGAGGAATATGACGAGAACTTGACTTAATGCATTTAGCTAATACTATCGGCTTACTTATTTCCTAGGGGGGAAGGTTTGAAACACAAAATAATAAACAAGAGTAAAGACTAATAGATGATTAAGTCAATTTCTGTTGTATTCAATCAACAAAGTGACTAGGATTGTGTTCCCCATGAATTCATAACCACAAGGCTTTTATACTAGTGATCTATTTCGGTATTTAGCATGAAATATTGGTAAGTTAAATTCACCCAAATGGTTGGTCCCCTATCTAGATGATTATCACCATACAACTTGATCCGTATGCGAGTGTATGCTTAATTAACCATTACCCTTAATATCGGATTAGCTATTCCCGGATAAGGTCAAGCTATTAGATGAGGGTAGATAGCCTCAAATCTCCATTTTTAGCCTCTTTTGCCATTCATTACTCACTTGATCTGATGAGTAATAATAAGGAAATTTCCAATGTTTGTAACTGTTAAGAAGCAAATAAAACGAAAGGAAAAACATACATGCATAAACCCCTTTCAAGAGGAATTAAGTAATGGGGAGAACATAATTGTGGGTTGGGATTTTATTATATGGGGTTGGGATAGAAACAACCAAAACCAATGGTCATAATATCAGTAAAGATTGATGGCTAGAACTAGCTCAACCCCTAACCCAAATCATATTGGAATAGTTGAATTACACCTTGAGGTTTTAAAGAACTTGAGGAAAAAGAGCCCAAGTGGTTGAAAAATATCAGGCACCATTTTTTCCAAGGTTATTTACACATACTAGTAATAACTTGATTTTATAGTAAATCCCAATTCATTTGGCATCCCATCCACAAACCCCACTGGCCTTTGCTCATTATTGGTTTTTCAATTTTGGTTATATTGCTCTCTTGTTTAGCTGAATTTAGATTCAATTTAATCCCCAAAATTTTCATTTACTTGTCTTGTACATTGATGCAAAATTAATTCAAGTTAATATACAGTTATTGCGTGATCATTTTACATTCCTTGTGGAATATGACCCTGACATCCGTCGAGTTATTTATTTTTATACAACGACTGTGTACACTCTTTCATAGAGAATGGTGTAGTTTGGACGTTATCAGTCCCATGTGGTGCTCCACTCCACTTTCTATGAAAGAAGGATGGTTCTCTCAGAATGTGTATTGATTATCGTCAGTTGAACTAAGTCACAATCAAGAATACTCCCTAGGACTGATGTCTTGTTTGACCAGCTTCAAGGTGTTAAGTGTTTTTCAAAGATATACCTCCGATTTGGCCATTATCAGCTTAGGCTTAGGGAGAGTGATATTCCAAAATAGTCTTCAAGACTCGGTATGATCATTATGAGTTTGTAGTCATTTTTTTGGGCTGATGAATGCTCATGCAACTTTTATAGGATTGTTGAACAGGGTGTTCAAGATATATTTGGATATGTTCATCATTGTACTCATAGATGATATCCTCATATACTCTCGAAGCGAGGAGGATCATGCTGCTCATTTGAGAATTATGTTGCAAACCCTCAAGGATTCTCAGTTGTTTGCTAAATTCAGTAAGTGTGAGTTTTGGCTGAACTCAATAGCATTCTTGGGGCATGTAGTGTCTAGTAAAGGTGTATAAGTAGACTCTCAAAAGATAGAGGCAGTGAAGAACTGGCTTAGACTTGTCAGCCCCATTGATATTAGGAGCTTTTTGGGTTTATCTAGCTACTACGGAGATTCATAGAGGGATTTCTATCCATTGCAGCACTGTTTACTAAGTTGACCCAGAAGAAGGTCAAGTTTCAGCGCTTAAATGCTTGTGACCAGATCTTTCAGAGTTAAAGACTCGACTCACTTTAGCCTTGATATTGACCCTACCAGAGGGCACGAATGGTTTCATTGTGTAATGTGATGCTTCTAGAATTATCCTTGGTTGTTTATTGATGCAGCATGATAATGTCATTGCATATGCCTCGAGACATCTTAAGATTCACAAGAAGAATAATCCGATGCATGACCTAGAGTTGGCAACGTTGGTGTTTGACTTGTCAATTTGGAGTAATTATTTATATAGGATACGTGTGGATGTGTGCATGGACCATAAGAGCCTACAGTATGTGTTTACGTAGAAGGACCTAAATTTAAAGCAAAGGAGATAGCTAGAGCTTCTCAATGACCATGACATGAGTGTGGTTTATCACCTTTTAGTTCTGCAGATTATTTCAAAAGGGACTTGGTACTCAGGTGAAGCTTAGCATAGCCTTTCACCCACAGACAGATGGTCAGGACGAATGGACCATTCAGATTCTTAAGGACATGTTGAGAGCATTTGTGATTCATTTCAAGGGTAGTTGGGATGATCACTTGCCTCTCATAGAGTTTGCCTATAGCAACTGTTATCACTCCAACATTCAGATGGCTCTATTTGAGGCTCTTTATGGGTGGAGGTGTAAATCTCCTATTAGATGGTTCGAGGTAGGTGATGCTACATTGATAGGATCAAATTCAGTCCATGAGGCTATGGAGAAAGTTCAGCTCATCTAGAAAGACTGAAAACAACTCAGAGTCATTAGAAATCAAATATGGATGTTAGGAGGAGAGAACTTGAGTTCGAGGTCAATGATTGGGTGTTTATGAAGCTTTCTCCCATGAAGGGAGTTATGAGGTTTGGTAAAAAAGGGAAGCTTAGTCCCCAATATGTTGGGCCTTATAGAATTTTTAGGCAAGTTGGCAAGGTGGCATATGAGTTTGAGCTACTACCGTAGGTAGCTTTGATGCATCCAGTTTTTCATGTCTCCATTGAAAAGGTGCATTGGTGATCCAACTCTGGTTATTCTAGTAGAGAGAATTGGTGTGAATGATAGCCTTACATATGAGGAAATTTCCATTGAGATCCTTGATTAGTTCAGAAGTTAAGGAACAAAGAAGTAGCTTCAGTGAAGGTTTTGTGGAGAAATCAACTTGTTGAGGGAGCTACGTGGGAAGCCAAAGTAGATATAATGGCTAAATACCCGCATCTTTTCCCTTCCAGCTCAGTTCTAGTATGAGGCACCAGTTTCCTCTATAGTACTCTATTTAGTTTCATACCAAGTTTATGTCTCTTAGTTCCTTTGATGTCATAGAATGCATGTATGTTTCATGAACTCAATTAGTCATATATCTTAGTCCGGAGTCAGTCACTCCATCAGCTTTTTAGCCTATAGTTTTAGTTCTAGCGTTGCATCTCTTTCCCTATATTTCAAACCTATTTAGTCTCCATTTGAGGATAAAGTTTCCCAATTGGGAGAAAATGTAACACCCTAAAGTTTCTTAAGACTAGACTCAAGATTTGAAATTTGACCAAGCAGATAAAACTGAGAAATGCCTCAGTACTGGCCTTAGTATGACTCATTACTGGCTGGTATGAATTGTACTACTGGCTATAGCATGGTGTCCAGGGATGATCAGTTGAGGCCACGACAGGGACCTATGATTCATACCTAGATGGTGTGGGTCGTAGGAAGAGATTCAGAGCAGTGCTTGTAGATGATGTGAGAAACCACAAGTCTAGGTATGACCCATGGTAAGGAGGTACGGATCATGGTAGCTACCCATGCCATGATGTTCAGAGGATGATCAAAGGCAGGACATGAAACCACGAGACTCATTACGAGTTGTGGTAAGGTCCTACGAGTCGTAGGACTAGTCATAGCACTAGACGGGACAATTTTTAAATACTAAGCCTCAAGGGTATTTTTGTAACTTACTATGCCTTTAACTCCTAAATGAGGTCATTTTGGGTTCTTAAGGGGGTGTACTAAGGGGGTTTTCTAAGACTAAACCCTCATTCTACTCCTAACAACTCAATTGGAAGATTAAATCCTCTCAAGCCAAGGTTAGGGTTCTTCATCAAATTCATTCAATTCTCTCTTGGGCCTTCAATTCAAGCTAGAGATTCATCAAGTCCAGGTATGTAGGGTTTTGAATGGGGAAAATATTTGACCCTCATGCCCAATTTCATTCCTAAATGATTTCAAGTCTCCAAGCATGATATGTTGAAATTCTATGGTTATACCTAATTCTTATGAAATCTCTTATGATCTCTTATCAATTAAATTATCTTATGATAAAATTCATGATTTATGATTATTGTTACTCAATTTCTTGTAGAATATCTCATTGATCTATACTTTCAAGTTTATGGTGATTTTTCCCTAATATGCATGATTCATGAATTTCAATCTTACAAGCCTATGATTTCAATTTACGATGAATTATCAAAGTATGCATGAATGTTTATGAATTCATAAACCTATGATTTTATGATTTCGAGTCATGAAGTATTATTCAAGTATGTATGGATTTCATGAAAATCAAGTTTATGTATCATGGCCAATTTGGCATTATTTTAATGGCTAGTTCATGAATGATAAGTATGATTATGATTTTATGAATTCAAACTAGCCCATTCAAGATCAAGTGGGTTCTCACGATGAGGATTATGAGCCATGTGCATATTTTGGGGAAAGTGTCTAGCACCAAGTGGGCTATACGATAAGTAAACCCCAAGCCTCATAACTATGTACCACCATAGGTATATGTTCATGTATGGGGCCTCACCAGAGACTGTTTCCCCCAGCCCGACGGGTCTCACGAGTGATATCACACCTTATCATTCCTTGCCCTGGCAAGGCTTAGGACAACTCTACCGACTTGAGTGAGATAGTTGGGGCATCATGTATATTCTATCATGATCGTGTCGGTTATGAAGAAGCCTACCATTATTCCTTATGTTATAAGTTACTCATGTTCATGACTTATGATACTATATTTTATAGTGTATTTGACCCATTATACAGTTTACGAGTTTTCAATTATGATTTCATGTATGGTACATTATATGATTTCTATTCTCAAACCTTGGGTCATTATATTTTATCTTATGATGAATGCCTCATGATTATGATTACTTCGAGAATTAGGTTTTTACCATCTTTCCCTTACTCTCATGTTTTATCTCGCTTTATACTCATGATTTCAGACTATTGCTTTACTAGCATGTTTTACTTTCTCTACATACTCCGTATATTCAAACTACTGACTGCATGCTCTATGCTATATCATCCATGATATAGGTTTGGGTGAAAAGTCTCAGTCCCGATGTTAGCTCGCTCCCGCTTCAGTCCAATACCATTCCAGCTTTGGTGAGTCCTCATGATCCGAGGATGATAGTTTTGGTTCATGTTTTTTTTCCTATGTCTTTCCATTTCAGACTTTGCATGCTAGTTGGGTGTGTTATCCCATCAGCTCATCTTATGATTAGAGGCCTTTCAAACAACTATGTGTAGATGGTTCATTGTTGTTGACTCGTGTTTACGCTTATGTTTTTATTTTATGAAGACTTCCGCTTAGGTTGAGTTAAAGCTTATTTTATCTTTAAATATGATCTCTTTCAAATGGTCTATATACCATGGGTTTGCTTAGAACCATTTGTGGTTTTAGATAGTCGGGGTCCACGCTCTATTGGTGACATAAAAGTTGAAGGGATAAGATTTTTTTAAAAAAAGTATTGAACAAAGTAAATGATGGACTAGCTTCACCTACTGCCACGGATAGCTAGTAGTAGTGGAGGGCCACAAATAAGGCCAATAGATGATATTTTCCTTTATTTCTCACTTCTCCTCTTAAAGATCTCACTTATTTTCTCTCCGAACTAGCCAAAGTTGTCTCTCTCCCACCATAACTCTCAAGGTAATTTTCTCTCCATAGACCCAAAGCCACCCCCATTCTCCACTAAGTTTAAAGTGAATTAGGTTACTTCAATGTGAAATAAACTGAAGAAATAAAGGTTTGGCTACCAAGGTAAGGGTTTACCTCCCCCTTCATTTGTAAGCTTGTATGAGCATTCTAGATGTATTTTTAGTAAGAATTTCTAGGGTGGTGATCAAAAATTGTGAGCCAAGTTTTTCCTATTTTGTAGTGGAGTTTTATGATTGTTTTAGGTACGATTATGCTGGGGGAGAATGGTCAACCATGTGATAAGGGTCATGTCTAAAAAAATGGAGAAGGAGGGTGTGGTGATACACAATTTGATTAAGGGTTGTACAGGCTTGCTGCTAATCATGTGTTTCATGTACTATTTATGAAGGACATACTTATTGATTAGAGTCTAATATTTGCTTCATTATTCACCTTCATTATATATTAACATCCCATGAGAAGGGTCAATTCTTCATAGTTATACATAATCAGCAATTGAGGTATATAAAGCTAAAACCTCTTCCATCGCTAAGGCACAACCCCCAAGTCACATGGTTGTATTATATGGGTTAATGAGGTTTTAAACTACATGTGACAAGAGTCTTCATATGTTACATAATTCATTTGTTTATTTGTTCAAGTGCTTCTTTCACTTGTTATTACTTCTTTTGAGTCGAGCTTTTATGTCACTTATATGGTCTTATATGTCTTCATTTGAGATATTAATATCCCTTAATTTTAGTTGTCCATATATCTACATTGGAAATTTTACATGTCTCTCTATTATGAGATGTCTGGTTCCTCTAAATTAAGATGATTATACTGGCAAGAAAAATGAACTTGTTCCTAGTGTAACAACATAATGATCTATGTTAATGTAATCTAGAAGCTAAGATAAGATATATTGGAAATGTTAATATTTAGATTATTTGTTATATGCCTTTTGTGGCTCATTTATAGTACTTACAATGTGTAATCACTATGCCCCTAGAGTGGCCACAATTTACTTGATATTGTGTGAAGCCACAATGCCCCTAATGATGTGCCCCACAAGTGTACGGGTCGTACAAGTAATATAGTGGCCCTTTTTAAGAGCCGGATGTCGAACCCACAGGGACTGGACCAATTCAGCTAACTATTGAGTTCAAGTGTGATATTAAATGCCGCAAGTGTTGATTATAGACTTTTTTCGATAAAGTTTAATTAAGTCTAGGGACGGTCAACGAAATACTCTGAATTAATTTAAGGAGCAACTAGAGTTAAAGCCAGATAATCATGTGATACTACGATTTGCAATGGTTTAAGTATGAAACTATCAATTGTCGTCTCACATAATTGGAATTGCATGTTCATGGTCTTTCGAACCTCTAAACACGACAAACTAGCCTTACTACTACATTGTTGAGCTAGGATGTTATTTCTAGTTCGTGGGCAATTCACTACGTGGATGTGGTTTATGGGGTTTATGCTCTTGATTAGGGACTTTCATACCTCTAATCATTTAACTCAACTTAGCCTCACAACTACTTCTTCGAGTGGTGATGTGATAATTCTAAGTTGGTGTCTAGCTCATCCCATTTTATCAACCAAGCAAGGTATTAGGTATATTTCTATCCTAACACAAATCATATCTTGAGATACAATCTTGCTCCCTACATTCTCTTCTCAAGCATGTACCTAAGCTTAACCCACTTGTTTTTATGGTGATCAGTCATAAAACCAACCATAATTCAGAATGCAAGACAAAACAACAATCAATAACTTAAAACAAAAACAAAATCAGAAAATCACAATCATATCTTGTGGCTTCAACCCTAGAGGAAGGGTTCTAGCCACTCATGTTCGTATAATTACAAGAAAACATAATTAAAGTAACCTACTTACAAGAATTGGTAGAAAAGAAGATGAAATTGATGAACCCTAGGTGAGTTCTCCCACTTCTCCCTCACTCCTTGGCAGTTTTTTAGAAATAAATCGTGTCTTTTTTTATTTTAGGAGCTAAGGGGCCTATTTATAGTAAATGAGAATTGTGCAAACTAATGCCTATCGTGGAATGGCTCCGTGGCACAGAGTGTATCGCAGAGCACTGCCTCCGTGTCACGGAGTGTATCGCGGAGCACTGCCTTCGTGACATGGAGGTATCACGGAAGCCCTCTGGAAATCACCCAATTTATTCCAACTTTGGTGTTTCGCTCCCGATATCATTCCTCCACTTCACCAAATAGTACATTGGGTCCTCCAATGCATTATTTCCTTCAAAAACAAAGACTAATCATGTTGCTTAATATTTCTTCTCATTTATATTAAAGGCATGAAAATGTACATAATTAAATACATAAACAAGGCAAAACTAAGTTATAAAGTATCTCTTGGGCATGTAATTATGCCCAAGATCACCTAATGTGGCCACAACACATATGTTATCGCATGAAGTCACAGGGTTCCCAATTTGGATATAGTACATCCTTATGGTCCTGGTGTGGCAAACCTATGTTTTGGATCATTATGACCATGAGGCCTCCATGTGACCATAGTGGATTAAATACTAATCTTAGAGGCTAAGAAGAAGGTAAGTATAAAGATTCAGGATAAGTTATGTATGAAGATTCAAAAGGGCTAAGTATAATAACTTAGAAGATGTTCCAAAATAAAGATTTCTAAGATGTAACGACATATGATTCTTACTGTGTCCTCTATTTCAGGTGCCTCTAGTAGGGTATGTTTCATATTTCTCTTTTATGAGCTTTTTCAGTTATCTTCCACTATTTAGTTTTCTTTACATATCAATACCATTGTTATATACTCACTTCCCTTTTGTTGGGGTTGCGATATGTCATGATACAAATTTAGATGCACATGGTATCAGACTAGCTCAGTAGATATCTTCTTAACACTTCAATTGATAATTTGTGAGCTCTATTTATACTTGGAGTCGAGTCTAGTACTCTCTTTCGAAGTATATATTTGGACAACATAGGTAGGTTGGGACCTTATCCCAACAATATGACAGTTGTACAATTTTTCAGATTCTAGTAAAGGCTTCACAAACCAGTGGAGATGTTCATGTGTACAGTTGTTATGTCAGTACTTATATGTTTTGGGCAAAAAGCCCTTTTATGTATATATAGTCTCTTTACTAGAAAATAAGAGAAGGAAATTTTTCCTATGAACATTTCTATTACACTCTAAAGGGCCCTAAGATCAGACCCTAGTCTTAGAGTAGAAACCAATAGAAAAATCTGCAATTTGCCTCTAACATAGTCGTATGGAGGTACAGTCTGTGGTTAATGCTCATCATGAGGGGTCCAGGGAAATGTTCAGGATTTGTTTCAACAAACCACGAGTATTATTATGATTGTTAGTTTGGTAGTACGATTCGTACAACCACTTGAGAGATGAAGTTTACAGGAGCAATCAAAATTACTCCCGGTAGCCATGATAGGAACCTTCGTGCTAAGTGCTTGTGCTAAGGGGTCCAGGGAAATATTTAGGATTTTTTTAGGAACCAAAAGTATTATTATTGGTAGTGAGGTGGTATGAGTCGTACCACCACTTGTGATATGAAGTTTGCAGGAGCAACCAGAATTAGTCCCGGTAGCAAAGAGAGGAACCTACGAATCATACTATATAGGTACAAATAGTATTAAGGGGTTATGAGAAGAGGATTAGAGATTGACCAACATGGTTATAGTTACAATAAATTGTCACCGTGGGTCAAGGTAGGGTACCATGAGTTATGGTATATCTCGTGGCACTAGACGCACAGATTTTTAATGCAAGTTACTAAGGGTATTTTCGTAACTTTCTATTAGTTTAACTCCTAAAATAGGTCATTTTTGGTTTTATAAGAGGGGTATTTAAGGTTTAAACCTAGCCTCATTCCTATCAAAACACCATGGATTGAAGGATCAATAGCTTTGAAGGATTCTCAAGAAGCTAGGGTTCATATTCTTCAATTTCTCTTGGGTCTCAACCTAGTGTCAAGAACTCCTCAAACCAGGTATGTGGGATCATGAATAGGATATTTATTCCACCCTCACACCCAATCTCAAGTATAATTTCATGATTCCGATTCCTTCAAGTCTCCAATTATGATTATTCATGAATTATTAGGGTTGGACCCTTTTCTTGAAAAAACTCTATAATCTCTTATTGAATTGACTCTCTCATGATTATACTTATGATTTATGATTATGATCACATGATTTTTATGAAAAACTCTCATGATTCTATATTTTCAAGTTAGCATAATTTACTCAAGTACGTATGAATCTCATGAATATCAAGCTTATGTATCATGGTTATATTTTCAGCATTGTTTTCTTGGCTAGTTTACGTATGAAAAGAAATTTATGAATTCATCATGTTTTAAAACTAGCCCATGCAAAACCCAAGTTTCATGTATGACTATGAGCACTATATATGATTTTGGGAGTAGTATTTAACATTGAGTAGGCTGGGGTTCAACATACCCCAGGTCTTAGAACTACGTGACACCATATGATAAGGGGTTCTCAATAGTAGAGAGTGTCTCCCTTTTCCGTAGCTAAGGGGTCCTCGCCAGTTGAGAGTGTCTCCCTTTTGCTACTAGGCTCATGAGTGATATTACACCATCATATTTCTGTCCCTTTGTACGGTATAGACACCCTCCCGACCGGGGATACATGTCAGGCTCCATGATCTCTCTTGGAGTATGTCGGTTATGAGAATCTCCCATTGTTCCTTATGTTTCATATCTCTTCATGTTTAGGATTTTTGATATCATGTTTTCTAATACTTTTGACCCATTGCTCAGGTTATGAGTTTTACTTATGATTTCAAATATAATAAGCTTCATGATTTTGTTTTGAAATCCTTAGGTCATTATCCTTCATTTTATGATGAACAACTAATGTTTTATGACTATATCACGATCATGACTTTTTAGTATATTGTACTTACTCTCATGTTTTACTTATCCTCCATATTCAGTACGTTCCAAGCACCAATCACATGCTTTTTTTATATCATCTCATGATATAGGTTTGGGTGTTTAATCTCAGCCCCGCTGCTAGTTTCGCTCTTGCTCCAAGTTCAGCATCAGCTTTTGGTGAGTCCTGATCATCCGAGGACGTCAGTTTTGGTTTATGTCCCTTTTATGTCATTTCAGTTCCAGTCTTAGTAGATTTAGTTAGAGGTTTGTCTTGATGTATAGATATTCAGTTGTTTTGACTTGAGGTCTCAGTTGATAAGTTTTATGATATCTTAGACTTCCGCTTATGCTATATCTTATGAATGTTTCTGGTTAGTTTATGGTTATTCTTATGTTATGCATATACCATGGGTTAGCTTGGAGCTATTCATGGTTCTAGGTCTTGTGTTACGTCCAGGGTCCACACTCCAGTCATGACAAACTTGGTATCAGAGCATCAGGTTTAGGTATGTCCTAGGGTGTTTGAAAACTGAGTTGAATAGAATCTTTTTCATAGATATGAAGTGCATCACACTTGTGAGAAAGAGACTACGAGACATTTTAGGGAACTTTTTTTTTCTTTTATGATCTATCATGCGATGAAGCCCCACTCTCTCTATTCTTCTAATTCTTGCTATATGCGTTTGCAGAAAATGCCTCCTTGAAGAGCCAAAGGAAGAAGAAACGACAATGGCGATGGTAATAGGAATTAGCTAACCCACCAGCTCTAGTAGACCCTTTGATTGAGCAAGTGACTCATGCTGAGTCCTGACGGCTTAGGTCAACCAACAGACAGTTGCACCTGCGAACACCAATAGGAGTGTTGCAACGACTAGTGTGTGAGACTTCAACAGGATGAACCTGCTGGAGTTTCATGGTTCTAAGGTGTATGAGGATCCACCCGAGATCATTAACGAATCTAGAAGATTATTCAGGTTATAGAGATTACCAGAGAGGAGAGTTTAAATTTGTCCTCCTATCAGTCGAAGGGGGTAGCTCATATATGGTATAGGCTATGGAAGGAAGGTCGTACGATAGGTGCAGCTTATATTGATTGGGATGAGTTCGTGACAACTTTCTTGGACAATTTCTTACCTTGAGAAATAGGGAAAGGAAATGCTGTAGAGTTTATCAATTTGAAGCAGAATAATATGGCAGTTCAAAAGTATGCTTTGAAATTTACCCAACTATCTAAATAAGTTCCCAAGATGGTTGCCGAGCCGAAGGCTCACATGAGCAAGTTTGTATGGGGAGTCTCACACCTAGTGGTTAAGGAGTGAAAGACCTCTATGCTTATCAATGACATGGATATCTCTGGAGTTATGATTCATGCCCGGTAGATTGAGGAGGAGAAGTTGAATGTAAAGGAGAGGGAGAATAAGAGAGCTAGGATAGGGAACTCTGAGTACTCTCAGTAGAGGACATGTGGTGGACATCGCTCATAGTCCCATTAGAGATCATCATCCCCAGCTCCATCTTCAGCTAGCATTCCATCCAAGACTAAAGGTGATCAGAGGGGTAGATTTCCAGGCTCTAAGACTCATGAGAGAATGTCTAAAGGAAGTATGGTAGAAACCACCCTAGAGCGTGCTTGGTTGGTTCAAATTCTTGTTTCAAGTATGGTAGGCCTGGATACAGACTCGGGGTTTGTCCTTCTGCTAGACTGGGTGATGGTAGAGGTCTTGCCACCGCCACCCTTTCAGTAGTGCTATTAGCTCACCTATCCTAGCAGGGCGCATCATCTAATGTAGGTGGTGGATAGCGTCATGAGTGTTTTTATGCACTTTTATCATGCTAGGACAAAGAGAGCTCACCAGATGTTGTCACAAATATGTTATAAGTTTTTCACCTTGATGTTTATGCATTTTTAGATCCAGGGGCCATATTATCCTTCATGACTCCCTATGTTTCTATCCGTTTTGGTGTCAGTTCTGAAATCCTCCAAAAACCCTTCTCAGTCTCTTCTTGTATCAGTCAGTTAATTTTATCGTGAAGGGTATATATAGATTGCCTATTAAAGTTCTCCAGAAAGTCACTGCAGCTAATCTTTGGCATATATTATCTATATTCTTGTTATGATTCTATCAATTGTAGAATCCGAACAATAGAGTTTCAATTTCCAAGTGAACCAGTTCTGGAGTGAAAGGGTGGTTCCGTAGTGTCGATAGGTCACTTAACTCCTACCTTAAGGCCAAAAAGATTATTTCAAGTGTTGTGTTTATCATTTAGTTTGAGTTAAGGATGCTACGTTTGAAATCCCAACTCTCTGATCAGTACCAATTATTTGTGAGTATCTAAAGGTGTTCCCAAACGATCTACTAGGAGTCCCTCTTGAGCAGAATATTGATTTTTGAATCGACCTTCTCCCTAATACGCAACCCATATCCATTCCTCCTTATAGAATGGCTATAGCTAAGCTTAAAGAGTTGATGGATCTCTTAGATAAGGGTTTCATCAGCACTAGTAAGTCCTCATAGGTTGCTCCATTCCTTTTTGTGTGGAAGAAAAATGGTTCTCTCAGGATGTGCATTGACTACCTCCAATTGAACAAAGCCACAATCAATAATAAGTATCCCATTCCTAGTATTAATGGATTGTTCGATCAACTTTAGGGTGCTATTTTCTTTTCAAAGATAGACCTCAAATCTGTCTATAGCCAACTTAGAGTTACAGAGTGTGACATTTCGAAAACAACCTTCAATACTCGAAATGGTCAATTTGAATTTGTAGATATGGTTTTTGGAATATTGAATGCTCCTGCAACATTTATGGATTTGATGAATAGGGTGTTCAAGCAGTATTTGGATATGTTCGTAGTTATTTTCATAGACAATATCCTTGTTTACTCTCAGAGTGAGGAGGAGCATGTCACTCATTTGATGATTTTGTTGTAGACTCTTAAGGACCATTAGCTATTTGCTAAATTTAGCAAGTTTGAGTTTTAGCTGAGGTCAGTTGCATTTCTTGGACATGTGGTATCTAGTGAGAGTGTCTAGGTAGTCTCTCAAAAAATTGAGGTAATGAAGAACTAACCTAGACCTATTAATCATGTCGACATTAGAAGCTTCTTGGAATTAGCTAGCTACTACAAGAGGTTTGTAGAGGGATTTTCATCCATTTCCTCACCCTTGACCTGGTTGAGTCAAAAGAAGGTCAAATTTTCGGTGGTCTGATGCTTGTGAGAAGAGCTTTCAGGAGTGAAAGGCTCGACTTAGTTCTGCTATGATCTTAACCCTACCAGAGGCACAAATGGATTTATGCTGTATTGTGACGCCAGTAGAGTTTTCTCAGGTGTATGTTGATGCAACATGGTAAGGTAATTGCTTATTCTTTGAGACAACTTAAGACTCATAAGAAGAATCAACTGAGGTATGACCTCAAGCTAGTAGCGATGGTGTTTACCTTGAAGATTTGGAGGCACTATTTGTATGGGGTGCATGTTTATATGTTCACGAACCATAACAACCTTCAATATGTGTTTAGTTAAAAGGACTTGAACTTGAGGCAAATAAGATATCTTGAGCTTCTCAAAGATTATAACATGAGTGTTCTTTATCATCCAGGGAAGCCCAATGTAGTGGCAGATGATCTTAGAAGGTATTTCATGGGGAGTGAGACTTAAGTGGAGGATGGGAAGAAGGAATTGGCTAGAGATGTCTATAGTCTTGCACGGTTTGGGGTTCGCCTTACGGATTTTGGTGGATGGAGGTGTCATTGTTTAGAAGGGTTTGGAATCTTCATTAGAGGCAGATGTTAATGCAGAATAAGATGAGGATCCTATCTTGGTGATATTAATGAAAGCTGTACAGAATCAGAAAGTGGAGGTTTTCTCCAAAAGGGGAGATGGTGTACTTCAATATCAGGGTTGACTATGTATTCCAGATGTGGATGACTTAGGAGAGCAGATATTGAGAAAGGATCACAACTCTCGGTACTCTATCCACCCAGGTGCCACCAATATATACCATGATCTATAGAAAGTATATTTGTGGAATTGCATGAAGAAAGATATTGCAGAATTTGTGGCTAAGTGTCCAAATGGCGAACAGGTTAAGGTTGAGCACTAGAGACTAGAAGGTATGATTTAAGATATTAGCATTCCTACTTGAAAGTGGGAGGAGATAAACATGGACTTCATTATAGGTTTACCTCGTACACATTGACATCATGATTCTATATAAGTGATTGTAGACCGAATGACTAAGTCAACATATTTTCTACCAGTTAAGGCTACACATTCAGTTAAGGGAATTGTGCTAGACTTTATATTCAAGAATTATTATGTTTCATGGAGTCCCATTATCCATCATCTTAGAGAGGGTACTCAGTTCACCTCACAACTTTGGAAGTCATTTAAGAAGGGCCTCGATAGTCAGGTTAAGCTTAGCACAACTTTCCACCAACAGACAGATGGTCAGGATGAGCAGAAAATTCAAACATTAAAGGGCATGTTGAGAGCTTGTGTGATTGATTTCAAGGGAAATTGGGATGACCATTTGTCTCTCATTGAGTTTGCCTACAATAAAAGTTACCTCTCCAGCATTCAGATGGCTCCATTTGAGGCTCTTTATGGATGGAGATGTAGATCACCTATTGGATGGTTTGAGATAGGCAAGGCTACATTAATAGGGCCAAATTCAGTTCATGAGGCTATGGAGTAGGCTCATCTCATTAGAGAAAGGGTGAAAATAGCTCAGAGTCATCAGAAATCCTATGCCGATGAGAGAAGGAGAGGTCTTGATTTCATAGTTGATCATTAGGTACTTTTGAAGGTGTCACCCATGAAGGGGGTGATGCAAAGGGAAGCTTAGTCCCCGATATGTTGGTCCTTACAAGATTTTGAGGTGTTTTGGCAATGTGGCTTATGAGTTAAGTTGCTAGCAGAGTTAGCATCAGTGCATCTAATTTTCCATGTGTCGTTGTTGAAAAAGTGCATTGGTGATCCAGCTCTAGTTATGCCTGTAGAGAGCATTAGTGTGAAGGATAGCCTTACCTATGAGGAAGTTCCAATTAAGATTCTTGACTGTTAGGTTTGAAAGTTGAGGAACATGGAGGTCACTTTAGTGAAAGTCCTTTGGAGTAATTAGCTTGTTGAGGGAGCTACTTGGGAAGCCAAAGCAGATATGATGACCAAGTACCCTCACCTCTTCCAATCCCAGCTCAATTTCAACACAAGGTACTAATTTATTTCTTAGTACTCTACTTAGTTTCATGTCAGTTTTTCTTGTCCTTCAGTTCCTCTCATGTCTTAGTATGTATGTATGATTCATGAATTTAGTTCACTATATGTATCTGAGTTAGAAGTCAGTCACTCCATCGATAGTCGGCCTCTAGCATTTAGTATTAGGATTGCAACTCTTTTGCTATCTTTTTAGCTCTAGTAGTCTCCGTTTGAGGAAGAATGTTTCTAAAGGGGAGATAATGTTACACCCCAAAAGTCCCTAAGATCAGGCCCCAAACATATAGTAGAAACCAGCAGAAAAATCTATAATTTGCCTCAGGATAAATTGTATCACGAGTCGTAGTATGGAGGTAAGGTCCGTGATAAGTGCTCGTGATGAGGGGTCTAGGGAATGCTCAGGATTTTTTTTAGCAACCGCGAGTCTCAATACAATTGGCTGTGAGGTTTTATAAATAGTACCACCACTCATGAGATGAAGTTTGCAGGAGCAACCAAATTTAGTCCTAGTAGCCACGAGAGGAACCTATGGATCGTACTATGTAGGTACGAATGATACTGAGGGGTCGTGAGAACAGGATCAGAGATTGACCAACATGGTTCTAGTGACCATGAAGGGTTACCACGATCGTGGTTGGGTACCATGACTAGTGGTATGTCTCGTGGCACTGGACGGGAAAATTTTTAATGCAAGTTCCTGAGGGTATTTTTATAACTTCATATACTTTTAACTCCTAAACTAGGTCATTTTGGGATTCCTAAGAGGGGTATTTAAGGGTTAAACCTATCCTAAACTCTTAGAACTCTCAAAACATTATATATTGAAGTATCAAGAGCTGTCAAGGATTCTAAAGAAGTTAAGGTTCATCTTCTTCAATTTCTCTTAGGTCCCAAGCTAGTGTAAAGAACTCTTCAAGCTAGGTATGTGGGATAATGAATGTCATGCCCCAAAACTGGGAAAGGGCGCAACTGGAACTCGATCGTAAGATAATTGAGAAACTTTTTATATAGCGTCTATAACGATAATGCTAAGGCCAACAAGGCCACCTACTGAAGTCAACAAAAATACATATTGGACTTGTGAGGTCTCCGTCATAATAATTAAACATCTAAAAAGTCGATGAAGCCACAATAAGCTAAATTGAACAACAAAAGGCCGACAAGACCATACAACCCAAACAACTTTCAAACTACTCCACTGAATCATCTAAACAATAGGTAACTGAAATGCATGGGACAGGGCCTCAACCTACCCAACTCTGATGAAACCAGGCTTCTATTGCTACTGTCGATCTAAGCCTATATCGTTACCTACAGCACGATTGCAGGAAAGGGGTCCCCAACCAAAGGGATGTTAGTATGAATGAAATGTACTAGCATGTGTGGTTGTAATAGTAAACATTAATAAATCCAACATACTGAAAACCAGAATACGAAATAGATACAACCTGCGACTCTAGAAGCTGATATCTAAACGAAATATGATACATCACGTGAATATAATCAAGTACGCACATATACAATTCACACTGCATTATCCATAAGCTATACAGACCCTAATCAAATAATGACCTAATCTGGTTAATTAGTACTTCCCTGTTGAGATGGCCATCTTGGAAGTATCATAACTAAAGGTACATCTACCCACTTGAAATAACCACATTGGTGGTAAGCTCATAGTCTCATATTTGAAGGACAATTTCCCACCTGACATAATCGCGTCAGAGGTAAGGTCATAATCGTAGATCTGAAGGACAACTGCCCACTTAATATAACCGCATTGGTTGTAAGGCCATAAGTCTCATATATCAAATATGCCTGAGGACTTACACATATGTAAACATATGTACATATATCACATAAACCTTTGAAATAATACTTCGATTCATATACTCAATGACCTACACAGTTATAAGAAGGTTCAAATGACATAAAGAATTCAACAAGTTTTATAGACAATGCCTCGGCATTTTTAGGATTTGGGAACTTGATAACCTGATGTTTAGCTTAAGGGATAGGAATCATGGAATCTCACATTAGCCTCACATCCCTGCTAATATATACACAAGATAAAGGATGACAATGATAAGGTATTTCCACTCTGACAAGCTCATTTACCCTTACTAGTTTCTGACATCTTTACTTAGCTTAAACTCGTTTACACGTTGTCATCTTGGTTCTTTAACCAATTTCACTTATCAACCAGACCTTTAAACACATTTAACACCATATATATGTAACATACAGTAAAGGACTATCTCACAGTGCCCATAATAAGGGGACTTCAAACTCAATTTATAACTACGACACAATTGGAAGTAACATGTATTTCATCTCACATTTACTTGTTCCAAACATGTTTAGCAATTCAAACTCAATTTCATGAACTTTACGCCCTTTTGGAAGAATTATACTTTCTTCAATATGAGTGTGAAGACACAAGAATATTGGCCCTTTTGGCAGTATATATTCATGCTTGAACAACGAGGATAGGATGCCTTAACATACCTTGTCTCAATGAGCTTTGTCTAGCCAACTTTACCGTTCGCAACTAGACTTCAACCTCCTTAACTCTATTGAATTAATAGGAAAATAAGACTAATTTACACCAAAATGTGCAGCCAAAACAATTCCCCAATTAGCAACCACAACGACAACAACAACAACGTTAGTCATTTTCTATGCTTGTTTTCATCAAATTTTGAGGGGGAAAAAGAAGAGGAGAATTACATAACTTCTCCTGAAATTCATGCTACATCTCTAGCACACGCGTAAGAGCACGTGTTGTACATGTAATATAGTGAATCTTAGCGAGCCGGATATTGAACTCATAGGGACTACATTATCAATGAATTATCAAGTTTAAGTATTAATCTCCAAATTCAAAATTGAAAGTTTTAAAGATTTTGTAGTTTGTTAATAAATATAAAGGTAATCAAAAATTAAATGGAAAATAGTGATAAGAAGAATCCAAGGTTAAGGCCAAACAATCCCGTATAGCGCCAAACAATCCCATGTAGCGAACATTCATATTGGTTTAAGTATTTGTCTTCTTTTGTTGCCTCACAAGATATATGCCATGTTTATGGTCTTTCGAGCCTCTAAACATATATTCAAATTAGCCTCACAACTACATCATTGAGTAGGGATATGACAACCTAATTCATATACAATTATCTAATGGAGTGGTTTACGGGGTTAATGCCCTTGGTTATGTAACTTCGAACCTCTAACCATTTAACCAAAACTTGACTTCATAACTACATCTAAGAGTGGTGATGTAACAATTCAAATTCAAGTGTCTAGATATCTTCCTATTTAATAACCAAGAGAGGCGGCTTAGATATATATTTCTATCCTAAACGCGAATAAAGTCATAAAGACTGCGACTTAGGTATATTTCTATCCTAAACGCGAATAAAGTCTTAAAGACTTGAACTCACTTCTTCCATTCCAAGTTCTATCCTAGGGTTTTCTCTTTCAAGCTTTCCTAAGATTAACACATGCATTTAAATGGTGATCAAGCATTAATATGATTAAAAACAAGAATGCAAGAACCAACAACAATGAAGAACTTGAACCAAAACTAGAATTATGCAAATACGTTCATGTCATGTGGCCTCAACACTAGAAGAAGGGTTTTAGCCACACATGCTTTTTACAAAGACTACAAAATTTGTTTAATCAATGTAATTACAAGAGTAAAAAAGAAAAGTAAGAAAAAGAACCCTAATGGTGAAGTTCGTTCGATTTATAGATGGAGGAAACCTAGCCGAAATTTTGCATCCAATGTGTCACACTATTGAACGCACCAATCCAGCTCCATGGTACACTGACCATTGTGGAGATCCATCCCCGTGACATACCAATGAATGTGGAGATCTAGCTCCTTGACATTTAGGTAAACGCAGAGATACAGCTCCGTGACACTCTGGTGTCGCGGATGCTCATTGTTTTGCATCCCCTACTTATACAAATTAATTCTTTACTCTGTGGCACATTGTTGAATGCCCCAATGCTTTTTCGTGGAATGGAGTTGACTCCAAATGTCCTTTTTAGCTTTCCTCACCACCCATAATCCATCCCTTATCGTATACCTTCAACGTTAGGGTATCTTCGTATTGAGCTCCATGTTACACCCAATAAGTTTTTGGTACTTAGTTGACCTATTCGCATGCTGGTTAAGAGTTTTAGAATGCCATACGTGCGAGAAAAGGGCCCGAGGAAAGGCCGAACGAGCGCCAAGTCGGATTTTCGCAAGAGGAAGCCGAACTGTGCTGCCCAAAGGGGCAACGCCGCACGGAGGCCCCTCCTCCGCGATGGACAATGTGGCACAGAGCTGGATTGGCGCGTTGGCCAGCGTGCCACGTTGCCATGGTTCAGGCTCCAAGTATATAAAGGCCTCTCACCTCTTTTTCAAGTTATTTTCCTAAGTCACGACCAGAAAACAGAGAGAAGCGAAGGGTTTACATAAATTTCCTTCTGATTACGCTGTCAAACATTGTCCAAAGTTAAATTAACTTCGGGTACTGAAGTATAAAGCTGCAGGGAGAATTTCTATGGAGTTAGTTTCGCAAAAATCTCCCGGCGAATCGTCGTTCCGTCGAGTCAAAGTGATTAGAACTGCTCCAAACTAGTGTTAATATACTCCTAGGCTTAGAGTGAGTATTTCTCCCTTCTAGACTTTCGAGAAATTATGAGTTTTCGACCGTTCTTCGATAAGTCGAAGAATAGTCAGTAAGTTATATATATAATATTGTTTTTCTCCAAAATAATAATAAAGTTAATTCTATTCCTTCGCGAATATGATTAAAGTTAGGGAGAATAGCTGAATAGTAGCCGAACCTCGCTAGTTAATCAGTAAACCAGCAGTCGAGGTATGTAAAGCCAGTTGCTTTCGGCAAGTTAGTTGTTCCAGTATAGTAAAACAGTATAAATTCCGGTATCGTATTTCAGAAACAGTATAGCATCTCAGTATGAAATTTAGTAAGCATGTTAGAAATATTATATCGTGTTTTGCATGAAACTTAGTAAAACAGTATAAGTCCCAGCAGATTATTTCAGAAATATTATATCATGCTTTAGTATGAGATTCAGTACAACATGTCAGAGATTATATCATTAATGTCAGATTCAGTATATATTATATGCAGTCATTGCTATCAGTTGAGACTTGATTGTATTGTTTTGGGCTGGATTACCTAGCTTCCATGACCGCCCCAGGGTTAATAGCTGTATCGACTCATCCGCCAGAGGGTGAGGATACGTTGCTCTACGGAGTGGCATGCCGTCCGCTAGGGACGAAGATGGGATGCCAGTTTCCCCATATTTTGCCTTGGTCGACTATTATACACCCCTGTCAAGCGCTTGCGCCCGGGGTGTTGATTTCAGGAGTCCTCCAGACTCAGGTACAGTTATAGTGAGGGGCCCAGCGGGCCCAAGTTGCATACCCAGGGGATCGGTAGGTTGCTTATAGTTACTAGGTGATATGGTATGACTTGGGTAGGGGTAAATAGATTGTGATGATTGTACCTTCCGGCTTATGGGGGCCAGGTAAGGTTTATGTTGTGTTATGTTATGTCATGTTATTTTAGTTATGTTTAGATAGACAGTAGGACGACACGTTACCAGGTACGACTCCTGCTCTTTTCAGAATAGTTAAGGTTAGTTGTTAACCCACTATTCCAGTCAGTTTCAGTCTATCTTTCTTATTGCTCCAGTTACTATCAGTTTCATTATTTACTTTCAGTTATTTTCAGTTGTTGCTTTGCATACTCAGTACTAGTGGTACTGACGCCCGTTTTGAGCCGCTGCATTACTTGCCTGTAGGTACAAATAGACGAGGAGCAGATCCCTCGTAGTCTCAGTCAGCGATACAGAGCCTTCAGCTCCTTTCATCCGGAGCTTGAAAGCCAGAGGTTTACTCTCTTTTTGATTGTGCAGTATGGGTAGGCCGGGGCCCTGTCCTGACCATCTTATTATTCTTAGAGGCTTGCAAATTGTATCACATTTCCTGTGGTTAGATGTATCGGCCGTGTATGGCCATATATGTGTTTCAGATTGTATGTGATGGTCGTGTGGGGCCTTGTTCGGTTGTTAGTTGGTGACCTTGTCAGTCACAAATCAGTTTAGCGCCAGATTTCATTTTTCAGTTATAATTAGACATCATGGTGGCCTTGTCGGCCCGCATAGGACTCCTTATAGTTGGTTGTTCTGGTTAGCTGTTTACCTTTTATAGGTGGCTATAGGCCTTGTCGGTCGGGGGCTATATTTACAGCCGCTATATAGCCCGTCATTTTCTTGAATCCAGAATTAGAGCAAGCCTTGAACCAGAGGTGCTTAGGTCCAGTTAGTTCAGCAGTCTAGATCCTAGTAGGGCACCAGGTGCCAGTCATGCCTCCCAAGGTGGGGCGTGACAAACTTGGTATCAGAGTAGGTCGTATCCTAGGGAATCTGTAAGACGTGCTAAGTAGAGTCTTTTCTATTGATCTGTTGTGCACCACATACTATAGGCAGGAGGCTACAAGGCATGATAGGATGGTTACTCTTTCTTCTTATTCGATCATGCTGTGGAGCAATACAGTATAGGGTTGAGTCCCTGAGCTTATCATACTCTTTGTTTAAAGATAAAATGTCAGATCAACGACATCCTATCATAGGCAGAAGATTGGATACAACAGCAGGAGAGGGAACCAGTAGGATGCCTCAGCCTCGATTAGAATCAGCCCGATCTGAGGGAGATACAGAGGCATCGTCTCGATCTTCCCAGCAGTCTCCATCACATCAGGAGCCGCTTGGGACGACACCACCTCCGGCAGTTCCTATACCTATACCATATGACCAGGAGGTCAGGAGTGCGGTGGTTATGTTAGTGCAGATGATGGCTGCTCAGAGCCAGTCAATACCACTTACCACTGTAGAAGCATCAAGAGGACCTGATAGTTCGACGGTCCGAGAATTCCTGGCATAAGTCCCACGCAGTTTACAGGGATGGATTGGATAGAGGATCCCCAGGATTTCCTAGACCAGATGTAGAGGATCTTCAGGGTAATACATGCCACACCTACAGAGTCGGTTGAATTGGCGGTATTTTGGTTACTGGACATCGCTGTGTTATGGTATGAGAGTTGGGAGAGGTCCCGAGGGAGAGATGTTTCCCTTCCGACCTGGTCCAGCTTCTCAGAGGCTTTTCTGGATCATTATTTATCATGGGAGATTCGACAGGCCTGGGTTGATAAGTTTTTACACCTAGAGCAGGGAGCAATGAGTGTTCGAGAATACGCCTTGCGGTTTGATTCGTTGGCCCGATATGCGCCAGCCTTTGTGGATACTATGCCATCTAGAGCATACCGTTTCATTATTGGGCTAAATCCAGAATATGTTGAGACTTGTATTACAGCTACTCTGTGAGAGGACATGGATATTGCCCGAGTACGGGCATTTGCTCAAAATATTGAGGGCATCAGACAGCGGCAACGGGAGATCAAGAGAACCAGTCAGGAACAGTGCCGCAGAGACAAGCCAGATGATTTTCAGGGGGACGCCCGGGGAGGACCCAGGCCGCGGTTATCAGATAGGCTTCGTAGACCCCCGCCTCCATGACAGCAGTAGGGGGGAGGTCCAGTCGCCGAGGGAAGTCAGATCCCGACGGTAGTTCGTGAGCAGTAGATTCACCACAGCAGAGGAGGGTAGAGCAGAGCAGGTATACACTACCACTTTGCCCTATTTGCAGCCAACGCCACTCTGGAGCTTGCAGATATGGCTCCACAGGATGTTATATTTGTGGCTAGGAGGGTCATCTGATGAGAGATTGTCTAGCTAGGGGTCGGGGAGACCGGGATCACCAGGATAGTTCATCAGCAGGGTAATGAGCTCCAGCATCCCCGACAGGGCGCAGGCCCTCAGTTTTAGTAGGTAGCTGCCGAGGCAGATCAGGGGCCTCCAGTTCAGGTGCGGTCCCAGACCGTACCTATGCATTACCGAAGAGACAGGATTCAAAGTCGTCACCAGATGTTGTGACAGGTATGCCAACTATTTGCTCTTACCCTGCTTATGTGTTGATAGATCTAGGATCCACCTTGTCCTATGTTACACCATTAGTGGCTCGGAAGTTCAGTATTGTGCCGGAATTGCTTCGACAACCTTTTAAGTATCCACACCCGTTGGTGACTCTATTATAGCCAGAAGGGTCTATCGGGGGTGTACAGTAGAGGTTGGCAGCCGTCAGACTACAGCAGATTTGGTAGAGCTAGAGATGGTTGATTTTGATGCCATCATGGGTATGGATTGGTTAGCTCCATGCTATGCCAATGTTGAGTGCTGGACCAAGACTGTCTGATTCAACTTTCCAGGGGAGGTAGTACGGGAGTGGAAAGGTAGTATAGTTATGCCAAAAGGTAGGTTTATTTCCTATCTTCGAGCAAGAAAGTTGATAGAAAAGGGGTGTATTTACCACATTGTTAGAGTTCAGGATGTTCGGGCAGAGCCTCCGACTCTTCAGTCTGTTCCGGTGGTTAATGAGTTCCCCGATGTATTCCCAGATGAGCTCCCTGGTATTCCCCCAGAAAGGGAAATTGATTTTGCAATTGATCTATTACCAGACACTCAGCCTATATCAATTCCCCCTTATCGGATGGCTCCTGCGGAACTCAGAGAACTAAAGGAGCAGTTGAAAGATTTGCTAGATAAGGGCTTAATTAGGCCGAGTACCTCACCTTGGGGTGTGCCAGTTTTGTTTGTGAGAAAGAAGGACGACTCCCTCCGTATGTGTATAGACTATCGGCAACCGAACAAAGTCAAAGTCAAGAATAAGTACCCGCTTCCCACAATAGATGATTTATTTGATCAGTTACAAGGATCAAGGTATTTCTCCAAGATTGACTTAAGGTCCGGATATCATCAAGTTCGGGTTCGTGAAAGAGATATTCCAAAGACTGCCTTCAGGACTAGATACGACCACTTTGAATTCTTAGTCATGTCCTTTGGGCTGACGAATGCTCCAATAGTGTTTATGGACCCGATGAACAATATTGTCAGGCCATACTTAGACTTGTTCATGATAGTGTTTGTCAATGATATTCTAGTGTATTCTCGCTCAGAGGCAGACCACCAGGATCATCTGCGGACAGTGCTCCAGATTCTCAGAGACCGCTAGAGTTATATGCCAAGTTTTCTAAATGTGAATTTTGGCTGAATTTAGTAGCCTTCTTGGGCCATATCGTGTCGGACGCTGGTATACAGGTAGATACACAGAAGATAGAAGAAGTGAAAACATGGCCCAGACCTACCACTCCTACCGAGGTATGCAGTTTTCTTGGATTAGTCGGATACTACAGAAGGTTCGTGGAAGGATTTTCCACTTTAGCAGCACCTTTAACTAGAAGAAAAAAATTTCAGTGGACTGAGGCATGTGAGCAGAGCTTCCAGGAACTGAAAGACAAATTGACGTCAGCACCGGTGTTAGCATTGGCAGAAGGAACAGAGGGTTATGCAGTTTATTGTGATGCTTCTGGTGTTGGGTTAAGATGTGTGTTGATGCAGCATGGTAAAGTGATTGCTTATGCGTCTAGGCAGCTGAGGAAGCATGAAAAGAACTACCCTACCCATGACCTGGAATTAGCCGCAGTAATTCATGCGTTGAAGATATGGAGACATTACTTGTATGGAGTTCACGTGGATGTTTTCACTGATCATAAAAGCCTACAGTATATCTTCACCCAGAAAGAGTTGAATTTGCGGCAGTGTCGCTGGTTAGAGCTGTTGAAAGACTATGATGCGAATATTTTGTATCACCCAGGGAGAACCAATATGGTAGCAGACGCCCTTAGCCGTAAATCTATGGGGAGTTTGGCATACTGGCAGCCCGATCAGCGGGAATTGGCTCAAGAATTGCATCAACTAGCCGGTTTAGCCATTCGCATAGTAGAAACAGGGGGCAATAGAGCAGTAATCCTGAACATCGTAGTATCATCATTAGTCGTGGAAGTGAAGGAATGGCAGTATGAAGACCCTTGCCTTGTTCAGCTCAGAAACAAAGTTCAGCGAGGAGAGGTGATAGATTTTCAGGTAACCAAGGATGGAGTGTTCAGATATAAAGATCGCCTTTGTGTTCAAGACGTTGCAGGGCTTCGCCAGCAAATTATGGGCGAGGTACACTATGCCCGATATTCTCTCCATCTAGGTTCAACAAAGATGTACCATGATGTGAAAGAGATCTATTGGTGGCCAGGGATGAAAAAGGGGATAGTAGAATTTGTAGCTCAATGTCCCAATTGCCAGCAGGTAAAAGTTGAACATCAGAAACCAGGCGGATTGACTCAGGATATAGCTGTGCCTCTATGGAAATGGGAAGCAGTTATATGGATTTCGTAGCAGGATTACCCCGCACCAGGCGTAAGTATGATTCGATTTGGGTAATTGTTGACAGGTTGACTAAATTAGCTCACTTTCTGCCAGTAAGGGTTACCTTTTCAGTCAAAGATTATGTTGAGTTTGTATATTAAAGAAATAGTCAGGTTGCACGGTGTTCCATTGTCAATTATTTCCTACAGAGGGGCATAGTTTACAGCTAAGTTCTGGCAATCATTTCAGAGAGGCTTGGGGACGCAGGTTAACCTGAGCACAGCCTTCCATCCTCAAACAGATGGGCAGGAAGAACGTACCATCCAGATGCTCGAGGATATGTTACGAGCATGTGTGTTAGATTTTGGAGGTAGCTGGGATGAACATCTACCGCTTATTGAGTTTCCCTATAATAACAACTACCATTCAACAATTCAGATGGCACCTTATGAAGTGTTGTATGGGCGAAACTGTAGATCTCCAGATGGTTGGTTTGAAGTAGGAGAATCAACATTGATTGGGCCAGATATCATTCATCAGTCAGAGGAAAAAGTAAAGCTTATTAGGGAACATTTACTGACTGCTCAGAGCCTCTAGAACTCGTATGCTGACGTGCGGCGCAAAAACTTGGAATTTAATGTGAATGACTGGGTATTCTTGAAAGTTTCACCGATGAAGGGTGTAATGAGGTTTGGTAAGAGAGGCAAGCTTAGCCCGAGGTTTGTTGGGCCTTATCAGATTTGCCGAAGAATAGGCCAGGTGGCATATGAATTAGATCTACCTCCAGAATTAGAATCATTCCACCTAGTTTTCCACGTATCAATGTTGAGAAAGTGCATAGGAGATCCCTCCAGAATTGTCCCAGTCCAAGATGTTCAGGTTACAGAAGAGTTAGCCTATGAAGAAGTTCCAGTAGCCGTACTAGACCGGCAGATCCGTAGACTAAGAACTAAAGATGTTGCTTCTATCAAAGTATTATGGAAAAATAAGAACCGAGAGGAGATGACCTGGGAAGCAAGAGATGATATGAAAGTCAGATATCCTCAGTTATTCCAGACTTAGTCAGATTATGCAGCCAGAGGTATGTTGTTATCGTTTTTTAAGATTTGCTTTATGTTTATGTATATGTGGAGTAGCTGACTCCAGTTTGTTGTGAAATGAATACTATAGTACCATGTGGAGTACCTGTATTAGACTTTTCTGTGTTTCAAGATTTTCAGATAGTCCATATTACAGGGGAGACTCTGCCAAAATTTCTCCAGAATAAATAGTGGCAAGTTAAGATTACTTGCAAGCAGGAGTTAACATTCAAGGACGAATGTTCTTAAGGGGGGGAGGATGTTACACCCTGTAAGTTTTTGGTACTTAGTTGGCCTATTCGCATGTTGGTTAAGAGTTTTACAATGCCATACGTGTGAGAAAAGGGCCTGGGAAAGGCTGAACGGGCGCCAAGTTAGATTTTCGCAAGAGGAGGCCGAACCGCGCTGCCCAAAGGGGAAATGTGGCACGAAGGCCCCTCCTCCGCGATCGCCAATGTAGCACGGAGTTGGATTGGTGCATTGGCCAGCGTGCCACGTTGCCATGGTTCAGGCTCCAAGTATATAAAGGCTTCTCACCACTTTTTCAAGTTATTTTCCTAAGTCACGACCAGAAAACAAAGAGAAGCGAAGGGTTTACATAAATTTCCTTTCGATTACGCCGTCAAACGTTGTCCAAAGTTAAATTAACTTTGAGTACTGAAGTATAAAGCTATAGGGAGCATTTCTACAGAGTTAGTTTCGCGAAAATCGCCTGGCGAATCATCGTTCCGCCGAGTCAAAGTGATTGGAACTGCTCCAAACTAGTGTTAATACACTCCCAGGCTTAAAGTGAGTATTTCTCCCGTCTAGACTTCCGAGAAATTACGAGTTTTTGAACGTTCTTCGATAAGTCGAAGAATAGTCAGTAAGTTATATATATAGTATTGTTTTTCTCCAGTATAATAATGAAGTTAATTCTATTCCTTTGTGAATATGATTAAAGTTGGGGAGAATAGCTGAGTACTAGTCGAACCTCGCCAGTTAATCAGTAAACTAGCAGTTGAGGTATGTAAAGCCAGTTGCTTTTGGCAAGTTAGTTGTCCCAGTATAGTAAAACAATATAAATTTCTATAGCGTATTTTAGAAATAGTATAGCATCTCAGTATGAAATTTAGTAAGCATGTTAGAAATATTATATCATGTTTCGCATGAAACTTAGTAAAACAGCATAAGTCCCAGCAGATTATTTTAGAAATGTTATATCATGCTTTAGTATGAGATTCAGTACAACATGTCAGAGATTATATCATTAATATCAGATTCAATATGTATTATATGCAGTCATTGCTATCAGTTGAGACTTGATTGTATTGTTTTAGGCTGGATTATCTTGCTTCTATGACCGCCCCAGGGTTAATAGCTGTATCAACTCGTCCGCTAGAGGGTGAGGATATGTTGCTCTACGGAGTGGAATGCCGTCAGCTAGGGACGAAGATGGGATGCCAGTTTCCCCATATTTTGCCTTGGTCGACTTTTGTACACCCCCGTCGAGCACTTGCGCCCGGGGTGTTGATTTCAGGAGTCCTCCGGTCAGCTACAGTTATAGTGAGGGGCCCAACGGGACCAAGTTGCATACCCAGGGGATTGGCAGGTTGCTTATAGTTACTAAGTGATATGGTATGACCTGGGTAGGGGTAAATAGATTATGATGATTATACCTTCCAGCTTATGGGGGCCAGGTACGGTTTATGTTGTGTTATGTTATGTCATGTTATTTTAGTTATGGTTAGATAGACAGTAGGATGCCACGTTACCAGGTACGACTCCTACTCTTTTCAGAATAGTTAAGGTTAGTCCTGAACCCACTATTCCAGTCAGTTTCAGTCTGTCTTTCTTATTGCTCCAGTTACTATCAGTTTCATTATTACTTTCAGTTATTTTCAGTTGTTGCATTGCATACTCAGTACCAGTGGTGCTGACACCCATTTTGGGGCGCTGCATTACTTTCCTGCAGGTACACATAGACGAGGAGCAGATCCCTCATAGTACTAGTCAGCAATATAGAGCCTTCAGCTCCTTTCATCTGGAGCTTGAAAGACAGAGGTTTACTCTCCTTTTGATTGTGCAGTATGGGTAGGCCGGGGCCCTGTCCTGACCATCTTATTATTCTTAGAGGCTTGAAGATTGTATCACATTCCCTGTGGTTAGATGTATTGGCCGTGTGGGGCCTTGTTCAGTTGTTAGTTGGTGACCTTGTCGGTCACATATCAGTTTAGCGCCAGATTTCTTTTTTCAATTATAACTAGATATCATGGTGGCCTTGTCGGCCCGCATAGGACTCCTTATAGTTGGTTGTTCTGGTTAGGTGTTTACCTTTTACAGGTAGCTATAGGCCTTGTTGGTCGGGGGCTGTATTTACAGCCGCTATATAGCCCGTCATTTTCTTGAATCCAGAATTAGAGCAAGCCTTGCACCAGAGGTGCTTAGGCCCAGTTAGTTCAGCAGTCCAGATCCTAGTAGGGCACCAGGTGCCAGTCATGCCTCCCAAGGTGGGGCGTGACACTCCATCCATTAGCAATTTCAACCTCAAAGAGAGCTAATCACATTTATTAGTCCATGGCCACAAATTACAAAAAATACATGACATTAATCTTAAAATAAGGTATAAACAAGACTAAAATATGGGTATAAAATAGCACTTGGCTATGTAAATATGCCCAAGATCACTATCCAACAGTAAAGGCCTTGTTCATCCTCGAACAAATCCTTTACATCTTATGCATGTGGAATTTTCACACGTTACCAATTGAAGTAAGACCACTCAAATTAAGCCTACAATGATTGAATTAGATGGAAAGTTCTTTTCAACCATGTTCTTTATAACATAGTTAAATTCATGAACGACTAAGCTAAAACCTCCTAGCCTCAAGAACCGACTCTACAACCTCAGCATACACATGTAAATTAACCAATCAGGAAGTCTAATATGAATTCCACATTTCCTCAAACATGTGCTCTCAACACAAGAGAGTGCCCATTATCACTCACATATATACAATTTATACATGTATGTGCATATGAAAAACAATTTCTCTCACTCGAAGAATTCACATGCAATATGCAATGACCTATATGCTTTCCTTTAATGTTTTGCTACACTAACATAAGAACATTGAAAAGTAAGATCAAATAGGACTTTATGAGTTGTAAGGTAAGATAAGGAATAGGTAGATACTATTCTGGCCAGTAATAGTGACTACCTTCCCTAAGAGCTTTTAATACATCACGTTTTCTCATTAAACACATCCTCCTCTTTCTTTTCCTTCACTTCTTACTCTTTTCAACTCTTACTTTCCCTTTTTGTTTCCCCACCTCTTTAAGCACACTTATACTATTAGTAGGGAGTAATCACACATTAAAAACTTTTTCATTCTTTTGTTCTTTTTTATTCCTTATTATCACTTAGGCATTTTGAAAAATTGCACCCTTCACTCTTTTCTTTAACTTCCACAACCAACTATCCCCCTTCTATTCCATATTCTTACTCCTTTAACTCTTTTGCAGTTTTCACTTAAGAGGTTCGGAGTTTTGGATCATATTAAAGTTTACTAAAGAAAAAGGATTAAGCTTTTAATGTGGCTAACAAAGAATATGCTAGAGGCTCAATGGGGTTAACAAGGATTATGCATTAAATGGTAGGTAAAACAACGGATGAAAATAAGCTTAGTAAAAGAATTTCCTAAATCATCTCTTACAGTTAGCATCTCCCATTTCACTTTGCAAACACACCAGGCAAGTCCTAGACATTACATGATAGCATGGAATACACAACATCTCACACTTACTTCACATGTTCAACTTAAGACAGACCCATCCATGCTCTCAATATAACTAATCACATGAATTTAGCATTAAGCATAGAGCATATAGAATCATATTCTTGAGCCTAAGTGTCTCATCCGAAGTCATACTACTTAATCACATACTTTTTAATTAAAGAATCACTTGCCTCTTACATTCATGTACAACACTCAACATAAGTATCCAAAAATCAATCAGTTAAGGGTTTAATAGAAAATCCTACTGACTAATCTCCCTCCAGATGGTCGTCATCTATCCATTGTAGGAAAAAAGTACTTAACTATGACTGAAAAACTATGAACAATGAATTCAAAAATAAAATTTATTTTCAGTTCAAAGTTCCCCCTTCAACAAAGAACTAAAAAGAAAAATCAAAGGGTGGGTGAAATGTGCTCCACTTAGACTTCCAAATCCAACAATTTCAATCCAAGTCCATCATTCACCCTCTATTAGCACCCAAATATTTTGACATTTCCCCCATAAATAGAAATTAAAACAAGGGTTAGGGCCACTTCTCGAGGCCTCTAGGCCTATCTAGTAGCATGTTTTGTCCACATTTTCAAACATATGGGTCAACGACCCCATGCTCATCTTTTTCATGCTCCTTAGCTTTCACCTTTCATGGGTACTCAGATCAGCCCCTGAATCTATGCTTAACCAACAAGAACAAAAACAAAAGTGACAATAATCTAAATTAAGAATAAAAGAAAAAAAATCATACCTGTGGTACACTTGGATTGCCTCCCAAGCAACACATGATTTTACATCGCAGCACGATGTGAATCACCCTTTTTTGGATGTTCTCAAATTCTTCTTTTATTTCAGGAACCATCTCCTATTTTTCTTCACTTTTGAGGGTAAAGCCTCCACACTTTCCCTCTTCTCTTCCATCACCTTCTTCACCAAATTACTTGACTTCTTCTGAACAACAGACTCGGGGTTCTCTTTTTATAAGATCCTTTAGAAGTGGACTTTTGCATTCCATCCCACACTCATTCTATGCCAGTACATTTATCTTGAATAGATCTCTATAGTGTGTTAGGGTGTTGATTTCTTGGTGTACTCTGATGTTCTCCTCCTCATCATTTACCCTAATTTTCAGGGTGCTAGCCCTCACGTCTATCATTGCCCCTCTGGTTACTAGGAACAGACATTCAAAGATGAAGGGTACCTTAACATCATTTTCAAAGTCAAGGATTATGAAATCAGCAGGTATTATGAACTTACCTACTTTGATGAGAACATCCTCGATAATCCCTTCTGGGCCACCTTCGACTTGTCACCCAGCTGTAGTATCACTCTGGTGGGCCTTGCTTTTGCCAAACCAAGTGTGTTAAACAAATATAGAGGAATCAAATTCACAGCTGCCCCTACATCACACAAGGCCCGTATAAACACATTTCCACCTGTTTGTACTAGGAGTGTGAAACTCCTTGGGTCTTTAAGCTTCTTTGGCATTTTACTTGTCACCCTGAAGCTGCACTCCTTAGTGAGTGCTACAGTCTTCACATCCATCAGCCTCATCATGTAGGCTACCACATCTTCCAAGTAATTAGCATGCTTCAGCATCCCTTGCAACAGATCAATCAAAGGAAGATTTATGAGAAGTTCTTTGAAATTTTTGAAGAACTTCTAGAAACAAGCATCCTGTTTTCTTTTTCTGAGCCTTTATGGGAAAGGTGGTGGCAATCTCTATACTGACTGCACCGCTGATCGTGAATTGTTTGTTGCAGTTTTCTTTTATTTCTATTATCAGCTGATGGACTTGGTCTGACCAGTTGTGGCTGTTGATGAGTTGGTAATTTATCAATTCACTAGGCTCGTAAACTTGAGTTTTTGCTTAGTTTTCAAGTTAATTAGGTGGATTTTATTCCTTTTCTCCTTGATCTTTGCAGGTACTTAACTTGAATGGAGAAAAGAATGAAATTAAGCAAAAAACATAAAAATTGAGTCGAGGACCAGTGCTCCACCGAAAAAATACCGGCCAACCCTAGTTGTCTACTATGCTAAGGAAAGATGGAGACTGGCAGACTGCAAATCAACAGCGGTGAACCAACGATGCTAGTGCGAAGTGATCAAAATCTCACTGGCCATCAGCTGCAACCGATCGACAGCCCGCATTTCAGCACCAGCGAACCACCAGTGAATCACAAGTGACGCCCATCAGTAAGGGGTTAAAATATTAAGCATGGAAAAAGAGGAGCATATCTGTACCCTATTTTTGTACATCGCAAAAAGGAACTGAATATTCCATTCTAAAGATAATTGATTATTATATTGAATTGGCTTGTATTAAAGTAGAGAGAAGTAGAGAGAGAAAGACTCATCTTCTTTGTTGAGAAGGTAGAAAACTCCATTGGAGCTTAGATCTTGCTTGAATTTTTCTTAATTTGTGAATGGATATTGAATAGTTGTTGAATGTAGTGTCTTACTTTACTTACATGAGTAGCTAAATTCTTTTCTAGGGGTGTGTGAATAATTAGGTTTGATTTGGATTTGATATTGTGTATTTGATCTTAGATTTACTCAATTGATATAATTTTGGTGTTTCCTCTGAGTTTTAAGTTGAATACTTATAGTTGCGAATGTGGTTTGCATCTTCTTGCTTTAATTTATCTTTAAAAAGGAATTTAATGTATGGGTGAGGAAATATTAATAGGTAATTGGGTGGTAATTATGTGGGTGTTGGGATAGACATAGCCAAAATCCATTATTACAAACCCGTTAAGAATCGAAGCTGGAACTAGTAGATTCGTACCCAAGTTGATGTGGTTGTTGTGGAAAGGAACCTTGGGGTTTGAGTAAACCCGAGGTACAAGGCATCTAATTGGTTCAAAAACGTAAGATGCCACCTAATTCGTAGCTAATTATACTATAGATTAAAGCTAGGAGCTATTAACAAAATCAATCCAATGATGCCCCTAGCAATATCGCACCCGCAGTAGTCTCTGCTTTGGTCTTTTCTATAGTTTGCCCCTATTTTTAGTGTGAAAAAAATCCATATTTGATTATTTAAATCATGATTCCCCTAATTTTTCCTTATTTGTTTTGCAACATTGATGCGAATTAAGTCAATTTAATAGACGACTATTATGTGATCAGCTGACATTCCTTGTGGGATTCGACCGTAACACCCATCAGATTTATTTGTTTTCACAATGACCGTGTACAGTTTTTCATAAAGAAGAGTGTATTATGGACGTTATCAAAAGGTGTGCCGTTGCTAGGGAATGTAGTTTGATAGCCTCTAGTATTTGTTATTTTGAATTGATCTTGCATCTTATTTGGTTTGACTTTACAAATATGGTTGGTACTTTCTAGGTTGAATTTGATATGAGCCAGTACTCACTAGAAGGAGAATGTTCAATGGATGGGCATATGGATCATGAGGAAGATGACCCCATGATGCCCAATGGCGCGGGTGCAATTTTCCTACCTCCTATGGTAGGGAATGTGCTTTTCCATGTGACGAATACAGTGTTGCACTTACTTCAAATGAAGGGGCTCCTCGAGGGAATGCCTAATGAGGATTCAAGTAGGCATCTTCGCAACTTCTTGGAAATTTGCCAACCCTTCAACATTGCAAATATCACTCAAGAGTCAATCAGATTGAGACTTTTCCCAGTGTCACTCACAGGGGAAGCAACGGGTTGGTTGGAGGAGTTGCCTTCCGGGTCTATTACCTCTTGGAATGAACTCATAGAAGCATTTTTGGATAGTTACTTTCCTCCCTCAAGGATGTTGTAGCTGAGGGATTACATTACTAACTTCTGGCAACTTGTGGATGAACAACTCCATGAAGTGTGGTTGAGGTTTAAGAAAAAGGTAGCCATTTTTCCAAACCATGGATTACTCGACGGGGTTCTACTTCAAAGCTTCTACCATTCATTAGATTCTATCAATAAGTCCGTGGAAAATAATTTTGAGGGGGGATCCATAATGGATCAACCTTGTGGAGTAGCCAAGGCATTACTTGATAGAATGACGAAGACAAATTGAGCATGGCATACTAGAGAAGTGGAGGTATCTTCTAGTAGTTTTGCCCTAGATCTTGTGAGTGCAGAGTTGAGGAAGAGAGAGGAGGCTAGAGATGAAACTCTTGCCAAAATAATGACCAAGCTAGAGTTGATGACAAAGAATATGATGGGAGCTGGTACAAAGAGTGTGAATATTATAGGTGCTCAAAGCCAAGGTCAATTTGATGATGACACTTTACCCCCGAGATATGAGGAGGAGTGTCAATACATGTCAGGCCAATTGGGGGGTTCTCGCCTTGGGTATCAAGGTGCCAATCAAGGCCCTTGGTTCCCTAGGGAGGATAATCAAGGTTGGAGAAATTGAGATAATCTAGGATGGGCAGAGAAATGATCGATGGGGGAATAGAGAGCAAAATTGTGAAGGAGAGCGATATCACAAAAGTTCTAACCCATATGTACCTCCTCCCAAAGTAGAAGCATCTCAAGGACAACATGGAGTGAGGGATGTAGGAAGAAATCTTGCTGCGGGTGTTGAAGAAATTTGAATCCACTGACAGTGGGGTTAGATAGCTGAAAGGGGACGTGTCTAATCTTTCCCAAATGGTAAGCTCCCACTTGAATTCAATCAAACACCTTGAAGTGAAAATGAACCATTTGTCATCGCAAATGAACCCTTGCATGAAGGGTGCACTTCCTAGTGATATTGTTCTGAATCCAAAGAAAGATGGTCATTTCATGACAATCATGATTAGGACTAGTAAGACACTGAAAGATGCGAGCATGAAGCCCAAGGATGTTGATGCCCCAAAGGAAAAGGATGACAATATGTTGGAGGAGGAACCAAAAGCACCTAGTAAAGAAAGGAAGGATGAGGGAGATGTTTAATTGACTCCCCCGGATAATGTCCATGTGATTACGGGCAAGAAGGCTCCTAATGATGAAGATCATGAAGCAAGAGTTCCCCTGCCATATCCACAACGGTTGGCCAAAAAGAAGGAGGATAATTAATTTCAAAAGTTTATAGAAATGTTCAATAAATTATCCATTAATATACCTCTTGTGGATGCTTTGGTGCAAATGTTAGGATACACAAAATTTATGAAGGAACTCTTGAAGAAAAAGAAAGTGGTGGATACGGGCACCGATGAGGTGACCCATCATTGTAGTGTTATGATGACCAACAATCTTGCTCCAAAATGTGAAGATCCTAGATCATTCACCATTCCTTGCATAATTGGATTATGCATGTTCAATAAGGCTCTTTGCGACCTCGGTGCTAGTATCAATCTAATGCCTCTAATGATCTTCAAGAAACTCGGGTTAGGGTGTCCAAAACCTACCTCTATAAGGCTATTGATGGAGGATACATCAATTAAATGACCCATTGGAATGCTAGTTGATGTCCTTATGAAGGTGGACAAATTCATAATCCAAGCTCATTTCTTTGTGCTGGATTGTGAGATGGACATCGAGGTGCCAATTACCTTGGGGCCACCTCTACTACAAATGGGAAGGGCTTTAATTGATGTAGAGCTTGGGGAGCTTAAGTTTCGAGTAGGTGGTGATGAGGTCACCTTCAATGTATGTCAGGATATCACACCCCCAGATGAGTGTAAGGTTATGGCAGTGCTTGATGGTTAAGAAGATCATTATGAATCTGTTGATGTTGAGAGTGAATCAAAGGATGACCCTCCAGAATGCTAGAAATTGGGAAGGTATCCGTCGTTCCATTATGTTAACTAATGCGCTTCTTCAGAGGCAAGCCAAGCATTTTTACCTCCAACATTTTGATGTTTTGTTGTTTTCGATTTTATAGGTAGATTTGATGAACAAACAAAGAGAAGAAGAACAGGGCAGGCTCAGTGCTAGATTGGCAAAACACTGGTACACAAATGCGAAGCGCCGCCATGTTGTCGGTGTGAAGCAGAATAATGGGAAACATGAGAGGGTGCCAATGATCAATCGGTGGAATGCCATTGATAAACCATGAACTGCTGGTGTAGCGCCAGTTCAAAACAGTATACCTGGGAGTTCTGGTAAAATCAGTGACCCAAACGGTAGAACACCAATGCCAACTTGCAAACCGTTGGCCATAAAATAGAGAGTTGAGAAAAATTTTGGTCAGCTGCGGTAAGGCGGCGAGCCACCGATCAAGAGTGGGATACAGGTAAGGACATCTTTTAAAAGGTTGTCTGCTCCATGGATCGAACCCTACCCGAGTAAAAATACAGGTGAAAACCCCTTTAAATCTCTATAAACCCTTTTTCTACCTTCCTATTTCCCCATTACACCTTTTTAACTTCTCTATACACTACCTTTCCCCGTTCCCAGTATTACACCCACCTTTTCACCTACCAATCCATACCTTTCTTCTCTCCTATAAATCCCACGCTTCAGTACCCTCATTTCATCACTACCCGCTCATCTCTTCACTATACTAAGACAAGAAATATTTTTGTGGAACTTCATTGTTCAAGCTTTGATCTTTCTCCTCTCTTTGACCTAAAACCCATTTCTTATGTGAATCTTACTCTGGTTTTGATTATTGATCAAAGATATGAATTATTTTGAGCATGTGAAAGTCGAAATTTCCCTACTCATGTGTCCCCATTAACCCCATGATTATGCTGGTTTGTGCTTTTGTATTATTCATATCGTGGGTGTGCCAGGATGTGATATATTTTTGAATGACAATGTGGTCTTTTTGTGGCAAAATTCTTGCTTTATTGGGTGTTTGAGTTTAGTTAGGGGTGAAGTCTGAGTAGCCCATGTGTTTTAAAAATGCACAATTTGCTCGATGATAGATGGAGTCACATCTTTCTTAGGGGTAAACATTCACTTTTACTTGTTTGGCTGTTATTATGTTGAGTGAGTGAGTCTTGAATTTGGATGTTTTATGATTTTACTGCATTTGGGATGATTTCGCTGATAGGCATCGATCGGCGAACCGCCGATCAGGCCCAATGAAATGCTAGATGAAACGTAGATCGGGGTTTAGGGCTTCAGGCTACTTCCCTAGACCTGAGTTTAAATGGCATTTCGCGAGTCAAGATTGGTGAAATGTCAATGTACCATTGGTCGATCCCTTTGTCCCTATTATTCTCTTTCTGTCCGATGACACACCGACAGTTCGTGGTCTTCATCTACATTTCGCCGGTGTCCCGTCGGTACTACCAGTACTTAACATCTAAACACTTTAACTTATTGCATCAAATTGTTAAATTTCCTTGCCTTAGTTATAATAGATGTTAGTTTTTCAGTAGTGTAACATGACACTGACATGGTCTTGCAGAGTATGACTTCATCTAGGAAACCAAGCAAGGGTAAGATCCCTGCTTAATCATCCACCAAAAGGAAAGGGAAAGTAAAGGCAACTGCAACACCCACCAACTCCCGAGATGCAATTATATTCTAGGTGCCAACATGAAGGGGTATTATTCTATTTTCCAGGGGCGCTCTATCACTGTGGAAAAGCGATTTGATTTGGTGGGGCTGCGGGGTGACCTCCCCAACATCACAACACAATTCAATCACCGCTAATGTCATGCCTTTGCCAATCCAATTCAAGAGTTCTACCCTAGCCTTGTCCCTGAATTCTACGCATCTTACCAGCCCAGGTAGGACAACATACATCAGAAGGGCAAGGTTGACGACTTTCCCTGCCTGCCCTCAATTATGGGGCGAGGTGTAGAGGTTGACATCACTCCAGCAGCTATTAATTATCTTTCTGGGAGGATGAGCTTGACAGTGGATTTGAATATGTAGCTAGAATTGCTAACAAGGAGAACCTGTTCAAATGGATAACTCAAGTTATTGTCGTCGGCACACCCTTTTGGATCACCATGGGAAGCGAGATTTCTCGCTGTGATCTAAAGTTTGAAGCTAAGCTGTGGCTGGACTTAGTTTGTGGCCGTATTATGCCTTCAAAGAATGAACAAAGGGTAAGTTTGAAAGTTGCTATCCTCATCACCTGCATCATGTCTAGGGTCTACATAAATTTTTGGGAAATTGTGGCTGTTCAGATGAAGAGAAAGGCAAGGCAAGCCAGCACCTCTATGCTTTCCTTTGTGCTTATATCTCAGCTCAGCCTTCAAGCTAGAGTGCTACTCTTCAATGATGAAGCCCTAAGCTCCGCTACTAGTGTCATTACTGTGGACAGAAAAATGGATGCAGATGCTCCTATGATCAAGAGAAAACAGTTGTAGGCCTTCAAAGCCCCGAGGAGTGCTTCTCTTCTAGGTTAGAGCAAGCCCCATTGGCTACCGATCTCAATATGCCACATCCTAAGGCATCAAGCCAAGCTTCAAGAGAAGCACAGACCATGGGAGCCTCACCTCCTCCCATATCATCCCAGCCAAGTAGCCTCTATAAACTGGCGGAGATAACATACTCCCATGAGAACTAGCTTAAGAAATTGGCTAAGAGTCTCCCTTCCATGTCTCCAAGATGGTGAAAAAGGAGATGAAGTTAATGTATCACAGCTTGACCAAGCTATGTACGCGTGTGGATGTCATGGAGGGGGCTGTCACCTCTCTTTGGGTTGAGGTAAGGGAGTGGAAAGGTCGGACATCAATGGTAGTGTCCGATATGAGCGCACTTGATGTTGCTATGGCTACCCCTTTTATAGTCCGAGGCCCCATAGATGACCTATTCGAGGACTTGGGGAATAAGGAGGAGGACCTAGGAGATGAAGGCCAGGATGGGGAGGCTGACGCTGAAGATGATGAGGATAATGAAGAGTGACCACTTCAGGGAGTTCTCACCCACTTTGTTTTGTATGCATACATGAGGATAATGTATTGTTTGAGTTGGGGGTTGGATGAGTGTTTCTTTTGTGGTGGTCATTTGATTTGTCGATTAATCGATGTGGCCTTTGTTGAGCTCTTGCTTTTGAGATCTAAGGATTTGTGAGCCTTTGTCGGGCTCATTTTAACAAAGTTGATCTTGGCCTTACCAGGCTATTTTTTCTTAGATTGGTGAATCGTTGTTTAGACTTTGTGAGGCTCAAAACAGATGAAATGAAAAAAAATTGCATTTCATTGTAAGTGCTAATGAGTGGGTCTTTGTTTTTATTACCAAAAGATCATGACCCAATATTGATTCTCGCCTTTGTGAATAGTAGATAATGAATAAACTCCAAGGGTTTCTTTATACCACATTCTTTCCCAAGTAGCAATTTCTTTTTCTTTTCTTTTTGTTGTCGATCCAGGTGACATTTCCCAATGATAGATTGTGAGGCAACTTTCTTAAGGGAAAATGCCAATTTTTTTAATTCTTTTGGGAAACTTCTTTTGAGAGGTACCACCAATTTTTTTTTGGGTGGCATGAAAAATGAATTTGAAAAAAATGGGCATTTGGAATGGGAAATGTAGCACTCTCTTGTCATATATTGCATATTGCCTGTTTGGCTTGTGGATTCGCATGCTCTATTGTCTTACATCACAATTTTGTGATAATAATGAATTGCGTGAACTCTTTAGGTGTGATGCCTTGTGTGGTAAGGTCATTTGAATGAGTCTTGTTCGGTGCTGTATTGACTACACGCAAGTGCACGTGGTCGAACAAGTAGTAAAGTGGCTTAATTAAAGCCAAGTATCGATCCCACAGGGACTGAACTACGGTACAAATTAACTTAAGCGTCAGTGAACTATGTCTTTATGAATGCAGACAACCAATTAAACAATATTTTGAGAGTTAAGTTTGCTAAGTAATAAAAATCTAAGTTAAAATTATAATTTGAATCTGAACAATAGTAATGAGCAAGCTGAGGTTAAAACAAACATGCAGGGAAGTAATTTATCGATTTAATTCAGCTAATCTTTTCTTCGGTTGTTAGTCAAGAATTATTGCCTATGGATTGGATCTTTCGACTCCTATCCAATTTAAGAATCATGAACCTTAATCTACATTTCTGTGATAAAAGAATTTCATGCTCTAGCCATACATAACCGATTCCTTAATTGACTAATAAGACTTTCAGATATATTTCTATTCTGAATGTAAATCAATTCTCAATTTTCTAAACTAAGAAGAGATCATATCCTACCAATTCACATCTTTCCAATTTCTTTCCTTTTCAAAATCAAAATTGGATTTCTAGATATACATTAACATTGGCCAAACATTAATGAGGTAAAAACAAGAATTGATAGAACAACCATTGAAGAAAAGATGAAAACTGAAATGAACAACAATTACATTCCACTACAATTGTTCTTAACCTCAGCAAGAAGTGAATTTAGCCACTCATTTGTGGATTAAACATCATCAAATAAGTAGAATTCATACAAACAATTGAGATAAAAGAGAAAGAGATAGAGAAGAACCCTAGAATTTTCGTCCTCTCAACTGCCTGTAACCTACGTTCTTGCTCAACCAAGTCAGAATGTTTAAAATAAAACCTAAGTGTGCTATTTATACTCTTGAGAATTTTTCCCGGAATAACAAGCAACGTGGCACGGAGTGTATCACAGAGCAATCCCTCCGTGCCACGGGGGTATCGCGGACCCTCACTGGAAGTCGGCTCCTCAACAATTTCACCTCAGCGTGGCACGACTTGCATTGCGGAGCTTTGCCTCCGTGCCACGGTGCTATCGTGCACCTTCACTGGAACTTGATGTTCCAGGTAATTGTCCTCAACGTGACACGGAGTGCATCATGGAGCACTGCCTCTATGTCACGGAGGTAAGGCGAACCTCCACTGGAAATTGCCAAAAATATTTCATCCGAGGCAGAATGCCTCCGCGATGGTAGCGTGACACGTCTCCATTGTGGAGCCCTTATTTTGCTGCTCCCCCTTGTCATTTTCCACTCCTTGTTTCCAAGTTCATTCCAGATCTTCACCAACATGTATATTAGCTTCCAAAATTTCCTTTTACCTGCAAAACAACACTAATCATGTTGGTTAGTATAAATTCACATTTAACTAAAAATCACATGAGAATGTACACATAACGATAGATAAACAAGTCAAAACGAAGCATTTGAGTATCACTTGGGCATGCAATTCTGCCCATGATCTCTTACCCCACACTTAAAACCTTGTTCCTCCTTGAACAATACTCTCACATCTCATGCAATTGACACCCATGCATAACTACTTTGGCTCAACAATTCAAGCTACGGCTATACCGATTATTTAATATAGCAAATCATTAAGAAAACATGCATGGTCTCATCAATACAATGAAGTACACCATATTAAGATCTCCTAAGCTCAAGGATCAATTCTCGATCTTGTAAACTCTTGCAAATCAACTGATCAAGACATCCGACACGAAATTTAATCTCTCGTCAAGCATGTGCCCTCACAACACAAGAGAATTACCTCATTTGCCATCATATGCTTTCCAAAGCACTACATGTAGGGGTATATGAATACGATTTCGCTCTCTCTCCCAGAGAATTCACTTGAATCATGTCATGAACCATAGGCTTGCCTCTAGTGTATTACTCCACTAATATAAGGACGCGTGATGTAAGATCACGTAGGACTTGACGGGTTGTAATGTAAGCTAAGGAACTAGTAAATACTGGGCTAACCAATAATATCAACTAGCTTCCTTAAGCACTTTTCAATACATCCCACCATCATTATGGGCATTGTTTCTTCCTTCATCCTCTCATTCTTGAAATGTTTTCTTTGTTTTTGTTCCCATTTCTTTAAGCACACTCGACTTACTAGCAAAGATTAGGTATACATCTTTATTTTATTTAATTTCAGCAAGTGCACCTTTGACCTTTCTTTAACTTTCACAACTTCCTCTTTTCCTTTCGTTTCACAATTCTCACTCCTTTACACTGTGGGAAAATTATTTTTCTTGAGCGCTTAAGAGTTTTGGATCAAATTCACGGCTAATGAAAAGAACGGATAAAGCTCGGTTTGTACCTCTTCAAAGAAAAGAAAAAAATAGGCTAAAGGCTCAATGGGGCTAACTAGGATGCACATTCAAGGTAGGTATGATAATGGAGAAACTTTCGGTTTAATCAAAGAAATGCCTACATCCTTTCCTACAATACACATCCTTCATTTTGTTTAGTACACACACCAGGCAAGTTCTAGACACTTCACAATAGCATGGAATAATCAAAACCTCACCTCACACTCATTGCACATGCTCAACTTAAGACATATTCACAGACTCTTCAATCAGCTAATTACAAGAATTCACTATTAAGCCTCGATCACACCGAATCGAACTCTATGGCCTAGGTATATCAACATGTTTACACATTTGCATGCTTTCATACGAATCACCTTTACATCTTAATATCATGTACAACACGTAGCAAGAACTCCGAACCATGAAGTAGCGACACATTTGGGAAACACACAAAAGAAAGAAAAGAGAGAAAAAAAACTACTCCTATCGACTACATTTCCTTAACACAGTCCTCATCCATCCATCATAGGGAACAGTCGCTATCTACAACTTCGGTTCAATGGGACTATTCTCGATAAAAGCACTGAAAACAAAGGCCGAGAAACCCAACATAAAAAAAATTTGAAAAAACTTCGATAGAAAAAGATAAAAATTTTAATTTGAACAATATTTACACCACACAACACAACCAACAGTAGCTCAACACAACACACAACAACTCAACATTCATTACAACACCAAATTAATTACAGAACACACAACACAGAGTCACAAGGTCACATTTTGCACTGGCACAACAATAAAAAAAAACAAAACATAAACAAAGCAGCTGGAACCTAACTACTCCCACCCCACACTTAACTCGAACACTGTCCCCAGTGTTCACATAATTTCACATATCACAAAGGTTTGGTGGTGAAACTCCCTGATCAATCGAAGTATTCAACTTCTTCATCAGGTGCCATTACTTTGTCTCCCATATCCGAATCTCCCTCGCCGTCCTCATCTGACTCAACATCTGAGTCCTCCCGGCGTGTCTCCTCATCAGTGGGGACATCATCATCTATGGGCTCTATAAATGCGTGCCCCGCTCTGCATAGAGCCCGGGCATTTTCGCCGAATGGGTAATCCAATTTGAGCTGCCAAAGCTCATCCTCTGTTGTCGGCCTCCCGCCTATGTGCAGCTGCAACATCTGCATCCCGTACATGCGAGCCATATACTGGTCATCCTGAGCATGTCGCTCGGCTAGTGTGAGCACCAGCCCATAAGTAGTGTCAGGTTCCTTGGTTTCGGTGACATCCAAGGCACGCCTGTCGATCTGTGGGATGTAATACAGGGCCTCCTCCTCAATATCATGGCCCCTCAGGAACGTGGTAAGCAAACCACCGAACCTGTATTTATGCCCCTGATGCAGTCGGGCTCTCTTCATGGCGTAGATGATTACCACCCCAACATCGATCTCCAGCCCCTTCATCAGGGCATACACCAAGCACACTCTATCCCGGGTGACATCTGTCAAGTGCACCCCCAGGATCAGGCAGGAACACACAATCTTCAGCCAAATTCGGGCCTCCCAGTTCATCTGAGAGTAGGGCAAAGTCTGATGGTAGCCCCTCTCCTTGTGCTTACTCCACCTTGCTATCGATCGGGCTCCACATAGGGTGCATCTGATGTCTGCATAAGGTGGAGTGATGTTCAGCTGCCTAAGGACATGAGCGTCTGTGTCCCACGCCCCCAGGATTGCATTCAAATGATGGGGCTCAAAAGTGACAACCTGCCCCCTGATTTTGACAGTGTGACTGCGTAGGGTTGGGTTCTAGTTGGCATAGAACTCCCGGATAAGATGTAGATTGCACCCCTGGGCTCTTCGAAGATGAAGTTCAGCCCAACAGTGTCAATCCGGTGTATAATCCACGGGAATTCTTGTGCCAGTGGCTCCCGTGCTATCTGCTCCTCCGGGAAGTATTTGGTTTCTTTGTGTTTCGCATACCACTTCTTCCCCTCATCAGTCACCTATCGGGTTCCGTATTGTCGGCGTTGGCCTCGCGGAACTGCTGGTGCTGTTGGAACTGCTGTTCCCAATCTCACCCTTTTTCTGCTGGCGCCCGATATGGATGCGCCCTTGTCCTTGTCTTGTCGGCCTAACATTTTTCCTGTACATTTAAATAGACAGTCCCAATGTTATTCAAGTCATAATTAGCTTCAACTAAGGTTGGGTTTAATTGGGTCACCCTGATCTTGGGCAGATTTATATGCCCAAGTGATACTCAAACGTATCAATTTTACCTTGTTTGCTGTGCAATGTGTATATAATATCATGTAATTGGTAATAAAATGTGAATTTATACTAACCAACATGATTAGCATTTGTTTTGCAGGTAAATGTGATTTTTAGGAGCTAAAATGCATGTTGGAACTATGTCGGAGTTGGACTTGGATGCGAGCGTGGAAAAGACCTTGGAATGCACATTTTATAGGGGCTCCGCGATGGAGCCGTGCCACGCTACCATCGCGGTAGCACACTGCCTGAACAGGAATTAAAATGGCAATTTCCAGTGTGCCTTCGTGTCAGCTTCGTGGCACGGAGAGAGGCCTCCGCGTTGGCCTCCGTGCCACGTTGAGGCTATTTTACCGGACCCTGAAATTCCAGTGAAGGTCCGCGTCCACGCCGTGTCACGGAGGCAGTGCTCCGCGTTGGCCTCCGTGACACGTTGCTTGTTATTTCGGGAAAAATTTCCCACTAGTATAAATAGCACACTTAGGTTTATTTTACTTAGTTTTTAGTTTTTAGACTGAGTTCAGAAGTGAAGAGCAAGGACGTGGGTTAGGAGCAATTGAGGAATGAAAAAGCTAAGGGATTTCTTCTCTTTTTTTCTTCTTTCTATCAATTGTACGTATGATTTACACTCATTTTAGGATGATCAATCCACAAATGAGTGGCTAATTCTCTTCCTTGCTGAGGTTTTGAACATGTGTAATGAATTTTGATTATAATTGATATGGTTTTCTTCTTCTTCTTTCATGTTGTTCTATTAATTCTTGTTCTTACTGCATTAGTGATTGGCCAACATTAATGTACATCTAAAAAGTCTAATTTCACTCGAGAGAGCAAGAAATTGGAAAGTTGTGAATTAATAGGGTATTGTTCTTAACTTGATTTGGGAAAATTGGGTTTTGATGTGCTTTCCTGATAGAAATATACTTGAAAGCCGTATTAGTCAATTTAGGAACCGGAATTGTAGTGCTAGGTCATAAATTGCATTTGATCACAGAAATGTAGACAAATGGTTTATGATTCTAAAGTGAAATTAAATACGAAAGTTTTAATTTCTAGGCGAATGTTCTTGGCTAGCAATATGAAGAAGAGATTAACCAAATTATCATGATTATCAAGTTCATTACTTGTTCTTAACCTTGGAATGTTCATATCCATTGTCTGAATTCACAGTAAATAGTTGTTATTAATTTTAGTATATATAGTTTAGAAACAAAAACTCAAGTAACTGTTGGTTACATTGTTGTTAGCATAATTAGAAGTGAAATAGGAATATAGTAAACTAGGCAACTTTACATATCTTGAGCCTCCTTGGATCGATACTTGGCTACTTAGCCACTTTATTACTTGTTTGACCACGTGCACTTGCGTGTCGGTTTATAATATATAATACCAATCGGAATAGCACCGAACAAGTTTTTGGCGCCGTTGCCGGGGAGGCTAGGCGATTTGTGAAATTGTGTTTAGTGTAAATTTACTGTATTTTTATTTTTATTTTCTTAAGTGTTAACAACTTGGTCTTAGCCTGTATTTTGCAGATTTTGTTTCTGTGAACACTGGCAAGGGACAAAGAGCTGGTGGAATCGTACTTAGAGCCTGAACGTGAATTTCATAGTCAACGTAGAGAAGCTCTACGAAAGAAGCTGCAGTTGCTTAAACAGTCTATGATGGAGCAACAAAATCCACCAGTTGTGCGGGCAGTGTTAGTGCCCGATGAAGCAGCAGCAAGGCCGGTTCGCGAGGTGGCAATCCCACACGCCAACAATGTACATTCTAGCATCCGCAAACCAGAGCCTGGAGGGAGGTTTGAATTAAAGCAGAATATGGTGCAACTCTTGCACACAAGCGGGCAATTTACCGGTCTCCCTCATGAAGATCCACAACAATATCTCCAAAACTTTTTGGAGATAAGTGACACTTATATACCCGCTGGAGTGTCACCTGATTATGTTCGGCTCACCTTATTTCCATTTTCCTTACTTGGTGAAGCCAAGAGGTGGTTAAAAGCTGAACCACCAAATTCTATATCAACGTGGGATGATCTTGCATGGAAGTTTTTGATCAGATTTTTCCCTTCTGGTAAAACAGCCAGACTTAGAAGTCAAATTCTAAGTTTTAAACAGAGGGAAGGAGAAAATCTATATCAAGCCTGGGAAAGATTTAAATCCATGTTGTGGGACTGTCCTCATCATCATCAGTCCAATGAGGTGTTGGTACACACATTTATTGAGGGTTTGGAACCCCACACTAAAATTCTGTTAGATTCAGCAGCTGGAGGGCAAGCGCTGGAAAAGACTTACGAGAAGCTGTACACTTTGCTCAACCGAATTTCACAAGGCAATCCAGAATGGAATGCAGATTCATCTCGAGGTGGAGCAAGGAAAGCAGCGGGAGTGCTTGAAGTGGATGGGTTTACAGCTATCGCTGCACAGATAGCTGCTTTGCAAAATCAGTTAAACAACCACTTCAGCAATATGAATTTGAATCAGCCTTCAGCTTCAGTCAATGCAGTTCAACAGATGTGGTGTGAAGTGTGTGGTAGTAGTGAGCATTCAGCTGAATGTTGTGGTGCAAATCCTGATTCTGTTAACTTTGTGGGCAATGCACAGAGAAATCAGCAGCAGTTTGGTAGTGGCTACAACTCAAATTGGAGGAACCATCCGAATTTTTCGTGGGGTAGCAACAACCAACAAGGCCAAAGCTCAGGGCAGGGTATGCACAAAAACCAAGGAGGGCAACAAAATTATCAAGCTCAATTCAGAAATCACAATGCCCCTCCTCCACCACCATCACCTACCATTGAGGAGATGTTCAAAACCATGATCGCTAATCAGGCACAATTGCAGGCTGACTATGTTAAATTGGCAGCCGAAGTGAAGAATAATCAGTTGGCGACCAAGGCTCTTGAATATCAGTTTGGGCAATTTGCTAGTGCCCAAAATACGAGACCCAGAGGAGGACTACCTAGCGACACGGATCCTAATCCGAAGCAGGTAAATGCAGTGACCATGAGGAGTGGTTTACAGTTGAAGGAGGTGGAACCGGAAAGACCGCCTCAAAAGTCAGGAGCAGCAGATGTTGAGGGAGAGCAAATCTCAGATAAGGGGAAGACTAAAGAAGCTGAACCAGAAAGGCCTCCACCCCCGTTCCCTCAACGACTTAAGAAACACAAGGAGGAGGCGTGTTTCCAGAAATTCATGGAGGTACTTAAACAGGTACATGTTAACTTACCTCTTGTTGATGTCTTGCAGGGAGTGCCAAAATATGTGAAATATATTAAAGACATCGTGGCTAACAAAAGTCATTTGACTGAGTATGCCATGGTAGCTTTAACGGAGGAATGCACTTCCCTTATTCAGAATAGGTTTCCCACAAAACTGAAAGACCCTGGAAGTTTTACTATCCAGCTTACGATTGGGCAAAGTATCCGAGCTCGTGGATTATGCGACTTGGGGGCAAGCATAAATCTGATGCCATCTTCGGTATTCAGAAAGTTAGGTCTAGGGAGTCCTAGACCTACAACGGTAATCTTGTAGCTAGCAGACAGGTCTTTAGCTAAGCCGGATGGAATTGTTGAGGATGTGTTAGTGCAAGTAGGCTCCCTCATTTTTCCGGTCGATTTCATTGTTCTGGATTTTGAACCAGATGCTGAAGTCCCATTTATTTTGGGACGACCCTTTTTGGCAACCGGAAAAGCATTAATTGATGTAGCTGCGGGTCAACTCACGATGCGAGCACATGACAAGGTCGAAGTGTTCGATGTGTACAAGGTACCTAAGCTCCCGACTGTTTATAAGGAACTCTCGGTGATCAACGTGATTGATCATGGGAAGGCTAATGGAATGAGTGATTCCCGAGAGTTACTAGGTAGGCCACCGGATAAGGTTGAGAACTACTGGGGGGATGACCATGATTGGGACAAATCGTCCATCACCCTAGTAGACAAGTGAGCATAAAGGACGTCAAGCCGCGACGGTAAACCAGGCGCTGCACGGGAGGCAACCCGTGAGAAAAATATTTTATTTTTCTTCTTTTTGCACAGTGTAGTTAGTTTTTATCTTTATTTTTGTTTTTATTTGTTTATTTCCAATTTTTATTTTTCTTTTTCTTTTCTTGATTAGGTTTAGATTTTCATTTTAGTTAGTATTTTTTATTTTAGTTAGGGAAATCTATTAATTTAACCAATTTTTGTTTAGTGAGGTGATTTTCAGGTATAACGGAGGAAATATACATGGAATCGAGAAAATGAGGCAAGGTATGAAAAATCAAATTAATTGAAGAAACAGTGCACTGGCGCGTTGGCGCCGTGTCATGGAGGTAGGGCTCCGCGTTACCCTCCGTGACACGTTGAAGGCAAAATCCGAATTTTTCAAAAATTCCAGTAAGCCAACGCGTTGGCTCCGTGTCACGGAGGAGGGTCTCCGCGTTACCCTCCGTGACACGTTGTCGTGTATTTGGTGTCGGGTCACACCGGGTTACCGGGTGACCCGCGTGTTTTCTTAATTTAAAACCCCAGATTTCACCCCATTTCTTCCCATTCCCTCTTCCCTCCATGACGAAAACACCTATTTCCCCCTCCCCAAGCACCGTGCCACGTTCCTAGGCAAGGAATACGTCAAGTTTCTTCGGTTTCTCAATTCAAAGGTATGTTTTCATCGTCTATCTTAATTTTTTGGCGATTTTTGTCAAATTTGGGCATGTGAGGTGAGATATGTCACCCTAGGTAGAAATTAAACATGAATGTTGGATTATTTGTGATTGATATATGTTTGGATTGTTGTAATTAGCGTTTGAACTTATCGATTGCGTAAATAATTCGAATTTGATTATAGAATTGTATTCTAGGGCATGAGTTGTTGAATTTAACTTGAGCGACTTGATAAGTCGGCAAATTAGATGCCGGGGTGTGTTTGTAAATTGAGAGAAGTCATGGTAAATATTGTGTAAATGTTAAAAGATGACAAATTCTCGAATTTTTATGGGAAAATGCAAAAAGTGTGTAAATTGGTTAGATTGTTTGGAGTAGATTGTATATAGAATGTTTTTATCGTTGTTTTTATTTTGTTGTTGTTTTTGTTGCGAAGTGCGATGTGTGAATTGTTAGCGATAGTAGGATTTGGATTAGCTGTATGAAGTCTGAGTAGTACGCTAACCGTTATGCTGTCGAAATTTTTTTTGTGAACGCACTAAGCATGAAGTGTATAGTGTTGTCTGTGGTGTAATTAGAGTTATCTTTGTCGTAATTTTGTAGAAGTAGCTAAGGCCTAAGTGTGGGGTAAATGTTGTGTAACCCGACCTTAGCCGAAGTTAACAAGTTTTTAGCTTAACTTTGTGCTTGTTTGTGTAAATTGACAGGTACAATGGCGAGCAGACAAGATAAAGGCAAGGGTGCTTCTACCTCAGGCACCGGTAGGAAAAGGATGAGACTGGGCACCGCAGTCCCAGCTGCACCCGCTGTTCCGCGCGGCCAACGCCGCCAATACGGAATAAGATGGGTAACCGATGAAGGGAAGAAATGGTATGCTAAGCATAAAGAGAACAAGTACTTCCCTGAAGAACATATTGCACGGGAACCACTTGCACAGGAGTTCCCTCGCATCATACAGAGAATCGAGGCAGCTGGGCTCAGCTTTATTTTTCAGGACCCCAAGGAGTGCAACCTTCATTTGGTCCGGGAATTTTATGCAAATTGGAACCCGGCCATCAGAAGCCACACAGTGAAAATCAGAGGGCAGATTGTCACTCTGGACCCCCAGCAGCTGAATTCCATCGTTGGAGCGCGGGACACAGACGCCCACGTTCTCCGCCAACTAAACATCACCCCACCGTACGCTGACATCAGACGTACGTTGTGTGGGGCTCGATCCACAGCCCGATGGAGTAGACATAAGGAGAGGGTTTACCACCAGACTCTGCCTTATTCGCAGATGAACAGGGAGGCCAGAATATGGCTGAAGATTGTGTGTTCGTGCTTGATCCCGGGAGTCCATGTGACGGACGTGACCCGGGACCGTGTCTGCTTGGTGTATGCCCTTATGAAAGGGCTTGAGATTAATGTGGGGGCGGTAATAATATCCTCCATGATGAGAGCCAGACTGCACCAGGGCCACAGATACGGATTTGGAGGACTCATCACCACCTTCCTCCGAGGCCTCGACATTGAGGAAGAAGCCTTGGACTATATTCCGCAGTTGGAGCGGAGGGCCCTCGACGTGACAAAGACTAAGGCCCCCGACACTACACACGGACCTGTATTGACTTTGGGCGAGCGACATGCTCGTGACGATCAGTACATGGCCCGTATGTTTGGCATGCAGATGCTTCAGCTATGGATTGGTGGGAGACCAGCCACCGAGGAAGAATTATGGCAGCTGGAGCTGGACTACCCCTTTGGCGAGAACGCCAGAGCCTTATGTCGGGTGGGACCAGCCTTCGTGGAGCCTACTGATGACGATGTCCCTACTGATGAGGAGACACGTCGTGAGGACTCCGATGTGGAGTCCGATGACGACGATGGAGCTGATTCAGACATGGGCGACGAGGCCGCAGCACCGGATGAAGAAGTCGAATATTTCGACTGAGCAGGGAGTTCCACCACCCAAAATTTTGTGCTTTGTATTGTTGTGAACACTGGGGACAGTGTTCGATTTAAGTGTGGGGTGGGGAGTAGCTAGGTGCTGGGACAAGGCTCTAATTTGCTGTATGTTTTTTTTTCCTTGGTTTGTATGGATGTTTGTGCTTTCCCTGTGGTGAACTGATTTGTGATGTATCTGTATATATTTGTTTTGTGGCTGATGATGTGTGTTTTTGAAAGTTATGGTTGCCAGTGTAAATATTTTGTAAATTTTGTAAATATTTTTTTCTATCGACATGATCGATATTTTTCAAAATTTTTGCGAAGATATTTTGCAATTATCAAAATCTTTTGTAAATATGTTTCTATCGAAATGATCGATGTGTTGCAAAATTTTTTCGATTTTTATTTTTTTGGGTTTCTCGGAGTTTGTTTTCGGTTCTTTTACCGAGAATAGTCCCATTGAACCGATGTCATAGTTAGTGACCGTTCCCTATGATGGATGGATGACGACCGTCTTAAGGGAAATGTAGTCGGTAGGAGTAGGATTTTTATTTGTTTTTAGTTTTTTTTTTGTGGATTGCATCAATGAACTGTAGTTGCTTATGGTTGCTAAAATTTCGTTGCGTGTTGTAACTGATGTTCAAAATGTGAAAGTGATTCGTTTGAAAGCATGCAATTCGGTAAATATGTTGAGTTACCTAGGCTATAGAATTTGGTTCAGTATGATTGAGGCTTAATCTTGAATTCATGTGATTGGCTAATTAGAGAGTCTATGAATGCATCTTGATTCGAGCATGTGCATGAAGTGTGAAGTGAGGTATTGTTATTCCATGTCATTGTGAATTGTCTAGAACTTGCCTGGTGTGTATACAAAACGAAATGAAGGAGGTGTAGTGTTGGAAAGAATGTAGGCATTTCTTTGTTTTAACCGATAGTTTCCATTTTTTTTTTCTTGTCAAATTCTACCTTTTTATATGTTGTATACCCTAGTCAGCCCGTTGAGCCTTTAGCCGATTTCTTTCTTTCTTTTGTCCAAAAGTGTATAAACTAAGCTTTATTCCTTCTTTTCATTAGCCTTAAAGTCTATAAGAAGCTCTTAAGCGCTTACAAAGAAAAGAAAATGTTTCCCAAAGAGTGAAAAGAAAAAGAAAAGAAGAGTGAAGAAAGAAAAGATGATGTTGAAGAGGCACTTGCTATAATTAAATGATAGTGAGGGTACATGAAAACCCTTTGTTTTGTGTCAAGTGTGTTTGATGAAATGGGTTGTATGAAAGGAAACCAGCATGAATGAGGGAAAAAGAGAAAAGAGAGGAACAATGTCCATGAGTCGATGGGAATGAGTTGAAAAGGCGCTTAAGGATGCTAGCGACTATTATTGGCTAATCCAATATATATATACTAGATCCATAGCCCCGTTACAACCCATTAAAGTCCTACGTGATCCTATATTGCATTTCTTTATATTAGTGGAGTAATACACTAAGGGCAAGCCTATGGGTCATGACATGATGCATGTGAATTCTTTTGGGAGAGAGAGTGAAATTAATTTTTATATGCCCCTACGTGCATGTTTGTGTGTTGCATGAACAAAAAGGGGAAGATTCTCTCGAGTTGTGAGGGCACATGCTTGATGAAAGATTGATTTTCGTGTCGGATTTCTTGATTAGCTGATTTGCATGAGTTTGCCGATATCAAGAATCAATTCTTAAAGTCTAGGAAGCCTTGATGTATTAAAGGTCATTGTATTGTAAGACCAAGCATGTTTTCGTGATGATTTGCAAAAATTGAATAATCGGTATGACCGTAGCGTAAATTGTTGCACCATAGTGACGAAGGTTGGGATGTAATTTGCATGATTTGTGTATATGTTGTTCGAGGACGAACAAGGATTTAAGTGTGGGGTAAGTGATCTTGGGCAGATTTATATGCCCAAGTGATACTCAAACGTATCAATTTTACCTTGTTTGCTGTGCAATGTGTATATAATATCATGTAATTGGTAATAAAATGTGAATTTATACTAACCAACATGATTAGCATTTGTTTTGCAGGTAAATGTGATTTTTAGGAGCTAAAATGCATGTTAGAACTATGTCGGAGTTGGACTTGGATGCGAGCGTGGAAAAGACCTTGGAATGCACATTTTATAGGGGCTCCGCGATGGAGCCGTGCCACGCTACCATCGCGATAGCACACTGCCTGAACAGGAATTAAAATGGCAATTTCCAGTGTGCCTTTGCGTCAGCTCCGTGGCACGGAGAGAGGCCTCCGCGTTGGCCTCCGTGCCACGTTGAGGCTAATTTACCGGACCCTGAAATTCCAGTGAAGGTCCGCGTCCACGCCGTGTCACGGAGGCAGTGCTCCGCGTTGGCCTCCGTGACACGTTGCTTGTTATTCCGGGAAAAATTTCCCACTAGTATAAATAGCACACTTAGGTTTATTTTACTCAGTTTTTAGTTTTTAGACTGAGTTCAGAAGTGAAGAGCAAGGACGTGGTTTAGGAGCAGTTGAGGAACGAAAAAGCTAAGGGATTTCTTCTCTTCTTTTCTTCTTTCTATCATTTGTACGTATGATTTACACTCATTTTAGGATGATCAATCCACAAATGAGTGGCTAATTCTCTTCCTTGCTGAGGTTTTGAACATGTGTAATGAATTTTGATTATAATTGATATGGTTTTCTTCTTCTTCTTTCATGTTGTTCTATTAATTCTTGTTCTTACTGCATTAGTGATTGGCCAACATTAATGTACATCTAAAAAGTCCAATTTCACTCGAGAGAGCAAGAAATTGGAAAGTTGTGAATTAATAGGGTATTGTTCTTAACTTGATTTGGGAAAATTGGATTTTGATGTGCTTTCCTGATAGAAATATACTTGAAAGCCGTATTAGTCAATTTAGGAACCGGAATTGTAGTGCTAGGTCATAAATTGCATTTGATCACAGAAATGTAGACAAATGGTTTATGATTCTAAAGTGAAATTAAATACGAAAGTTTTAATTTCTAGGCGAATGTTCTTGGCTAGCAATATGAAGAAGAGATTAACCAAATTATCATGATTATCAAGTTCATTACTTGTTCTTAACCTTGGCATGTTCATATCCATTGTCTGAATTCACAGTAAATAGTTGTTATTAATTTTAGTATATATAGTTTAGAAACAAAAACTCAAGTAACTGTTGGTTACATTGTTGTTAGCATAATTAGAAGTGAAATAGGAATATAGTAAACTAGGCAACTTTACATATCTTGAGCCTCCTTGGATCGATACTTGGCTACTTAGCCACTTTATTACTTGTTTGACCACGTGCACTTGCGTGTCGATTTATAATATATAATACCAATCGGAATAGCACCGAACACACCCCACACTTAGTCTTAAGCCACAATCCCAACAATTTGACAAGACATTCATGCTTTTCCAATTCTTAATATTCAACATGCTTAGTGCATTCATATAAGTCAATGGAATAATTACTATGTACTACTCAGACTTCGTACAATGAATAAAAATATCGCCATCGATTCCATTACATCATCATAACACTTAACGAATTTTTTTAACAACCTATGCAATTCTCCAATTTCATTCTCTCAAAAATCCCTTGTCTACTTAGCATATTCAACATCAATCACACTATATTTTGCTTCACCCAACATGCACAACCCAATTTTTTTCAACATTTCAAAGAATTTAGTCTTTTTCCTATTCAATTTTCAACCCTAGCTATCAATTTTGCAAGAATTCAATAAAACATGCAATCATTGAGTTCATATATTCAAAACGATACTATGAACATCAACCCATCATAACTCAAGTGAATTCAAGCTTAATTATCACTTAGGGCAAGGTTTAATCACCAAACATATTCAAGAATAAAAAAATTGAGCAAAAATGAGGTAGAGTTCAAGAACACACCTTTAATTTGATGAAATTGAAGAAAATTAATGCCTAGGTCCGTGTCACGTTGAGGGAGTAGGGGATTTGGGGTGTGGGTCGCGGAGGAAGTGAAAAAATAGGAAGAAAATGAGGGGATTTGGGGTTTTAAAAGGTATTTTTCGCACCGGTTACTCGGTGACCCGGTGTGACCTAATGCGAATTAACCCTCAACGTGTCACGGAGGGTAACGCGGAGCACCTCCTCCGTGACACGGAGCCATCGCGCCAGTGTTCTGGATTTTAAAAAATCCGGAACACACCTCAACGTGTCACGGAGGGTAATGCGGAGCACCTCCTCCATGACACGGAGCCATCGCACAGGCTCACTGTAATGTGCCAATTTTTATTTTCTCACCTCGATTCTTTTTCCTCGTTTCTTTGCATTTTTTTTGCCCTCCGTTCCACCTGAAAATCATTTCACCACAAGAAATTGGTTAGAATTCATAGGTTTCAACGCAAAAATTTTTCTTTTTCTTTTTCTTTGTTTTTCTCTTTTTATTTATTTATTTTTTTTCAAATAGTTCTACTCATCTATTACAACACATTCACGGGTTGCCTCTCGTGCAGCGCCTGATTTACCATCGCGGCTCGACGTCATTCATGCTCAATCATCCTTTAGAGTGATGGACGTCTTCTCTCGCATAACGTCCTCACCCCAATAATGCTTACATCTTTTCCCATTTACCAAAAGTGTGGCACTTCTATCTTCTTGCAACAACTCCACTGCCCCGTGCGGGGTCATTCTCACCACTCCAAACGGCCCTGACCATTTGGATCGCAACTTGCCTGGAAAAAGCTTCACTCTCAAATTAAATAGGAACATCTTCTGCCCGGGCTCAAAGATCTGATGCACCATATGCCTATCATGCCACTTCTTTGTTTTCTCTTTGTAGCATTTGGCACTTTCATAAGCATGCCAATGAAACTCATCAAGTTCGCTGAGTTGCATCAGCCTCTTCTTCCCTGTTAGCTCCGGATCCATGTTCAATTTCCTCACGGCCCAAAAAGCTTGATGTTCTAGCTCCACAGGCAGATGACACGCCTTTCCATAGAACAATCTGTACGGAGAAGTCTCAATGGGTGTCTTGTACGCAGTTCTATAAGCCTACAATGCATAGTCGAGTTTGCTTGACCAATCAGTTCATTGTGCATTCACTGTCTTCTGAATCTGCTTGATTTCTCTGTTCGACACCTCCACTTGCCCACTAGTTTGGGGATGATATGCTGTTTCTACCTTGGGGCGCACCTCATACATAGCTAGCAAATTCTTGAAACTTGCATTTACAAAATGAGCCCCTCCATCACTGATAATGGCTCATGGTGTCCCGAAACCGGTGAAAATATGCTTTTTCACAAATTTTGTTACCACCTTATTGTCATTCCTGGGGGAAGCTGTTGCTTCAACCCACTTTGATATATAATCAACGGCTACCAAGATGTAACGATTACCAAATGACGGTGGGAACGGGCCCATGAAATCTATTCCCCATACATCAAAGATCTCCACTTCTAATATCTGCTGTAGTGGCATCTCCTGCCTTCTACCAATTGTGCCTGTTCTTTGACATCTATCACACATTTTTACTTATGCCATAGAGTCTCTAAACAGTGTAGGCCAAAAGAAACCTGACTGTAGCACCTTGTGCGCTGTCCGCTTGCCTCCGTGGTGCCCTCCATAAAATGATGAGTGAAAACTCCTCAACACTTCTACAATCTGGCTCTCTGGAATGCATCTTCTCATCACCTGATCCGGTCCCTGCTTAAACAAGTACGGCTTATCCCAAATGCAATACCTGCAATCATGTCTCAACTTCTTTCTTTGTTGAGCCGTAGCCTCCGGTGGATAGACTCCACTTACCAGCAAATTCATAATGCCTGCATACCAAGGGATTTCAACTTCCCCTATTACCACGAGCTGCTCATCCGGGAACTCTTCCTTGATGTTGTCACCTTCCTTCACATGCAACCGACTTTCCAGTCGCGATAGGTGATCTGCCACTTGATTCTCGCTCCTTTTTCTGTCCCAAATCTATAGGTCAAACTCTTGTAACAACAAGATCCATCTAATCAGCCTGGGCTTTACATCCTTCTTGTTAAATAGATATCGAATTGCTGCATGATCGGTATACACCACTACTCTAGAACCCACCAAGTAGGACCTAAATTTATCAAACGCAAACACCAATGCTAGCATCTCTTTTTCAGTGACTGTATAATTGGCTTGGGCTACGTCAAGTGTTTTGCTTGCATAATGAATGGAATGAAAAATTCTATTCCTCCGCTGCCCCAATACAGCTCCTACAGCCACATCGCTTGAATCACACATTAGTTCAAACGGTTGCTCCCAATCCGGAGAAATGAGAATAGGTGCTTCTATCAACTTCCGTTTCAACTCCTCGAATGCTTTAACACAATCCTCATCAAACTTGAACTTCACCTCTTTTTCTAGCAACCTGCATATTGGTCTAGAAATTTTAGAGAAGTTCTTGATGAACCGTCTGTAGAACCCTGCATGTCCGAGAAAACTGCAAACACCCTTCACTGACACAGGTGGTGGTAGCTTTTCAATCACTTCGATCTTTGCACGATCGACTTCCAGCCCCTTGCAAGAAACCTTATGGCCAAGGTCGATACCCTCCTTGACTAAAACATTACATTTCTCCCAGTTGAGTACAAGGTTGGAGTCTTCACAACGAGCTAGCACCCTGTCAAGATTATGCAAACATATAGCAAACGAATTACCAAAAATAGAAAAATCATCCATAAATACCTCGACGAAATCTTCCACCATATCGTGAAAGATCGCTATCATGCATCTCTGGAATGTAGCGGGTGCATTGCATAAACCAAATGGCATCCGCCTGAAAGCATATATTCCATAAGGACATGTGAAAGTGGTCTTCTCCTGGTCCTCCGGTGCTATGGCTATTTCATTATAGCCAAAATATCCATCAAGGAAACAATAGTATTCTTGACCTGCCTACCTGTCCAATATCTGATCAATAAATGGGATAGGATAATGATCTTTCCTAGTGGCCTGATTGAGCTTTCTATAGTCCATGCAAATTTGCCAGCCTGTGACTGTGCGTGTAGGGATCAGCTCATTCTTCTCGTTGGTGACCATGGTCATCGCTCCTTTCTTTGGGACACACTGAACGGGACTGACCCATTCACTGTCTGAAATGGGATAGACCACACCTGCATTAAGCCACTTGATCACTTCCTTCCTAACCACATCCTTCATCACCGGATTCAACCTCCGCTGATGTTGTACAGTTGACTTTGCTCCTTCCTCCATAAAAATTCTGTGTGTGCAAAAGGCTGGGTTGATTCCCTTAATGTCTGACATTTGCTAGCCCATTGCTTTCTTCCACCTCTTGAGAACCACCAATGCATCCTTTTCCTGTGCCTCTGTCAGTTCTACTGAGATGATGACTGGCAAGGTGTCATCTTCCCCCCAAAATACATATTTCAAATGTGGAGGCAATGTCTTTAACTCTAGTTTTGGTGCTTCCTCAATAGATGGTTTTGGCAATGGTTCCAAGGAACTCATCAATGGCTGAAAGTCTTGCTTCCTTAGAAACCATTTTGGTTCGTTCAACATTTGCACCATCTCATAAGTATCCCTGTCTCCGAAATGATCGGAGCTCATCAAAGCTCTTTCCATTGGATCTTGAGAATAAACAATCTGAAGAATTGCTTCCTGGTTTAGCACATTGATTGCTGATAGCTCCTCATAGATGACCAGAAGCTTCATGGCCTTATACACATCAAACACCTCCACTTTATCATGTGCTCGCATGGTTAGTTGCCCCACAGCTACATCAATCAACGCTCTCCCGGTTGCCAAGAAAGGACATCCCAAAATAAATGGGACTTCCGCATCCGGCTCAAAATCCAATATAATAAAATCTACCGGGAAAATGAGGGTGCCCACTTGCATTAGCACATCCTCCACAATACCATCTGGTCTGGCCAAAGAACGGTCTGCTAGCTGCAAGATCACTGTAGTTGGTCTAGGACTGCCCAGCCCCAACTTCTTGAACACAGATGTCGGCATCAGGTTTATGCTCGCTCCCAAATCACATAGTCCGTGAGCTCGGATACTTTGCCCGATTGTGATCTGAATGGTAAAGCTCCCAGGGTCCTTGAGATTTGTTGGTAAACTGTTATGTATCCGGGAAGTGCACTCCTCAGTAAGCGCCACCGTAGCATACTCCGTCAATCTTCTTTTGTTTGCTACGATGTCCTTGATATACTTTGCATATTTCGGCACTCCCTGCAAAACATCAACCAAAGGTAAATTAATGTGTACCTGTTTCATCAACTCCATGAACTTTTTAAAGCAAGCTTCCTCCTTGTGCTTCTTTAATCTTTGAGGGAACGGGGTTGGTGGTCTTTCTGCCTCGGTTGCCTTCTCCTTCCCCCTCTCATCATCATGTTCCCCATCTTTTTCCACTGCTCCTGATTGCTGAGATGGTCTTTCTGGTTCCACCTTCTTAAGTTGTAATCCACTCCTTGTGGTCACTACATTAACCTGTTTGGGATTTGGGTCAGTGTTACTCGGTAGTCCTCCTCTGGGCATTGTGTTTTGAGCTCCAGCTAGTTGTCCCAACTGGTACTCCAACGCCTTTGTAGCTAACTGCTGATTTTTCATGTCTGCCGCTAATTTCACATAATCAGTCTGCATTTGTGCTTGGTTAGCTATCATTGTTTTAAACATGTCCTCAATGCTGTTGGGTGGTGGAGGGGGTGCATTATTTCCTCTGTATTGAGACTGATAATTCTGATGCCCCCCTTGATTTCTCTGCACATCCTGATTCGAACTTTGCCCTTGATGGCTATTACTACCCCAAGAGAAATTCGGATGATTCCTCCAATTTGAGTTGTAATTGTTGCCATACTGTTGGTTATTATTTCTCTGGACATTCCCAACAAAGTTTACTGAATCTGGATTTGCACCACAACACTCAGTTGAGTGTTCATTACTCCCACATACTTCACACCATACCTGCAGCACTACATTTACTGGGGCTTGTGCTCGATTTAAGCTCATATTGCTGAAGTGGGTGTTGAGTTGATTTTGCAACGCAGCTATCTGTGCAGCAATAGCTGTAAAACCATCCACCTCAAAGACTCCTGCCGCTTTCCTTGTTCCTCCTCTTGAAGAGTCCGCATTCCATTCTAGATTTCCCTGTGAAATACGATTTAACAAAATATAAAGCTCCTCATAAGTCTTTTCTAATGCCTGTCCCCCAGCTGCTGAGTCTAGCAAAATTTTTGTATGTGGCTCCAAACCCTCTATGAAAGTATGCACCAACACATCATTGGACTGGTGATGGTGAGGACAATCCCATAATATTGATTTGAACCTTTCCCAAGCTTGATACAGATTCTCACCCTCTCTTTATTTAAAACATAGAATCTGACTTCTAAGTCTTGCTGTTTTCCCAGATGGAAAGAATCGTATCAAAAACTTTCTTGCAAGATCATCCCAAGTGGTGATAGAGTTAGGTGGTTCAGCTTTCAACCACCTTTTTGCTTCCCCCAATAATGAAAATGGGAATAATGTAAGCCTCACGTAGTCGGATGATACTCCAGCGGGAATGTAAGTGTCACTTATCTCCAAAAAATTTTGGAGATGTTGTTGTGGATCTTCATGAGGGAGACCTGTGAATTGCCTGTTGGTGTGCAACAACTGCACCATGTTCTGTTTAAGCTCAAACCTCCCTCCTGGCTCTGGTCTGCGAATACTAGATGTAACATTGTTAGCATGTGGGATTGCCACTTCGCGAACCGGCCTTGCTGCCATTTCCTCGGGCACCAAAACTGCCCTCACAAGTGGTGGATTCTGTTGTTGCTCCAGAATTTCCTGTCTTACCAACTCTAGCTTGTTCTCTAGAGCTTCCCTTCTTTGACGATGAAATTGTCTTTCCGTCTCTATATATGAATCCACCAACTCCTTATCTCTTGCCAGCGTTTAGAAGAATTCAATATCTGCAAGAGAAAGGCTAAGATCAAGTTGTCAGCACTTATATAGAATTTGTAAACTAACACTAAGAAAATAATTTTACCAATTGCAGTCCCTGGCAACGGCGCCAAAAACTTGTTCGGTGTTGTATTGACCACACGCAAGTGCACGTGGTCGAACAAGTAGTAAAGTGGCTTAATTAAAGCCAAGTATTGATCCCACAGGGACTGAACTACGGTACTAATTAACTTAAGTGTCAGTGAACTATGTCTTTATGAATGTAGACAACCAATTAAACAATATTTTGAGAGTTAAGTTTGCTAAGTAATAAAAATCTAAGTTAAAATTATAATTTGAATCTGAACAATAGTGATGAGAAAGATGAGGTTAAAACAAACATGCAGAGAAGTAATTTATCGATTAATTTAAGCTAATCTTTTCTTCGGTTGTTAGTTAAGAATTATTGCCTATGGATTGGATCTTTCGACTCCTATCAAATTTAAGAATTGCGGAATTTAGAAGTAGAGATGAGAGGAAATTGTTGTGAGGACGGATGCGGATGCCTTTGGCTTCCGTTTCACTTCTTATTTATAGACAAAAGAATGCCTTTACAAAATATTACTATTTATTAATAGTATTTGCCTTTTACTGTTTGCACAGTATTTGGCCTTTCCTATTTATAAATAGTAACTGACTCTTACTATTTACTACTATTTACTTTACGACTTTTACATAAAAAACAAAAAAGTTTACAAAAAGTAAAGACACTATACATATATTTTTTCCTTTATGTCAACGTCTTCTTTATGTCTTCTTTACGTCTTTGTCATTCCAGCTGAACTTCGGGTATCTGTTTATTGTCTTCACCATGGCATTTTGAACAATGGTGATCTGGATATTTTTGTCCTATAGGCTTGCAATATCTTGTCAGAAGTGCTGGAGAAATATAATTTTTTCGTATAGCTCTTGTCGTGGGTATCTCTTCTGGTTTAAGCAGACTAAGTATCCACTGGCGTAGTTCTTCCATGTCTGCTTCTTTATGCTCTCTCGAGTTTGCATATATCATTGTTTGGTCTCTAGCATAATAGCTCCAGATAGAATTCCCATTTAAGTAATTATTGGCTAGTTCGTTTAATATTGTAGCTAGGACAATAATTTTTTTGTTAGCATAGAATTCTGGTATATCTGTACATGTTATCTCCTCCTGTTGGTCTATTTTTTCTGGTATAATCATTTCTCTTGTCAATCCTATCTTGATAACTTGTATAATTGGTTTTATTTCATCAAATAGTATTTCTGCTGGTGCCGAGTATATTTTTATATAAAAGAATGTTCCTTTTGTTATTCTTTTATAGGTTGTAAATGCTTTGTGTAACTCTGGTATAGTAGCTATTTCGTCTCCTGTTTTTGTATAGACTGTGCTGAGTAATCCATAGTTGTAACAGGTTCTAACTAGGTTGGATTTGGTATTTGGTTGTGCTATCAGTTTATTATATCCTTGTAAATGCTGGGTAATATAATCTTCTTCTGGGTGCTTGGTATTTGTAGATCTTGGGTTTTTGTTGAAGAATGTTTGTATTTTGTGGATATTTTGTATATAGGTGCTGGCTATATGGTTGTATGTTTGTTTTGCCTGGTATAGGCTCTCTTTGTATGTACTAGTTGGTGGAGTAGGGTTGGGTTGTATATTTTTCCTTGGTATGAATGATTTTTCCAAAAGTTTGTTCTTGGTATTTTGGGTAATATTTTCTTCTTTTACTGCAGTTCCTGAAGTCCCTGTAGCTGAACTCAACAAACTGTTAGTTTGGGTTTTTAGATGTTTCCCAGCGTCACCTTTTAGCTCTGGAATTTTAGCGTCTTCCGATCGACGTAGCTCCGCATGTTTAGAGTCATGCTGCTGACTGTTAGCTCTGCTTTTTAGCTGTTGTATCTCTATGTCCATACTATCAACTTTTTTACAAAGTGTAGTAAGGAGATTGAGTATTTGTTCCATTTTGTCTTTTCCTCCTTCAGTATTTGTATCTGGAGAGATAGTCTGCAATTGTATTTCTTTTAGTTTTGATAATCTCAATTGTAAATGAAAAATTTAGTATATTTAAAACTAATCTTCTTATTTCTTTCGTTGTGACTGAATCTTGTACCTTTTTAGTTATCCACCATTTAACTTGTGTATTATCTGTTCTAACAATAAATTTGTTATAAACAATATATGGTTCAAATGCTAATAAACATTTATATAATGCAAATAGTTCTTTTCTATTTATCTCCCATTTTATTTGTGGTTCAGTATATGATCCTGAGTAGTATCTACAATGGTGTTCTATTTTTTCATTTTTATATTTATATTTTAATACTCCTCCATAGTTGTGGTCACTGGAATCTGTTTCTACTATATAATTAAATTGTCTATTTTCGTCTGGAAAATATAGTTTTGGTAGGTTTTTACACATGTCCTTTATCTTTTTTATATGGTTTCTATCTTTTTCATCAAAATAGTATTCTATGTCCTTTTTTAATTTTTTCTGTAATGGTTTTAAGTTTTCTGCTAACTTTGGCACATACTCTCGTACTTGGTTAACTAGTCCTAAAAAGGATTGTAATTTTTTCTTAGTATCTAATAATTCTTTAGAATTAATTATTTTTTGTACTATATGTGTTTGCATTTTTATCCCATTCTTATCTATTTGTATTCCTAGGAATTCTATTTGATTTTTTAATATTTCAGCCTTTTTTCTACTTAAGCTTATTCCTGATATTTCTATTATATGCATAAATTTCTCCAATAATTTTATATGTTCCTCTTTTGTTCTTGAATAGAGTAGTATATCATCTATGTATACTATGCAATTTTCTAGTTGATTAAAGTAGATATCCATAAAATGTTGGTATCTACCTGGTGCGTTTTTATATCCAAAAGGTAGTACATTCCATTCATAAAATCCTTGTGGTACAGTAAATGTTGTTAATTGTTTTGATTCCTCTTCTAGTTTTAGGTGGTAAAATCCTGATTTACAATCAAATTTACTAAAATAATTGTATCCTTGTATCTGTCTTACTTTTAGTATTTTGTTTGGTATTGGGTAGTTATATGTTTTAGTTTTTGCATTTAAATTTCTATAATCTATAACCATTCTGCTTTTTCTTCTTTTTTGTTCACTATGTTTATTTACTATAAATGCTGGACTATTATGTTTACTGTTACTTTCTTGTATATAATTGTTTTCTAGTAATTCTTTTATATGCATTTGAAATTCTTTTTGGTCTTCAAAATTATATCTCAGTGATTTCTGTGTTATTATACTATTTTCATCTATTAGTTCAATTTTTATCTTTGTCTTATGTTTTTCCCATCCTTGTAACGGATTTTCATTATATAATGAATTTAGCTTATTTTGTAATGTTTGTATTCTATCTATTGTGAATATTATAATTTCTATTTTGTGATCACTTGGCGTTATATTTTCTAATTTTTGGTTAATTTTTTCACTTCCTTTTATCCATGGTGTATTTTTTCTTACCTTGTTACTAACTCTTTTTGCTCCTACTTTCTTATTACATGGGGTAGTAAACCACCAATGTGTTTTTGTTATGGTATGTGGGTATAGCTTTTCTAAAAAGGGCATTCCTAATAGTATATCCTTATTAGTAAATTCATAACTATACATTTCTTCTATTGTTAATATTTTATCCCATATTTGTATTTTTATGTTTTTAGCCTTATGTGTTATCATACTTCCTTCATTATTAAATCCGGTAACTATTAATGGTGTTTTTAATTTTTCCCATTTACTGTCTAGTAACAGTTATATTTACACATATTTGCTTCTGCTCCTGTATCTATCATAGGTGTGTAGTATCTATTATAATATCCTTCTGCTATAATTTTTGTTAATATATAGATTTTTGGCATTATTCTATATCAAAGTTCTTTTAATAATTATCTTCTTATTTTCATAATGTATTATTAGTTGTTTTTCATCTAAATTATAGGGTTTTACTGTTTCTAGCCATCTTATTCCTTCTCTGAAACATGCTTTTATTAGTATTTCTGTTCCTCCTAGGTGTACGTATTTTATTGGATTCTTAGCTTTTATTTCTTGGATTTCCTTATTTATTATCTTTTTATTTATTATGGGTATTTTAGCTTTTCCTTGCGTATATTTGCAGTCTATTATGTGTTCTTTTTGACTTACTACATAGTATTCTTCTTGTTTTATCTTAAAGAAATTTCTTAATTTAGGTACTTCTAGTATTTTATCTATGCTTAAATCTAATTCTTTTCCTTTTATTTGTTCAAACATATTGTTGTCAAATATTATTTTTTGTTCTGTACTTTCACTATCTTGGTATTCTTCTTTACTTATTATTCTTATATCTTTCTCAGTCATTATCTGTCTCGTATTCTTTTATCTCATTTTCACTTTCTGTTTTTTCATATTCTGTTAATTCATATATGCTATCGTCATCGTTTAAATCGTAGTCTATATATTCTAGTTGTTTGTATTTATTATTTTCTATTATTACTTCTGATATTTGTTTTTTAGTTAGATTTTTAGATATTTTACAATCTCTAGCTAAATGTCCTATTTTGCCACAGTTGTAGCATTTACATTCTGTTATATTTTTCTTAGTTCTATGAGGTCTTTTTTGTTTGTAATTTTTTATATAATATCTTTTTCTTGGTTTCTTATACTTGTATTTTGTCCTAAATGGTCTGTGTTTTCTGATTCTTTTCTTGTATTTATATTTATTTGTACATCCAAATTGTGGTGCTGTTTTTGTTGTACAACATGCTAAGTTTTTTATTAAGATTTTTTCCATTTTCATGTCTTCCTTGTGTTTTTCACATAATTCTGTAAACCATTTTTGTAAGAATTTTATTCTAGCTCCTAGTGTATCTATTAATCCTGATTCTTGCCATTCTTTAGATATTTTTGAACTAAATGGTTCTGGTAATTTTGTGTAATATAATTTTCTTATTTCTCTGCTTTCTTCATTCGTATATAATCCTTTATAGTAATATTCTTTAAATGCACATGTATATTCATCTATATAACTCATTTTACATATACTTAATTTATTTATTAGATTCCTATTTAGTTCCTTATCTTTTTGTCGTTCATCTATTTCAGTTGTCATGCTACTAAATTCGTTTCTTATTGCCATTTCATATTTGTTTAATATATCTATAGATGTTGTTGCTACTTCATTATTGGGTTTCATATTATTTCTTAGTGTTTCTAAACTTTCTGCTGATAAGTTTTGTAACCATATTTTTGCTGTTCCTATGAGTGTTCTTTCTATATATCCAGGGGAATCTGCTACTGTTATTTTATTATCTATTAGTTGTTTTGAAATATATCCTATCCATAATTAGATTGTTTTATTTGTATCTGCCACACAGTCTAGATCTAAGAAGTTATATTGTTCTATGTTTTGCCTAGGTGTCCAGTTTCTATTTTATCTTTTATCCCATAATGTTTTACTTCTATTTTCTCTTTCATAAGTATAATAAATTGGGCTAGTGTCTAATCTTTTTGGGCTTTTAGTTCCTGATGTGCTAGGTTTTTCATCTACATCTTCCACATTAATTTTTATATTATTTTCTTTTTCTATTAGGTTAATATATGTTTCTGAAGTTTCTGAATATTGATCTAGATCTGCTTCTGAATTTTCATTATTTTGTTCATTTATTTCATCTATTCCTATCCTAGGTTGGTCTTCTAATGTACTTGTTTCTTCTAGTAATGTTTTAAATTTTTCTATTTCTTCTGTGAGTTTTAATTCTTCACGTTGTTTTTCTCTAGCTTTTAATTTTTCTTCATACAATTGTTTAAGTTTTTTCAATTCTTTTTCTAATTCTTGGATTCTTGTATCTTTTTCTTCTTTAATCTGTTGTACTTCTATTTGGGCTTGTTTTTTAATTTTTTCTATTTCTTTTTTCCTATCTATCTCTTCATTTTCTTTATTAATTCTTACCATTGCTGTTAAGCTATCTTCTAGTTTTGCCGATTCTTTTTCTAACATTAAATATAATTGGTCTCCTATTTTTTTAAATCTTCTTCCTAAGCTTGAGCGTATAATTTTTATTTCTAGTCCTTTTTGACTCATATATTTTTCTTCTTCTAAGGCATATTCTTCTTTATTCATGGTAATTCGTGTTGTGATTTATATTCTAGACTTTGTAGTTGTCCTTCTAAATAAAATATTTCTTTTCTTTGTGTTTTAATTGATGTGTGGCATACTCCTGCAACTATGTTATAATTTAGTCTCTTTTTTCTAAATTTGATTTCATTTATTATTTCATTTATTTTATTAAGTAGTTGTTGTTTGTACTCTTCTTTGTTATTGATATTGTCTTTCATGTTTTCTTTTTTAGATATTTTATATAATTACATTCTGTTCTTGAAATTAGATCTATTAAGTATTCAAGTCTAACATCATCTGTTTTGCTTGAGCTTAATTGCTTATATTCGGGATATAGTATTTTTAATTGATTTTTTAATTTTTTGGCTTTTTTGTGAATATGTCCTTTCTTTGGTTTATGTAGTTTTTTATCCATTATTCGTTATCGGGGTCTTGTGTAAACATTTTGTCGTAATATTTATTTTTTAATGGCTCTATCCTTTGTATTTCTTTTATGTTTTCCAGTGCATATTCTAGATGTTCTAGATTTCTTTCTCTTATATAATCATTTATATTAGTTTCTAACAAAATTACTAATAGTCTTATATTTTCCATAGTTTCTAACCAATATTCTATATATTCATAATTTATCATTATTAATCTGAATCTTTAGCTAGTTCATATAGATCTATAATATCTGAATCAAGGGTTCTGAGTATATATAGGATTAGTATTTTATATCCATGATCTTTATCTAGTAGGTACGAATTCATTTTTTGAATGTTTTCTAAACATAATATTCCCTCTAATCTCTTTAGGTATTATTAGAAATTATCTGATTATTATAACGTTATTTTGAATAGTCTTTTTCGGTCACTACTATGCGTTTTCAGCTTTGATCAGTTACCCTAACATCGCCTCAACTTTGTGTACTCCCCTAAAACGGCTCTCTTGGCCTCACCGGTTTCCACCTTAGGATGGCATAGTCTGGGCTTACTTACTCGCAGCTTACTGGTCTCGTACATAGCAAACTTAATCAAGATTTCTTCATTATAACGGCATAATAAGAAGATAATATCACATAATACTTAGGAGATTATAAGGAATATAAAAGTTTAGCTATTCATATTCATGAATTTATATACCTTATTTTGTAGATCTGCATCGTTGCTAGTTTTCTCCATAGCTTGATATTTTCTGGGTAGTTTGTTTTATTTTTTGTGTGCTAGCTCTGATACCAATTTGGGGGGTTGCGGAATTTAGAAGTAGAGATGAGAGGAATTGTTGTGAGGACGGATGCGGATGCCTTTGGCTTCCGTTTCACTTCTTATTTATAGACAAAAGAATGCCTTTACAAAAGAATGACCTTATTCATGAATGACCTTTACTATTCATGAACAGTAACTGACTTCTACTATTTACACAGTAATATGACTTTTACTATTTATTAATAGTGTTTGCCTTTTACTGTTTGCACAGTATTCGGCCTTTACTATTTATAAATAGTAGCTGACTCTTACTATTTACTACTATTTATTTTACGACTTTTTACATAAAAACAAAAAACTTTACAGACACTACTATTAATAAATAGTAATCTTTTGTAAAGGAATTCTTTTGTCTATAAATAAGAAGTGAAACGGAAGCCAAAGGCATCCGCATCCGTCCTCACAAAAATTTCCGCAACCCCCCAGATTGGTATTAGAGCTAGCACATAAAATAAAATAAACTACCCAGAAAATATCAAGCTATGGAGAAAACTAGCAACGATGCAGATCTACAAAATAAGGTATATAAATTCATGAATATGAATAGCTAAACTTTTATATTCCTTATAATCTCCTAAGTATTATGTGATATTATCTTCTTATTATGCCGTTATAATGAAGAAATCTTGATTAAGTTTGCTATGTACGAAACCAGTAAGCTGCGAGTAAGTAAGCCCAGACTATGTCATCCTAAGGTGGAAACTGGTGAGGCCAAGAGAGCCATTTTAGGGGAGTACACAAAGTTGAGGCGATGTTAGGGTAACTGATCAAAGCTGAAAACGCATAGTAGTGACCGAAAAAGACTATTCAAAATAACGTTATAATAACCGGATAATTTCTAATAATACCTAAAGAGATTAGAGGGAATATTATGTTTAGAAAAAATTCAAAAAATGAATTCGTACCTATTAGATGAAGATCATAGATATAAAATACTCATCCTATATATACTCAAAACCTTGATTCAGATATTGGAAGAAATAACAGAACTAAATGCAACCATAGAACTAATAGAACAAGGATGGACAGAAATAACTATAGCAGATATTATAGAACTAGATACAGATTCAGATTAATAATGATAAAGTATGAATATATAGAATATTGGTTAGAAACTATGGAAAATATAAGACTATTAGTAATTTTGTTAGAAACTAATATAAATGATTACATAAGAGAAAGAAATCTAGAACATCTAGAATATGCACTGGAAAACATAAAAGAAATACAAAGGATAGAGCCATTAAAAAATAAATATTACGACAAAATGTTTACACAAGACCCCGATAACGAATAATGGATAAAAAACTACATAAACCAAAGAAAGGACATATTCACAAAAAAGCCAAAAAATTAAAAAACCAATTAAAAATACTATATCCCGAATATAAGCAATTAAGCTCAAGCAAAACAGATGATGTTAGACTTGAATACTTAATAGATCTAATTTTAAGAACAGAATATAATTATATAAAATATCTAAAAAAGAAAACATGAAAGACAATATCAATAACAAAGAAGAGTACAAACAACAACTACTTAATAAAATAAATGAAATAATAAATGAAATCAAATTTAGAAAAAAGAGACTAAATTATAACTAAATTTAGAAAAAAGAGACTAAATTTAGACTAAATTATATAAGTCAAAAAGAAGAAAAATATATGAGTCAAGAAGAAGAAAAATATATGAGTCAAAAAGGACTAGAAATAAAAATTATACACTCAAGCTTAGGAAGAAGATTTAAAAAAATAGGAGACCAATTATATTTAATGTTAGAAAAAGAATCGGCAAAACTAGAAGATAGCTTAACAACAATGGTAAGAATTAATAAAGAAAATGAAGAGATAGATAGGAAAAAAGAAATAGAAAAAATTAAAAAACAAGCCCAAATAGAAGTACAACATATTAAAGAAGAAAAAGATACAAGAATCCAAGAATTAGAAAAAGAATTGGAAAAACTTAAACAATTGTATGAAGAAAAATTAAAAGCTAGAGAAAAACAACGTGAAGAATTAAAACTCACAGAAGAAATAGAAAAATTTAAAACATTACTAGAAGAAACAAGTACATTAGAAGACCAACCTAGGATAGGAATAGATGAAATAAATGAACAAAATAATGAAAATTCAGAAGCAGATCTAGATCAATATTCAGAAACTTCAGAAACATATACTAACCTAATAGAAAAAGAAAATAATATAAAAATTAATGTGGAAGATGTAGATGAAAAACCTAGCACATCAGGAACTAAAAGCCCAAAAAGATTAGATACTAGCCCAATTTATTATACTTACGAAAGAGAAAATAGAAGTAAAACATTATGGGATAAAAGATTGAATAGGAATTGGACACCTAGGCAAAACATAGAACAATATAACTTCTTAGATCTAGACTGTGTAGCAGATACAAATAAAACAATCCAATTATGGATAGAATATATTTCAAAACAACTAATAGATAATAAAATAACAGTAGCAGATTCCCCTGGATATATAGAAAGAACACTCATAGGAACAACAAAAATATGGTTACAAAACTTATCAGCAGAAAGTTTAGAAACACTAAGAAATAATAAGAAACCCAATAATGAAGTAGCAGCAACATCTATAGATATATTAAACAAATATGAAATGGCAATAAGAAACGAATTTAGTAGCATGACGAATGAAATAGATGAACGACAAAAAGATAAGGAACTAAATAGGAATCTAATAAATAAATTAAGTATATGTAAAATGAGTTATATAGATGAATATACATGTGCATTTAAAGAATATTACTATAAAGGATTATATACGAACGAAGAAAGCAGAGAAATAAGAAAACTATATTACGCAAAATTACCAGACCATTTAGCTCAAAAATAACTAAAGAATGGCAAGAATCAGGATTAATAGATACACTAGGAGCTAGAATAAAATTCTTGCAAAAATGGTTTACAGAATTATGTGAAAAACATAAGGAAGACATGAAAATGAAAAAAATCTTAATAAAAAACTTAGCATGTTGTACAACAAAAACAGCACCACAATTTGGATGTACAAACAAATATAAATACAAGAAAAGAATCAAAAAAATACAGACCATTTAGGACAAAATACAAGTATAAGAAACCAAGAAAAAGATATTATATAAAAAATTACTAACAAAAAAGACCTCATAGAACTAAGAAAAATATAACAGAATGTAAATGCTACAACTGTGGCAAAATAGGACATTTAGCTAGAGATTGTAAAATACCTAGAAATCTAACTAAAAAACTAATATCAGAAGTAATAATAGAAAATAATAAATACAAACAACCAGAATATATAGACTACGATTTAAACGATGACGATAGCATATATGAATTAACAGAATATGAAAAAACAGAAAGTGAAAATGAGATAAAAGAATACGAGACAGATAATGACTGAGAAAGATATAAGAATAATAAGTAAAGAAGAATACCAAGATAGTGAAAGTACAGAACAAAAAATAATATTTGACAACAATATGTTTGAACAAATAAAAGGAAAAGAATTAGATTTAAGCATAGATAAAATACTAGAAGTACCTAAATTAAGAAATTTCTTTAAGATAAAACAAGAAGAATACTATGTAGTAAGCCAAAAAGAACACATAATAGACTGCAAATATACGCAAGGAAAAGCTAAAATACCCATAATAAATAAAAAGATAATAAATAAGGAAATCCAAGAAATAAAAGCTAAGAATCCAATAAAATACGTACACCTAGGAGAAACAGAAATACTAATAAAAGCATGTTTCAGAGAAGGAATAAGATGGCTAGAAACAGTAAAACCCTATAATTTAGATGAAAAACAACTAATAATACATTATGAAAATAAGAAGATAATTATTAAAAGAACTTTGATATAGAATAATGCCAAAAATCTATATATTAACAAAAATTATAGCAGAAGGATATTATAATAGATACTACACACCTATGATAGATACAGGAGCAGAAGCAAATATGTGTAAATATAACTGTTTACCAGACAGTAAATGGGAAAAATTAAAAACACCATTAATAGTTACCGGATTTAATAATGAAGGAAGTATGATAACACATAAGGCTAAAAACATAAAAATACAAATATGGGATAAAATATTAACAATAGAAGAAATGTATAGTTATGAATTTACCAATAAGGATATACTATTAGGAATGCCCTTTTTAGAAAAATTATACCCACATACCATAACAAAGACACATTGGTGGTTTACTACGCCATTTAATAAGAAAGTAGGAGCAAAAAGAGTTAGTAACAAGGTAAGAAAAAATACACCATGGATAAAAGGAAGTGAAAAAATTACCCAAAAATTAGAAAATATAACGTCAAGTGATCACAAAATAGAAATTATAATATTCACAACGGATAGAATACAGGCATTACAAAATAAGTTAAATTCGTTATATAATGAAAATCCGTTACAAGGATGGGAAAAACATAAACAAAGATAAAAATTGAACTAATAGATAAAAATGGAATAAAAATGCAAACACATATAGTACAAAAAATAATTAATTCTAAAGTATTATTAGATACTAAGAAAAAATTGCAATCCTTTTTAGGACTAGTTAACCAAGTACGAGAGTATATACCAAAATTAGCAGAAAACTTAAAACCATTACAGAAAAAATTAAAAAAGGACATAGAATACTATTTTGATGAAAAAGATAGAAACCATATAAAAAAGATAAAGGACATGTGTAAAAACCTACCAAAACTATATTTTCCAGACGAAAATAGACAATTTAATTATATAATAGAAACAGATTCCAGTGACCAGAGCTATGGAGGAGTATTAAAATATAAATATAAAAATGAAAAAATAGAACACCATTGTAGATACTACTCAGGATCATATACTGAACCACAAATAAAATGGGAGATAAATAGAAAAGAACTATTTGCATTATATAAATGTTTATTAGCATTTGAACCATATATTGTTTATAACAAATTTATTGTTAGAACAGATAACACACAAGTTAAATGGTGGATAACTAAAAAGGTACAAGATTCAGTCACAACAAAAGAAATAAGAAGATTAGTTTTAAATATACTAAATTTTTCATTTACAATTGAGATTATCAAAACTGAAAGAAATACAATTGCAGACTACCTCTCCAGATACAAATACTGAAGGAGGAAAAGACAAAATGGAACAAATACTCAATCTCCTTACTACACTTTGTAAAAAAGTGGATAGTATGGACATAGAGATACAACAGCTAAAAAGCAGAGCTAACAGTCAGCAGCATGACTCTAAACATGCGGAGCTACGTCGATCGGAAGACGCTAAAATTCCAGAGCTAAAAGGTGACGCTGGGAAACATCTAAAAACCCAAACTAACAGTTTGTTGAGTTCAGCTGCAGGGACTTCAGGAACTGCAGGAAAAGAAGAAAATATTACCCAAAATACCAAGAACAAACTATTTGAAAAATCATTCATACCAAGGAAAAATATACAACCCAACCCTACTCCACAAACCAGTACATACAAAGAAAGCCTATACCAGGCAAAACAAACATACAACCATATAGCCAACACCTATATACAAAATATCCACAAAATATAAACATTCTTAAACAAAAACCCAAGATCTACAAATACCAAGCACCCAGAAGAAGATTATATTACCCAGCATTTACAAGGATATAATAAACTGATAGCACAACCAAATACCAACTCCAACCTTGTTAGAACCTATTACAACTATGGATTACTCAGCACAGTCTATACAAAAATAGGAGACGAAATAGCTACTATACCAGAGTTACACAAAGCATTTACAACCTATAAAAGAATAACAAAAGGAGCATTCTTTTATATAAAAATATACTCGGCACCAGCAGAAATACTATTTGATGAAATAAAACCAATTATACAAGTTATCAAGATAGGATTGACAAGAGAAATGATTATACCAGAAAAAATAGACCAACAGGAGGAGATAACATGTACAGATATACCAAAATTCTACGCTAACAAAAGAATTATTGGCCTAGCTACAATATTAAACGAACTAGCCAATAATTACTTAAATGGGAATTCTATCTGGAGCTATTATGCTAGAGACCAAACAATGATATATGCAAACTCGAGAGAGCATAAAGAAGCAGACATGGAAGAACTACGCCAGTGGATACTTAGTTTGCTTAAACCAGAAGAGATACCCACGACAAGAGCTGTACGAAAAAATTATGTTTCTCCAGCACTTCTGACAAGATATTGCAAGACTATAGGACAAAAATATCCAGATCACCATTGTTCAAAATGCCATGGTGAAGACAATAAACAGATACCCGAAGTTCAGCTGGAATGACAAAGTCGTAAAGAAGACATAAAGAAGACGTCGACATAAAGGAAAAAATATATGTATATGTGTCTTTACTTTTTGTAAAGTTTTTTGTTTTTTATGTAAAAGTCGTAAAGTAAATAGTAGTAAATAGTAAGAGTCAGTTACTATTTATAAATAGGAAAGGCCAAATACTGTGCAAACAGTAAAAGACAAATACAATTAATAAATAGTAAAAGTCATATTACTGTGTAAATAGTAGAAGTCAGTTACTGTTCATGAATAGTAAAGGTCATTCATGAATAAGGTCATTCTTTTGTAAAGGCATTCTTTTGTCTATAAATAAGAAGTGAAACGGAAGCCAAAGGCATCCGCATCCGTCTTCACAACAATTTCCTCTCATCTCTACTTCCTAATTCCGCAACCCCCCAAATTTATATGTATATGTGTCTTTACTTTTTGTAAAGTTTTTTGTTTTTTATGTAAAAGTCGTAAAATAAAATAGTAGTAAATAGTAAGAGTCAGGTACTATTTATAAATAGTAAAGGCCGAATATTGTGCAAACAGTAAAAGGCAAATACTATTAATAAATAGTAAAGGTCATATTACTGTGTAAATAGTAAAGTTCAGTTACTGTTCATGAATAGTAAAGGTCATTCATTAATAAGGTCATTCTTTTGTAAAGGCATTCTTTTGTCTATAAGTAAGAAGTGAAACGGAAGCCAAAGGCATCCGCATCCGTCCTCACAATAATTTCCTCTCATCTCTACTTCTAAATTCCGCAACCCCCAAATTGGTATCAGAGCTAGCACATAAAATAAAACAAACTACCCAGAAAATATCAAGCTATGGAGAAAACTAGCAACGATGCAGATCTACAAAATAAGGTATATAAATTCATGAATATGAATAGCTAAACTTTTATATTCCTTATAATCTCCTAAGTATTATGTGATATTATCTTCTTATTATGCCGTTATAATGAAGAAATCTTGATTAAGTTTGCTATGTACGAGACCAGTAAGCTGCGAGTAAGTAAGCCCAGACTATGCCATCCTAAGGTGGAAACCGGTGAGGCCAAGAGAGCCGTTTTAGGGGAGTACACAAAGTTGAGGCGATGTTAGGGTAACTGATCAAAGCTGAAAACGCATAGTAGTGACCGAAAAAGACTATTCAAAATAACATTATAATAACCGGATAATTTCTAATAATACCTAAAGAGATTAGAGGGAATATTATGTTTAGAAAAAATTCAAAAAATGAATTCGTACCTATTAGATGAAGATCATAGATATAAAATACTCATCCTATATATACTCAAAACCTTGATTCAAATATTGGAAGAAATAACAGAACTAATAGAACAAGGATGGACATAAATGACTATAGCAGATATTATAGAACTAGATATAGATTCAGATTAATAATGATAAACTATGAATATATAGAATATTGGTTAGAAACTATGGAAAATATAAGACTATTAGTAATTTTGTTAGAAACTAATATAAATGATTACATAAGAGAAAGAAATCTAGAACATCTAGAATATGCACTGGAAAACATAAAAGAAATACAAAGGATAGAGCCATTAAAAAATAAATATTATGACAAAATATTTACACAAGACCCCGATAACGAATAATGGATAAAAAACTACATAAACCAAAGAAAGGACATATTCACAAAAAAGCCAAAAAATTTAAAAACCAATTAAAAATACTATATCCCGAATATAAGCAATTAAGCTCAAGCAAAACAGATGATGTTAGACTTGAATACTTAATAGATCTAATTTCAAGAACAGAATATAATTATATAAAATATCTAAAAAAAAAACATGAAAGACAATATCAATAACAAAGAAGAGTACAAACAACAACTACTTAATAAAATAAATGAAATAATAAATGAAATCAAATTTAGAAAAAAGAGACTAAATTATAACATAGTTGCAGGAGTATGCCACACATCAATTAAAACACAAAGAAAAGAAATATTTTATTTAGAAGGACAACTACAAAGCCTGGAATATAAATCACAACACGAATTACCATGAATAAAGAAGAATATGCCTTAGAAGAAGAAAAATATATGAGTCAAAAAGGACTAGAAATAAAAATTATACACTCAAGCTTAGGAAGAAGATTTAAAAAAATAGGAGACCAATTATATTTAATGTTAGAAAAAGAATCGGCAAAACTAGAAGATAGCTTAACAACAATGGTAAGAATTAATAAAGAAAATGAAGAGATAGATAGGAAAAAAGAAATAGAAAAAATTAAAAAACAAGCCCAAATAGAAATACAACAGATTAAAGAAGAAAAAGATACAAGAATCCAAGAATTAGAAAAAGAATTGGAAAAACTTAAACAATTGTATGAAGAAAAATTAAAAGCTAGAGAAAAACAACGTGAAGAATTAAAACTCACAGAAGAAATAAAAAAATTTAAAACATTACTAGAAGAAACAAGTACAATAGAAGACCAACCTAGGATAGGAATAGATGAAATAAATGAACAAAATAATGAAAATTCAGAAGCAGATCTAGATCAATATTCAGAAACTTCAGAAACATATACTAACCTAATAGAAAAAGAAAATAATATAAAAATTAATGTGGAAGATGTAGATGAAAAACCTAGCACATCAGGAACTAAAAGCCCAAAAAGATTAGATACTAGCCCAATTTATTATACTTACGAAAGAGAAAATAGAAGTAAAACATTATGGGATAAAAGATTGAATAGGAATTGGACACCTAGGCAAAACATAGAACAATATAACTTCTTAGATCTAGACTGTGTAGCAGATACAAATAAAACAATCCAATTATGGATAGGATATATTTCAAAACAACTAATAGATAATAAAATAACAGTAGCAGATTCCCCTAGATATATAGAAAGAACACTCATAGGAACAGCAAAAATATGGTTACAAAACTTATCAGCAGAAAGTTTAGAAACACTAAGAAATAATAAGAAACCCAATAATGAAGTAGCAGCAACATCTATAAATATATTAAACAAATATGAAATGGCAATAAGAAACGATTTTAGTAGCATGACAACTGAAATAGATGAACGACAAAAAGATTAGGAACTAAATAGGAATCTAATAAATAAATTAAGTATATGTAAAATGAGTTATATAGATGAATATACATGTGCATTTAAAGAATATTACTATAAAGGATTATATACAAAAGAAGAAAGCAGAGAAATAAGAAAATTATATTATGCAAAACTACCAGAACCATTTAGTTCAAAAATAACTAAAGAATGGCAAGAATCAGGATTAATAGATACACTAGGAGCTAGAATAAAATTCTTGCAAAAATGGTTAACAGAATTATGTAAAAAACATAAGGAAGACATGAAAATGGAAAAAATCTTAATAAAAAACTTAGCATGTTGTACAACAAAAACAGCACCACAATTTGGATGTACAAACAAATATAAATACAAGAAAAGAATAAAAAAATACAGACCATTTAGGACAAAATACAAGTATAAGAAACCAAGAAAAAGATATTATATAAAAAATTACATACAAAAAAGACCTCATAGAACTAAGAAAAATATAACAGAATGTAAATGCTACAACTGTGGAAAAATAGGACATTTAGCTAGAGATTGTAAAATACCCAGAAATATAACTAAAAAACAAATATCAGAAGTAATAATAGAAAATGAAAAATACAAACAACTAGAATATATAGACTACGATTTAAACGATGACGATAGCATATATGAATTAACAGAATATGAAAAAACAGAAAGTGAAAATGAGATAAAAGAATACGAGACAGATAATGACTGAGAAAGATATAAGAATAATAAGTAAAGAAGAATACCAAGATAGTGAAAGTACAGAACAAAAAATAATATTTGACAACAATATGTTTGAACAAATAAAAGGAAAAGAATTAGATTTAAGCATAGATAAAATACTAGAAGTACCTAAATTAAGAAATTTCTTTAAGATAAAACAAGAAGAATACTATGTAGTAAGCCAAAAAGAACACATAATAGACTGCGAATATACGCAAGGAAAAGCTAAAATACCCATAATAAATAAAAAGATAATAAATAAGGAAATCCAAGAAATAAAAGCTAAGAATCCAATAAAATACGTACACCTAGGAGGAACAGAAATACTAATAAAAGCATGTTTCAGAGAAGAAATAGATACACCAATAGAAATATATTTAGCAGATGATAGAATAATTCACCCTATAGAGAAAAGCATAATAAGTGCAGTTAAAGGAAATCTAATATACCAAAAATTTAAATTTATAATAAGTGCAAATTATTCAGTAGCCTTGGACGATAAAAATATAGATAAATCATTAGTATTATACTGGAAAATGTCAGGAATAGAGTTAGCACCAGGCAGTAAAGTATTCACAGCTAGATGTAAAAACTTATATGTACTAACAACAAAACATAAAATAATGGCTAAAATAAGATTCAAATAATTAAGATAGAAAACCCTTTTGACAAAATAGTTACTATCATTGATAATAATGATTATAGTTATAAAGAAATAGATATTGAAGAAGATTTAGAAATAGTAAAAGAAAGACTAAGTACATAAAAAAGAATAAATTATGATACACCATCATCATCAAGGAGTAGTATCTCAATAAGGATAGACTATGAATTACAACCAAAATTATTAGAATAAAAAATAAACGAAATACAACCTTACCAATATTACATAACAGGAATACTAGATCAACGAAAGTATTTAATAATAATAGACATAGGACAAATTGAAAACTATATTACAAGAGAATTAGTAAAGGAAGAAGAGATCAATAAAAACGAAAATATAAATACAGAATTACCTAGAATACTGACAAATATAAAACATAGTACAGAACAAGAATTAATTATTGGAGGAGTACCAATAAAAATAAAATTCAAAATATATCAAGGAAAAGATAATATTACTTTAGGAATAAGATGGCTAGAAACAGTAAAACCTTATAATTTAGATGAAAAACAACTAATGATACATTATGAAAATAAGAAGATAATTATTAAAAGAACTTTGATATAAAATAATGCCAAAAATCTATATATTAGCAAAAATTATAGCAGAAGGATATTATAATAGATACTACACACCTATGATAGATACAGGAGCAGAAGCAAATATGTGTAAATATAACTGTTTACCAGACAGTAAATGGGAAAAATTAAAAACACCATTAATAGTTACCGGATTTAATAATGAAGGAAGTATGATAACACATAAGGCTAAAAACATAAAAATACAAATATGGGACAAAATATTAACAATAGAAGAAATGTATAGTTATGAATTTACTAATAAGGATATACTATTAGGAATGCCCTTTTTAGAAAAATTATACCCACATACCATAACAAAGACACATTGGTGGTTTACTACGCCATTTAATAAGAAAGTAGGAGCAAAAAGAGTTAGTAACAAGGTAAGAAAAAATACACCATGGATAAAAGGAAGTGAAAAAATTACCCAAAAATTAGAAAATATAACGTCAAGTGATCACAAAATAGAAATTATAATATTCACAACGGATAGAATACAGGCATTACAAAATAAGTTAAATTCGTTATATAATGAAAATCCGTTACAAGGATGGGAAAAACATAAACAAAGATAAAAATTGAACTAATAGATAAAAATGGAATAAAAATGCAAACACATATAGTACAAAAAATAATTAATTCTAAAGTATTATTAGATACTAAGAAAAAATTGCAATCCTTTTTAGGACTAGTTAACCAAGTACGAGAGTATATACCAAAATTAGCAGAAAACTTAAAACCATTACAGAAAAAATTAAAAAAGGACATAGAATACTATTTTGATGAAAAAGATAGAAACCATATAAAAAAGATAAAGGACATGTGTAAAAACCTACCAAAACTATATTTTCCAGACGAAAATAGACAATTTAATTATATAATAGAAACAAATTCCAGTGACCAGAGCTATGGAGGAGTATTAAAATATAAATATAAAAATGAAAAAATAGAACACCATTGTAGATACTACTCAGGATCATACACTGAACCACAAATAAAATGGGAGATAAATAGAAAAGAACTATTTGCATTATATAAATGTTTATTAGCATTTGAACCATATATTGTTTATAACAAATTTATTGTTAGAACAGATAACACACAAGTTAAATGGTGGATAACTAAAAAGGTACAAGATTCAGTCACAACAAAAGAAATAAGAAGATTAGTTTTAAATATACTAAAATTTTCATTTACAATTGAGATTATCAAAACTGAAAGAAATACAATTGCAGACTACCTCTCCAGATACAAATACTGAAGGAGGAAAAGACAAAATGGAACAAATACTCAATCTCCTTACTACACTTTGTAAAAAAGTGGATAGTATGGACATAGAGATACAACAGCTAAAAAGCAGAGCTAACAGTCAGCAGCATGACTCTAAACATGCGGAGCTACGTCGATCGGAAGACGCTAAAATTCCAGAGCTAAAAGGTGACGCTGGGAAACACCTAAAAACCCAAACTAACAGTTTGTTGAGTTCATCTGGAGGGACTTCAGGAACTACAGGAAAAGAAGAAAATATTACCCAAAATACCAAGAACAAACTATTTGAAAAATCATTCATACCAAGGAAAAATATACAACCCAACCCTACTCCACAAACCAGTACATACAAAGAAAGCCTATACCAGGCAAAACAAACATACAACCATATAGCCAGCACCTATATACAAAATATCCACAAAATACAAACATTCTTAAACAAAAACCCAAGATCTACAAATACCAAGCACCCAGATGAAGATTATATTACCCAGCATTTACAAGGATATAATAAACTGATAGCACAACCAAATACCAACTCCAACCTAGTTAGAACCTGTTACAACTATGGATTACTCAGCACAGTCTATACAAAAACTGGAGACGAAATAGCTACTATACCAGAGTTACACAAAGCATTTACAACCTATAAAAGAATAACAAAAGGAACATTCTTTTATATAAAAATATACTCGGCACCAGCAGAAATACTATTTGATGAAATAAAACCAATTATACAAGTTATCAAGATAGGATTGACAAGAGAAATGATTATACCAGAAAAAATAGACCAACAGGAGGAGATAACATGTACAGATATACCAGAATTCTACGCTAACAAAAGAATTATTGGCCTAGCTACAATATTAAATGAACTAGCCAATAATTACTTAAATGGGAATTCTATCTGGAGCTATTATGCTAGAGACCAAACAATGATATATGCAAACTCGAGAGAGCATAAAGAAGCAGACATGGAAGAACTACGCCAGTGGATACTTAGTCTGCTTAAACCAGAAGAGATACCCACGACAAGAGCTATACGAAAAAATTATGTTTCTCCAGCACTTCTGACAAGATATTGCAAGACTATAGGACAAAAATATCCAGATCACCATTGTTCAAAATGCCATGGTGAAGACAATAAACAGATACCCGAAGTTCAGCTGGAATGACAAAGACGTAAAGAAGACATAAACAAGACGTCGACATAAAGGAAAAAATATATGTATATGTGTCTTTACTTTTTGTAAAGTTTTTTGTTTTTTATGTAAAAGTCGTAAAGTAAATAGTAGTAAATAGTAAGAGTCAGTTACTATTTATAAATAGGAAAGGCCAAATACTGTGCAAACAGTAAAAGGCAAATACTATTAATAAATAGTAAAGGTCATATTACTGTGTAAATAGTAAATGTCAGTACTGTTCATGAATAGTAAAGGTCATTCATGAATAAGGTCATTCTTTTGTAAAGGCATTCTTTTGTCTATAAATAAGAAGTGAAACGGAAGCCAAAGGCATCCGCATCCGTCCTCACAACAATTTCCTCTCATCTCTACTTCTAAATTCCGCAACCCCCCAAATGACTGAGAAAGATATAAGAATAATAAGTAAAGAAGAATACCAAGATAGTGAAAGTACAGAACAAAAAATAATATTTGACAACAATATGTTTGAACAAATAAAAGGAAAAGAATTAGATTTAAACATAGATAAAATACTAGAAGTACCTAAATTAAGAAATTTCTTTAAGATAAAACAAGAAGAATGCTATGTAGTAAGCCAAAAAGAACACATAATAGACTGCAAATATACGCAAGGAAAAGCTAAAATACCCATAATAAATAAAAAGATAATAAATAAGGAAATCCAAGAAATAAAAGCTAAGAATCCAATAAAATACGTACACCTAGGAGGAACAGAAATACTAATAAAAGAATGTTTCAGAGAAGGAATAGATACACCAATAGAAATATATTTAGCAGATGATAGAATAATTCACCCTATAGAGAAAAGTATAATAAGTGCAGTTAAAGGAAATCTAATATACCAAAAATTTAAATTTATAATAAGTGCAAATTATTCAGTAGCCTTGGACGATAAAAATATAGATAAATCATTAGTATTATACTGGAAAATATCAGGAGTAGAGTTAGCACCAGGCAGTAAAGTATTCACAGCTAGATGTAAAAATTTATATGTACTAACAACAAAACATAAAATAATGGCTAGAAATAAGATTCAAAGAATTAAGATAGAAAACCCTTTTGACAAAATAGTTACTATCATTGATAATAATGATTATAGTTATAAAGAAATAGATATTGAAGAAGATTTAGAAATAGTAAAAGAAAGACTAAGTACATCAAAAAGAATAAATTATCATACACCATCATCATCAAGGAGTAGTACCTCAAGAAGGATAGACTATAAATTACAACCAAAATTATTAGAACAAAAAATAAACGAAATACAACCTTACCAATATTACATAACAGGAATACTAGATCAACGAAAGTATTTAATAATAATAGACACAGGACAAATTGAAAACTATATTACAAGAGAATTAGTAAAGGAAGAAGAGATCAATAAAAACGAAAATATAAATACAGAATTACCTAGAATACTGACAAATATAGAACATAGTACAGTACAAGAATTAATTATTGGAGGAGTACCAATAAAAATAAAATTCAAAATATATCAAGGAAAAGATAATATTACTTTAGGAATAAGATGGCTAGAAACAGTAAAACCTTATAATTTAGATGAAAAACAACTAATGATACATTATGAAAATAAGAAAATAATTATTAAAAGAACTTTGATATAAAATAATGCCAAAAATCTATATATTAGCAAAAATTATAGCAGAAGGATATTATAATAGATACTACACACCTATGATAGATACAGGAGCAGAAACAAATATGTGTAAATATAACTGTTTACCAGACAGTAAATGGGAAAAATTAAAAACACCATTAATAGTTACCGGATTTAATAATGAAGGAAGTATGATAACACATAAGGCTAAAAATATAAAAATACAAATATGGGATAAAATATTAACAATAGAAGAAATGTATAGTTATGAATTTACTAATAAGGATAATATTAGGAATGCCCTTTTTAGAAAAATTATACCCACATACCATAACAAAAACACATTGGTGGTTTACTACCCCATGTAATAAGAAAGTAGGAGCAAAAAGAGTTAGTAACAAGGTAAGAAAAAATACACCATGGATAAAAGGAAGTGAAAAAATTACCCAAAAATTAGAAAATATAACGTCAAGTGATCACAAAATAGAAATTATAATATTCACAATGGATAGAATACAGGCATTACAAAATAAGTTAAATTCGTTATATAATGAAAATCCGTTACAAGGATGGGAAAAACATAAAACAAAGATAAAAATTGAACTAATAGATAAAAATGGAATAAAAATGCAAACACATATAGTACAAAAAATAATTAATTCTAAAGAATTATTAGATACTAAGAAAAAATTGCAATCCTTTTTAGGACTAGTTAACCAAGTACGAGAGTATGTACCAAAATTAGCAGAAAACTTAAAACCATTACAGAAAAAATTAAAAAAGGACATAGAATACTATTTTGATGAAAAAGATAGAAACCATATAAAAAAGATAAAGGACATGTGTAAAAACCTACCAAAACTGTATTTTCCAGATGATAATAGACAATTCAATTATATAGTAGAAACAGATTCCAGTGACCACAACTATGGAGGAGTATTAAAATATAAATATAAAAATGAAAAAATAGAACACCATTGTAGATACTACTCAGGATCATATACTGAACCACAAATAAAATGGGAGATAAATAGAAAAGAATTATTTGCATTATATAAATGTTTATTAGCATTTGAACCATATATTGTTTATAACAATTTTATTGTTAGAACAGATAACACACAAGTTAAATGGTGGATAACTAAAAAGGTACAAGATTCAGTCACAACGAAAGAAATAAGAAGATTAGTTTTAAATATACTAAATTTTTCATTTACAATTGAGATTATCAAAACTGAAAGAAATACAATTGCAGACTATCTCTCCAGATACAAATACTGAAGGAGGAAAAGACAAAATGGAACAAATACTCAATCTCCTTACTACACTTTGTAAAAAAGTGGATAGTATGGACATAGAGATACAACAGCTAAAAAGCAAAGCTAACAGTCAGTAGCATGACTCTAAACATGCGGAGCTACGTCGATCGGAAGACGCTAAAATTCCAGAGCTAAAAGGTGACGATGGGAAACACCAAAAAACCCAATCTAACAATTTGTTAAGTGCAGCTGCAGGGACATCAGGAACTGCAGGAGATAAAAAAGATATCACCAAAAATAAACTATTTGATAAACCATTTACACCAAAAAGAAATATACCAATTACCCCTACCCCACAAACTACCACATACAAAGAAAGCGTAATCCAGGCCAAACAAACCTATAACCACATATCCAGCAGATATATACAAAATATCCATAAAATACAAACCTTCATAAATAAGAATCCAAGATCTACCAGCACTAGTAACCCAACAGAAGACTATATAACCCAACATTTACAAGGATACAACAAACTGATAGCCCAACCTAAAACAAATGCTAACCTAGTAAGGACTTGTTACGACTACGGACTGCTTAGTACTGTATATACAGCAACAGGAGATGAAATAGCTACCATACCAGAAATACATAAAGCATTTACCACATACAAAAGAATAACTAAAGGCACATTCTTTTATATAAAAATATACTTGGCACCAGCAGAGATACTATATGATGAAATAAAACCAATTATACAGGTTGTAAAGATAGGATTGACAAAAGAGATGATAATTCCGGAAAGAATAGAACAACAAAATGAGATACAATGTACAGAGATACCCGAATTCTACGCAAACAAAAGGATTATCGGACTCGCCACTATACTCAATGAGCTAGCAAACAACTACCTAAATGGAAACTCAATTTGGAGCTACTATTCAAGAGACCAGACAATAATCTATGCAAACTCCAAGGAACATAAAGAAGCAGACATGGAAGAACTACGCCAATGGATACTTAGTCTGCTAAAGCCAGAACAAATACCTACAACAAGAGCTATACGAAAAAATTATATATCTCCGACACTTCTGACAAGATATTGCAAAACCATAGGACAAAAATATCCAGATCACCATTGTTCAAAATGCCATGGTGAAGACAACAAACAACTACCAGAAGTCCAGCTGGAATGACATAAAGAGGAAGGCGACATAAAGAAAAAGATATGAAGAAAAAAGATATCAGTGTCTGTAAAGTTTTTTGTTTTTATGTAAAAAGTCGTAAAATAAAATAGTAGTAAATAGTAAGAGTCAGGTACTATTTATAAATAGTAAAGGCCGAATATTGTGCAAACAGTAAAAGGCAAACACTATTAATAAATAGTAAAAGTCATATTACTGTGTAAATAGTAGAAGTCAGTTACTGTTCATGAATAGTAAAGGTCATTCATGAATAAGGTCATTCTTTTGTAAAGGCATTCTTTTGTCTATAAATAAGAAGTGAAACGGAAGCCAAAGGCATCCGCATCCGTCTTCACAACAATTTCCTCTCATCTCTACTTCCTAATTCCGCAACCCCCCAGATTGGTATCAGAGCTAACACATAAAATAAAACAAACTACCCAGAAAATATCAAGCTATGGAGAAAACTAGCAACGATGCAGATCTACAAAATAAGGTATATAAATTCATGAATATGAATAGCTAAACTTTTATATTCCTTATAATCTCCTAAGTATTATGTGATATTATCTTCTTATTATGCCGTTATAATGAAGAAATCTTGATTAAGTTTGCTATGTACGAGACCAGTAAGCTGCGAGTAAGTAAGCCCAGACTATGCCATCCTAAGGTGGAAACTGGTGAGGCCAAGAGAGCCGTTTTAGGGGAGTACACAAAGTTGAGGCGATGTTAGGGTAACTGATCAAAGCTGAAAACGCATAGTAGTGACCGAAAAAGACTATTCAAAATAACGTTATAATAACCAGATAATTTCTAATAATACCTAAAGAGATTAGAGGGAATATTATGTTTAGAAGAAATTCAAAAAATGAATTCGTACCTATTAGATGAAGATCATAGATATAAAATACTCATCCTATATATACTCAAAACCTTGATTCAGATATTGGAAGAAATAACAGAACTAAATGCAACCATAGAACTAATAGAACAAGGATGGACAGAAATGACTATAGCAGATATTATAGAACTAGATATAGATTCAGATTAATAATGATAAACTATGAATATATAGAATATTGGTTAGAAACTATGGAAAATATAAGACTATTAGTAATTTTGTTAGAAACTAATATAAATGATTACATAAGAGAAAGAAATCTAGAACATCTAGAATATGCACTGGAAAACATAAAAGAAATACAAAGGATAGAGCCATTAAAAAATAAATATTACGACAAAATGTTTACACAAGACCCCGATAACGAATAATGGATAAAAAACTACATAAACCAAAGAAAGGACATATTCACAAAAAAGCCAAAAAATTTAAAAACTTATTAAAAATACTATATCCCGAATATAAGCAATTAAGCTCAAGCAAAACAGATGATGTTAGACTTGAATACTTAATAGATCTAATTTCAAGAACAGAATATAATTATATAAAATATCTAAAAAAAAACATGAAAGACAATATCAATAACAAAGAAGAGTACAAACAACAACTACTTAATAAAATAAATGAAATAATAAATGAAATCAAATTTAGAAAAAAAGACTAAATTATAACATAGTTGCAGGAGTATGCCACACATCAATTAAAACACAAAGAAAAGAAATATTTTATTTAGAAGGACAACTACAAAGCCTAGAATATAAATCACAACACAAATTACCATGAATAAAGAAGAATATGCCTTAGAAGAAGAAAAATATATGAGTCAAAAAGGACTAGAAATAAAAATTATACACTCAAGCTTAGGAAGAAGATTTAAAAAAACAGGAGACCAATTATATTTAATGTTAGAAAAAGAATCGGCAAAACTAGAAGATAGCTTAACAGCAATGGTAAGAATTAATAAAGAAAATGAAGAGATAGATAGGAAAAAAGAAATAGAAAAAATTAAAAAAAAGCCCAAATAGAAGTACAACAGATTAAAGAAGAAAAAGATACAAGAATCCAAGAATTAGAAAAAGAATTGGAAAAACTTAAACAATTGTATGAAGAAAAATTAAAAGCTAGAGAAAAACAACGTGAAGAATTAAAACTCACAGAAGAAATAGAAAAATTTAAGACATTACTAGAAGAAACAAGTACATTAGAAGACCAACCTAGGATAGGAATAGATGAAATAAATGAACAAAATAATGAAAATTCAGAAGCAGATCTAGATCAATATTCAGAAACTTCAGAAACATATACTAACCTAATAGAAGAAGAAAATAATATAAAAATTAATGTGGAAGATGTAGATGAAAAACCTAGCACATCAGGAACTAAAAGCCCAAAAAGATTAGATACTAGCCCAATTTATTATACTTACGAAAGAGAAAATAGAAGTAAAACATTATGGGATAAAAGATTGAATAGGAATTGGACACCTAGGCAAAACATAGAACAATATAACTTCTTAGATCTAGATTGTGTAGCAGATACAAATAAAACAATCCAATTATGGATAGGATATATTTCAAAACAACTAATAGATAATAAAATAACAGTAGCAGATTCCCCTGGATATATAGAAAGAGCACTCATAGGAACAACAAAAATATGGTTACAAAACTTATCAGCAGAAAGTTTAGAAACACTAAGAAATAATAAGAAACCCAATAATGAAGTAGCAGCAACATCTATAGATATATTAAACAAATATGAAATGGCAATAAGAAACGAATTTAGTAGCATGACGAATGAAATAGATGAACGACAAAAAGATAAGGAACTAAATAGGAATCTAATAAATAAATTAAGTATATGTAAAATGAGTTATATAGATGAATATACATGTGCATTTAAAGAATATTACTATAAAGGATTATATACAAATGAAGAAAGCAGAGAAATAAGAAAATTATATTACACAAAATTACCAGAACCATTTAGTTCAAAAATATCTAAAGAATGGCAAGAATCAGGATTAATAGATACACTAGGAGCTAGAATAAAATTGTTACAAAAATGGTTTACAGAATTATGTGAAAAACACAAGGAAGACATGAAAATGGAAAAAATCTTAATAAAAAACTTAGCATGTTGTACAACAAAAACAGCACCACAATTTGGATGTACAAACAAATATAAATACAAGAATAGAATAAAAAAATACAGACCATTTAGGACAAAATACAAGTATAAGAAACCAAGAAAAAAATATTATATAAAAAATTACAAACAAAAAAGACCTCATAGAACTAAGAAAAATATAACAGAATGTAAATGCTACAACTGTGGCAAAATAGGACATTTAGCTAGAGATTGTAAAATACCTAGAAATCTAACTAAAAAACAAATATCAGAAGTAATAATAGAAAATAATAAATACAAACAACTAGAATATATAGACTACGATTTAAACGATGACGATAGCATATATGAATTAACAGAATATGAAAAAATAGAAAGTGAAAATGAGATAAAAGAATACGAGACAGATAATGACTGAGAAAGATATAAGAATAATAAGTAAAGAAGAATACCAAGATAGTGAAAGTATAGAACAAAAAACCAAGAAAAAATACAAGTATAAGAAACCAAGAAAAAAATATTATATAAAAAATTACAAACAAAAAAGACCTCATATTATTTGCATTATATAAATGTTTATTAGCATTTGAACCATATATTGTTTATAACAAATTTATTGTTAGAACAGATAATACACAAGTTAAATGGTGGATAACTAAAAAGGTACAAGATTCAGTCACAACAAAAGAAATAAGAAGATTAGTTTTAAATATACTAAAATTTTCATTTACAAGTGAGATTATCAAAACTGAAAGAAATACAATTGCAGACTACCTCTCCAGATACAAATACTGAAGGAGGAAAAGACAAAATGGAACAAATACTCAATCTCCTTACTACACTTTGTAAAAAAGTGGATAGTATGGACATAGAGATACAACAGCTAAAAAGCAGAGCTAACAGTCAGCAGCATGACTCTAAACATGCGGAGCTACGTCGATCGGAAGACGCTAAAATTCCAGAGCTAGAAGGTGACGATGGGAAACACCAAAAAACCCAATCTAACAATTTGTTAAGTGCAGCTACAGGGACATCAGGAACTGCAGGAGATAAAAAAGATATCACCTTTATGTCGCCTTCCTCTTTATGTCATTCCAGCTGGACTTCTGGTAGCTGTTTGTTGTCTTCACCATGGCATTTTGAACAATGGTGATCTGGATATTTTTGTCCTATGGTTTTGCAATATCTTGTCAGAAGTGTCGGAGATATATAATTTTTTCGTATAGCTCTTGTTGTAGGTATTTGTTCTGGCTTTAGCAGACTAAGTATCCATTGGCGTAGTTCTTCCATGTCTGCTTCTTTATGTTCCTTGGAGTCTTGATATATTTTGAATTGTATTTTTTTTGGTACTCCTCCAATAATTAATTCTTGTTCTATACTATGTTCTATATTTGTCAGTATTCTGGGTAATTCTGTATTTATATTTTCGTTTTTATTGATCTCTTCTTCCTTTACTAATTCTCTTGTAATATAGTTTTCAATTTGTCCTGTGTCTATTATTATTAAATACTTTCGTTGATCTAGTATTCCTGTTATGTAATATTGGTAAGGTTGTATTTCGTTTATTTTTTGTTCTAATAATTTTGGTTGTAATTCATAGTCTATCCTTCTTGAGGTACTACTCCTTGATGATGATGGTGTATCATAATTTATTCTTTTTGATGTACTTAGTCTTTCTTTTACTATTTCTAAATCTTCTTCAATATCTATTTCTTTATAACTATAATCATTATTATCAATGATAGTAACTATTTTGTCAAAAGGGTTTTCTATCTTAATTCTTTGAATCTTATTTCTAGCCATTATTTTATGTTTTGTTGTTACTACATATAAATTTTTACATCTAGCTGTGAATACTTTACTGCCTGGTGCTAACTCTATTCCTGACATTTTCCAGTATAACACTAATGATTTATCTATATTTTTATCGTCCAAGGCTACTGAATAATTTGCACTTATTATAAATTTAAATTTTTGGTATATTAGATTTCCTTTAACTGCACTTATTATACTTTTCTCTATAGGGTGAATTATTCTATCATCTGCTAAATATATTTCTATTGGTTTATCTATTCCTTCTCTGAAACATGCTTTTATTAGTATTTCTGTTCCTCCTAGGTGTACGTATTTTATTGGATTCTTAGCTTTTATTTCTTGGATTTCCTTATTTATTATCTTTTTATTTATTATGGGTATTTTAGCTTTTCCTTGCGTATATTTGCAGTCTATTATGTGTTCTTTTTGGCTTACTACATAGTATTCTTCTTGTTTTATCTTAAAGAAATTTCTTAATTTAGGTACTTCTAAGAAAAGATCATATCCTACCAATTCACATCTTTCCAATTTCTTTCCTTTTCAAAATTAAAATTGGATTTCTAGATATACATTAACATTGGCCAAACATTAATGCAGTAAAAACAAGAATTGATAGAACAACCATTGAAGAAAAGATGAAAACGGAAATGAACAACAATTATATTCCACTACAATTTTTCTTAACCTTAGCAAGAAGTGAATTTAGCCACTCATTTGTGGATTAAACATCATCAAATAAGTAGAATTCATACAAACAATTGAGATAAAAGAGAAAGAGATAGAGAAGAACCCTAGAATTTTCATTCTCTCAAATGCCTGTAACCCACGTTCTTACTCAACCAAGTCAGAATGTTTAAAATAAAACCTAAGTGTGCTATTTATACTCTTGAGAATTTTTCCCGGAATAACAATCAACGTGGTACGGAGTGTATCGCAGAGCACTCCCTCTGTGCCATGGGGGTATCGTGAACCCTTACTGGAAGTCGGCACCTCAGCAATTCACCTCAGCGTGGCACGACTTGCATCGCGGAGCTTTGCCTCCGTGCCACGGTGCTATCGCGCACCTTCACTGGAACTTGATGTTCTAGGTAATTGTACTCAACGTGACATGGAGTGCATCACGGAGCACTGCCTCCGTGATACGGAGGTAACACGAACCTCCACTAGAAATTGCCAAAATTATTTCATCCGGGCAGAATGCCTCCGCGATGGCAGCGTGACACGGCTCCATCACGGAGCCCTTATTTTGCTGCTCTCCCTTGTCATTTTCCACTCCTTGTTTCCAAGTTCATTCTCGATCTTCACCAACATGTATATTAGCTTCCAAAATTTCCTTTTACTTGCAAAACAAGACTAATCATGTTTGTTAGTATAAATTCACATTTAACTAAAAATCACATGAGAATGTACACATAAAGATAGATAAACAAGTCAAAACGAAGCATTTGAGTATCACTTGGCATGCAATTCTGCCCAAGATCAAGTCTCATCCATCTCTGCTTGTCTAGAACTTGCCCTATGTGTCACTCATGGAAAAATCCTAGATCTAGCTACACTTAGAACATGATTTTAGGATTTCAATTGTTAGTCACTTCACCCAAAATGACCTCCGGAAACATCTTCCTTTTCTGGCCAACTTTGAGCCTTTGGACTATTTATTGTTGAAAACCATATTCATCCCCAATTTCCCATTGTAATACTCTCTTTTGGAACCCATCCTCCCTAATTACTATTGACGAATGAAGGAAAATAATGGGGGCTTGAAGCCCAAGACATAGGGAGAGATAAGGAAATCAATGTAAGAAAGGCAAAACGCCTAAGTTTGGGGTTTACAAGAAGGGGAGAAATGTGATAAGCTTAAATGTGAGGTAGCACCACATTGTAATCAAAATGAATGAAATAATAAGTTGAGAAACCTTGAATCATCAAAAGAGAAAAAGAATAGTGAAAAGGTGTTACCTCTTTCTTAGATGAGGCTTAATGTGAGATCCAAAGGAGTTATAAGGAGGGATCTGGAAAAATAAAGATGAAGATGATGAAAAAGGAGAAATAAGGAAGAGTGATCTAAAGAGTTTGATAGGAGGTTAACAATGTTCATAAAAAGGCATTAGGGAGGTTCTCGTCACTAGAGCTAAACATTTGTCCTACCCTTACCCCTAGCCTTCATTATGACCCACATGTCCTAATTGATTTTGAGTGTGGTTGCTCTACATTAGTGGCGAGTTACACGAAGGGCAAGCCTATTGTTCAAGTTGTGTGCATGGAGGATTCTTTTGTGAGAGTGAGTGTGATCATCTTATTCTACAATCCCTTGTTTGTGCATTGTTTAATTATAAAGAAAGGGGATTCTCTCTTATAGTCAGTAACATCACTCCCTTTGAGGACATGTTTGCATTGATGTAAAGATGTGATTGAGGCATGAAAAATATGAGCTTCAAGGAAAGCATTGAATGCAAAATGATTATGATTTAAGATGCTATATGTGTTTTATTGGATAAACCATGCCCTTTCTTTGAAAAATGAAAGCAGTTGTGAATCATGCCTATTCATTGTGGTTACCTCTTGAAACTTTCTCAAATTTTAGGGGGAGTCATTTTTCTTTTTCCTTGAGTTGGTGAGCGTTTTTGGGTTGTCTTAGGCTCATTAGTCCTTGATACATAGATTCATACTTGACATGTTGTCCATTTGGTTAAATGAAAAGAATTGCATTACTTGAGGATGGGGTTTGATGAGTTGGTAATTTACCAACTCACTAGGCTTGTAAACATGACTTTATGCTTAGTTTTGAAGTTAATTAAGTGGATTTTATGTCTTTTCTCCTTGATCTTTGTAGGTACTTAACTTGAATGGAGAAAAGTATGAAATTGAGCTAAAACCATAAAAATCGAGTTGAGGACTGGCGCTCCACCGGAGGACACCGGTGAAATGCTGGTCAACTGCAATTGTCTACTATGCTGAGGAAGGATGGAGACTGGTGGACCGCAGATCAGCACCGGTGAACCGCTGATGCCAGTGACGAAGTGATCAAAATCTCACTAGCCATCAGCTATGACCGACCGATAGGCCGCGTATCAGCACCGGCGAACTGCTGGTGAATCACAAGTGATGCCCATCAGCAAGGGGTAAAAATGTCAGGCACAAAAAAAAGAGGAGCAGACCTGTACCCTATTTTGGTACATCTCAAAAAGAAAATAAACATTCCGTTCAAGAGATAATTGATTATTCTATTGAATTGGCTTGTATTAAAGTAGAAAGAAGTAGAGAGAGAAAGACTCATCTTCTTCATTGAGAAGGTAGAAAATTCCATTGGAGATCAAACCTTGCTTGAATTTTCCTTACTCATTTTGTGAATGGATATTGAATTGTTGTTGGATACAATGTCTTACTTTACTTACATGAGTAGCTAAAATTCTTTTCTAGGGGTGTGTGAATGATTAGGTTTGATTTGGATTCGATATTGTGTATTTGATATTAGATTTACTCAAATGTTAAAATTTTGGTGTTTCCTTTGAGTTTTAAGTTTAATACTTATAGTTGCAAATGTGGGTTGCATTTTATTGCTTTAATTTATCTTAAAAGAGGAATTTAATGTATGGGTAACGAAATACTAATAGGCAGTTGGGTGGTAATTATGTGGGGGTTGGGCTAGACATAGCCAAAATCCATTATTACACACCATTAAGAATCAAAGTTAGAAATATAAAATTCATACCCAAGTTGATGTGGTTGTTGTGAAAAGGAACCTTGGAGTTTGAGAAAACCGAGGTATAAGCCATCGAATTGGTTGAGAAATGTAAGATGCCACCTAATCTGCAGCTAATTATACTATTGAGTAAAGCTCGGAGCTATTAGCAAATCAAATCCGATGACGCCCCTATCTATATCGCATCCCAAGTAGTCTCTCCTTTGGTCTTTTCTATAATTTACCCCTATTTTTAGTGTGCAAATCCATATTTTATTTTATAAATCATGATTCCCCCAATTTATCCTTAGTTGTCTTGCAACATTGATGTGAATTAGTTCAATTTAATAGATGACTATTGTGATCAGGTGACATTCCTTATGGGATTCGACCCCAACACCCAGCGGGTTTATTTTTTTTGACAATGGCCGTGCACATTCTTTCGTAAAGAAGAGTGTATTTTAAACATTATCAACTGCACCTCATTCCTCTTTTGTTTTGTTGGTGCATCAGCAAACTCTTTGCCACTCTCAGACTTATAGCCATGACCTACTATGGATTTGGATATGTGTCACTAGGTAAACCCCTCTGCAATCTAGTATTCGGAGGTGCGGCGGTCTGACCCATTTGTTTCTTCAAATTGTGAGTGGCCAACTGTTGATTTTTATGTTCAGAAGCCATTTTTGCCTGGCCAACTACCATATGTGTTTAGTTGGACATGATTTTCTACAACATCTCCTCAATGTTGCCAGATTGGCCAATAGCCTGCCTGCCCTACTACTGATACAGATTTTGCTCAGGTTGCTGAAATTTCTTACTATGCCCCTGATTTCCACCATAAGAAAAGATAGGGTGATTCTGCCAGTTCCAGTTCCTGTTGTAGGTGTTCCCATAGTTCTGATTGCCTCTCAAAATATTTCCTACAAAATTCACTTACTCTGGATTTGTTCTACAAGAGTCTGCACAATGCCTGTCGTTGCCACAAATTTCACACCAGATGAAACTGCATTTACTTATGCCTGCAGCTGTGCCAAGTTCAACTTGCTGAACTGAGTCATCATTTGATACTAGAAGGATGACAGCTGGGCTGTCAATGCATTCACACTGTTGACGTCTATCACCCTAGCTGTCTTTTTGGCTGCTTCGATTAATGAATAACTCTACCACTTTGGATTTCCTTGTGAAATACTGTTCAGCAAAGTGTACCACTCATCATAAGTGTTTTCTAATGCTTGCCCACCTGATGCAGAGTCTAAATTGTTTTTCATATGTGGGTCAAGACTCTCTATAAAAGTGTGGGCTAGCACTTCATTAGAATATTGGTGATGAGGGTAGTCTCTCAGCAATGACTTGAATCTCTCCCAAGCCAAATATAAATTCTTCTTAGGAATCTTCTTAAAACTCAGTATCTAATTTTGTAGATTTGATGTCTTGCCTGATGGGAAACATTTGATGAGGAACTTCTCGGGCTAGGTCATTTCAAGTGGTGGTGGGGTTCGGTGACTCTGCCTTAAGCCACCTCTTTGCTTCTTCCAAGAGTTAAAATGGGAAAAGGGTGAGCCTCACATGATCAGTTGGAACTCTAGAGGGGATGAAGGTGTCACTGATTTCCAAAAAATTCTACAGATGCTGTTGTAGGTCCTTATGTGTCATCCCTTTGAATTTCCACTGGAGTGCAACAATTGCACCATGTTCAGCTTCAGCTCAAATTTACCTTCAAGCTCCATCTTGTGAACGCTTGAGGTAACATTCATCGCGAGTGGGATTTCCACTTCAGGAACATGTATTGCTACCATTTATGTGGGTGCAGTCTCATCTTGTTAAACCTGCTAAATGGGATACATAGTTGCACCCTCCCTTCTCAACTATCTGAACCTTCTCTTAGGTTCGGGATATGGTTCAGCCAGCTATATATCCCTTGCCAGCTTGCTGCAAGGACAAACCTGGTACCTGCAAATTAGATGGCCAAGACCATGTATTTAGCACTTAAGAAAATGTAAAAATAACAAAAAACCAATAAATTCACCAATTATTGCCAGTCCCTGGCAATGGCGCCAAAAACTTGCTACACCTCCAGTGCATGCAGTCGTACAAGTAATATAGTGAATCTTAGCGAGCAAGATGTCGAACCCACAAGGACTAGATTATCAATGAATTATCAAGTTCAAGTATTAATCTCAAAATTCAAAAGTTCATGTTTTTAAGATTTTGTAGTTTGTTACTAAATCTATGGGTAATCACAAATTATATTATAACAATAATGAGAAGAATCCAGGGTTAAGGCCAAACAATCCCTCATAGCTAAAATACATATTAGTTCATGTATTTTTCTTCATTTGTTATCTCACAATAAAAATACCATGTTCATGGTCTTTCGATCCTCTAATCATATATTCGAATTAGCCTCACAACTACATCATTGAGCATGGATGTGACAATCTAATTCATATATATATATATATATATATATATATATATATATATATATATATATATATATTTATCTAGTGGAGTGGATTATGGGGTTAATGTCCTTTGTTATGGATAATCAAACCTCTGACCATTTAACCTTAACTTGACTTCACAACTACATCTAAGAGTGGTGATGTGACAATTCAAATTCAAGTGTCTAGCTATCTTCCCATTTAATAACCAAGCGACGCGATCTAGGTATATTTCTATCCTAAACATGAATCAAGTCTTAAAATATTGAATACATTTCTTTCATTCCTAGTTCTATCTTTATCTTTCACGTTTTCCTAAGATTAACACATACATTTCAATGGTGATCAAGAATTCAAATGATAAGACAAGAATTCAAGAGCCGACAACAATGAAGAACTTGAAAATGATTAAAGACAAGAATTCAAGAACCAACAACAATAAGGAACTTGAACCAAAACTAGAATTACGCAAATACGTTCATGTCATGTGGCCTCAACCCTAGAAGAAGGGTTTTAGCCACTCATGCTATTACAAAGACTAACAAATGTTGTTGAATCCATTAATTATAAGAGTAGAAAAGAAAAAGAAGAAAAAGAACCCTAGTGGTGGAGTTCGTTCGCTCCGTGCTTCTGCTCCTCTTTGTTTTCCCAACATGCTCCGTGGTATTTAAAATGAAAACCTAAGTGTTCTATATATAGCATGAGGGAAAATGGCCAAAATTTTGTACCCAATGTTCCACGCTATTGAACGCACCAATCCATCTCCGTGTAATGCTGGCCATTGCGGAAATCCAGCTTCATGACACTCTGCTTCGCGGATGCTCACTGTTTTGCAGCCCCTACTTATATAAATTTATTATTTGATCCGTGGCACATTACTAAACACCCCAATATTTATCTGTGGCATGTAGTTTGCTCCAAATTTCCTTTTTAGCTTGTCTCACCACGCATAATCCGTCCCTTAGCGTTTATATTGAATGTTAGGGAAAGTATCTTAACATTGAGCTCCATCCATTAGCAATTTCAACCTACAAAGAGACCTAATCATATTTTTTAGTCCATGTCCACAAATTACACAAAATACATTATATTATTCTTAAATTAAGGTATAAACAAGGCTAAACATTGGTATAAAATAGTACTAGGACATGTAAATATGCCTAAGATTAGGCTACGAGACGTTTTAGGAAATTTTCCGTCTTTCATAATATATGTCATGTGATGAAGTATCTCTATCTACTCCTATAATTCGTGCTATATGGGTTTTCAGAAACATGCCTTCCTACCGAGTCAACAGAAGTAGAAATGTCAATGGGAATGGCCATGGCAATGGCAATGGAAATGGGCATTAGTCAGCCCCACCAACTTTAGCTGATCTCTTACTAGAGTATGTTACTCATATTTAGTTCAGGGATGCATTTCAGATGCTAGCACAGTCTATGATTGCTCAAGTAAACCAGCAGGCTGTGGCTCATATGAACCAGAATTGGAGTGCGGTGGTGGCTAGGGTGCGAGACTTCATTAGAATGAACGCACCATAATTTTATGGGTCAAAGGTGGATGAGAAGTCACAGGAGTTTATTGAGGAGGTTCAGAAGATTACCCAGGTTGTGGGTTTCTTAGGAGATGATAATGAAGAATTGGCCTCCTACCAACTCAAAAGGGTTGCTCATATATTGTTTCATCAGTGGGAGGAGAGTAGGGGAGTTTGTGCAGTCCCCATTGGCTAGGAGGAGTTTTTTATGATTTTCATGGATAGGTTCTTCCTAAAAGAGTTGAGGGAAGTAAAGGCAGCGGATTTCGTTATGTTGAAGCAAAATGACATGACTGTTCAGGTGTATGCCCTAAAGTTTACCCAACTGTCCAAGTATACTCCAGAGATAGTTGCTGATCCAAGGGCTCATAAGAGAAAGTTCATGAAAGGGGTGCTAGATTCATTGGTCATGGAGTGTAGGACCTCCATGCTGATTACTGACATAGATGTCTCCCATATGATAATATATGCCAAGCAGATAGAGGCAGAGTAGATGAAATAGAAGGAGAGAGATGCCAAGAGGGAAAGAATAGGGAGTTATAGGCATTTCCAATAGAGATTCGATGGTGGACATCGCCCTTAGTCCCACTAGAGGTCCTCAGCCTCAACTCCATCATCCACAAGTGTTCCGTCCAGACCTCGAGGAGATTAGAGAGGTAGAGCATCAAGCTCTAGGGGTTAGAGGAGCATGATAGGAGAGCACACTTTTCTAGCTTAAAGGAAGTGTGATAGGAGACACAACAAAGAGTGCTTGCTTGGTATCGATGGTTTCTTCAAGTGTGGGAAGCCCGATCACATGCTTAAAGATTGTCCCTCAACTAGACAGGGTGACATTAGAGGTCATGCCCCAGCCACTACTTCAGCAGCCCTATCAGCTCGTCCATCTCAGAAGGGCACCTCTTATAGTGCAAGTGGCGTACAGTGCCAAAATAGATTCTACGCACTTTCATCTTATCAGGAATAAGAGTGCTTACCCGATGTGGTCATTTTTATGTTACGAGTATATTATCTTGATGTTTATGCATCGTTAGACTTGGGGCCGCATTCTCCTTTTTTATTCGTTACATTTCTATTAGCTTCGGTGTCAGCATTAAAATCTTATCAAAATCCTTTTCATTCTTTACTTCCATTGTTGAGTCAGTTTTAGCTTGAAGGGTGTACATAAATTTCCCTATCATGATTCTTCAGAAAGTCACTTCAGTTGTCTTAGTGATGTCACATATGACTTATTTTAATGTTGTCTTTGGTTTGGATTGGTTACATGCCGGTTATGCTTCAGTCAATTGTAGAATCCATATGGTAGAATTTCATTTTTTGGGTAAACCCATACTAGATGGGAGGGGTAGTTCAGCTATGTATGTAGGTCACTTTATTTCCTATCCCAAGGCTAGGAAGATGATATCCAGGGGTTGTGTATACCATCTAGTTTGGGTTAAAGACCTCCAAGACCCTAACTATTTAGTCAGTTCCTATTGTATGTGAATATCCAAAGGTGCTCCCAGATGAACTACCATGAGTCCCTCCCTAGCGGGAGATTGACTTTGGTATTGATCTTCTCCCTGATACACAATCCATATCCATTCCTCCTTATAGAATGGCTCTAGCCGACCTAACGGAGTTGAAAGAGCATTTGAAGGATCTCTTAAATAAGGGTTTCATCAAGCCTAGTAAGTCTCTACGGGGTGCTCCAGTTCTCTTTGTTCGGAAGAAGGATGGTTTTCTTAGTATGAACATTAACTATCGATAGCTAAACAATGTCACAATCATGAATAAGTATCCCCTCCCCAAGATTGATGACCTGTTTGACTAGCTTCAGGGTGCTAAGTGTTTTTCAAAGATAGATCTCAAGTTTGACTACCACCAGTTAAGAGTTAGGGAGAGTGACATTCTGAAGACAGCCTTTGGGACTGAGTATGGTCTCTATGAGTTTGTAGTTGTGTCTTTTGGACTAAAGAATGCTCTTGTAGATTTTATGGACTTGATGAACAGGGTATTCAAGCTGTATTTTATATGTTCATGATTGCCTTCTTAGATGATATCCTCATATACTCTTGGAGCGAGGAGGAGCATGTCGCTCATTTGAGAATTGTGTTGCGGACTCTCAAAGATCGCCAGTTGTTTACTATATTCAGAAAGTGTGAGTTTTGGATGAACTCAGTAGCATTCTTGGGTCATGTGGTGTTTAGCGAGGGTGTATAGGTAGACTCCCATAAAAAAGAGGTGGTGAAGAGTTGGTCAGTCTGACTGATATTAGAAGCTTTGGGCTTAGCTGACTACTATAGGAGGTTCGTAGAGCGATTTCATTAATTTAAGCATCGATGACTAAGTTGACCTAGAATAAGGTCAAATTTCAGTGGTTGAAGGCTTGTGAGAAGAGTTTTTAGGAGTTAAAGGCTCGACTCACTTTAGCACCAGTATTGACCCTACCAGAGAGCAAGAATGGCTTTGTTGTTTTTGTGATGCTTCTACAGTTGGTCTTGGTTGTGTGCTGATACGCTAGGTTAAGGTCATTGCGTATGCCTCTAGACATCTTAAGACTCATGAGAAGAATTATCCTATGCATGACCTAGAGTTGGCAGCTGTGGTGTTTTCCTTTATGATTTAGAGGCACTATTTGTATAGGGTGCATGTGGATGTGTTCATGGACTACAAGAGCCTTCAGCATGTGTTTACTAAGAAGTACCTGAGTTTGCAACGAAGGAGATGGCTAGAGCTTCTCAAGGACTATGACTTGAGTTTCCTTTATCACCCGGGCAAGGCCAATGTAGTGGCAGATGCTCTTAGTAGATTGTACATGGAGAATGTGTCCTATGTTGAGAGTGGGAGAAGGGAATTGGTGAAGGATGTCCATAGGTTTCCTCATTTAGGAGTTCTCCTTACGAATTCATAGAATGGTGGTGTTATTATTTAGAATGGGTTAGAATCTTCCTTAGTGATGGTGCTTAAAGGAAAGATGAGGATCCTATCTTGGTGAAGTTGAAGGAAGCTGTCTGAAATTAGAAAGAAGAGGTTTTCTCCCAAGGGGAAGATTCTGTACTCTATTATCAGGGCCAATTTTGTGTACTCGCTATAGATGACTTGAGAGAGCGAATGTTGAGTGAGGCTCATGGCTCTCGGTACTCTATCAATCCAGGTGCCACCAAGATGTACCGTGATCTACAGGAAGTCTATTGGTGGAATGGCATGAAGAAGGATATAGAAGAATTTCTGTGGTTAAGTGTACGAATGGAAAAAGGTGAAGGTCAAGCGTTAGACACTTGCAGGTATGATTTAGGACATTAGCATTCCTACTTGGAAGTGGGAAGAGATCAATATGGACTTCATTACAGGATTGCATCATACACACCTATAGTGTGACTCTATATGGGTGACTGTGGATAGGTTGACCAAATTACCACATTTCTTACCGGTCATAACTATAGATTCAATCGAGGATTATGCTAGACTTTACATTCGAGAGTTGGTTCAGTTGAAAGGGGTTCCCTTGTCCATCATCTCCGAAAGGGGTACTTAGTTCACCTCTCTTATTTGGAAGTTGTTTTAGAAGGGGCTTGGTACACAGGTGAAGCTTAGCACATCTTTTCACCCACGGAGAGATGGACAGGCCGAGCAGACCATTAAGACTCTTGAGGACATGTTGAGAGAGTGTGTGATTGATTTCAAGGGTAGTTAGGATGATTACCTACTTCTCATAGAGTTTTCCTACAATAATAGTTATCACTCTAGCATTCAAATAGCTTCATTTGAGGCTCTTTACGGGCAGATGTGTAGGTCACTTATTGGATGGTTCAAGGTAGGTGAGGCTACATTAGTAGGTCCAAATTCAGTTTATGAGGCTATGAAGAAGGTTCAGCTTATTATGGAAAGGCTGAAAATAGCTCAGAGTCGACATAAATCTTATGCGGATGTTAGGAGGAGAGAGCTTGAGTTTAAGGTTAATGATTGGGTGTTTTTGAAGGTGTCCCATGAAAGGAGTTATGTGGTTCGGCAAGAAACAAAAGCTTAGTCCCTTATATATTGGTCCTTATAGGATTTTGAGGCGAGTAGGAAAGGTGGCATATGAGTTGGAGCTACCGGCGAAGTTAGCATTGGTGCATTTAGTTTCCATGTGTCCTTGTTGAAAAAGTGCATTAGCGACCTAGCCTTAGTTATTCTACTAGAAAGCATTAGGGTGAAGGATAGCCTTAACTATGAAGAGGTTCTGATTGAGATCCTCAATTGTCAAGTTTAGAAGATGAGGAACAAGCAAGTAGCTTCAATGAAGGTTTTGTAGAGAAATCAGCTTGTTGAGGGAGCTATATGGGATGCCGAAGTAGATATGATGGCTAAATACCAACATCTTTTCCCTTCTGCCTTAGGTGCAACATGAGGTACCAATTTCCTCCTTAGTACTCTATTTATTTTCATGTCAAGTTCATATCTCTATATTTCTTTCATGTCATAGCATGTATGTATATTTCATGAATTTATTTCCGTAATGTATCTTATTTCGGAGTCAGTCACTCCGTCAGTTTTTAGTCTATAACTTTCAATTCTGGGATTGCTGTTCTTTCCCTAGCCTTCTAGTGGGCCTAAGTCAACATTGAAGGACAAATGTTCCCAACAGGGAGATATTATAAAACCTTGCATTTCGAAATGGCTTTCTTGTAGCAGTAGGACTACTGGTTTAAGATCTGGTGCAGGAGGTGACGGAGGAGCCGACAGCCCATCAACCTAGTGACGGACCGTCAATGTGGCGTCGCAGCTTCAATAGTGATTTTGATGGTTGTCAGTCTAGAAATGGACCGTCAGTTGTCCTATTGCAATTTTTCCTCAGCGTTCCAAAGTGATGGAAGGTTGACGGACCAACAAGGGAGTGACAGTCCGTCACTCCTACCATCGGTTAAGGCAAATTTTGGACCCCTTCTGGTTAAGAGTGAGGGTAAGGGTGACACATGATGTGCCATGGATTTATGACACTTTCAATGTATAAAATATAGAAAATCTGTTGTGACATAGATGTGTTTATACAAATATGAGGTACTTTTACTTTGTTTACAGGGAAATTAGGCTCGGGGGTTGGATTCTGGAAAAAGGGAGAAAAATGGTTTGCTACAGGTCTCAATATGAGTCGTACAATTTTGGTACGAGACGTACCTAGTACCCATAGCAGAATTTCAGAGAAGAAATGCACAAGAGCTGGGCCAAAGTACGACTTGTGGTACGAGTTGAACCATCTTGGTACAAGCCATACCAAGGAGTTGTGAAAAACATTAGAGGAGGTGAACTTGTAAAAGATCCTGGTATGCGTGGAAGTTACAAACCATAATGGCTACATAATAACTGTACTGAGGACTCATGGAAAATTTTAGAGAATATGTCAACTGACAGATCCTAAACTACGAGCAGATTCCACAAGTCGTAAAACAAAGGTACAAATTGTACGAAAGACTCATGGTGAGATTTAGAGGATGCTAGATTTTGAAAGACCAAACCACGATAAGCACTTACGACTCATAGAAACATTGTATGAGTCATACCAACTTCCCATACATGAAAAGACAGAACCTCCAGATTCACATCACGGAAGCTTCCTATGACTCATGGTTTTGAACTACGACTCGTAGGTAATGGCAACAACAGATTCCCTGTTAATTTAGGAAAAGGTTTTAATATTTGTATAAAGACCTTTTAGGTTATTCTTCTTAGGGAGACATATACTTTTCTCTATAAACGTGATTTGTGTGCCTCTTAATATAACTGGGAGATCAAATACACAAATTACTTAGGAGAATTCATCATTGGACTTAACTTGTTCATAGTTTGATTGTGAAATTACCAATGTGGTTTTTCTTTCATCATCATTGTTAGTTGTCAATTATATTTTCTTTTATGTACTCTAATTTCCTTCTTGCAAATATGAGTAGCTAAACCTTTCACAATTAGTGTTGTGGGAACCATGGTGGAATAAATAACTAGGGTTAACATAAAGTGATTCTAAACTAATACGAATATTTGTATTGTTCATCTATTCATCACTAACATTTCTTAACGGTGCGCAAAAACGTTAGGACATACCCGTATTCTCTACTTTCTTGAACCTAGAGAAGCAGTGATTAGGAAAAGAGAAGAACAACAAAGCCTTGAACTTCAGTTTCATTGAATAACTTGAGCTGCGGTCACAGGATAATTAATTTGGAAAAAATTAATAAAGGTCAAAGTGAAATCACTCAAGAGACCTAATCCGGTAATTAAGTATCGTCTTTCAATAGGGACGAATAAGTCATTTGGGTAAACTTCTTTTATCATTTCTGCGAGCTAAATATTGGGATAGATCACTAGTGTAATAATCCGACATAGTTATGAATCTGTGAGGAACACTTCCCTAGTTATTTGCATAAACTTGATCAAAATATCAATTTACAACACTGCTACTTGTTTACTTTTCCAAACCCCCCCTTTTGGAAATTATTGAACTAAAACTGTGAATGTTACCATTAGTATCTATTTTGACCATATTCCCTATGGGATCAACCCCAACCTAGTTGGGTTCTTAATTGACAATATCCCCGTTATAATTCTTCAGGGGTGTAATTTGAGCCTTAACAAAAAATGGCGCCGTTGATGGGGAAAATGGCTTAGGATTAGATTACTTGCTTGTGTTTAACTTTTAGTCGTTATTTTCCTCATTTATGTTTTATTTTGTTCTTGAAACACATAGGTTACCACTTGGTGAAAGCTAAGAACTCAGAGAAGCGGAGAACCTCTGATTCTAATTGATCTCGAGCTAGAACGAACACTATGAAATATGAACCACAATGAAACTCCTGAGCAGATGGAAGAGAGAATAGCTGGTGGAGCTAACAGAGAACAAGGTCCACCAAGAAGAGTTAGCTCGACAAGCTACTCTTCAAGAGGGAGATGATGCCCAGGAAGAAGTTGATAATGCTTGCCGGCAATGAAGGGGTAATAGAGGCCATGAGCCACATTAGTTATATAGATATGCTCCTCAGTATGATGCTAATGATGATACGGATATTGATGAAGCCGGGTTAATCGGAGCTATTGTACCTCCACCTTTTCCTGTTGCGGAAAAATTTGACATCACTAGTACCATGATTCAGTTGCTCAACATGAAGGGGTGTTTAGTGGTAATGCAGTTAATGATGCAAATCTGCACCTGACAAACATTGTGGGTATTTGCAAGGCTTACAGGTTGCTATTAGGTTGAGGCTCTTTCCGTTCTCTCAATCTGGAGAGGCCACTCTATGGTTGTTGGAGTTTCCAAACGACTCCATCACCACCTGAAGGGAGTTGAAACAAGCTTATTTGGGAAGGTTTTCCCACCTTCCAGGATGCTGCAACTCAAATACAAGATCTATAATTTCTAATAGCTTAAGATGGAGGTACTTCATGAGACATGGGTGACGTTCAAGAAGAAGCTGACTAAGTGCCCGAATCACAAAATCTCGATGATAGCTTGTTGGAAATCATTTCCAGGTCTCTGAACAACAACACGAAGGAGACAGCTGATATAATGGCGAGTGGAGCATTGATGAGTCACTCATGGGAGGAAGCAACCAACATACTTGATCGAGTGACCAAGACCAATAGAGCCTTGCATACTAGAGAGGCGGAGACAACAACGGGTACGTATGCTATAGGGATGGCTATGGATCAATGCAAAAAAGAGGAGGAGCGTGATCAGGAGTTATCCCATAAAAGAATATCATTAGACTTTCTTACAAAACATATCATGGGGTTTGGAACTCACAAGGTGAATGCAGTAGAAGCACATGGTTAGGAATAAGGGTTCGAGAACTCTGAAGGTGGCGGGTTTTCGGGCCAAGGCCCAAGGATCTGTTAAAGACACTTGGTGCCAAGGTTCCAAAAATGAAGGTCGTAACCAGTATAAGGATAATTTCAATAGGAATGGTTACAGGGATAGGAGTAGATGTCAAGAGTGGGAAGGTGATTGGATAAAGAATTACAGTTATTGAAATGACCGTACATGTCTTTATGTCCTTCCTATGGCTTGAGAGGGTGATGATAGGCCCTCAAAGTTGGAGAATATGATGGCTGAGCTGCTGAAGAACGCAAAGTTGATAGATGACCAACTGAAGGACATTCTGGGAGATATATTTAGCATGAGCTAGAAAGTTGAATCGCATTCCACAGCGATCAAACAGATTGAGCAGCAGCTAGGTCAGATGTCTATATCCCTGAACCAGAGGCAGAAGGGCACAGTTCCTAGCAATAGTGTACAAAATCCAAAGAATAACAACCACTGCATGGTTGTGATTACTAGGAGTGGAAAGATTATAGTTGATCCTGCCATACCAGTTGTAATTTAGATGAGAAAACAGAGTGAGATCAAGGTAGATGAGGAGGATGAGGCTGTAGAGTAGGTGATCAAAGGTGATGCTGAGTTGACCAAGACTGCAGTTGATGCAAATAAGTTTAAGGTAGAAAAAGGGAAGACAAAAGAGGAACCACAGATTTTCAGACCCATCCCTTGACCACCCCCATCGTTCCCTCAGAGGATGAAGAAGAAAGTGGAAGATGGGAAGTTCCAAAAATTTTTTGCCATGCTGAAACATTGTCTGTGTACATCCCATTGATCAACACATTGGAGAAGATGCATGGGTATGCAAAGTTTTTGAAGGACTTAGTAACCAGGAAGAGATTTGTGAGCTATGATACTATTACAAATCTACATCATTGTGGTGCCACAGCCTCATGGGTTCTTTCTTAGGAAAGGGAAGACCCAGGTGCCTTCACCATCGCATGCACAATTGGAAAATTTGAGTTTGCAAGGGCATTGTGTGATCTGGGAGCTAGCATAAATTTAATGCCGCTAGCCTATTCAAGCAGTTGGGTATGGGATCCACACAAATAATAATCTTGCTATTGATGACAGACCACATAGTGAAGAAGCCTGTGGGCATGAACCATGACGTACTAGAGAAAGTGGACAAGTTCATCTTCCCAACTGACTTCGTGATCTTGTATTGCGAGGTATATTATGAGGTCCCCATCATCTTGGGGAGACCATTCCATTAGGAGAGCTTTAGTGGACATTGATGTGGGCCTGCTGAAGTTTAGGCTGAACAAAGAAGAGGTCACCTTCAATGTCTGCAGGTCAATGAAGTAGCAAAATGAGTTTCGTGTAGTCTTAGAAATTGATGTGGTTTCTGAGTTTCTTGTTGAATTCTGCATAGTCAAGAGACTTGCATCATGCTATGAAGTTAAATCAGGCACTGCATGGGGGAAACCTATAAAGTAGTTTGGTGAATTCTAAGAAACCAAATTACCTATGTCGTGCCGTGAAGTGTTGCGGGTTTATAGCATTTTTGATGCTTAAAACTGAGGAAATAAGCATGGACTTAGGTATGTTTATATAGATATGATGAACTTTTACTTTATTTTTAGGGAAATAAGGTGTTGGAGTTAAAATGTACAAAAACAGTGAAAAAATATAGAAAAAGGGTTAAGTATGAACCACAGTATGAGTCGTACTAAGAATTGTGGAAAAGTCCAGAAGATGTGCTGAACCAAAGAGTTAAAGTATGACTCTTGGTATGAGGCTTACTATCCTGGTACGAGCCGTACCAAGAAAGTTGTGATAAAGTTAAGAAGAAATTGCACTGAGTTCATGGTTGTATTAGCAATCAAGGATGATTTAGAGTCTCTTGACGAATTATGAGTAGTCAGGGGACTTACATCGTTCTGTGACGGTAAATCAAGCGCTTCTTGTGTCATGACCCGAGGCCCAGATCGTAACATGGGACAAGGAGCCCCGAGAGACCCCAAGTCGACCCATGGCATAAGCATAAATCTAATCTCAATCAAGAAACTGATTAATCAATAAAATACTCATAGCGAAAGTCTAACTTTAACACAACATCAGGATACAAAATTCGAAGCTGAATACATACATATGTCTGAAAAGCCTCTAAACATGAAAAGTTGATGGGACAAGACCCCAACTAACTCAAAAAAATTGAAACTGAAATACGCATAAGAAATTTGAGTAGTCTAGTCCTCGAGAGATGAGGACTCACCAACAATGCAAATACTAACTCTGATAAGCTGACTACGAGCAGGGATGAACTTGAGAGCCGGGTTTAGTATCATGAAACGATACAACATAGGGTATGCGGTCAATATGTGAAATGTACCGAGTATGCAGGGTAAGTAAAACTGCTTAAGTAAATAAAATCATTTAAAAACCAATGCATATTGTAAACATAAACATTAAGAATCCGAGAGTAGGGTTTGCATGCATTCTTTCTGAAATCATGATCTCTCCATAACATAACATAACATAACATAACTTCATGACATCATAACAGAATTAATTGGCTCAAAGCTAAATTCTGACATTTATAGGTAAAGCTGAACATTGAGTCAAACCTGCTTTAGAACATGTATATATGTATAAATATATAAGTCTCTTGAGTAATGAATATGCATATCTAAAATCATGAGGAACAATGGGAGACTCATCTTTTAACCGACATACCACGATAAAGCTTATGTGGTCCCAACTATCACACTCAAGTGGGTAGAGCCGTCTAAAGCCTTGTTAGGGCTAGGGACGATACCATGATATCGATATCAAGCTGAAGGCCCATTCTAGCAAGGGAAGCTCACAAGAGAGGTCCCGAAGTAATATGTAATGGTGTAAACCTATGTTGACGCATAGTTTTGAGGCATAGGGTGATCGACCCTTAGCCTACTTGTTGCTAGACATTAATCCCAAAACATGCATATGCTCTACATCGTTTTACAATGAAGTTCAACATCGTCCATTGATAAAGCTCAATAATCAAAACATCTCAAATATGAAATCATGCATATAAGAAGCTTTAACTCAAAACATACCACAAACTAAAAATATAATCGGGAGTCTTTGCTCCAAAACAATGTGGTAATCTTAATTTGGGAAAATCATCATTCATATTTAACTTATGGGCATTGCCCAAAGCTTTATCATACTTAGGAATACTCAATTCTTATTGAAAGAATAATTGTGAACATGGGTAGCTTCAAAACATACTTTTCATCATAATATCTCATCATCATCATATACTCATCACAAATCTCATCTTTCATGAACATTTCATCTATGGGCTTTTAATTCATAAAACAAGAATCATGATTTTTAATTGAAAACATTATAAAAATTGCCCATGCTTCACAATTCAATAGTAGAATCATAATCAAATTATACACATGTTTAGAAATAGAAGATTCATGCAATTGGGTTAAAACCCCATAGATTAGACATAGAATTTCATACTTTAAAGAGGTATTGGGCATGGGTATGGAAGAAATCACCCATTCATAACCCTACATACCTGTTGGTAGCTGATTCTAACACTTCTTTAGATGCCAAATAGGAAATTGAAAAGAAATTGATGAATTCTAAGCTTGATCACCCTCTAAAGTCTTCTACTTGCATGCATGAATGAATGAGGCCTAAAATTAACTTAACCCCTTTAAAAGTCACTATTCATAACTTGAAATGTCGTAGTTTAGGCCTTAGGAACATAGGAATTATGGAAAAGCCCTTACTAAATTCACAGAAAATAGTTGCCAAGTGGTCCTAACGGAGGACCTAACGACTCATTGCTCAGACTCACAACTCGTGGAGTCGTCCGTTACGTTCACTACGTTGCCTCAAGAAAATTTATTCCATTCTTGATAACGACTCACCCCACGAATCCTAGGGGCTGACCACGACTCCTAGGGACCTTCCGTCAAGTCCATTGCCCCTTTTCTTTTCATTTCTTATTCCCCTTCCCCACGATTGACCTAATGACTTGTGCGACCTAAACACGAGTCATGGTGATGCCCATGGGGTCTCACTTCTCCAGTTCTTGTCATTAAATCCTTGGGCCTCCCCCACGAGTCACCTCACGACTCGTGGTCTTCCCTCATGAGTTTTCTCATGACTCGTTCTGAATCTGATACCAATTTTCACTTTTTCTCCATTTCAACTCCCGGGGCTGATCTTTGGCTTCCGGATTATAAAAATATCTCCCCCTTGGAAACATTCATCCTTGAATGTTGGAAAACACACAGAAAGTTAGAGAAAATGCAATTATCATATTCAAATACTGATCATTTAATTCGAAAACTAATGGAATGGCTGCCTCCGATTTGAATCACATAACTGAACTGATTTCATGAATCATACACACATCCATATACATAAAAGAAACTTGAGCACAAGAACTGTACATAAAACTAAATAGAGTCTGAGTGAAAAACTGATACCTTAAGCTGAAACTATGCTGGTAGAGAATAAATGTGGGTATCTAGCCATCATATCCGCTTTGACTTCCCATGTAGCTCCTTTAACAAGCTGATTCCTCCATAATACTTTAACTGAAGCTACTTCCTTGTTCCTTAGCCTTCAAATCTTACGATCCAGTATTTCCACCGGAACCTCCTAATAGCTAAGGATGTCTCTCACACCAACACTGTCCGCCAGGACAACTAAAGCTGGATCACCCAAACTCTTCTTCAAAAGCGATACATGAAGCACAGGATGTACGGATGTTAATTCTGAAGGCAACTCCAACTCATAAGCTACCTTGCCAACATGTCTCACTATTTGATACGGGCCGACATAGTAGGGACTAAGTTTCCCTTTCTTCCCAAACCGCATTACTCCCTTCATGGGTGACACCCTCAGAAATACCCAGTCATCGACTTCAAATTCTAATTCCCTTCTTCTCATATCCGCATAAGACTTTTTGAAACTTCGGGCAGTTTTCAACTTGTCTCTTATCAACTAATCCTTCTCCATTGCTTCATGAATCGAATTCGGCCCTATCATTTCTGCCTCACCAACTTCAAACCATCCGATGGGCGATCTATATCTCTGCCTATAGAGAGCCTCGAATGGAGCCATTTGAATACTAGAGTGATAGCTGTATTGTAGGCAAACTTGATCAGGGGCAAGTGATCTTCCCAACCACCCTTGAAGTCAATCACACATGCCCTGAACGTGTCCTCGAGAGTCTAGATTGTCTGCTACACTTGACCATCTGTTTGCGGGTGAAACACTATGTTGAGCTTAACCCGCGTACCAAGCCCTTTTTGAAATGACCTCCAAAATTGAGAGGTAAATTGAGTACCTCGATCTGAAATAATGGATAAGGGCACTTCGTGAAATCAGACCAACTCTTGAAATATAGTTTGGCATAATCCTCCGGCGAATCCGTGGTCTTAACTAGTAAAAAATAAGCGTCCTTGGTCAACCTGTCTACCACAACCCAAATTGAATCATATTGTCGATGAGTACGAGGTAATCTTGTTATGAAATCCATGTTAATCTCTTCCCACTTCCAAGTGGGAATGCTGATATCCGAAAGTACGCCTCCCGGCCTTTGATGCTCAACCTTTACTTGCTGATAGTTGTACACTTGGCTACGAATTCCGCAATATCCTTCTTCATGCCATTCAACCAATAGATTTACCGTAAGTCACGATACATCTTAGTGGCACCTGCATAGATAGAATACCAGGATCCATGAGCCTCATGCAACATTCGACTCCTTAAATCATCCACGTCCGAAACACATAAGCGACCCTGGTACCGAAGCACACCATCTCCTCCTTGGGAGAAGACCTCCACCTTCTGAATTTGAACGACTTCCTTCAACTTTACCATAATCGGGTCCTCATCTTGTCTGGCTTTCACATCAGTCACCAAGGATGATTCTAATCTGCTCTACACAACAACACCGCCATCGATCGAGTCAACAAAGTTAACTCCCAACCTTGCAGGTCGATGCACATCTTCCACAAGTTCCCTCTTCCCCCTCATTCACATAGGACACACTCTCCATAGAGAGTCTACTAAGTGCGTCCGCTACCACATAGCCTTACCCGAATGGTAAAGGACACTCATATCGTAGTCCTTGAGTAGTTCCAACTACCTCCTTCATCTAAGATTTAGATCTTTCCGCGTGAATACATATTGTAAGCTCTTATGGTCCGTAAACACATCCACGTGGACCCCATACAAGTAATGCCGCCATATTTTCAAGTGAACACCACGAATCCATTGATACCCTCGAGTAGGGTCAACACCGGTGCTGAAGTAAGTCGAGTCTTCAACTCTTGGAAGCTCTCCTCACAAGCCTCTGACCATTGGAATTTCACCTTCTTCTGAGTCAACTTGGTCAAAGGTACTGCAATAGATGAGAAACCCTCAACAAACCTCTGATAGTAGCTAACTAAACCCTAGAAATTCCGAATATCTAAAGAATTCACTGGCCTAGGCCAACTCTTCATCGCATTGATTTTTTGAGAATCTACCTTTAGGCCCTCACTTGATACCACATGCCCCAAAAATGCTATGGAGTTTAACCAAAACTTAAACTTGTTGAATTTGGCATATAATTGACTATCCTTGAGGGTTTAAGCACTACTCTCAAATGAGCAGCATCAAGATGTCATCAATGAACACAATCACGAACATGTCCAGCTATGGCTTGAACACCCTGTTCATCAAATCCATAAAAGCTGCAGGAGTATTCGTTAGTCCAAAAGACATAACTACAAACTCATAATGACCATACTGCGTCCCAAAGGCTACCTTCGGGATATCGCACTCTTGAACTTTGAGCTGATGATACTTGGACCTGAGATATATCTTTGAGAAACACTTGGAACCCTGAAGTTGGTCAAATAAATTGTCAATACTGGGTAGAGGATACCTGTTCTTGACAGTGACTTTGTTCAATTGTCGATAATCAATACACATGCAAAGAGAACTATCTTTCTTTCGGACAAAAAGAATTGGTGCACCCTATGGGGACTTGCTTGGTTTAATGAATCCCTTATCTAACAAGTCCTTCAACTGATCTTTCAACTCTTTTATCTCGGATAGAGCCATCCTGTAGGGAGGAATAGATAAAGGTTATGTGTTGGGAAGAAAGTCAATACCAAAATCCGTCTCCTGCTCGGGAGGGATTCCTGGTAAATCATCTGGAAAGACCTCTGGAAACTCACGTCTACTGGAACTAACTGGATAGTCGGGGTCTCGGACTCAACATCCTTAACTCTAACTAGATGGTACACATAATCCTTAGAAATTATCTTTCTGTCCTTAAGGTAGGAAATGAAACGACCTAGACGCACAACTGAACTACCCTTCCATTCTGTGACTGGCTCACCTAGAAATTTGAACTCTACTGCTCGGGTTCTACAATTAACTAAAGCATAGAATGCAAATAGCCAATCCAGGTCGAGAATAACATCGAAATCGGTCATAGATAACTCTATCAAATCTGCTGAGGTGACCTTCTAAAGGACTGAGACTGGGCAACATCTATACACCCGTCCAGCTATAGCTGAGTCACCTACTGGAGTAGAAACTGAGAAGGGTTCTGACAAGACTTGGGTACTAACTCCGAAGCTATTGGCCACATAAGGTGCCACAAAAGACAAGGTAGCCCCCGGATCTAGCAAAGCATAAACATCAATATGAAAAACTCGCAACATACCAATGACCACATCCGGGGAGATCTCCTGCTCTTGGCGAGATGCTAAAGCATAGAATCTGTTCTGGTGCTGACCACCAGCTGTGCTAGTCGATGACCCCTAATGGGCTGAGCGTGCGAGAAGGGCTGCTGAACTAGAAACTAGGACTCAGCCCCCATTTTGTGAAAATCAAACCTTACAATCGTATTTCGCATACTAATAGACTTGCCTAAAACTTCTATCCAACTTGGCTTCACTTTACAAAGAAATAAAGGGTATTTATTATAGATTGTTGCCTTCTTTTTCCTTTGCAGATTTGATTTTTGATTTGTAGCTTATTTTCCTTGTTGAAGTAGGATTTGACTGCTAGCCGTTAGAACAAGCTTGGCATGCCGCACAGGGCATAGTTGCAGCACTAGGGCGCACTGTGCTTACTGTTGCACTGGGAGGCCTGCGTCTCGCGCCTAGCAATGCGCCAAACTGTTGCTGCGTTGTGCCTGCTGTAGCGCTGGAGATAGTGCCGTGTCACACGGCTGGTAGCATGGGCAGGCAAGCACCTCGTGCCTCTGGTTGCACAGGTGTAGCTGTGCCCCACGCTGCTGGTCGCGCGAGCATGGCAGTGCACTCGTTTTTTGCCTTGTTCTTGCTTTGTTTAGTCCATCTTCTTCACATGTGTTCCAAAAGCTTCAAATACACCTAAATTTATCATTATTATCCTTGAAAGAATTTAATCATGTGTGTAGCTAATTTCACAAATATATAATATAAACACATGCAAAACACACATAATTTGTCCTCAAAACATAGTTAAGTATGAGCAAACTTATGTCTAAGAAGTGCATAGGTATGCCCTTCATCAACACCCCACACTTAAACTATTCTTCATCCTCGAATAATCTACTACTTCTCTTCTCACATTTAAGCACGAAATTCCTCCTACGAACAAGTTTACTTGCACTTAGGATCATGAGACAAATCAATGAAGCTCAAACAATTCACTCGCATGCATATAGGATCAACATTAAAATGTCAAAGTTCGAAATCACTTAGCTTTTGAAAACTAACTCGTCAAGCCATATTTTGGGCCAACATGAATCATATATAATTTAGCCATCAAGATTTACCAAAGTTTTACCATTGTGCCCCTCACAATTTGGAGAGATGCCCTTTCACACACAAGATATAAAACAGTATTAACTTGGGCATAAATATAACAAAATCCGCTCACTCTCCCAAAGAACTCTACATACATGCAAAAGAAGACTCATAGGCTTGCCCTTAGTGTAATACTCCACTAATATAGAATTATGAATCAAGGATCAATTAGGACTTAGATTTGGTTGTAATGTAGGCTTAGGGACGGGTAGGAACTATTTGGCCAAGATAGTGAATAATCTCCCTAAGCACTTTAATACTTCACAACACTTTAATTTTACCACTTTCTTCAATTTCCAAATTTTCTCCTTATATCTCCTTTTATTTTTCAATTTTTTCAGCTTAGGTGATTAGTGGGGATGTTTTTATTATTATTGAGCTTAATTCACAACTTTTTTCATTATCTTTTTTCAAAGATCTTTCTTTTTTTAATTTTTTTTATTTTCCCACTAACATCACCCTCCTTGTTTAGCAATTTTCACCCTTTTCTTTTCTTCTAATTTCCATATATTTTTAGTTTTTCCCGTCACTTTTGCAGTTAAGCTCCTTTCATGCAAGATTTTTTATTAAAGTGCTCTAGGAGTCATTTGGATCAAATACAAGTCTATAGAACAAAAAGGGATTAAGATTATAATATGGATATCAAAAAGAATAGGCTAAGGCTCAAACATAGTATCACGACCCGAAAGGAGGCCCATATTGTAACATGGGACAAGGAGCCCCGAGAGACCCCAAGTCGACCCATGGCATAAGCATATATCTAATCTCAATCAAGAAACTGAATAATCAATAAAATACTCATACCGGAAGTCTAATTTGAATACAACATCAGAATACGATATCCGAAGCTGAATACATACATATGTCTGAAAAGCCTCTAAAAATGACGAGTTGATGGGACAAGAGCGCAACTAACTCAACAAAACTGAAATTGAAATACATGTAAGCAATCTCAATGGACTATTCCTCGAGAGATGAGGATTCACCAATAGTGCAAATGCTAACTCTGATAAGCTGACTATGAGCGGGGCTGAACTTGAGAGCCGGGTCCTGTATCATGAAATGATACAACATAGAGTATGCGGTCAATATGTGGAATGTATCGAGTATGCAGGATAAGAAAAACCGCTAACATTAATAAAATCATTTAATGGCAATGCATAATATAACATAAACATTAAGAGTCTGAGAGTAGGGTTTGCATGCATTCTTTCTGAAATCACGATCTCTTCATAACATAACATAACATAACTTCATAACATCATAACTGAATCGATTGACTCAAAGCTAAATTCTAAAATTGATAAGTAAAGCTGAACATTGAGTCAAACCTGCTTTAGTACATGCATGTATATATAAATCTCATGAGTAATGAATATGCATATCTGAAATCTTGAGGAACAATGGGAGACTCGTCTTTTAACTGACATATTATGATAGAGCATTCATGGTCCCAACTATCAAACTCAAGTGCATAGAGCCGTCCAAAGCCTTGCCAGGGCTAGGGACGATACCATGATATAGATATCAAGCTGAAGGCCCATTCGGGCAGGGGAAGCTCACAAGGGAGGTCCTAGATTAATATGTAATGGCTTAAACCTACATTGGCGCGTAGTTTTGAGGCATAGGGTGATCGACCCTTAGCCTACTCGATGATAGACATTACTCCCAAAACATGCATGTTCTCTACATCATTTTACAATGAAGCTCAACATCGTCCATTGACGAAGATCTATAATCAATACATCTCAAATATGAAATCATGCATATGAGAAACTTTAACTCAAAAAATTCCACAAGTGTAAAATATAATTGGGAGCCTTTTCTCCAAAACCATGTGGTATGCTATGCATAGGAAAACTTTAACTCAAAACATACCATAAGATGAAAATATAATCGGGAGTCTTTTCTCCAAAACAATGTGCTAAGCTTAATTTGGGAAAATCATCATTCATACTTAATATGTGGGCGTTGCCCAAAGCTTTATAATACTTAGGAATATTCAATTCTTATCAAAAGCATAATTGTAAACATGGTTTCATCAAAACTTACTTTTCATCATAATATCTCATCATCATCATATACTCATCACAAATCTCATCTTTCATAAACATTTCTTCTACGGGCTTTTAATTTATAAAATGAGACATGATTTTAAATTGAAAACATTATAAAATTTTTCCATGCTTCATAATTCAATAGTAGAATCATAATCAAATCATATCCATGTAGAGAAATAGAAGATTCATGCATTTGGGTTAAAACCCCATAGATTAGACATAGAATTTCATACTTTAGAGAGGGATTGGGAATGGGTGTGAAAGAAATCACCCATTCATAACCCTATATACCTTTTGGTAGCTGATTCTAACACTTCTTTAGATGCCCAATAGGAAATTTAATATAAATTGATGAATGCTATGCTTGATCACCCTCTCAAGTCTTCTACCTTGCATGTATAAATGAATGAGGCCTAAAATTAAATTAACCCCTTTAAAAGTCACTATTCATAACTCAAAATGTCGTTGTTTAGGACTTAGGAACTTAGGAATTACGGTTAAGCCCTTAATAAATTCACAGAAAATAACTGCCAAGTTGTCCTAACGGAGGACCTAACGACTCGTTGTCAGGGTCACGACTCGTGGAGTCGTCCATTATGTACACTGCCTTGCCTCGACAAAATTTATTCCATGCTTGATCTTGACTCACCCCACGACTCGTAGGGGCTGACCACGACTAGTGGGGACCTTTCGTCAAGTCCACCGCCCTTTTTCTTTTCTTTTCTTATTCCCCCGCCCTACGACTGACCTAATGACTCGTGGCACCTGACCATGAGTCGTGGTCATGCCCGTGCAGTCTCACTTCTCCAGTTTTCAAATTTTTCCATGACCTTCCCCACGAGTCACATCACGACTCGTGGGTTGATCTCATGATTCTCCCCACAACTCATTCCGAGTTTGATGCCAAATTTCACTTTTTCTCTGTTTCAACTATCAAGGTTAATCTTTGGGCTTCCTAGGTATAACAATATCTCCCCCTTGGGAACATTCTTCCTCGAATGTTGAAAAACACAGAGAAAGGCAGAGAAAATACAATTATCATATTCAAATACTAGTCATTTAAATCGAAAACTAACGGAATGACTACATCCGATCCGAATCACATAACTGAATTGATTTCATGAATCATACACACATCCATATACATAAAAGAAACTTGCGCACATGAACTGAACATGAAACTAAATAGATTCTGAGTGCAAAACTGATACCTCAAGCTGAAATTGAGCCGGTAGAGAATAAATGTGGTTATCTAGCCATCATATCCGCTTTGGCTTCCCTTGCAGCTCCTTCAATATGCTGATTCCTCCATAACATTTTAACTGAAGCTACTTTCTTGTTCCTTAGCCTTCGAACCTAACGATCCAATATTTCCATCAGAACCTCCTCATAGCTAAGGCTATCTCTCACACAACACTGTTTGGCGGGACAACAGAGCTGGATCACCCAAACAGTTCTTCAAAAGCGATACATGAAACACAGGATGCATGGAAGTTAATTATGAAGGCAACTCCAACTCAAAAGAAACCTTGCCAACATGTCTCACTATCCGGTATAGGCCGGCATAGCGGGGACTAAGTTTCCTTTTCTTCCCAAATCGCATTACTCCCTTCATGGGAGACACTCTCAAAAATACCCAATCATCGAATTCAAATTCTAATTCCCTTCTTCTCATGTACGTATAAGACTTTTGGTGACTCTGGAAAGTTTTCAACCTTTCTCTTATCAACTGAACCTTCTCCATTGCTTCATGAACCGAATCCAGTCCTATCATTGCCACCTCACCAACTTCAAACCATCCGATGGGTGATCTACATCTCCGCCCGTAGAGTGCATCGAATGGCGCCGTCTGAATACTTGAGTGATTGTTGTTATTATAGGAAAACTAAATCAGGGGCAAGTGATCATCCCAACCACCCTTGAAGTCAATTACACATGCCTTACCCGGATGGTAAAGGACACTCATATTGTAGTCCTTCAGTAATTCCAACCACCTTCTTTGTCGAAGATTGAGATCTTTCTGCGTGAACACATATTGTAAGCTCTTATGGTGTGTGAACACATCCACGTGGACCCCATACTAATAATGTTGCCATATCTTCAATCCGAACACCACCACGGCCAATTCAAGATCATGGGTCGGGTAATTCTTCTCATTTACTTTCAACTTTCTAGAGGCATAGGCTATGACTTTCCCGTGTTGCATCAATACACACCCAAGTCCGATTCTTGAAGCATCAGAATACACCATGAATCCATCGGTACCCTCGGGTAGGGTCAACACTTGTGCTGAAGTAAGTCGAGTCTTCAACTCATGGAAGATCTTCTCACAAACCTCCTACCATTGGAATTTCACCTTATTCTAAGTCAACTTGGTCAAAGGTGCTGAAATAGATGAGAAACACTCAAAAAACCTTCGATAGTAGCCAACTAAACCCAAGAAACTCCAAATATCTTAAGGATTCACCGGTCTAGGCCAATTCTTCACCGCCTCGATTTTCTAAGAATCTACCTTTATACCCTCACTTGATACCAAATGGCCCAAAAATGCTATGGACTTTAACCAAAACTCTGACTTGCTGAATTTGGCATAAAATTAACGATCCTTGAGGGTTTGAAGCACTACTCTCAAATGAGCGGCATGCTCCTCCTCACTCCGCTAGTATATCGAGATGTCATCAATGAACACGATCACCAATATGTCCAGGTGTGGTTGAACACCCTGTTCATCAAATCCATAAAAGTTGTAGGAGCATTCGTTAGTACAAAAGAAATAACTATAAACTCATAATGACCATACCGCATTCTGAAGGCTGTCTTCGGGATATCGCACTCTCGAACTCTAAGCTGATGATACACAGACCTGAGATCTATCTTTGAGAAACACTTGGAACCCTGAAGCTGGTCAAATAAATCATCAATCCTAGATAGAGGTACCTATTCTTTATGGTGACTTTGTTCAATTGCCGATAATCAATACACATGCGAAGAGAACCATCCTCCTTTCGGACAAAAAGAACTGGTGCACCCCATTGAGACTTGATTGGTCTAATGAAACCTTATCTAACAAGTCCTTCAACTTCTCTTTCAACTCTTTTAGCTCGGCTAGAGCCATCCTATAGGGAGGGATAGATATAGTATGCGTATGGGGAAGAAGGTCAATACAAAAATCGATCTCCCGCTTGGGAGGGATTCCCGGTAAATCATCTGGAAAGGCCTCTAGATACTCACGTACTACTGGAACTGACTGGATAGTCAGGATCTTGGACTCGACATCCTTATCCCTAAATACATGGTACACACAACCTTTCAAAATCATCTTTCTGGCCTTAAGGTAGGTAATGAAAGGACCCACAGGCACAACTGAACTACCCTTCCATTCTAAGACTGGATCACCCGGATATTTGAACTCTACTACACGGGTTCTACAATTTACTGAAGCATAGCATGAAAATAGATAATCCATCTGAGAATAACATTGAAATCGGTCAAGGCTAACTCTATCAAATCTGCCGAGGTGACCTTCTGAAGGACTGAGACTGGGCAACATCTATACACCCATCTAGCTATAACTAAGTTACCTACTGGAGTAGAAACTGAGAAGGGTTCTGACAAGACTTCAGGACTGATTCTAAAGTTATTAGACACATAAGGTTTCACAAAAGACAAGGTAGCCCCCGAATGTAGCAAAGCATAAACATCAATATGGAAAACACACAACATACCAGTGACAACATCCGGGGAGACCTCCTTCTCCTGGCGGAATGCTAAGGCATAGAATTTGTTCTGGCGCTAATCGCCAGCTGTGCTAGGCAATGCCCTCTGATGTGGATGAGCGTGCGGGAGGGGCTGCTGAACTTGAAGCTGGGCTTGGGCGCCCAACCTGATCCTGTCTCGCTGCTAGGAAATATCTAAGCATGTGTCTGGACTTCTCACACTCGAAACAAGCACTTGAACCTGCCGATCACTGGCCTGTATGCCCCCAACCACATCTGTGGCAAGCTAGGATGTTAGAATCTGTGAGTCTGCTGCTCTGAACCCTCGAGCCTGATGCTCACCTCTCTGATCATGTATAGGTCTGGATGGCACACTCAATGCCGAAGATGCTGGAGATGATGATCTCTAGTGAGTCTGCTATCAATTCCCACCACCTGACCTTGATTGGGAGAATCTGTGGTCATCGATCCTGGCCCTCTTGGCCTCCCTCTCTCTCAGATGTGCCGCCTCCATCTGCTAGGCGTACAACACTATCCGTGGGAAATCCATGTTCTAGTAGAGCATAGCGGTCCTAAAATCCTTATCCATATAGCCCACTATTACATGCACGAGCCTGCTAACCCATGCCCTCCGATCAGCTACCAACTCTGGGGCGTATTTCGATAAGTGAGTGAACTCAAGAACATACTCTTGAACCGTCATTCTCCCTTTCTTCAAATTCACAAACTTGGTTTCCTTTAGCTCCCTCATCTCACAAGGGAAGAACTGATCCAAAAATGCAACATGAAACGCTTCCCAAGTGACAAGACCTGCTCCGGCGACCCTGCTATCCATCCACTGGCCAAACCAGATATGCGTGACCCCTTTCAAATGGTAAGACGCCAACTCTAAAAACTCAACTCCATTCACCCCCATGACTTGGGCGATCTTCACTATCTCATCTATGAACTCATGTGGGTCCTTATCTACCTTGGACCCAAGAAATTCCGATAGGTTTATCCTCAAGAAGTCTCTGACTCGAGCTGCCACAATATTTCCATTTTGTGGAATGTGAACAATGGCCTACTGATTGACTTGAGCAGTCAAGGCCCGCGCAAGCATCTAAATAGTGACCCGAAACTCACATGGGCAACTGGCTCCGATGCCTGGTGCTCCTAAACTAGTTGGGCTTCCAGGTACCCATTCCCATTGCCGTCCTCGTGGCCTTCACCATTCCCATTCCTTCTTCTATTCATTCTTTGAGGAGCCATGGTTTTGCAATCGCAAATAGCATGAATTAGAAGGATAGAAAGACGTTTCATCGCACGACGTAGATCATGAAAGAAGGGAACATTTCCTAAATGCCTCGTAGCCTCTTCGTCATAAGTGTGGCGTGCTTCACACCCACGAAAAAGACTCTATTTAACGCGACTTTGAGACACCCTAGGACACTTCAAACCTTTTGCTCTGATAGCAAGGTTTTCATGACCCAAACAGAGGCCCGGATCGTAACATAGGACAAGGAGCCCCGAGAAACTCCAAATCAACCCATGGAATAAGCATACATCTAATATCAATAAAGAAACTGAATAATCAAAAAAAATACTCATAGGGGAAGTCTAACTTGAACACAACATCAGAATACAAAATCCAAAGTTGAATACATACATACGTTTGAAAGGCCTCTAAACATGATGAGTTGATGGGACAAGACCCCAACTAACTCAACAAAACCGAAATTGAAATACACGTAAGAAATATGAATAGACTAGTCCTCAAGGGATGAGGACACACCAAAAATGCAAACGCTAACTCTGATAAGTTGACTACGAGCAGGGCTGAACCTTAGAGTCGGGTCCTATATCATAAAACGATATAGAATAGATTATGTGGTCAGTATGTGGAATGTACCGAGTATGAAGGGTAAGTAAAATCTCTAACGTAAATAAAATCATTTAACGACAATGCATAATATAACATAAACATCAAGGGTCTGAGAGTAGAGCTTGCATGCATTCTTTTTGAAATCATGATCTCTTTATAACATAACATAACAAAACTTCATAACATCATAACTGAATCGATTGACTCAAAGCTAAATTCTAACATTTATAAGTAAAGCTGAACATTGAGTCAAACCTGCTTTAGTACATGTATGTATATATAAATCACATTAGTAATGAATATGCATATCTAAAATCATGAGGAACAATGGGAGACTCATCTTTTAACCGACATACCACGATAGAGCTTACGTGGTCCCAACTATCACACTCAAGTGGGTAGAGTCGTCCAAAGCCTTGCTAGGGATAGGGACGATATCATGATATCGATATCAAGCTTAAGGCCCATTGGGGTAGGGGAAGCTCACAAGGGAGGTCCCAAAGTAATATGTACTGGTGTAAACCTACGTTGGCGTGTAGTTCTGAGGCATAGGGTGATCGACCCTTAGCCTACTCGGTGCTGTACATTACTCCCAAAACATGCATAAGCTCTATATAATTTTACAATGAATCTCATTATCATCAGTTGACGAAGCTCAATAATAAATACATCTCAAAAATGAAATCATGCATATGAGAAGCTTTAGCTCAAAACATACCACAAGCTGAAAATATAATTGGGAGCCTTCGCTCAAAAACCATGTGGTAAGCTATTCCTAGGAAAACTTTTACTCAAAACATACCACAACATGAAAATATAATCAGGAGTCTTTTCTCCAAAACAATGTGGTAAGCCTAATTTGGGAAAATCATCATTCATACTTAACTTATGGGCATTGCCCAAAGCTTTATCGTACATAGAAATACTTAATTCTTATCGAAAGCATAATTGTAAAAATGGGTAGCTTCAAAACATATGTTATACCCCGTAAGATTTCCGACACTTAGATGGCCTATTCGCACGGTGATCGAGCATATTTGAAAGCCATACGTGCTAGAGAAAGGCCCGGGAAAAGATCGGACGAGAAACCTATCGAACCATCGCGGAATGAGCCGAGGCAGAGCCCCTCCGCGATGGCAACGTGTCACGGAGGTGGAGCCTCCGCGTTGCCTCCGTGACACGTTGGCCTTGTCCAGGCCCAAGTATATAAAGCCCCACTTCGGTTTTAAATTATATAAACTTATACATTTTCAGTGAAACAGAGAGGAAACATCAGAGAAGAGAAAAGAACGAAGGGGGTAATATAATTTTCATCCGATTACGCTGCTAAACGTTATCCAAACCCAAATTAACCCCAGATACTAAGGTATTTAGCAGCAGAGGGCATTCCTACGGATTTAGTTTTGTGAAATACGGCCGACGAATCGTCGAGCTACCGAACTAAGGTAAGTAGAATTGCTCCAAACTAGTGTCTATGTGTTCCTAGCTGAGAAGTGAATAGTTCTCCCTTCTGGACCTCTGAAAAATAGCGAGTTTTCGACCGTCTTTCGATAAGCCTAAGTTTAGGCTATAAATTACATCGAAGTGACATTGTTCATTTAAAATAAAGTTATATTTGGTATTAATTGATATATATATATGAATGCAGTTGGGAGGAATAGCTGAAATACCAACCAAGCTACGCCAGTTAGTCGAGAAATCAGAAACGAAGGTATGTAAAGCTAGTTTCCTCGGCAAGTTAGTAAATCTCAGTATAGCAAAGTAATTTAAAGGCCAGTAGAATATTCAGAAGTCATGTGTTATGTTTATTACGAATGCTGGTACGATATTAGAAGCATCAAGTTATAACTTGCGCGAAATTTGCTAGCACGATATAGTTTCTAATACAAGTGTTAGGAACTGCACAGCATGCTCAGTATGTGATGTAGTACAGGATGTTAGGATATTATCATGTTCAGTTGAAACCCAGTAAAGCAATGTAATATCTGTAAGGCATCTCAGAAGTAGAATGATAGGTTAAAATGAAGTTTAGAAAGCATGTTAGAAATAGTAAATCATGTTACTATAGAAACTCAGTACACCGCATAGTTTTTAGCAGAAAGACTATATCTTGTTCAGCATTAGACTCAGTACAGTATGGCAGAAGATTATATATTATACATATATACTATTGTCAGTCTCAGCATGTATTAAGTATGTACATATTACTATTACTAGCTCAGCATATAGTATGTACAAATACTTTACTACTATTAGCTTCAGTATATGGGATATGCAGATAGTATTACTAGTTGAGACCACTGTATTGTCTTGGGGTTGGATTACCTAGCATTCATGACCGCCCCAGGGTTAATAGCTGTATCGACTCGTCCGCCAGAGGACGAGGATACGTCGCTCTACGGAGTGGCATGCCGTCCCACAGGGGACGAAGATGGGATGCCAGTTTTCCCCATAATGTGCCTTGATCAGCCCTTACACACCCCTGTCGAGCGGATACGCCCGGGTGTTGATTCAGGAGTCCTCCGGACTCAGATGCAGTTATAGTCAGGGGTTCAGCGAGCCCAAGTGCATACCCAGGGGACCGGTGGGATGCTTATAGCTATTATAGGAGATGGGATGACCGGGGTTGGGGTATAGATTCTGTGCTGGTTGTACCTCTCGGCTTATGGGGGCCGGGTAAGGTTTGTGTGTGCTATATTATGTTATGTTATGCCATGTTACATTATACACGAGTAGATCGGCAGTAGAACGATATGTCTCCAGGTATGACTCCTACTCCTTCTAGTATAATTAAGAGAAGGTATGATTTACATTATCAGACAGTTAATCTATTCCTTTCTACTTCAGTTTCATCAGTTGTTTTGTTGTTTCCAAATATATCTTTTAGTTATTGCTTTACATACTCAATACCAGCGGTACTGACGCCCGGTGGGGCGCTGCATTACTTGCCTGCAGGTACCCATAGACGAGGAGGCGATCCCTCGTGATTCCTGTCAGCGATCAAGTATTCAGCTCCTATCATCCGGAGACTGAATTCCAGAGGTGTATTTCGTTTCCTTTTGTTGTACAGTATGGGTAGGTCGGGGCCCTGTCCCGATCATTTCTATTGTTATTCCTAGAGGCTTGCGGTCTGTATATATTTCCCTATGGTTAGATGAGCCGGTCGTGTGAGGCCGTGCAGTTGTTTAGCTGTTAGTACTTCTGTTTCCTTTATGTTGGCTGTGTGGGGCCATAGCTTGACAGTAGTGGTGACCTTGCCGGTCACGTAGCTATCCAGTATTTCATTGTTGAGTTACAGATAACTAGACAGCATGGTGGCCTTGTCGGCCCGCATAGGTTTCCCTATATTGATATGTTTCTGGTAAGCTGTCAGCACAGGTACAGGTGGCTATAGGCCTAGTCGGCCGGAGGCTGTATTTACAGCCGTCATATAGCCCGTTGTTTCCCTGAATCTGAGTTAGAGCCAGCCAAGCACCAGATGTGCTCAGGCTCAGCAGTCTAGCAGTTCAGGTCCAAGTAGGGCACCAGGTGCCAGTCATACCCCCCAGGGCGAGGTGTGACAACATACTTTTCATGATAATATCTCATCATCATCATATACTCATCACTAATCTCATCTTTCATGAACATTTCATCTACGGACTTTTAATTCATAAAACTAGAATCATGACTTTAAATTGAAAACATTATAAAATTTCCCATGCTTCATAATTCAATAGTAGAATCATAATCAAATCATACCCATGTATAGAAAAAGAAGATTCATGCATTTGGGTTAAAACCCCATAGATTAGATATAGAATTTCATACTTTAGAGAGGGATTGGGCATGGGTGTGAAAGAAATCACCCATTCATAACCCTATATACCTGTTGGTAGCTGATTCTAACACTTCTTTAGATGCCCAATAGGAAATTTAAAATAAATTGATGAATGCTATGCTTGATCACCCTCTCAAGTCTTTTACCTTGCATGCATGAATGAATGAGGCCTAAAATGAACTTAACCCCTTTAAAATTCACTATTCACAACCCAAAACTTCATTGTTTAGGCCTTAGGAAATTAGGAATTGCGAAAAAGCCCTTACTAAATTCACAGAAAATAACTACCAGGTGGTCCCAATGGAGGACCTAACGACTCGTTGCACAGGGTCATGACTCGTGGAGTCATCTGTTACGTACACTTCCTTGCCTCGACAAAATTTATTCCATTCTTGATCACGACTCACCCCACTAATCGTGGGGGATGACCACGACTCGTGGGGACCTTCCGTCAAATCCACTGCCCGTTTTCTTTTCTTTTCTTATTTCCTCTCCCCATAATTGACCTAACGACTTGTGGGACCTGACCACGAGTCGTGGTCATGCCCGTGGGGTTCACTTCTCCAATTTTCAAATTCATTCCATGGCCTTCCCCACAAGTCACATCAAAACTCATGGGTTGATCTCATGAGTCTCCCCACGACTCATTCTGAGTCTGATGCCAAATTTGACTTTTTCTCCATTTCAACTCTCGGGATGATCTTTGGGCTGCCGGCGTATAACACATAGCAAACTAGGATAATTACAATCAAGGTAGGTGAAATAGGATAATAATAAGGCTACCAAAGAAATTCCTATATCGCATCCTAAATCCATCATTCTTATTTCGTTTTGCAAACACACCGGACAAGTTCTAGACATCAATTTACAAGCATGGAGTATATCAAAAAAATTCCTCACACATTGACACAAAATGGTTTAACAATGGAAATCAAGATCACATTAACACATATATTCATATTGTACGCATAACATAATTAAGCCCATTTTTTCCTTTTCAAGCACATGAGTCAAGTTTCAAAAGGCTAAGTGTTTTTACCTTTTTCATGTAATTTTGGGTGAATTTAATAAAGTCTCAATAATCCATAAAGTGAAGCGCCTAGCATTCATAGGGTCCAAGTTCTTGTTCTTCCTAATAACTAAGTTACCCTTAAGACGATCGTCATCCATCCATTCATCATCGGGCAAAGTCAAGACTCAATGACTAAAAATAAAAAATAAAAAATATTCTAGACTCTCTAGTCGGTTCTAAGGGTCTTTCCACTGAAAAAGTACTAAAAATAAAAACCAGAGGAACCCAAAATAAAATAAAACTAAAAGATACTACAAACCAATAAGCATGCATGATAAGTCATAAATCCCCAAAAAAACTAGGCCTACCATGTGCAGATTTAGCAATTAAGGAATGCATTGTAATATAAAGTTCACTTCTCCCACCCCACACATAATTAGTCACATTTTCCAATGCTAAAGTAATAAAGTATAAAGTAAAAGGGTGAAAGAAGAACTTCTTGGGCCTCTACTCCTCGTCGTCTATAGGGGCAAGAGCAGCTTCCCCCATATATGAATTTAATGCTCCAAATTCTTTGTAAATTATGACTTAACACATGCAAACTTGAACAAATACATAAAAACAAAATAAAAAAATCATCTTGGGTTACCTCCCAAGTAGCGCCCTGATTTAACGTCACGGCACGACACAGGTATCTTGATTACTCAAACTTTATCGAGATACCTATTGAGACCATGGTCACATCTTGGCCACTTATTTCACCACGCTGCCTTGTGACATGTCAAAAAATAAAAGAAAAATGAAAAGTAGGAAATAAAGACTAACAGTTAAAAACAAGCAATTAATCTAATCCTAAATCGTATTCCCCGACAACGGTGCCAAAATTTGATGTCGCCCCAATTACACCTCGTAATGAGATATAAAATGGTCGACGTCAAATATAGAAACCAACCAGGGTTGGGGTCGGTCCCACGGGGAATATTGAAGAATATAAAAGAATGCTAGTATATAAGCTTTTAAGTCAATTATCTTCTAAGAGGTGGAAATTTGTAAAAGTAACAAGCAATATTGTTGAGAGAAAGTGAAGGTTAATTCCAAATTAATGCAAGTAACTAGGGTGAGTGTTCCCCATGACTTCATAACCACGAGCCATTTTATACTAGTGATCTATTCCGATTCTTAGCATGCAATACTGGTAAGTTAAATTCACCTAAATGGTTGGTCCCCTATTTAGATGATTATCACCATGCAACTTGGTCTGTATGCAGATGTATACTTAATTAACCCTTACCCTTGATATCGAATTAGCTATTCCCAGACAAGGTCAAGCTACTAGATGAGGGTTGCTAGACTCAAATCTTCATTGTTAATCCCTTTTCCATTCATTACACCCTTGATCCAATGAGTAAGAATAATGAAACTTCCAACGTTTGCCGTTAAGAAACGATTGAAATGAAGGGAAAAATAATACATGCATAACCCTGATCAAGAATCACTAAGTATTTTACCTATGTGTCTTAATTCATCATGATTCCCACAACCCTGGTTGTGGAAGTTTTAGCCTCTCATAATTATAAGTAAATTCATAGCATTCATAGACAAAATCATAAATTTATATTTACAATGATGATATAAAGAAAGTCACTTGATTATTGCAAAAACAAGGAAGAACAATTCGATCGAAAGGGTCTCAAAGATTTTTTTGAATATTAAACCTGACAATCGTATTTCGCATACTAATAGACTTGTCAAAAACTTCTCTCCAACTTGGCTTCACTTTACAAAGAAATAAAGTGTATTTATAATAGATTGTTGCCTTTTTTTTTCCTTTGCGGATTTGATTTGGGATTTGTAGTTTATTTTCTTTGTTGAAGTAGGATTTGACTGCTGGCCATTTGAGCAAGCTGGCGTGCCACGCAGGCAATTGGTGCAACACTATGGTCGTGTCATGCTGGGAGGCCGGTGCCTCACGCCTGGCAATGTGCCAAACTGCTGCTGCGTCAGGCCTGCTATAGCACTGGAGATAGTGCCATGTCGCCTGGCTGGTAGTGTGGGCAAGCAGGCGCCTCGCGCCTCTGGTCGCGCAGGTGCAGCTATGCGCCGCGTTGCTAGTTGCGCGGGCATGGCAGTGCACTCATTTTTGGCCTTTTTTTTGCTTCGTTTAGTCCATATTCTTAACATGTGTTCCAAAAGCCTCAAATACACCTAAATATATGATTATTAGCCCTGAAAGCATCTAATCATGTGCGCTAACTAATTTCACAAATATATAACATAAACACATGCAAACACACATAATTTTTCCTCAAAACATAATAAAGTATGGGCAAAATTATGTCTAAGAAGTACGTAGGTACGACCTTCATCAATGATAATATGTTACGGGGTGACAATCATGTCGGGGGGTTAGTTGGGTAGGTCAAAATATACAGAATTGCCTACATAGGTTGGGAAATTCTTAGTACCCATCAAAGAATACGTTTACTTAAGCAACTGAGCCAGAATAAGTCAAGGACAGGCTTTATGATCCATTCTATGACTTATAGTCAAGTACTACGGCTCGTGTGATGGCTCGTTGGGACTGCCCCAAGTCATTGAAAGTGAAAATCCTCGTACGGAACCTAGTACATTGTACCAAAAATTTGAAAGGTTAAAAGTTAAAAAGTAACAGTACGACCCTATGTATGACTTGTAGAATCTAATCACGATCTGTAACTTGATTCGTACAAAAATACAAAACATCAGAATCCCAGGGATATCCTCATGCAACTCCTAGTATGAACTGTACCAATCCGGAACGAGTCGTACCAGAAGCACTAAATATTACTAGTCTTAGTATGAACCGTACCACCTAGGTACTATCTGTACTGTAGACTCGTGGAAAATTTTATAGGACATTTTTCTTGCTTTCCTTTTGTCATATCATACATACTAACCTTTTTCTCCATAGGTACAATGACGTTCAAAAGGATATGAAAGACGAAGTCCCAAGACAAATGGGCTAGAGCTGAAATAGCTGCTCGTAGGGCATTGAGAGATGAGCCCTCTAACTCTAATCAAGAAGGAAACACTCCTAATGGTTTAGTGTAGGAGTACCGAGTCGAGACCTCGTCCACTAGTGAGCCATGGACTACTAGGGCCTAGGCCAAAGTTCATGCTGAAGCTATAGTTGTTTCTCCCAAGTCTGAAGAGAGAGCAGGGGACCAGTCTTAAGAGTCTGGGTGTGGTATAATGAGGTAGAAGAGTTTGAGGAGGCCTAGTCAAAAGATGGTAATGAGGAGGCTGCTCGGTGCTTTGGTAGGGGTTAAAAACCGACACGCAAGTGCACGTGGTCAAACAAGTAATAAAGTGGCTAAGTAAGCCAAGTATCGATCCAAGGAGACTCTGGATAAGTAAAATTGCTTAAGTATACTTTATTCTAGTTTACTTCTAATTATGTTGACAACAATGTAACCAAAAGTTAAATAATTTTGTTTATAAACTATATACTAAAACTATTAACAAATATTTACTTGAATTGAAACTATGGATAAGAGCATGCCAAGGTTAAGAACAAGTAATGAATTCGATAGTAATCATAATTCGGTTATTCTTCTCTTCATGTTGCTAGCCAAGAACATTAGCCTAGAGATTAAAACTCTCGTATTTAATCTCACTTTAGAATCATAAACCATTCGTCTACATTTCTGTGATCAAATGCAATTTATGACCTAGCAATACAATTCCGGTTCCTAAATTGACTAATACGGCTTTCAAGTATATTTCTATCAAGAAAGCACATCAAAACCCAATTTTCCCAAATCAAGTTAAGAACAATACCCTATTAATTCACAACTTTCCAATTTCTTGCTCTCTCGAGTGAAATTGGACTTTTTAGAAGTACATTAATGTTGGCCACACACTAATGCAGTAAGAACAAGAATTAATAGAATAACATGAAAGAAGAAGATGAAAAACCATATAATTCACAATCAAAATTCAATACACATGTTCAAAACCTTAGCAAGGAAGAGAATTAGCCACTCATTTATGGATTGATCATCCTCAAATGAGTGTAAATCATACGTACAATTGATTGAAAGAAGAAAGAAAGAGAGAAAAACCCTTAGCTTTTTCGTCCCTCAACTGCTCCTAACCCACGTCCTTGCTCCACCAAGTCTGAATTATGAAAAATAAACCTAAGTGTGCTATTTATATTAGTAGGAATCTTTCCCGGATTAACAAGCAGCGTGTCACGGAGTGCATCGCGGAGCACGGCCTCCGTGACACGCTACGGACGCGGAGGCTCTCTGGAAAATCACCCAAAATTGGCCCAGGCAGCACCCTGCCGCGTTGGCAGCGTGTCACGCTGCCTGGGCAGCGCGTTGCAGCCCCTTGGTCGCGGAGGCCACCTGCCGTGGCACGTTGCCAACGCGCAGGTGGGCTGTTTTGAGTGGCCTGCCTGCCGTGGCACCTTGTCGACGCGCCGGTGGGCTGTTTTGTGCCTCTTCCTTGCCGACGTTCGCGTGTTAATTCTGTTTCCAAGATTCTACTTCACCAACTCATGGATTAGTTACTCAAACATCATCAAAACCTACAAAACAAAGGCTAATCATGTTGGTTAGCACATATCTCCACATTATATAAAATTACATGAAAATGTATACAATAACTTAGATAAACAAGACTAATTTAAGTAATAAAGAGTATCTCAGGCATATATTTTTGCCCGTGATCAGAGGCCAGGTCTGAGGAAGCAGTTGCTGAGGAGGAAGGTGACCAAACTCCGCCTCGTGAGAACCATACTATTAGGTGGAGAATGTCTGGTGCTCAAGATATCTATGAGCAGGTCTCTCTCTCACTGCAAAGAATCATCCAAGGAAGAGAATATAGAAAGAACAGTGGATCATCACTAGTGCCGTGAATGATGTTAGGGGATGGCTAGAGCTCCTGAGAAATATAGTGTCGAGATGGCCCAGGAGTTCTACACCAATTAGTTGGCCACAGTGGAACAGAAGGAAAAAAGGGGGGGGGGGAACTGAAAGAATAGCCTAAGCATGAGAGTGTGATGGTTCCGGAACAAGTAGTTGACAGCTATGAGTGAACCATTGAATAGATATTATATGGGCCTTATTTCACCGCTTTAGAGATCACAGCTGAGTTCGAATACCGAGTAGAAGCTTTTGAAAAAGGTAAAGCAACTAGTTTCAAGGAGAGGTAGAACCTAGTGAAATGGTTAGCTGGTGTTCTAACCGAGGACAAGGAGGAAGTTGATTTGGTGGCTAGTAAAGCAGGTCACCAAAGCCTCCCTAAACTTGTCGAAGGCCTGTTGGACACTAGTCTGCCACAAGTTCGTGACGACGGTCAATGACAACACCCTCAGCGTAGACAGAGCGGCTCTGATGGCATGCATCATGTTGAGATACGCCATCAACATTCTGAGGGTCATAGAAAAGGAGATACGAGACTGGGTTATGAGGCTAAGCACTACCATCCCATTCCCGAGTCTCGTGTACAGGTTATGCATGAAGGCAGGCCTTAAGGAAAAATCGGAGGTGGATCACTCGAAGACTGCAGACATAGGCCTTATAAGGGATGACATGAACCCAGTTAGCTGGGTTAGACTTCCTACTACAGCCCCACTACCAAGGGCATCTAGTGGCGAGCATGTTGATGCCCCCACCTCAGTGGAGCAGGGAGAGATGTTGGCTACAAAGGCTGGCCACACATATGAAGCTCCTAGTACTTCCTCCACACTGTCATTGGGCATGGCATGGCAGACCCAGATAGTTACATATTTGTCCCATAGGTGTTCCTCTAGAAAATGGAAAAGAGGGAGACAGTAACGGAGAAGAAAGTCAACTCAATGATGGAAAATGTCAAGCCTGGGGTGAAGGCCGAGATTGATGAAGCTTTGAGATTATTTCATGGTCGATCAGATAGTTTTGAGTGTAGCCTAAATGAGCGCCTATCTGAGCAGACAGACATGGGCAGCATTAGAGAGGAGTTAGGGGCTTTGCAGAGCCAGGTAGCCAAGTTGTCTCCTAGACAGCCGATGATATTATCATCCCTCACTATCCCTGAGTTAGATGTTGAGCTTGATGAGGAGCTAGATTTGGAGGCATACTTGGCTCCGATAGTGGCCGATGGACGAAAAAGGAATAAGAGGGTCTCGAATGAGGTTGAAGATGAGTCCCCAAGGAAGAAGAGAAAGAGGAAGGAGAAAAAGGAGTGTAAGCAAGTGAAAGTGGACAGTATACAAACTCATGATAAGCATATGCAAGAGTTGCGTGAGCGAGCGAGAGGAGCGGAGAACTCCAGCACTACCTTTGGAGAGCTTGCGGGTGGCAAGGAACCTTCAGGGGTGCCACATTCAGCACGAGTTATCAATGAGGTCGCCAAGGCGATTGGTCCAGTTGAGGGGGTGACCACTGCCCCAAGTGGTGTATCATTGAGTTCGCCGGCCACCGCTAGTGCCACATTGTAGTAAAGGTACCACCTTCGTAGGATGACAGGAGTGCTTAAAGCGCCACAGGTATGTCTCTTTCTTTTTTTATTACATTTAATACTTCGGGGATGAAGCATGCTTCTTAAAAAAGGGGTGTACTTGTATTTTTGGGATTTTGACTTTCATCCAAGGGTTTTTGTTGACGTGTTTCTTTTCCCTCCGACACTCTATCCAGTAGAACCAGCATGTTTAAGATTTTTCTTTATATTTTGTTTAGCTAGAAGTATTTAGAAGTACTTTATAGCCATGAAATGCACATGATTTAAATGTTTGAAAAAATAACCCTGTCTAAAATTTTTTGGTTGTTTAGCTGGCATGATTTCTGTGGATCTTTGTATAGCATTTAGTTTATTAGTATGTGTAATTATAACTTAGGTGTTCATGAACTGGATAGGTAGAATTAATTCAAACCAGTACCGTGAGTGAGTGAGGATTTATACTCTATTTAATACTGCGTTGAAAATCTTGAACTTGCCTGGTTGGTCATTACATGGATTATAGGATAGTTTGTTAGGAAAGGATCATAGGACATTTTTGGGTTTAGCCACTTTACCTTAAATGACCCAACCAAATAAAAATGAATCCTTTGATGACTTTGAGCCTAAAATTGACCATTTTTATTTATTTACCTATTTACCTTTTCTGTTGTTTTTAATGAATCTATTTGGCCTTGGTCCCTCCTTGGATATTGAGAACCTCGACTCAGGAAAAATTTCTAAGTTTAGGGTGGCTATACTAGGGGTGCATAAACTGTGAAGAGGTGGAAAAGAAAGAAAAGAAAATCAAAGAAAAAGTGGAGTGTGGTGTCAAAAGAAAAATGAATAAAAGAAAGAGCTGAAATGAAAAGAAAAAGAAAAAAAGAAAAGGAAATAAAAAATAAAGATGAGAAAAATACACCACACTCACACATGGCATTTGAAAAGGGAGAAAAGGGAGGAAAAGCGGAAAAGGTGAAAAAAGAGGTAATAAGTGAAAGTAAAGCCAAGTATGTAGCGCCAAGGAGGGTTGAGTCACTAAATTCTATATTTCCATACCCAGCCCGAAGCCAACATTACAAGCCAAACAAATTCCTATAGTGATCCTAGCCTAACTGTTAGAAAAGCTGAATTAGAGAAAATAAGGGCAAGCCTATGGTATCAGATGTGCAGTAGTTGGAACTTCGTTGTGAGAGTGAGAGTCTTACTTGCTTAGTCCCATGCTTCATATTTCTATATATCTGTGAGTTTTGGGGATTTCTTTTGCTGTGAGGGTACTTGATTTGTATTATATTCTGCCAATTATCTGTGTGACTAGCACTAGTGATAGCATGATTCTCTATTGATAGTTAGATGCCATATGTTGATCCCTGTATATCATGAGTTTTAGTTGCATGAGTGCATAGATGGCTTGGTTTGAATGAAAAGGGGTCAAAAGTTGATTGTGGTTTCTGTGGATATTTTAGTGATGTTGGTTGTAGGTCTTCTAGTTTTCTATCTAGTTAAGCATCGTTGTATTGTTTTGTTTTATTTGCTTGAGGACATGCAAAAGTCTTAAGTTGTGGGTGTTGATGTTCTATGGGTTTACAACACTTTCGATGCTTAAAATTGAGGAAATAAGCATGGACGTGGTATATTTATATAGATATGATGCACTTTTACATTGTTTTCAGGGAAATTAGATGTTGGAGTTGAAATGTGAAAAATCTGTGAAAAAATGCAAAAACGGGATAAGTACAGACCACATTATGAGCTGTAGCATCCTAGTAAGAGATTTACTGAGAATTGTGAAAAACCTCTAGAAGATGTGCTGAACTAAAGAGTTAAAGTACGACTCTTGGTACGAGCTGTACCATCCTGGTACGAACTGTACCTTCCTGGTATGAGCTGTAAAAGGAAATCGTGATAAAGTTTAGAAGAAATTGCACTATGTCAGTCTCCGGGTAAGGGTAGTAGCTACGACTTGTATTATCTACCTACGACCCGTACCAAGGAGCCATGGTGAACTTCAAAAGAATTTAAGAAAGGAAGAACTCAAGGTACGACAAGAAGTCACGACTCATAGGATAAAGGTACAAGTCGTACCAAGCCACTCATGGAAAAAAATAGAAGAGCCAACCAACATACGAGTGAAGGTACGACTTGTATAATCATGGTAATAGTAGTAGGTGAAGTCAACTACAGTTTAAGCAGTTTCCCGGTCAATTCAGGAAAAGTTTCTAATTATTTGTATAAATACATTTCTAGGTTATTTTTATTAGAGGAACATAATACAATTGTAGAGAAGAGGTTTTTGACTTTTGGAATTATTGAGAGCAACTTTTGGGAGATTTCTGATTTTGATTCTTCCATTGTTCTTGAATTATTGTTCATTAATCTGCGCAATAATCAAGTGAATTTTCTTCCAATCATCTTTGTAAGTTCTAATTTATATGTCTATAAATGCTTTTAATTCTCTTACAATCATGAGAGGCTAAAACCTCCACAATTAAGGTTGTGGGAACCATGGTGAATTAACAAACTGGGGTTTGCACAAAGTGATTCTAACTAATGTTAATGCTTATATTGTATTCTCTTCATTTTTAATGTTTCATAACTAAGAGCAACAATAGGACTTGTCTGAATTCTTTACATTCTTTAATCTAGAGAAGTAGAGATTAGGAAAAGAGAATTACAACAAAACCTTGATCTTTATGGGTCATTGTATGACTTGAGCTGCGGTCGCAGGATTGTTAATTTGGAACAAATTGTTAACCGTTGAAGTGAAATCACTCATGAGACATAATTCGATGATTGAGTATAGTTATCCAATAGGGACGAACCAGTCATTTGGATAAACCCTAGTTATCAATTCTACAAGTAAGCATTGGAAAAGATATAGAGTGTAAAACCCAAAGTAGTTATGAACCCATGGCTAACACTTTCCTAGTTATTTGCATTAACTTGATTAACAACAATTAAATATGAATGTTGTTACATATTTGCTTTTATAAGATGCCCCTTTTTAGGAAGTAAAAGACTTAAAAGCTTCAATACCAGTGCTATTCTATATCTTGACCTTATTCCCTATGGGATCAACCCCAACCTAGTTGGGTTCTTTATTGACAACGTCCGCATCATACTTTTACAGTAGTGTTATTTTGAGCGTTATCAAAAAGTGGTGCCATTGTTGAGGAATATGACTTATTATTAGAGTAATTAATTGTGCTTTACTTTTACTTGTTATTTTCCTCATTTATGTTTTCTTTATTTTTGACACCCACGGGTTCTCACTTGGGGGATGCCAAGTACTCGACGAAACGAAAACCCCCTAATTCCATTGGATCTTGAGTTAGAGCGAGCACTGCACAGGATGGAAAACGCTGAGCAGAGAGAGTCCCATACGGCTAAAGAAGCTCGAAAAGCTGCAGTTCAAGAAGCCGAGGATACTTTTTATAAGCTGCCATGGAAGGGGAAATAAAAGCTAAAGATATGCTCCACAGTTAAATGATGATGATCTAGATGTTTATGAGTCCGGGTTAACTGGAGCTATTGTACCTCAAACTTTGCCTGCTGAGGAAAAGTTTGATATCACTAGCACCACGATCCAGTTGCTTAATATGAAGGGGATGTTTAGTGGTCATGCAGCTGAGGATGCTAACCTGCAGTTGATGGATTTTGTCGGGATTTTCAAGGCATACAAGTTACCTGGTGTATGCTTGGATGCTATAAGTTTGAGACTCTTCCCATTCTCTCTCTCTAGAGAGGACATATTATGGTTATCGGAGTTGCCCAATGACTCCATTACCAACTGGAGGAAGCTTAAACAAGCCTTCCTAGAAAGGTTCTTCCCACCCTCTAGGATGTTGTATCTAAAAGATAAGATCTATAATTTCTAATAGTTGAAGACTGAAGCACTGCATTAGACTTGGTTGAGATTTAAGAAGAAGCTGACTAAGTGCCTAAACAATAAGATACTCGATGACAATTTGTTGAATTTTTTTTACAAGTCTTTGAACAATAGCACTAAGGTTGTAGAAGATACAATGATTGGAGAAGTGTTGATGAGTCAGTCGTGGGAGCAAGCAAATGTTATACTTGACCGAGTAACCAAGATGAACAGGGCCTGACAAACCAGGAAAGCATAGATAGTTGCAGGTATGTAAGCTAATGGTATGACAGTAGAACAACTCAGAAAGGAGGACGAGCGTGATTAGGAGCTAGCTCACATGAGGACATCCTTGGACCTGCTTACGAAGAACATTATGAGCTCTGGCACTCAGAAGGTGAATACAGTTGGAGCTCAAGGTCAGCAACAGGGCTTTGAGTAGACAGATTCTGAGAAGGAGGCAAACATTTTGGAAAACTAGGTGGCGGTTTTTCGAATCAACGCCCATGGGTCCGGATAGGACACTTGGCATCAAAGCTCTGAAAATCAAGGTCGTACAATATAGAGACAACTACAACAAAACTGATATACGGATAGGAGTAGAGGTCGCAAGCGGGATGGTGATTGGAGAAAGAATGATGGCTACCATAATGACCGCGCTGGTGTTTATATTCCTCCCAAGGCCTGTGAGGGTGATGTTGGACCCTCGAAGTTAGAGACTACTGAGTTGCTATAAAGGGACAAATCAACTGACATGCAACTGAAGGATATTAGGGGTGACATATGTAGCATGTCCCAGAATGTCAAATCCCATGCTACAACAATAAAGCAGATTGAGCAGCAGTTTGTCCAAACCTTTGCATCCCTAAACCAGAGGAAAAAGGGGACACTTCCTAGCAACACCATCCAAAATCCAAAAAATGACATTCATTGTATGGCCGTGATAACTAGGAGTGGAAAGACTATTGTTGACCCTTCCCTACTAGTTGTAGTAGAAATGGATAGATAGTAGGAGATCGAGCTTAATGAGAATGATGAGGTTGCTGACCCAGAACTTGCAGATGAGGCTGAGTTGACCAAGAGTCCAGTTGGTGAATAGGGGTCCGAAGCTGATAAAGGGACGGATCAAGGGGCCACACAGGTGTATAGGGCTATGCCTCGACCACTACCACCACTCTCGCAGAGGATAAAGAAGAAGGAGGGAGATGGTAAGTTTTAAAAATTTCTCTCTATGCTAAAACAGTTGTCTGTGGACATACCATTAGTCAAGGCGTTGGAGCAAATAGCCCGATATTCCAAATTTATGAAGGACCTTATGACTAGGAAGATGTCTATGAGCCATGAGCTGGTTGGTAATTTGGATCATTGTATAGCTTTATGGGTCCTTGTCCAGAAGAAGGAGGATCCAGGTGCCTTCACCATTGCTTGTAAGATCGTTGACTTTGATTTTGTCAAGGACCTATGTGATTTAGGAGCTAACATCAACTTGATGTCGTTAGATGTGTACAAGAAGTTGGGCTTGGGAACCCCCACATTGATGTCAATGCAGCTATTGATGGCTGACACATAGTTAAAAAGACAGTGGGGATCCTTGTTAATCTTCTAGTTAAGGTGGATCGATTTATCTTCCAAGCAGACTTTGTGATCTTGGATTGCGATGTTGATTTTGAGGTCCCCATTATTTTAGGGCAACCATTCCTTGACACTAGGAGAGCTCTTGTAGATGTTGAGGCTAGCCAGCCGAAGATTAGGCTGAATAAGGGGGAGGTCACCTTCAATGTTTTCCAATCAATGAAGCAACCCAATGAGTTTAGAGTTGAATCATCAATTGAGGACGACTTAGAGTCTCTTGAAGAATTCCGAATAGTCAAGGGAGTTGTGTTATTCTGCGACAGTAAATCAGGCGCTTCTTGGGATGTAACCAATGAGGTGGTTTGGTGAAGTCTGAGTAACAAAACCACCTGCATCATGCCGTGATGTTAAATCAAGCACTTCTTGGGAGGAAACCCAAGTATCTTAACTTATGTATGTTTAGTGTGTAGGTGAAACAAAACTGGTGGCTGAAAAATTACAGAACAGACCCGTACTACGAGACTCAGTACGAATCGTAAGAAAAATGTACAACTTGTAGTATCATCTGTGGTTAAAATAAGAAACATGGGTTCATGTTACGGTTGGTCATTATGAATCGTACCTACATTGTAGGAACCGTAGTACCCACTGTAATGGTGAACCATGCTAAATGTGGAAGTGCAGAAATTAATGACCTATGAGACGTAGTATGATTCATACCATGTACTTGTAGGTCCCTAGGTAGGTTCCTATAGTCTTTTGCTATGAGTCCAGGAGACGAGTTGTAGGTCAAACCAACAATTCGTGGTACAAGTCCTGACTAGCTAAATTAATGGAATTGACCCGACTCGACTCGGATCGTAAAAAATACGCTCTAACCTATTATCACAACCCGAAAATATGCCCGGATTGAGACCCAGGACAAAGAACCCCGAGAGGCTTCAAGTCCACTCATGGCATGAATATAACATCTAACTCATTCAAACAAGACGCAAGACCAACATAATTAACATAGCACAAATCTGAACGTAACATAACATCTGAATTCATACATAAGTCTAAAACTGAATACATACTATGTCTGAAAAGCCTCTAATACCGATGAGTTGATGGAAAAAGACCCCAATTAACTCACTATAGTATGAAAACTGAAAATACGGAACATAACTGATAAGTAAGTCCCTCGAAAGATAAGGAGTCACCAACTATGGTCAGAAAGTACTAATGTTGGGAATTTGGCTATCAGCGGAACCGAGTCTAGATATCGGATCTTGTATCATGAAACGATACAACATAGAGTATGCAGTCAGTACGTGGAATGTACCGAGTGTGCAAGGTAAGTAAAACCGCTAAGTAAGTAAAATCATAAATCATGCATATTATAAAGCATAATCAAGATAAGATTTCGAGAGTGGACTTGCATGAAATAATGATCTGAACATAACTGAACATCATAACTGTATTGAATGATCCAAAGCTGAAAACTGATAATCATAGGTAACAATGGACATTGGGTAAAACCTGTTGAAAATATAATATCATGACTGATGAACATGCATAATTGAAATCATTAGGAACAATGGGAGACTCTTCATATAACCGACATTACCACAATAGAGCTTACGTGGTCCCGACTATCACACTCAAGTGTGAAGAGCCGTCCAAAGCTTTTCTAGGGCTATGGATGCTACCATGATATTGATATCAAGCTGAAGGCCCCTTGGGGGCAGGGGAAGCTCACAAGGGAGATCCCAATTAATTTGAACATACCTATGTTGGCGCATAGTTCTGAGGCATCGGGTTGACTGACCCTTAGCCTACTCAGTGCTAGACACTACGCCCAAAAACATGCATATGCTCTCCATTGTTTTTCAGTGAAGCTGACCATCGTCTAGTGACGAAGCTTAATAATAACATACATGCATAATCTGAAATCATAAAATTAGGAGCCCGGGCTCAAACCATACCGCATGCTGAACATAAGTGGGAGTTTAGACTCCAAAATCCATGTTGTAAGCTAATACATGAAGTTTAGATAAATCATGAAACATACTTGATCATATGGGCTTGCCCATTACTTAAACATGCTTGAAATCAACTTGATTCACTTTGAAAACATGAACATAGACATGGGTAATTCGAAATCATAATTTATTTATAAACATCTCATCATGCTTGAATACATATCTCATAGTTTTCAACTTTCACGGACTTTCCTGGATGGACATCATAATTTAGAAAACTTGAACACATAAAGTTATAATTTACAACATTAAATAATCTATCCATTAATCATAATTAAACATTTAAAACATGCTTAGATCATACCCATGATTAATACTTAGGAAATTCACACATTGGGTAAAAACCCCGTAGATTCATCAATAGAATTTTCATAATTTTAGATAGAATTGGGCATGGGTGTGGACTATTGCACCCATTCATAGCCTTACATACCTAAAGAGATCTGATTTTACAACTTCCTTGATTGCCCAATGAGAATTGAGGAAGAACTTTGAAGAGCTACGCTTGATCACTCCTTAAACCTCTAAGCTTGCATGCATGAAATAGAATAGGCTTAGAATGACTTAACCCTTCTTAAAACATACTATTCTGAGCTTAAAACGATGTAGTTTAGGCCTTAGGAACTTAGGAATTATGAAAAAGCTCTTAATAAATTTGCAGGGAAAAACACACTGCCAGACCCTATGAGAGACTAGACGACTCGTGCCATGGATCACGCCATTCGATGCCTACACTACCAAAAACGTTCTGAGGGTCACCACGAGGGACACCACTACTCGTGGTGTACCCCATGATTCATTGTGATGTCCTTTTAGGTACACTATCTTCTTTCCTTCATCCTTCATGCCACTCTTTGACCATGGTTGACCTGACGAATCATGGGGCTGACCACAACTGGTGGTCACACCAGTGGTCACCCCATACCTAAAATTTCCAACCATAGTATGTTATGCCCCAGAAGCCCAAAGATTAGACCCGAGAGTTGAAACAGAGAAAAAGTTGAAATTTAGCATCAGACACAAAACGTGTCGTGAGTAGACTCGTGAGAGCAGCCTACGAGTTGTGATATGACTCGTGGGGAGGCCTAGAGATTTAATGTGAAATGTCAAAAATGAGACCCCATGAGCATGACCAAGACTCATGGTTAGGCCTCACAGGTCTTAGGTCAGTCGTGGGGTGGGTAAGAAGGAAAAGAGAAAGAAGAAGGGCGATGTACTCGACGGAAGGGCCCCACAAGTCGTGGTCAGTCCCCATGACTCGTGAGGAGGGTCGTGGCCAAGCAGGGATTGTTTTTGTTGAAGTTAAGGTAGTGCACTTCACGGATGGTGACCACGAGTTGTGGTCACCAGACAATGAGTTGTTAAGTCATACGAGACGAGCCCAGGAGACTTGAGGCAGCGTACTTCACGGACGACTCCACGAGTCATGGTCCAGGATAATGAATCATTAGGTCCCTTGTTTAGACTACCTGACAGTTATTTTCTACGAGTTTGGTAAGGGCTTTTCCGTAATTGCTAAGATCCTAAGGCCTAAACTACGTCATTTTGAGTTATGAATAGTGACTTTTAAAGAGGTTAAGTTCATTTTAGGCCTTATTCATTCATGCATGCAAGGTAGAAGACTAAAGAGGGTGATCAAGCATAACATTCATCAATTAATCTTCAATTTCCTATTGGACATCTAAAGAAGTGTAAGAATCAGCTACCAATAGGTATGTAGGGTTATGAATGGGTGATTTCTTTCACACCTATGTCCAATCCCTCTCTAAATTATGAATGTTCTATTTCTAGACTATGGGGTTTTAACCCAATGTATGAATTTCCTAATTCTTTACACGGGTATGATTTAAGTATGTTTCTACCATTGAATTATGAAGCATGGGCAAGTTTAATAATGTTTTCGACTAAAAATCATGTTTCTAGATTGATGAATTAAAAGCCCATTGACGAAAAGTTCTTGAAAGATGAGATTTGTGATGACTGTATAATGATGATGAGATATTATGATGAAAAGATTGTTATCAAGCTACCCATGTTTATAATCATGTTTTCGATATGAATTTATTATTTTCAAGTATGATAAAGCTTTGGGCAATGCCCACATGTTCAAAGTATGATTGATGATTTTCCAAATTGAGCTTACCACATGGTTTTAGAGCGAAGACTCCCAATATTCTTTTTGCTTATTGTATGTTTGGACTTAAAGCTTCTCTTATGCATGATTTTAGCTTTGAGATGTATTTGATTTATGAATTTCATCAATGGACAATGTTGAGCTTCATTGAATAACGATGTAGAGCATATGCTTGTTTTTGGGAGTAGGGTCTAGCACCGAGCAGGCTAAGGGTCGATCACCCTATGCCTCAAAACTATGCGCCAACATAGGTTGATACATTATGTCTTTGGGGACCTCACCTGTGAGCTATCCCCAGCCCTATATGCCCATGAGCTTGATATAGATATCATGGTATCATCCCTAGCCCTAGACAGGCTTTGGACGGCTCTACCCACTTGAGTGTGATAATTGGGACCACATAAACTCTATCACGGTATGTCGGTTAAAAGACGAGTCTCCCATTATTCCTCATGATTTCAGTTATGCATGTTCATTACTCATGGGATTTACATATGTAAGCATGTTCTAAAGCAGGTTTGACTCAATGTTCAGCTTCATTTATAAATATCAAATTTCAGCTTTGAGTTAATCAATTATGTTATGGTATGTTATGAGGATACGTTATGTTATGATGAAATCATCATTTCAGAAAGAATGCATGCAAGCCCTACTCTAAGATTCTTAATGTTTAAGTTTTACATTATGCATTGTCTTTAAATGATTTTACTTACTTAAGCTGTTTTACTTACCCTGCAAACTTTGTACATTCCACGTAGTTACTGCATACTCTATGCTGTATCATTTCATCAGTTCTCAGGTCCAGCTCTGTTCGTAGTCAGCTTATCAGAGTTATCCCTTGCATTGTTGGTGAGCCCTCATCTCCCGATTACTTGACTACTCAAATTTTCTTATGTATTTTCAGTTTCAGCTTGTTGAGTTAGTTGGGGGTCTTGTCCCAATAACTCATCATGTTTAGATGCTTTTCAGACATATGGTTGTATTCATCTTCAGTTTGTGTATTCTAATGTTACACTTAAGTTTAGACTTCTGCTCTGATTATATTGTTGCTTATTCAGTTTTAGTGATCAAGCTAGATGTATGCTTATGCCATGGGTTGACTTGGGGTCACTCGGGGCTCCTTTTCCCGTGTTGCGATCCAGGCCTCCGTTCGGGTTGTGACAAGCTTGGTATCAGAGCAATAGGTTTGAAATGTCCTAGGGTGTCTGAAAGTCGCGTTAAGCAGAGTCTTTTTCATAGGTGTGAAGCATGCCACACTCATGACGAAGAGGCTATGAAATGTTCCCTTCTTTTATGATCTATGTCATGCGATGAAATGTCTCCCTATCCTTCTAGTTCATTCTATTCACGATTGCAGAATCATGGCTCCCCGCAGAATCAATGGCAGAAGGAATGGGAATAGTGAAGGCCACGAGGATGGCAACAAAAACGGGCACTAATAGGCCCCACCAGTTTAGGAGCACCAGGCACCGAAGCCGGTTGCCCATGTGAGTTTTGGGCAGCTATTCATATGCTTGCGCAGGCCTTGACCACTCAGCTCAATCAGCAGGTGGTTGCGCATGTTCCACAAAATGGCAATGCAGCGGCGGCTCGTGTTCGAGACTTCTAGAGAATGAACCGGCCAGAGTTTCTCAGGTCAAAAATGGGTTAGGACCTGCATGAGTTCATAAATGACATAGTGAAGATTACCCAAGTCATAGGGGTGAATGGGGTTGAGTGTGCAGAGTTGGCCTCGTACTAATTGAAAGGGGTCGCGCATATCTGGGTTCTACAATGGAAAGATAGTAGGGTCATCGGAGCGGGACCTTTCACTTGGGAAGAGTTTCATGTTGCATTCTTGGATCGGTTCTTCCCTTATCAAATGAGGGAGCTGAAGGCAGCCGAGTTTGTGAATCTAAAGCAAGGGAGGATGATGGCGCAGGTGTATGCCCTTGAGTTCACTTGCCTATCAAAGTACGCCCCAGAGTTAGTAGCTGATCACAGAGCACGGGTGAGCAGGTAGGTTCATGGAGTAGCGAGCTTTTTGGATAAGGAGGGTAGGACTGCTATGCTTCACTAGGAAAGGGAATTACCTCGGATAGTCTTGTACAACCAGCGGATGGAGGCGGCACATCTGAGAGAGAGGGAGGTCAAGAGGGCTACGACTGATGACCACAGATTCCCACAGCCGAGATTCGGAGGTGGGCAGCGACAGCAGACCCACCAGAGATCATGAGCCCCAGAATCTTCAACATTGAGTGTGCCATCCAGTCTGAGGCATAATCATAGGGGGTGAGCATCAGGCTCTAGGAGTCAGAGCACCAGACCCATAGATTCTAGCATTCCAGCTTGTCGCAGATGTTGTCGGGGCACACGAGTCAGTGCCTAGAAGTTACAGGTGCTTTTTTCGGGTGTGGAAGCCCAGGAACATGCTCAAATATTGCCAGCAGTGAGGCAGGATCATGATGGGGGCCAAGGTCCAATTTTTAGTTCCGCAGCCCCACCCATACGCTCAACACGTTAGGGAGCATCTACTAGTAAAGATGGCGGTTAGGGCCAGAACAGATTCTATGCCTCAGCATCCTGCTAGGAGCAGGAGGTCTCACCGGATGTGGTCACTGGTATGTTACGAGCTTTCCATCTTGATTTTTATGCTTTGTTACATCTAGGGGGTACCTTGTCTTTTGTGACACCTTATATGGCCAGTAGCTTCAGATTATGTCCTGAAGTCTTGTCAGAACCCTTCTTGGTCTCTACTCTAGTAGGTGATTCAGTTATAGCTAGACAGGTATATAGAGGTTTATCGGTCTCAGTTCTTTAGAAAGTCACCTCAGCAGATTTGATAGAGTTAGCCATGATCGATTTTGATGTTATCCTCAACATGGATTGGCTATTTTCATGTTATGCCTTAGTTAACTGTAGAAGCCGGGAAGTAGAGTTTAGATTTCCGGGTGAGCCAGTCTTAGAATGGAAGGGTAGTTCGCAGTGCCTGTAGGTCGTTTCATTTCCTACCTTAAGGCTAGAAAGATAATTTCTAAAGGTTGTGTGTACCATCTAGTTAGGGTTAAGGAAGTTGAGTCTGAGACCCCGATTATCCAGTCATTCCAGTAGTACGTGAGTATCTAAAGGTCTTTCTAGATTATTTAATGGGAATCCCTCCCGAGTGGGATACTGATTTCGATATTAACCTTTTTACCAACATGCAACCTATATCTATTTGTCCTTACAGAATATCTCCAGTTGAGCTAAAAGAGTTAAAAGAGTAGTTGAAGGACCTGTTAGATAAGGGTTTCATTAGACCGAGCAAGTTCCCATGGGGTGCACCAGTTCTCTTTGTCCGAAATAAAGATGGTTCTCTTTGAATGTGTATTGATTATCGGCAATTAAACAAAGTCAACATCATGAACAAGTATCCTTTACCCAGGATTGATGATTTATTTAACCAGCTTTAGGGTGCCAAGTGTTTCTCGAAGATAGATCTTAGATCCAGGTATCTTTAGCTAAGAGTTCGGGAGAGTGACATCCCGAAGATAGCTTTCAGGATGCGGTATGGTCATTATGAGTTCATAGTTATGTCTTTTGGACTAACAAATGCTCCTACAACTTTTATGGAATTGATGAACAGGGTGTTCAAGCCATACTTGGACATGTTCGTGATTGTGTTTGTTTATGACATCTTGATATACTCTCGGAGCAAGGACGAGCATGCCGCTTATTTGAGGGTGGTGCTACAGATTCTCAAGGATCACCATTATATGCCAAATTCAGCAAGTGCGAGTTCTGGTTGGACTCCATAGCACTTTTGGGCCATGTGGTATCAATCAAAGGCATAAGGGTGGACTCTCAGAAAATAGAAGTAGTGAAGAATTGGCCTAGACCGGTGAATCCTTCAAATATTTGGAGTTTCTTGGGTTTAGTTGGCTACTATCGAAGGTTTGTTGAAGGCTTCTCATCGATTGCAGCACCTTTGACCAGATTGACCCAGAAGAAGGTGAAATTCCAATGGTCGGAGGCTTGTGAGAAGAGCTTCAAAAAGTTGAAGAGTTGACTTACTTTAGCACCGGTGTTAACTCTACCGGAGGGTACTGATGGGTTTGTGGTGTATTTTGATGCTTCAAGAATCGGACTTGGGTGTGTATTGATGCAGTGCGGGAAGGTTATAGCATATGCCTCTAGATAGCTAAAATTCCATGAGAAAAATTACCCGACCCATGATCTTGAATTGGCCCAGTGGTATTCACGTTGAAGATATGGTGACATTATTTGTACAGTGTTCATGTGGATGTGTTTACAGACCATAAGAGCTTACAATATGTGTTCGCGCAGAAGGACCTCAATCTATGGCAAAAGAGGTGGTTGAAGCCACTCAAGGACTATGATATGACTGTGCTTTACCATTCGGGCAAGGCTAATGTAGTAGAGGAATCCCTTAGTAGACTCTCTATTGAGAGTGTGTCTCATGTGGATGAGGGTAAGAAGGAGTTGGTGAAGGATGTGCATCGACTCGCAAGGTTGGGAGTTAGGGTTGTTGAGTTGACCGATGGCAGTGTTGTTGTTCAGAACGGATCAGAATCGTCCTTGGACTGATGTAAAAGCTAGAAAAGATGAGGACCCGATATTGAAAAAGTTGAAGGAAGCGATTCAATATCAGAAGGTAGAGGTCTTCTCCAAAGGGGGAGATGGTGTGCTTCGGTACCAGGGTCGCCAATGCGTTCCGGATGTGGATGATTTGTGGAGACGGATGTTGCATGAGGATCATGGATATTCTATCCATCCAGGTTCAACCAAGATGTACCGTGACTTACTGAAAGTCTATTGGTGGAATGGCATGAAGAAGGATATTGCAGAATTTGTAGCAAAGTGTCTGAACTGTTAGCAAGTGAAGGTCGATCACCAGAGGCCGGGAGGTGTGCTTCAGGATATCATCATTCCTATGTGGAAGTGGGAAGAAATTAATATGGACTTCATCACAGGTTTTCCTCATACTCGCCGACAATATGACTCCATTTGGGTTATGGTAGACAGGTTGACCAAGGCTGCTCATTTCCTACTAGTCAAGATCACGAATTTGGCAGAGGATTATGCTAAACTTTATATTCGGGAGCTAGTTCGATTGCATGGAGTGCCCTTTTCCGTCATTTCAGATAGAGGTACTCAATTTACCTCTCAGTTTTGGAAGTCATTTCAAAAAGGATTGGGTACACCGGTTAAGCTCAACACAGCGTTTCACCTGTAAACGGATGGCCAAGTGGAGCGGACAATCTAGACCCTCGAGGACACGTTGAGAGCGTGTGTGATTCACTTCAAAGGTAGTTGGGATGAGCATTTGCCACTTATCGAATTTGCATACAACAACAACTATCATTCCAATATCCAGATGGCACCATTTGAGGCTCTTTATGGGTAGATGTGTAGGTCGCCCATTGGATGTGTAGATTGTTTTTTATTTTTTGATTATATGGCTCTGATACCAATGGGGGGTTTTGGGAGTGTGGAAGTGAGAGATTGAGAGAGAATTGTGGAATGCGGATGCCTTTGGCTTCCGTCTGATGTTCTATTTTGGGAGTGCATAAGTGAGAGATTGAGAGAGAATTGTGGAATGCGGATGCCTTTGGCTTCCGTCTGATGTTCTATTTATAACAAAATTTACAAACTATTACATTTGGCCTTTACTGTTCATGAACGACCTTTACTGTTCATGAATAGCGACTGGTGGCCGACAACTTTTACTATTTACTTTGCGACTTTCTTGTTAAAGTAGCCGCCCTCTACTGTATACTTTATGACTTTTACAAAAACAAACAAAAATTTTACTTTACAGCTGTCCTTTACTTTCGGACTTTTTTAAAAGAAAAATCATATCTGGCTCCTTCTTATCTGCTTCTTCTGATCTGATCTTTTGCATTCGTTGTTTTCTTCTTTTTCTGCCTTTGCTTTTCCTCTTTTGTCCTTATCTTATTCCAGCTGTACATCCGGTATCTGATCGTTATCTTCACCATGGCACTTGGAGCAATGGTGGTCTGGATATTTTTGTCCGACTATCTTGCAGTATCTTGTTAGTAGAGCTGGAGAGATGTAATTTTTCCGTATGGCTCTAGTTGTAGGTATCTCTTCTGGTTTTAGGAGGCTGATTATCCATTGTCTAAGTTCTTCCATATCAGCTTCCTTATATTCCTTTGAGTTTGCGTAGGTAATTGTCTGGTCCCGTGAATAATAGTTCCAGACTGCATTCCCATTTAGGTAATTGTTAGCTAATTTGTTTATTATTGTTGCGAGTCCTATTATCCTTTTGTTGGAGTAGAACTCTGGTATCTCTTCATGTGATATCTCATCTTGTGGTTCTATCTTTTCAGGGATTATCATTTCTTTCGTAAGTCCTATCTTTACTACTTGTATGATAGGTTTTATCTCTGTAAGTAGTATCTCTGCTGGGGCTGAGTATACTTTTATATAAAAGAAAGTTCCCTTGGTAATTCTTTTGTAGGTAGTGAAGGCCTTATGTATTTCAGGTATCATAGCTACTTCTTCTCCAGTTGCCGTATATACGGTATTAAGTAATCCATAATCGTAGCAAGTTCTTACTAGATTCGCATTAGTTTTTGGTTGTGCAATTAATTTATTATACCCTTGTAGATGCTGTGTCACATAATCTTCTGCGGGGTTATTTGTGGTGATAGATCTTGGATTTTTGTTTAGGAAAGTTTGGATTCTGTGTATATTTTGTATGTATTTGGTAGTAATATGGTTGTAGGTTTGTTTATCTTGGTTCAAACTTTCTTTATAGGTGGTAGTTTGTGGTGGTGGAGTAGGTGGTATATTCTTTTTGGGTGTAAATGGTTTGTCAAATAATTGTTTTTTGATAGCTTCTCTTCTTTCTGTAGGTCTTGAGGTACCTGCAACTGCACTAGGTGAAATGTTAGCTTGGGTTTTAGGGAGTTTGCCAACGTCTCCTTTTAGCTCTGGATTTTTTACGTCTTCCGATCGACGTATCTCCGCATGTTTTAAGTCATGCTGCTGACTAATAGCTTTGCCTTTTAGCTTTTGTATTTCTTCCTCCATATTTTTCACTTTTTTACAAAGTGTGCTCAGGAGTCCGAGTATCTGATCCATCTTACCTTCTTCAGTTTTTGAGCCTTGAGATGTAATCTGCAATTGTATTCTTTTGTCTTGATAACTTCAATTGTAAATGAAAAATTCAATATATTTAATACCAGTCTTCTTATTTCCTTTGTTGTTACAGAATCTTGTACTTTTCTAGTTATCCACCATTTTACTTGTGTATTATCTGTTCTAACAATAAATTTATTATAGACAATATATGGTTCAAATGCAAGTAAACATTTATATAATGCAAATAGTTCTTTTCTGTTTATTTCCCACTTAATTTGTGGTTCCGTGTATGATCCGGAGTGATATCTACAATGATGTTCTGTTTTCTCGTTTTCATATTTATATTTTAATACTCCTCCATAGCTGTGATTACTTGAGTCTGATTCCACTATATAGGTGAATTGTTTATTTTCATCTGGGAAATATAATTTTGGTAGTTTCTTACACATTTCTTTTAATCTTTTTATGTAGTTTTTGTCCCTTTCGTCAAAATAATATTCTACATCCTTTTTTAATTTTCTTTGTAAAGGTTTTAGATTTTCTGCTAGCTTTGGTACATATTCTCTTACTTGGTTAACTAATCCTAAAAAGGATTGTAATTTTTTCTTAGTGTCTAATAATTCTTCAGAATCAATTATCTTTTGTACTATATGTGTTTGCATTTTTATTCCGTTTTTATCTATCTGTATACCTAGAAATTCTATTTGGTTTTTCAGTATTTCAGCTTTCTTTTTACTCAAACTTATTCCTGATATTTCTATAATGTGTATGAATTTTTCTAATAGCCTTATATGTTCTTCTTTTGTCCTTGAATAAAGTAATATGTCATCTATGTATACTATACAATTTTCTAGTTGGTTAAAATAATTATCCATAAAGTGTTGGTATCTTCCTGGTGCATTTTTGTATCCAAAAGGTAATACGTTCCATTCGTAGAACCCTTGTGGTACAGTAAATGTTGTTAATTGTTTTGATTCTTCTTCTAGCTTTAGGTGATAAAATCCTGACTTACAGTCAAATTTACTGAAGTAATTATATCTTTGTATTTGTCTTATTTTTAGTATCTTATTTGGAATTGGGTAATTATATGTTTTAGTTTTTGCATTTAGATTTCTGTAGTCTATTACCATTCTACTTTTTCCTCTTTTTTGTTCACTATGTTTATTTACTATAAATGCCGGACTGTTATGTTTACTATTACTTTCTTGTATGTAATTGTTTTCTAGTAGTTCTTTTATATGCATCTGGAATCCTTTTTGATCTTCAAAATTATATCTTAGTGGTTTTTGTGTTATTATACTATTTTCATCTATTAGTTCAATTTTTACTTTCGTTTTATGTTTTTCCCATCCTTGTAGTGGGTTTTCATTATATAATGATTCTAACTTATCTTGTAATATTTGTACCTTATCTATTGTGAATATTATCATTTCAATTTTTTGGTCGTTAGTTGTTATATTTTCTAATTTCTGAGTAATTTTTTCGCTTCCTTTAATCCATGGCGTATTTTTTCTTATTTTGTTATTTACTCTTTTTGCTCCTATTTTCTTATTACATGGGGTAGTAAACCACCAATGTGTTTTTGTTATAGTATGTGGGTATAACTTTTCTAAAAATGGCGTTCCTAATAGTATATCTCTATTAGTGAATTCATAACTATACATTTCTTCTATTATTAATATTTTATCCCATATTTGTACTTTTATATTTTTAGTTTTGTGTGTTATCATGCTTCCTTCATTGTTAAAGCCAGTGACTATAAGTGGTGTTTTTAGTTTTTCCCATTTTTCTTCTGGTAAGCAATTATGTTTACACATATTTGCTCCTGCTCCCGTATCTACCATAGGTGTGTAATATCTGTTGTAATAGCCTTCTACTATTATTTTCATTAGTATATATATTTTTGTCATTCTTTCATATTAAAGTTCTTTTAATGATTATCTTTTTATTCTCGTAATGTATTATTAGTTGCTTTTCATCTATATTGTATGGTTTTACTGTTTCTAGCCATTTTATTCCTAGAGCAATATTATCTTTTCCTTGGTATATTTTAAATTTTATTTTTATTGGTATTCCTCCAATAATTAATTCCTGTTCTGTACTTTGTTCCATATTTGTTAATATTCCTGGTAGTTCTGTGTTCATATTTTCGTTTTTACTAATTTCTTCTTCTCTTATTAGTTCTCTTGTAACATAGCTTTCATTTTGTCCTGTATCTATTTTTATTAAGTATTTTCGTTGGTTTAATATTCCTGTTATATAATATTGGTAGGGTTGTATTTCATCCATTCTTTGTTCTAGTAACCTCGGTTGTATTTCATATTCTATCCTTCTTGAGGTACTATTTCTAGATGATGATGATGTATCATAATTTATTCTTTTTGTTGTACTTAATCTTTCTCTTACTATTTCTAAATCTTCTTCAATATCCATTTCTTTGTAACTGTAGTCATTATTATCAATGACAGTAACTATTTTATCAAAAGGGTTTTCTATTTTAATTCTTTGAATTTTATTTTTGGCTACTATTTTGTGTTTTGTTGTTAATACATATAAGTTCTTACATCTAGCTGTAAATATTTTACTACCTGGTGCCAGCTCTATTCCTGACATTTTCCAGTATAATACTAATGATTTATCTATATTTCTATCATCTATTGCTACTGAGCAGTTTGCACTTATTATAAACTTAAATTTTTGATATATTAAGTTTCCCTTAACTGCACTTATTACGCTTTTTTCTATTGGGTGAACTATTTTGTCATCTGCTAAATATAGTTCAATTGGTGTATCTATTCCTTCCCTAAAACATGCTTTTATAAGTATCTCTGTTGCTCCTAGGTGTACGTATTTTATTGGATTTTTCGCTTTTATTTCTTGGATTTCTTTATTTATTATCTTTTTATTTATTATAGGTATCTTAGCTTTACCTTGGGCATATTTGCAATCTATTATATGTTCTTTTTGGCTTACTACATAATACTCTTCTTGTCTTAATTTAAAGAAATTTCTTAATTTAGGTACTTCTAATATTTTATCTATGCTTAAATCTAATTCTTTTCCTTTTATTTGTTCACACATATTATTATCAAATATTATTTTTTGTTCTGAACTTTCGCTATCTTGATATTCTTCTTTACTTATAATTTTTATATCTGTTTCAGTCATTATCTGTTTCATATTCTTTTATCTCGTTTTCATTATCTGTTTTTTCATATTCTGTTAATTCGTATATGTTATCTTCATCATTTAAGTCATAGTCTATATAATCTATTTGTTTGTATTTTTCATCTTTGATTATTATTTCTACTTCTGATATCTGTTTTTTATTTATGTTTTTAGGTACTCGACAGTCTCTAGCTAAATGTCCTAATTTACCACAATTGTAGCATTTGCATTCTGATATATTTTTCTTAGCTCTATGGGGTCTCTTCTGTTTATAATTTTTTATATAATATCTTTTTCTTGGTTTCTTATACTTGTATTTAGTTCTAAATGGTCTGTATTTTTTAATTCTCTTCTTATATTTATATTTATTTGTGCATCCAAACTGCGGTGCTGTTCTAGTTGTGCAACATGCTAGATTTGTTACTAATATTTTTTCCATTTTCATATCTTCTTTATGTTTTTCACATAGTTCTGTAAACCATTTTTGTAGAAATTTTATTCTAGATCCTAGTGTATCTACTAATCCTGATTCTTGCCAGTCTTTAGTTATTTTTGAACTAAATGGTTCTGGTAATTTTGTATAGTATAATTTTCTTATTTCTCTACTTTCTTCATTTATGTATAGTCCTTTATAGTAGTATTCTTTAAATGCACATGTGTATTCATCCATATAGCTCATTTTACATATACTTAATTTATTCATTAGATTTCTGTTTAGTTCTTTATCTTTTTGTCGTTCATCTATTTCTGTAGTCATACTACTGAATTCATTTCTAATTGCCATTTCGTATTTGTTTAGTATATCTATAGATGTTGTTGCTGGTTCGTTATTAATTTTCTTATTATTTCTTAATGTTTCTAAACTTTCTGGTGATAAATTTTGTAACCATATTTTAGCTGTTCCTATTAGTGTTCTTTCTATATATCCAGGGGCGTCTGTTATTAATATTTTATTATCTATTAATTGTTTTGAAATATATCCTATCCATAATTGGATTGTTTTATTTGTGTCTGCTACACAATCTAAGTCCAAGAAATTATATTGTTCTATATTTTGTTTAGGTGTCCATTTTTTATTTAATCTTTTATCCCATAGTGTTTTACTTCTGTTTTCTCTTTTGTAGGTATAATAAGTTGGTGTAGTATTTAATCTTCTTGGGCTTCTAGTCCTGACGTACTAGGTTTTTCATCTATATCTTCTACATTAATTTCTATGTTGTTTTCTTTTTCTATTAGGTTAGTATAGATTTCCGAGGTTTCTGAATATTGATCTAAGTTTTCTCCATCATCTTGTTCACTTATGTCGTTTATTCCTATTTTAGGTTGATTCTCTATTGTTCCTGATTCTTCTAATAATATCTTAAATTTTTCTATTTCTTCTGTAAGTTTTAACTCTTCTTGTTGTTTTTCTTTAGCTTTTAATTTTTCTTCATATAATCGTTTAAGTTTTTCTAATTCTTTTTCTAGTTCTTGGATTCTTGTGTCTTTTTCTTTCTTAATTTGCTGAACTTCGACTTGAACTTGTTTTTTAATTTTTTCTATTTCCTTTTTTCTGTCTATTTCTTCATTTTCTCTGTTTATTCTTACCATTGCTGTTAGGCTGTCTTCTAGTTTTGTTGATTCTTTTTCTAACATTAGATATAATTGGTCTCCTATTACTTTAAATCTTCGTCCTAAATTTGAGTGTATAATTTTTATTTCTATTCCTTTTTGACTCATATATTTTTCTTCTTCTACAGCATATTCTTCTTTATTCATAGTAGCCCGTGTTGTAATTTATATTCTAGGTGTTGTAGTTTCATTTCCAAATAGAATATTTCTTTTCTTTGTGTTTTTATTGATGTTTGACATACTCCTACAAATATATTGTATCTTAATCTTTCTTTTCTAAATTCGATTTCATCGGATATTTCGTTTATTTTATTAATTAATTGGCTTCTGTATTTTTCGTCGTTATCTATATTGTTTCTCATTTTTTCTTTTTTAGATATTTTATATATTTATATTCTGTTGCTGAAATTAGATTTATCAGGTATTCAAGTCTATCATTATTTGTTCTGTTTAGACGTAGCTGTTTATATTTCAGATACTCGGACTCCTGAGCACACTTTGTAAAAAAGTGGAAAATATGGAGGAAGAAATACAAAGGCAAAGCTATTAGTCAGCAGCATGACTTAAAACATGCGGAGATACGTCGATCGGAAGACGTAAAAAATCCAGAGCTAAAAGGAGACGTTGGGAAACTCCCTAAAACCCAAGCTAACATTTCACCTAGTGCAGTTGCAGGTACCTCAAGACCTACAGAAAGAAGAGAAGCTATCAAAAAACAATTATTTGACAAACCATTTACACCCAAAAAGAATATACCACCTACTCCACCACCACAAACTACCACCTATAAAGAAAAACCACCAATGTGTTTTTGTTATAGTATGTGGGTATAACTTTTCTAAAAATGGCATTCCTAATAGTATATCTCTATTAGTGAATTCATAACTATACATTTCTTCTATTATTAATATTTTATCCCATATTTGTACTTTTATATTTTTAGTTTTGTGTGTTATCATGCTTCCTTCATTGTTAAAGCCAGTGACTATAAGTGGTGTTTTTAGTTTTTCCCATTTGTCTTCTGGTAAGCAATTATGTTTAGTGTTGTAGTTTCATTTCCAAATAGAATATTTCTTTTCTTTGTGTTTTTATTGATGTTTGACATACTCCTGCAAATATATTGTATCTTAATCTTTCTTTTCTAAATTCGATTTCATCGGATATTTCGTTTATTTTATTAATTAATTGGCTTCTGTATTTTTCGTCGTTATCTATATTGTTTCTCATTTTTTCACTGAAGAAGGTAAGATGGATCAGATACTCGGACTCCTGAGCACACTTTGTAAAAAAGTGGAAAATATGGAGGAAGAAATACAAAAGCTAAAAGGCAAAGCAATTAGTCAGCAGCATGACTTAAAACATGCGGAGATACGTCGATCGGAAGACGTTTTATTTTTTGATTATATGGCTCTGATACCAATGGGGGGTTTTGGGAGTGCGGAAGTGAGAGATTGAGAGAGAATTGTGGAATGCGGATGCCTTTGGCTTCCGTCTGATGTTCTATTTATAACAAAATTTACAAACTATTACATTTGGCCTTTACTGTTCATGAACGACCTTTACTGTTCATGAATAGCGACTGGTGGCCGAATATAGCAGTTTAGTTATTCATAATTATGAATTTCCATACCTCAGTTTGTAGTTTTGCATCACTGCTAGATTTTTCCATAGATGGATATTTCAAGATAGATTGTTTTTTATTTTTTGATTATATGGCTCTGATACCAATGGGGGGCTTTGGGAGTGCGGAAGTGAGAGATTGAGAGAGAATTGTGGAATGCGGATGCCTTTGGCTTCCGTCTGATGTTCTATTTATAACAAAATTTACAAACTATTACATTTGGCCTTTACTGTTCATGAACGACCTTTACTGTTCATGAATAGCGACTGGTGGCCGACAACTTTTACTATTTACTTTGCGACTTTCTTGTTAAAGTAGCCGCCCTCTACTGTATACTTTATGACTTTTAGAAAAACAAACAAAAATTTTACTTTACAACTGTCCTTTACTTTCGGACTTTTTTAAAAGAAAAATCATATCTGGCTCCTTCTTATCTGCTTCTTCTGATCTGATCTTTTGCATTCGTTGTTTTCTTCTTTTTCTGCCTTTGCTTTTCCTCTTTTGTCCTTATCTTATTCCAGCTGTACATCCGGTATCTGATCGTTATCTTCACCATGGCACTTGGAGCAATGGTGGTCTGGATATTTTTGTCCGACTATCTTGCAGTATCTTATTAGTAGAGCTGGAGAGATGTAATTTTTCCGTATGGCTCTAGTTGTAGGTATCTCTTCTGGTTTTAGGAGGCTGATTATCCATTGTCTAAGTTCTTCCATATCAGCTTCCTTATATTCCTTTGAGTTTGCGTAGGTAATTGTCTGGTCCCGTGAATAATAGTTCCAGACTGCATTCCCATTTAGGTAATTGTTAGCTAATTCGTTTAACCCTTTTGATAAAATAGTTACTGTCATTGATAATAATGACTACAGTTACAAAGAAATGGATATTGAAGAAGATTTAGAAATAGTAAGAGAAAGATTAAGTACAACAAAAAGAATAAATTATGATACACCATATTCTGTTGCTGAAATTAGATTTATCAGGTATTCAAGTCTATCATTATTTGTTCTGTTTAGACTTAGCTGTTTATATTCTGGGTATAATATTTTTAATTGGTTTTTTAATTTTTTAACCTTTTTCTGAATATGTCATTTTCTTGGTTTTTGTAGTCCTTTATACATCTAGCTGTAAATATTTTACTACCTGGTGCCAGCTCTATTCCTGACATTTTCCAGTATAATACTAATGATTTATCTATATTTCTATCATCTATTGCTACTGAGTAGTTTGCACTTATTATAAACTTAAATTTTTGATATATTAAGTTTCCCTTAACTGCACTTATTACGCTTTGATATATTTTTCTTAGCTCTATGGGGTCTCTTCTGTTTATAATTTTTTATATAATATCTTTTTCTTGGTTTCTTATACTTGTATTTAGTTCTAAATGGTCTGTATTTTTTAATTCTCTTCTTATATTTATATTTATTTGTGCATCCAAACTGCGGTGATGTTCTAGTTGTGCAACATGCTAGATTTTTTACTAATATTTTTTCCATTTTCATATCTTCTTTATGTTTTACAATTGAAGTTATCAAGACTAAAAAGAATACAATTGCAGATTACATCTCAAGGCTCAAAAACTGAAGAAGGTAAGATGGATCAGATACTCGGACTCCTGAGCACACTTTGTAAAAAAGTGGAATTTAGGTGATAAAATCCTGACTTACAGTCAAATTTACTGAAGTAATTATATCCTTGTATTTGTCTTATTTTTAGTATCTTATTTGGAATTGGGTAATTATATGTTTTAGTTTTTGCATTTAGATTTCTGTAGTCTATTACCATTCTACTTTTTCCTCTTTTTTGTTCACTATGTTTATTTACTATAAATGCCGGACTGTTATGTTTACTATTACTTTCTTGTATGTAATTATTTTCTAGTAGTTCTTTTATATGCATCTGGAATTCTTTTTGATCTTCAAAATTATATCTTAGTGGTTTTTGTGTTATTATACTATTTTCATCTATTAGTTCGATTTTTACTTTCGTTTTATGTTTTTCCCATCCTTGTAGTGGGTTTTCATTATACAATGATTCTAACTTATCTTGTAATATTTGTACCTTATCTATTGTGAATATTATCATTTCAATTTTTTGATCGTTAGTTGTTATATTTTCTAATTTCTGAGTAATTTTTTCGCTTCCTCCCGAGGGGTCACTGGATGACTCGTCCTATGACCTGGTGCAGAAATTTCTATTTTTTTTGTTTCAACTCTTGAGTATGATCTTAGGGTTTTTGAGGTATTACAATATCTCCCCCTGGGAAAATTCGTCCTCGAATGTCGAAAAACATACTGAAAAGCAGAGAAATGCAATCATCATACTCAAATACTGAACGTACACGCTGAAACTAATGGAGTGACTAACTCCAATTTGAACTACATGGATGAACTGAATTCCTGAATCACACATACATTCATTAACATGAAAGAAACTGGGATACATGAGCTGAACATAAAACTTAATAGGGTACTAAGGAGAAAACTGATACCTCATGCTAAAACTGAGCCAGAAGGGGATGGATGCGGGTATTTAGCCATCATATCTGCTTTGGCTTCCAACATAGCTCCCTCAAGATACTGATTCCTTCATAAAACCTTGACTGAAGCTACTTTTTTGTTTCTTTGCTTACGAACCTGACGATCTAGTATTTCCACCGGAACCTCCTCATAAGTAAGGCTATCCTTCACACTAACACTGTCCATCGGAACAACCGGAGCTGGATCACCCAAACACTTTCTTAAGAGCAATGCATGGAAAAGTGGATGGATTGAAGCTAATTCTAAGGGAAACTCCAGCTCATATGCAACCTTGCCAACCCGTTACATAATTCGATACAGGCTAACATAACGAGGAATGAGGTTTCCTTTCTTTTCAAATCTCATCACTCCCTTCATGGGAGACACCTTTAGAAACACGCAGTCATCAACTTCAAACTCGAGTTCTCTCCTCCTCACATCCACATAGGACTTTTGGTGACTCTGAGCAGTTTTCAACCTATCCCTTATAAGCTAAACTTTCTCCATTGCCTCATGGACAGATTCCTTTCCTATCATTGCAGCTTCACTGACTTCAAACCAACCAATAGGCGATCTATATCTGCACCCATAGAGAGCCTCAAACGGAGCCATCTGAATGTTGGAATGGTAGCTATTGTTATACACAAAATCAATGAGAGGAAAATGATCATCCCTACAACTCTTAAAGTAAACCACATGCGCTCTCAACATATCCTCAAGAGTATGAATAGTCCACTCCACCTAACCATCCGTTTGTGGGTGAAATGCTATGCTAAGCTTGATTTGAGTACCAAATCCCTTTTGAAATAATCTCCAAAACTGGGAGGCAAATTAAGTACCTCTATCCGATATGATGGACAATGGCACTCCATGCAACCAAAATAACTCCTGAATGTATAATTTAGCATAATCCTCTGCTGAATTGGTGGTTTTGACTGGTAGGAAATGAGATGCTTTAGTCAACCTATCCACAACCACCCAAATGGAGTCATACTGTCAACGAGTGCGAGGCAACCATGTGATGAAGTCCATATTGGTCTCCTCCCACTTCCTTAAAGGAATACTAATGTCTTAAAGTACACCTCCTGGTCTCTGGTGCTCAACCTTTACTTGCTGACAATTTGGACACTTATCCACAAACTCCGTTATGTCCTTCATTCCATTCCGCTAATAGACTTCTCGTAGGTCACAATACATCTTGGTGGCACCTAGGTATATAGCGTATCTGGACCCATGAGCCTCGTGCAACATCCAATATCCCAAACCATCAACATCCGGTACATACAAATAGCCCTGATATCGGAGCACACCATCTCCCCCTTGGGAGAAAACCTCGACCTTATGATTTTGAACAACTACCTTTAACTTTACCAAAATAAGATCCTTGCCTTGTCTTGCTTTAACATCAGTCACTAAAGATGATTCTGATCAATTCTACACAATAACTCCACCATCAGTTGAGTCAACCAGATGAACTCCCAACCGTGCAAGACGATGCAAATCCTTTACTAACTCCTTCTCCTCACCTACATGGGACACACTCTTCATAGAAAATCTACTAAGAGTGTCTGCTACCACATTAGCCATGTTTGGATGGTAAAGGACACTTATATCATAATCCTTGAGTAACTCTAACCACCTCCTTTGACGTAGATTTAGATCCTTCTAGGTAAACACATATTGTAGGCTTCTGTGGTCCATAAACACATCTACATGGACCCCGTACAAATAGTGTCTCCAAATCTTCAAGGCAAATACTATCGCCACCAATTCGAGATCATGAGTCGGGTAATTCTTTTATAATGAATATTCAGTTGGCTAGAAGTATATGCTATAACCTTACTGTGCTGCCTCAATACACAACCCAGGCCGATTCTCGAAGCGTCACAATATACCACAAACCCATTGATACCCTCAGGTAGGGTCAACGCCAGTGCTGAGGTTAGTCGAGTCTTCAATTCTTGAAAGCTCTTCTTACCGGCCTCCGACAATTGAAACTTCACTTTCTTTTGGGTCAACTTAGTCAATGGAGCTGTAATAGATGAAAAGCCCTCCAAAAACCTCTGATAGTAACCAGCTAAACAAAAGAAACTCCTGATATCCGTAGGACTCACCAGTCTAGGACAATTCTTCACCGCCTCTATCTTTTGAGAGTCCACCTGGACACCTTCATATGACATCACACAACCCAAAAATGCCACTCAATTCAACCAAAACTCACATTTACTGAATTTAGCATATAACCGACAATCGTTCAGAGTCTGTAGCACCACCCTCAAATGAGCGGCATGCTCCTCCTCACCCCGAGAGTATGTAAGGATGCCATCTATAAAAACAATCATGAACATATCCAAATATGTCTTGAAAAACCTATCATCAAATTCATAAAAGCTGCAGGAGCATTCGTTAGTCCAAAAGACATAACTACAAACTCGTAATGACCATACCAAGTCCTGAAGGTTGTTTTTGGGATGTCACTCTCCTGAACTCTGAGCTAATGGTATCCGAATCTGAGGTCTATCTTTGAAAAGAACTTATGTAACACCTCGAATATTTCTAATATTAGATTCCAAGCTTAAGGGGCAGAAGTCAAGCAGAAAATGGAAATTTTACAAGATGAGTAGATGGCAATGGGCGACTTGACGAGTCATCTGGGCAGGACGTGACTCGTCAGGTTGGTCGTTGGGTGGGATAGGTGTTTGGATAAGGTCTCAGGCAGTGGAGGTGATGGGTGCATGCAACGAGTCGTCGTGTGGGAGCACGACTCGTGAAGTGAGTCGTCGGTGGAGTTGGGAATTTGGTGAACTTGGGGCAATAGACTTGACGGCTCAATCCACACGAGTCGTTACCTGACCCCATGACTCTTGGGATGCCTCGTGGGGTCTGGCAGGGTTACTTTTTCCTGCATTTTTCAGGGGTGTTTTTGTAAAATCCTATGTTCCTAACTTCTAAGCCTCGTCATTTTTAGTGCTATTTGGGACATTTTAAGGGTTCTTTTAGCCTAAACTTCCATTCTCTGAAGATACCTCTTAAAGCCCTTTTTCCTCCTTTCCTCTCAAGATTCAAGGACCTCACCAAGGTGTTCCTCAAAGCTTCAAGACCAAGTTCACGTAGGGGATTCTTCGAAGCAGGTATGCGGGTTTTTCAAAAAGGATATTCTTCCATATTTGTTCCCCAAAAATGTTTTATCAAAATGCCCAATTTCAATTACTCTAGAAAAGCATGACCTTGGGTTTTTAAATTGATGGTGAATTCTTCTATTATTCCCAAAATTCCATGACCTAATATGATTATGAGTTGATTATGATGTAGAATAAGTGGGTTACCTTGAATTATGGGTTGGGTGATGGAAAATGTGGGGTTGTAGAATGTTCTTCATAAATGGATGGAAATTTTGAATAGGACTTTATTATTCACTCAATTATTGTAATTACTTGCATCCATGTTTAAACTATGTGAAGACTGTATAATCATCCCTAAGAACTTGAATGTGCTATTAATAGGCATGTTGAGAAGAAATTAGAGTGTATGGGCTTGAATAATTGAAATTAAAGTATGTATGTCTCTTATGTCTTTGATGGAATTGACTGGGCATGAGGTATATCCATGGTAATAGTCTAATTAATGCATCCTTCTCATGAATTAGAGTAATCTCGAAATGAGTCTTATGAAATGAAGATGTATGCCTCTCCAATGATATCGTTGAATATGTATAAGATTCAAGTCAAGTATACGGTTTCCCGTAAATCTAGAATTATATGGATCAATGGATGTGTGTTATGGCATGAATCAGATATATGGATCATGAATGACTTTATGATACATATTGAATGATATGAAGTCAGAATTTTAACGAGGATCTTAAGATACTCAATAATGTAAGTTAAGTAAAGAAATATTGATGTGACTCTATGATGATATGAATTATGACGATAAAGCATGAGAATGGTATTTTTAGAATGTTGGGATTGTTGTTAGTAGAAAGTAGCCCTACCTGTTTCGAACTAAATGTTGTATGACGGAGATCATAGAATGCTCATGTCTCTGGTTAGCTGCAGTAGTTTAGTATATATGATAAGATGTTATATTTATAGCCTGCATGTTCTATCCAGATAGTGAACTTCCTTAGTTGAGAACATTTCCCTTAGTCAGTCAGGGAACTTCCTTAGTCGAGAACGTTTCCCTTAGTCAGTCAAGGAACTTCCTTAGTCGAGAACGTTTCCCTTAGTTAGTCAGGAACACTCCCTAGTTTAGAATGTATTCCTTAGTGCAGATGGGGACACTCCATAGTTGAGAATGTGTCCCTTAACAAGCCAAGGACTCTCCATAGTAGAGAATGACTCCCTTAGCTCATGTTATCAGTTTAAATCTGTTATGATAGGAAGCAGTCTTAGTTATCGGTAGATGTTTAGTATATGACTTTTATGCATGAGTTCGATGATATTTCCATGAAATGAGACCCAAAGGAAAGTTTCATATATGTGTATGTATAAGTGGCTCTCAAAAGGATTGATTCATGTTAAATCAGTTATGTTAATATACTTGGTTATTTCCTTATCGTATACTTGAGTATTTATTGATCTATGATATCCCGCATGCTTAGTACATTCCAAGGACAAACCACACGCCTTTTGTTCTATATCGTCTCATGATATAGATTCAGATTTCCGGACTCAGCCTTGTTGTTAGATACGCTCCATCCCTTTTCACCTGCTAGTGGTGAGTCCTCATCTTCTTAGGGCGTGATTTATGTTTACATTTTCGTTATGTTTAGTTTTCAGATTTTAGGAGTTAGCTGGGGGTTTTTTGTTATACCCCGTAGAATTTCCGGCACCTAAATGACCTATTCGCACGATGGTTAAGCATATTTGAAGGCCATACGTGCTAGAGAAAGGCCCGGGAAAAGATCGGATGAGAAACCTGTCGAACCATCGCGGAAGGAGCCGAGGCAGAGCCCCTCCGCGATGGCAGCGTGTCACGGAGGTGGAGCCTCCGCGTTGGCTCCGTGACACGTTGGCCTTGTCCAGGCCCAAGTATATAAGCCCCACTTCGGTTTAATTTCATTTAAATCTCTTAATATTTCCAGAAATCGCAGGAGAACAGGGAGAGAACGAAAAAGTAATATAATTTTCATCCGATTACGCTGCTACACGTTGTCCAAACTCAAATTAACCTCAGATACCGAGATATTTAGCAGCAGAGAGCATTCCTACGGATTTAGTTTCGTGAAATACGGCTGACGAATCGTCGAGCTACCGAGCTAAGGTAAGTGGAATTGCTCTAAACTAGTGTCTATGTGTTCCTAGCTGTGAAGTGAATATTTCTCCCTTCTGGACCTCTGAAAAATAGTGAGTTTTCAACCGTCTTTCGATAAGCCTAAGTATAGGCTATAAACTATATCGAAAGTGACGTTGCTCTTTACAATAAAGCTGTATCTAGTATTAATTGACATATTTATGAATGTAGTTGGGAGAAAATAGTTGAAATACTGTCCGAGCCTCGTCCGACAGACGGATAGTTTGAGGATAAGGTATGTAAAGCTAGTTTCCTCGGCAAGTTAGTAATCTCGGGGCAGTACAGTAATTTAAAGGCCAGTAGAATGTTCAGAAGTTATGTGTTATGTTTATTACGTATGTTGGTACGATATTAGAAGCATCATGTTGTATTTAGCAGGAAACTTGCTAGCACGATATAGATTCTAATACAAGTGTTAGAAACTGCACAGCATGCTCAGTATGTGATGTAGTACAGAATGTTAGGATATTATCGTATTCAGTTGAAACTCAGTAAAGCAATGTAATATCTGTAAGACATCACAGAAATAGAATGATAAGTTAAAATGAAGTTAGAAAGCATGTTAGGAATAGTAAATCATGTTACTATAGAAACTCAGTATACAACATAGTTTCCAGCAGAAACACTATATCATGTTCAGCATTAGACCCAGTACAGTCTGGCAGAAGACTATATTTATACATATATACTATTACCAGCCTCAGCATGTATTAAGTACGTACATATTACTATCACTAGCTCAGCATATAGTATGTACAAATACTTTACCACCGTTAGCCTCAGTATGTGAGACATGCAGATAGTATTACTAGTTGAGACCGTTGTATTGTTTGGGGTTGGACTACCTAGCATCCATGACCGCCCCAGGGTTGATAGCTATATCGACTCGTCCGCCAGAGGGCGAGGATACGTCGCTCTACAGAGTGGCATGCCGTCCCACAGGGGACGAAGATGGGATGCCAGCTTTCCCCATATTTGTGCCTTGATCGGCCCTTACACACGCCTGTCGAGCGGATACGCCCGGGTGTTGATTCAGGAGTCCTCCGGACTCAGATGCAGTTATAGTCAGGGGCTCAGCAAGCCCAAGTGCATAACTAGGGGACCGGCAGGATGGTTACAGGGTTCATAGGAGATGGGATGACCGAGGTAGGGGTATAGATTTTGTGCTGGTTGTACCTCTCGGCTTATGGGGGCCGGGTAAGGTTTGTGTGTGCTATGTTATGTTATGTTATGTTATGCCATGTTACGTTAGATACGAGTAGATCAGTAGTAGAATGATACGTCTCCAGGTATGACTCCTACTCCTTCTAGTATAATTGAGAAAAGGTATGACTTACATTATCAGACAGTTAATCTATTTCTTCCTACTCCAGTTTCATTAGTTATATTATTGTTTTCAGATATTTCTTTCAGTTATTGCTTTACATACTCAGTACCAGCAGTACTGACGCCCGGTGGGGCGCTGCATTACTTGCCTGCAGGTACTCATAGATGAGCAGGCGATACCACGTGATTCTTGTCAGCGATCGAGTATTCAGCTCCTGTCATCCGGAGACTGAATTCCAGAGGTGTATTTCATTTTCTTTTGTTGTATAGTACGGGTAGGTCGGGGCCCTGTCCTGATCATTTCTATTACTATTCCTAGAGGCTTGCAGTCTGTATATATTTCCCTGTGGTCAGTTGAGCCGGTCGTGTGAGGCCGTGCAGTTGTTAGCTGTTAGTACTTTTGTTTCTTTTATGTTGGCCGTGTGGGGCCATAAGTTTGACAGTAGTGGTGACCTTGCCGGTCACGTAGCCTTCTAGTATTTTATTGCTGAGTTGTAGATAACTAGACAGCATGGTGGCCTTGTCGGCCTGCATAGGTTTCCCTATAAATGCATGTTCTGGTCAGCTGTTATTACAGGTACAGGAGGCTATAGGCCAATGGGCCGGGGGCTGTGTTTATAGCCGTTATATAGCCCTTTGTTTCCAGAAATGTGAGTTAGAGCCAGCCAGGCACCAGATGTGCCCAGGCTTAGTAATCCAGCAGTTCAGGTCCTAGTAGGGCACCAGGTGCCAGTCATACCCCCCAAGGCGGGGTGTGACAAACTTGGTATCAGAGCAGGTCGTATCCCAGGGAGTCTGCAAGCCGTGCTAAGTAGAGTCCTGTCCATGGATGTGTTGTGCACCACATACTATGGGTAGGAGGCTGCAAGGCATGATAGGATGGTTGTCTTTTATTCTTATTCAGTCGTGCTGTAGAGCGGTATAATATAGGGTTGAGTCCCTAAAAGCTTACCATACTCTTTGGTTACAGATAATGTCAGACCAGCGATATCCTATCACAGGCCGGAGCTTAGATATTACAGCAGGGGAAGGCACCAACAGGATGCCTCACCCTCGTTTAGAAATAGCCTGATTAGAGGGCACTACAGAGGCATCGTCCCAGCCTTCTCAGCAGTCTCCACCACGTCAGGAGCCACTTGGGGCGACACTACTTCCAGCAGTTCCTATACCGACACCTTCCGACCAGGAGGTTAGGAGTGCTGTAGTTATGTTAGCACAGATGATGGCTGCTCAGCGTCAGCCAATGCCATCTACAGTTGCGGAGTTATCAGGAGGGCCCGGTAGTTCGAGGGTCCGAGAGTTCTTAGCTCTGAATCCCCCACAGTTCACAGGTACGGACCGGACAGAGGACCCTCAGGATTTTCTGGATCAAATCCAGAGAATCTTCAGGGTTATGCATGCCACGCCTATAGAATCAGTTGAGTTGGCAGCATTCCGGTTATGGGACATTGCCGTGTTATGGTACGAAAGCTGGGAAAGGTCCCGAGGGAGAGATGTTTCCCCTCCCACCTGGTCCAGCTTTTCAGGAGCTTTTCTGGATCACTATTTGCCGCGGGAGATTCGACAGGCTCGAGTAGATCAGTTCCTACATCTGGAGCAGGGGGCCATGAGTGTTCGGGAATACTCCTTGCGGTTTGATTCCTTGGCTCGATATGCACCGGCCTTTGTTGATACCATGGCATCCAGAGTACACCGCTTTATCATGGGGTTGAATCCAGAATATGTTGAGACTTGTATTACGGCCACACTACGAAAAGACATGGACATTGCTCGAGTTCAGGCATTTGCCCAGAATATTGAGGGCATCAGACAACGGCATCGGGAAATCAGAAGGGTCAATCAGGAGCAGCGTCGCCGGGACAGGCCAGCTGAGTTACAGAGGGAGGCCCGGGGAGGACCCAGGCCACGATTGTTAGACAGGCCACCCAGGCCCCCGCCTCCGCCACAGTCGCAGGGGGGTAGATTCAGCCGCAGGGGGCAGTCAGAGACTGGTAGAGGCTCGCAGATGGCAGATTCACCATTACAGAGGAGGGCGGAGCAGGGTAGGTATACCCTACCACTTTTCCCTATATGCAGTCGACGCCATCCTGGAGCATGCATATATGGATCCACTGCGTGTTATATTTGTGGCCGAGAGGGCCATTTGATGAAAGATTGCCCAGCTAGAGGTCGAGAGGACCGAGATAGACAGGATAGGGCATCTGCAGGGTCACGAGCCACAGCATCCTCGACGGGGCGCAGGCCCTTAGTTTCATCAGGCAGGGGTCGGGGCAGATCAGAGGCCTCCAGTAAAGGTGCGGGTCCAAGCCGCACATATGCCTTACCAGGGAGGTAAGATTCAGAAGCGTCACCTGATGTTGTGACAGGTATGTTAACTATCTGCTCACACCCTGCTTACGTGTTGATTGATCCAGGGTCTACTTTGTCCTACATTACTCCATTTGTGGCACGAAAGTTTAGTATTGCACCAGAATTATTGCAGCAGACCTTTTTAGTATCTACGCCCGTCGGTGACTCTATCACAGCTAGCCGAATCTACCGCAGGTATACCGTAGAGGTTGCTGACCGTCAGACCACAGTAGATCTGGTCGAGTTAGAAATGATAGACTTCGATGCCATAATGGGTATGGATTGGTTAGTACCGTGTTCTGCCAACGTTGAATGTTGGACCAAGACGGTCCGATTCCACTTCCCAGGAGAAGCAGTGCGGGAGTGGAAGGGCAGCACCGCTACGCCAAAAGGTAGGTTTATTTCCTACCTTCATGCGAGAAAGTTGATATCTAAGGGATGTATTTACCATCTGGTCAGAGTCCAGGATGTTCAAGCAGAATCTCCGACACTCTAGTCTGTTCCGGTAGTGAATGAATTCCCTGATGTGTTTCCTGATGAGTTACCTGGTATTCCCCCAGAAAGGGAAATAGACTTTGCTATTGATTTATTACCAGCCACCCAGCCGATATCGATTTCTCCTTATCGCATGGCTCCTGCAGAACTCAGAGAATTAAAGGAAAAGTTGAAAGATTTATTAGATAAAGGTTTTATCAGGTCGAGTACTTCGCCGTGGGGTGCGCCAGTTTTATTTGTGAGGAAGAAAGATGGCTCGCTCCGAATGTGCATAGATTATCGGCAATTAAACAAAGTTACAGTAAAGAAAAAGTACCTGCTCCCCAGAATTGATGACTTATTTGATCAGTTGTAGGGAGCCAGATACTTTTCTAAGATTGACTTGCGGTCTGGATATCACCAGGTCCGAGTACGTGAGAGAGATATTCCTAAGACAGCGTTCAGGACCCGATATGGACATTTTGAATTTCTAGTCATGTCCTTCGGGTTAACAAATGCCCCAGCAGTCTTCATGGACCTGATGAAAAGTATGTTCAGACCTTTCCTGGACTTGTTCGTGATAGTATTCATTGATGACATTCTGGTGTATTCTCGCTCTGAAGCAGATCACCGGACTCATTTGTGGACAGTGCTCCAGATCCTCAGGGGCCGCCAGTTGTATGCTAAATTTTCTAAGTGTGAATTCTGGCTTAGTTCAGTGGCCTTTTTAGGGCATATCGTGTCGGATGCTGGTATATAGGTAGACAAGCAGAAAATAGAAGCAGTTAAGTCATGGCCTAGACCCACCACTCTGACCGAGGTTCGTAGTTTCCTGGGCTTAGCAGGATATTATCGGAGATTTGTTGAAGGATTCTCCACTATAGCAGCACCTCTGACTAAGCTAACACAGAAAGCAGCAAAGTTTCAATGGACAGAGGCATGCGAGCAGAGCTTCCAAGAACTGAAAGACAGATTAACCTCCACCCCAGTATTAGCATTGCCGGAAGGCACAGAAGGTTATTCAGTCTATTGCGACGCGTCAGGTGTCGGGTTAGGTTGTGTGTTGATGCAGCATGGTAGAGTAATTGCATATGCTTCCAGACAGCTGAGGAAACACGAAAAGAATTACCCTACCCACGACCTGGAATTGGCCATAGTAATCCACGCCCTGAAGATGTGGAGGAATTACCTGTACGGCGTCCATGTTGATATTTACATAGATCATAAGAGCCTACAGTACATCTTCACTCAGAGAGAGTTGAATCTACGGCAGCACCGCTGGTTGGAGCTGTTAAAAGATTATGATGTGAACATTCTGTATCACCCGGGAAAAGCTAATGTTGTAGCAGATGCCCTGAGCCGTAAGTCAATGGGGAGTTTGGCGTATTTTCGGCCTGAGAAGCGGAAGTTAGCCAAAGAAATTCATCAGTTAGCTGGTTTAGCCGTTCGAATATTGGAAACAGAAAATAATAGAGCAGTAATTCAGAATTCTGCTGTGTCATCATTAGTTACAGAGGTAAGAGACCGACAGTACGAGGACCCTGATTTAGTTCAGCTCAGAGATAGAATTCAGAAAGGTAAGGAGTCAGATTTCCAAATGACTGAGGATGATGTGCTACGCTGTAAGGGCCGCCTTCGTGTCCCGAATGTTTCAGGACTTCGTGGGCTGATCATGCATGAGGTACATTACGCTCGCTATTCCCTCCATCCAGGAGCGACGAAAATGTACCATGACATCAGAGACATCTACTGGTGGCTGGGTATGAAAGCAGAGATAGATGAATTTGTATCTAGATGTTCTAACTGTCAGCAGGTGAAAGCGGAGCACCAGATGCCGGGCGGTTTGACGCAAGAAATAACGGTGCCTACGTGGAAATGGGAAACGATAAACATGGATTTTGTAACAGAGTTACCCCGTACCAGATGCAAAAATGATTCCATTTGGGTAATAGTTGAAAGGATGACAAAATCAGCTCATTTCCTGCCAGTGAAGGCTACCTTCTCAGCTGAGGATTATGCCGAATTATATATCAGAGAAATAGTTAGATTACATGGAGTGCCTGTATCCATTATTTCAGATAGGGGAGCACAGTTCACAACTAGATTCTGGCAGTCGTTTTCAGAAAGGTTTGGGAACGCAGATTAACTTGAGCACAACATTCTATCCTCAGACAGATGGGTAGGCTGAGCGGACTATCCAAACGCTCGAAGATATGTTGCGAGCATGTGTACTAGATTTTGTGGGTAGCTGGGATGAGCATCTTTCGTTAATTGAATTTGCTTATAATAATAGCTATCATTCGGCCATCCAGATGGCACCTTTCGAGGCATTATACGGGCGAAAATGCAGATCGCCGATTGGTTGGTTTGAAATAGGAGAATCAGTATTTGTTGGCCCAGACATTGTTCGGCAGTCAGAAGAAAAGATAAAGCTCATCGAAGAACGTTTACTGACTGCTCAGAGCCGCCAGAAGTCTTATGTAGATATGCGGCGCAGAAATCTAGAATTTGCGGTAAATGACTGGGTATATCTGAAGGTGTCTCCAATGAAAGGGGTGATGAGATTTGGCAAGAAAGGCAAGCTTAGCCCGAGATTCATTGGGCCATATCAGATTCGGCGAAGAATAGGCTGAGTTGCATACGAATTGAACTTGCCTCCGGAGTTAGCATCTGTTCACCCAGTATTCCATGTCTCTATGTTAAGGAAGTTCGTAGGAGACCCTTCTACAGTAGTTCCAGTTCAGGATGTCCAGGTCACAGAAGAGTTAGCATATGAAGAGGTTCCCGTAGCTATCTTGGATAGACAAATTCGCAGGTTGAGGACTAAAGATGTTTGTGTTTGTCAAAGTATTGTGGCGTAACAGGAATCGTGAGGAAATGACGTGGGAAGCTGAAGAAGATATGAAATCCGGATACCCTCACCTATTTCAGGCCTAGTCAGGCGACAGGTATGTCCGTATTATTACTTATGCAGTACCTTATAATTGTATGTGTGTGAATGAGAAAGATTGATACTTAGTTATCCAGTGGATCTTAAAATATTACGTGTAGTGCCTGTGTTGGACTTTTCTGCATTTCAGGTTTTTTCTATAGTCCATATTACAAGGGAAACTCTGCCAAAATTTTTCTAGAAAGTAAGTTAAGTAGTCTTCTAGATAGCAGTGTACATGGTTTGGAGCGAAGTCTCCCAAATTTCATAATTTCTAGCTTGCGGTATGTTGAGTTAAATATTCCTACATATAGCTTACCATATGATTTGGAGTAGATGCTCCCATTTATATTTGAGCTTGTGGTATGTTTCGAAATAAAGCTTCTCATATGCATGAATTCATAATTGAACTTTATCGAAGGACAATGTTGAGCTTCGTTCTATATGATTTTGAGTAATGCATAATTTCATAATGAGCATCGTCATTAGACGATGTTGATCTTCGTTAATAGACGATGTGGAGCTTTCTAATATACTATGTAGAGTGATCTTGGGCAAATTTATATGCCCAAGTGATACTCAAATGTGTCATTTTGCCTTGTTTATCTATCGATGTTTGTACATTCTCATGTGAATTGTAATAAAATGTGAATTTAAACTAACCAACATGATTAGCGTTGTTTTGCAAGAAAAATATAAAGTTATGGAGCTAAGATGCATGTTGGGAGAGATCGGGATTGGACGCGGAAGCTAGCAAGGGAAAATGCACAAGAAAAGCACGAATTAAAGGGGCTCCGCGATGGAGCTGTGTCACGTTGCCATCGCGGATGCCTTCTGCCTGGATGCTTAAAATATGTCAAATTCCAGTGAAGGTGCGCGTTGGGGCCGTGGCACGTTGGCCTAGCCCCGCGTTGCACGCCGTGCCACGTTGGGCCTTAATACCTGGACTACCGGATTCCAGTGAGGGTCTGCGTTGGTGGCGTGTCACGGAGGCAGTGCTCCGCGATGCACTCCGTGACACGTTGCTTGTTATTCCGGGAAAAATTCCCACTAGTATAAATAGAACACTTAGGTTCATTTTTAATTATTCTGACTTGGTGGAGCAAGAACATGGGTTATAGGCAGTTGAGGGGACGAAAATCTCAGGGTTTTTCTCTATCTACTTCTTCTTTATTTCAATTGCTTGTATGATTAACACTCATTTAGCGATGTTTAATCCACAAATGAATGGCTAAATTCCCTTCTTGTTGAGGTTAAGAACATTTGTATTGAAATGTGATTATTGAGAAATTGGTTTTCCAGCTTTTCTTCCATGGTTGTTCTATTGATTCTTGTTCTCACTGTGTTAATGTATGGCCAACATTAATGTGTATCTAAAAAGTCCGGTTTCACTCGAGAGAGCAAGAAATTGGAAAGTTGTGAATTGATAGGATATGATCTTTTCTTTGTTTGGGAAAATTGAGAATTGATTTACCTTCAGGATAGAGATATACCTGAAAGTCTTATTAGTCAATTAAGGAATCGGTTTTGTATGGCTAGAACATGAATTTGTTTTTATCACAGAGATGTAGGTGGAAGGTTCATGATTCTTAAGTTGGGTTAAAAACGAGAGTTTTAATCCATAGACAATAATTCTTGACTAGCAACCGGAGGAAAGATTAACCAAATTGTATTGATAATTTATTTCTCTACATGTTCATTTTAGCCTCAGCATGCTCATACTTATAGTTCAGACTCAAATTATATATTCGTTTTAGACTTTACAAAATTAGGAAACAAAATATCAAACTCTTGTTCACTCTGTTGTCTGCAATTTAGAGTTAAAGTTTATTGACACTTGAGTAGATTGTTACTTTAGACCAATCCCTGTGGGATCAATACTTGGCTTACTTGAGCCACTTTACTACTTGTTCGACCACGTGCACTTGCGTGTAGTTATACCCAACAAGCCGAAAAAGTTTTTGGCGCCGTTGCCGGGGACTGGCAATTGGTAAATTTTTCTTAAGTGTTAGTTTACTATTTCATCTTAGTGTTGACAACTTGGTCTTAGCTTGTATTTTGCAGATACTAATTTCTGTTGAACACTGGCAAGAGACAAGGAGCTGGTGGACTCATATTTAGAGCCGGAAAGACAATTTCATCGTCAAAGGAGAGAAGCTCTATAGAAAAAGCTACAGTTGCTCAAATAAACAATCCTGGAGCAACAACAGAATCCACCAGTTGTAAGGGCAATGTTAGTGCCCGAGGAAATGGCAGCTAGGCCGGTTCGGGAGGTGGCAATCCCACATGCTAACAATGTCACATCTAGCATCCGCAAACCTGAGCCAGGAGGGAGGTTCGAGCTTAAACAAAACATGGTGCAATTGCTGCACACCAGCGGGCAATTCACAGGTCTCCCTCATGAGGATCCACAACAACATCTCCAAAATTTCTTGGAGATAAGTGACACTTACATCCTCGCTGGAGTGTCATTAGATTATGTCAGGCTTACATTGTTCCCATTTTTACTTTTGGGAGAAGCTAAGAGGTGGTTGAAAGCTGAGCCACCTAATTCCATCACCACGTGGGATGATCTTGCAAAGAAATTCTTAATACGGTTCTTTCCATCCGGTAAAACAACAAGACTTAGAAGTCAAATTCTGTGTTTTAAACAGAGAGAGGGAGAGAATTTGTATCAGGCTTGGGAGAGATTCAAATCTATGTTGCGGGATTGTCCTCATCATCACAAATCCAATGATATGCTTGTGCATACTTTCATAGAGGGTTTGGAACCCCACACAAAAATCTTGCTAGACTCAGCAGCTGGGGGACAAGCATTGGAGAAAACTTATGAGGAGCTGTATACCTTGTTAAATCGTATTTCGCAGGGAAATCTAGAGTGGAATGCTGATTCGTCAAGAGGAGGAACAAGGAAAGCAGCAGGAGTCCTAGAAGTGGATGGTTTTACAACTATTGCTGCACAAATAGCTTCTTTATAGAATCAACTCAACACCCACTTCAGTAACATGAGTATGAACCAGACTCAAGCCCCAGTGAATGTAGTGCAGCAAATTTGGTGTGAAGTGTGCAGGAGTAGTGAACATTCAGCTGAGTGTTGTGGAGAAAATCCTGATTCGGTAAACTTTGTTGGAAATGTACAGAGAAACAACCACCTACAGTATGGCAACAACTACAATTCCAACTGGAGGAATCACCCGAATTTCTCTTGGGGTAGCAATAACCATCAAGGGAAAAGTTTGAGTCATTGGGCGCAGAGAAATCAAGGAGGACAGCAGAACTATCAGTCGTAATACAGAAGCAATAATGCACCTCGTCCACAACCATCACCCAACATCGAGGAAATGTTCAAGACAATGATAGCTAACCAAGCTCAATTGCAGGCTGACTACGTGAAATTGGCAGCCGAGGTAAAGAACAATCAGTTAGCTACAAAGGCGCTGGAGTACCAGTTTGGGAAATTTGCTGGAGCCCAAAACACCAAGCCTAGAGGATGACTTCTGAGTGACACTGATCCCAACCCCAAGCAAGTGAATGCAGTGACCACAAGGGGTGGTTTACAGCTTAAAGAGGTGGAACCAAAAAGACCACCTCAACAGTCGGGAGCAGCAGAAACTGAGAGGGAGCAAAGTGATGAGAGGGGGAAGAAAAAAGATGCTGAACCAGAAAGACCACCACCCCCGTTCCCTCAACGATTAAAGAAACACAAGGAGGAGGCGTGTTTCAAAAAGTTCATGGAGGTGCTTAAACAGGCACACATTAACTTACCTCTTGTTGATGTTTTGCAGGGAGTGCCGAAGTATGCAAAGTATATTAAGGACATCGTGGCGAACAAAAGCAGGTTGACTGAGTACGCTACAGTGGCTCTTATGGAGGAGTGCACTTCCCGAATACAAAACAGGTTGCCCACAAAGCTCAAGGACCCTGGGAGCTTTTCTATACAAATTACAATTGGGCAGAGTATCCGAGCTCGCGGATTATGTGATTTGGGAGCGAGCATTAACTTGATGCCGACATCGGTATTCAAGAAGTTGGGGCTAGGGAGTCCTAGACCAACAACAGTGATCTTGCAACTAGCAGATCATTCCTTGGCAAGACCTGATGGCATTGTGGAGGACGTGGTGGTGCAAGTGGGCTCCCTCATCTTCCCGGTAGACTTCATTGTGCTGGAGTTCGAGCCAGACGCGGAAGTCTCATTTATTTTGGGATGTCCTTTCTTGGCGACCGGGAAAGTGCTGATTGATGTAGCTGCAGGGCAGCTAACTATGCGAGCACACGATATGGTGGAGGTGATTGATGTGTACAAGGCCACCAAGCTCCCGGCCATGTACGAGGAACTCTCGATGATCAACGTGATTAATTGAGCTGATGTTGTCCAGAGCGTTAAGTCACAGGAGTTGTTTGGGAAACCACCGGAGCAATGTAAGCATTACTGGGGTGAGGACGGTGGTCGAGAGAAAACGTCCGTCACCCTAGAGGATGACTGAGCTTAATGACGTCGAGCCGCGACGGTAAACCAGGCACTGCACGGGAGGCAACCCGTGAAATTTTTGTAAAATGTGAATAGATTTCGTAGAAAAATAAAATAAAATAAAATAAACAAAATTTGTATTTTATATGAAACCTATAAATTCTAACCAATTTCTTATTGTGAGATGAATTTCAGGTTGAAAGGAGGATAAATGTGCAAAGGATCACAAAAGAAAAATTGAGGTAAGAAAAATAATAAAAAGTGGCAAAACAGTGAGCCCACGCGATGGCTCCGTGTCACGGAGGAGGGCCTCCGCGTTACCCTCCGTGACACGTTGAAGGTAATTCTAGAATTTTTACAAATTCCAGAACACCTGCATGATGGCTCCGTGTCACGGAGGGCATGCTCCGCGTTACCCTCCGTGACACGTTGAGGGTAATTTCGCGTCGGGTCACACTGGGTCGTCGGGTGACCCGCGCGAAAAACCTTCTTTTTAACCCTTTTTTCCCTCATTTATCCCATTTTTCCACTCCCCTCCGCGACAAACAACCCAAAACCCCCCTTCCCCAACGTGACACGGACTAGGTGCTCAAATTTGTCAACTTTTCTTCGATATCATCGAATTGAAGGTATGTTTGTTAACTTTATCTCATTTCTTGCCTTATTTTTCCGATTTTTAGCATAGGAAGTGAGGAAAACTTTCCCTAAGTGTAAATTGAGCATGAATTCATGTAAATTATTGTTGATTGATTTTCATAGTATCATTGTGATGGTATGAACTCGATAAATACATGTTTGATTGAAATTCTTGCGAAATTGTAGCTAGGGTTAGAATTCAAATATGAAGAAGTTAAATTTGAGTTGAAATGTGAAATTCTTCTTGATTTGTGCATGTTGGGTGAGAACAGTATGTTGTGCTTAACGTTAAAATGATTAAGGCGCGACGGATTCTCGGGTTAATGAAGTTGTTGAAATTGCATAGAAATTGGAAGAATTTTATCAATTTTATTGATAGAAATGTTTGCTAAGTGCTATGTGATTAAATGTGAACGATGGTAATGTTGTGGTTAGCTGTACGAAGTCTGAGTAGTACAAAAGAATTTATACCGTCGAATTCTCTGAATGCACGAGGCATATTTGTTGTGTTTTGTTTTTTTTTTATAAATTGGAAATAATTATGATCTTGCTGTGATGCTGTGATTGTGGCTAAATACTAAGTGTGGGGTGGCCTAGCTTAACCCAACCTTAGTCGAAGAACATTTTAATTTGAATAACATTGGGACTGTCTGTTTGGTTTGACAGGAACGATGGCAAGCAGGCAAGAAAAAAGGAAGGGCGCATCAACATCAGGCGCCGGAAGGAAAAGAATTAGACTGGGAACAGCAGTCCCAGCAGCACCAGCGGTTCCACGCGGCCAACGCCATCAATATTGAACCCGATGGGTGACAGAGGAAGGGAAGAAATGGTACGCAAAGCATAAGGAAAGCAAATACTTCCCCGAAGAACACATTGCTAGGGAACCGTTGGCACAGGAGTTTCCCAGGATTGTCCACAGGATTGAGGCAGCCGAGCTAAATTTTATCTTTGAAGAGCCCAAGGATTGCAACCTACACCTGATTCGGGAATTCTACGCCAATTGTAACCCGACAATCAGAAGTCACACCATAAAGATAAGGGGGCAGATAGTCACTTTTGAGCCCCATCACCTTAATGCCATCTTGGGGGCGCGGGACACAGACGCCCATGTACTTCGGCAGCTGAATATCCTCCACCATATGCGGACATCAGAAGCACTTTGTGTGGAGCCCAGTCTACAGCACGTTTGAGTAGGCATAAGGAGAGGGGCTACCATCAGAGTTTGCCCTACTCACAAATGAACAGGGAAGCCAGGATATGGCTTAAGATTGTTTGTTCCTGCCTCATCCCGGGGGTGCATATGACAGATGTCACCCAGGATCGTGTGTGCTTGGTATATGCCTTGATGAAAGGGCTGGAGATCAACGTTGGGGCGGTGATCATCTTCGCCATGAAGAGAGCCCGTTTGCATCAAGGGCACAGGTACGGGTTTGGTGGCTTACTGACCACATTCCTGAGGGGCCTGGATATTGTGGAGGAGGCCCTTGACTACATCCCGCAGATGGAGAGGCGGGCCTTAGATGTCACCAAAACTAAGGCACCCGACACCACTCACGGGCCAGTTCTCACACTAGCCGAGCGACATGCTCGGGATGATCAGTACATGGCTCGCATGTTCGGGATGCAGATGCTCCAGCTACGCATAGGTGGGAGGCCGGCAACAGAAGATGAGCTGTGGCAGATCGAGCTAGACTACCCTTTTGGCGAAAATGCCAGGGCTCTATGCCGAGTGGGGCCAGCTTTTGTAGAGCCCACTAATGATGATGTCCCCATAGATGAGGAGACACATCGTGATGACTCAAATGTGGAGTCAGATGATGACGACGGGGGAGATTCAGACATGGGAAACGAGGCAGCGGCACCTGACGTAGAAGTGGAATACTTTGATTAGGGAGTTTCACCACCTACTTTCGTACTATGTTGAATTTTGTGAACACTAGGGACAGTGTTCAATTTAAGTGTGGGGTGGGAGTAGTTAGGTGTTGGTTGCTGTTGTTATTAATGTATGTCTCTGTTCTGTTGTTGTGCTTGGATAAACTTGTGACCCTGTGATTTTTATGTGTATATCTGTATTGTAATTAAGGTGAAGCTGTTGTGTGCTGTTGAATGTTGTTAGCTGGTTTTGTACATATTTTTTTTTATCGAAATGATCGATATTTTAAAAAAAATTTCATGATTTTTTTATTTTTGGGTTTCTCGGCGTTTGTTTTCGGTTCTTTTACCGAGAATAGTCCCATTGAACCGACGTCGTAATTAGTGACCATTCCCTATGATGGATGGATGACGACCGTCTTAAGGGAAATGTAGTCGTTAGGAGTAGATTTCTTTTGTTCATTTGTTCCTTTAGTTTTTTTTCTTTTATTGGTTTGCATCCCCAAAACCTGTTGTTACTTTATGGTTGCGAAATTCTGGTTGCGTGTTGTACATGATATTTGAAATGCAAAGGTGATTCGTATGAAAGCATGCAACTTTGTAAATATGTTGAGATACCTAGGCGATAGAGTTCGATGCGGTGTGATTGAGGCTTAATGCTTGAATTCTTGTAATTAGCTGATTGAAGAGTCTGTGAATATGTCTTGAGTTGAGCGTGTGGAATGAGTGTATGGTGAGGTTTCGTTTCTCCCATTCTATTGTGAAGTGTCTAGAACTTGCCTGGTGTGTGTACAAAACGAAATGAAGGATGTGTATTGTAGGAAAGGATGTAGGCATTTCTTTGCTTTAACCGAAAGTTTTTTTTCATTATCGTACCTACCTTGAATGTACACCCTAGTTAGCCCATTGAGCCTTTAGCCTATTTCTTTCTTTTGTCAAAAAGGTGTAAACTGAGCTTAACCCCTTCTTTTCATTATCCGTGAATTTGATCCAAAACTCTTAAGCGCTCAAGAAAAAAAATAATTAAATAATTTTCCCACAGCACCAGAGAGTGAGAATTTTGAAAAGAAAAGAAAAAGCAGAGGGATGAAAGGAAAGAAAAGGTCGAAGGTGCACTTGGTATAAATTAAATATAATGGAGATGTATAAATAATCTTTGTTATTAAGTCAAGTGTGCTTAAAGATATGGGGTCAAAAATAAAGACAAACTTCAAGAATGGGAGGATGAAGGAAGAAAAAAAAAATGCCCACAAGGTTGATGGGATGTATTGGAAAAGCGCTTAAGGAGGCTAGTTTGTATTATTGGTTAGCCCAGTATTTGCTAGTTCCGTAGCTTACACTACAACCCGTTAAGTCCTACTTGATCTTACATCACGCGTCCTTATATTAGTGGAGTAATACACTAAAGGCAAGCTTATGGTTCATGACATGATGCATGTGAATTCTTTTCGGAGATAGAGCGAAATCTTGTTTATATGCCTCTGCACGTAATGTTTTGAGTTCATGTGATTAAAAAAGGGAACATTCTTTTGTGTTGTAAGGGCACATGCTCGACGAGAGATTGAATTTCGTGTCGGATATCTTTATCAGCTGATTTGCATGAGTTTTCTGATATCGAGAGTCGATTCTTGAGTCTAGGAGGTCATTGTATTAATAAGACTATGCATGTTTTCTTGATGATTTGCTGTATTAAATAATCAGTATAACCGTAGCTTGAATTGTCGAGCCAAGGTAGCCAGGATGGGGTGTAAATTGCATGAGGTGTAAGATTATTGTTCGGGGACGAACAAGGATTTAAGTGTGGGGTAAGTGATCTTGGGCAAATTTATATGCCCAAGTGATACTCAAATGTGTCATTTTGCCTTGTTTATCTATCGATGTTTGTACATTCTCGTGTGAATTGTAATAAAATGTGAATTTATACTAACCAACATGATTAGCGTTGTTTTGCAGGAAAAATATAAAGTTATGGAGCTAAGATGCATGTTGGGAGAGATCGGGATTGGACGCGGAAGCTAGCAAGGGAAAATGCACAAGGAAAGCACGAATTAAATGGGCTTCGCAATAGAGCCGTGTCACGCTGCCATCGCGGATGCCTTCTGCTTGGATGCTTAAAATATGTCAAATTCCAGTGAAGGTGCGCGTTGGGGCCGTGGCACGTTGGCCTAGCCCCGCGTTGCACGCCGTGCCACATTGGGCCTTAATGCCTGGACGACCGGATTCCAGTGAGGGTCCGTGTTGGTGGCGTGTCACGAAGTGCATCGCGTAGCACTCCATGACACGTTGCTTGTTATTCCGGGAAAAATTTCCACTAGTATAAATAGAACACTTAGGTTCATTTTTAATTATTCTGACTTGGTGGAGCAAGAACGTGGGTTACAGGAAGTTGAGGGGACGAAAATCTCATGGTTTTTCTCTATCTCCTTCTTCTTTATTTCAATTGCTTGTATGATTAACACTCATTTAACGATGTTTAATCAACAAATGAGTGGCTAAATTCCCTTCTTGTTGAGGTTAAGAACATTTGTATTGAAATGTGATTATTGAGAAATTGGTTTTCCATCTTTTCTTCCATGGTTGTTCTATTGATTCTTGTTCTTACTGCGTTAATGTATGGCCAACATTAATGTATATCTAAAAAGTCCGGTTTCACTCGAGAGAGCAAGAAATTGGAAAGTTGTGAATTGATAGGATATGATCTTTTCTTTGTTTGGGAAAATTGAGAATTGATTTACCTTCAGGATAGAGATATACCTGAAAGTCGTATTAGTCAATTAAGGAATCGGTTTTGTATGGCTAGAACATGAATTTGTTTTTATCACAGAGATGTAGGTGGAAGGTTCATCATTCTTAAGTTGGGTTAAATACGAGAGTTTTAATCCATAGGCAATAATTCTTGACTAGCAACCGGAGGAAAGATTAACCAAATTGTATCGATAATTTATTTCTCTACATGTTCATTTTAGCCTCAGCATGCTAATACTTATAGTTCAGACTCAAATTATATATTCGTTTTAGACTTAGTACAAAATTAGGAAACAAAATATCAAACTCTTGTTCACACTGTTGTTTGCAATTTAGAGTTAAAGTTTATTGACACTTGAGTAGATTGTTACTTTAGACCAGTCCCTTTGGGATCGATACTTGGCTTACTTGAGCCTCTTTACTACTTGTTCAACCATGTGCACTTGCGTGTAGTTATACCCAATAAGCCGAACATAGAGCATTGCATGTTTCTGGGAGAAGAGTCTAGCACCGAGTGGTTTAAGGGTCGATCACCCTATTCCCCAAAACTACGTGACAATGTAGGTTTATACTATTATATTATTGGGACCTCTCTTGTGAGCTATCCGCTGCTAGATTGTCCCTTTGAGCTTGTTAACGATATGATGGTAGCGTCCTTAGACTTGGCAAGGTTTTGGACTACTCTGTCCACTTGAGTGTGATAGTCGGGACCATGTAAGCTCTATCGTCGTAGGTCGGTTAAGTCACGAGTCTCCCACTGTCTATACTATTCAGATTAGCATATTCATTACTCATGGTGATTACTTTACTCATGCATGTTCTAAAAGTAAGGTTTGACTCATTGTTCAGGTTTTAATATAAATGTTATGATTCATCTTTGAGTCACTCGAGTTAGTCATGATGCTATAAAGCTATGCATGGTTATGTTATAATAAGATTATGATTTCAGAAAGAATGCATGTAGCCTCTCCTCTGATATTTGAAAGCTAATGATATGTATGAAATGTTTTAAATGATTTACTTTACTTAAGCGGTTTTACTTACCTTGCATACTCGGTACATTCCACGTACTGACCACATACTTTCTATGCTGTATCATTTCATGATACAGGACGCAGCTTCCAGGCTCAGCCTCGTGCATAGTCGATTGACAGAGCTAGATTCTACTTGATTGGTGAATCCTCATCCTTCGAGGGCTAGACATTCAGTTCCTTATTCATATTTCATTTCAGTATTGTTGAGTTAGTTGGGGTCTTGTCCCATCAATTCGTCCAGACTAGAGGCTTTTCAGAGTTACGTATGTGTAGCTTCGAATGTTAGTTTGATGTGATGTTGTTTTAGACTTCATTGAGATTATATTCATGTTTTCTCCAGTTTATTGAATGAGTTAGTTGTATGCATATTCCATGGGTTGACTTGGGGTCTCTTGGGGTCCCTTTTCCTGTGTCTACAATCCGGGCCCCCGTTCGGGTCGTGACATACTTGGTAACGGAGAAATAGGTTGAGGTGTCCTAGGGAGTCTGAAAGCCGCATTAAGTAGAGTCTTTTGCATGGGTGTGAAGCGCGCCACACTTATGACGAAGTGGCTACTAGATGTTTAGGAAATATTCCCTTCTTTCATGATCTATGTCATGAGATGAAAGGTCTTTCTATCTGTCTAATTCATGCTATTCGTGATTGCAAAATCATGGCACCTCAAAGAATGAATGGAAGCAGGAATGGAGGTGGTGAAGGACACGAGGATGGAAACGGTTATGCGCATCAACCAACCACACCAGTTTAGGAGCCTCAGGCATCGGAGCCAGCCGACAAGCTGAGTTACGGGCCACTATTTAGATGCTCACACATGCCTTGACTGCTCCAGTCAATCAGCAGGACGTTACGCATGTTCCTCAAAATGGCAATGTAGTGGCGGCCAGAGTCGGAGACTTCTTAAGAATGAACCCGCCGGAGTATTTAGGGTCCAAGGTAGATGAGGACCCACATGATTTCATTGATGAGATTGTCAAGATCACCCAGGTTATAGGGGTGAATAATGTTGAGTGTGCAGAGTTGGCTTCCTACCAGTTGAAGGGGATTGTGCATATTTGGTTCCAGCAATGGAAGGATAGCATGGTTGCAGTAGCAGGTCCGATCACATGGGAGGAGTTTCAGATTGCATTCCTAGATTGGTTCTTCCCTCAGGAGATGAGGGAGCTTAAAGAAGCTGAGTTTGTAAACTTGAAGCAGGGGAGGATGATAGTGCTAGAGTATTCCCTTGAGTTCACTCGCCTATCGAAATATGCCCCAAATTTAGTGACCGACCAGAGGGCACGTGTGAGAAGATTTGTGCATGGTATAGCAAGGTATTTTGACAAGGAGTGTCGGATTGCTATGCTTCACCAGGATATGGATTTACCTCACATGGTATTATACACCCAACAGATGGAGGTGGCACATTTATGAGAGAGGAAGGCCAAGAGGGCGAGGACCAAGGATCACATATTCTCTCAACAGAGGTTCGGTGGTGGGCACCGACAACAGACTCACCAGAGATCATCAGCCCTGGCATCATTGTCATTGTGTGTGCCATCTAGGCCCAACCATGATCAGGGAGGGCGAGCAGCAGGCTCGAGGGGTTATAGAAGCAGACTCGCAGATTCCAGCATCCCAACTTGTCGCAGATGTAGTTGGGGGCAGACATGCCAGTGTTTGGCAGGTTCAGGAGCTTGTTATTGTTGTGGGAAGCCCGGACATATGCTTAGAGATTGTCCAGCTGCGAGACTGGATCAGGTTAGGGGATGAGGCCCAACTTCTAGTTCAGCAGCCCCTCCCCCACGCTCAGCACACCAGGGGGCATCTACTAGTACAACTAGCGGTCAACACCAGAACAGATTCTATGCCTTAGCCACTCGTCAGGAGCAAGAGGCCTCACCAGATGTAGTCACTGGTATGTTGAGAGTTTTTCATGTTGCTGTATATGCATTGCTAGATCCGGGGCTACCCTATCTTTTTTGACACCATATGTAGCCAGTAGCTTCAAAGTTAGTCTCAATGTTTTGTTAGAGCCCTTCTTAGTTTCTACTCCAGTAGGTCACTCAGTTATAGCTAGACGGGTGTATAGAGGTTGCCCAGTTCAGTATTTCTTAAGGTCACTTCAGCAGACTTGGTAGAGTTACCTATGATCAATTTCGATGTTATTCTTGACATGGATTGGCTATTTACATGCTATGCTTCAGTGAATTGTAGAACATGGTCCGTAGAGCTCAAATTTTCGGGTGAGCCAGTATTAGAATGGAAGGGTAGTTCAGCTATGCCTGTAGGTCGATTTATTTCCTACCTTAAGGCAAGGAAGATGATTTCTAAGGGGTGCATGTACCATTTAGTTAGGGTTAAGGACGTGGAGTCTGAGACCCCGACCATTCAGTCCGTACTAGTAGTACTTGAGTATCCAGAGGTCTTTCTTGATGATTTGCCAGATGCCCCTCCCGAGCAGGAGATTGATTTCTATGTAGATCTTCTTCCCGACACGCAGCCTATATCCATTCCACCTTACAGAATGGCTCCAACTGAGCTAAAAGAGTTGAAGGATCAGCTGAAGGACCAGTTAGGTAAGGGTTTTATTAGGCCGAGTATGTCTCCATAGGGTGCGCCAGTGTTATTTGTCCAGAAGAAGGATGGTTCACTTCGGATGTGCATTGACTATCGATAGTTGAACAAGGTCAGCATTAATAACAGGTATCCTTTACCCAGGATCGGTGATTTGTTTGACCAGTTTCAGGGTGCCAAGTGTTTCTCTAAGATTGATCTTAGATCCGAGTATCACCAGCTCAGGGTTTGTGAGAGTAACATCCAAAAAACAGCTTTCAGGACTCGGTATGGTCACTACGAATTAGTTGTTATGTCTTTTGGATTAACCAATGCCCCTGCATCTTTTATGGATCTAATGAACAGGGTGTTCAAGGCATATTTGGACATGTTCGTGATTGTGTTCATTGATGACATCCTTATATACTCTCGAAGCGAGGAGGAGCATGCCGCTCACTTGAGAGTATTGCTTCAGATCCTCAAAGATCGTCAGTTGTATTCAAAGTTTAGTAAGTGTGAGTTTTAGTTGGACTCTAGGCCATGTGGTATTGAGTGAGGGAATAAAGTTAGATTCTTAAAAGATCGAGGCAGTAAAGAATTGGCCCAGACCGGTGAACCCATCAGATATCAGGAGCTTTTTGGGCTTAGTAGGTTACTATCGGAGATTTGTAGAGGGATTTTCATCTATTGCCGCACCTTTGACCAAGTTGACTCAGAAGAATGTGACTCACTTCCAAAAGTTGAATACTTGACTCACTTCAGCACCAGTGTTGACCCTACCTGAGGGTACCTATGGTTTTGTGGTGTATTGTGATGATTCGAGAATTGAACTTGGGTGTGTGTTGATGCAACATGGGAAAGTGATAGCTTATGCCTCAAGACAGTTAAAGGTTCATGAAAAGAACTACCCGAACCATGATCTTTAGTGGGCCGCGATGGTGTTTGCATTGAAGATATGGCGGAATTACTTGTATGGGTTCCACGTGGACGTGGTCACAAACCACAAGAGGTTGCAATGTGTCTTCATGCAGAAGGATCTCAATCTTCGACAAAGGAGGTGGTTGGAACTACTAAAGGACTACGATATGAGTGTTCTTTACCACCCGGGCAAGGCTAAAGTAGTAGCGGATGCACTTAGTTAGCTCTATATGGAGAGTGTGTCCCACGTGGATGAGGGAAAGAATGAGTTGGTGAAAGATGTCCATCGACTTGCGAGGATGGGAATTAAATTGGTCAACTCTACCTATGGCGGTGTTGTGCAAAATGAATTAGAATCATCCTTGGTAGTGGATGTGAAAGCTCGGAAAGATGACGATCCGATGTTGGTAAAGCTGAATGAAGCCTGATCTTGGGCAAATTTATATGCCCAAGTGATACTCAAATGTGGAATTTTAGCCTTGTTTATCTATCAATGTGTATACATTCTCATGTAATTGGTAATAAAATGTGAATTTATACTAACCAACATGATTAGCATTGTTTTGCAGGTAAAATGTAATTTCTGGAAGCTAAAATGCATGTTGGAGGATATCGGGGTTGGAATTGGATGCGAGCAAAGGACAAGGCATTGGACAGCATAAAATAAAGGGGCTCCGCAATGGAGCCGTGTCACGCTGCCATCGCGGAGACCTTCTGCCTGGATAGGGAATTTTCGCCCAAATTCTAGAGAGGGTACGCGATGGGTCCGTGGCACGGTGGCTTGGCTCCGTGTTGCACGCCGTGCCACGTTGGGCTTTAATTCCTGGACCCCCAATTCCAGTGAAGGTCCGCGTCCGTAGCGTGTCACGGAGGCAGTTCTCCGCGATGCACTCCGTGACACGTTGCTCGTTATTCCGGGAAAAATTCCCACCAGTATAAATAGAACACGTAGGTTCATTTTTCAATATTTTGACTTGGTGGAGCAAGAACGTGGGTTACAGGCAGTTGAGGGGATGAAATTATCAGGGTTTTTTCTCTCTTTCCTTCTTCTTGTATTCAATTGCTTGTATGTTTAACACTCATTTAAACATGTTTAATCCACAAATGAGTGGCTAATTCCTCCTCTTGCTGAGGTTATGAACAATTGTAGTGAAATGTGATTGTTGATCATATTGGTTTTTCATCTTTTCTTCCATGGTTGTTCTATTAATTCTTGTTCTTACTGCATTAATGTGTGGCCTACGTTAATGTATATCTAAAAAGTCTGGTTTCACTCGAGAGAGCAAGAAATTGGAAAGTTGTGAATTAATAGGATATGATCTTTTCTTGGTTTGGGAAAATTGGGAATTGATTTACTTTCAGGATAAAAATATACCTGAAAGTCGTATTAGTCAATTTAGGAACCGGGTTTGTATGGCTAGAACATGAATTACATTTAATCACAGAAATGTAGGTGGATGGTTCATGATTCTTAAGTGGGGTTAGATACGAGAGTTATAATTCCTTGGCAATAGTTCTTGACTAGCAACCGGAGGAAAAGACTAACCAAATTATGTCGATAATTAATTTCATTACATGTTCGTTTAGCCTCAGCATGCTCTCATTCATAGTTCAGACTCACATTAGATAATTGTTTTAGCTTTAGCATAAAAATTATAAAACAAAATATCAAACTCTTGGTTACACTGTTGTCTGCATTTTTAGAATTGAAATATAGCACACTTGAGCAGATTGCACTTTATCCTAGTCCCTGTGGGATCGATACTTGGCTTACTTAAGCCACTTTACTACTTGTTCGACCACGTGCACTTGCGTGTAGTTTTATACCGAACAAACAGACTGAACAAGTTTTTGGCGCCGTTGCCGGGGACTGGCAATTGGTGAATTTGTTTTAAGTGTTAATTTACTGTATTTTTATTTTCTTAGTGTTGACAACTTGGTCTTAGCCTGTATTTTGCAGATTTAATTTCTTTTGAACACTGGCAAGAGACAAGGAGCTGGTGGACTCATATATAGAGCCAGAAAGGATATTTCATAGATAGCGGAGAGAAGCTCTAGAAAGAAAGCTGCAGTTGCTCAGACAGACGATCATGGAGCAACAACAGAATCCACCGGTAGTACGGGCAGTGTTAGTGCTCGAAGAAGTAGCAGCTCGGCCGGTTCGCGAGGTGGCAATCCCACATCCTAATAATGTCACATCTAGCATCTGCAAACCTGAGCTAGGAGGGAGGTTCGAACTTAAGCAGAATATGGTGCAATTGTTGCACACTAGCGGGCAGTTTACCGGTCTCCCTCATGAAGATCCACAACAGCATCTCCAAAAGTTTTTGGAGATAAGTGACACTTATATCCCCGCTGGACTGTCATCAGATTATGTCCGGCTTACCTTATTCCCATTTTCACTATTGGGAGAAGCCAAGAGGTGGTTGAAAGCTGAGCCACCGAATTCTATTTCTACGTGGGATGATCTTGCGAGGAAATTTTTGATACGGTTTTTTCCCTCCGGTAAAACAGCAAGACTTAGAAGTCAAATTCTAAGTTTCAAACAGAGGGAGGGAGAAAATTTATATCAGGCTTGGGAGAGATTAAAGTCCATGTTGCGGGATTGTCCTCATCATCATCAGTCCAATGATGTGCTGGTGCGCACTTTTATAGAGGGTTTGGAACCCCACACAAAAATATTGCTACACTCAGCAGCTGGAGGACAAGCGCTGGAGAAAACTTATGATGAGCTGTATACCTTGTTGAACCGCATTTTGCAGGGCAATCCGGAATGGAATGCTGATTCATCAAGAGGCGGGACAAGGAAAGCAGCAGGAGTGCTAGAAGTGGATGGGTTTACAGCTATTGCTGCACAGATAGCTGCATTGCAAAATCAACTTAACACCCACTTCAGCAACATGACAATGAACCAACCTCAAGTCCCAGTGAATGTTGCACAGCAGATGTGGTGTGAAGTGTGTGGAAGCAGTGAGCACTCAGCTGAGTGTTGTAGAGCAAATCCTGACTCGGTAAACTTTGTGGGAAATTTACAAAGGAACAACCACCAACAGTATGGTAATAGCTACAATTCCAATTGGAGGAATCACCCGAATTTCTCCTAGGGTAGCAACAACCATCAGGGGCAAAGTTCGGGTCAGGGTGTGCAAAGGAACCAAGGAGGGTAGCAGAATTATCAAGCACAATTCAGAAACAACAATGCACCTCCTCCACCACCATCACCCAACATTGAGGAGATTTTCAAGACCATGATAGCTAACCAAGCTCAATTGCAGGCTGACTATGTGAAATTGGCAGCCGAAGTGAAAAACAACCAGTTAGCTACCAAGGCACTTGAATATCAATTTGGGCAATTTGCTGGAGCCCAAAACACAAGGCCTAGAGGAGGACTTCTGAGCGACACAGATCCCAATCCTAAGCAGGTGAAAGCAGTGACCACAAGGAGTGGTTTGCAGCTGAAAGAGGTGGAACCAGAAAGACCACCTCAATAATCGGGAGCAGCAGAAGTCGAGAGGGAGCAAAGTACTGAGAGGGGGGAAGACTAAGGAAGCTGAATCAGAAAGACCACCACCCCTGTTCCCTCAATGATTAAAGAAACACAAGGAGGAGGCGTGTTTCAAGAAATTCATGGAGGTGCTGAAACAGGTACATATTAACTTACCTCTTGTTGATGTTTTGCAGGGAGTGCCGAAATATGCCAAGTATATAAAGGACATCGTGGCAAACAAATGTCGGTTGACTAAGTATGCTATGGTGGCTCTAACGGAGGAGTGCACTTCCCGGATTCAAAACAGACTGCCCACAAAGCTCAAAGACCCTGGGAGCTTTACTATACAGATTACTATTGGGCAGAGCATCCGAGCTCGTGGATTGTGTGATTTGGGAGCGAGCATAAATTTGATGCCGTCATCGGTATTCAAAAAGTTGGGTCTAGGGAGTCCTAGACCCACAATAGTAATCTTGCAATTGGCGGATCGGTCCTTAGCCAGACCTGATGGCATTGTGGAGGACGTTCTGGTGCAAGTTGGCTCCCTGATTTTCCTGGTAGATTTTGTCGTGCTGGATTTTGAACCAGACGCGGAAGTCCCATTTATTTTGGGACGTCCTTTCTTGGCAACCGGGAAAGCACTAATTAACGTAGCTGCAGGGCAGCTAACAATGCGAGCACACGACAAGGTGTAGGTGTTCGATGTGTACAAGGCACCCAAGCTCCCGATGGTGCACGAAGAACTCTCGGTGATCAATGTGATTGATCAAGGCGATGATGAGCAGATTAAGGATTCACGAGAGTTAATGGGAAAACCACCGGAGAACGGTGTAAGCACTACTGGGGGCAGGACGGTGATCGAGAGAAATCGTCCATCACCCTAGAGGACAACTGAGCTTAACGACGTCGAGCCGCGACGGTAAACCAGGCTCGCGACGGCTCCGTGTTACGGAGGCAGTGCACCGCGATGCACTCCGTGACACGTTGCCGTGTATATCGCGACGGGTCACACAGGGTCGCCGGGTGACTCGCGTGATTTTTCTACTTTTTAACCCCGAAAACCCCTCCCTTTTTCCTTATTTTTCACTCACTCCATGACCAAACTTCCCAAAACCCATCCCCCTTCAATGTGACACGGAGTTGGCCAAGAAAATCATCAAGTTTGCTTCAATTCTTCAACTTCAAGGTATGTTCTTCGATTCCATCTCATTTCTTGTCGATTTTCTTCGATATTGAGCATGTGAGGTGAGCTAAGTTTGCCCTAAGTAGAAATTAATCATGAATTCAATTGAATTGTGGTTGATGAATGTTCGGAATGTCATTATGATTGCTTGAACTCGTTAATTGCATAATTTAATCGAATTTTCTTGATACTATCATTTCTAGGGCTTGTTTTTGAATTTGAAGTGGAAAAATGTAGTGAACTTGGGAAATTCATGCCGGGATGTACATGTTGAATGAGATGAGTCGATGTGCTAATTGTTAGGATGTTGATAGAACGACGGATTCTTGGGTTAAGGGAATATTGAAATTTGCAAGAATTGGGTTGGTTGTATAGGTTCGTGTAGATAAATTCTTGTTGTTGTTTTCGTTTCTTTGTTTTTCCTTGCTAAGTGCGATGGATTAAAAGGTTATCGATGGTAATTATTGTTGTTTGCTGTACGAAATCTGAGTAGTACATAGAATATATATCGTCGAATTCTTCGTATGCACTAAGCATGTTTGTATAGTTGGTTGTTGATTTATGCAAATAAGTGTGATCCTGCCGGTATGTTGTAACTGTAGCTAAGGACTAAGTGTGGGGTAGCCTAGCTTAACCTGACCATAGCCAAAGTTAATATCCATTGGCTTAACATTGATCTTGTCTACTTGGGTTGACAGGTAAAATGGCAAGCAGGCAACAAAAAGGGAAAGGCGCATCAACTTCTAGCGTCGGAAGGAAGCGAATCAGACTGGGCACAGCAGTCCCAACAACACCAGTAGTTCCACGCGGCCAACGCCGCCAATATGGAACAAGATGGGTGATGGATGAGGGGAAGAAGTGGTACGCAAAGAACAAAGAAAACAAATACTTCCCCGAGGAGCATATAGCACGGGAACCGTTGGCACAAGAGTTCCCTAGGATTGTCCACCGGATCGAGGCAGCTGGGCTCAAGTTCATCTTTGAAGAGCCCAAGGAATGCAACCTGAACCTGATCCGGGAATTTTATGCCAACTGGAACCCGACGCTCAGAAGTCACACCATAAACATCAGAGGGCAAATAGTCACATTTGAGCCCCACCACCTCAATGCCATCATAGGGGTGCGGGACACAGACGCCCACGTGCTCCGACAGCTGAACATTACCCCACCATATGCAGACATCAGACGCACCTTGTGTGGGACCCGATCGACAGCTAGATGGAGCAGGCACAAGGAGAGGGGCTACCATTAGACTTTGCCGTATTCATAGATGAACAGGGAAGCCAGAATATGGCTGAAGATAGTCTGTTCCTGCCTAATCCCAGGGGTACATATGACAGATGTAACCCGGGATCGTGTATGCCTGGTGTACGCCCTAATGAAAGGGCTGGAGATCAACGTGGGGGCGGTGATTATATCCGCCATGAAGAGAGCCCGGTTGCATCAGGGGCACAGGTACGACTTTGGTGGAATACTGACCACCTTCCTCAAGGGCCTAGATGTCGAGGAAGAGTCCCTTGATTACATCCCGCAGATGGAGCGGCAGGCCATAGATGTTACTAAAACTAAGGCACCCAACACCACCCACGGGCCAGTGCTTACACTTGGCGAGCGACATGCTCGTGATTATCAGTACATGGCTCGCATGTACGGGATGCAGATGCTCCAGCTAAGGATAGGCGGGAGGCCAGTGATAGAGGAGGAGCTATGGCAGCTCGAGCTACATTACCCTTTCGGCGAGAATGCCAGGGCTCTATGCTGAGTGGGGCCAGCATTTGTAGAGCCCACGGATGATGACATCCCAGCAGACGAGGAGATACGTCGGGAGGACTCTGATGTGGAGTCCGATGATGATGACGGGGGTGATTCAGACATGGGAGATGAAGCAGCAGCACCTGATGAAGAAGTGGAGTACTTTGATTGATCAGGGAGTTCCACCACCTGATTTTTGTGCTATTTTGATTTTTGTAAACACTGGGGACAGTGTTCGAGCTAAGTGTGGGGTGGGAGTAGTTAGGTGCTGGGCTGTGTTGTTATGTATGTATGTCCGAATCTGTTGTCGTGCCTGTGAAATTTGTTATTCCCTGTGATTTGTGAATTGTTAAGTTGGTGTTCTGTATAGTAAATATATGTGAACCTGTGGTGTGTTGCTGAATGTTGCTAGCTGATTTTGTACATATTTTTGTTTATCGAAATGATCGATATTTTCAAATTTTTTTTATTCTTGGGTTTGTCGGCGTTTGTTTTCGGTTCTTTTACCGAGAATGGTCCCATTGAACCAAAGTCTTAGTTAGTGACCGTTCCCTATGATGGATGGATGACGACTGACTTAAGGGAAATGTAGTCGTTAGGAATAGTTTTTCAATTATTTTTCAATTTTTTTCTTTGGTAGGTTGCATCCCAAAACCTGTAGTTACTGTATGGTTGCGAAATTTTGGTTGCGTGTTGTACATGATATTTAAAATGCAAAGGTGATTCGTATGAAAGCATGCAACTTTGTAAATATGTTGAGATACCTAGGCCATAGAGTCGATTCAGTGTGATTGAGGCTTAATGTTTGAATTCCTGTAATTAGCTGATTGAAGAGTCTGTGAATACATCTTGAATTGAGCATGTGCAATAAGTGTGAAGTGAGGTGTTGTTATTCCATGCTGTTGTGAAATGTCTAGAACTTGCCTGGTGTGTGTATAAAACGAAATGAAGGAGGTGTATTGTAGGAAAGGATGTAGGCATTTCTTTGTTTTAACCGAAAGTTTCTATTTTTCATTGTCATACCCACCTTGATTGTCTACCCTAGTCATCCCGTTAAGCCTTTAGCCTATTATTTTTTCTTTTGTCAAAAAGTGTAAACCGAGCTTAATCCTTTCTTTTCATTAGCCGTAAAGTCTATACAAAACTCTTAAGCACTTAAGAAGAGAAAATAATTTTCCCAAAGTTTCAAAAGAGTGAGAATGGTGAAAAGAAAAGAAAAACCGAGTGCTGGAAGAAAAGAAAGGTTGAAGGTGCACTTGTTATAAATAAACTATAATGAAGGTGCATGAATAATCTTTGTTGTTGTGTCAAGTGTGCTTAATAAGATGGGCCAAACTAATGAAAAACATCAAGAATGGGAGGATGAAAGAAGAAACAATGTCCATGAGTTGATGGGATGTGTTGAAAAGGCGCTTAAGGATGCTAGTGGCTATTATTGGCTAACCCAATATTTACTAGTTCTGTAGCTTCCATTACAACCAGTTAAAGTCCTACGTGATCTTACATCGCACTTCTTTATATTAGTGGAGTAATACACTAAGGGCAAGATTATGGGTCATGACATGATGAATGAGAATTCTTTTGGGAGAGAGAGCGAAATTGTGTTTACATGCCCCTGCTTGAAATTTTGTGAGTCATATGAGCAAAAAAGGGAAGATTCTCTTGTGTTGTGAGGGCACATGCTTGATGAGAGATTAATTTTCGTGTCGGATATCTTGATCAGCTGATTTGCATGAGTTTGCCAATATCGAGAGTCGATTCTTTAGTCTAGGAGGTCTTGATGTATTGAAGGTCATTGCATTGATAAGACCATGCATGTTTTCTTGATGATTTGCTGTATTGAATAATCGGTATGACCGTAGCCTAAATAGTCGAACCAAAGTAGCGAGGTTGGGATGTAAATTGCATGAGGTGTAGGATTATTGCTCGAGGACGAACAAGGATTTAAGTGTGGGGTAAGTGATCTTTGGCAAATTTATATGCCCAAGTGATACTCAAATGTGGAATTTTAACCTTGTTTATCTATCAATGTGTATACATTCTCATATAATTGGTAATAAAATGTGAATTTATACTAACCAACATGATTAGCATTGTTTTGCAGGTAAAATGTAATTTCTGGAAGCTAAAATGCATGTTAGAGGATATCGGGGTTGGACTTGGATGCGAGCAAAGGACAAGGCATTGGACAACATAAAATAAAGGGGCTCCGCGATGGAGTCGTGTCACGCTGCCATCGCGGAGGCCTTCTGCCTGGATAGGGAATTTTTGCCCAAATTCCAGAGAGGGTACGCGATGGGTCCGTGGCACGGTGGCGTGGCTCCGCGTTGCACGTCGTGCCACGTTGGGCTTTAATTCCTGGACCCCCAGTTCCAGTGAAGGTCTGCATCTGTAGCGTGTCATGGAGGCAGTTCTCCGCGATGCACTCCGTGACACATTGCTCATTATTCCAGGAAAAATTCCCACCAGTATAAATAGAACACTTAGGTTCATTTTTCAATATTCTAACTTGGTGGAGCAAGAACGTGGGTTACAGGCAGTTGAGGGGACGAAATTATCTGGGTTTTTTCTCTCTTTCCTTCTTCTTGTATTCAATTGCTTGTATGTTTAACACTCATTTAAAGATGTTTAATCCACAAATGAGTGGCTAATTCCTCTTCTTGCTGAGATTATGAACAATTGTAGTGAAATGTGATTGTTGATCATATTGGTTTTTCATCTTTTCTTCCATGGTTGTTCTATTAGTTCTTGTTCTTACTGCATTAATGTGTGGCCTACGTTAATGTATATCTAAAAAGTCTGGTTTCACTCGAGAGAGCAAGAAATTGGAAAGTCGTGAATTAATAGGATATGATCTTTTCTTGGTTTGGGAAAATTGGGAATTGATTTACTTTCAGGATAGAAATATACCTGAAAGTCGTATTAGTCAATTTAGGAACCGGGTTCGTATGGCTAGAACATGAATTGCATTTAATCACAGAAATGTAGGTGGATGTTTCATGATTCTTAAGTGGGGTTAAATACGAGAGTTTTAATTCCTTGGCAATAGTTCTTGACTAGCAACCGGAGGAAAAGACTAACCAAATTATGTCGATAATTAATTTCATTACATGTTCGTTTAGCCTCAGCATGCTCTCATTCACAGCTCAGACTCACATTAGATAATTGTTTTAGCTTTAGCATAAAAATTATAAAACAAAATATCAAACTCTTGGTTACACTGTTGTCTGCATTTTTAGAATTGAAATATAGCACACTTGAGCAGATTGCACTTCATCCCAGTCCCTGTGGGATCGATACTTGGCTTACTTAAGCCACTTTACTACTTGTTCGACCACGTGAACTTGCGTGTATTTTTATACCCAATAAACAGACCGAACAAAGCCATTCGGAGTCAAAAGGTGGAGGTTTTCTCCCAAGGGGGAGATGGGGTGTTGCGGTACCAAGGTCTCCTATGTGTTCCAGATGTGGATAATTTAAGGGACCGGATATTGCATGAGGCGCATGGGTCCAGGTACTCTATCCATTCGGGTGCCACTAAGATGTATCATTATTTGTGGGAAATATATTGGTGGTACGACATGAAGAAGGATATGCAAAATTTGTAGCCAAGTGCTCGAACTGTTAGCAAGTGAAAGTTGAACATCAATGGCCGGGAGACATACTTCAGGGTATTTGCATTCCTACTTGGAAGTGGGAAGAGATTAATATGGTTTTTATTACAGGCATACCTCGTACTTGCCGACACTACGATTCTATTTAGATGGGTGTAGATAGGTTGACCAAGGCTGCACACTTCCTACCAGTCAAAACCACAGATTCAGCAGATGATTATGCCAAGTTGTATATTCGGGAGTTGGTTCAACTTCATTGAGTGCCCTTGTCTATTATCTCAGACCGAGGTACATAGTTTACCTCTCAATTTTGGCGGTCTTTCCAAAGAGGGCTTGGGACTCAGGTTAAGATCAGCACAACATTTCATCTACAAATAGATGGTCATGCAGAACGGACAATCCAGACACTCGAGGCCATGTTGAGAGCCTGTGTGATGGATTTTAAAGGTAGTTGGGATGATCACTTGAACTTGATCGAGTTTTCTTACAATAACAACTATCACTTCAACATCCAAATGGCACTGTTTGAGGCTCTTTACGGGCGGATATGTAGATCGCCCATCAGATGGTTTGAGGTTGGTGAGGTAGCTATGATAGGACATGATTCGGTTTATAAGGCCATGGTTAAGGTTCAGTTGATAAGGGAAAGGCTGAAGATCGCTCAAAGTCGTTAGAAATCATATGTTGATGTGAGGAGAAGAGATTTAGTGTTTGAGGTAGACGATTGGGTATTTCTAAAGGTATCTCCCATGAAGGGTGTCATGCGGTTCGGAAAGAAAGGAAAACTCAGTCCCTGCTATATTGGTCGCTACCGGGTTATGAGAAGAGTTGGTAAGGTCGCGTATGAGTTGGACTTGCCATCGGAGTTATCTTCAGTTCATCCCGTCTTTCATGTATCACTCCTGAAAAAGTGCTTGGGTGATCCATCTTTAGTTGTCCCGGTGGAAAGAGTTGGTGTGGGAGATAGCCTCAGTTATGAGGAAACTCAGTAACAATTTTGGATTGCCAGGTTCGGAGGCTGAGAAACAAAGAAGTAGCTTCGGTGAAGGTGTTATGGAGAAACCAACATGTTGAGGGAGCTAGATGGGAAGCCGAAGCAGCTGTGATGGCTAAATACTCTCACCTGTTCCCTATCGGCTCAGTTTCAGTTTGAGGTATTAGTTTTTTCCCTAATTCTCTAATCAGTTACCATGTTCAGTCCATGTGCACAAGTTTGATTTATTTCATGATAGATGTATGTGATGTCTCAATTCAGTTCGGCTATGTAGTTCTTTTCGAAGGTAGTCATTCCGTCAATTTCGGTTTAAATAATCAGTATTTGCATATGATGATTGCTTGTTCCTGAGTTTTCTGTGTGTTTCTAACATTCAAGGATAAATGTTCCCAAAGGAGAGATATTTTAATACCCTAGGAACCCAAGGATCATATCCGGGAGTCAAATGGGGAAAAACTGGGAACTAGTGCTTCAGTTGCAGGACAAGTCGTTGGATGACTCGTGAGAAGATCCCACGAGTCATCAAGTGACTCATGGGGAGGCTTGGAGGAATTGAAATACAAGGGTCCCCACGAGCGTGGGAATGACTCATGGTTAGTCACCACGAGTCGTCATGTCAGTCATAGGGTAAGGGTGAAGACTAAATGGAGGAAGTCAACCAGTGTATCTAACAGAAGGACCCCATGACTCGTGGTCAGTCCCCACTATTCATGGGATGAGTCGTGATTAAACAGGGTAAGTTTTATTTGAGACTAAGGCAGTGTACATGACATAAGGTGACCATGAGTCGTGGTCACAAGAAACGGATCGTTAAGTCACCCATGACGAGCCCAGGAGATCTGATAAGCAGTCTACCTGACGAACGATTCCACGAGTCGTGGCCCTTCATATTGAGTCGTTAGGTCCCTTGTTGGGACCCATTGGAAGTTATTTTCTGCAAAATAGTAAGGTTCTTCTTGTAATTTCCTAAGTTCCTAAGACCTATACTACGTCGTTTAAGGCTCGTTTTACAGGGTTTTAAGAGGGGAAAACCTATTCTAAGCTAATTCATTCCATGCATGCAAACTTGAGAGTTTGAAGAGAGGATTTAGAGAAAGTTTTGAAGGTTTCCATTGTAATCTCACCTCGGGCAATCAGAAAGTGTTAGAATCAATCCACCATTCCCAGGTATGTAGGGTCATGAGTGGGTGTCTTCTTCTACATCCATGCCCAATCTCTATCCAGTGGAAGAAATTCTCATGATCAAGTTATGGGGGTTTTACCCAATTGCATGATTCTTCAATTTTTATACATGGGTATGATTAGATTATGTTTATATTAGTGAATTGTGAAGATTGGGAAGATTTTAAATTGTTTCCAATCCAAATTATGATTTCTAAATTATGAAAGCGAATGCCCATAGATGAGAAGTTCATGAAAGAAGAGAATGATATTGAATGTATGATGATGATGAGATTTGATAATGAAATGTATGTTTCTAAAGCTACCCATTTGTTATAATGTTGTTTTCAAAATGAATTGAGTAGATCTAAGTTTGATAAAGCATTGGGCAATGCCCACATGTTGATTTAAAATGATGATTTTCCCAAAATAAGCTTACCACATGGTTTGGAGCGAAGTCTCTCAAATTTCATAATTTCTAGCTTGTGGAATGTTGAGTTAAATATTCCTACATATATCTTACCACATGATTTGGAGTAGATGCTCCCATTTATACTTGAGCTTGTGGTATGTTTCGAAATAAAGCTTCTCGTATGAATGAATTCATAATTGAGATGTATGTCATTATTGAGCTTTGTCAAAGGAAAATGTTGAGCTTCATTTTCATATGATGTCTAGTCTATGCATGATCTCATTAACGAGCTTTGTAAATAGAGAATATTGAGCTTCGTTCCGTGCGATGTTGAGTTATGCATGATTTCATAATGAGCTTCGTCATTAGACGATGGTTAGCTTCGTTAATAGATGATGTTGAGCTTTTATATATGATGTAGAGAAGTGCATGTTTTTGGGAGAAGAGTCTAGCACCGAGCGGGTTAAGGGTCGATCACCCTATGCCCCAGAACTACACACCAACGTAGGTTGATACCATTATATTATTGGGACTTCCTTTGTGAGCTATCCCCAACCTGATTGGCCCTTTAAGCTTGATATCTATATCATGGTACTGTCCTTAACCCTGGCAAGATTTTGGATTGCTCTGCCCACTTGTGTATGATTGTCAGGACCACGTAAGCTCTATCATGGTATGTCAGTTAAGTGACGAGTCTCCCACTATCTATAATATTGAGATTTGCATATTCATTAATCATGGTGATAACTTTACTCATGCATGTTCTAAAAGTAAGGTTTTAGTTATTGTTCAACATTTAATATAAATGTTATGTTGCATCTTTGTGTCATTCGAGTCAGTCATGTTGCTATAAAGCTATGCATGGTCATGTTATGATAAGATTATGATTTTAGAAAGAATGCGTGTAGCCTCTCCTATCATATTTGAAAGCTTATGATATGTATGAAATATTTTAAATGATTTACTTTACTTAAGAGGTTTTTCTTACCTTGCATACTCGGTACATTCCACGTACTGACCGCATACTTTCTATGTTGTATCATTTCATAATATAGGGACCAGCTCCCAGGCTCAGCCCCGTGCGTACTCAATTGACAGAGTCAACTTCTACTTGATTAGTGAGTCCTCATCCTTCGAGGGCTAGACATTCAGTTCCTTATGTATATTTTCGTTCAGTATTGTTGAGTTAGTTGGGGTCTTGTCCCATAAACTCATTCAGACTAGAGGCTTTCCAGACTTACGTATGTGTAGCTTCGGATGTTATTCTGATGTGATGTTGTTTTAGAATTCTTCTGAGATTATATTCATGTTTTCTCTAGTTTATTGAATGAGTTAGTTGTATTCTTATGCCATGGGTTGACTTGGGGTCTCTCGGGGTCCCTTGCCCCGTGTCTATGATCCGGGCCCCCGTTTGGGTCGTGATAAAGGTCAATACCAAAATCAATCTCCATCTCATGAGGGATCCCTAATAGATCATCTAGGAACACTTCTTGATACTCACACACTACGGGAACTAACTGGATAGTCGGAGTTTCGGAAGTAGCATCTTTAATCCTAACTAGATGGTATACACAACCCTTAGAAATCATCTTTCTGGCCTTATGGTAGGAAATGAAGTAACCTACAGGCACAACTGAACTACCCTTCCATTCTAGGACTGGCTCACCCAAAAATGTGAACTCTACTGCATGGGTGCTACAATTGACTGAGGCATAACATGCATATAACCAATCCATGCTGAGGATAACATCAAAATTGGTCATGGATAACTCTACTAAATCTGTTGAAGTGACGTTCTGAAGGACTGTGACAGGGAAATTTCTATACACCTGTCTAGCTATAACTGAATCACCCACTAGAGAAGAGACTAAGAAGGGTTCTGAGAAGAATTCGGGATTGACTCCGAAACTACTAGCAACATAGGGCATCACAAAAGATAAAGTAGCCCCCAGATCTAACAATGCATATACGTCAAGGTGGAATACTTGTAACTTACTAGTGACTACATCTGGGGAGACCTAGACGGGATGCTAGGCCATAGAATCTATTCTGGCACTGACCACCACCTGCACTAGTTGATGCCACCTACTGAGCTAGGCGTGCTGGTGGAGTTGCTAAACTGGAAGCTGGATGTCAACCCCTATCATGGACCTGTCTAGCTTCTAGGAAATCTCTAAGCATATGTTCGAGCTTCCTGCACCCAAAGCAAACACCTGTACCTGCCAAACACTGACCCGTGTGTCTCCAGCCACATCTGCTACACTCAGGAGTGCTGGTCTCTACCGGTCTGCTGCTCTAACCTCTCGAGGATGATGCCCGTCCCCTCTGATCACGCTTTGATCTGGATGGCACACTCATAGCCGAAGGAGCTAGGGCTGACAATCTAATCAGACTGCTGACGGAGTCCACTAGGTCTCTGCTAGGAGAATTCAAAGCTATCAGTCCTAACCTTCTTGGCCTCTCTCTCTTTCTCACTCATCTGCACCACCTCCATCTGCTGGGCGTACAGGAATATCCAAGAAAAGTCAATGTGCTGATGAAGAATCACGGTCCGATAATCCTTAACTAGGTAGTCTGCTACCCCATGCACGAACCGGCTCACTCGGGCTCTCTAATCCACCACCATCTCAGGTGCATACTTAAATAGATGAGTGAACACAAAGGGATACTCCTGAACTGTCATCTTCCCTTGCTTTAGATTCACAAACTTGGCTGCTTTGATTTCCTTCATCACACGAGGGAAGAACCAATCTAGAAAGCGACAAAAATTAATCCCAACCAATAGGGCCTGCTCCAACTGCCCTACTACCCTTCCATTGGTTGAACCAGATGCCCGTTTCAACTGATATAAGGCTAGATTGGCGCACTCCTCTCCGGTCACCCCCATGATCTGGGTGATCTTCAGATCCTTATCAATGAACTCATATAGATCCTCGTCCACCTTTGACCTAAGGAACTCTAGAGGGTTTCATCCTTAGAAAGTCTCTAACTCTTGACGCTTCCGCATTCTCATTCTGAGGTACATGCGCTACCGCCTGCTGATTGACCTAGGCAGTCAAGGCATGAGCTAACATCTATATGTCTTCCCTGAACTCAGCGCGGGTAACCAACTCGAATAGATGCTCCTCATGGGCTGGTGGGGCCTGTTGGTTCCCATCTCCATTGCCATTCTCATATCCATTTCTGTTTCCATTTCTTCTTTCATTAACTCGGCGAGGAGGCATGATTCTGCAAACGCGTATAGCATGAGTTAGAAGGATAGAGAGACACTTCACAGCATGACATAAATCATGAAAGAGGGGAACATTTCCTAAATGTCCGTTTCCTCTACGTCATAAGTGTGGCGTGCTTCACACCCATGAAAAAGACTCTACTTAATGCAGATTTCAGACACCCTAGGACACTTCAAAATCTAACGCTCTAACACCAAGTTTATCATAACTTGAACATATGCCCAGATCAAGACACGAGACAAAGAACCTCGAGAGGCTCCAAGTCGACCCATGGCATAAACATAACATCTAACTGATTCAAAAAAGATGGAAGATCAATATAATTAACATATCAGAAGTCTGAAGATAACATAACATCTAAATACATACATAAGTCTAAAGTTGAATACATACTATGTTCGAAAAGCCTCTACTACTGATGAGTTAATGGGACAAGACCCCAGCTAACTCACTATAGTTTGAAAACTGAAAATACGAAACATAACTGATAAGAAAGGCCCTGGAAAGATGAGGACTCACCAACTCTGGTCAAAAAGTACTAATGCTGGGAACTTGGCTAGCGGTGGGGCTGATATTGGATATCGATGCCTGTATCATGAAATGATACAACATAGAGTATGCGGTCTGTACGTGGAATATACCGAGTATGCAACGTCAGTAAAATCTCTAAGTAAGTAAAATCATAAATCATACATATTATAAAACATAATCAAGATATGATTCTGAGAGTGGGACTTGCATGTTATTTTCTGAAATCATGATCTGAACATAACGAAACATCGTAACTGAATCAAATGACCTAAAGCTGAAAACTGATAATCATAGGTAAAACTGTATAGTGGGTCAAACCTGCTGAAAACATAATATCATGACTGATGAACATGCATAACTAAAATCATGAGGAACACTGGGAGACTGTCATATAACCGACATTACCATGATAGAGCTTACGTAGTTGCGACTATCACACACAAGTGGGCAGAGCCGTCCAAAGCTTTGTTAGGGATAAGGACGCTACCATGATATCGATATCAAGCGGAAAGCCCCTTAGGGGCAAGGGAAGCTCACAAGGGTGGTCCCAAATAATCTAAACATACCTACATTGGCTTGCAGTTCTGAGGCACAGGAGTGACTGACCCTTAGCCTACTCGGTGCTAGACACTACTCCCAAAATCATGCATACGCTCTCCATCGTTTTTCAACGAAGCTGACCATCATCTAGTGATGAAGTTGAATAATAACATACATACGTAATATGAAATCATGACATGAGGAGCTTTGGATCAAACCATACCACAAGATGAACATAAGTGGGAGTCTAGACTCCAAAATCCATGTGCTGAGCTAATACATGAAGTTTAGATAAATCATGAAACATACTTGATCATATGGGCTTGCCCATTACTTAAACATGCTTGAAATCAACTTGATTCACTTTGAAAACATGAACATAGACATGGGTAATTCGAAATCGTACATTCTTCATAAACATCTCATCATGCTTGAATACCTATCTCATATATCTCAACTTTCATGGACTTTCCTAGATGGGCATCATAATTTAGAAAACTTGAAAACATAAATGTATAATTTAAAAAATTGCAAAATCTTCCCATTAATCATAATTCAATATTTAAAACATGCTTAGATCATACCCATGATTAATACTTTGAAAATTCACACATTGGGTAAAAACCTGTAATACCTTAGAAGTGCCTTGGAGTAGACCCCGGAGTTGAAAGTTGAAAACTGCTGAAACTGGAAAAATTATTGCATAACGGGTGACCCAATTTGTTGATCCAACCAACGAATCCTTGGGATGAGTCATGGAAAACATTTGGTCTGGGGACAGTGGAAGCAACGATCGATGTGACGACTCGTTATGGGAAAAAATGAGTCATCGTTTGTGGTCATAGTAGGAGATGGACCTTAGCGTTTGGGAAGTAACGGGTCATCCCATGACCCATCATGAGTTAGCACAGACCATTGTCAGTAGACGTTGTTTGGATGGTGAAATGTCTAATGCATTCAACGTAAGTAGACCACGACTCATTGGTGGGTGTAACGAGTCATGGTGAGGCTCATTGTTTGAGGAGGTGTCAAAGTTGCAGGAGTAAACAACGGTCGACAGAGTGACCCATTGCAATTAATGGTGACCCGTTGTTTGTTAGTCATGGTTTGAGCCGAGACCAAGCCTGGACAGTGTACAGGACAGATCATCACCACATGTTGTGGTATCTTCCAACGACCCAATGGGCTACCCATTGGTTCGTCCAGTGAAGGAATTTTCTATGTAATCAGTAAGGGTATTTTCATTATTTCCACATCCTAAGGCCCTATATTACATTTTTAAGGCTTGTTTTAGTGGGTTTAGGGAGGGGAAAACCTATTCTATGTTATTTCATTCCATGCATGCAAGCTTGAGAGGTTGAAGAGGTGATCTAGAGAAATTCTTCAAGGTTTTCATTCAAATTCTTCTTGGAAAATTAGAGAAGTGGTAGAATCAATCCCTTCCAGGTTCGTAGGGTTATGAGTTGGTGTCTTCTTCCACACCCATGGCCAATTTTCTATCTAAGTATGAGAATTTCCTATGATCAAGTATGGAGTTTCTACCAAAATGCATAAATCTTTGATTTCTTTACATGGGTATGAATTGATTATGTTTTTATTATCGAATTGTGAAGTGTGGGCTGATTTTAGAATGATTTCAACATAAAAATTATGTTTCTAATCTTATGAATATGGAAGCCCATTGGTGATATGATCATGAAAAGTAAGATTTGTGAAGTAAATGTAATAATAATGAGATATTATGATGAAAAGTATGATTTGAAACTATCCATGTCTATAATTATGTTTTCGATGAGAATTGTGTATTCCTAAGTATGATAAAGCTTTGGGCAATGCCCACATGTTAGGTTTAAATGATGATTTTTCCCGATCTAAGCTTACCACATTGTTTTGGAGCGAAGACACCCAAATTTTATATTCTAGATTGTGGTTGTTTTGAGTTAAGTCTTCTTATGCATAACTTACCACATGTATTTGGAGAAAAGGCTCCAAAGTATGTATTCAACTTGGGGTATGTTTTGAACTAATGCTTCTCATATGCATGAATTAGTATTTGAGATGTATTGATCATTGAGCTTCGTCAATAGATGATGTTGAGCTTCGCTATATATGATGTAGAGCATTGCATGTTTTGGGAGAAGGGTCTAGCACCAAGTGGGCTAAGGTTCGATCACCCTATGCCCCAGAACTACGTGCCAACGTAGGTTGATACTATTATATTATTGGGACCTCCCATATGAGCTATCCCCGGCCCTAATAGCCCATGAGCTTGATATCGATATCATGGTAGTGCCCTTAGCCCTAGCAAGATTTTAGACAGCTCTGCCCACTTGAGTGTAATAGTCGGGACAATGTAAGATCTATCATGGTATGTCGGTTAAGTGACGAGTCTTCCATTGTCTATATGATTCAGATTTGTATATTCATTACTCATGGTTATTATTTTATACACGCATATTCTAAAAGCAATGTTTGACTCAATGTTCAGCTTTTCTATAAATGTCATATTTCTACTTTGAGCCATTTGAGTCAATTTGATGTTATAAAGCTATGTATCGTATGTTATGAAAAGATCATGATTTCAGAAAGATTGCATGCAAGCCCTACTGATCGCATATTTTCTATGATGTATCGTTTCATGATACAGGACCCGACTCTCAGGTTCAGCCCCACTCTTAGATAGCTTATCGGAGTTAACGTCTGCTTGTTGGTGAGTCCTAATCTTTTGAGGACCAAACTATCTATCTTATCTTTATGTATTTTAGTTCTCAGTTTGTTGAGTTAGTTGGGTCTGTCCCAACAACTCGTCATGTTTAGAGACTATTCAGACATATGTAGGTACTCAACTTTGGATTTTATATTCATATGTTGTATTTAACTTAGACTTTCGCTATAATGGTATTAATGGTTGTTCAGTTCTTAATTGAGTTAGATGTATGCTTATGCCATGGGTCAACATAATTCTCTCGGGGCTCCTTGTCCCGTGTTATGATTCAGGCCTTCGTTTGGGTTGTGACAAACTTTGTATCAAAGTAAGGTTTGAAGTGTCCAAGGGTGTCTGAAAGCTGCGTTAAGTAGAGTCTTTTTCATGAGTGTGAATCATTCCACACTTATGAAGAAGAGGTTACGAGATGTTTAGGAAATGTTCCCTTCTTTCATGATCTATGTCATGCGATGGAAAATCTTTCTATCCTTCTAGTTCATGCTATTCGCGATTGCAGAATCATGGCTCCTCGAAGAATGAATGGAAAGAGGAACGGAGGTGGTGAAGGCCACGAGGATGGAAATGGTTATGGGCATCAGTCAGCTCCACCAGTTCAGGAGCCTCAGGCACCGGAGCCAGCCGCTCATGCTGAGTTTCGGGCTGTTATTCATATTTTTGCGCAGGACATGACTGCTTAGGTTGATCAACAGGCCGTTGAGCATGTTCCATAAAATGGCAACATAGTGGTGGCTCGAGTCAGAGACTTCTTGAGGATGAACCCACCAGAGTTTCTTAGGTCTAAGGTAGATGAGGACCCACATGATTCGCCAATGAGATTGTCAAAGTCACCCAAGTTATGGTAGTGAATGGGGTTGAATGCATCGAGTTAGCCTCCTATCAGCTGAAAGGGGTTGTGCATAGTTGGTTATGTCAATGGAAGGATAGAAGGGTTGCAGGAGCATATCCGTTCACTTGGGAAGAGTTCCAGGTTGCATTTCTAGAACGGTTCTTCCCTCGAGAGATGAGAGAGTTGAAAACAGCTAAGTTCGTGAATTTGAAACAAGGGAGAATGACTGTACAAGAGTATGCACTTAAGTTCACTCGCCTATCGAAATAAGTCCCAGAGT